>JAYKKT010000092.1:32412500-34812500 GCA_036023115.1 Brasenia schreberi | reverse complement strand
AGGTTGGAATTCTTGCACAAAGTTGTTTTAATTCATGAGAATCTGAAGAAGTACAGATTCTGGAAATTTGTATATGAATCAAGGCCTCGAGCTCATATTCTTCATTTATATCGATACAAACACACATGATTCCTTCATGAACGAAATTAAAATCCATGTTTAGATGATTCCCATGCATCATTAGGACTGATACAGGTTGAATTTCGTTTTAGAATCATGTTAGGAACTTTCTGAAATTTTCTGCAAACTTGGTTTCTGAAACTGTCCGTGCACACGCGTCTGATCACAGAATTTTTATAGACAGACGGATAAACCAATTGCTTCGAAATTTTGCATGAATAATATAGACACATCAGACGTTCTTAGATAAAATTTTGAGGAATTTTTATGAATTGTTGCCTAGCCAATTAGATCCGTGAAGTTTATACAAAATCCAGATTGCGTTTTATAGAAACAGAACGTTCAGTAACAGACCTCTGTTCTTTTGCCCATATCTCTGCAACCACTGAATGAAATTGGATGAAATTTGATTCTTTTGAAACCTAACATCCGTATCTTTCTAGAAATTGGATGACTGAGTGCTGAGATATTGCTGTTTTTCTGAGCTTCTGATTCACAGAAACAGGACTGTTCCGAATTTTATAACAGTTTCTGATTCTTTATTTAATTCTCAAAAAATAAAGAACTAAATTATAAAATAAAAATATATTCTGATTCTACACACATGTATCTCTATTCTGTAAAAGTTTTAGAATTTTTGGAGAATCAGAAGTATTTTAAAAAAATTTGGAGAACAGGTCTTTGGAACTGAACAGATTCTGCAACTTTCAGAATCTGAAAATTTTCAGAAATCAAGAACTTAAACACAAATCTGAAACTTTGGAAAATCTGGTTTTTCCTTTCTCGAATTAACAGATTCAAACAAATTTCAAGCGTCTAGGCTGACCCTTGAGTGCCGGTTCAAGAAGGCCTAAGTCGAAAAGATCTCATTTGTCCACAATCATTCTTAGAAGTCAGAAAATCAGAATTTGTTAGTTTTGATAAACTAACTGGCATGCTCGTGCAACCCGACGTAGTTCGAGGGTTTGATTTCGAATCCCATGATTTGAAATAAAATCACGTCTACAGTGGGCTTCACTTTTTTGTCAAGTTTTGGGTTAATCATGTGGGTTTAGCCTAAGGGTGTGGGTTTAAGCTTGTATGCACCTATACCTAACCTGGGGCTGCACCAACATGAACCTGGCTGCAACTAGGTCCATATATCAAGGCCAAGGGGATGCTGCTAAAACCTAGCCCTGAACTAACCTGCCTCACCTAGCCACTCCCCCCTAAACCTGACCCAATTCTAGCCACCCTCACCCAAAACCACCCTAACCATACCTAGCCAACCTCACCTAGCTCACCCCACCTAACTAGACCACCTAGACTCTAGCTAGACTAAACCTAATCCCACCTTAACCCACCTAATTAAGCCCTAACCCTTAATTCCCAGCCACCCTAACTGACCTACCCTCAACCACCTTACCACCCTTCCTAGCCGACCTACCCAAACCACCCCACCACCAGCCCACCATATCCTAAATATCTACCCAACCGACCCATCCCATGCCTATAAAAACCCCCCTTTTGGGGCGGGTTTTGGCAGCTCTTAGCCCTCTCTCTCCTCTCTCACCTACCCTCTCTTCCATCCCACTTCACTCCCATTCTCCACCAGCTGTGCCACCTCCACCGCCACTCCACCCGGCTGCCACCTCCTTCCACCACCTCCGGCCACCAACACAGCAACCACCTCCGGTTAGTACCCCCATCTCAGCCCCATCTAACCTGTCTTCCTCTCCCCTTCTTACCCAGCCACACAGTCCATCATCCGCCACTGCTGCACCCTAACCATCTCCCATACACCTGGCCACTTCACACCCTACCTCACCACTTTCCTTTAGCCATCCACTTCCCAGCCCCTAGCTAAGCCTTCACCCTTCAACCTGCAATCACCTAGCTAGCACCCGCACCTGCCCCAACTCACTCAACAAACCCACTTGTTGCGCCCACCATTCAGCCATCTTCAAGTCTTCATTCGGCTAAGACCCTACTTGGCACCCACACGCACCCAAGGAGCTCCCCATTGGCTGTCCAAGGTGACTCACTAGGCCAAAGCCAAGCAAGTCACACCCGGACCAGCTATACATAAGTACCTAACTCGGTCCTTGTTATGAACTTGCTTACATTTGATTAAATTTGATACGGGGTTGTAATAATGGAGCGTTGTCTCCCCCCGCTTGTATTAACGTGGTTTGGCACACCCACATACATGTGTACTTGAGCCTATTCCGCTCTTAGCTGCACACAATTATAGCACATACACGGGCCTAATCAGCCCTTAAGATATAATTATACCTATATGTTTTAAGTTGCGTGGGTTTTAATTAAGTTGTGTGTGTTGTCTTTCAATTTCCACACTCACACACATTGAGCTTTCGCTCTTATTCCCAAGACCCTAGTAAGGGCCGTATTGCAATTTCCCTTGGGCGTTTTAATTCAAGTTGTGTGCGTGGTCTTTCAATTTCCACACTCACACACATTGAGCTTTCGCTCTTACTCCCAAGACCTTAGTAAAGGCCTTATTGCAATTTCGTTTTGGGGTGTTTAAATTCAAGTTGTGTGCGTAGCATTTCAATTCTACACTCACACACATTGAGTTTTCGCTCTTACTCCCAAGACCTTAGTCAAGGCCATATTGCAATTATATTTGGATTTACATTACAAGTCGTGTGAGTTGTCTTTCCATATACACACAACACCCACGCACATGTTGGCGACCTTCGGGCCCATGTATATTATAAGTATTTTCCTTCGGCTATGTCTTTAAGATTTGGGTTTTAAGGTTCACCAGTGTGCGTAGTCTTTCCATATATACACGACACACACTTGCACAATTGAGCCTTTCCGCTCTTAAGATATAGCCATATTTCCTTTTTGCAATTTCCCTTTTGCAATTTACATTAAGTCATTTCCCTTCCACATTGTCTTTCAATTCGGGTTTTCCCTTTGGAGTTGTGTGAATTTGCATTGCATATACACCATACTACGAGTTAGGATGCATATTGCATCAAAGCAAGCCCCACACTCCCGTTCAAAAATCGCCCAACTTAGGTCACTTATGCCACACACCTAGTTGGCCCTAAAAAGCTTAAAAAGAAAGACATAGGCACGTGCAAATCCCACGTGTAAATAAAATTTGTAATCATACATACAAAGCCCCAAACACTTAGTGTATTTTTCAAAGAGGTTTACATTTTAAAAGACTTTGCCAAGCGTACAGACTGACCCTTGCGCATCGGTGCAAGAAGGTCTGCGATGAAAAGAGCTCACTTGCTCACAGTCGCCCCGATAGAGTCAGATTTCAAAACTTATTTCGCTAGCTTAAGAAAGCTAGCTGGCATGCCCTTTTGTTAAAAACGACTTAGACACACGAAAAGGTTCACTTCAGGCCTAAGAACTAGAAGTGAGGATTTTCCATGTCTACACTCCCTTTTCAGGGGATATGAGGATGACTCCCGCACCAGCCCCTCTTTGGTTTCATTACCCATCGAAGTGCATTTTCCATACTTGGTTTTCGTTTAAATAGTTTGCTAAAATATGGTGCTTCCATTTACCCAACCTACCCGTTGTAAACACCCCAAAATCAAACGAATTTCAAAAACAAACACCTGGTTTGAAAATTCATTTCAAAACCAGATTCTAGAGTTTTCGAAAACCCAAGAGTTGTAAAGGCTTTAAATTTTTGGTTTAAAACCCATTCAAATTGAAACTTTCTCAAACATGGGCCAAGTCCCAATTTTGTAAAAATCCAAAATCCAACAGGTGAAGCCTAAATCAAAAGCAGCCTCAAAAAGCAGGTTCACAAGCTCAGAAAGCACTCAGGCCCGACAAAAGCTGGATAAAAAGGCAAAAAGAAGGCCCAGGCCGGAAGTAGACTGAAAGCCTAGAGCACCAAAAGCCAAGCCAAAAGCATTCACCAAAATAACAAAAATCTAATTCTGAAACGACAGAAATGAACTGAAATGAAGTCCAGAAAGGTGATAAGGAGTTCAGACGACAAAGTTGGGGAAAACCCAACACAAGACAAAGCGCTGATGAAGCCAGGGCCTACACAATCCGTCCATCTCGAAATGCCAATAAGGACTAAAGAAACAAAAAATTGGATTGGATCTGGACCCAAATATCCAGATCCAAATCCAAATAGTGTTTGGATTGGATTTCGATCCCAAATATTCGAGATCCGAGATCCAAACCCAAATAATATTTGAGTCGGATTTGGATCCCAAAATATTCGAGATCCAGACCTAAATAGTGTTTGGATCAAATCTGGATTCCAAGACCCAAATCCAAGACCCATATCCAAGACCCACCTCATTTGCCTATAAATAGAGGTGAGGGGGTCCCAAATGGAGGTTCACGTGAATTTGAAGAGAGGCTTGGGAAGAGAGAGAGTGAGTGGTGGGCTATAGCCATGTGGGCTTGATCAAGGGTGTGGGTTCAAGCTTGTATGAACCTAGACCTAGCCAAGGGCTGCACCAACGTGAAGGAGTGGTTGCAACAAGGCATGGGTGAAGCACGGTAGACCGGCTCCAAGAGGTAGGCCTCCTAACCCCACCCTAAACCTAGCCTAAATCACCTAACCTACCCCACTAAACCTAACCCACAGCTAGCCTAAACCTAACCTAAACCGACTCAAACAAGAACCTAAATCGACTCAAACAAGAACCTAAACCGACTAAAACTTCCCCTAGACACTACCTGGCCCAGTCGCGTGCCTGCTGCGCCCTACGCCACCCTGCGTGCCCTGTTGCGCCCTAGCGCCAAACTGCAGCGCCCCGCACCGGCCATCTCCTAGCACCCGTGACCTGCTGCCTGCAGCCTACCTTGGCCAGCTCCAGCCACAAACCACCAACCCACACCTTAGGCCGTGACCTTCCCCTTTAGGTCAACTAGGACCAGCCCCACTCCAGTCGTGTCCTACCTTAGCCAACCCTAGCACTTGGCCGAACCAAGCCCCTCCTAGGCCTAAGCACCCGGTTTTCCCCAAGCACCCTCTAAAGCCTAAACTCTCACGTCCAACCCCACCTAAGGAGACCTATCGATTGGCTGCCAAGGTGGACGGATTCAAGCACATTGAGAGGAAAAGCCGACCACTTGTAAGTGTTTAAATCCGGTTTTTACCTTACTCTTTTAAATTTAATTCAATTCGATACAGGGTTGTAATAATGGAGCGTGGTATCCCCCCAAATTATAATATTGGTGCTTGATACACAAGCCACACATGCACACTTGAGCGATATTGCTCTTAAACATACACAAGACACCCACATGCACTTGAGCCTTTCTGCTCTTAATTGCACACTATTGCACACACATTGAGCTTTCGCTCTTACTCCAAAGACTTTAGTAAAAGCCGTGTGAGTTGCAATTTAATTTGGGTTGTTACATTCAAGTTGTGTGGGTTTGTCATTTAAGCTTCCACACATACACACAAAAGTACTCGAGCACTTGCTCCACACCCTCACGCACATTTTGAGCCTTTGTTGCTCATAAGATATAGCATATTTCTATATTTTCCAGCTGCGTGGGTTTTACATTCAAGTCATGTGAGTTTTTCATTTAAGCTTCCACACTTGCACACAAGATCACTCGAGCACTTGCTCTACACTCTCACGCACATTTTGGGCCTTTGTTGCTCATAAGATATAGTGTATCTATATACTTTCAAGCTGCGTGAGTTTTACATTCCAAGTTGTGTACACAATTACATTTCTGGGTGGTTCAATTCCAGTTGTGTGAGTTGTCTTTCCATTTACACACCAAGAGCACTCACTCACATTGAGCCTTTCCGCTCTTATATACTTATATTTCAATTTCGATAAGTTCAATTCAAGTCGTATGAGTTTGTCATTTAAATTCTACAATACACACACATGCATTGATCCTTTCTGCTCTTAAATATATAAGTATATTTCAATTCCGCAATTTACATTCAAGTCGTATGAGTTGCTTTCAAGTTTGGGTATTTCCCTTAAAGCTGTGTGAGTTGCCCTTTCATTCGGGTATTTACTTTAAGTTGTGTGTGTGAGTTGCTTTCAATTCGAGCCTAGCTCACATTATATCAAACCCGAAGAGTATTCGTGCATCCTTGCATTCGCTTATTTTCAAAGAGAAAACCCCGAAACTATGCTCAAACTCGCTAAATTTAGGCCACTTGAAACACACACACATCCGGCCTAAATAGCTTAAAAGCTCAAAGACTTGAATTTGAAAAACCCCCGTAATAAAAACTACAATTTAGGCATACAATCATTGAAATACTTTCTTTTCTTTCAAAAGTTCATGTTTGTTTGAAATCAAAGTCTTCTAAGCATTTAAACCAACCCTTGAGTGCCGGTTCAAGAAGGTTTTAAGTGAAAAGATCCCACTTGTCCACAGTTGCCAAAAAGTCAGATATTTCCAAAAATCTTCGCTAGTTTGAGTAAGCTAGCTGGCACGCCCTTAAAAGCGACTTAAACTCGAAAAGGTTCATTCCAGGCCCCAAAAGCCACGAGTGAGAATTTTTCGTGTCTTACAAAATTGGCACGCCCGGTGGGACTCGGGTTTTGAGAAAATATCAAACAAACAAACAGAGCTCTTGAATTTTTTTTCCAAGAAAAGTATTTAACTCTTTGCCTTTTTGCATTTCATAGTTGGTTTTCAAAACAAAGCATCGGAGTCATGTCGAGTTCAGACTCCAATGAAGTGTCCAGCCATGTCTTGTGCACATCAAGTTCTCACTCCAAAAAACTTTCGAAAACTAATTTCAAAAATAGGAGAGAAGAGATAGAGGACTTGTGAAAGGATTTCGAAGCAAAAATTGTTGCGCTTAGCCAAGAGGGCGAAGCAGCTGATTCCTGTTCGTCTCATGGCGAACCGACAAAAGCTAAGAAGAAATTTGACAAGTCTAGAAAACCCAAGGAAACCTCCATAATGGAGGGAAACCAATATCACGATCCTTCACTCACAAGGACCGAAAAGCCCTATAACAGCTGCTAAAAGGGCAAAATAAAGAAAAAAGAATGTATGCCCTGTCTGATTTCCTTCCTTTGGATTACGAAACAAACAATGATGACAAGATACCAAACTTTCATCGGTATGATGGCACGGGGGATCCTAGATCCCACCTACAAATCTTTTCTCGTCGAGCCCACAAAAAGAAAAAAGACTCGATGAAGTGGATATATTGATTTCCCCTTTCCCTCAAAAGTATTGCTTCAAAATGGCTTGCTTCCTATGATTTAAGCTAGTTTGCAACTTTCGAAGAGTTAGCGAACTGTTTTATGTAAAGGTTTTCACATAATGTGGCAGTAGCGCCGACTTTAAACACTTTGAGGGATACAAAGCAAGCTACGAACAAGGATGTGCACACATTCATCATTCGATGGAGGTCCCTCCTAGTACAAGTGAGAGAGTCGATTTTAGAAGGATGCGCAATAATGCTCATCCTTGATAATTTCAAAGCTGAATTGAAAACTCTTCTCTGTTTACATGAAATATCGACTTTCCATAAGTTGATCAAGAAAGCCTCCCTCTTTGAAATGAATCTAAAAAAGGGAGTCTACGATCACTATGGAAAGGAAACATTTTGCAAAAGTCATGTTTGGAAAAACCTGGAACTTACGGGTTACCCACTATGGACAAAGGGGCAAAACCCCTAAAAATTGCAAATGTCAGAGTGGAAACGGGCTTGGCCAGCACTTCAAAGAAAACCGAAAGAAAAAATGAAAAAATTCAAAAAGGTTTTGAAAAAAGGGAGTACACGCCATTAGGGCAGCCTGTCTCAGAGGTCCTAGACCTCCTCCTTGCCCAAGAAATGATCACACTCCCAGAAATTCCGAAGGGGACACCCCTGTAAACACCCCAAAATAAAACGAATTTCGAAAACAAACACCTGGTTTGAAAATTCAGTTTGTAAACACCCTAAAATCCCACGATTTTCTCAAATATGCCTGGTTTTGCAAAAGCAGCCCCAAAGGGCTATTTTGAGTCTGGAAACCTAGGAGCTTTCCAGACAACCCTGTACATACTTTGAACCTGTATATGTTTTAAAACTCTATACACATAGTTTTAAAACCTTAAAAAGGTGTTTTGAAACCCCAAAAACAGCTTGGCCTGATGAAAGCAGGACCGAAAAGGCAAAAGAGAGCCCGGACTCGGAGCATACTTTAAGCCCGGCACATCAACTCTCATATCAAAATCATCCCCAGATTCTCAGACATCCAAGCCTCATATATCAGAAATTTGCTCAAAATGAACTCCTGAAGGTGAAAAGAAGAGCGGACGACAATGTTGGCGAAGGCCCAACACAAGACGGAGTACTGATGCAGTCAAGCCCCACACAAACCGTCCATTTCAAAATGCCATGAAGGAATCAAAAAATCAGATTTGGGCCAAATCTGGACCATATATATCCAGATCCAAACCCAACATGTATTTGGATTTGGATTTGGTTCCCAAGATCTAAATCCAATATCTACATCTATGGCCCACATCACCTTCTCATAAATGGAGGTGGGGCCCACAAATATTTCACGTAAAAAGCTTGGGTAGAGAGAGAAAAAGGGGTGATAAAGTATGAGTGAGAAAGTTGGTAGGCTTGACTTTTGGTCAAGGGTGAGTTAACCTTGTGGGTTTAGCCTAGAGTATGGGTTTAAGCTTGTATGCACCTACACCTAACCTGGGGCTGCACCAACTTGGACATGGCTACAACTGGGTCAATGGACCGGCGCCAAGGGAAGGTTCCTAAAACCTAGCCCTAAGCTAACCCACCTCACCTAGCCACTTTCCCTAAAACCTAACCCAAACCTAGCCATCCTCACCCAAAACCGCCCTGACCTCACCTAGCTGACCTCACCTAGATAGACCACCTAGACCCTAACCAACTAAGCCTAAACCTACCTTAGTGCACCTAATTAAACCCCTAACCACTAAGTCCCAGCCCACCTAACCGACCTACCCTAAACCACTAACCAGCCCTCCCTAACTGACCTATCCCAAACCATGTCCCATGCCCACCTTATTACAAATATCTGGCCCATACCCCCCCTAACCGACCCAGCCCATTCCCAGCCTATAAAACCCCTCCTTTCCTTGTGGGTTCCACTCTCTCTCTTCCACTCTCACCCCCCCACTCCCTCCAAGCTCCACCATCTTCTATCCACTTGCCATTCCACCGCCACTCCATCACTCGGCTACCACCTCTCCACTTCAACCGAATCCACCACCTTCCATCTTCGGCGAGGACCTCCACCCTTCGGCTGCCACCCTTCTTCCACCACCATCCGGCCACCACTTCCATCCACCAGAACCACCTCCATGCACGGTTAGTACCCACCTTAACCCCATCTCAACCTTCACCTCCTCCTTTCCCAGCCGCCCATGACCTTCCATCCGCTACTCAGCCCATCCATCCCCTCTTCCTTACACCCGGTTGACCTGCACCTTACCCCACTACCTTCCCTCAACACCACCCACCCTAGCTCCTAGCTGAACCTCCTCCCTTAATCCCCCTTTCTCCAAGCCAAACACCACACCAACCTAGCCCATCCACCTGCCACTTCACCCCCCAGCCAGCACCCCTACCTGCCATTCCTTCCACTCGGCCAGCATCAAGACGCCACTTGGCCCGTACCCCTACATGTCGCCTACATCCACCAAAGGAGCTCCCCTTCGGCTGCCCAAGGCAACTCACGAGGCTAAATCCAAGCAAGTTGAACACGGACCAGCTACACGTAAGTGCCTAACTTGGTCCATTATATGAACTTACTTACGTTCAATTAAATTTGATGCAGGGTTGTAATAATGGAGCATTGTCTCCCCCGATTGTAATAATGTGGTTTGGCACACCAACACACACGTGCACTTGAACCTTTCCGCTCCTAGCTACACACCATTTTGGCATACACACGGGCCTTGACAACCCCTAAGATATAGTTATACTTATATATATTCAGCTGCGTGGGTTTTAATTTAAGTCGTGTGCGTGGTATTTCAATTTTACACTCACACACATTGAGCTTTCGCTCTTACTCCCAAGACCCTAGTAAGGGCCATATTGCAGGCACGGGCGCTCAGGCACTGGACAGGGGGTGCTAGACGCGTAGGCAGGGCGTGACTGGCGTTAGGGGTGGCGAAGGGGCACGCCGGACTCGCTGGTGGCGCGTAGGGGCGCGTCTGGCTGGCCGGGCTTGAAGGTTTAGGGGGGGTTTAACTTAGGGATGGTTTGAGCTCACACGACTTAAATGAAACCCAAATATAAATTGCAATATGGCCTTAATTGATCCCATATCGGCTTGGGTTGGCCCTAGGAAGGATTGGCTCTAGGAGACCCTGGTTTTGTGCCCCTAGACTTTTATAGGGCGTATAGCCCATGTTCAACAGCATGTTCCACGATTTCTTGTTTTTTGAAAAATTTGAATACAAATCGTGGTCTTGGAACTTGCTGTCGTCCATATCATGCACATATGGCTTCTTGTCCAGGGGTTTTGGAAATAAGGGATGTTTGGGTCTTCCTAGAAGGGTCAGGATTGGGAGGGGGCCAGCTTTGGGTGGTCACCTGACGTATACGACCTTCCTAGGGTTTTTTAACATGAGCCTTGGCGGCTCAACAATGGTCTGCCCCAGGTTAGCCTCATTGGCCTGGGAATTCGACAAACAAGGGGAGTTTATGATCCCCTGAAGTTGAAGATGACTCTCACCTAGGATCACCATGACTTGGTCCTTGAAAGGGATCTTGACACACCTGTGGAAGGTGGATGGCACAGCGCACAAGCTGTGTATCCAGGGCCTTTCTAACAACAGGTTATAATGGGGGTGGATGTCCAAGACATGGAACACCCCCGTGTGTGTGATCCCTCCCGTTTCCATAGGGAGTTCAATTGATCCTAAGGGTCTAGATGCATTCCCATCGTATCCAGTGATAACGATGGGACTTGGGTTCACAGAAGTCAAGGTGACTCCGATTTGATACGCCATATGAAGTGGAAGGATGTTGAGCCCTCCTCCCCCATCGACAAGGCACCTGTCCAGAGAGTGGTTATTCAGAACCACCACGATATGCAGGGCCTGGTTATGGGACTCGTAGGGTCTATCTACATCATCTTCCGAGAAAGTGATGGGCGATTTTGCTCCTATTGATGCCACTTGGTCAGACAGGGATTCTAGGGTTATGTTCGAACTAACCTTAGCTCTTTCTAGAATTTTCTCTAGCACGAGTCTATGCCTAGGCGAAGTTTGTATAAGCTCTAGGATGGACATGTGGATAGGAATCTTTGAAAGATGCTTTTCGAAATCATAGGGGTTTAAAATGATTTTCTCATTGTCTGCTTTCGGCAGAACTCTAGGAATACATGCTTTTGAGGGACCAGGCACACTAACCACCTTTTTAACACTTTGTAGGTGCGGGGGTTGATAGATCCTCCTAGATCTTGTCACTTCCCCCATGACCAACCTAGGGTTCGCACCTAAACTGTCTCTAACCGTGAGTTTTGGAGCACCTTGAATCTTTAAAACTAATTTAGCCGGGGATTCAGCTCTTGGTGGTCCCCGGATGATTACTTGGGTGGGTTTCTTGTAAAGTACAAGGGTAGACGCACAAGTGGATCGACCAGACTCAGATGAATGCGCTAGATCTTTTGAAAAGGTGAGGGTACATACCTCTTTTCCTTTCCCACTGCTACTAGCGTGCTTGGGAAAGGGTTCTTTAAAGATAGCTTGAGCTGGCACGGGTTCTTCAGTGACCTGGAGCCGGCCCTCCGCTATCAAGTTCTCAATCTTATTAAGGAGGGAGAAGCACCACCTTGTATCATGGCCTTTGAGTCGATGATACTTGCAGTACTTGTTTAAAAACCCTCCCTTCGAAGTGACTCCCTCAGGAATCTCAGGGAGTTTGATCATGCCTTGGGCAAGTAGGAGGTCTAGGATCTCCGACACAGGTTGCCGCAGCAGAGTGTACTCCCGTCTTTCAATGGGCTTTTGGAAACTCCTCTCCTTTTTATTATCAGTTTTTTCGAAAGCCTTTGAAGCACTTGCTGGGCTTGGATCCACCCGGACATTGGCGATTTTATGGGGCTTTGCCCCTTTGTCCATGGTGGATGGCCCATAGTTGATGGGCTTCTCCAAGCGAGTTTTCACAATATGCTTCGAGGAGGTTCTACCCTTGTCTTTTTGATATTCGTGGGTTTTTTAAAAAAATTTTTTTTTGAAAAAGAACTCCTTTTAACTTGTATCGAAAAGGACTTCCATTTTTCGTACTTCCCTTCATTCGGGTTTCAATACCTGCTACTCAATAGATATTTTTGAGTAGAAAAACTTGGAAAACATTTCAAAGTTCCATTTCCTACAAAACAGATCGAGTTCTCAAACAAAATGAAATCCAAATAAGCCGATTTTATTCGTACTTTAGAATTTTCACAATTTTGAATCTTTTTCCTCGAGGATAAGCCGTAGGGATATGGGAAAGAGATACTACGGTCCCTTCTGAAGCGTCCCGTGGTTTTAGGCAAAGAGTCGGAAAATTGCTCTTTGAGTTTTGGCTTTTTATTTCTTTTTTTCATAGAGGGTCTCCCTTTGGAAGTATTTTTTCATTAATCCCTCTTTTCTTTAAAGGAGAGCAGCTCTTTGGAGGAGTTTTTGTATTCCCTATTTATGAAGGGAAGACCTCTTTGGGAGGAGTGTTTTTATATCTCCTTTTTCTTTTGAAATGAGAAGACCTCTTTCGGAGGAGTTTTTGTATTCCCTGTTTATGAAGGGAAGACCACTTTCGGAGGAGTTTTTGTATTCTCAATTTTTTTCTTTCTTCTGAACACAGCCAATTTTCCTTTTTGGAGAGAAAGTAGAATGGGGGAAGGCTTATCCCTTTGGTTACTCGATTCAAATGAGATCGTCCTATTTCTTAATAGCATCTGCTATTTGAAAATATTTTGATATTTTGAACAAGGCTTAATCTTGTAAGCCAGGGTTCTTTGAAATATCGCCAATTTGTTTTTGGAAGACTCTACCTTTCGAAAAGTATAAATTCATCCATTCAGGGTTATATAATCAACTTTGATCCTTCTTTCAAGAAGTTTCAAAGGAGTTCTATTTTTCCAAAATCTTTTCGAAAAAGGAATTTAACATAAAACCTTATGAATATTCGGGCATTTTTCAGGTTTTGCTAATTTCTACCCACAACATCAACAAATTTTTTATTTTTGTTGCCCTTTTTTAAGACATGGGGACATTCCTACTCAGGTTTGCTCACCTCTTGGGCTTTCTTTGGGGTGATATGATATGATATGAATATGATGCATGCTATGCACTCCATGTGATTCAAAATTGGAAATACATGTTTTTATGCACTGATGAACATACGAGATGTATCTCACAAGTCAAAAAGGAGATGCATTCTATGAAATTCGTTTCTTCATGGGAGGCGTCTAGGGGCTATATTTAAAAAATGCCCCTAGCTTGAGGGAAATTTCGCATGGCCACATGGTGAAGGGCCATGGCTTTTCAAAAGACTTTTTTGGATGGACGATGGTTTTTCTAACATGATCATGATACTTTTTGCTCAAGGATGGAAAACACAACCAACCCTAAGTGATCATCATGGCCATCGGGCTTTGATTTTGACATGGTCTCCATATTTCATCGTGAGATTCATGTTCTTATCCCAACACAATCAAGGTTTTCATATAAACCTGAAGTTTTGAAAATCTTTCTTTTCAAAGTATATGTAGGGTTAAATTTTCGAAATTTTGATCCCTTTTGAGAAAGCAATTTTGGGAAATCCTCCCTTCTATATGGAGATGGTTTCATACCAGCCCTTTTGATCGAAATATGTTTCCTATACTTGATTTTGGTCAAGCAGGGTTTTTGGAATTCATTTTGAAAATTCGTGCCTTCATGGGGCATTTGATCAAGTATGGAGAATGTGTCTCACAGAGGCACTTCAGCCACACGATACAGGGCTTGTCCCTTAATTGAGTCTTGAGTTTTGAAACTCATACTATGTTGAAAGGGGTTGCCATTTTGCTCACCTGTTTAAGATAGGTTTTTCAAATGAGTGCTTTAATGAATCATTCCCCTTTCCATGGGAGATGATGTCTCGAATTTTTAGGGCCTATAGCAAGGCCAAGCACAATTTTTCTTTTGGCTTAGTGATTCGTTCCACACGCCAAAAGAGTTTTCGAAAATGTATGGCACATTTAGTATGAACAACATCTTCATTTGATCAAGTCAAGCACACAATGCAGGATTTGCAAAGCATGGAAGGTTTTTATCAAAAGAATTTTGAAAAGGCTTTTGTGAAATGATAACCCTTTTTTCGAGACTCTCATTTCCGTTTGAAATTTTCCTTGAAGGTGTTGGATTTGATTCGTATGGAGACCTGTCTACGAAGGCTCGATACTTAGGGGGTCGACTTTCATTGCCCGTTTGGTTTCACAAAAAACCCAGAATTCGAGTTCTAAGATGATATCTAGACTCGATGCACATGTATGATTTCAAGATGTGATGCATGATCTTATGCACACACTATTGGTTAGGCTTATTTCTAAAAATCCCCAATCTTTGCATAAGTCAAGGATCTTGCGAATTTTTAGGAAGCTCGGAGGTTTTTTATTCCTCCTGGCTTTGATGATTCTCGAGCTTTTCATTTTGAAAAAGCTCTAGGCAAAAGGGTGTTCAGTACCAGCTTTTTGGATATTTTGGGTTTTCGGGAGTATATACAATTTTCGAAAAAGCTTTTTTACAATTTTTGAAAAATGGACTTTGTACATGGCCAAATGCTTTTGAAACAAATTTCTTTTTAGAATTTTCAATTTTCCAAATGTTTTTTTTGAGATTTTGAGGGTTTTCAATTTTTTTTTTTGGTTTTTGGTAATATCCAATTTTTTTGTTTTTTCAAAAGTAGGGATCTTCCATTGAACCTACAAAGAAAGCATTCATGAATCAAACTCTAATCAGATAGGTCTAAGACATGGGTTTCAGTTTTAGAGGTTCTACAGGGTACCCTTGACCCAGATGGTCTTAGGTGGCGGCTCTAGGGGTATGGGTGGGTTGTAGCCCAATCCATACTTTTGTCGATTGGCCTGAGGTAGGACAGGTTCGAGCCTACCTTGGTTTTGGGTTCCCAGGCCCTGGTAGGGTTTATATCCCATATTTAGAATCATGTTCCAAGACTTCTTATTTTTTGAAAAGTTTTTGTATAAATCATGGCCTTGGAACATGGAATCGTCCATGTCAGGGATACATACCCTTTTGGATGTTGGGATTTTGGATTCTGGGGCGATGGAAGACTTGGGCTTCCATACAACCCTGGTTTGGGAGGTTTGTTTCTCAAAGAAAACCGTGCTTGGTCTTTTGAGAAGTTTTGGATATTTCGGGATGATTTTGTCTTCAAGGGGAACCGTGCTTGGTCCCTCGATAGACTTTGGATATTTTGGGGTGATGGAAGACTTGTGCTTCCATACAACCCTGAATTGGGAGATTTTGTCCTCAAGGAAAGCCATGCTTGGTTCCTTGAGAAACTTTGGATATTGCAGGGTGATGGAAGACTTGAGCTTCCACACAACCTGTTTTTGGGAGAATTTTTCTTCAAGGGAAGACAAGCTTGCTCCCTTGAAGTTTTTGACTTGCTCCCTAGGTTCAACTCATGGTGCCCCTAGGGATGGATTTTTTTGTTTCAAAGCTCTAATCTTGGTTCCAGGGTACAAAACTAGGCTGAAAGAAGTGGGTTTTTCTATGGCAGAGTTATGAGCTCCTAAGATGTCTATGCATGCAATAGGGGTCTCCATGTCTACCATTTTTTGAACTTGTTTTTGTTTTTGCTTTTGAAATTCTTTCGGCTGGTGCGAGATATTTGGCGCACCTTGAAAATTCTCTAACTTAGGCATATTTCGTGGGTTTGTGTGTGCAGAGGGGTTATCCAATGCATCTGATGACCCTATATGAAGAAGAGTGTTTTGAGGAGAATGGGTTTCAGGCATACCTCTTTGTAGCTTGTCTACCTTTTCAAGGTGAGAGCAGGCCGATTTCCCGGGTAACTCTGTTTTGAGCCCCCGGGGTTTCACGAGGCGTTCCTTTTCGAAACCTACCTGTTTTTCACTCTCGTCTCTTTGTGGGGTATGGGTTTTATGTCCCACTATGTGTGTGCCTAGAATTAGGAATTTCACTTGAATTTTTCAAAATTTCAAAGTTTGATTTTTCAATTTTTTTGTCTTTTTGAAAGTTTTCAAGATTTTTTTGATTTTTTGAAACAGAACAGTCTGTTTTTGAATTTCCTTTGCATTTGTGGGATTTTGGAAATATGGGAGTGGAGGACTCGCCCTTTTCTGGGGTTTGGCCTTTTACCTCAATTTCTTCGTCGATTTTGAATTTGGTTTTCTTTTCACAATCTTTGTGCGCCTGAGAAGAGCTGCTATGGGATTTATAGGTTTTAAGCTCCTTGCTTAAAACATCCATTTTTTTGAAAATCACTCGTATATCAGCTAGTGTTTCTCGTTCTTTGGCTATTTTGAAAACCTCTTTTGATTTACTCGATGAGGATTTTGGAAGTGTGGGAGTGGAGGACTCGCCCTTTTCTGGGGTTTGGCCTTTTACCTCACATCCTTCATTGAGTTTAAGATCAATTTTCTTTTCACGATCTTTATGTGCCCTAGAAGAGCTGCTATGAGATCGATGGGCTTTTAAAGCATTCATCTTTTGAAACATTTTTTGAATATCATCGAGCTCTCTTTGGGCTTTATCTGTTTTCAAAGTCTTTCTTAGTTCACTCAATGAGGATTGTATCTTTTCATCCCTTTTCTTGCAATTTTCCAAAGTATGCATGATTTTTTTTTGGAAAAAACACTTTTTTTTCGAAAATTTGAGTGTAACTTGTTTGTTTGAAGTCTACTTAAGTCCCGTGTCCCACCGGGCATGCCAAATCTGTAGACACGGAAAATCCTCGCTTCTGGTTCTTAGACCTGAAGCGAATCTTTTCGTGTGTCTAAGTCATATTTTAGCAAAAGGACGTGCCAACTAGCTTGCTTACGCTAGCGAAGAAAAGTTTTGAAATCTGACTTCTATCGGGGCGATTGTGAGCAAGTGAGCTCTTTTCGTCGCAGACCTTCTTGCACCGATGCGCAAGGGTCAGTCTGTACGCTTGGCAAAGTCTTTTTTAAAAGGTAAACCTCTTTGAAAATTAACCTAAGTGTTTGGGATTTGCATGTACGATTTCAGATTTTATTACACGTGGGATTTGCACGTGCCTATGTCTTTCTTTTTATCTTTTTCGGGCCAACTAGGTGTGTGCGTAAGTGACCTAGGTTGGGCGATTTTTGAGCGGGAGTGTGGGGCTTGCTTTGATGCAATATGGGTCCTAACTCGTGGTATGGCGTATATGCAATGCAAACTCACGCAACTCCAAAGGGAAAACCTGAATTGAAAGACAATGCGGAAGGGAAATGACTTAATGTAAATTTGCAAAAAGGGAAATTGCAAAAGGGAAATATGGCTATATCTTAAGAGCGGAAAGGCTCAATTGTGCAAGTGTGTGTCATGTATATATGTAAAGACTACGCACACTGCTGAACCTAAGGGAAATTGCAAAAGGGAAATATGGCTATATCTTAAGAGCGGAAAGGCTCAATTGTGCAAGTGTGTGTCGTGTATATATGTAAAGACTACGCACACTGCTGAACCTTAAAACCCAAATCTTAAAGACATAGCCGAAGGAAAATACTTATAATATATATGGGCCCGAGGTCGCCAACGTGTGCGTGGGTGTTGTGTGTATATTGAAAGACAACTCACACGACTTGTAATGAAACCCAAATATAATTGCAATAGGCCTTGACTAAGGTCTTGGGAGTAAGAGCGAAAGCTCAATGTGTGTGAGTGTAGAATTGAAATACTACGCACACGACATAACCCAAATATAATTGCAATATGGCCTTGACTAAGGTCTTGGGAGTAAGAGCGAAAGCTCAATGTGTGTGAGTGTAGAATTGAAATACTACGCACACGATATGAATTTAAACACCCCAAAACGAAATTGAGATATGGCCCTTACTAGGGTCTTGGGAATAAGAACGAAAGCTCAATGTGTGTGTGTGTGAAAATTGAAAGACAACACACACAACTTAATACACGCAACTTAAATATACATAAGTATAGCTATATCTTAAGGGCTGATTAGGCCCATGTGTGTGTCAAAATCATGTGCAGCTAAGAGCGGAATAGGCTCAAGTGCACGCGTGTGTGCGTGTGCCAAACCACATTATTACAATCGGGGGGAGACAACGCTCCATTATTACAACCCCGTATCACGAATTGAATGGAATGGAAAAGGATTTGATATATATGGAAATCAACTTACGCTTTCCAGCCTTTTGAATTAGGATCATACAAGAGGCGAGTCCAACATCATCTCATGACATCCGATGCATGTGGGAGCGAAGCCAGAGAGCTTGAGAGCTTGGGGAGACTTGAAGTTCCAGGAGCTGCAAATTATACCGGGTTTAGGGCCACTTGGGGCTGGTTTGGGCAAGGCATGACTCGAGCCACCTTGGCTCGAGTGATAGGTTTTTTTGGTTTAGGATTCGGCCAGCGCTTGGCCTTAGGTTTTGGTCTTGTGAAACTCGAGCCAAGGTGGCTCGAGTGATAGTGATTTTGCTTTAGGTCTTAGCCTTAGGTTTTGGTGTTGTGAAACTCAAGCCAAGGTGGCTCGAGTGATAGTGATTTTGCTTTAGGATCCGGCCAGCCTTGGCCTTAGTTTTGCTTGTGTGACTCGAGCCAAAGGTGGCTCGAGTGAACTTAGTTTAGGGTAGAGTTGGGGCTGAGTCCTAGGTTAGGTGTTGGCTATCCTAGGCTAGTCACGGTTTAGGTTTAGGACTGGTTCTTGGTGGCAGGCGGCCAGCAAAAGGGGTGGCCTGTTAGGTTGATGAAGGACACGGCCTGCACTTGTAGGTCGTGGGTTTTGGTAGGTAAATGGCCTGCCACTAGGGCAAGCCTTTGGTGCTTTTTGAAGAGGACATGGCCTGCACTTATAGGCCGTGGTTTTCTTGGATAGGTATGGCCTGCCTTTAGGGCAGGCCTTGATGTTTTTGGGTGGGACACGGCCTGCTCTAGCAGGCCGTTGTCTTGGGCTTGGATGGCCTGCCTTTAGGGCAGGCCTTAGGTGGTTCTAAGTGGGATATGAGAGGTAGTTAGGTGGGCTCGGCCAGCTCTTGGCCGAGCCAAGGTTTTGCTTGGAAAAAGTGGGTGGCTCGGCCAGCAAATGGCCGAGCTAGGTTAGGTTTTTCTTTGGTTCTAGGTAGGGCTTAGCTAGGTGGGGGTTTTGGGTGGAAGACTTGGTGAAAACCGGCCAGCACTTGGCTGGTTTGGTGGCTTTTTTAGGGGACGTTTGGGTGGTCTAGAGAGGTTAGGGAAGAGGGAGTCTAGGTTAGGTTTAGGGGCTTACCTATTTGCAGCACCGCTCCAGCCACCACTCAAGCCGCCAAGCTCCACCACGATCTCCACTCCCAGCCTGCTTGAAGAAGACGCTCGTTTGGTGCAGCCCTTGCCTCCATGGGCCAATCCCATCTCAAACAAAAAAGTTTTGAGCCCATTAGGCTCTTTCTCTCTCATCCCCCCCTTTATCTCACGTGAGGAGCTTCCCTGGAGAGTTCACGTGAATGGATTTCCAGCCCACTCACCTCTATTTATAGAGGTTTTAATTGAATCTTGGATCATGGGTCTTGGATTTGGGTCTAGTTATTCGGATCCAATCCAAACCCTATTTGGATCTAGATCGTGGATCTCAGATATTTTTGAGATCCTGATCCAGTCCAAATATTTATTTGGGTTTGGATCTCGGATCTTGGATCTTGGATCTTGGATTTTTGAGATCCAGATCCAATCCAAACACAATTTGGATCTGGATCTGGATATTTTGGATTCAGATCCAGTCCGAACTTTTCTTCTGCTCCTTGGTTTTCTGGTGCTTTTCACCGTCGGTTTCGAGCGGGCTTCGATTCATCAGAGTCCCAACTCTGGCCTGGGTCTTCCCCAAGTCTTCCTTCCAACCGGTGTTCTGCTTTTCAGGACTTTTTCAGCGTTCATTTCGGTCCGTCGTTTTGGTTTCTGGCCGGTTCCTATTGATATCGAACTTAGATTGTCGCACGGATTTCGTTCTTCATTTTGACGGGACGTGTCTCGGACTTCTGTCGACTTCCTCAGGTACTGGGCTTCTTTCTGCATTTTGGAGCTGCTTTGTGCTTTTCCTTTGACCCAAATTACATTTTTACCCTTTTGTCGGGCTTTTCTCCAAACGGGCTCTTTTTCCTTCTATTTTTGAGCAGGGGGTGGCTTCTGAAATTCCGAGCTCGAATCCTCTTCTTGCTTGTGCTCTTCTTTTGCTTTTTGTACCTGTTTTCACATTTTAAAACAGGTTGTCGTTTTGGCTCAAACGAGCTTTTTGTGTTTTTGAGAGTTTTTGATTTTTGGAAAATTCGGGGTGTTTACAGATTGCAAATAATCATATAGTACTTATTAATAAACAAAAAATGGATGAAAAAAGTCATTGAAGGAAGATAGAAAAATCACCGGATTTTATTGTGCGGAGGAGAGAGAAAATCCTGTGGGGTATTTTGGGTATTTATAAAAATTGGGAATGTATATAGTAAAAGGAGTAGGAAGATAGTAACACCCAAAGAAATGGTGCAAAAGTTTGAGATGGTCTGTTTCTATTTTTCACCAACGATTTAATAGGAAAAAACGCAGTAAATGAGACTTTTCTAAAAATCCTGTCAAATGGCTGCACCTGATATTTTTCATGCTTTTCTTTTCATCAGAGGCGGAGCCAACAAGAAAATGCTTCAAAAAAATGAAGCGAGGAGGCCAATTTCCAAGGTCAAAGCAATTCTGCCGTAACTACTACCGGAAACCGGTACAAGCTTCCTATGAAAGAAGGTAATCATCTTGGCTGCTTCTTTTCTTTTCTAGAAAGAATAAGAAGCCTATTGATAAGCTTTGCCTTTCTGCTTGCCATATTGACTAACGGCCTGACTGTGCACCTTCTCTTCGGTATCATCCCTAAACCTGTTGGTGCTATTGGCAAGGTGATGGCGACCAAACCGGTACAAGGTTCCTATGAAAGAAGGTAATCATCTAGGCTGCTTCTTTTCTTTTCTAGAAAGAATAAGAAGCCTATTGATAAGCTTTGCCTTTCTGCTTGCCATATTGACTAACGGCCTGACTGTGCACCTTCTCTTCGGTATCATCCCTCAACCTGTTGGTGTTATTGGCAAGGCGATGGCGACCAAACCGGTACAAGGTTCCTATGAAAGAAGGTAATCATCTAGGCTGCTTCTTTTCTTTTCTAGAAAGAATAAGAAGCCTATTGATAAGCTTTGCCTTTCTGCTTGCCATATTGATTAACGGCCTGACTGTGCACCTTCTCTTCGGTATCATCCCTCAACCTGTTGGTGCTATTGGCAAGGTGATGGCGACCAAACCGGTACAAGGTTCCTATGAAAGAAGGTAATCATCTAGGCTGCTTCTTTTCTTTTCTAGAAAGAATAAGAAGCCTATTGATAAGCTTTGCCTTTCTGCTTGCCATATTGACTAACCCTGTGGGCCTGACTGTGCATCTTCTCTTCGGTATCATCCCTTAACCTGTTGGTGCTATTGGCAAGGTGATGGCGACCAAAACACAAATATCTTGTCCTTCATTTTCTTGTCGTAGGCTTTCCACCTTTTCGATTACCAGCTTACACTTAGATGTAGCCCATTTTACCGTCTCAAAGTGGGGAAATTCACTGAGTTGTAAAGTTGTCTGCACGTCCCAACGTGCAAAAACCTTGGTCACTGTTACTAATATCACTCGAATTGTACAAGCCACCACAAACTCGTTTCCCATAAAAAATACCTATGTTTCTTTGCTCGAAATCTATGATTGTCTACTTTCGAAGAAATGAAGAATTGCTGAAATCGGAGTTGAAACGATCGAAATACAAGCAAAATAGCATGACCTGTAAGGATTTTGTTGACAAACCATGTGACAACATTGGCATTCTATCGCGACATCAACTATCACTGGAATATTTTAATTTTTCGTTCATTGACAAGCCCTTGTATCTACTTGCCGACAGATCAAGAATCACACATCTTTTACTCAAATGCAGTGGAATTGTAGCCAACAAAAAAAAACTTTCTTATCTGGAAGCCTGAGAATGAGCTGCCTGCTAAACCAATGTTGAATTGAAAAGTCCACACGAACCGAGCTCAATTCTGGTCAAAATCTGTAACTTTCGTCTCATTGGATAGCTCTGTCTCTACTTTTTATGCTTCAAAAGTCACACAAATTAAAGTTATATTGAAAGAGATACGGCCAAAATAGACAACTTTATCAAAAGCAACCCATGTTGCAAAACATTCAAGCTCGATGTCAGCAAGTCAAAGTTGTTAAAAGACTCGTCTCATTCATCCCATATCTGAATGATGACCTGTTTCTCAATTCATTAGGAAGCCTTGTTTCCAAAAAGTCAGAATCATGCAGTTTTGGTTCTTGTTGATTGAGATATAGGCAAAACACATGGACCTTACAACTTATGTCCTCTAAGATACTGTTCACAAGGAGTGAGGCCCAGTGTCCTGCACTCGCTGAGGAAGACAACATGGGTCCTTAAGAGGCGCAAGGGCATATCAGTACCTCTTGGCACGCCTTGCATCTCGTGTCTGTGCTATCCCGACCAAAATAATTTTTGGCAATAACCAGGGTGAAGAAGGTTATGTAAGAAGCATTAGCGAAGGAATAGTGAAGTTGCATAACAACCTATTTCACCATCAAATGGAATATAACAGTTGCCACCATAGAAATGAATGAAATTCAGGACACTTTCTGAACTGTTCTGAATGTCTCGTCTCTTGGGCAATTTGGGTCACTGGCCATGAAATGATCTCATCTCCTGCAGAAGCTTTTTGTTGTGAAAGTTTCTGAAAAGACAACTTGATCTGAATATGTCCTTTATACTAATTTAGTCTCCATTGTTTCTTACGTCAGGTGATTCTCATTTTATCTTTTCGAAAACTCATTAAGTTGCCCTCAACTATGCACTCGTCCACATGTATGAGATCTCTCTAAGGCGGAGCTGCATTACTTTTTCTGAAATCATGGTTGCTTGAAGTCCAAAGTCGGTATTGATCTTATGCTTTAAGTCATGGTCGTGAACAAAAACTCACAGTTTCATGCGATTCCCTGACTGGCATTGTGGATGAGCCCTACTAAAATGCAAATATCATCGCACAATGGTCAGTGAGACAAGCTAAGTTTCATTGTGCACACAGCTTTTCAAGAACTAGTATGCAACTTGTGTAGCTTAAGATGTAAAAGGGACAAGCTCCGCTTATTTTTGGCATGTCATGTAAAATTATAGCTTTTCAATGGCCAGTTAAGGTGAACAAGCTCGTAGTAAAGCCAACTGGAAGCTAGAAGAGGCAAACATGACCCGGCATTTTAGACTAAAAATGCTTAGAAATTTTCGTATAATTCTTACCAGGGAAATGGATTCTTTTTGTTCGTTACAATGAGAGGCTGAAGCCTAACACAAGCATGCGCCTCCAAGGAATCGAACTCACTACCTACGAGTTGGCCTCACAGAGCCCTATTGGTGAGCTAACACTCTGGGTGCAGAAAAATGAATTCTTGCTAATTTACCTTTCTAAAGTAAAAAAACACAAATTCAAATAATTAAAAGACATTCATTCGCCACCAGACATAACTCTGACGTCTTTTCTAACAAAATGGAGGTCTCGAATCGATTGGACCCAATCCCGCTTCAAGTACTTGGTTTGTGCTGGCTTAAAATCTAGTTCAGCTCATAATGGGAGTGTGCAAAATGCATTGAACCTTCTCTAAACCGACCCGATTGTCCTAAAAAAGAACTTGATATGTAACCAAATCCGTAAGTAAAGTTTATATTTTTAAGTATATTCATAGTAAAATAATCATATTTCTCAGTTCTTTCCAAAATGAGTATCAAGCAACTTACCCAAACAGAATTATCAGCGAATAATCCAGGTCCCCCTTTTCCATTTTTTTTTTTTTTAACATTAAAAAGTTCCCGTAATTCTAAGCTTTTTTAAGTCAAGTTTATTTTCATTTGATTCGATTTGGGATGACCCATTCGCTAAAGGTTTTTCCGTAGTGATTGGATTCAGAAACAACAGTTACAGTAAGAACATTGGATTTAGTGACAGATCTCACCTTTTGATTGGGTACTACACTGTAACCCGCGTGGGAATCGAAACAAGCAAAACTACGCACCAAGTAGAGTAGGATTTAGGCATCGTCTAAATTGTTTGTGCTCAAGGTCTAATGAGCACAGGGTGGCACGCACAACGTTTTACGCCTCACCTTACTAAGCCTTTATCCACACAGTGTAGATGGTGCAACACAAGGACTTCCTAGGAGGTCACAGTCCTATTACTGTCCTTGCCCGAGCAGAGAGGATGCAGTTCATTAATGTTGAAAACGTTACACCCTTTGAGAGTTGACAAAGTTTTTGAATGGTTGTTGGCTACCTAACACAACCCTCTTCCTTTACCAGTCTTGGGACCGCAATCCAACTGTTTAACAATATATTGTAGAGAAAATACCTAGAGGCTTTCAAGCTTGAGGGAGCCATATCAAACCAACACTCTTGCAGAGTGTTTCAAATTATTCTAATTTCACCCTTCATATTTGTCCTGCCGATTCACATCCTATATGAATATCCTTCCAAATGATAAAATAATATAAACATATAAATTCAATTTCTTACAACTTCTTCGTAAACCAACTGCCTCATGCTGCCATCTTGTTCAGCAACGCCAGTTAATGAAAACTCATGTTTGCATCCTAGAATCTGATATGCAATAGTGACTTTCCGAGGTTAGAAATGTACAGCTTGTAACCATTGATCATCAGATTTTACAAAATTATGGATATGCATCACAATCAGGAAATCTAGCAGTAGATTAAACCTATAAGATAAAAAGTAAAAAGACATTCAAAAATTATCTCCAACTCAATGGTCAGTATCCAACAGTGCATAAGGCAAGTGCAGCTTACATTCTGTTATGAACATTTACTAACTTTAAGGGGCCTTCTGATAAGGCAAAGGAGAAGGTGGGTCTATAAAGGAGGGTCTGATTGCAACAACAAAAAAAGTCGCAAGAGAAAACAACAGAAACTAGAATGACAGATCAGCAATTTGGATACACAATTCCTATTAGATCTTTTGGACCTGTATCCTAACATCTATTCTCAGGAGACCCAATGATTACAGGTACGAGATTACAGAGAAGTTACAGGATTCCTAGCAGTTGCAGCTTTTTCATGTACAAAGTTCCGCGATAGTTCGTACAATGTGCAGGCACTGATCGAGAAGCTTCAAGGGCAAAATGAATCACGAAAGTTTCATTTCAAAATGCAACCAACAAAATGAAACATAGGTCTCAGTGAATGTTCAGCACTGGGCTCGGGCTGGGTCTTCTCTATGTGCAGGTCGAACACATAGTTTCTCCAAGGAAACTTTTGCCTGGAATTTGTAACAGCATACTTAATGTCACCTCACCGGAACTCAAATGACAATGCAAATGTTGTACCCTCCCACATGCCAAAGTGATATACAAGGGAATAGTAAGATTGTCCCAAATGGAAAAGTCACTAACCTTAGTCTTGTCATGGATATAACCAACCAAGAAACGGCATCTGCAGCCCCTTACGTCATGACGTTTTCTCTCAACTTCGATAATATGTGCATCAAAGTAGGCAGCTTTGCCACTTCCCTCCTAGAAATAATAAATCAACCAAGAGAAACTCACAGCTTGCAAGCAGACTTTTTTCTTTGCTTGTTTATACTAAAACAAGCTTACCCGGAAACAGAGGACATGATCCCCAGGCATAACCTTTCCACATTCAGAAGACTCTAGTGGAACTGAACGTTGCCGGAGAGCTCGTCTGACATTCACCCATTCATCCTCTGTAGCACCAAATCCGACATATCTGACTAGTACTTCCTGCAACATAAGTGCTAACTTAGAATAAATAGAAGACAACTACTAGCAAGTTATGAAGCAAGCGTTCACAGCAATAGACTACTACCCTTTGTTAACCAACAACAGACAAGAAATATAAACTACTCCGTCAAATTGACAGATAAGTTCTCACCAGAAAGGAAATCACAAATAAGTCAGGCATTCTAAAGCTTCAAGCTTTGCGAAGCCTTTGCCAGCTCGCCTAGTGTAAGCTGTTACATGCAAATCCTAGGAGGAATAGTGCTGAATATTCAAAACTAGTCAATCCATGCCAAAATGACTAGTGCCTCCCTCCTCTATCTTGTACTCGTCCATCATTAGATAGACCCTTCAAAATCTAATTTCTTGAAAACAGATTATTGCGTCAATGCAGATCAATTATTTGCCTCCATTGCCTTGTCTAGCCATTTGTCAAGTGTGATTATCACTTTGGAGATTTTGACTTTGATTTCTCAGATTGATCCCTTTAGGATTTGTATTCAGTTGTGGAGTTGAATCTTTGCTGTTTGAGTACACTTTCTTGGGTGTTTGCCTATAGCCTCATCCAACACAGCAATACAACAACAACTAAGCCTTTTTCCATACTAGATGGGATCAGCTACATAGATTCTTTGTTTCCACAGAGCCCTATCATGTGCCATGTTAGTAGTTAACTCAAGCTAGATCATTCTTTATTGTTTCTTTCCAACACTTTTGTGGTCGTCCTCTACCTCTTTTAATACTTTTCAAATTTAGTTTTTCATACCTTCTTACATGTTCTTTTCATCTTCTTTCTATATGTCCAAACCACCTTAAACGATATTCTCTCATTTTAGCTTCTATTGGTGCCACATAATTTATTTCTAATAACCTTATTATGTATACGGTCTTTTCTTTTGGGGACCACTCATCCATCTCAACATCTTCATTTCTATCACAAACATCTTTTGTACATGTTGATGATTAACTGCCCAATATTCTGAACCATAAAATATGGGAGGTCTAATTGTTGCTCTATAATATTTACCTTTTAACTTTAATTGTATCTTCTTATCACAAAGAATAGTTATGCTCCTCTCCATTTTAACCAACCAGCATTAATTCTATGCGTAACATCTCCATCAATTCTTCCATAGGTATTTAAAACTTTCCTTTTGGGAGATGCAATGTGTGTCAATTTTAATTTCTATGTCCTCTGAAATAACCAAATGATCAAACTTACATTCCATATATTCTGTCTTTGTTCTACTAAGTCGGAAGCCTTTACTTTCTAATGTTTATCTCTATAGTTCCAATTTTCTATTAACTTTTTCCTTAGACTCCTCTATTAACACAATGTTATCTACAAATAACATACACCACGGTACTTCATCTTGAATATGTTTTGTTAACTCATCAATCACCATTATAAATAAGTATAGACTTAAAGTTGATCCTTGATATAACCCAATATTAACTTCAAAGAAATCTGTCATTCCTTCATGAGTCCTCACACATGTTTTTGCACCATTGTGCATGTCTCTTATAAGGTTTATGTATGTCAATGGGATACCTCTTTTTTCCAAGGTTCTCCAAAGAACCTCCCTCGGTACCCTATTGTAAGCTTTTTCTAGATCAATAAATATCATGTAAAGGTCTTCCTTTTTTGCTCTAAAATACTCCATAAGACGTCTCAAAAGGTGAATTGCTTCAACAGTACATCTATACCCCAATAATTCGCATAATTCTGGATATCTCCCTTGTTCTTATATATGGGTATATGTGTACCCGTTGTCCATTCCTTGGGCATCTTTTGGTTTCTCCATATTTCATTAAATAGTCTTATGAGCCAAGTGATTCCTGTTTCTCCTACGATTTTTCAAACTCCTATAGGAATATTGTCTGGTCCTACCAATTTACCACACTTCATATATTTAAGAGCCTCTTTGACTTCATTCTTTTGAATACATCGGTAGAAATTGTGGTTTATATACTTATTTGATTTAGCTAACTCTTCTACATCTTTATTTTCATTAAAAAGTTGATAAAAATAGTTTTTTCATCTATTTCTTATATCATCATTTGCCACTAGAATTTTTTCATCCTCGTCTTTGATGCATCTAGCAGAATTAAGATCTTTAGTTTTCTTATCTCTAGCCCTAGCTATCTTAAAAATATCTCTTTCACCCTCTTTTGAGTTGAGTTTTTTATATAAATCCTCCAAAATTTTAGTTTTTGTTTCACTGACGGCCTTTTTCGCTTCCTTCTTTGCTTTCTTATAGGCTTCTAAAGTTTCACTAGTTTTCTTAACATAATGTAATTTTATTTTGTACTGCTTCGCTCCACCACCAAGTTTCTTTTTGTACCGGTACACCTCCCTTAGATTCACGTAACACATCTTTCATCACTCTCCTAAATATATATAGCCATGTTGTTCCACATATTACAAGGTTGTAGACACCGAAAATTTTCAACTCTGGGTTCTTTAGGCCTGAAGTGAACCTTTTCGCAATCTATGTTCGCTTTTAGGGCGTGCCAGCTAGCTTACTCAAACTAGCGAAGTATGTTTTAAAATATCTGACTTTTAAAAGGCAATTGTGGGCAAGCGGGATCTTTTCGTAGCAGACCTTCTTGCACCGATGCGCAAGGGTCAATCTGTACGCTTTAGAGACTTCGTTTAAAACAAGTTTAACCTCAAAATCGATTTCGAACAAACCAATGTTTTGAAATCTTTGGAAAATCATGCACTTTGGCAAGTTTTGATTTATGAGGGTTGAGCGACCCTAAGTCTTTCAATTTTATCTACTTAGGCACGATGTGTGTGCATCAAATGGCCTAAGCCTTGGCGTGCTTGCATGATTTGTTCGGGGTTTATTTGATGCAGATATGCACTCTAGCTCGAGTATGGCGAGTATGCAATGCAACTCACACAACTTGAATGTAAAGCCCGAAATTTAAAGACTTAGCTGAAGGGAAAACCCAAATTGAATGCAACTCACACGACTTGAATGTAAATTGCAGAAATTTAAATATCTATATCTTAAGAGCGGAAAGGCTCAATTGTGTGCATGGGTGTTGTGTATAAATTGAAATGCAACTCAAGCAGCTGAACCGTAAAACGCAGCAGGAGGGAGATATAGATATAAGAGCGGAAAGGCTCAATGTGACGTGTGTGTATGTGTGTAAATTGAAAGACAACACACACGACTGAATTTAACAACCCCAAATCGAATTGCAATATGGCTCTTATTAGAGTCTTGGGAGTAAGAGCGAAAGGCTCAATGTATATGAGTGTGGAATTGAAAGACAACGCACACAACTTGAATGTAAACCCACGCAGCTGAATTTATAAAAATAGAGCTATATCTTAGGGGCTGCCAAGGCCCATGTGTGTGCAAAAGTGTGCAACTAAGAGCGGAAAGGCTCGAGTGCACGTATGTGCTTGTGTGTCATGCACCAATATTACATTTCGGGGGGAGACTACGCTCCATTACTACAACCCCGTATCACAAGGGTAGGTGGTTGTCCTAGGTAAGTCACGGTTAAGCTGGGGCTGGTTAACTAAGGTTGGCCAAGGTGGCTGTGGGGCTGGTACACGGCCAGCCCTTGGACTAAGGTTTTGGGCTAAAGATAAGACACGGCCTGCCTTGTAGCAGGCCGTGGGGTTTAGGTTGAGTGACCTACCGAATGGCAGGTCCTGTTGGGCTTTGGTAAGGGGGCAACGGCCAGTATGGCCGGGTGGTTTCAAGGTGAATGGCTTGGTATGGGTTTCAAAGAGGGGAACACACGGCCTGGTTTGGCCGTGTGTTTAGGGTTAGGTGGCCTGCCAAATGGCAGGCCAGGTTGTGGCGAAAAAGCAAGGAAGCCCGACCACCTTTGGACGGGCTGTTTTAGGTAGGTGGGGAGGGAAAACCTAGCCAACAACTGGGTGGTTTTTAGGGTAGGTGGCCTGCCTCAAGGCAGGCCAGACCTTGGGTAAAAGAATGGGACACGGCCTGCATTTCGAGCTATGGGTGTTTCAAAGGGGAGTTCAGCCAAGGTTGGCCGAACTTGGCTGGGTTCAAGGGGGAGTTCGTCCGGGTGGTGGCCGAACCTGGCTGGACCTTGGGGGTAGTTGGTTTAGGGTATTGTCTAGGGTAGGATTTTTGGTGAAAATCGGCCAGATCTTGGCTGGTTTTAATGGAGTTTAGGGGGCTGGTTTAGATGGTTTTAGGATGGGTGGTCTAGAGTGGTTAGGAAAGAGGTGGATTAGGTTAGGATCTAGGAACTTACCTCAACTTGCAGCACCACTCTAAGCCGCCTCCACGGCACCAAGCTCCACCACGCAGCTCCACTCCCAGCTAGCTTGAAGAAGTCGTTCCATTTGGTGCAGCCCATGCTTTATGGCCAAACCCAAGCACTCAAAGGCCAACATGCCTTGGCCAATAGGGCCCTCTGGGCCCTCTCTCTCTCTCCTCCCCCTTAAAGTTCACATGAAGGGACTTTTTTATTTCACGTCCCCCTTTTTTTCAGCCCCCTCACCTCTATTTATAGAGGCTTGAAATGGGTCTTGGATTTGGGTCTAGGTATTCGGATCCAATCCAAACACTATTTGGATCTGGATCACGAATCTCAAATATTTTGAGATCCAGATCCAGTCCAAATATTTATTTGGGTTTGGATCTTGGATCTCGGATATTTTGAGATCAAGATCCGATCCAAACACTATTTGGATCTGGATCTTAATATTTTGGAGTCCAGATCCAATCCAATCTTTTCTTCTGCTCCTTGGTTTCTGGTCCTTTTCTGGTGCTTTTCACCGTCGGTTTCGAGCGAGCTTCGATTCATCGGAGGCCCGACTCTGGCATGGGTCTTCCCTAAGTCTTTCTTCCAACTGGTGTTCTGCTTTTCAAGACTTTTTCGGCGTCTGTTTCAATCCACCGTTTTGGTTTCTGGCCGGTTCCTGGTGATATCGAACTCAGATTGCCGCACGAATTCCGTTCTTCATTCTGACGGGACGTGTCTTGGACTTCTGTCGACTTCATCGGGTTCTCGGCTTCTTTCTGCATTTTAGAGCTGCTTTCTGCTTTTCTTTGACCCAAATTATGCTTTTACCCTTCTGTCGGGCTTTTCTCTAAATTTTTAGGCAGAGGATGGCTTCTGAAGTTCTGGGCTTGAATCCTTCTTCTTACCTGGGCTCTCCTTTTGCCTTTTGTACCTGTTTTTGTATTTTAAAACAGTTTGTCGTTTTGGCTCAAACGAGCTTTTTGTGTTTTCGAGAGTTTTTGAATTTTAGAAAATTCGAGGTGTTTACAAAGGTGCACCAACATAATTTCAAGCATCTCCTTGATGGACTTTCTGTTTAAATATATCTTCTTTCTCGCTTTTGAGGTTCCACCATTTAGTCCGAATAGCTCGATGCACTCTTTTCTTCTTTGTCCATTTTTTTATTTGTAAATCCATAACTAAAAGTCGATGTTGGGTGGTTAAGCTTTCTCCTGGAATTACCTTGCAATCTTTACAACACGCTCTATATTTTTTTCTACAAATAAATTAATCAATTTGTGTTTGTGATAAGCCACTCTTATAAGTAATTAAATGTTCATCTTGTTTTTTGAAACTATAAAGAGATCAAATGCCATAACAAAATTTAAAATCTCCCTACCTTCCTCATTTATATCCCCAAAACCAAAGTTTCCATGAATACCTTGATATCCTAATGTCTCTTTACCAACATGTTCATTTAAGTCTCCTCCTAAACAAATCCTCCCTTCGTGGAATTCTTTGAATCACCTTATCTAACTCTTCCCAAAAAGCCGTCTTTATATTATCTTCTAGTCCTACTTAGGGTGCGAAAGCACAAACTATATTCAAAACCTTTGCTCCTAACACTAATTTTAACGTCATGATTCGGTCACCATATCATTGTACGTATACTACACTATTCTTTAAATCTTTATTTATAATAATACCCAACTCTGTTTCGAGCCTTTTCCTTACCTGAGTACCATAATTTAAAATTTGTATCCTCAATCTCCTTTGCTTTTTCTCCCCAACCCATTTTGTCTCTTTAAACATAGAATATGAATCTTTCTGTGAATCATAGTATCTACCACCTCCATTAGCTTACCGAACAATTTCCGATATTTCAAGAACCAATACGAATCTTATTATCTAGGACTAGCTTCCTTACCCCCCCGCATCCGTCCACATTGAAAATGGAGACCCTCTCTGTAATTTATTCACTACATTCGGGCGGCAATGTAGCGGGACTAATTTATTTACCCACACCCATCCATGATGTGGAAACCTTCTCTATAATTGATTCACTACATCCGGACGAAAATGTAGTGGCCCTTGCTTACTTTTCACTGCATTCGGGCTCTACAACGCGTCGCTAGGCGGGGATGCCCTAAAGCAATGCTCATAATTTGTGTAATCCATGGTATAAAAACCCGACAAAGTTTTACGCTGGCTGTCGAAAGCCTAACATTGAAATAAATTTCTACACGAAATTATAGGGCAGAACTGTTAAATGGTATTTAGGAAGAGAAAAAGTTTGACACTTTCATAAGCTCAAGAATAGTGTGAAAAATGAAACCACATAAACAGAGGACATGGATTCAAGTTCATCAACTACTTAGAATTGATGGACCATGTCCACTCCTCTAAAACAAACAAACAAACAACAACTAAGCCTTTTCCCATACTAGACGGGGTCGGCTACATGGATTCTTTGTTTCCATAGACCCCTATATTGTGCCATGTTAGGGGTTAACTCCGCCCATGTAAGGATTACCCTTGCATTGCCGGTCCCAAGCCTGGATAAAGGAGGAGGGTTGTGTTAGGCTTCCGACAGCCAGCGTAAAACTTTGTCGGATTTTTATAACATGGATTACATGTCCACTCCTTCTCTATTGTAAAGAAATCAACAACAGAATGGCAACAAAGCAAAATATCAGCATTGAATGTACTTGAATGAATAAAAGCACTGGTGTTTAGAATCCTTACAATTTCACCAGAATCAGGAACTCTGTGTGCAATGAACTTTGATACATCATACCTGAAACGAAAGATAGGAGAATCAAGGAAGAGTTCTGACCAAATAAGGAAAAGTCTAAAGCATAAAGTCTTCCAACAAAGTTGAAACATCTGTAGCAAGAAATATTCATATCTATAATTCAGCACGCATAGAAGTGACAAGGCTATACATGCTCGACTTGCAGACTTATGGAAGGCAGGTTACAGCTACTATAAATTGACTTTAATTTGTGTGCAATGAGAAAAGGGAAGCATCAACGGTACTTATTCACAGTAGCATCAAGGATACTCATCCTAACTTACCAAGTCCAACCAAATGCACGGTAAGGTGATGCAATTCAGTTATCTCTACAGATAAGATAAGATTCCCACTCAGTAATGGCAAGGGAAAGAAGCAACAAGGTTTACAATGGTCAGTTCCTCTTCCATGTTAGGACTGGATTATTGTCATATTCTTTGTTTCCATTTCTTTCTTCAGGTAACGCATAGAATGACCTAGTGATCAGTGAGATATCACTGATAGAAATAAAAAGGTTTACAAAAGGGTTGAGTTTCTCTTTAAAGTTCCCCAGGATATCTTACTAATGGACCAATGGTTACATCATTTTCTTGGCTTCTATTTCTTTCTTGAAGCAACAGATATAAGGATAAGATGAGGTACCAGAAATCCTAAAAGGAAAAGGAAAAAGAATAAGAAGAAACAGTAGCATCCGTTCATTCAGGCAGCACCACAAACAAATCACTATGAAGAGCTATCAGGAGCACCGATCTGATCTTAGTGAGTTAATTCTTTAATGTAGATGGCCTCAACATATGGGAAATAGAAAGCCTCAAGAATATGGTGTCCATGAAAGTTTTGGATCATTCAAAACGGATGACCTTTCCAAGAAAAGGGTACTTTTTATAACATGCAAAAGATACTACAAACATAAGGCAAACAAATAAAAGACCTGGAAAAGTGGTGTTCCTTTAAAAAATTTATTCTTGGGACTACAATTATATGTTCCCTTACCATGCCCAATCTGTTGCAGACCTAGCCTCAAACTCCAGCTCAGAGAGATCAAGAATCTTCTTGTCTATATAAGAATAGTATATAAAGCCAGTAACTCCACCATCAAATATGTCGAATGAAAAAGGCATGCAGTATATGAACCAAAAGCAACATGGAATGGAGAGCATGCCAATCATCAACAAAATTTAGGACAATTGATTTTAACTCTAAGCCATTACAACGAGTTGGCATGTTAAATAGAAAACCATGAAAGACAAAAATAACACAAGAACAGTTTCCAGAAGATAAGCAAAAGTTGAGTCTTTAGAAAAGACTCCATCTTATACTATACCATCTTATACTATAAGATACTGAGAACCAATGAGAATAGTGCAGGAAGAAAAGGAACAAGTCGTATATAGTATAGTTATACAAGCTCTACAAATGCATGATAAAATCAAATAAGTTAAATTTCAGCAGATCTGAATGTTGTCCACATATAAATTTGTGTTATTAAGAAGAAAGCAACTTTAACCAAGGATACCCTGCTAAACTAAGACTATGGTGGCCGAAAAAAGACACATTGACTTGCACTGTGAATGGTTGGATGTTTTATCATTAGCATGAAGAGAAATCTAATTAGGGCAAGTGATGCATTCAGAAGTTAAGAGGAAGGATACTTGAACTTCATCTCTTCCCATCTTCCAAGCATGGTCAGTTACAGAATTACCTTAGTGGGCACAAGCAAGAGTTTCAAAAATTTTGCCAAAATATTTTGTATTATCCATGATCTAAAAGCAACAAAATCGACCAAAGCTTCATAGAAGCACAGCACAAACAACTTTCAAGAATCAATAGTAAAAGTGCACATAAGCACAGGAAAGAAGCTTTATACCATTCATCACATGGCATGCATTAGGAGACTTCTCAGCGACTGGCACAAGGGGGAAGGAAGCATCTTTTGCTTTCACATGTTGTGGCTTATTTTCAAATAAATTTTGCACCTGATGAATGACATATCTTTAAGCAAAAGAAACAAATAACCATGACAGAGAGTTGGGATGTTACAACGTACAGACATAAATTGGATGCTAGTCCAGGTTAGCAACAAACCTCCTTCCAGTGAATAGTTGCCTTTCCAACAAGATCGGAAGCACCACTGTAATTATGCATTTTGACAAGAGAGTCATGCTAATCCCTGGATTTAAATTAATTGTTTTCAACTGAATATGAATGTAAACAGAGATCATACTTGAACTTCTCTGCCAGAGATTGATAGAATTTTTGGTTCAAAGATCTCCAGCCGGCATCCCAAAACATCTTCTCCATTCTCTCAATCTGCCAAAAAATGAAAAATTGTTATTTGACTTAGTCATGATTTACATTAGAACCCTTCTTGCTGGGTGGTGCTTTCCACAAGCACAAGCTCAGCAACATGTATGTGATTTCTAATCTGGTGTTACATGGCCTAGATCACAGAAGGAATTTCCACCAACAATTCCTGAGGTGGTTACCCTGCAAATGCTCCTATCACTTTATATGGATGATGCAAAGTCATTATGATGTTAACCGCAGAGCATTTAATGAACCAAAATGTTAGTAAACAGAACAAAATGCAATCGCTAACACAGATAATACACATAATGGAGGTAAAATGTTCTTACTTGCAGCTCGTCTCTCGGTCATGGTGATATCTACATGGTATGTGAGATTAACGCATAATCCATAATACAAGACTGCAACTTAAGAAACCAAATTCTACTGTAAAATGGCATAGCTAGGCAGCATAAATTCAAGGAATAGTAGGCTGGTAATGCATTCTATGAGACACTCTATAGGGGAATAGCATGCTTCATAGAGTAGCATGGCATATGGTAAGAGCTAGCACAAGAACAACAGCACGTACACTTATCCTCCTTTTCTTTTCTTTGTCTCTTTCTTCTCATAACCCTCTTTTCTCATGTTCTTCTCTTCAGTCTTCCTCTTCTTCTATATCTTCTACTGTATTTCTATCATGATTAAACATCTTATTAATAATTATTCATGAATATCATCTTATTTATAACTCATGAATAACGTTCTAGGATCATTTCATGAGATCACATAGTGCACGGCACCTTCTACATGTCATCCATCGCAACATATGACCAAGAAATCAGAGAACGTGAGAATTTGACATTGGTGTTATATCTTTTACATAACTGCACAGACACCCTATTCAAGAAATATCAGCAACCATAGTACCCGACCGGTTCATGCCCTACATTTTGAAGGCTTATTAGAAAAAAGTTGCATAGGTTTCTGACATATGCATTTCATATGTCACATGAGAACGGAAAAGGAGCACCATACAGGCGGCAAATCAGGCTGGTGTTTGGTTGCACCAAAACTGTCCACAATGCATCTAGCAGCAGCAATACCGCGTGTAGCTCCAGAGTGAAGCAATTCAACGTGTCCCACTTTACTAGAAAAATGAGTTCCAATTGCAGAACCTAATTGCGGATAAAAGTTGCATGAGTTGGCATATCTTATTACATCCAGGATCATGTGATATGCCAACTTATCCAACATTTGCGAAGAGCATATGCAAACCACCCGAAAAAGTGGGATGTAAGTAGAAACAATGAATTACGTTCCACAGAACAGCGTGAAGAAATCCACTTTATACGCAGGTTGCAGCTTCCGACCTTTCCTTTTGGAAAGAATCCACCTTATACAAGAAAACCGGAGGACTTACGAGGCAGAACCCACATCACAAATCAAACCCATATTCCGCTACAAATTGATGAATCAAGAACGCGTAGAGCAACCCGCTAATATCCTTAATTTACACGATTCATCTTCCGGAAAACTAGGTTTCACACAACTCGCCAACGACCATCAACTCTTCTCCCCAAACCTCAAACCCTCAGAAAGAACACGAGACAGAAAAGCAGACAGAGAGCAAGACTCAGATTTTATTGGTTACCTCCAAGCATCTGAAGTTGGGATACCGGCCCATCCCCCTCAAACGCCAAACTGAGAAGCGATCTAGGCTTCGATTCCCTCACAGGGCACCGCTTCCAATTGTCGCGGCGCCCGAACAAAATAAGTTTTTAAAGGTGATGTTTCTGCTTTCGAAATAAAGCACGTTGGGGTAGAGTCGGGTGGGAGAGGCTGTAAGGTTGGATCCCGAACCAGGTGGGAAACCTTAATCTGTTGCAGCGTCTCTGGGCTCAGGTAGGGAGGTCAGTAAGTTGCTCGTAGTCAAGTTTCGTTTGGTTCTGGACTCCAAACCAAACCCATCTAATCTGTTCTCAATTTTAGAATCCAAATGGGTAACGCCTATTGCGATTTTTCCGAAAATACCACTTACACTGTCTCTTACTCTCTTCTCCACTTAGATTTCATCGTGCTTTTTCTCCAACACCATGATTTCTCCAGCGTGTCTTCCATACTTAGGGTCACTCTTATTTCATTGTAGTCTTCACTGTGATTTCACTGTGCTGCAAAAACAGTGACTTACAGGAAGCAGACGAGATTTTTATTCTTTTTGAAGGATTGTGCTTGCATCGGCATTAGGTACTCACATTGGGCATTCATCGTGTGTGACTTTTCTAATTGAAATCTAGATTGATAAGTAGAGTTTTTTTTTTCTTCTTTCTCTTCCTTCTATCGCCAGTTGTGAAGACACGTTAGTTGGGAAAGAAATGCATCCTAGACGCGGCATGCCATCATGCGAATTTTGTACCTTATGCTAACCAGCCCTTCGAACAACCAACAAACGTATATTATAAAAGTAATGATTTTTTCAATAAACAAGCAAAAGCATAAACTCGTGTACCTCTTAAGTATGAATTGATCAACATACGAGATACTAAACTCCTCAAAGGATATTTCTTTATTAATCAATGGTTGGCCAATCAATACAAGGTGGAGAGAGTCCACACGATATCGCTCAGTGGTCGCACCCGTGTGTTGCCCGACTCTACTCTCCATATGAAGACCGATTAGATGGGGAGTCCTCAACTCCACCTACTAGCTCACGCCTAGTACCTCTCTATCTCTCAAACAACAATGGGCAACCAATCCTAAATCAGGCCTACTTTGTTCCCTTATACAAAGCATGGGACAGTATACATGGACCCTACTTCGGAGCAAGTCTAACTCGACAACATGTAAGACGTAAACCGATTACACTTGGTCGCTTTAGTGGTTTGATGCCAACATCTTTTAAAAGGTTTTAAAACAATATTATACATATTTAAAACGTATATAGTTTAAACATATGTACAAGGTTTGCCTGGAAGGCTCCTGGGTTTCCAGACTCAAAATAGCCCTTTAGGGCTGCTTTTACAAAACCAGGTTATTTGAGAAGTTCGTGGGATTTCGGGGTGTTTACAGACTTCATACTAAATTCAGCATGATCCACTCAACTCAAGCAAAGATCCAACCCATGTGCATCCATGAGAGACTCCCAGGTCACTCATAACCCAATCAAGAAACACAAACTAAACAAGTTGGACCAAATATAGTGTAATCAAGAAACCTCCTCGACATTAGGGTCTGCTCTTATGCACACAATGGGATATCGGTCTCAACACTGTAACAACTTTCCCTTACTCGTTCTCAAGGCTATGTGATAGTGGTACCAGCTTATTGCACTTTCACAAATCTATGACGTAAACCCAAGTATTCTCCTTGGGTCCTTTGCCAACCCACCAAACTAAGTACCACTAAGTCATGTCAAAAACTAAGATGTCTAACGACATAGTGCATGCATGGGTTCTTCATGCATCTCACGAAATATCATTCATCACATACCACAATAGGGGTCGGCCATAGTGTGTGAATACCCATGTCATCTCTTTCCTCCAAACTAGGGGCATGTAGCTTGCATTCCCTAAACACATTTCATGGAGACTTGAATACATTAATTATTTTATTGAGCATCTATCTCCATCATCTCATATGGGAATACATTTTACATGTCATGCATCCTATGAATATCATTCACCCATAAGAGGCCCACATCCTCTTAGAAAGTGGCAGCTCAATGTGGGTCAGCTCAATGTGGGAAGGTCCCTATGTCATAAGGGGCAACAACCAACCATGCATATTGGCTAATTGATGCCAAGAGAAGAAACTTGGTAGACCCTATAAGTGCCCAATATCTAAAAAGATATTATAATTAGTGTTTACCATCAATTCTTTTGAAATGATTTTTTGTAAATGGATCTTCTTTAGTTTTTTGAAGAAGGGACCAAGTCGAATATATGCCTCTTAACTAAGAATTAATGCTCTATGAAAAGTGGAGTGTTTTCAAAATCGATTAATAACATTTCAAAAGTCCTTACTTTATAAGATAGGGCCTAGTTCCAAAATAGCAAAATATTTTCAAATAGTACGTGCTATTATAAAATAGGATATACTTGATTAAATCGAGTATCTAGAGGGATAAGTAGTTGCCCCCATCTCATTCTCTCCAAAAAAAATGGCAAAGGCTAAATACCTTAAAAGCCAAAATAGAAAAAAGAAAAAAGAGAAAGAAAATAAACCTCCAATATAGAGGTTTTCCTACAAAAAGAAAAAGAAAATCAAATGCTCAAAGAGCATTTTCTCAAAATTTCTTCTTCTTTATACTACGGGACACTTGAAAAGGAACTGTGAGAATTCTCCTTATACCCCTACAACTTATCCCAAAAGAGGAAAAGTTTATCATTATAATCCTAAAGTAGGAATAAAAACTATCAATTTGGATCTCATTTTGTTTGAGGATTAGGCCTTGTAGTGTGTAAAATGGAGTTTTGAAATATTGTTGAGTTTTAGAGTAAAAACCTCTACAAAGTAATGTAGAATTAAAACCAAAGTAAAGGAAAATATAGGAGATGAAAGCCCTTTCAAATAGAAATAAAAGGAAAATATCATTCAAAATGATTTTTACAAAAACAAGACATCAAGTAAATGAGCGTGGAGGCCATCCCACTTGGGGCAATCAACCTTCATGGGAACTTGTCAAGCTCATGAAGGTTTAACACACTTTATCCATTGCATCTCACACATATCATACTCATGTGCATTCATAAATGATCTTGTTCATATATGACCCTTGTACCTGGTCAGCTACCATCCATGTTGAGTCACTTTTTACTAGAAATCCTCTTTTCCACTAGAATTAGGATAGCCTAAGGTCAAGAACTGAATCCCTTAATAAAGAATGAGAAAGTTTATAAAATTTTGGCTCAACTCAAATCAACTCTAGTATTTGTAGACGTGATTTTATTTCAAATCGTAGAATTCGAAATCAAACCCTCGAACTACGTCGGGTTGCGCGAGCGTGACAGTTAGTTTATTAAAACTAACAAATTCTGATTTTCTGACTTCTAAGAACGATTGTGGACAAGTGAGATCTTTTCGACTTAGGCCTTCTTGAACCGGCACTCAAGGGTCAGCCTAGACGCTTGAAATTTGTTTGAATCCGTTAATTCGAGAAAGGAAAAACCAAATTTTCCAATAGTTTCAGATTCGTGTTTAAGTTTTTGATTTCCGAAAATTTTCAGATTCTGAAAGTTGCAGAATCTGTTCAGTTTCAAAGACCTGTTCTTCGAATTTTTAAAAATACTTATGATTCTCCAAAAATTCTAAAACTTTTACAGAATGGAGATACGTCTCTGTAGAATCACAATATATTTTTATTTTATAATTTTGTTCTTTATTTTCTGAGAATTAAATACAGAATCAGAAACTGTTATAAAATTCAGAATAGCCCTGTTTCTGTGAATCAGAAGCTCAGAAAAACAGTAATATCTCAGCACTCAGTCATCCAATTTCGATAAAATTTATTGTGTTAGAAAGATACAGATGTTAGGTTTCCAAAGAATCAAATTTCATCCAATTTCATTTAGTGGTTGAAGAGATATGGGCAAAAGAACAGAGGTCTATTACTGAACGTTCTGTTTCTGTAAAACGCAATCTGGATTTTGTATAAACTTCACGGATCTAATTGGCTAGGCAACAGTTCATAAAAATTCCTCAAACTTTTATCTAAGAACGTCTGATATGTCTAGATTATTCATGCAAAATTTTGAAGCAATTGGCTTATCCGTTTATCTATAAAAATTCCGTGATCAGATGCATATGCACAGACAGTTTCAGAAACCAAGTTTTGCAGAAAATTTCAGAAAGTTCTTAACGTGATTCTAGAACGAAATTCAACCTGTATCAGTCCTAATGATGCATGGAAATCATCTAAACATGGATTTTAATTCCGTTCATGAAGGAATCATGCATGTTTGTATCGATATAAATGAAGAACATGGGCTCAAGGCCTTGATTCATGTACAAATTTCCAGAATCTGTGCTTTTTCAGATTCTCATGAATTAAAACCAATTTGTGCAAGAATTCCAACCTGTGTGAGTGAGAGGGGACATAGGAGCACTTCGCTGGATGATCGTCGGAACCAGGCCGGACTTCCTTCTTCTCCTTCTTCTCTTCCTTTCTCTCTCTCTCTCTATTTCTCTGAATTTTCGGACTGAACCTCTTGATGCTCGTTCATTGATCCCCTCTGCAGCACCTGGGGAAGCCTTTTTATAGGCTCTGGCTATGATTTGGATAAGCCAGATGATTGGGATTTGGATGAGTTCGGTTTTGATTGTGCTGATAAAATCTTATCCGAATTGGTTTCATCTTATCTGGAATGTGATCTCCACAGGATCTGTATTGCTGAACTTTATCTTGAACATTACTTTGTAATTTGAATATCATATGCATCTGATCTCTTGTGAATTGATTGGGACGTTATCTGTAGTTGATAACGTTATCTGCATTTGATGATGCCTTTATCTGGTAAGCTTTGAATCATTATCTGATTAGGCTTTGATTTCATCTGAGTTAGGTAAGCCTTGAATGTGATCTCTGTTGCAGATATGCTACAGCTGGTATACTTTTGAAGATTTGTTGAAGGTTGCAGCTGGGGATCGGTTGGAGGTTTGTTGAGGTAGTCGAGGTAGTCAACATGTTGGTGAGACCAACTGCAGTGTTGCTGCGCAAGAGAAGCTTGTACCAATATTCTGAGTGTCGTCTGACAAATCGGCAGCTGCTTCCTCGTCTACAATTGCAGTATCTACGATGGTTCCATCTAGCTGCACTGCTTTTTGCTAACTGTTATCGCCAACACTTCCTGGGGGGTCAATCTCGATGCATCCGTCTACATATTGATTGTGTGATTCATCATTGCTTTCTTGAGGGATCTTTGTAGCATCTTCAGGGATGAGATTCACTGAAGTGCTCCTCGCAGACACATTCTTATCCTCGGTTACACTGGGAGCTATATCGTCGTGCTCTTCAGCTGCAGCAGTAAACTCCTTCACTTGGTTGTTAGTTTCAATTGCATGATCAAGCCCTGATGCTTCAAGACTAACTTGACCTTGAGCAGTCTCGACCTTCAAAGTCTCTTCGGCATTGTCAAAGATAAGCTTTTGGCTGGAATTCTGGCAACCATCGATCATTTCCATACGTTCCTTACATTTTCGATTTTGTGGAACATATTCATGATCTCCTTCTACTAAAATGATATCACCGCTGTCCTCTTGGTTACACTTTCCTCTAGTGATTACTTTTGAACCCTTCTTCTCATCCATAGCTCTGGTTTTCAAAATAGAGTTGCTATCCTCAATGGCATCAGGAATTGATTCATCCATTTCTCTCATTAAAGTTTCATTCTTATCCTTGGCGATAACAGGATCTGCGTGGTTGTTCTCTTCAACCACGAAGTGGTTCACTTTATTAACATCCGCAATTGTATGACCTTCATCAACTTTGGATTTCCCTTCGTGTTCTTGAAGAATGATTGCTATGAGATACAGCTTCTGATTCAACCTTTTCAGTAAGGCTGGCCTATTTTACATCATGAGCATTCATTATTGGTTCTAGGTGAGCATTGCCACTAGCCATAGCTTTCTACCAGGTAGATTAAAAGGATGAGTGATATGAAAAGGAACCATAAATGTTTCACAACCAGAACCTCTGCCCGATGTTACATTCAAGGCAATAAGAATCAGTGTAGGTTCAGAGATAATATGAACTTGGCTTGCAACATGGCGGGCTATTAAAGCTGGATTTCCAGCTATGAATGACTCAGATAAAACAACAGCACACTCTAATCCAATAAAACACTTGAAAACTTTTCATTGCTGTTGTTGATTATACTTTCGGGATGTATTTTGCTAAACTGAAAAAAATCCTTCTTTGTACCACAACAATTTCAACAGTCTAGCTCAACACAGAATAAGCAGAAAAGTATTAACAAATAGCCACTTCTAAGGAAACATGATGAATCTCAATTGAATCTTTTACATGTATAAGAGTACTCAAGTAGTCTTCCGTTATTTGTATATGCCATGAACGTGGCTATGCAAATCCATATTACATACTTACCCATTATGAATGTATTCAAATAGGCCTATGTTACGTTTTTGAAAATCAACTTTCATGCTCATTCAATCCTTTCCACGAGTGTTGGGATATTAAAATTGCTCTTATCATAACATATCAATAGCATACCAGTAACAAATGACAATGCAAATTGATGTATATCAATACTAATTACCTCAATACCCAAACATAACGTAGACACGTTACGAGAGACATTCGATACCAAACCTTCATTTTTGGAGGCTTTCGTTCTTGCTTCCACCTTTCCTTTCTTTTGATAATATCGACCTTATCCTCTAGAGATTGATTTCTTTCCAAATGTGAGCTTTTCTTTCTAGGAAGCTCACTTTCCCTTTTTGATGCCCGTTTTCCCTTTTTGGGCGTCCACCTTCTTTTTTAGGTGTCAACTTGTCTTTTCAATGCCTTTTTCTTTTGAAGAGGAAAGCTTTCAACATACTTTTCATAATAAATCTTTTAGGAAAACGAAATCCTGTTTTTCCAGTACTAAGGGCAAAATCGTCATTTTTCCAAATTTTGTCAAAACTCAAAACTTTTAGAACGGAAAGCATTCTTTCATCATTTTAAAGCTTTCATAAAATTTTGGTACCAAAACAAACTCGTTTAGTGCCTTTTTCCTTCGAAAACCCCAAAATTTGTCAAAATGGCCACTTTCCTAAAAAGGTAAGAATTTTAAAAGAAAATTTTGGGTGTCTACAGATGCCCCTCTTTGGCGTTATCCCAATTTTATTTGGATAATGTCAAAGAAGAAAACACCCATTTGCTTTTCTTCCTTAGAGACATCTTGAGAAAATGTGATCTCCTTTTGTTCCATGACATCTCTTTTCTTGGAATGACTATATTAAGGAGATTTTCTTTTAAGGAACTGAGACAAAACTGACTTTTATGCCTCTATGGATGACCAGTACATGTATGCCTGTGTCAAATGTTATGGGATCTATGGACTACCAGTTTATGTATGCATGTTTCAAATGTTATGAGGTTTCATGAACTACCAGTTTATGTATGCATGTTCCAAATGTTATGGAATCCATGGACTACCAGTTTATGTATGCATGTTCCAAATGTTATGGGATTTCATGCCTATAAATGGTAGCTGCTTCAAATGGGATGACTCCTTAAGATTGCCTTTTTGATGCTTGGAGTTTTGGAAATCATCTTTTCAAAAAGGAAACTCCTGTTAGCTTCTAGAAAACGATACCTCCAATTTCTCACCTTTTCCTTCATTTAGATGTTGATGCTTACTACTTGGTAGAGGTTTTATGGAAAATTTTGGATAGCATTTCAAAGTTTCCCTCCTTACTTTACAAAGACCTAATCTTGGGAACAGCATGAGATCCAAATTGAGCAGGTCCTATTCTTACTCTAGGACTTTCCTAACGAGCCTTTTCTCCATTAGGATGAGCTGTGGGGATTTTTGAGGAAGCATTACCCGTGGTCCCTTCTGAAGCGTCCCGGGGTTCCAAATAGATGGGATTTTAAAGGAAGTTGCTCTTTTGAGCTTTTTCTTTCCTTCTTTTTTTTTTTTCTTCTAGGAAGGCCTCTATATTGGAGGTTTTTGTTTCCTTCCCCTTTTTTTTTCTGACTTTTGACTTTTGACTCTCCTGAGGGATATTGAATGGGAAACAACTCATCCTTTTGGATTATTGACTCGAATAGGAACATCCTATTTCCTAATAGCACCTGTCATTTGAAAATATCCTGCTCTTTCAAAACTAGACTTCGTATGGCAAGTCAAAGATCTTTGGAACATCACCAGGGATTTTTTTTTTTCTTTTTTCTTTGAAGCTCTACCTTTTATATCACACCAGCCTCCTAACTTGGGATTGGGTGATCCATCTTATGTATACCTTCCTAGAAATTTAGAGGAGATTCTCCAATCCTCCCTTTTTGTTTTTGGAAACATTTTCTTTCAAATGGAAATAAGGGGGATTTTAGATGTAATACCTTTTCAAATACTGGGCATTTATGGGATCTGCCAGATTCTTTCCTTCCGCATCAACCAACCAATAGGCATTATTAGAAGTTGCCCCTCTTATGACATAAGGGCCATCCCATTTGGGTCGCCATTTTCCTAGTGGATGTGGGCCTCTATGATGGATGATTTTCAGAACTAGGTCCCCTACCTTGAAATCGCGAGCTTTCATGTGTTTTTCATAGTGCCTAGCTATCCTTTGCCTATATACATATGCATGATTCATGGCAAGAAGTCTTTTTTTCATCAATAAGGTCAAGCTCGGCCAACCTGGTTTCTTGTAGAGTTTCTATAGGTAGGTCCAATGCTAAAGCAATATGGTATGAATGCAGTTTGGCATGGATGGGTAATATGGCACTTGTACCATAAACTAATTCAAATGGTGTAGTGTTTGTGGGTGTGCGAATGGATGTCCTATAAGCCCATAGAGCCTCATCTAATTTCTCATGCCATGCCCTACCCTTCTCTAAAGTCTTTTCTATTATGCTTATGAGGGTCTTATTGGTAGCTTCGGCTTGACCGTTACCTTGGGGATAGTAGGGTGATGAAAAATGCTGGGTAATCCCATAGGTTCTACATAATTTCTCGACTTTTTCATTCTTAAAGGGAGTGCCATTATCTGAAACCAAATCCCTTGGGATTCCAAATCTAGTAAGTATATTTTTCTTAATGAATGCCACTACATGTTGCCCTTGGACGTTAGCCAAGGAAGTAGCTTCAACCCATTTAGAAAAATATTCTGTTGCTCCTAAAATGAATCTATGCCCATTTGAGGCGACGGGTGAAATGGGTCCTATGATGTCAAATGCCCACATGGTGAAGGGCCATGGACTCACGACTGAATGCAATGCTGATGATGGAATATGGATGGCGTTCCCATGTACCTGACATTGGTGACACTTCCTAACATGTTGGTGACAATCCTGCTTTAGTGTGGACCAAAAATACCCTGCTCTAAGTATTTTCATTGCCATCATATTAGCATTGACATGACCTCCACATTCCCCATCGTGGAATTCATGCATGATTACCTTAGCCTCTTCGTCATCTATACACCTCAACAAAATCCCAGTGAAGCTTTTCTTATAAAGGACACCTCCCAAGATAACATATCGGGTTGAAACTTTCCTTATAAAAATCTTATCTTTAGGGGAAGCAAAATCAGGAAAACTTCCATTTTCTAAAAAGTTTCTAATATCATAAAACCACGGTTTTTCATTGCTATTTTGGTCAGTTTGGCAGGTTTCAAAACTGTGTGTGGATGGATTAGGCAGGTGGACGATTTCTAAAAATCTAGCTCCCGTAAAGGGGTCTATTTTTATGGAAGATCCTAGTGATGACAGGGCATCTGCCACACTATTATCCTCCCTACCTATGTGAGTGAGTGTGCATTCTTGGAAAGAGCTAACCAATTGGATAGCTAATTCAAAGTAGGGAGTCAACTTCTCATTCTTAACTTGCCAAATTTTTGAAACTTGATTTATAACAAGCATGGAATCTCCAAAAATTTCCACTCGCGATGCCCCTAGATTTTTCAAAACTTTTAGGCCTTGTATGAGTGCTTCATATTCAGCCACATTATTGGTACATGGGAAATCTAATCGAAAAGCCATTGGGATTTCAGCCTTTTTAGGGGATATGAGCAAGATTCCCACACCTGCTCCATGTTGATTTCTTGACCCATCAAAATACATTTTCCATACTTGGTTATTATTGAAATGATTTGATAAAATATGTTTTTGAAAGTCGTGGGAAAGATGCCTTCATCGGGCATTTTATCATGTATGGAATACGTATCTTTCAAAGGTAAGTCAGCAACATGGTCGGCCAAGGCCTGCCCCTTGATAGAACTTTGGTGATGGAATTTTAAATCATATTCCATCAAAAGAAGTTGCCATTTACCGAGCCTACCTGTTAAGATAGGTTTTTCGAAAAGATGTTTGATAGGGTCTAGTTTAGATACTATCCAGATCTCATGATCTAGGAAATAGTGCCTAAACTTTTGGCAAGCCCATACCAAAGCTAAACACGTCTTCTCCATGGCTGGATATTTTCTTTCATATGCCAACAGAGTTTTTGAAATATAGTAAATAGCATATTCTTTAAGACTATCATTTTCATATTGAGCCAGCAAAGCTCCCAATGCATTGTCATGAATGGAAATGTAAAGTAACAAGGGTTTTCCTGGTTTTGGAGGTTTCAAAACGGGAGGGTTTGTCAAATATGATTTTAGTCTTTCAAAAGCATTTTGACAATCACTATCCCAATCAAACTTAACCCCTTTCCTTAGGAGTTTGTTGAAAGGCTCACATCTCGTGGCTAAGTTGGAGATAAATCTCCGAATTGCTTGAAGTCGTCCTTGGAGACTTCGAATTTGGGTCAAATTAGAAGGTGGAGGCATGTCTATGATGGCTCGACATTTAGAAGGGTCGACCTCTATACCTCTTTGGCTGACCATAAACCCTAGAAGTTTCCCTGATTCCACTCCAAAAACACATTTTTGAGGGTTCAATTTCACTTTATAAATCCTAAGTCTTTCAAAAACCTTTTGCAAAGTTTCCAAATGTAAATTTCGGGTTTTTGATTTTACTAAGAGATCATCTACGTATACTTCCAAAAGCTCATGAATTTGATCATGGAAAATCGTGGTCATGGCTCTTTGGTATGTGGCCCCTGCATTTTTCAAACCAAAAGGCATAACAGTATAGCAATACGTACCCCAAGGAGTAGTGAAAGCCGTTTTGGCTTGGTCTTTTGGTGCTAGTTTAATTTGATTGTAACCCGAATAGCCATCCATAAAAGAAAACATTTCATGATTTGTAGTGCTATCTACTATCAAATCTATGTTTGGAAGTGGAAAGTTATCTTTCGGAGTGGCTTTATTCAAATTTCGAAAATCTATGCAAATACGAATTTTTCCATTGCTTTTTCTAACTATAACAATATTTGAAAGCCAATCAGAATACGCAATGGGTTTTATAAATCCAGCTTTTAAAAGATCTTCTAACCCTTCTTTTACTTGGGAGTGGATATCAGGATGAATTTTCCTAAGTTTTTGTTTTACGGGTTTGACTTGGGGGTCTAATGGCAACTGATGCTCTCCCACACGAGGATCTAAACCAGGCATATCCTCATAAGTCCATACAAACACGTCTATATAGTCCTTTAAGAATGCAATGAAGGATGCTTTCTCATGCTCATGCAAACAAAGACCTATCTTGACTTTCTTTGGATTTGACTCACTCCCTAAGTTGACTTCCACAAAATCTCTCCCTACGGCACTAGAAGGTTTATCCAAGTCTAGGACTTTATGGAATTCAGGCAGGCTAGAGGTAAGATCATCCTCATGAATGAGGGGATCCTCCTTTTCGCCTTGATCATTTTCAAGCATCTTTGTCTCTAGGAAAATATCAAAAGAAGATATTTTTGAATCTAAACTTTTCTGTTTTTGGGAAATAAACATTTTTTTTGAGTTTTCATAATTTTCTATTTTTTTGGATTTTTGAAGACAAACAAAAGGGGAAACCAGCATTTTTTTGGATTTTTGATAATTTTTACCATAAATAACAAAAGGGGAAACAACTAAATCTTTGGAAATCAAACATTTTTTTGGGTTTTTGGGTTTTTCTAGATTTTTTTGGTTTTTAGAAACATATACTTTTTTTGTATTTTTTCCAAAAGAGGGATCTTCCATCAAACCTACAAAGAAAACACTATGAATTAGACTCCAAATAAGATGTCTAAACCATAGGTCTCGGTTTTAGCGGGTTCTAAGGCACCCTTAACCCAATTGGTTTTGGGTGGTGGCTCGGGTGGTATGGATAGGCTATACCCTAAACCATGGCGTCCTATATTTGGCATGGGTGTAATAGGCTCTAGTTTTCCTTGGCCTTGAACCCCTAATCCTTGGTAAGGAGTATATCCCATATTTAGCAACATCTTCCAAGGTTTTTTGAATTTTGAAAATTTTTGATATAGAGGATGATTTTGGAAAGATGAATCATCTATGGCAGGTTTACTTATCCTAATGGTTCTTTTGGGAAGATGGAGGGATTTGGAAAGTTTTGACTCGCCTAAAATACGAACTACTCTTGTTTTGGAAGGTTTAGCTATTTCAGGGAGGTTTGTTTTGGCAGTTTCCCGATTGGTCTTTACTTCCTAGTTTGACTCCCCTGACATACAAGGAAAGGTTTGTATTCCATTCAATTGGGGATGGTCTTCTCTAAAAACAACCACTACCCGATTTTTCCATGGGATTTTGAGGCATCTGTGGAAGGTGGATGGGACGGCTCTAAGAGAGTGTATCCATGGTCTTCCTAATAATAGGTTGTAATGGGGATTTATATCCAAGACATGGAATAATCCCTCGTGAGGTATTTGTCCGACTTTCATGGGTAACTTTATGGAGCCTAAGGGGTTGGATGGGTTCCCATCATATCCTGTAATGGTTATGGGACTTGGTTCAAGCATAGAGGTAGAGATTCCTATTTGGAAAGCCACATGGAGGGGAATAATATTAAGGCCTCCTCCTCCATCGACTAGGCATTTACTAATAGGGTAGCCGTTTAACATAACTTCTATATGGAGTGCTTGGTTATGGATCACATCATACTTTCCCAAATCATTCTCTGTGAATACAATGGAAGTTTTTGCAAAGACGGGAGAAACCAAGGTAGATAGGGATTCAGGTAGTCTTCTCTAAAATCTCCTCTAGGACTCGTCTATGCTTGGGAGAAATTTTTATCAGTTCCAAGATAGACATGTTTATGGGGAGTTTAGAAAGATACATTTCTAGGTCATAGGGGTTTATTACCACACCCTTTTTATCGACACCCTGGGATGAGTTTGGTATGCATGCTTGTGGGGGGCCTGGTAGAACGACCACTCCCTTGCTTGTTTGTTTTGCTAAGTGTGGGGGTTGGTAGATCCTCCCGGATCTAGTCACTTCCTCTACACTATCCCTAGGGCTCGTTCCTATTTTGGCTCTAACTTGATGTCTCGGGACACCTCGAATCACTACCAAGGCTCTAGCCGGGGGCGGGTTTCTAAGTGCTCTTCGGATCACTATTGCTTAGGCATTTTTTATTTCAGGAAAGTGTGGTGTGTGAGGTGTGGGATGCACGATATGCACTGCATGATTAGAGTGTGATAGGGAGCATACCTCTTTTTTTTTCCCACTCGTATTGGCATGGTTAGGGAAGGGTTCTTTAAAAATGGCCTGGGGTGACTCCGGCTCTTCAAACACGTGCAGCTTACCTTGCTCGATCAAATCCTCTATCCTATTCTTCAGGGTGTAGCAGTGTTGGGTATCATGGCCCTTGAGCCTATGATATTTACAAAACTTGTTTAAAAACTTTCCTTGGGGTGGTGCCCCTTCGGGAATCTCTGGGAGTGTTGTGAGACCTTGTGCCAATAGGATGTCTAGGACCTCCGTGAGTGGTTGTCCTAGGTTAGTGTACTCCCATCTTTCAAATCTCTTTTTATTTTTTTGGTTCTTTTCGAAATCTTTTTGCCTTGAAGGTTTTGAGGGTCCTGCTAAACCTTGCTCTACTCGAACATTAGCCACTTTTGGTACTTTTATCCCTCCCTCTGGTGCATGTGGCCCATATGCCCCAGGTTTTTCAAATTTTTTTGGAAAACTTTTTCCTTTCCATAAATCTTCATAAGTTCCCTTTTTCAAATTGGTCTCGAAAAGGGAAGCTTTCTTGATCAATTTTTGGAAAGTAGAAATCTCATGTAAGGAAAGGAGGACTTTCAAATCAGTTTTGAAATTGTCTAGGATGAGCATCACTGCGCACCCTTCGGAGATAGGTTCTTTGACTTGCCCCAAGATTGATCTCCATCTAACGATAAATGCATGGGCGTCTTCGTTAGGGCCTTGTTTGGTGTCCCTCAATGTATTTAAAGTGGGGGTAACTTCAACATTGTGCGAAAATCTTTGCATAAAACAGTTGGCTAATTCTTCAAAATCGGCAAACTGGCTTAAGTCATAAGAGGCCAACCATTTTGCAGCACTCCCTTTTAAAGAATGAGGGAACCAATAGACCCACTTAGAGGAGTCTTTTTTCTTTTTATAGGCACTTCGGGAGAAAAGTTGGAGATGAGACCTAGGGTCTCCGTTTCCATCATAACGGTGGAAGCTGGGTATCTCATCATCACTATCGGTTTGGTAGTCGAAAGGTAGGAAATCTGATAAGGCATAGGATTTTTTCTCATGTTTTTGGTTTTTCAAAAGTTGATGTAGAGCCTTTCGATCTTTCATGGTGAAGGATTTGGGCTCAAGTTCTTCTTCAATTTTGGAAACGACCCTAGGCTTCCTACAGTGGTTTGATTTCCTATTCATTTTGGTTTTCCTATCATGGGAAGAGCAGGATTCGACTGCTTCAGCTTCTTGGCTTAAAGCGTCGATTTCTTCTCTTAGTACCTTTATTCCCTCCCTTAGGGCAGCGAACCTGTCTCCTTTTGAAAAGCTTTTTGAAATTTTGTTCGAGCAGCAGCTGGTAGAGCGGGAGACCTGGCTGGATACCTCACAAGATCCTTCTGAGCTCGACATGATCAACCTGTTTAAGCCAACTTATCACAAACCTGAAAATTGAATTAGTATAATGGATTCAAACAAAATTTCAAAGTCTCAAGTCCCACCGGGCATGCCAAATCTGTAGACGTGATTTTATTTCAAATCGTGGAATTCGAAATCAAACCCTCGAACTACGTCGGGTTGCGCGAGCATGCCAGTTAGTTTATCAAAACTAACAAATTCTGATTTTCTGACTTCTAAGAACGATTGTGGACAAGTGAGATCTTTTTGACTTAGGCCTTCTTGAACCGGCGCTCAAGGGTCAGCCTAGACGCTTGAAATTTGTTTGAATCCGTTAATTCGAGAAAGAAAAAACCAGATTTTCCAATAGTTTCAGATTCGTGTTTAAGTTCTTGATTTCCGAAAATTTTCAGATTCTGAAAGTTGCAGAATCTATTCAGTTTCAAAGACCTGTTCTTCGAATTTTTAAAAATACTTCTGATTCTCCAAAAATTCTAAAACTTTTACAGAATGGAGACACGTGTCTTTAGAATCAGAATATATTTTTATTTTATAATTTTGTTCTTTATTTTCTGAGAATTAAATACAGAATCAGAAACTATTATAAAATTCGGAACAGCCCTATTTCTGTGAATCAGAAGCTCAGAAAAACAGCAATATCTCAGCACTCAGTCATCCAATTTCGATAAAATTTATTGTTTTAGAAAGATACAGATGTTAGGTTTCCAAAGAATCAAATTTCATCCAATTTCATTCAGTGGTTGAAGAGATATGGGCAAAAGAACAGAGGTCTATTACTGAACATTCTTTTTCTGTAAAACGCAATCTGGATTTTGTATAAACTTCACGGATCTAATTGGCTAGGCAACAGTTCATAAAAATTCCTCAAAATTTTATCTAAGAACGTCTGATATGTCTAGATTATTCATGCAAAATTTTGAAGCAATTGGCTTATCCGTTTGTTTATAAAAATTCCGTGATCAGACGCATATACACAGACAGTTTCAGAAACCAAGTTTTGCAGAAAATTTCAGAAAGTTCTTAACGTGATTCTAGAACGAAATTCAACCTGTATCAGTCCTAATGATGCATGGAAATCATCTAAACATGGATTTTAATTCCGTTCATGAAGGAATCATGCATGTTTGTATCGATATAAATGAAGAACATGGGCTCAAGGCCTTGATTCATGTACAAATTTTCAGAATCTGTGCTTTTTCAGATTCTCATGAATTAAAACCAATTTGTGCAAGAATTCCAACCTGTGTGAGTGAGAGGGGACATAGGAGCACTTCGCCGGATGATCGTCGGAACCAGGCCGGACTTCCTTCTTCTCCTTCTTCTCTTCCTTTCTCTCTCTCTCTTTCTATTTCTCTGAATTTTCGGACTGAACTTCTTGATGCTCGTTCGTTGATGGTCGCTGGTTGATCCCCTCTGCAGCACCTGGGGAAGCCTTTTTATAGGCTCTGGCTATGATTTGGATAAGCCAGATGATTGGGATTTGGATGAGTTCGGTTTTGATTGTGCTGATAAAATCTTATCCGAATTGGTTTCATCTTATCTGGAATGTGATCTCCACAAGATCTGTATTGCTGAACTTTATCTTGAACATTACTTTGTAATTTGAATATCATATGCATCTGATCTCTTGTGAATTGATTGGGACGTTATCTGTAGTTGATAACGTTATCTGCATTTGATGATGCCTTTATCTGGTAAGCTTTGAATCATTATCTGATTAGGCTTTGATTTCATCTGAGTTAGGTAAGCCTTGAACGTGATCTCTGTTGCAGATATGCTACAGCTGGTATACTTTTGAAGATTTGTTGAAGGTTGCAGCTGGGGATCGGTTGGAGGTTTGTTGAGGTAGTTGAGGTAGTCAACATGTTGGTGAGACCAACTGCAGTGTTGCTGCGCAAGAGAAGCTTGTACCAATATTCTGAGTGTCGTCTGACAAATCGGCAGCTGCTTCCTCGTCTACAATTGCAGTATCTACGATGGTTCCATCTAGCTGCACTGCTTTTTGCCAACTGTTATCGCCAACACTTCCTGGGGGGTCAATCTCGATGCATCCGTCTACATATTGATTGTGTGATTCATCATTGCTTTCTTGAGGGATCTTTGTAGCATCTTCAGGGATGAGATTCACTGAAGTGCTCCTCGCAGACACATTCTTATCCTCGGTTACACTGGGAGCTATATCGTCGTGCTCTTCAGCTGCAGCAGTAAACTCCTTCACTTGGTTGTTAGTTTCAATTGCATGATCAAGCCCTGATGCTTCAAGACTAACTTGACCTTGAGCAGTCTCGACCTTCAAAGTCTCTTCGGCATTGTCAAAGATAAGCTTTTGGCTGGAATTCTGGCAACCATCGATCATTTCCATACGTTCCTTACATTTTCGATTTTGTGGAACATATTCATGATCTCCTTCTACTAAAATGATATCACCGCTGTCCTCTTGGTTACACTTTCCTCTAGTGATTACTTTTGAACCCTTCTTCTCATCCATAGCTCTGGTTTTCAAAATAGAGTTGCTATCCTCAATGGCATCAGGAATTGATTCATCCATTTCTCTCATTAAAGTTTCATTCTTATCCTTGGCGATAACAGGATCTGCGTGGTTGTTCTCTTCAACCACGAAGTGGTTCACTTTATTAACATCCGCAATTGTATGACCTTCATCAACTTTGGATTTCCCTTCGTGTTCTTGAAGAATGATTGCTATGAGATACAACTTCTGATTCAACCTTTTCAGTAAGGCTGGCCTATTTTACATCATGGGCATTCATTATTGGTTCTAGGTGAGCATTGCCACTAGCCATAGCTTTCTACCAGGTAGATTAAAAGGATGAGTGATATGAAAAGGAACCATAAATGTTTCACAACCAGAACCTCTGCCCGATGTTACATTCAAGGCAATAAGAATCAGTGTAGGTTCAAAGATAATATGAACTTGGCTTGCAACATGGCGGGCTATTAAAGCTGGATCCAGCTATGAATGACTCAGATAAAACAACAGCACACTCTAATCCAATAAAACACTTGAAAACTTTTCATTGCTGTTGCTGATTATACTTTCGGGATGTATTTTGCTAAACTAAAAAAAATCCTTCTTTGTACCACAACAATTTCAACAGTCTAGCTCAACACAGAATAAGCAGAAAAGTATTAACAAATAGCCACTTCTAAGGAAACATGATGAATCTCAATTGAATCTTTTACATGTATAAGAGTACTCAAGTAGTCTTCCGTTATTTGTATATGCCATGAACGTGGCTATGCAAATCCATATTACATACTTACCCATTATGAATGTATTCAAATAGGCCTATGTTACGTTTTTGAAAATCAACTTTCATGCTCATTCAATCCTTTCCACGAGTGTTGGGATATTAAAATTGCTCTTATCATAACATATCAATAGCATACCAGTAACAAATGACAATGCAAATTGATGTATATCAATACTAATTACCTCAATACCCAAACATAACGTAGACACGTTACGAGAGACATTCGATACCAAACCTTCATTTTTGGAGGCTTTCGTTCTTGCTTCCACCTTTCCTTTCTTTTGATAATATCGACCTTATCCTCTAGAGATTGATTTCTTTCCAAATGTGAGCTTTTCTTTCTAGGAAGCTCACTTTCCCTTTTTGATGCCCGTTTTCCCTTTTTGGGCGTCCACCTTCTTTTTTAGGTGTCAACTTGTCTTTTCAATGCCTTTTTCTTTTGAAGAGGAAAGCTTTCAACATACTTTTCATAATAAATCTTTTAGGAAAACGAAATCCTGTTTTTCCAGTACCAAGGGCAAAATCGTCATTTTTCCAATTTTTGTCAAAACTCAAAACTTTCAGAACGGAAAGCATTCTTTCATCATTTTAAAGCTTTCATAAAATTTTGGTACCAAAACAAACTCGTTTAGTACCTTTTTCTTTCAAAAACCCCAAAATTTGCCAAAATGGCCACTTTCCTAAAAGGGTAAGAATTTTAAAAGAAAATTTTGGGTGTCTACAGTATTCATAAAAAATAAAATTTTATGCGTGTTATTTTTTTCCATTAACCAAATAAATTTAATTAATGGCAAAGAGGGGAATTTGTAAACACCCAAAAATTTTCAAAAGATTTTTTACAATTTTTGTATTTTCAAGAAAAATTATGGTTTTGGATCTTTTAAGGTTTCTTTCAACAAAGACACCTTAAACAAACCCATTTTCATGCCAAAATTTTGTACGAACCTTAAAATAAGGATACTTTGAACCCAATAAAGAAAATTAAATTTTAACAAAAACTAAACCACTCTGCCCTCAAGGCCAAATAAGCAAAATTTTGTTGTTTTAAACAATTTTCATCAAAGAAAGAATTGAAAAAGCTAAGATGAGACTTCAGGAACCAAAACTCAAAAATGTTTGCAAAATGACCATTTTACAAACTTACATAATATTTGAAATTCAAAAAGACAAAATAAACAAACAAGTCAAAAATATAATAGACCTCAAAAGACTCGCCAGATCGAGGACAGTCTTACACCAAGCAATCCTACACCAGGAGATTAAAGCGGTCTGAGACCTACACCCATCAAAGAGTTAAAGCAATTTGAAAGGTAGAGGACTGACTCACGGAGTGAAAGTAGGGGTCACTCGGTCATGCAAACAAAACCATTACATGGGGATGAGACTCAGTCGTATATATTTTCCAAGAGAGTTATCTTCATCTGGAGAGATGCTCTGGGGATTTATATATAGATGAGTTCCTCCCAAACGAACACAAGTCCTCAACTAAATTTCTTTAGAACATTAACATATTAAGGATCAAATCGGATGCATCATTAACTTCTATAAAGAAAACTCTGCAGATTTCTGTATCCTTCATCAACCTTTATAGATGTGAATTTTTATTTCAAACCCTATGTCGAGATTTGAAAAGAGATTTCTGAACTACATCGTGTGCGTGAGCGTGTCATCTAGTTTGCTCAAACTAGCAAAGATTTGATTTCTGACTTCATTAAGCGATTGTGGACAAGTGAATTTTTATCAACGTAGGCCTTCTTGAACCGATGCTTAAGGGTCAGCCCAAACGCTTTAAAAATTATTCGAGATCCAATAAGTTTTCAAAAACAAGATTCTAACTTCAAAAGTTTGATAAAATCGTGATTTTGGTTCTTGACTTAGAAATATTTCAAGTCCTGAAAAACATAAATTGTTTTATTTTTAGAGGTCTATTTTCTGATTTTTTAAAAAATATTTCTGAGATTTCAAAAATTTTGAAAATTTTATAAATGATAGACATTCATATGTAGATTCAGAAAATATTTTTGTTTTTATTTTGCAAGCTATATATTCATGTAATTAAATCTACAAACAAACCTCACTCAGACAATTGGGATAAACCTGTGCTAGAATATCAGAGGTTCAGAAAAACTGATATATTTTTGTGCTCAGACCTGTGATTTCTATGAAATTGGTCTTGTTAGAAAGCTATGGATTTCCGCTTTCTAAAGAGATAAATTTCCTAAATTTGGTTAACTATGCACAAAGATATTTAGGAATAACCTGACCTATGTCACAGAAACTTCTGGTTTTCCAGAATATGTTCTGATTTTTGTAAAACTTTTCTGGTTTTGTTAATGATGTTTAACAAACCTAAAATTCTTAAAACTTTTATCAGACGTGACTTTGTATGTCTAGATTAAATGTGCCAAATTTTGACATATTTGTGGCAAGGGATAATCACAAAGAAATCTGTTACCGAACACGTGTAGAGTGTAAAAAAACAGTTTTTAGATTTTTCAGAAATGTGTGTGTTTTAGTCTGAATTAAAACGAATATACAACTAGAAAATAATAGTATAAATCCTAAGGATCTCGTGAACATGGGGAGATTAAGAGGTTCATAATCTTAAGTTGTGCCATGGAGTCGAAACGACCAATATCAAAGCATGCAACGAAAACCGCATGAAAGGAAGATGGGGTTGTCCTCTGAATCAATACACCTTCATGGAGGCTCAAGCTCCTTAATTACAAACCCATGATTTTTACTAAAACAGGAGATGAATAAAACAAGGAAGAACCTATGGTCGGTGGAGGACAGTCTGCAACGGACGATTGGCGGCGGGTAGCAGCCTCCTTTCTTCCTCTCCCTCCCTCTCTTTCTCTCTCTCTTTCTTTCTCTCTTTCTCTCCCTCTTTCTCTCTCTCTTTTTCTCCCTCTTGCTGGATGGTTTGCTGAACTCAGATTGCTTGGTGTTGGTTGATAGCTTATGCGTTGCAACCCCCTTGAGGCCCCTTTTATAGCCAAAGGGTTGCCCATTGGTTGTCACCATTTGTAAGGCAACTTGCCTTATTGTAATCTGCTGAAATGGGGTAAGAGGATGTTGTCCATAGTCTTATAAATCGAGCCAAGGGTTGCTGCATTCACTTACCAAACTATTCAATGCATGATATGGCAAGTTACCAAGCCTGGCTAAAATTGACCAAGTCGTGGAAAGCTTGTTGTTCATCTATTGACATCAGCTGTAATTTAAATGGTAAGTAGTTGCGGTTCATGTTGAACTTGGAATGAAAAAGGGAGTTGTTGTCCATGTTGCTGCTGTCATTGCTGAATTCAGTCCATGCTGGTTTCTTGCTGAATTTGATCCATGCTGCTTGGAAAGGTAAGGGGCTGACATTGGATGAAGTTGGGACAGTACCTAAGTTCGGCCATGGTTGCAAAATTTGGTTGGAGCTAGAAGAGTTGTTGTGTTCAACCGAGCTGCTGCTGTATTGAATTTAACGAACCAACCACCGAAAGGATTGTCGCTGAATTACTGAATCTGAATTTTGTCCATTCTTATTGTTGAATTCTGTTGACCAAGGCTTGCAAAGTGGCTGTCTCTCTTGCTAAGTGTGGCCAGCTGGATTTGGAAGGATATTGCTGTCCTTTTCTCTTGCTGAAATTGTCCAGCACATGCTATAGTAAATGGCCCAGCTTAGGACAGCTAGGAATTTGACTGAGACTTTGAGATGGCATTGAAGGCGGCTCCAATTGGGAAGTTGTTCATTTGTTACTTGAAGATTGACGTCAGCTACAATTAAAAGGGTAAGTAGCTGAAGGTGGAGCTGTCCTCTTACCGCAATGGAAGCATCATCTGGATTTTGAAAAATAACAAAGCCAAACCCTCTCGAGTTTCCATTTGCATCCCGCATGACAACAACACTAGTCATAGGACCATAGTTTCCAAAAATATTTTTAAGTTCCTCATCGGTGATCATTTTAGACAAGTTCTTAACATATACATTGGTAAATTTTGCAGAACCATTCATTTGGACCCTTTCTTGGCGCCGAACAAAGAGACCAACATATACTTGCTTGTCATTTAATAGCATTCCATTCAGTCTTGCTATGGCATTCTGTACAGCCTCTACTCGTTCAAACTACACAAATCCGTAACCTTTTAACTGACCATTTCCATCAGTAGCAATCTTGCAACAAAGGATTGTCCCGAAGGATGCAAAAGTCTCATGCAAAGCCTTATTGTCTATTGAGGGGTCAAGATTCTTTATGAATATATTTGCATATCCACTTTTCCTGGTGCTAGTATCCCGATTTGAAAACATAATCCTGATTGGTTCGCCAATGATTGGAGTGAAATTTAGCACATCCAAGGCACGACTTGGTGACTTACCAAATTGAGCATCACCACTTTTCAAATCGCGCACCACTTTCCTTTCTCTCGGATGATAATGACTTTCTCTTCTTGAAAATCGGCCTTCCTTCTAAATGTCGGCTTTTCTTTTTGATACCTGAAACTAAAAATGATAGGTTACCTTGCTCAATAACGCCAAAATTGGCACGTGCTCGATTGTTGCCTTTTTGGTTAATGCTATTTGCTCTTTCTGTGGAATTTGCTTCCTTACTGTCTGAGTTTTATATATGGCAGGTTTCAAACAATTTATATAAAAAAAACATTTTATATTTGAAAACATTAAATTTAATAAAATCTTCAAATATTATTTTGGAAAAGCACTAGGTTTCATTCTAAGTTTTTGTTTGTAAGAGTGACCTACTTTTGTTCCGTGAGTCAGTCTATAACTACCTTGACCATTTAACCATTTTCATGTGTGTAGGGTATCAAACCACTTTAACCACTTCAACAGGTGTAAAGTATCAAACTACTTTAACCTTGGGTATCAGGTCTTGGAATGAGACCCTTCTCAACCGGGCAAATTTCTGAGGTCTGGTTTGATTTAATTTATTTTTGAATATAAATGGTTTTGGAATTTCATAAATTTATAAATTTGCAAACATGTTTGGGTTTGATTCCCAATGTTACCTTTTTTATTTGTTTATATAAAATGAATTGTTTGAAATCATTCTTTCTTTAAAGGCAATCATTTAAAAAGGCAGAATCCTGCCAATTTGGTCTTGAGGGCAAAATAGTTATTTTTATAAAATTTTGTCCAAATTTGATTTTTTTGAAAGAGATGCAATATATCATCATTTTGAGGTTGCTAGAAAATTTTGATGCTAAAATGAGTTCATTTGATGTATTTTTATTTGAAAACCTAAAGCTGCTAAAAATAGCTAAATTTCTAAAAGTTGAAATTTTTTTATTTAAAATTTTTTGGGTGTTTACAACCTTGTCTAATCATTGAATTTTCTAGCCTTTATCTCTTAGTGAAATATTCTGAAATTTTGTTCATAAGTTACATATGCATTAATTAACATATATTAAAAGTTTTAAAAATTTTGGACATGCGTAAGGTCAAGTAAAAAGCTGATATCCATATCTTTTCAACCTGATTGATTTCATAAAAATCAGAATCCTATGTGTAGAGATATAGGTGTTTTATTAAGCCTCTGTATTTCAATCAGATAGATTGTTCCAAATTTTAGGATGACATTTGATTATGAATCTTCTCGGATTTAATTCTGATTGTCCAAGGAACCAAAAATACAAATAAAAATCTCCAATAAAGCTTCATACCTAGATTTTACTTAGGTAATTTTTTTGTGATTTTTGGAAACTAGTAAAATAACAAAAAAATTGGAAAACTCTTCTTTTAGAAAATTGAACTGATTTTGTTTTACAGGCCCCATAAACTGGTTTTTATCAAGTGAAGAACATACTTGTTTTGGAAAGGTTGTTCTGGTTGAAAATTGTTTTGAAAAATCCAAAAATCATAAATCACTCTTCCTAAGCCTTGAGTGTTGGTTGAAGAAGGCATATGATAATAAGAACTTACTTGTCCACAATCATCAAATAGTAAGAAAATCTCTTTGCAAGTTTAAGTAAATTTGTTGGCATGCTCATGCATAATTTTTACAAAACAAAGTTTTAAGTTGATACACAACCAAAAATTTTATTTACAAGAATACCTATGGATAGACTGAATTTGGGTCTAAATCGAGTCCAACAACCCGAAAGGATCTGATTTAAGAGAATGCCTATAAAAGAAGGACGTGGGTGACTGAGAAGGAGGATTCCAGCACAAGAGTGCTAAGCCCAGTCAAGGAAGACGTGAGAGAACTCACTTACATCCAAAGGAGGAGTTCATCCAAGGAAGAGAGCAAAAAAGAGAGAGAAAGCCTCAAGTCATCCTCTTCTATCCTATTTTTCTTGTTTGTTCTTGTTGTAAGCTTGGAGTTATTGTCTCTAATCCTTTGTAAGCTTAAGAATAACAACCATTTCATGGAATGTCATTGCAAAGGAGGGTCATCCCAGTCCTAAAGCGCAAAAGAGAGGGACATAGGTAAGAGGAATCTGTAACTTTTGCAAGATTTCATTTCTTCTATCCCAATATACGCTATATCTTATTCGTTCTCATCTGTTCTATACTTACATATTATATCATCCCTTCGCTTCTTTTTTCGATGTATTGATTGTTTTCAATTTAATTCAAGAAGTCATAAGAGGGATATAACTATTATGTTTATATATGATGACATGAGTATGTAATCACTCTTATGATGTCACCCATAAGTTTGTGTTATGGGAGGGCATAGGGCTATGATCGCATTTATTTTCAAAAAAAGCAATCTTCCTCAAGAGAGATGCTCCGAGGATCTATATGTAGATGAGTTCCTCCCCAAATGAGCATAAGTTCTCAACAAAATTCTTTCAATGATCACTAAATCATTAAGATTCTAATCGAATCATTATTTTCTATGAGAAATTTTTTATAGATTTCAGCATACTACACAAACATTGTATGATCTTCGAATGTTTTAGCCACCATATCTAAGCAAAATATTTCCAAACTTTGTTTGTGATTGGTAAGCATAGTAGCCAATATCGATAAAATTCTTAAAAATTTTGGACATGGGTTTGATTGATAAAAAAATCAGTAATAATTAGATCCAACCTAAAATTTTCAACAAATGTTCTTGAACCTATCTTTGACAAAAATCTTGCAACAAATGTTCAGTAAAACCATCATAACTCGGTCCATAAATACCCAAATACCTTAAGAATGATTTCGTCGGAAAGATAACATCCATAGTTTTCTAGCTTAATAATTTTTATAGAAATTGGAAGCCTCGTACGGAGATACAAGTATTTTATGGAGACTTTGTATTATCTCATTCACAGATACTGTCCAAATTTTTAGAATAACATTTAGTTAGAAGCTTTTCTTAGGTTTTTTATTTGATCATCCAAAGACACAAAATACAAATAATTTTTTTTAATAAAACTTGATACCTAGTTCTCACTCAGGTAAAATTTTCAAAATTTTTGGATTACCATAAGGTAGTTAAAAAATATAAACTCCTATACTATAAAACAAAACCAATTCTATTTTCACATAACTAAATCTGGTTTGGCCAAGTGAAATCGATGCCCTTTTGAAAAGACAATTTTGAGTTGAAATTGTTTTGAGAAATCTCAAGATTACGAAATCACTTTTCCTAAGCATCTAGGTTGTCCCTTGAGCACTAGTTCAAGAAGACTTATGTCAATAAGAACCTACTTTCCCACAATCGCCAAATAGTCAGATAAATCTCTTTGTAAGTTTGAGTAAACTTATTGGCACGCTCATGCACAATTTTTGCAAGCAAAGTTTTAAGTTCATACTGTAGGCGTGAAAATTTCCACTTATGGTTTTTGAGACCGGAAATGAACCTTTCTGCACCTAAGTCGTTTCTGCGAGCATGCCAGCTAGCTTGCTCAAGCTAGCGAAGATTTTTGAAATATTCTGACTTTTCTGGTGATTGTGGAAAAGCGAGATCTTTTCATTTAAACCTTCTTGAACCGATGCTCAAGGGTCAATTTAAATGCTTAGAAACTTCATTTTTACAAAACTTTGAAAATACCTGTGTTTTAGGAATTCGATGTATGCCTTATTTGCAGGTTTTATTATGACTTTCAGATAACCCTAAGTCTTTGGAGTTTTAGCTATTTAGGCCTGATATGTGTGAATATGTGGCCTATTTTCAATGTGGTTTGTGCGTAGATTTGGGGATTCTTTGAATGCGAACGAATGCAAGGATGCAAAATCTTTTCAAGTTTTGAAAGTGATGATGTGAGCTAGGCTCGAATTGAAAGGGCGACTCACACAACTTTCACAAATGTAAATACCCGAAATTGAAGTGCAACTCACGCAGCTTTCATAAATGTAAAACAACTCACACGACTTAATGTAAATCCACACAAAGGGAAATGCAACTCGATGTGAAGTAAACTCACATGACTTGAAAATATATAAATATGTTGTATCCTAAGAGCAAAAAGGCTCAATGTGTGTGAGTGTATAGAGCGGAAAGGCTCGAGTGCTTGTATGTGCTTCTCGTGTGAAATTGAAATAACAACTCACACAGCTTTCACTAAAGTAAATACTCAAATTGAAATATATACTTTAGCTTAAGAGCGGAAAGGCTCAATGCACATGTGTGTAAGTGTGAAATTTAAATGACAACTCACACGACTTGAATGTAAATCCACCAAAAAGTAAATTGCAACTCACACAACTTTCGCTAAAGTAAATACCCGAATTGAAATATATACTTTAGCTTAAGAGCGGAAAGGCTCAATGTGTGTGCAATCGTGTGCAATATAAGAGCAAAAAGGCTCAAGTGCACGTGGGTGTCCTTTGTGTGTAGTTAAGAGCGAGAAGGCTCAAGTGCACGTGTGTGGTTGTGTATCAAATACAAATATTACATTTTGGGGGGAGACTTCGCTCCATTATTATAACCCCGTATCAAATTGAATTTAACTTAAGCGAGTAATATAAAACCGAATGTAAATAAACACTTACACGTGGTCGGTTTTGCCTCTCGAGTCACTCGGGTCCATCCTCCTTGGCAGCCACGAGATAGGTCCCTTTAGGTGGGTTCCGACATGAGGCTTGGGTGTGGGTTCACTTGGGCGCGGCCAAGTGGGTTTGGGGCTTAGTATGGACTGGGTTCAGCCAAAGGGCTAGGTTTAGGTTATGGTGGGTATGGTCCTAGTTAGGTCTAGGTCTTGGTTTAGAGAAAGGGGCATGAGCTAGGCCAGCCAAAGGCAGGCCGACTGGGGGTTTTGTCAAGGTTGGTGCACGGCCAACCAGTTTTGGTCGAGTGCTAGGTGCACTCGGCTGGCTTAGGGGCATAATTTAGGTAGGTCACGACAAGGCTGAGGTGCAGCACTACTGGAGTGCAGCAGGGTGTGCAGGTGATGCCAGGCGCATAGCAGGGTGCATTATGCTGCTATGCGCCCAGGTGACTGGGGTGTTGTGCGGTGAGGGGTGCGCAGCAGGTGCGCGGCAAGACGCTGCGCGGTAGGGCGCTGCGGGGCAGGGGTAGGTGACTGGGGTGTTGTGCGGCAGGGGTAGGTGACGTGCACGACAGGGTTAGGTGGTCGGGCTTCCTTGTTTTTCACCACAATCTGGCCTGCCTTGAGGCAGTTCACCTAACCCTAAATACACGGCCAAACCAGGCCATGTGTTCCCTCTCTTTGCACCATAACTTGGCCTGCCATTCGGCAGGCCACCTAACATTAAACACACGGTCAAACTATTGGCTGTGTGTTCCTTTCCTTCACCCTAAATCCCACGGCCTACTGGTGCAGGCCGTGTACATTTTAAAAACCTAACTCATCGGTCTGCCACAAGGCAGGTCGTGACTTCCTTTCAGCCCTAAACACACGGCCAACTGTTAGCCGTATACCAATCCCATACTCGCCTTGGCCAGCCTTAGTTAGCCAACACCTAACCTAGGACAACCAGCACCTAACCTAGACCAAAGCCTGGCCATATTCACCTTGGCTCCCGCCTAGAACCCCCCAACTATATCCTAAAACTTCCCTACTCGAGCCACCTTGGCTCGAGTCACACAAGCTAAACCAAAGGCCAGCCTTTGGCCAAACCCTAAGGCACAACCACTCCCTACTGGAGCCACCTTTGGCTCGAGTCTCACACGACAAAACAAAGGCCAAGTGCTGGCCGAATCCTAAACCAAACCCTACCACTCGAGCCACCTTGGCTCGAGTCCTACCTTAGCCCAAATCAGCCCCAAGTGGCCCCTAAAGTTGGTATAACTTGCTGCTCCCATCTCCAAGTGCTTCCAAGCTTCCAAGATCTCTGGCTTCGCTCTCACGTGACCCGGGCTCAATACGAAGAAGGCGTACGTGTCCTAGACACACCCCACATAGCGGGCTAGGTGAGTTGTAAGTCCTTACATTTGATACTTAATTAAATTTTGATACGGGGTTGTAATAACGGAGCGTTGTCTACCCCCGAATGTAATATTGGTGCATGACACACAAGCACATACGTACACTTGAGCCTTTTCGCTCTTAGTTGCACACTTTTGCACACAAATGGGCCTTGGTAGCCCCTAAGATATAGATCTATTTATATAAATTCAGCTACGTGGGTTTACATTCAAGTTGTGTGCGTTGTCTTTCCATTCCACACTCACACACATTGAGCTTTCACTCTTACTCCCAAGACTCTAATAAGAGCTGTATTGCAATTCAATTTGGGTATTATTTTCAAGTTGTGTGCATTGTCTTTCCATTCCACACTCACACACATTGAGCTTTCGCTCTTACTCCCAAGACTCTAATAAGAGTCGTATTACAATTCAATTTGGGGTGTTATTTTCAAGTTGTGTGCGTTGTCTTTCCATTCCACACTCACACACATTGAGCCTTCGCTCTTACTCCCAAGACTCTAATAAGAGCCATATTGCAATTCAATTTAGGTTGTTAAATTCAATCATGTGTGTTGTCTTTCAATTTATACACATACACACACGTCACATTGAGTCTTTCCGCTCTTATATCTATATCTCCCTTCTGCTGCGTTTTACGGTTCAGCTGCGTGAGTTGCATTTCAATTTATACACAACACCCACGCACACAATTGAGCCTTTTCGCTCTTAAGATATAGATATATTTAAATTTCTGCAATTTACATTCAAGTCATGTGAGTTGCATTCAATTTGGGTTTTCCCTTTAGCTAAGTCTTTAAACTTCAAGTTTTACATTCAAGTTGTGTGAGTTGCATTGCATACTCGCCATACTCGAGCTAGAGTGCATACCTGCATCAAATAAACCCCAAACAAATCGTGCAAACACGCCAAGGCTTAGGCCATTTGATGCACACACATCGTGCCTAAGTAGATAAAATTGAAAGACTTAGGGTCGCCCAACCCTCGTAAAGTAAAACTCGCCCAAGTGCATGATTTTTCAAAGATTTCAAAACACTTAGTCGTTCAAAATCGATTTTGAGGTTAAACTTATTTCAAACGAAGTCTCTAAGCGTACAAACTGACCCTTGAGCATCGGTTCAAGAAGGTTTGCGACGAAAAGATCCCGCTTGCCCACAATTGCCTTTTAAAAGTCAGATATTTCAAAACATACTTCGCTAGTTTGAGTAAGCTAGCTGGCACGCCCTAAAAAGCAACATAGATTGCGAAAAGGTTCACTTCAGGCCTAAGAACCCAGAGTTGAAAATTTTCCGTGTCTACAGATTTGGCATGCCTGATGGGTCTTGGATTTGGGTTTGAGATCTGGATCCAAATCCAAATCCAAACACTATTTGGATCTGGATCTTGGATCTTGGATATTTTGAGATCCGTATCCGATCCAAATCCAACATTTTTATGGATATGGATCTGGATATTTTGGTCCAGATCCGATCCAATCCAAACACTATTTGGATCCAATCCAAATCCAAACACTATTTGGATTGACCCGAACAATATTTGGATTGGCCCAAATCCAAACACTATTTACTATTTGGATTTGGATATGGATATTTATGGTCTGGATCCAATCCAAAATTTCTCTAGATGGTCCTTCCTAGCTTCTCGAGGTGGACGATCTGTGCGGGCCCTAGCTTCATTAGCGCTCCATCTGGTGTTGGGTTTCCCCAATCTGTGTCTTCCGGACTCCATCTCACCATTCTGGACTCCGTTTTGCTCGATTTCTACCGTTTCGGGCTTTTCTCCGAATGGGCTCTGCTTTCTCCTATTTTTGGGCAGGAGATGGTTTTTGAAGCTCCGGGCTTGAATTCCTCTTCTTGCCTGGGCTCTCCTTTTGCCTTTTGTACCTGTTTTTGCATTTTAAAACAGATTGTTGTTTTGGCTCAAACGAGCTTTTTGTGTTTTTGAGAGTTTTTGAAATACAGAAAATTTGGGGTGTTTACACTCACGTGGAGTTCAAGTCAAAGAAGGACTAAGGTGGAGTTCATGGCTGCAAGGTGGGCTCGTGGGCTTTGATCAAGAGGAGCACTTGGTCAACAAAGGGAGGAAGACTTGGCCAAGGTGAGTGCTTAAACCTAGGGTGGCTGCACCAAGGAAGACCTAGGGCTGCAACAAAGTTGGCTGCACTTGGCCGAACCACCTTGGAGTTGACTGCACCTGGCCGAACCCATCTTGGAGCTAGCTGCACCTTGGGCAGACTTGACCTGGCCGAACCCAGCTGAACCAAAGCTTCACCTTCGGCTGACTTGACCTGGCCGAACCCAGTTGAACCAAAGCAACACCTTGGGCTGACTTGACTTGGCCCAACCCAGCTGAACCAAAACAACATCTTGGGAGACTTGACCTGGCCGATCCCAGCTGAACCAAAGCTGCACCTTGGGCTGACTTGACCTGGCCGAACCCAGCTGAACCAAAACTGCACCTTGGGCTAAACCAAGCCTAAAACCGTGGGCTAGCTGCTTGGCCGAACTACCCCAACAAGAAGGCTGCACCTTGGGCTGAACCAAGCCCAAACTGTGGGCTAACTGCTTGGCCGAACCACACCAACAAGAGGGCTGCATCGAACCAGACCACGAGCTCGATTGAAGGGAAAAATTGTAAGTCTTTAAAACTTTGATTTTAAACCACATTCTCCCTTAAATTAAATTCAGAATGGGGTTGTATTAATGGAGCAAAGCCTCCCCCCATGTTGTAATATTCGTGCATGAACACGATCGCACCCACGAGCACTTAAGACTTTTCGCTCTTAACTAGTGGATGAACACGATCGCACCCATGAGCACTTGAACCTTTTCGCTCTTTACACTCACATGCACTTGAGCCTTTCTGCTCTCTACCTCAATATACATTATAAACATTCTATACTTCGAACCCCTTCTGTTCTTACGCAAGTATAGGTATTTCATTTAGCGTGAGTTTTACTTTTGTGTAAGTCAAGGAGTTGCACTTTAAATTCGCGTGAGTTTACTTTCGTGTAAGTCGAGGGGTTGCACTTTAAATTCATGTGAGTTTTACCTTCGCATAAGTAGAGTGAAAGCACTTAAATTCACGTGAGTTTACTTTCATGAAAGTAGAGTGAAAGCACTTCAATTCGCGTGAGTTTTACTTTTGTGAAAGTAGAGTGAAAGCACTTCAATTCGCGTGAGTTTACTTTCGTGAAAGTAGAGTGGCAACACTTCGATTCACATGAGTTTACTTTCTGAAAGTAGAGTGAAAGCACTTCAATTCGTGTGAGTTTTACTTTTGTGAAAGTAGAGTGAAAGCACTTCAATTCGCGTGAGTTTACTTTTGTGAAAGTAGAGTGAAAGCACTTAAATTCGCGTGAGTTTACTTTCATGAAAGTAGAGTGGCAATGCTTCGATTCGCATGAGTTTACTTTCGTAAAAGTAGAGTGGGTACAAATTTCAATTCGGGTGAGTTCGCATCATCGTTCTCAAAAACCTAAAAAGATTTCTAGCATCCCTTCATTCGCTCATTGCGTCCAAAGCCCTCGAACAATCGCTAAAATCACTTGCAACAATCGCTCAAACTTGTTTGAAAAATCGAAGTTTCTAAGCGCTTAAACCGACCATTGAGCGTCGGTTTGAAGAAGGTTTAAAGCGAAAAGAGTCCGCTTGCCTACAATTGCCAAAAGTCAAAAAAATGTTTAAAAACCTTCGCTAGTTTGTGTAAGCTAGCTAGCACGCTTGTGCAAGCATAGGCACGAAAAGGTTCACTTCGAGTTTGCTAACTTGGGAGTGGAAATTTTCATGTTTACAAGATTGGCACGCCCGATGGGAGCTGGGTTTTAAGCAAACTTCGATTCAACAAATCAAAACTTCGAAATTTTTTTAAGAAAAGTGTTTAACTTTTGCCTTTTTGCACTTATAGGATTTCCAAAAATTTTGAATCATGTCGAGTTCAGACTCCAATAAAGTGTCTAGCCGAGCCTCGTGCTCATCAAGTCCCTTTTCCAAAAGTTTTCAAAAACCACTTTTAAAAGCAAAAAAGAAGAGCTCGAAGACTTACGAAAGGAATTCAAAGCTAGGATCGCCGCCCTTAGCCAAGAGGCCGAGGCGGCCGAATCTTGCTTGTCTCATGGTGAACCCGCCAAGGCTAAGAAAAAGCCTAGCAAGTCAAAAAGGCCCAAAGAAACCTCCGTCATGGAGGGGGACCAATATCACAAATCCTTCACATTGAAGGATCGAAAAACCCTCCAACAACTGTTGAGAGGCTAAAACAAAGAGAAGAGATCGTACGCCCTATCTGATTTTCTTCCTTCAGATTACCAAATAGATAGTGATGACAATATACCAAAATTTCATTGGTATGATGGTACGGGAGATCTCCCACATGCAACTCTTTGCTTGCAGAGCCCACAAAAAGAAAAAGGACTCTGCCAAATGGATATATTGGTTCCCCCTCTCCCTCAAGGGAACTACTTCAAAATGGCTTGCTTCATATGACCTAAGCCAGTTCGCAACTTTTGAAGAGTTAGCGAATAACTTTATGCAAAGGTTTTCCCACAACATAGAAGTGACCCCCACTTTGAACACCCTTAGGGACACAAAACAAGCATCGAACGAGGATGTACATGCATTCATCATTCGATGGAGGTCCCTCCTTGGGCAAGTGAGAGAGCCCATCTCTGAAGAATGTGCAGTAATGCTCATCCTTGACAATTTCAAAACAGAGTTGAAAACACTTCTTTCTTTGCATGAAATTTCAACTTTTCATAAATTAATAAAAAAGGCTTCCCTCTTCAAAACAAATCTGAAAAAGGGGGTCTACGATGACTTATGGAAAGGAAAAATGCTTCAAAAGCCATGAGTTGAAAAACCCGAGACTTACGGGCTACCCACTACGGACAATGGGGCAAAACCCTAAAACATTGCTAATGTCCGAGTGGAAACGAACCTGGTCGGCACTCCAAAGAAGAATGAACCAAAAATTGAAAAAAAGATTCAAAAAACATTTGAAAAGAGGGAGTATACCCCACTGGGGCAGCCCATTTCAAAGGTCCTCGACCTCCTCCTCGCCCAAGGAATGGTAACACTCCCTGAGATTCCCGAGGGGACACCTCCAAAAGGGAAATTTTTGAACAAGTTTTGCAAGTATCATCGGCTCAAGGGCCATGATACAAATAAATGTTACTCCCTTTTAAATAAAATCGAGGACTTGATAGAGCAGGGCTGACTCCAGGTCACCGAGGAACTAGAGCTTGCCCAAGCTGTTCTTAAAGAGCTCTTCCCCAACCACGCAAGCACCAGTGAGAAGGAAAAAGAGGTATGTGTTTTCTCGGCTTCCTTAAAAAATTTGGAGCATGCTTTGCATACGGATTTCACTACTTGTCACACATGACCTTCTCTCATCGTAATTAAAAAAGCCAAGCAAGTAGTGATCTGGGGAGCGCTTAGAGTCCTGCCTTCGGCTACAGTCATTTTAGAAATTTGGGGTGCTCCGAAGCACAAAATTAGAGCCAACATAAGAATGAGTCCTAGGGAAGATGTGGACGAGGTGACCAGGTCTGGAAGGATCTATCAACCCCCACATCTAGCCAAAGATGCTACCAAAGAAGTGATCATTATTCCTGACCCTTCAAAATCATGCATTCCCAAAGCATCTCAGATCATGGATTAGGAAAAAACGTGTTAACCCCATATGATTTAGAAACACATCTTTCCAAGATCCCTATAAATATGTCTATCGTAGAACTAATCCAAACTTCCTCTAGGCATAGATAAGTCTTAGAGAAAATCTTAGAAAGACCAAGGTTAACTCGACTATAGCCCCTAAGTCCTTGTCCTTCCTAGTCACACCTATCTATGATAAAACCCCCATTGTATTCTCGGAAGATGAGCTAGAACGATCACACCAAACCCATAACGAAGCCTTGCATATAGAGGTGGTATTGAATCACCATCCTCTAAACAGGTGTTTGGTTGATGGGGGAGGAGGTCTAAACATCCTTTCGTTACACGTGGCTTTTCAAATCGGAGTCTCCTTGACCTCTGTGAATCCAAGCCCCATCGTTATTATGGGATACGATGAAAATGCATCCAAACCTTTGTTACCTATGAAAATAGGAGGTATAACCCATGTAGGGGTGTTCCATGTCCAAGACATACACTCCCATTACAACCTACTCCTAGGAAGACCATGGATACATAGCCTTCGGGTCGTGCCATCTACCTTCCATAGGTGTGTCAAAAGCCCCTACGAAAGCCAAATTGTGGTAATTCTAGGAGAAAACCACCCTCAGTTTAGGGGAGTTCAAACCTTCCCTTCTTGTCAAGCCATCAAAACTATGGGTCCAACCCAGAAAAACCCTTGGTCGAACCACCCAAGTTCGTCCTGAAAAAACCTAAGGATATCGTGTATATCAAGGGGTAGCCCAAAGCCTGCCCGCCCAAGACCATGACCATCCTAGGAAAAACCAAGATCCAAATCCTCCCCAAGTCCCTAAACAAGAAAGCATTTGAGCATGACATGGATGACACCAAGTTCCAAGGCCATCCACTTTACAAAATGTTTTCAAAATTAAAGAAGCCTTGGAACATGATGTTAAACATGGGTTACATGCCCTATCAAAGTTTAGGAAACCAAAACCAGGGTTGCTTAGAACCCATCCTACAAAATCCTAAACCAAACCGGCATGGGATAGGCTACACCCCAACCATACCCCCTAAACCACCACTTGTGACCACTTGGGTCAAGGGTACCCTAGAGCCTCCTAAAACCGAAACCTATGACTTAGACCTCTTATTTAGAGACTAATTCATGGTGTTTTCTTTGTAGGTATGATGGAAGACCCCTCCATAACCAAAAATCTAAAAAGATTACATATTTTCAAAATCTAAAAACATTTGGAAAAACCTCAAAACCCAAAAATATCAGAAAGTTGTGAAAATCCCAAAAAGAAGGTGATTTACATTCCTCCTCCTTCCATTTCTTTATAACAACTACAACAACACAACAACAACAACTAAGCCTTTTCCCATACTAGATAGGGTCGGCTACATGGATTCTTTGTTTTCACAAATCCCTATCGTGTGTGTAAACACCCCGAAATCCTTTGATTTTCTCAAATATCTCTGGTTTCACAAAAGTAGCCCTAAAGGGCCATTTTGAGTCTGGAAACCTAGGAGCCTTCCAGACAACCCTGTACATATTCCAAACCTATATGTATGTTTTTAAAACTTTATACATATAGTTTTACGCTTTAAAAAGTGTTTTGAAACCCCGAAAGCCTCCTGGCTTGACAAAAGCAGGATCGAAAAGGCAAAGGAGAGCCCAGACTCGAAGCATACTTCAAGCCCAGCACATCAACTATCGTATCAAAAGCATCCCCAAATTCTCAGACATCCAAGCCTATCAAAAAAATGCTCAAAATGAACGCTTGAAGGTGAGAAGAAGACCAGACGATAATGTTGGCGAAGACCCAACGCAAGACGGAGTACTGATGAAGTTAGGCCCCGCACAAACCGTCCATTTCGAAACGCCATGAAGGAATAAAAAAAATCAGATTTGGGTCGGATCTGGACCATATATATCTAGAGCCAAACCCAACATGTATTTGGATTTGGATTTGGATCCAAGATCCAAATCCAATATTTGTATTCATGGCCCACATCACCTCCTCATAAATGGGGGTGAGGGCCCCACAATATTTCACGAGAAATGCCTTGGAAGGCTTGGGTAGGGAGAGAAAGGGGGGCCATAAAGTATGAGTGAGAAAGTTGGTAGGCTTGACTTTTGGTCAAGAGTGGGTTAGCCTTGTGGGTTTAGACAAGAGTGTGGGTTTAAGCTTGTATGCACCTACACTTGACCTAGGGCTACACCAATTTGGACATGGCTGCAATCAAGGCAATGGATCGATGCCAAGGGGTGGTTCCTAAACCTAGCCCTAAGCTAGCTCACCTCACCTAGCCATTTCCCCTAAAACCTAGCCCAAACCTAATCTAAACCTAACCCTTCTCACCCAAAACCGCCCCAACCTCACCTAGCTAGACCACCTACACCCTAATCAACTAAGCCTAAACCAACCTTAGTGCACCTAACTAAGTCCCTAACCACTATGTCCCAACCCACCTAACCGACCTATCCCAAACCATGTCCCATGCCCACCTAATTGAAAATATCTCGCCCACAACCCACCAACTGACCTAGCTCTCAATCCCTTATATAAACCCCTCCTTCATGCGGGTTGGCTCTCTCTCCATGCTCCTAGGACCCGGCCAGCTCCCTTGGCTCCCCCTTCATCCATCCCTTCACCCTTGGGACCCGACGAGCACCCCTCTTCATCCCTTCCACTCCCCACAGGGCACTATCTGCCCTTCCTTCCACCTTCGGCGAGGAGCACCTTCCCAGCTGCCACTCCATCACCTTCTACCATCTGGCCACCACTCCAACACCACCAGCAGCGCCACCTTCCTGGTTAGTATCACCTCCCCTTTCACCTCCAAAACTCCTCTCTTCACCCTCTTCTTCCCAACCAAGCACCACCCAAACCTAGCCCATCCACCTAGACACTCCACCACTCGGCCAGCACCTGCCACTCCACCACCCGACCAACACCTGGACACCTCCTTCCACTCGGCCAGCATCAAGACCACCTTCATTCCTAGCCGCACACTCCCATCCACCCGCCACCTTCCATCCACCCAACCAGCACCTCTCCACTTCCGATCGAGCCCTACCTATCTCCAAAACCCATCCCAACTCCTAGCACCATACACCTTAGCCCAACTTACCTTCCCTACCACGCCTCAACCTTAGCCGATCATGGACACTCCACCAGCTCGGTCAGCTCCTGGACACTCCATCACCCGGCCAACACCCCCACCTGTCGCGAACATCCACCTAAGGGACCCCCCTTTGGCTGCCCAAGACGACTCATTGAGGCCAAGTCCACGCAAGTTGAACATGGACCAGCTACATGTAAGTGCCTAAACTCGGTCCATTATATGAACTTGCTTATATTCAATTAAATTTTGACATGGGGTTGTAATAATGGAGCGTAGTCTCCCCCCAAGATGTAATAACGTGGTTTGACACACCAACACACACGTGCACTTGAGCCTTTCCGCTCTTAGTTGCACACCTTTTTGCACACACACGGGCCTTAACAGCCCCTAAGATATAGTTATATTTATATATATTCAGCTACATGGGTTTTTCATTTAAGTCGTGGGTGTTGTCTTTCAATTCTGCACTCACACACATTGAGCTTTCACTCTTATTCCCAAGACCCTAGTAAGGGCCATATTGCACTTTAATTTGGGTGTTTTCCTTCAAGTCATGTGCATGGTCTTTCAATTCTACACTCACGCACATTGAGCCTTCGCTCTTACTCCCAAGACCCTAATAAGGGCCATATTGCAATTATATTTGGGTTTTACATTACAAGTCGTGTGAGTTGTCTTTACATATATACATAACACCCACGCACATGTTGGCGACCTTCGGGCCCATATATATATAGTTGTATTTCCCTTCCGCTATGTCTTTAAGATTTGGGTTTTAAGGTTCAGCTGTGTGAGTTGCATTTCAATTTATACACGGCATACACTTACACAATTGAGCCTTTCTGCTCTTAAGATATAGCCATATTTCCCTTTTGCAATTTCCCTTTGGCAATTTACATTACGTCATTTCCCTTAAGAATTGTCTTTCAATTCGGGTTTTCCCTTTGGAGTTGTGTGAGTTTGCATTGCATATTCGCCATACTACGAGTTAGGACGCATATTGCATCAAAGCAAGCCCCACACTCCCGTGCAAAAATCGCCCAACTTAGGTCACTTGCGCACACACCTAGTTGGCCCTAAAAAGCATAAAAGAGAAAGACATAGGCACGTGCAAATCCCACGTGAAATAAAACTTGCAATCATACAAACAGAAGCCCAAACACTTCGGGTATTTTCAAAGAGGTTAGTTGATTCAAAATGACTTTGCCAAGCGTACAGACTGACCCTTGCGCATTGGTGCAAGAAGGTCTGCGACGAAAAAGAGCTCACTTGCTCACAGTCGCCCCGATAGAGTTAGATTTCAAAACTTACTTCGCTAGCTTGAGTAAGCTAGCTGGCACACCCTTATTATAAAAATGACTTAGACACATGAAAAGGTTCACTTTAGGCCTAAGAACCGGAAGTGAGAATTTTCCGTGTCTACAGATTTGGCACGCTCGATGGGACCTGGGTCTTGTGCAGAGTCAGTTCATGTAGAAAAACCTCATGAAAATTTTTCAAAGAAAGTGTTTTTTAACTTTATTTGTTGCTTTTTCATATCTAGGATTTGTTTTTAAAAGCATTGAAGCATGTCGAGTCCAGGCTCCCAAGAGGTATCTAGCCACGGCTCATGCGCATCAAGTTCTCACTCTAGGAGGTTTTCGAAAAAGCAAAACAAACTAGAAGAGATTGAGGACTTGAGAAGGGATTTCGAGGCCAAGATCGCTGCTCTCAGCCAAGAGGCTGAAGCAGGCGACTCATGTTCATCAAATGCTGAACCAAAGGCCAAGCAAATTTTTGAAAAACCTCACAAACACAAAGAGACTTCCGCAATGGAAGGTAACCAATACCTTGAGTCCTTCACACACAAGGACCGTAAAGCCCTACAACAGCTGCTGAGAGGGCAAAATAAAGAGAAAAGAAGTTATGCCCTGTCAGATTTCTTTCCTGTAGACTATGAAACAGACAGTGACGATGAAATACCGAACTTCCATCAGTATGATGGCATGGGAGACCCTAGGTCTCACTTGCAGTTTTTCTCTCGTCGAGCCCACAAGAAAAAGAAGGACTTGATGAAATGGGTGTATTGGTTCCCTTTGTCCCTCAAGGGTACAATTGCCAAATGGATGGCTTCCTACGACCTTAGCCAGTTTGCAACTTTTGAAGAGTTAGCGAACTGCTTTATGCAGAGATTCTCGCATAACGTAAAAGTCATGCCGACTTTAAACACCTTGAGGGATACAAAACAAGGTGTGAACGAGGACGTGCATACGTTCATCGTTCGTTAGAGGTCTCTCCTAGGTCAAGTGCGAGAGCCAATATCTGAAGGATGTGCAGTCATGCTCATCCTAGATAATTTTAAAAACGAGTTGAAAACCCTTTTCTCGCTTCATGAAATCTCAACTTTCCATAAGTTGATAAAGAAAGCATCCATTTTCGAAACAAATTTGAAAAAAGGGGTGTATGATCACTTATGGATGGTTATTCAGGGTATAATCAAATCAAACTAAGCCCACGAGATCAGGATAAGACCGCTTTCACAACCCCATGGGGAACGTATTGCTATATAGTCATGCCCTTTGGTTTGAAAAATGCTGGCGCCACATACGAGAGAGCTATGACCACGATCTTCCATGATCAGATTCATGAGCTTGTAGAGGTATATGTGGATGATCTCTTGGCCAAATCCAAAACTCGATGCACTCATATTGAATGCTTACAAAAGATTTTCGAAAGACTTAGACTTTATAAAGTAAAGCTAAACCCTCAGAAATGCGTGTTCGGAGTAGAGTTCGGAAAACTCTTAAGCTTTTTGGTGAGCCAAAGGGGCATAGAAGTCGATCCCTCTAAGTGTAGAGACATCATAGATATGGCTCCACCCTCCAATCTCACGCAGATTCGTAGCTTCCAAGGTCGATTACAATCCATTCGCAGGTGTAGACAACGAAAATTTTCACTTACGGGTTCTTAGGCCTGAAGTGAACCGTTTCGCAATCTACTTCGCTTTATGGGCGTGCCAGCTAGTTTACTTTAACTAGCAAAGTATGTTTTAAAAATAATCTGACTTTTGAAAGGCGATTGTAGGCAAGCGGGATTTTTACGTCGCAGACCTTCTTGCACCGATGCACAAGGGTCAGTCTGTATGCTTAGAGACTTCATTTTGAAACAAGTTTAACTCAATATATCTTGAATGAAGAAGTGTTTAAAACCTTTTTAAAAACCATGCATTTGGGCGATTTTTGATTTTGTAAGGGTTGGGCGACCCTAAGTCTTTCAAATTTTAATCTGCTTAGGCATGATGGGCATGCATCGAAATAGCCTAAGTCTTGGCGTGTTTGCACGATTGATTCGGGTTTGTACGATTTTTAGATTTTAGATCACGTGGATTTGCACGTGCCTAAGTCTTTCTTTTTATCCCTTTATGGGCCACCTAGGTGTGTGTTATGAACACTCCACTACATGGGGCGAATTTGAGCGGGAGTACGGGGCTTGCTTCGATGCAATATGCGTCCTACCTCGTGGTATGGCGTAGATGCAATGCAAACTCACGCTACTCCAAAGGGAAAACCCGAAGGGAAATTGCCGAAGGGAAATAACCGAAGGGAAATGACTTGTAATATAAATGCCGAAGGGAGATGACTTGTAAAGTAAATAGCGGAAGGGGAAATATGGCTATATCTTAAGAGCGGAAAGGCTCAATTGTGTAAGTGTGTGTCGTGTATATATTGAAAGACAACGCACACGACTTGAACCTTAAAACCCGAATCTTAAAGACGTAGATGAAAGAAATACTTTATATAGAGTATATGTAGGGGCCCTTACTTGGGTCTTGTAAATAAGAGCGAAGGCTCAATGTGTGTGTGTGCTTGAATTGAAAGACTTACACACACGACATGAAATGAAACCGAAATATAAATTGCAGTATGCCTTGACTAAGGTCTTGGGAGTAAGAGCGAAAGCTCAATGTGTGTGAGTGTAGAATTGAAGTACTACGCACACGACATAAATGAAACCCAAATATAACTGCAATAAGGCCTTTACTAAGGTCTTGGGAGTAAGAGCGAAGGCTCAATGTGTGTGCGTGTGGAAAATGGAAAGACAACACACACGACTTAATTAAAAACCCCCTTGACTTAAAATATATAAATATAACTATATATTAAGGGCTTGTTAGGCCCGTGTGTGTGCAAGAAGTGTACGACTAAGAGCGGAAAGGCTCAAGTGCGCGTGTGTGTGGGTGTGTCAAACCACGTTATTACAATCGGGGGGAGACAAAGCTCCTTTACTACAACCCCGTATCAAAATTTAATAAAGCACCAAATGTAAGGACTTACAACTCACCTAGCCCGATATGTGGGGTGTGTCTAGGACGCGTGCGCCTTGCGTGTGGAGCCCGAATCACATGGAAGTGGAACCGGCTAGCTTGGAGGTGTTTGAGAACCTTTGAGGACTTGGGAGAGGTGTTTGAGTAGGCTTTGTATGGGCCTGGTTTGGGATGACTCGAGTTGGGTTCTAGGGGAGCTTGGGGCAACTCGGGCTGTCTTGGTGCAGCCTGTGGTTTTGCCTTGCAAGGGGGTGCCTTAGGATGACTCGAGCCAAGGTGGTTCGAGTTATGTTTTAGGGGAAACCCTAACTAGGTTAGGTTCAGTCAGTCAAGGCCAAGGCAGGCCGGCCAGGTGTGTTGTCTTGGGGGCGAGCTGGCTGAAGGGGAGTCACGGCCAGATGTGAGTGGCCCAAGGAAACGGCCTGCCTTGTAGCAAGCCGGGGCTTTAGTGGTGTGGATGATACACGGCCTGCACCAGGAGGCCGTGGGCTTGGGGGTGAAGGAAGGGATACGGCCTGCACTAGCAGGCCGTGGGGTTTCTAGGGAGAGGTGGCCTGCCGAGTGGCAGGCCCTGCCCTTGGTAAAGGAGGGGAAGCCCGGCCTGCACTAGCAGGCCGTGGGCTTGTAGGGAGAGGGCCTACCGAGTGGCAGACCTTTATGGTTTTTTAGTAAGAAGTGGCCTGCCGAGTGGCAGGCCTTGGCTGGGCTTTGATGAGTCACGGCCTGCACCAGCAGGCCGTGGGTTTACTAAAGAGAATGGCCTGCCAAGGAGCAGGCCATTAGGTTTGGTTTGGGGCGAGGGATGGTGGCGATTTTTAGGTGGTGGTAGGTTAGTCGGGGCAGGTAAGGTGCAGGTGGAGTTGGGGTTCGGTTAAAGGCAGGTTAGGGGTGGCGGTTTGTAGGTGGTGGTAGCTAGTCGGGGTAGGTGAGGTGGGGATGTTGGTTGGTGGCGAGGTGGGGTTCGGCCAGGTTGCAGGTGGAGTTGGGTCAAGGCGGGGTTTGGCCAGGTTGCAGGTTGGTTGGGGAAGGGGTTTTGGGGAGTTCGGCCAGCACTTGGCTGGGCTTATTTGGGGTGGTTTAGGTTTAGTTAGGTGTAGGTGGGTTCATATGGGTTAGGTTTAAAAGGGTAGAGAGGAGGGCTAGGTTTAGTTGAGGCTTACCTTAGGTGCAGCCCACTAGGTCCACCCACCTCCAATCGGTCCAGCCCACTTCCACGCCCGCGGTCCACCTCTTGGTGCAGCTAGGCTCGAGTTGGTGCAGCCCCCTTGATCTAGCCTTGGCCAACATGGCTCAAGCCCACTTCACTCATGAGCCCACATGGCTAGGTTTATCACTCCCTCTCTCTCCTCCCAAGCATTTGCATGAACCCTTTACATAGACCCCCTCACCTCTATTTATAGACATTTGAGGTGGGTCTTGGATTTGGGTTTGGGTTTGGGGTTTGGATCCAGACCCAAATCCAAACACTATTTGGATCTAGATATTGGATCTCGGATATTTTGAGATTCGTATCCGATCCAAACCCAACATTTTTATGGATATGGATCTGAATATTTTGATCCAGATCTGATCCAATCCAAACACTATTTGGATCCAATCCAAATCCAAACACTATTTGGATCGACCCAAACACTATTTGGATTGGCCCAAATCCAAACACTATTCATTACATGGATTTGGATCTGGATATATATGGTCCAAATCCAAATCAAAATTTCTTCAGACAGTCCTTCTTGGCTTCTCGAGGCGAACGATCTGTGCGGGCACTGGCTTCATCAGCGCTCCGTCTGGTTCTGGGTTTTCCCCAACTTTGTCGTCTGGACTCCGTCTCGCCGTTCTGGACTCCGTTGAGCTTTTCATCAAACGGGCTCAGCTTTCTTTTGTTTTTTTATCAGGGAGTGGCTTCTGAAGCTCTAGGCTTGAATCCTCTTCGGGCCTAGGGTCTTCTTTTGCCTTCTGTACTTGTTTTCACATTTCAAAACAGGTCGTCATTTTGGCTCAAACGAGCTTTTTGGTGTTTTTGAGAGTTTTTGAAATATAGAAGATTTGGGGTGTTTACAGCAGGTTTATCTTAAACTTGGAGACTAGATGCGAACCCTTCAACAAGTTATTGAGAAAGGGCATGAAATTTTCATGGGATAACGACTGCCAAAAGTCATTTGAAAGACTAAAGGCCTACTTAGTTACCCCCCCTGTTTTAAATCCTCCAAAGCAAGGAAAACCTCTTCTGCTTTACATTTCCATCAATGCGAACACCTTGGGAGCTTTGTTAGCTCAATACGAGGATAACACCCACAAGGAGTATGCCATATATTATATTTCGAAAACTCTCTTGGCTTATTAAAGGAATTATCAAGCCATGGAGAAGACGTGCTTGGCCCTAGTTTGGGCCTGCCAGAAATTTCGACACTATTTCCTAGATCATGAGATCTGGAGAGTATCGAAGCTTAATCCAATCAAGCATTTGCTCGAAAAACCCATTCTCACTGGTAGATTGGGCAAATGACAACTCCTAATGGAGTATTACCTAAAATTCCATCATCAGATCTCCATTAAGGGGCAAGCCCTAGCTAACTATGTGGCCGAGTTCCCCCTAGAGGACGCGTATCCCACACTTAATGAAATGCCTGATGAAGGCATATTTTAAAACTGTAAACACCCCGAAATCCCATGAATTTCTCAAATAAACCTGGTTTTGTAAAAGCAGCCCCAAAGGGCTATTTTGAGTCTGGAAACCCAGGAGCCTTCCAAGCAAAATCCTGTACATATGTTTTAAAATATGTATAATATAGTTTTAAAACCTTTAAAAAGGTGTTTTTGAAACCCCACAAAGTGACTTGGCCTGATGAAAGCAAGACTAGAAGAGCAAAAGACAGCCCGAATCAAACACCTCAAACATTTTCGTAGGTTATCATGTTTAAAACTTGATTTTCTAAGCGTACAGACTGACCCATGCACATCGGTGCAAGAAGGTCTGCGACGAAAAGAGCTTGCTTACTCATAGTTGCCACGTTAGGAGTCAGATTTCAAAATATCTCTTCGCTAGCTTAAGCAAGCTAGCTGGCATGCCCTCTTTGCTTAAATAGGACTTAGACACATGAAAAGATTCGCTTCAGGCCTAAGAACTAGAAGCGGGAACTTTCTGCGTCTACAGGATTTGGCACGCCCAGTGGGACGTGAGTCTTTTGAAAATCGAGCCATAGTAAGAAACCTTGTGAAATATTTTCCAAAGGTGTTATTTTTTTAACTCTTTTTTCTTCATACGTAGGATTTTTGAAAGCTTGAAAGCATGTCAAAATCAAACCCAAGTGAAGTGTCGAGCCAAGGCTCATGCGCATCAAGTTCTCATTCTAGGAGTGTTTTGAAAAATAAAATCAAACTAGAAGAGATAGAAGATTTGAGAAGGGAATTCGAGGCCAAAATTGATGCTCTCAGCCAAGAGGCTGAGGCAGGCGATTCATGTTAATCGAATGGTGAACAAAAGGCCAAGAAAAAAACCGAAAAACCTCGCAAACATAAAGAGGCTTTCGTAATGAAAGGCAACCAATACCACGAGTCCTTCACACAAAAGGACCGTAAAGCCCTACAACAGCTGCTGAAAGGGCAAAATAAAGAGAAAAGGAGTTACGCCCTGTCTGATTTCCTACCCATGGATTATGAAACAGACAGTGACAATGAAATACCGAACTTCCATTGGTATGACGGTATGGGAGACCCTAGGTCTCACTTGCAACTTTTCTCATGTCGAGCCCATAAGAAGAAAAAGGACTCGATGAAATGGGTGTAATGGTTCCCTTTATCCCTTAAAGGCACAGCTGCCAAATGGCTGGCTTCTTACGATCTAAGCCAGTTCGCTACTTTTGAAGAGTTAACGAACTCCTTTATGCAAAGATTTGCACATAACGTAGAAGTCATGCCGACTTTAAACACTTTAAGGGATACAAAGCAAGGCATGAACGAAGACATGCATGCCTTGATTATTCGATGGAGGTCCCTTTTAGGGCAAGTGCGAGAGCCAATATCCGAAGGATGCACAGTCATGCTCATCCTGAATAATTTTAAAAATGAGCTAAAAACCCTTCTCTCACTTCACGAAATCTCAAGTTTCCATAAGTTGATCAAAAAAGCATCCCTTTTCGAAACCAATTTGAAAAAGGGGATATAAGATCATTTATGGAAAGGAAGTGCCATTTCCAAAACCCGCTTGGAGAAGCCCATCACTTATGGGCTACCCACGATGGACAAAGGGGCAAAGCCCCATAAAATTTTTGAAAATGGACAAATGGACAAAGGGGCAAATTGCCAATATCCGGGTGGATCGAGGTCCGGCGAGCACTTCGAAAATTTTTGAAAAATTAGAAAACAAAAGGAGAAAAACTTCCAAAAACCTGTTAAAAAATGGGAGTACACTCCGCTAGGGCAACCTATGTCGGAGGTCCTAGACCTCCTACTTGCCCAGGGCATGATTGAACTCCCCGAAATCCCCGAGGGAGTCAATTCCAAAGGGGGATATCTAAACCGCTTTTGCAAGTATCATCGGCTCAAAGGCCATGATACAAAGCGTTGTTTCTCCCTTTTAAATAAAATCGAGAACTTGATAGCGGAGGGTCGGCTCCAGGTCACTGCGGAACTTGAGCTAGCTCATACTATCTTTAAAGAACCCTTTCCCAAGCACGCCAGTAGCAGTGGGAAAGGAAAGGAGGTATGTACCCTCACCTTTTTAAAATATCTGCGCATTCATCGGAGTCTGGTCGATCCACTTGTGCGTCTACTCTTGTACTTTACAAGAAGCCCGCCCAAGTAATCATCCGGGGACCACCTAGAGCTGAATCCCTGACTAAACCAGTTTTAAAGATTGAAGGTGCTCCAAAACTCACGATTAGAGCCAGTTTAAGTGCGAACCCTAGGTTGGTCGTGGGGGAAGTGACAAGATCTGGAAGATTCCTATCCACATGTCCATCCTAGAGCTAATACAAACTTCGCCTAGGCATAGACTCATGCTAGAGAAAATTACAGAAAGAGCTAAGGTTAGTTCGAACATAAGTCCTGAATGACCAAGTGGCGTCAATAGGAGCAAAATCGCCCATCACTTTCTCAGAAGATGATGTAGATAGGCCCTACGAGTCCCATAACTAGGCCCCGCATATCGAGGTGGTTCTGAATAACCACTCTCAGGACAGGTGCCTTGTCGATGGGGGAGGAGGGCTCAACATCCTTCCACTTCATGTGGCGTATCAAATCGAAGTCACCTTGACTTCTATGAACCCAAGTCCCATCGTTATCACTGGATATGATGGGAATGCGTCTAGACCCTTACGATCGATTGAACTACCGATGGAAACGGGAGGGATCACACACATGTAAACACCCCAAAGTTTTTCAAGTATTTTCAAAAACTCCTAAATTTTGAAGGCCAATTTAAAGCCTTTATGAACCTTTAAATTCAAAATCCCCAAATTTTAAAGTTTAGACCTTCTGGGAGAATATTTCAAAATAAAGGTTTTAAATCCAAATAGCCCATGAGTTTCGAAGCAGGCGAAGACCCAATCTAGGCCTCGATTCCCGGAAAGAAGATAAAGTGTATCAAGATACGGATCAAGTTAAATCAGATTGATTCCCAAAAGCAGAGAAGATTGAAGCATATCAAGTTCAAATTCAACAACTTATCCAAATGGAAGGTCATGCCCGATCAAATCCAAGTTTGTCCGATCAAGATGGGGCCAACTTGGAACCAAGACTCGAGGCCATGGTAACAAGCTCATTCAATTCTAGAAGATTTCAAGTGTAACTCAAAAGCAAAAGGTGGGAGCCGAATCAAAGAAAGAAGCGAATTCAAGTGGGTCGAAGTTTAAAGAAATCAGCCCAAACAAAACATGTTGCACATTGTAAGGTTGTTTAAAACCAACCGCATGCTCTAGGGCTACACCAAGCCATGGCACCTATACCAGCCCATATGGGCTGGTCCGAATCGACTCAATGAAGAACTACAAGAAGCCGGTTTGGAGCGGATCAAATCCACCAAGCTAAAGCTCCAACCCGCCCCACAAGAAACCACTAGAACCAGCCCCCCTTGGCCTATAAAAAGGCCCAAGAGGGGGGGGGGGTGGGTTCCATAACTTGGAGATTGGAGAGAGAAGAGAGAGAAGAGAGAGACCTTGGGTGGTGTGTGCTAGACTAGGTGCAGAAATTTTCAACAAGGAGGGACGTCTTCTAGTGTGGGGGAAGAAGGGGAAGCTAGGTGAGAGCTTGTAGGAGTTGAGAAGGAAGGCCATCAAGAGGAAGGCCGGCTTCATCATTGAGACCCGGTCCTTCACCATCCAAAACTCGTGTAAGACCTTTTTTACTTAATCTAAGTTTCATTCTCTTCCATTCAATTCATTAAATGGGGTTGTATTAATGGAGTTTCATCTTCCCCCGAGTTGTAATAATCTAGCTTTGCTGCCATTTCAATTTCGTGGATGAAACACCGTACACCCACATGCACGCCAAGTGTTTGCTTTAATGCTTCTTCCTTCCTATATACTATATACCCTCTATACTTCTAACCCCCTCTATGTCTAAGCTATAAAGTACTTTCCATTCATTTATATTCCAACAAATTTGCTTTAAGGGTTGTTGCATTTTAATTTCGTGTGGGTTATGCATCATTACATTTATAAAACAGAAAACCGGATTTCAGCATCTCTGCATATGTCTGTTTCTACAATTTTAATTTTGTGATGCTTGCTTCGATTGTCTCAAAATTTGGCACACTGATTCCACACACATTTGGACACTCTGTATAAAATTGGCAAGATTTTAGGGCCGCTCAGCCATGTAATAAAAGCATATTAAGAACGACCAGATTTCTGCACTACTGTCTGCACAGTCGGATTTCCTGAAATAGAGGTTGGGTACATATCTCTGTCCACAAGAGTCCAAATCAGTTGATTTTTGATGCATTGGAAATCTAACATCCATAGCTTTCCAGCAACATCAAAATCATCAAAATCGGAGTTCTGAGCAGAGAGATACAGACTCATCTTTGAGTTTCTATATTTCTAAAACAGAACTGTTCCGAGTCAGTGAGGTGGTTTGAGAAGATTATTTGTTTCTGATTCAATACTGCTCTAAATGCAGATTTGAAAAAGGCTACAGTCTCTCCACACTACCAGATTCGTCTGGTAAAATTTTGATAATTTTTGGAAGTTTGTGACACCTTCAAAACTCCCTTAGAAAATAGCTCTAAAAACAGAATTCTCTGTTTTCAACAGCTTGTTTTTTTCCAAGTATTGAATCCGAGTGCACAAGTTCAACAAATTTTTCAAAGACACTTGTTTGTGTAAAAGGGAGTCGTGTTTTGTTGTAAAATGAAGTTCCTAAGCGCTCAACACTGACCCTTGAGCATCGGCTCAAGAAGGTGTGAGTGAAAAGATTCTGCTTGTACACAATCGCCTAGAAGTCTTACAAACATTTGCTAGTTTTAAACTAGCTGGCACGCTCGCGCAAGCGTAGGGGTGAAAAGTTTCATTTCAAGTTTGTCTCATAAACTTTGGAATGAGAATTTTCATGTCTACAGAAATGGCACGTCCGGTGGGACTCAGGTCTTGAGGAATTTCTAAGCAAATAAGACTCCCAAAAATCTTTTCAAAGTGTTTTTAACATTGGTAAATTGTGCACGTGTAAGATTTTCAAGGCCCATAAGATCATGTCAAGTTCGGATGGTTCTTACGAGGTGTCGAGCCGGGCTTCATGCTGGTCAAGTCAATTTTCGAAAAGATTTTCAAAAACAAATTTCAAAAACAAGAAAGAGTCATTAGAAGAATTGAGGAAAGAATTCGAAGCAAGAATCGCCGCTCTCAGCCAAGAGGCCGAAGCGGTCGAATCCTGCTCATCCCATGGGAGGCAAACTAGGGCTTGAAAGAAAACAAACAAACCCAGAAAACCCAAAGAGACCTCCACTATGGAGGGGGACAGAGAGCTTGAGTCATTCACGTTGAAAGATCGCAAGGCCCTTCAACAACTACTAAGGGGCCAGGCCAAGGAAAAGAGGTCATATGCCCTATCCGATTTTTTACCTTCTGATTACCAAACGGATAGCGATGATGACATACCGAATTTTCATCGGTATGATGGGACGGGAGATCCTAGATCCCACCTCCAACTCTTTTCCCGCCGAGCATACAAAAAGAAGAAAGACTCGACTAAGTGGATCTACGGGTTCCCCCTCTCCCTTAAAGGAACCGCTTCCAAGTGGCTCGCTTCCTATGACTTGAGCTAATTTGCCACTTTTGAAGAGTTGGCAAATGGGTTCATGCAAAGATTTTCACACAACGTGGAAGTGACCCCCACTTTGAACACCCTAAGGGACACGAAACAAGCCACGAACGAGGATGCTCATGTATTTATCGTTCGATGGAGGTCTTTATTGGGGCAAGTAAGAGAGCCCATCTCAGAAGGATGTGCCGTGATGCTCATCCTTGAAAATTTCAAACCCGAGCTGAAAATGCTCCTTTCCCTCCATGAAATTTCCACTTTCCACAAACTAATCAAGAAGGCTTCCCTATTCGAAGCAAATATGAAAAAGGGGGTCTACGATGACTTGTGGAAAGGCAAATTTTTTTCGAAAACTCGGTTTGAAAAGCCCGGGACTTACGGGCCAACTACTACAGACAATGGGGCAAAACCCCAAAAAGTTACAAATGTCCGAGTAGAACCAAGCCCGGCCGGCACTTCAAAATTTGAACTGAAGAACAAAAAGGTTCAAAAGTCTTTCGAAAAAAGGGAGTACACCCCGCTGGGGCATCCCGTCACAGAGGTCCTCGACCTCCTGCTCGCCCAGGAAATGGTGACACTTCCGGAAGTTCCCGAGGGGACACCCCTTAAAGGGAAATTTTTAAACAAGTTTTGCAAGTATCATAGGCTCAAAGGCCATGATACAAATCACTGCTACACCCTTTTAAACAAACTAGAGGACTTGATCGAGCAAGGCCAGCTCCAGGTCACCGAGGAACCGGAGCCCGCCCAAGCTGTACTCAAGGAACCCTTCCCCAACCATGCAAGCACTAGCGGGAAGGACAAGCAGGTATATGCTCTCTCCTCTCATTTGAATGGTTCGGAACATGCATGGCATACAGATCGCACTACTTGTCACACACCACTGCTCGTAATAAAAAAAGCCAAACAAGTAGTGATCCGGGAAGCGCTTAGAGTCCCGCCCCCGGCTAGAGCCTTATTAGAGATTCGAGGTGCTCCCAAGCATCAAACTAGAGCCCACCTAGGAACGAGCCATAGGGAAGGTGTGGACGAGGTCACTAGATCCGGAAGGATCTACCAACCCCCACACTTAGCAAAAGATGCTAGCAAGGAAGTGGTCGTTATCCCCGGCCCGTCAAAATCATACATTCCCAAAGCATCGCATCTCATGGGTAAAAACAATGTGTTAACCCCATATGATTTTGAAAATCACCTTGCTAAGATTCCCATAAACATGTCTATCCTAGAACTTATCCAAACATCCCCTAGACATAGACAAGTTTTAGAAAAGATCTTAGAGAAGGCCAAGGTTAACCCAACCATAACCCCTGAGTCCCTCTCCTTCCTAGTCTCACCCATTTGTGCTAAAATTCCCATTGTGTTTTCGGAAGATGAGCTAGAACAACCCTACCAAAACCATAACCAAGCCTTGCATATAGAGGTGGTATTGAATCACCATCCTCTAGACAAGTGATTGGTTGATGGCGGAGGAGGTCTAAATATACTTCCACTACACATAGCCTACAAAATAGGAGTCTCCTTGACCTCTCTAAACCCGAGTTCCATCGTGATCATAGGATACAATGGAAACGCATCCAAACCTTTAGGAGTCATAGAGTTACCCATAGAAGTAGGGGGCATGAGTCATTCCGGGGTGTTTCATGTTTTAAACATACACCCCCATTATAACCTACTCCTAGGAAGGCCATGGATACACAGCTTGCGGGCTGTGCCATCCACCTTTCATAGGTGTGTAAAAATACCTCTCCAAAACCAAGTTGTGGTAATTATAGGAGAGAATCACCCCCAGCTGCAGGGAATACAAAATTTCCTATGCTTATCAGGTGATAAAACCCATGAGTCAAAACTAGATGAACCCTTGGTAGCTCATCCCAAACCAAAAGGTGTTGTACACATAAAAGGGCCGCCCAAGGCTAGCCCGCTCAAGGCCATCTCAAAACTACCCAAAGTCCTCCCCAAGTCCATAAAAGTGTTTGAACATGATATGGATGACACCAAGTTCCAAGGCCATCCCCTTTATAAAACATTTTCAAAATTAAAGAAGCCTTGGAACATGATGTTGAACATGAGTTATATGCCTTATCAAGGCCTAGGAAGCCAAAACCAAGGTCGTCTTGAACCCATAGTGTCAAACATAAACCAAAACCGGTATGGGATAGGCTACGACCCATCCATACCACCCGAACCTCCTCCCGCGACCACTTGGGTCAAGGGTGCCTTAGAACCTCCTAACACCAAAACCTATGACTTAGACCTCTTATTTAGAGCCTAATGCATGGTGTTTTCTTTGTAGGTTTGATGGAAGACCCCGCCACATCCAAAAACCCAAAAAAATTAGAAATTTGCAAAATCCAAAAACATTTAGAAAGTTTCCAAAACCCAAAAATAATAGAAAATTTCAGAAATCTCGAAAAGAATGTGATTTACATTTCTCCTTCCATTTGTTTACAAAAAGCCAAAAAAATTGAAAATTTTGAAAATTCCAAAAAGAATGTGGTTTTTGTTCCTTCCTTGTGTTTACAAAAAACCAAAAAAATTGAAAAATACGAAAACACCAAAACCAAGGTTTTATACATTCCATCTCCGAAGAGCAATTTCGAAAAAGCCAAAAAAATCGAAAATCTTGGAAAACCCAAAACATTGTCTTTGTGAAAAGCCCTAGTCTTTTGAAAGTGGTAGATGTTCCAAAACCGTGTGCCTGGCCTAGCACTTTCATAGAACCCAAATTTCTCAAGAGCGATCAAAGCGAAGAGGAAGATCCCCTCGTCCATGAGGAGGACCAAACCTCCGAGCTTCCCGAGTTCCATAGAATCCTTGATTTAGAAAAACCTTCAAATTCCGTAGGAGGGGATTTTGTGGAAGTAAATCTAGGGAGTGAGTCTAATCCTAAGCATGTTAAAATAGGCGCATGTTTACATGAGCATGAAAGGACATCATTCATCACATTTCTCAAATCATATGTAGATGTGTTTGCATGGACCTACGAAGACATGCCGGGTTTAGACCCAATGGTAGTAGAGCATCGTCTTCCCCTAGAATCAAATGCCAAACCCATAAAGCAAAAGCTTAGAAAGATTCACCCCGATGTACATGCACAAGTGAAAGAGGGTTTAGAAGATCTTTTAAAAGCTGGATTTATAAAACCCATTGCGTACTCAGAATGGCTTTCAAATATTGTTGTAATTCGAAAATCCAATGAGAAAATTAGGATTTGCATTGATTTTAGAAATTTGAACAAAGCCACTCCAAAAGACAATTTTCCTCTACCAAATATTGATTTAATAGTAGATAGCACTGCAAATCATGAAAAGTTTTCTTTCATGGATGGCTATTCGGGTTACAATCAAATTAAGTTAGCACCAAAAGATCAGGCAAAAACTGCTTTTACTACACCTTGGGGCACATACTGTTACACAGTTATGCCGTTTGGTTTGAAAAATGCCGGTGCCACATACCAAAGAGCTATGACTACTATCTTTCATGATCAAATTCACGAGCTCTTGGAAGTATATATGGATGACCTTTTGGTGAAATCAAAAACCCGAGTTACTCACATTGAGTCTTTGCAAAAAGTTTTTGAAAGGCTTAGGCTTTACAAAGTGAAACTAAACCCTCAAAAATGTGTATTCGGGGTAGAATCTGGTAAGCTTTTGGGCTTTATGGTGAGCCAAAGGGGCATTGAAGTAGACCCCTCTAAGTGTCGAGCCATAATAGATATGCCTCCACCATCCAACTTGACCCAAATCCGAAGCCTCCAAGGTCGCCTCCAAGTCATTAGGAGGTTCATTTCAAATCTAGCAACAAGATGCAAACCTTTCAACAAACTTTTGCGAAAAGGGGTAAAATTTTCGTGGGACGATGAGTGTCAAAAAGCTTTTGAAAGATTGAAAACTTATTTGGTGAATCCTCCAATTTTGAAACCTCCATAGCAAGGAAAACCTTTACTTCTTTACATTTCCATACATACGAATGCATTGGGTGCTTTATTAGCTCAATATGAGGATGATAGCCACAAAGAGTGTGCCATTTACTATATTTCAAAAACTCTCTTGGCATATGAAAGAAATTATCAAGCCATGGAGAAAATGTGCTTGGCATTAGTATGGGCTTGCCAAAAGTTTAGACATTACTTCCTAGACCATGAGATATGGATAGTGTCTAAGCTCGATCCGATCAAGCACTTGTTTGAAAAACCTATCCTAACGGGTAGGCTTGGTAAATGGCAACTCCTCTTAATGGAATATGACTTGAAATATCACCACCAAACCTCCATTAAGGGGCAAGCCCTAGCCGATCATGTGGCCGAGTTCCTCTTGGAAGAAACATATCCCATACTTGATGAGATGCCCGACGAAGGCATATTTGCAAACGATTTCCAAAACCATGTTTTAGCAAACTGTTTCAATGAAAACCAAGTATGGAAAATGTACTTTGATGGGGCACGTAACCAACAAGGGGCAGGTGTTGGAGTCATTCTCATATCCCTCGAAAAGGGAGAAATACCCATTGCAATTCGTCTAGATTTTGAGTGTTCAAATAATGTGGTTGAATATGAGGCTCTCATACAAGGCCTCAAAATCTTGAAAAATCTAGGGGCAGCTTGCATTGAAGTCTTTGGAGACTCTTTACTGGTCGTAAACCAAGTTTTAAAAGTTTGGCAAGTCAAACACGAAAAACTCATTCCGTATCACGAGTTGGCCACCAAGTTGGTCGACTCTTTCAAATCATGCACACTCACTCACATAAGGAGAGAGGACAACACCATAGCGGATGCCCTCTCCTCCTTAAGATCCGCTTTAAGGGTCGATCCCACCTTGGGAACCCGATCCCTAGAGATATGGCACTCACCCGTTCCATCCACGCACGATTTAGAGATTTGCCAAAACGACCAAAATCCAAATGATAAACCTTGGTTTTATGACATTAAAAACTTTTTAGAAAACGGAGGATTTCCCGAATATGCTTCTTCAAAAGAATAAGCTTTTATTAGAAAAATTTCAACCCGGTATGTAATTTTGGGAGGGGTGCTTTATAAGAAAAGTTTTACGAGCATCTTGTTGCGATGTGTAGACCTTGAAGAGGCTAGGACCATAATGCATGAGTTCCATGATGGAGAGTGTGGAGGCCATGTTAATGCAAATATGATGGCCATGAAGATACTTAGAGCTGGGTATTTTTGGTCCACCCTAAGACAAGATTGCCATGATCATGTTAGGAAATGTCATCAATGTCAAATACATGGGCATATCATTCACACCCCATCATCCACTTTGCATTCCATCGTGAGCCCTTGGCCTTTTGCCATGTGGGCGTTCGACATCGTAGGACCCATATCCCCCAATGCATCCAATGGACATAGGTTCATCCTAGCGGCCACCGAATATTTCTCTAAATGGGTTGAAGCTACATCCTTGGCCAATGTCCAAGGACAACATGTAGTGGCATTCATTAAGAGAAATATCTTGGCCCGATTTGGAGTACCAAAAGACCTAGTGTCCGATAATGGCACCCCATTCAAGAATGAGAAGATGGAAAAATTGTGTGTCACATATGGCATGACTCAACACTTCTCATCGCCCTACTACCCTCAAGGCAACGGCCAAGCCGAAGCCACAAACAAAACCCTCATAAGCATCATTGAGAAAACCATAGAAAAAGGTAGGACATGGCATGAGAAGCTCGACGAAGCCTTGTGGGCTTATAGAACTTCCATTTGAACCCCAACAAATGTCACTCCATTCGAGTTGGTCTATGGCACGAGTGCCATACTCCCCATTCATACCAAGCTTCATTCATTTCATACATCACTTGCATTAGATATTCCATTAGAAACCCTACAACATACTAGAATGGTCGAACTTGACTTGTTGGATGAAAAGAGGCTACTTGCTATGGATCATGCACATACATATAGGCAAAGGGTAGCCCGACACTACGAGAAGCACATGAAGGCTCGCCACTTCAAAGTGGGAGACCTAGTGCTAAAAACCATTCACCACCGAGGCCCAACCCCCTTGGAAAGTGGCGGCCCAAGTGGGATGGTCCTTATGTTGTGCGTGGAACCACCACTAACAATGCTTATTGGTTGGTTGATGTTGACGGTAGGAACTTGGTAGACCCTATAAATGCTCAGCATTTGAAAAGATATTATGTATAGGGTCTACTCTCTTTTGAAAATATTTTGAATGGGATCTCCTTTGAACTTCTTGAAGAAGGATCAAGGTGGATCGTGTGACCCTAAACAAGGGAAATAGGGTCTTATGAAAGGTAGAGTTTTCAAAATTTATGGGCGATATTTCAAAAGTCCCCATCTTACAAAATCGGGCCTTGTTCAAAATAGCAAAATATTTCCAAATGGTATATGCTATTTCAAAATAGAGTGATCTTAGATGAATCGAGTAAACCATTGGGATAAGTCTCTCCCCATTTCGCTTCTCCTTCCCAAGAAGGAAAATTTGGTAAAATAAAAAAGAGGATATCCCTCCAAAAATTTATCTTCAAAAGAAAAAGAAAAGCAAAGCAGAAAAGAGTGCTTTGATTGAAAAAGAAAGAGGAAAAAGCAAAATCCTCCAAAAAGAAAAAGGGAGGCCCTCTATGAAAAAAAAAAAAATTGTCAAAAGCTCAAAAGGAGCAAATTTTCCTCTTCTTGGCCTTAAACCACGGGACGCTTCAGAAGGGACCGTGGTAATTCTTTCCCTATCCCTATGACTTATCCTAGTGGAGAAAGGTTTTATTTAGGAAAATCCTAAAGTAGGAATAGGATTTATTCATTTGAATCTTATTTTGTTTGAGAATTAGACTTTGTTGTATGAGTAGGAGAGTTTTGCAATGTTTCCTAGTTTTTCTATAAAAATCTCTACCAAGTAGTAGGTATTATGACCCGAGTAAAGGGAAATACAAGAAGCTGAAAATCCTTGTGATTGAAGCTAAAAAGGATTTCCCCTTTCTTTTGGAAAGTTGTGAAAACCCAAAAACATCAAGCCACATAAGGGCCATGATCACTTGGGGCAGTCGACCTTCACAAGCCTCCCAAGTTCGATCCTTGCATGTTAAGAGTCTCTAAAAGAATCATCGGTGCATATCACTCACACCCTTCATACATGCCGATGCATGCATTTCAAAACCATTGAGTACATGATCGATATTAGGACCAAGGTCATAGCAGATTGAGTCCCCTTTGGCTCTAAATCCCCTCTTACTTATTTTTAAAAGTTAGGCACTCAGATGATCCATGCTCTTGAGAAAGGTTCGGAAAGAAGAGTAAAAGGGTGTTTTCTTCTTTGACATTATCCAAACACAGTTGGATTAATGCCAAAGAGGGGCATCTGTAAACACCCGAAATTTTTTCAAGTATTTTAAAAAACTCCTAAATTTTGAAGGCCAATTTAAAGCCTTTATGAACCTTTAAATTCAAAATCCCCAAATTTTAAAGTTTAGACCTTCTGGGAGAATATTTCAAAATAAAGGTTTTAAATCCAAATAGCCCATGAGTTTCGAAGCAGGCGAAGACCCAATCCAGGCCTCGATTCCCGGAAAGAAGATAAAGTGTATCAAGATACGGATCAAGTTAAATCAGATTGATTCCCAAAAGCGGAGAAGATTGAAGCATATCAAGTTCAAATTCAACAACTTATCCAAATGGAAGGTCAAGACCGATCAAATCCAAGTTTGTCCGATCAACATGGGGCCAACTTGGAACCAAGACTCGAGGCCATGGTAACAAGCTCATTCAATTCTAGAAGATTTCAAGTGTAACTCAAAAGCAAAAGGTGGGAGCCGAATCAAAGAAAGAAGCGAATTCAAGTGGGTCGAAGTTTAAAGAAATCAGCCCAAACAAAACATGTTGCACATTGTAAGGTTGTTTAAAACCAACCGCATGCTCTAGGGCTACACCAAGCCATGGCACCTATACCAGCCCATATGGGCTGGTCCGAATCGACTCAATGAAGAACTACAAGAAGTCGGTTTGGAGCGGATCAAATCCACCAAGCTAAAGCTCCAACCCGCCCCACAAGAAACCACTAGAACCAGCCCCCCTTGGCCTATAAAAAGGCCCAAGAGGGGGGGGTGGGTTCCATAACTTGGAGATTGGAGAGAGAAGAGAGAGAAGAGAGAGACCTTGGGTGGTGTGTGCTAGACTAGGTGCAGAAATTTTCAGCAAGGAGGGACGTCTTCTAGTGTGGGGGAAGAAGGGGAAGCTAGGTGAGAGCTTGTAGGAGTTGAGAAGGAAGGTCGGCTTCATCATTGAAACCCGGTCCTTCACCATCCAAAACTCGTGTAAGACCTTTCTTACTTAATTTAAGTTTCATTCTCTTCCATTCAATTCATTAAATGGGGTTGTATTAATGGAGTTTCATCTCCCCCCGAGTTGTAATAATCTAGCTTTGCTGCCATTTCAATTTCGTGGATGAAACACCGTACACCCACATGCACGCCAAGTGTTTGCTTTAATGCTTCTTCCTTCCTATATACTATATACCCTCTATACTTCTAACCCCCTCTATGTCTAAGCTATAAAGTACTTTCCATTCATTTATATTCCAGCAAATTTGCTTTAAGGGTTGTTGCATTTTAATTTCGTGTGGGTTATGCATCATTACATTTATAAAACAGAAAACCGGATTTCAGCATCTCTGCATATGTCTGTTTCTGTAATTTTAATTTTGTGATGCTTGCTCCGATTTTCTCAAAATTTGGCACACTGATTCTACACACATTTGTACACTCTGTATAAAATTGGCAAGATTTTAGGGCCGCTCAGCCATATAATAAAAGCATATTAAGAACGACCAGATTGCTGCACCACTGTCCGCACAGTCGGATTTCCTGAAACAGAGGTTGGGTAAAAGTCCCATATCTCTGTCCACAGGAGTCCAAATCAGTTGATTTTTGATGCATTGGAAATCTAACATCCATAGCTTTCCAGAAACATCAAAATTATCAAAATCGGAGTTCTGAGCAGAGAGATACAGAGTCATCTTTGAGTTTCTGTATTTCTAAAACAGAACTGTTCCGAGTCAGTGAGGTGGTCTGAGAATATTATTTGTTTCTGATTCAATATTGCTCCAAATGCAGATTTGAAAAAGGCTATAGTCTCTCCATGCTACCAGCTTCGTCTGGTAAAATTTTGATAATTTTTGGAAGTCTGTGACGCCTTCAAAACTCCCCTAGAAAACAACTCTAAAAACAGAATTCTCTGTTTTCAACAGCTTGTTTTTTTTCAAGTATTGAATCCGAGTGCACAAGTTCAACAAATTTTTCAAAGACACTTGTTTGTGTAAAAGGGAGTCGTGTTTTGTTGTAAAATGAAGTTCCTAAGCGCTCAACACTGACCCTTGAGCATCGGCTCAAGAAGGTATGAGTGAAAAGATCCCGCTTGTACACAATCGCCTAGAAGTCTTACAAACATTTGCTAGTTTTGAACTAGCTGGCACGCTCGCGCAAGCGTAGGGGTGGAAAGTTTCATTTCAAGTTTGTCTCATAAACTTTGGAATGAGAATTTTCATGTCTACAATACACAAGGGTGTTCCATGTCTTAGACATCCACCCCCATTATAACCTGTTGTTGGGAAGGCCCTTGATACACAGCTTGTGCGTTGCGCCATCCACCTTCCACAGGTGTGTCAAGATCCCTTTCAGGGACCAAGTCGTGGTGATCCTAGGTGAGTCACCCTCAGCTTCAAGGGATCATAAACTCCCCTTGTTTGTCGAGTTCCCAGGCCCATGAGGCTAACCTGGGGCAAACCATGGTTGAGCCGCCAAGGCTCGTGTTAAACAACCCTAGGAAGGTCATATACGTCAGGGGACCGCCCAAAGCTGCCCCCCTCCCAATCTTGACCCTTCTAGGAAGACCCAAGCATGCCTTATTTCCAAAACCCCTGGACAAAAAGCCATATGTGCATGATATGGATGACAACAAGTTTCAGGACCATGATTTATATTCTAACTTTTCAAAAAACAAAAAATCGTGGAACATGGTGTTGAACATGGGCTATACACCCTATAAAAGTCTAGGGGCATAAAACCAGGGTCTCCTAGAACCCATCCTTCCTAGGGCCAACCCAAGGCGATATGAGATCGGCTATACTCTTAAAATACCACCAGAGCCACCCCCTGTGACCACTTGGGTCAAGGGTTTCTTGGAGTCTACCCTAGAAGAGACCTATGATTTAGACCTCCTATTTCGAGTCTAACCCGTAGTGTTTTCCCTTTGTAGGTATGATGGAAGATCTCTTTTACAAAAATACAAAAACATTTGAAAAACTCAAAATCAAAAAAATGGAAAAATTACAAAAACCAAAAACATTGGAAAATAAAAAACTCAAAAATAGAGTAGTTTGTATAGTTCCTAAAGTTCTTGTTTTGCAAAAACACAAAAAAATCGAAAAACTACAAAATACCAAAAAGATTTTGTACATAGTTGCTCCTGGTAAGACTATGGAAAAAGAAAAAAATTTCGAAAGGAAAGTCGTTTGCATAGCCAGACCAAAGATTTCGAAATCAATTGAAAATCCAAATATAAAACTAGGTCTTTTGAAAACTCACGCACAAAATTCCCTCGGGTCTATAACTCACGAGAATGATTGAAGCCCAGAAGTGGATCCCCTTGAGGAAGATCTCACTTCTGAGCTCCCAGAATTTCATAAAATTCTTGATTTTGAAAGACCTTCCAATTCAGTAGGAGGAGATTTCATAGAGGTGAACCTAGGGAGTGATTTCAATCCCAAACTCATCAAGATAGGTGCATGTTTGCATGAGCATGAAAGATCAACATTCATTGCATTTTTACGAACCTATTTAGATGTGTTTGCATGGACGTATGAAGACATGCCGGGCATAGACCCCAGCATTATCGAACATAGTCTTCCCTTAGATGTGGATGTAAAACCCATAAAGCAGAAGCTTAGGAAAATACATCCGAATGTACACGCACAAGTTAAAGAGTTTAGAAGATCTGCTAAAAGCAGGATTTATAAAACCCATTGCGTATTCTGATTGGTTATCAAACATCGTTGTGGTTCGAAAAACCAATGGGAAAATTCGAATATGCATCGATTTCAGAAACTTGAATAAAGCCACTCCAAAGGATAATTATCCTTTACCAAACATAAATTTGATAGTCGATAGTACTGCAAATCATGAAATGTTTTCGTTTATGGATAGCTATTCAGGCTATAACCAAATTAAATTAAGTCCATGAGATCAGGGTAAGACCGCATTCACAACCACGTGGGGCACGTACTGCTATACATTCATGCCCTTTGGATTGAAAAATGCTGGCGCAACATATTAGAGAGCCATGACCACGATCTTTCATGATCAGATTCATGAGCTCGTAGAAGTGTATGTAGATGATCTCTTGGCAAAATCCAAAACCCGATGCACTCATATCGAATGTTTGCAAAAGATTTTCGAAAGGCTTAGGCTTTACAAAGTAAAGCTAAACCCTCAAAAATGTGTATTCGGGGTAGAGTCTGGATAGCTTCTAGGCTTTGTGGTGAGCCAAAGGGGTATAGAAGTCGACCCCTCTAAGTGTCGAGACATCATAGACATGGCTTCACCCTCCAATCTCACACAAATTCGTAGCCTCAAGGGTCGATTACAGTCTGTTCGCCGATTTATATCAAATCTGGCGACTAGATGGGAACCCTTCAACAAACTATTGAGGAAGGGCATAGAATTTTCATGGGATGATGGCTGCCAAAGGTCCTTCGAGAGACTAAAGGCATACCTGGTTAATCCCCCTGTTTTGAATCCTCCGAAGCAAGGAAAACCTCTTTTGCTTTACATTTCCGTGCATGCGAATGCTTTGGGAGCTCTATTAGCTCAATACGAGGATGACACCCATAGCATCAACCCTCTACCTTAGTGATCCTCTCTAAACACCTCAGCCCGAGGCACCATAGCAGCACCATCCCATTCAGCCGGCAAGTCCCCAAGGCGCCACACCCGTGCTTCTTTGTCACCCGGCCACACACCCTTGCCTTGTCATTCCGAGGAGCTCCCTCTTGCAGCCCAAGGCGACGCCCAAGCCCAAGCTCAAGCAAGTCACCTCCGGACCAACTATAAGTAAGTGCCTAACTCGGTCCTCATTTGTAGACTTGCTTAAGTTAAATTAAATTTGATACGGGGTTGTAATAACGGAGCATTGTCTCCCCCTGCTTGTAATAACGTGGCATGGCACACCCACACACACGTGCACTTGAGCCTACCTCGCTCTTAGTCATGCACGATTTTGAACACACACGGGCCTAATCAGCCCTTAAGATATAAATTTATTTATATACTTTAAGTTGCGTGGGGTTTTGGTTAAGTTGTGTGTGTTGTCTTTCAATTCTCGCACTCACACACATTGAGCTTTCGCTCTTATTTGCAAGACCCAAGTAAGGGACGTGTTATATTTTCCCTTGGGTTTAATTTCATGTCGTGTGTGTAGTATTCCAATTATACACTCACACACATTGAGCTTTCGCTCTTACTCCCAAGACCTTAGTTAAGGCCATATTGCAATTTATATTTGGGTTTAATTTCATGTCGTGTGCGTAGTACTTCAATTCTACACTCACACACATTGAGCTTTCGCTCTTACTCCCAAGACCTTCGTTAAGGCCATATTGCAATTTATATTTGGGTTTCATTTAAGTCGTGTGAGTTGTCTTTCAGCCGTACTCAAAATAGCCCTTTGGGGCTGCTTTTACAAAACCAGATGGGTTTGAGAAATTCGTGGGATTTTGGGGTGTTTACAGTACTACAAATCATGAAATGTTTTCATTTATGGATGGCTATTCAGGCAATAATCAAATTAAATTAAGTTCACGAGATCAGGATAAGACCGCATTCACAACCCCGTGGGGCACGTACTGCTATACAGTCATGCCCTTTGGTTTGAAAAATGCCGGCGCAACATACTAGAGAGCCATGACCACAATTTTCCATGATCAGATTCATGAGCTCGTAGAAGTGTATGTAGATGATCTCTTGGCAAAATCTAAAACCCGATGCACTCATATCGAATGTTTGCAAAAGATTTTCGAAAGGCTTAGGCTTTACAAAGTAAAGCTAAACCCTCAAAAATGTGTATTCGGGGTAGAGTCTGGAAAGCTTCTAGGCTTTATGGTGAGCCAAAGGGGTATAGAAGTCGACCCCTCTAAGTGTCGAGCCATCATAGACATGGCTCCACCCTCCAATCTCACACAAATTCATAGCCTCCAGGGTCGATTACAGTCCGTTCGTCGATTTATATCAAATCTGGCGACTAGATGCGAACCCTTCAACAAACTATTGAGGAAGGGCATAGAATTTTCATTTAAGTCATGTGAGTTGTCTTTCAATATACACACAACACCCACGCAACACGTTGGCGACCTTCGGGCCCATATATATTATAAGTATTTCCCTTTCGGCTATGTCTTTAAGATTTAGGTTTTAAGGTTCAACAATGTGCGTAGTCTTTACATATATACACGGCACACACTTGCACTATTGAGCCTTTTTGCTCTTAAGATATAGCCATATTTTCCTTCCGCAATTTCCCTTTAGCAATTTACATTACAAGTCATTTTCCTTCCGCATTGTCTTTCAATTTCGGGTTTTCCCTTTGGAGTTGCGTGAGTTTGCATTGCATATACGCCATACCACGAGTTAGGACGCATATTGCATCAAAGCAAACCCCATACTCCCATTCAAAGTCACCCCACTTAGGCTACGTGTTCATAACACACACCTAGTTGGCCCGAAAAGGGATAAAAAGAAAGACATAGGCACGTGCAAATTCACGTGAAATAAAATATGAAAATCATACAAAAACAAACCCGAGTCGAACACCTCAAAACGTTTTCGTAGGTTCTTGTATTTAAAAACTCGATTTTTAAGCGTACAAACTGACCCTTGCGCATCGGTGCAAGAAGGTCTGTGACAAAAAGAGCTTGCTTGCTCATAGTCACCACGTTAGGAGTTAGATTTAAAAATATCTCTTCGCTAGCTTAAGTAAGCTAGCTGGCACGCCCCTTTTGCTTAATTAGAACTTAGACACACGAAAAGATTTGCTTCAGGCCTAAGAACCAGAAGCAGGAACTTTTTGCGTCTACATATGGTTTAAAGCATATGTACAAGGTTTGCTTGGAAGGCTCCTGGGTTTCCAGACTCAAAATAGCCCTTTGGGGCTGCTTTTGCAAAACCAAGTTATTTGAGAAGTTCGTGGGATTTCAGGGTGTTTACAGATGCCCCTCTTTGTCATTATCCAAATTGATTTGGATAATGGTAAAGACGACAAACACCCCTTTCAATGTCTCCCTAGATCTATCCACGAAAATATGGGATCGTCCCAATCTTTAGCAAAATCTCACTTTTAAAACCCTGGTAGGAGGAGATATCACGCCAAAGGGATATACAAAACGGTTTCTGGTCCTAAAAATGGGATGACGTTATGCAAATGTCCATGCGTGGGTATGCAGATGCATGACATGGGTGGGGCGCCAAGAGTGGCGACCTCCCAAAGACCAGATATGGTCGAACTCTTGAGACTTACAAGGCCTGCTCCTCCAAGTGAGCAGATCCTATGCTGTTAGATGTTTGATTTTTCAAAATCTATTTACAAAATCTATTTACAAAACTATTTACGAAAGGGACAACTGTCTTGAGTCTCAATCGTAAGGATCTCGAGCTCTTTGTATTTGCCTTTGCTTGAGTCTTGATACTTGCTAATTGTAGACGCGCGAAAATCCCCGCCTCTTCGCCCCTTTCGTGGCTTGGAGTGGATCTTAGCGTGCGTCTAAGGCCTAGATATACAAACAGGGCGTGCCAGCTAGCTTACTTAAGCTAGCGAAGATATATCAATACTGACTTCTAAACGTGGCGACTGTGAGCAAGTGAGCTCTTGTCGTCGCAGACCTTCTTGCACCGATGCGCAAGGGTCAGTCTGTACGCTTTTGCAAAAATCGAGTTTTTTAGGGAGAAAATCTACGAAACGGTTCGAGGTGTCTATTTCGGGTCTTTAAGATGCGATTTGCATGTTTTAGATCACGTGGATTTGCATGTGCCTAAGTCTTTTCTTTTATCCCTTTTTGGGTCGCCTAGTTTGTGTGTTATGAACACTCCACTACATGGGCGAATTCGAGCGGGGGTTGCTTCGATGCAATATGCGTCCTACCTCGTGGTATGGCGTAGATGCAATGCAAACTCACGCTACTCCAAAGGGAAAACCCGAAATGTAAAGACAATGCTGAAGGGAAATAACAGAAGGGAAATAACCGAAGGGAAATAACCGAAGGGAAATAACCGAAGGGAAATAACCGAAGGGAAATATGTATATATCTTATGTATATGAGCCCTTACTCGGGTCTTGCAAATAAGAGCGAAGGCTCAATGTGGGTGCGTGCTTGAATTGAAAGACTTACACACACGACATGAAATTAAACCCAAATATAAATTGCAGTATGGCCTTGACTAAGGTCTTGGGAGTAAGAGCGAAGGCTCAATGTGTGTGAGAGTGCTTGAATTGAAGTACTACACACACGACATAAATGAAACCCAAATATAACTGCAATATGGCCTTGACTAAGGTCTTGGGAGTAAGAGCGAAGGCTCAATGTGTGTGAGAGTGCTTGAATTGAAGTACTACACACACGACATAAATGAAACCCAAATAGTATAGGTCGGCCCTTACTTGGGTCTTTCAAATAAGAGCGAAAGCTCAATGTGTGTGAGAGTGTTTAAATTGAAAGACTTACTCACACGACATGAAATGAAACCCAAATAGTATAGGTCGGCCCTTACTTGGGTCTTTCAAATAAGAGCGAAAGCTCAATGTGTGTGAGAGTGTTTAAATTGAAAGACAACACACCCAACTTAAACAAAACCCTTCGGAAATGAAATATATACGTATACTTATATATTAGGGGCTGATTAGGCCCGTGTGTGTTCAAAATCGTGCACGACTAAGAGAGTGCACGTGTGTGGTTGTGCCAAGCCACGTTATTACAAGCGGGGGGAGACTATGCTCCGTTATTACAACCCCGTATCAAATTGAATTTCAAGCAAGTGTATGATCAAAGACCGAGTTTAGAAACTTACAAGTAGCTGGTCCGTAGAGGTCTTGCTTGAGCGTGGCCTTGGCTTTGGGCTGCAAACGGGAGCTCCGCGAAGGTGTGTGACCAAGAGTGCTGGCCGGCTGCAAATGGGGCGCGGGATGGACGCCTCGAAGGGGACCGGTGGCAAGTGGGCGGCGCCTCCAAGTAGGGAGTTTAGAGTGGCTGACTAAGTGGGTCTTAGGGTCACTAGGTAAGTTAGGGACTTAGGGAAACTGGACCTAAAAGGTGAGCTAGTGGGAAGGCCAAAGAGGACGCCTAGGGGGAGGTCGACCGAATGGGAAGTGGTGGCTGAGTAGTGGCCAGCCACTTGGGTTATCCTAGGTTCGGCTAGGCTTAGGTGGTGGCGGCAAAGAGGCTGAGCTAAGGGGAAGAGGGGTGGCTAAGAGTGGAGAGGTGGTAGAGAGTGGTTTTGAGGGAGTTAGGGGGACTTACCGAATGGGAAGGAGTGGCGGCAAAGGTTGCTGTCGGCTGGTGGAAGATGGGAGAAGGAGAGGGCCCGGCTGAGTGAGGTGGTGGCGTCCGGCTGGTGGGGCAGTGATGGTGGATGGAGGAGGGAGAGTGGCGGAGCAGGTGGCGGCTGGTGGGGCAGTGATGGTGGATGGAGGAGGGAGAGTGGCGGAGCAGGTGGCGGCTGGTGGGGCTGGAGCTGCTGGGAAGACGGGTGAGAGATGGGAGAGGAAGAGGGCCCGGCTGGGAGGTGGAGTGGTTCCCACTTGGAAAACCCGCCCACAATGGGGGGGGTTTAAATAGGGGATGGGTAGGTCGGTTAGGGCTGGGTTGTGGGTAGTGGTTAGGTGGTTTAGGTAGGGTAGTATGTAGATAAGGTGGGCTGGATGGGATTGGGCCAGATATTTTAAAACTAGGTGTTTGGGAAAATCGTGGGCTAAGGGTGGTTTAGGGCTAGGTTAGGTGGTTGGGTTTTAGGGTGAGGTTTAGTGAGCTAGGTTAGGTGGTTTAGGCTAGGTTTAGGCTAGGATTAGGGAAATTAATCTAGGTTTAGGGAAGGATTAGGGGGGTGGGTTAGGTGATTAGGTTGGGATTAGGCCGGGATTAGGGAAGTGGGTTAGGTGATTAGGTTCAGATTAGGGGTGGATTAGGGGTTTAGGCTAGGTTTAGGCATTTTTGGCTAGGTTTAGGTGATGGAGCTCCCTTAGCATGGCCCATAAACCTTGATCACCCCATGTTGGTGCAGCCCTAGGTTAGGTTTTAGCTAATTACAAGCTTAAACCCACTTAATTAGGCTAAACCACAAGATTAAACCCAAACTTGACACACAAGTCAAGCTTAATACAACACTCTTGATATTTATCACCCCCACTCTCTCTCATGCCCAATATCCCACGTGAATTTCAAGTGGGCCCCACCTCCATTTATGAGAAGGTGATGTGGGCCATGGATATGGATATTGGATTGGATCTCTGGATCCAAATCCAAATCCAAGTCCACATATGGGTTTGGATTGGGATCTGGATATATATGGTCCAGATCCAATCCAAACTGAACTCTGACTCCTTCGAGCTGGGTTCGAAACGGACGATTCGTGCGGGGCCTGACAGCATCAGTACTCCGTCTGCGTTGGGTCTTCGCCAACATAGTCGTTCGCCTCCGTTTCTGCCTTCCGGAGATGACTTCAAATGATATTTTGGTAAGAACAGGGTCTTGGACGTTCGAGATCCTGGGATGTGAATCAGATGCAAGAGTTGCTGTGCCGGGCTCGACATGTGCTCCGGTTCCGGGCTCTTCTTAGCTCTCCTGGTCCTGTCTTGATCGGGCCAAGCCGTTTCGGGGTTTCAAAACAGGTTCTAAAAAGGGTTTTCAAAAGCTATATCATATGTTTTTGAAAGATAAAGTTTAAAACATATATACAGGGTTGTTTGGAAGGCTCCTGGGTTTCCAAACTCAAAAATGGCCCTTTGGGGCTGCTTGTATAAAACCAGATTCGTTTAAGGAATTCGTGGGATTTCGGGGTGTTTACAGATGCCCCTCTTTGGCCTTGTCCAAATCGATTTGGATAAGGGCAAAGATGACAAACACCCCTTTTAATGTCTCCCTAGATCTAGCCACGAAAAATATGGGATCGTCCCATTTTAACAAAATCTCAATTTTACAAACTCTGGTAGGAGGAGATATCACGCCAAAGGGTTATTTATGGAATCTGGTCCTAAAATGGGATCATGTTCATCCAAGTACCATGCATGGAATGCAGATGACATGGGTGTGGTGCCAAAAGTGGCGACCTCCCAGAGACCAGATGTGGTCGAACTCTAGAGACTTACAAGGTCTGTTGCTCCAAGTGAGCAAATCCTATGCTGTTCGATGTTCGGTTTTCAAAACTTATTTACAAAAGCTATTTACAAAAGGGACAACTGTTTTGAGTCTCGATCCTAAGGATCTCGAGCTCTTCGTGCTTGCCCTTGTTTGAGTCTTAACGCTCGCTTATTTAGCGGAGGTTTTATAAGAAAACAAGCTTCATTTCAAATTCCTACGCCTTACTCGAAAGGTCGAATTCTCAAACAAGATGAAATTCAAGCAAGTAAATCCTATTTTTACTTTAGGATTCCTCGAAATGAACCATGTTTAGCTTGGGATAAGCCAGGGAGGGGAAAGAGATACCACGGTCCCTTCTGAAGCGTCCCGTGGTTTAAGGCATAGAAGGCGGAAAACTGCTCTTTTTGAGCTTTTTGGCCTCTTTTTCCTTTTTTTCATAGAGGGTCTCCCTTTGGGAGTATTTTTCTTTAATCCCTCTTTTTCATGAGAGAATCGATTTTTCTTTTAAACTCTGGTTTCTTTCTTGTGGAAAGAGACTTTGAATGGGAAATTCCCTTTTGTTTGGGCCTTTGTTTTCCTTTTGGAAGGAGAAGAGAAGAGGGGAGGACTTATCCCAAGCTTACACTCGATCCATTCCAGATCAGCCTATTTAGAAATAGCACGTACTACTTGCAAGTATCTTGCTATGTTGAACTAGGCCTTTCTTTGTAAGATGAAGGATTTTGAAATGCAACCACGATTTTGAAAACTCCACTCTTTCACAAGTGCGAATTCTCTCACTCAGGGTCACACGAGTTCGCCTTTGCACCTTATTCACATGTCTCAGGGCAGCTATCCCTATAAAATTTTCGAAAACTGGAATTTAATCCAGATCCTACACATGATACTTCTTTAAGTATTGAATATTGATAGGATCTGCTAAATTCCTACCTTCTACATCGATCAACCAATACGAATTGTTCGTAGTGGTTGCTCGTACAACATAGGGTCCATCCCAGTTGGGGCGCCACTTGCCTAGGGGGTGTGGGCCACGATGATGGATGGTTTTTAAGACCAGATCTCCCACTTCAAAGTGGCGAGGTCTCATGTGTTTGCTATAATGTCGGGCTATCCTTTGCCGGTATGCACGAGCATGATCCATAGCAAGGAGTCGCCTCTCATCTAGCAAATCTAGTTCGGCCATCCTAGCATGTTGAAGCGTCTCTAGGGGGAGGTCGAGTGCAATGGATGTATGGAATGAATGCAGTTGGGTATGAATGGGAAGAATGGCGTTTGTGCCATAGACCAATTCGAATGGGGTGGCATTCGTGGGAGTCCGGATGGAAGTCCTATAAGCCCATAAGGCTTCATCCAGCTTCTCATGCCACCTCCTACCCTTCTCTAAGGTTTTCTCAATGATACCAATGAGAGTCTTGTTTGTGGCTTCGGCTTGGCCGTTGCCTTGAGGGTAGTAGGGCGAGGAGAAGTGGTGAGTTATGCCATACGTGTTGCACAACTTAACCATCCGCTCGTTCTTGAATGGGGTACCGTTATCAGACACAAGGTCTCGTGGAACCCCAAATCGAGCCAAGATATTCCTCCGGATGAAAGCCACCACATGTTGCCCCATCACATTTGTTAGGGAAATGGCTTCCACCCACTTGGAGAAATACTCCGTGGCTGCTAAAATAAAACGGTGCCCATTCGAGGCCTTTGGAAATATGGGGCCTACAATGTCAAACGCCCACATGGTAAATGGCCAGGGGCTGACCACGGAATGCAATGCAGATGAAGGGATATGAATGGCGTGCCCATGCACTTGACATGGATGACACTTCCTAACATGATCGTGACAATCCTTTTTCAGGGTGGACCAGAAATAACCCCCTCTAAGTATTTTCATTGCCATCATGTTGGCATTAACATGACCTCCACATTCTCCATCGTGGAACTCGTGCATCACTATCCTAGCCTCCTCTAGGTCGATACATCTAAGCAGAATGCCGGTAAAACTCTTTTTGTATAAGACCCCACCCAGAATGGTGTATCGGGTCGAAATCTTACGAATGAATGCCCTATCTTTGGATGTGGCATCCTCGGTGAATCCCCATTTTCTAAAAATTGTTTTATGTCATAGAACCAGGGCTTTTCAATAGACTCTGGGTTGTTTTGGCAAATATCCAAGTCGTGTGTGGATGGATGGGGCGCATGCCATATTTCCAAAGATCTGGTCCCTGAAATGGGATCGACCTTCAGGGCTGAACCCAAGGAAGAGAGGGCATCGGCGATGCCATTGTCCTCTCTTCCCACGTGTGTGAGCTTACACGACTGGAAGGATTGGACCAATCGAGTGGCCAACTCGTGATATGGAAGTAGTTTTTCATTACGTACTTGCCAAATTTTTAAAACCTGGTTTATGACAAGGAGCGAATCTCCAAAGACCTCGATGCATGATGCCCCTAGAGTTTTCGAAATCCTTAAGCCTTGTATGAGTGCTTCATACTCAGCTACGTTGTTGGAACATTCGAAATCTAGGCGGACTGCTATGGGAATCTCGCCCTTTCAGGGGAGATTAGGATGATCCCGGCACCAGCCCCTCGTTGGTTTCGTGCCCCGTCGAAGTGCATCGTCCACACTTGGTTTTCGAAAGAATTTGCCAAAATGTGGTTTTGAAAATGGTTTTGCAATATGCCTTCATCAGGCATTTCGACAAGAGTGGGATATGCGTCCTCCAAGGGGAAGTCAGCCACGTAATCTGCTAGGGCTTGCCCCTTAACGGAGATCTGGTGATGGTATTTTAGATCATACTCCATTAGAAGGAGTTGCCATTTGCCCAATCTACCCGTGAGAATGGGTTTTTCGAACAAGTGCTTGATTGGATCAAGCTTGGACACTATCCAGATCTCATGATCTAGGAAGTAGTGTCTGAATTTCTGGCAGGCCCAGACTAGGGCCAAGCACGTCTTCTCCATGGCTTGATAATTCGTTCATAAGCCAAGAGAGTTTTCGAAATATAGTAGATGGCATACTCCTTATGGGTGTCATCCTCGTATTGAGCCAACAGGGCTCCTAAAGCGTTTTCATGCACGGAGATGTATAATAAAAGCGGTTTTCCTTGCTTTGGAGGATTCAAAACGGGGGGATTAACCAAGTATGCCTTTAGTCTCTTGAAGGACTTTTGGCATTCGTCATCCCATAAGAATTTCGTACCCTTCCTCAACAGTTTGTTGAAGGGTTCGCATCTAGTTGCCAGATTCGATATGAATCGGCGCACAGATTGTAATCGACCTTGAAGGCTACGGACTTGGGTGAGATTGGATGGTGGAGCCATGTCTATGATGGCTCGACATTTAGAGGGGTCGACTTCTATTCCCCTTTGGCTTACCATAAAGCCTAGAAGCTTTCCTGATTCTACCCCGAACACACATTTCTGAGGGTTTAGCTTTACTTTGTAAAGCCTAAGCCTTTCGAAAATCTTTTGTAGTAAACATTCGATATGGGTGCATCGGGTTTTGGATTTTGCCAAGAGATCATCTACATACACTTCTACAAGCTCGTGAATTTGATCATGGAAGATCGTGTTCATGGCTCGTTGGTATGTTGCGCCGGCATTTTTCAAACCAAAGGGCATGACTGTATAGCAGTACGTGCCCCATGGGGTTGTGAAGGCGGTCTTACCCTGATCTCGTGGGCTTAGTTTGATTTGATTATAGCCTGAATAGCCATCTATAAATGAAAACATTTCATGATTTGCAGTACTATCGACTATCAAATCTATGTTTGGTAAAGGATAATTATCCTTTGGAGTGGCTTTATTCAGGTTTCTGAAATCGATGCATATTCGAATTTTCCCATTGGTTTTTCGAACTACAACGATATTTGACAACCAATCAGAATACGCAATGGGTTTTATAAATCCGGCTTTTAGCAGATCTTCTAAACCCTCTTTGACTTGCGTGTGTACATTCGGGTGTATTTTCCTAAGCTTCTGCTTTATTGGTTTTACACCTATATCTAAGGGAAGACGATGCTCGACTATGCTGGGATCTATGCCCGGCATGTCTTCATACGTCCATGCAAACACATCTAAATAGGTTTGTAGAAATGCAATGAATGCTAACTTTTCAGTTTCATGCAAGCATGCGCCTATTTTAATGGTTTTGGGATTGGAATCATCCCCTAGGTTCACCTCTACGAAATCTCCTCCTACTGATTGGGAAGGTCTTTCAAAATCGAGAATTCTATGAAATTCTGGGAGCTCAGAAGTGGGATCTTCCTCAGGGGGATCCACTTCTGGGCTTCGATCATTCTCGTGGACTTTAGACCCGAGGGAACTTGATGCGTGGTTTTCAAAATAACCTGGTTTTGTACTTGGATTTTCAAGTGATTTCGAAATTTTTGGTCTGGCTATGCAGACGACGTTTCTTCGAAATTCTTTTCTTTCGCCAAAGTTAAACCAGGAGCAGCTATGTACAAAATCTTTTTGGTATTTTCCAAATTTTCGATTTTTTTGGGTTTTTGTAAAACAAGAACTTTGGGAACTATACAAAGCACACTTTTTCGAGTTTTTGCTTTTCCATTGTTTTTGGTTTTTCTTGTTTTTCGATTTTTTTCGATTTTTAAGTTTTCAAATGTTTTTGGTATTTTTAGAAAAAGGGATCTTCCGTCATACCTACAAAGGGAAAACGCTATGGGTTAGACTCGGAATAGGAGGTCTAAACCATAGGTCTCTTCTAAGACAGGCTCCGGGGCACCCTTGACCCAGGTGGTCACAGGGGGTGGTTCCGGCGGTATTTGGGGAGTATAGCCGATCCCATATCGGCTTGGGTTGGCCCTAGGAAGGATTGGCTCTAGGAGACCCTGATTTTGTGCCCCTAGACTTTTGTAGGGCGTGTAGCCCATGTTCAATAACATGTTCCACGACCTTTTGTTTTTTGAAAAGATGGGATATAAGTCGTGGTCCTGGAACATGCTATCGTCCATATTAGGCTCGTAGGGCCTTTTGTCCAGGGGTTTTGGAAATAGGGAATGCTTGGGTTTTCCTAGGAGGATTAGAGTCGGGAGGGGGCCTGCTTCGGGCGGCCCCTTCACACATACAACCTTCCTAGGGTTGTTTAACACGAGCCGAGGTGGCTCAACCATGATTTGCCCCAGGTTAGCCTCATGGGCCTGGGAGCTCGATAAACAAGGGGAGTTTATGATCCCCTGAAGCTGTGGGTGACTCTCACCTAGGATCACTACGACTTGGTCCCTAAAAGGGATCTTGACACACTTGTGGAAGGTGGATGGCACAGCGCACAAACTGTGTATCCAGGGTCTTCCCAGCAACAGGTTATAATGGGGGTGGATGTCCAAGACATGGAACACCCCCGTGTGTTCGATCCCTCCCGTTTCCATTGGGAGTTCGATGGATCCTAAAGGCCTAGACGCATTCCCATCGTATCCAGTGATAACGATGGGGCTTGGGTTCACTGAAGTCAAGGTGACTCCGATTTTGTACGCCACGTGAAGTGGAAGGATGTTGAGCCCTCCTCCACCATCGACTAGGCACCTGTCCAGAGAGTGGTTGTTTAGAACCACCTCGATATGCAGGGCCTGGTTATGGGTTTCGTAGGGTCTATCTACATCATCTTCCGAAAAGGTGATGGGCGATTTTGCTCCTAACAAAGCCACTTGGGCAGACAAGGACTCCGGACTTATGTTCGAATCAACCTTGGCCCTTTCTAGAATTTTCTCTAAGACAAGTCTATGCCTAGGCGAGGTTTTGATAAGCTCTAGGATAGACATGTGAATAGGAATCTTTGAAAGGTGGTTTTCGAAATCATAAGGATTTAGGATGATTTTGTCCTTATCTGCTTTTGGCGGACCACTAGGGATACATGCTTTTGAGGGGCCAGGCACACTGACCACCTTTGAGCACCTTGAAGGTGCGGGGGTTGGTAGATCCTCCCGGATCTAGTGACTTCCCCCACGACTAGCCTAGGGTTCGCGCTAAACTTGGCTCTAAGGATGAGCTGAGGAGAACCTTGGATTTTCAAAACTGGTTTTGCCGGGGTTTCCACTTTTGATGGTCCCCGAATGACGACTTGGGCGGGCCTCTTGTATAGTACAAGGATGGGCGCACAAGCAGGTCGACCAGGTTCGGGCTTTTGCGCTAGTTCCTTGGAAATGGTGAGGGTACATACCTCCTTTCCTTTCCCACTGCCACTGGCGTGTTTGGGAAAGGGTTCTTTGAAGATAGCTTGAGGTGGCTCAGATTCCGCAGTGACCTGGAGCCGGCCCTCCGCTATCAAGTTCTCAATTTTATTTAGAAGAGAGAAGCACCGTTTAGTATCATGGCCTTTGAGCCGATGATACTTGCAAAACCGGTTTAAATACCCCCCTTTGGACGTGACTCCTTCGGGGATTTCAGGGAGTTCGATCATGCCCTGGGCAAGTAGGAGGTCCAGGACCTCCGACACAGGTTGCCCCAGCGGAGTGTACTCCCGTTTTTCAATTGGTTTTGAAAAGTTGCGTTCTCTCTTATTTTCTATTTTTTCAAAATTTTTAGAAGTGCCCGCCATGCCTGGATCCACCCGGACATTGGCGATTTTATGGGGCTTTGCCCCTTTTGTCCGTTGTGGGCAGCCCATATGCGATGGGCTTTTCCACACGTGTTTTGGGAACGGCACTTCCTTTCCATAAGTGGTCGTATGTCCCTTTTCGCAAGTTGGTTTCGAAAAGGGAGGCCTTTTTGATCAACTTATGGAAAGTTGAAATCTCATGGAGCGAGAGAAGGGTTTTTAACTCGCTTTTCAAATTATCCAGGATGAGCATTACTGCGCATCCTTCGGATATAGGCTCTCGCACTTGGCCTAAAAGAGACCTCCATCTTATAATGAAGGCATGCACGTCTTCGTTCATGCCTTGCTTTGTATCCCTTAAAGTATTCAGGGTTGGCGTGACTTCCACGTTGTGTGCAAATCTTTGCATGAAGCAGTTCGCTAACTCTTCAAAAGTAGCGAACTGGCTTAAGTCGTAGGAAGCCAGCCATTTGGCAGCTGTGCCTTTAAGGGATAGAGGGAACCAATACACCCATTTCATCGAGTCCTTTTTCTTCTTATGGGCTCGACGTGAGAAAAGCTGTAAGTGAGACCTAGGGTCTCCCATGCCATCATACCGATGGAAGTTCGGTATTTCATCGTCACTGTCTGTTTCGTAATCCATAGGAAGGAAATCAGACAGGGCGTAGCTTCTTTTCTCTTTATTTTGCCCTTTCAGCAGCTGTTGTAGGGCTTTACGGTCCTTTTGTGTGAAGGACTCGTGGTATTGGTTGCCTTCCATTACGGAGGCCTCTTTTTGCTTGCGAGGTTTTTCCATTTTCTTTTTAGGCCTTTGTTCACCGTTTGATGAACACGAATCGCCTACTTCAGCCTCTTGGCTGAGAGCATCGATTTTGGCCTCAAATTCCCTTCTCAAGTCCTCGATTTCATCTAGTTTTATTTTGTTTTTGAAAATCCTCCTAGAGTGAGAACTTGATGCGCATGAGCCTTGGCTCGACACTTCACTTGGATTGGATTTCGACATGCTTTTCAAGCTTTTTCAAAATTTCCTAAGTAAAAGCAAAGAAAACAAGTTAAAATGACACCTTTATAAAATTTTCGCAAGACTCCTACAAGTAAACTCGATTTTTGAAAAGGCTCACGTCCACCGGGCGTGCCAATCTCTGTAGACGCGCGAAAATCCCCGCCTCTTCGCCCCTTTCGTGGCTTGGAGTGGATCTTAGCGTGCGTCTAAGGCCTAGATATACAAACAGGGCGTGCCAGCTAGCTTACTTAAGCTAGCGAAGATATATCAATACTGACTTCTAAACGTGGCGACTGTGAGCAAGTGAGCTCTTGTCGTCGCAGACCTTCTTGCACCGATGCGCAAGGGTCAGTCTGTACGCTTTTGCAAAAATCGAGTTTTTTAGGGAGAAAATCTACGAAATGGTTCGAGGTGTCTATTTCGGGTCTTTAAGATGCGATTTGCATGTTTTAGATCACGTGGATTTGCACGTGCCTAAGTCTTTTCTTTTATCCCTTTTTGGGTCGCCTAGTTTGTGTGTTATGAACACTCCACTACATGGGCGAATTCGAGCGGGGGTTGCTTCGATGCAATATGCGTCCTACCTCGTGGTATGGCGTAGATGCAATGCAAACTCACGCTACTCCAAAGGGAAAACCCGAAATGTAAAGACAATGCTGAAGGGAAATAACAGAAGGGAAATAACCGAAGGGAAATAACCGAAGGGAAATAACCGAAGGGAAATATGTATATATCTTATGTATATGAGCCCTTACTCGGGTCTTGCAAATAAGAGCGAAGGCTCAATGTGGGTGCGTGCTTGAATTGAAAGACTTACACACACGACATGAAATTAAACCCAAATATAAATTGCAGTATGGCCTTGACTAAGGTCTTGGGAGTAAGAGCGAAGGCTCAATGTGTGTGAGAGTGCTTGAATTGAAGTACTACACACACGACATAAATGAAACCCAAATATAACTGCAATATGGCCTTGACTAAGGTCTTGGGAGTAAGAGCGAAGGCTCAATGTGTGTGAGAGTGCTTGAATTGAAGTACTACACACACGACATAAATGAAACCCAAATAGTATAGGTCGGCCCTTACTTGGGTCTTTCAAATAAGAGCGAAAGCTCAATGTGTGTGAGAGTGTTTAAATTGAAAGACTTACTCACACGACATGAAATGAAACCCAAATAGTATAGGTCGGCCCTTACTTGGGTCTTTCAAATAAGAGCGAAAGCTCAATGTGTGTGAGAGTGTTTAAATTGAAAGACAACACACCCAACTTAAACAAAACCCTTCGGAAATGAAATATATACGTATACTTATATATTAGGGGCTGATTAGGCCCGTGTGTGTTCAAAATCGTGCACGACTAAGAGAGTGCACGTGTGTGGTTGTGCCAAGCCACGTTATTACAAGCGGGGGGAGACTATGCTCCGTTATTACAACCCCGTATCAAATTGAATTTCAAGCAAGTGTATGATCAAAGACCGAGTTTAGAAACTTACAAGTAGCTGGTCCGTAGAGGTCTTGCTTGAGCGTGGCCTTGGCTTTGGGCTGCAAACGGGAGCTCCGCGAAGGTGTGTGACCAAGAGTGCTGGCCGGCTGCAAATGGGGCGCGGGATGGACGCCTCGAAGGGGACCGGTGGCAAGTGGGCGGCGCCTCCAAGTAGGGAGTTTAGAGTGGCTGACTAAGTGGGTCTTAGGGTCACTAGGTAAGTTAGGGACTTAGGGAAACTGGACCTAAAAGGTGAGCTAGTGGGAAGGCCAAAGAGGACGCCTAGGGGGAGGTCGGCCGAATGGGAAGTGGTGGCTGAGTAGTGGCCAGCCACTTGGGTTATCCTAGGTTCGGCTAGGCTTAGGTGGTGGCGGCAAAGAGGCTGAGCTAAGGGGAAGAGGGGTGGCTAAGAGTGGAGAGGTGGTAGAGAGTGGTTTTGAGGGAGTTAGGGGGACTTACCGAATGGGAAGGAGTGGCGGCAAAGGTTGCTGTCGGCTGGTGGAAGATGGGAGAAGGAGAGGGCCCGGCTGAGTGAGGTGGTGGCGTCCGGCTGGTGGGGCAGTGATGGTGGATGGAGGAGGGAGAGTGGCGGAGCAGGTGGCGGCTGGTGGGGCAGTGATGGTGGATGGAGGAGGGAGAGTGGCGGAGCAGGTGGCGGCTGGTGGGGCTGGAGCTGCTGGGAAGACGGGTGAGAGATGGGAGAGGAAGAGGGCCCGGCTGGGAGGTGGAGTGGTTCCCACTTGGAAAACCCGCCCACAATGGGGGGGGTTTAAATAGGGGATGGGTAGGTCGGTTAGGGCTGGGTTGTGGGTAGTGGTTAGGTGGTTTAGGTAGGGTAGTATGTAGATAAGGTGGGCTGGATGGGATTGGGCCAGATATTTTAAAACTAGGTGTTTGGGAAAATCGTGGGCTAAGGGTGGTTTAGGGCTAGGTTAGGTGGTTGGGTTTTAGGGTGAGGTTTAGTGAGCTAGGTTAGGTGGTTTAGGCTAGGTTTAGGCTAGGATTAGGGAAATTAATCTAGGTTTAGGGAAGGATTAGGGGGGTGGGTTAGGTGATTAGGTTGGGATTAGGCCGGGATTAGGGAAGTGGGTTAGGTGATTAGGTTCAGATTAGGGGTGGATTAGGGGTTTAGGCTAGGTTTAGGCATTTTTGGCTAGGTTTAGGTGATGGAGCTCCCTTAGCATGGCCCATAAACCTTGATCACCCCATGTTGGTGCAGCCCTAGGTTAGGTTTTAGCTAATTACAAGCTTAAACCCACTTAATTAGGCTAAACCACAAGATTAAACCCAAACTTGACACACAAGTCAAGCTTAATACAACACTCTTGATATTTATCACCCCCACTCTCTCTCATGCCCAATATCCCACGTGAATTTCAAGTGGGCCCCACCTCCATTTATGAGAAGGTGATGTGGGCCATGGATATGGATATTGGATTGGATCTCTGGATCCAAATCCAAATCCAAGTCCACATATGGGTTTGGATTGGGATCTGGATATATATGGTCCAGATCCAATCCAAACTGAACTCTGACTCCTTCGAGCTGGGTTCGAAACGGACGATTCGTGCGGGGCCTGACAGCATCAGTACTCCGTCTGCGTTGGGTCTTCGCCAACATAGTCGTTCGCCTCCGTTTCTGCCTTCCGGAGATGACTTCAAATGATATTTTGGTAAGAACAGGGTCTTGGACGTTCGAGATCCTGGGATGTGAATCAGATGCAAGAGTTGCTGTGCCGGGCTCGACATGTGCTCCGGTTCCGGGCTCTTCTTAGCTCTCCTGGTCCTGTCTTGATCGGGCCAAGCCGTTTCGGGGTTTCAAAACAGGTTCTAAAAAGGGTTTTCAAAAGCTATATCATATGTTTTTGAAAGATAAAGTTTAAAACATATATACAGGGTTGTTTGGAAGGCTCCTGGGTTTCCAAACTCAAAAATGGCCCTTTGGGGCTGCTTGTATAAAACCAGATTCGTTTAAGGAATTCGTGGGATTTCGGGGTGTTTACAGATGCCCCTCTTTGGCCTTGTCCAAATCGATTTGGATAAGGGCAAAGATGACAAACACCCCTTTTAATGTCTCCCTAGATCTAGCCACGAAAAATATGGGATCGTCCCATTTTAACAAAATCTCAATTTTACAAACTCTGGTAGGAGGAGATATCACGCCAAAGGGTTATTTATGGAATCTGGTCCTAAAATGGGATCATGTTCATCCAAGTACCATGCATGGAATGCAGATGACATGGGTGTGGTGCCAAAAGTGGCGACCTCCCAGAGACCAGATGTGGTCGAACTCTAGAGACTTACAAGGTCTGTTGCTCCAAGTGAGCAAATCCTATGCTGTTCGATGTTCGGTTTTCAAAACTTATTTACAAAAGCTATTTACAAAAGGGACAACTGTTTTGAGTCTCGATCCTAAGGATCTCGAGCTCTTCGTGCTTGCCCTTGTTTGAGTCTTAACGCTCGCTTATTTAGCGGAGGTTTTATAAGAAAACAAGCTTCATTTCAAATTCCTACGCCTTACTCGAAAGGTCGAATTCTCAAACAAGATGAAATTCAAGCAAGTAAATCCTATTTTTACTTTAGGATTCCTCGAAATGAACCATGTTTAGCTTGGGATAAGCCAGGGAGGGGAAGAGATACCACGGTCCCTTCTGAAGCGTCCCGTGGTTTAAGGCATAGAAGGCGGAAAACTGCTCTTTTTGAGCTTTTTGGCCTCTTTTTCCTTTTTTTCATAGAGGGTCTCCCTTTGGGAGTATTTTTTCTTTAATCCCTCTTTTTCATGAGAGAATCGATTTTTCTTTTAAACTCTGGTTTCTTTCTTGTGGAAAGAGACTTTGAATGGGAAATTCCCTTTTGTTTGGGCCTTTGTTTTCCTTTTGGAAGGAGAAGAGAAGAGGGGAGGACTTATCCCAAGCTTACACTCGATCCATTCCAGATCAGCCTATTTAGAAATAGCACGTACTACTTGCAAGTATCTTGCTATGTTGAACTAGGCCTTTCTTTGTAAGATGAAGGATTTTGAAATGCAACCACGATTTTGAAAACTCCACTCTTTCACAAGTGCGAATTCTCTCACTCAGGGTCACACGAGTTCGCCTTTGCACCTTATTCACATGTCTCAGGGCAGCTATCCCTATAAAATTTTCGAAAACTGGAATTTAATCCAGATCCTACACATGATACTTCTTTAAGTATTGAATATTGATAGGATCTGCTAAATTCCTACCTTCTACATCGATCAACCAATACGAATTGTTCGTAGTGGTTGCTCGTACAACATAGGGTCCATCCCAGTTGGGGCGCCACTTGCCTAGGGGGTGTGGGCCACGATGATGGATGGTTTTTAAGACCAGATCTCCCACTTCAAAGTGGCGAGGTCTCATGTGTTTGCTATAATGTCGGGCTATCCTTTGCCGGTATGCACGAGCATGATCCATAGCAAGGAGTCGCCTCTCATCTAGCAAATCTAGTTCGGCCATCCTAGCATGTTGAAGCGTCTCTAGGGGGAGGTCGAGTGCAATGGATGTATGGAATGAATGCAGTTGGGTATGAATGGGAAGAATGGCGTTTGTGCCATAGACCAATTCGAATGGGGTGGCATTCGTGGGAGTCCGGATGGAAGTCCTATAAGCCCATAAGGCTTCATCCAGCTTCTCATGCCACCTCCTACCCTTCTCTAAGGTTTTCTCAATGATACCAATGAGAGTCTTGTTTGTGGCTTCGGCTTGGCCGTTGCCTTGAGGGTAGTAGGGCGAGGAGAAGTGGTGAGTTATGCCATACGTGTTGCACAACTTAACCATCCGCTCGTTCTTGAATGGGGTACCGTTATCAGACACAAGGTCTCGTGGAACCCCAAATCGAGCCAAGATATTCCTCCGGATGAAAGCCACCACATGTTGCCCCATCACATTTGTTAGGGAAATGGCTTCCACCCACTTGGAGAAATACTCCGTGGCTGCTAAAATAAAACGGTGCCCATTCGAGGCCTTTGGAAATATGGGGCCTACAATGTCAAACGCCCACATGGTAAATGGCCAGGGGCTGACCACGGAATGCAATGCAGATGAAGGGATATGAATGGCGTGCCCATGCACTTGACATGGATGACACTTCCTAACATGATCGTGACAATCCTTTTTCAGGGTGGACCAGAAATAACCCCCTCTAAGTATTTTCATTGCCATCATGTTGGCATTAACATGACCTCCACATTCTCCATCGTGGAACTCGTGCATCACTATCCTAGCCTCCTCTAGGTCGATACATCTAAGCAGAATGCCGGTAAAACTCTTTTTGTATAAGACCCCACCCAGAATGGTGTATCGGGTCGAAATCTTACGAATGAATGCCCTATCTTTGGATGTGGCATCCTCGGTGAATCCCCATTTTCTAAAAATTGTTTTATGTCATAGAACCAGGGCTTTTCAATAGACTCTGGGTTGTTTTGGCAAATATCCAAGTCGTGTGTGGATGGATGGGGCGCATGCCATATTTCCAAAGATCTGGTCCCTGAAATGGGATCGACCTTCAGGGCTGAACCCAAGGAAGAGAGGGCATCGGCGATGCCATTGTCCTCTCTTCCCACGTGTGTGAGCTTACACGACTGGAAGGATTGGACCAATCGAGTGGCCAACTCGTGATATGGAAGTAGTTTTTCATTACGTACTTGCCAAATTTTTAAAACCTGGTTTATGACAAGGAGCGAATCTCCAAAGACCTCGATGCATGATGCCCCTAGAGTTTTCGAAATCCTTAAGCCTTGTATGAGTGCTTCATACTCAGCTACGTTGTTGGAACATTCGAAATCTAGGCGGACTGCTATGGGAATCTCGCCCTTTCAGGGGAGATTAGGATGATCCCGGCACCAGCCCCTCGTTGGTTTCGTGCCCCGTCGAAGTGCATCGTCCACACTTGGTTTTCGAAAGAATTTGCCAAAATGTGGTTTTGAAAATGGTTTTGCAATATGCCTTCATCAGGCATTTCGACAAGAGTGGGATATGCGTCCTCCAAGGGGAAGTCAGCCACGTAATCTGCTAGGGCTTGCCCCTTAACGGAGATCTGGTGATGGTATTTTAGATCATACTCCATTAGAAGGAGTTGCCATTTGCCCAATCTACCCGTGAGAATGGGTTTTTCGAACAAGTGCTTGATTGGATCAAGCTTGGACACTATCCAGATCTCATGATCTAGGAAGTAGTGTCTGAATTTCTGGCAGGCCCAGACTAGGGCCAAGCACGTCTTCTCCATGGCTTGATAATTTCGTTCATAAGCCAAGAGAGTTTTCGAAATATAGTAGATGGCATACTCCTTATGGGTGTCATCCTCGTATTGAGCCAACAGGGCTCCTAAAGCGTTTTCATGCACGGAGATGTATAATAAAAGCGGTTTTCCTTGCTTTGGAGGATTCAAAACGGGGGGATTAACCAAGTATGCCTTTAGTCTCTTGAAGGACTTTTGGCATTCGTCATCCCATAAGAATTTCGTACCCTTCCTCAACAGTTTGTTGAAGGGTTCGCATCTAGTTGCCAGATTCGATATGAATCGGCGCACAGATTGTAATCGACCTTGAAGGCTACGGACTTGGGTGAGATTGGATGGTGGAGCCATGTCTATGATGGCTCGACATTTAGAGGGGTCGACTTCTATTCCCCTTTGGCTTACCATAAAGCCTAGAAGCTTTCCTGATTCTACCCCGAACACACATTTCTGAGGGTTTAGCTTTACTTTGTAAAGCCTAAGCCTTTCGAAAATCTTTTGTAAACATTCGATATGGGTGCATCGGGTTTTGGATTTTGCCAAGAGATCATCTACATACACTTCTACAAGCTCGTGAATTTGATCATGGAAGATCGTGTTCATGGCTCGTTGGTATGTTGCGCCGGCATTTTTCAAACCAAAGGGCATGACTGTATAGCAGTACGTGCCCCATGGGGTTGTGAAGGCGGTCTTACCCTGATCTCGTGGGCTTAGTTTGATTTGATTATAGCCTGAATAGCCATCTATAAATGAAAACATTTCATGATTTGCAGTACTATCGACTATCAAATCTATGTTTGGTAAAGGATAATTATCCTTTGGAGTGGCTTTATTCAGGTTTCTGAAATCGATGCATATTCGAATTTTCCCATTGGTTTTTCGAACTACAACGATATTTGACAACCAATCAGAATACGCAATGGGTTTTATAAATCCGGCTTTTAGCAGATCTTCTAAACCCTCTTTGACTTGCGTGTGTACATTCGGGTGTATTTTCCTAAGCTTCTGCTTTATTGGTTTTACACCTATATCTAAGGGAAGACGATGCTCGACTATGCTGGGATCTATGCCCGGCATGTCTTCATACGTCCATGCAAACACATCTAAATAGGTTTGTAGAAATGCAATGAATGCTAACTTTTCAGTTTCATGCAAGCATGCGCCTATTTTAATGGTTTTGGGATTGGAATCATCCCCTAGGTTCACCTCTACGAAATCTCCTCCTACTGATTGGGAAGGTCTTTCAAAATCGAGAATTCTATGAAATTCTGGGAGCTCAGAAGTGGGATCTTCCTCAGGGGGATCCACTTCTGGGCTTCGATCATTCTCGTGGACTTTAGACCCGAGGGAACTTGATGCGTGGTTTTCAAAATAACCTGGTTTTGTACTTGGATTTTCAAGTGATTTCGAAATTTTTGGTCTGGCTATGCAGACGACGTTTCTTTCGAAATTCTTTTCTTTCGCCAAAGTTAAACCAGGAGCAGCTATGTACAAAATCTTTTTGGTATTTTCCAAATTTTCGATTTTTTTGGGTTTTTGTAAAACAAGAACTTTGGGAACTATACAAAGCACACTTTTTTCGAGTTTTTGCTTTTCCATTGTTTTTGGTTTTTCTTGTTTTTCGATTTTTTTCGATTTTTAAGTTTTCAAATGTTTTTGGTATTTTTAGAAAAAGGGATCTTCCGTCATACCTACAAAGGGAAAACGCTATGGGTTAGACTCGGAATAGGAGGTCTAAACCATAGGTCTCTTCTAAGACAGGCTCCGGGGCACCCTTGACCCAGGTGGTCACAGGGGGTGGTTCCGGCGGTATTTGGGGAGTATAGCCGATCCCATATCGGCTTGGGTTGGCCCTAGGAAGGATTGGCTCTAGGAGACCCTGATTTTGTGCCCCTAGACTTTTGTAGGGCGTGTAGCCCATGTTCAATAACATGTTCCACGACCTTTTGTTTTTTGAAAAGATGGGATATAAGTCGTGGTCCTGGAACATGCTATCGTCCATATTAGGCTCGTAGGGCCTTTTGTCCAGGGGTTTTGGAAATAGGGAATGCTTGGGTTTTCCTAGGAGGATTAGAGTCGGGAGGGGGCCTGCTTCGGGCGGCCCCTTCACACATACAACCTTCCTAGGGTTGTTTAACACGAGCCGAGGTGGCTCAACCATGATTTGCCCCAGGTTAGCCTCATGGGCCTGGGAGCTCGATAAACAAGGGGAGTTTATGATCCCCTGAAGCTGTGGGTGACTCTCACCTAGGATCACTACGACTTGGTCCCTAAAAGGGATCTTGACACACTTGTGGAAGGTGGATGGCACAGCGCACAAACTGTGTATCCAGGGTCTTCCCAGCAACAGGTTATAATGGGGGTGGATGTCCAAGACATGGAACACCCCCGTGTGTTCGATCCCTCCCGTTTCCATTGGGAGTTCGATGGATCCTAAAGGCCTAGACGCATTCCCATCGTATCCAGTGATAACGATGGGGCTTGGGTTCACTGAAGTCAAGGTGACTCCGATTTTGTACGCCACGTGAAGTGGAAGGATGTTGAGCCCTCCTCCACCATCGACTAGGCACCTGTCCAGAGAGTGGTTGTTTAGAACCACCTCGATATGCAGGGCCTGGTTATGGGTTTCGTAGGGTCTATCTACATCATCTTCCGAAAAGGTGATGGGCGATTTTGCTCCTAACAAAGCCACTTGGGCAGACAAGGACTCCGGACTTATGTTCGAATCAACCTTGGCCCTTTCTAGAATTTTCTCTAAGACAAGTCTATGCCTAGGCGAGGTTTTGATAAGCTCTAGGATAGACATGTGAATAGGAATCTTTGAAAGGTGGTTTTCGAAATCATAAGGATTTAGGATGATTTTGTCCTTATCTGCTTTTGGCGGACCACTAGGGATACATGCTTTTGAGGGGCCAGGCACACTGACCACCTTTGAGCACCTTGAAGGTGCGGGGGTTGGTAGATCCTCCCGGATCTAGTGACTTCCCCCACGACTAGCCTAGGGTTCGCGCTAAACTTGGCTCTAAGGATGAGCTGAGGAGAACCTTGGATTTTCAAAACTGGTTTTGCCGGGGTTTCCACTTTTGATGGTCCCCGAATGACGACTTGGGCGGGCCTCTTGTATAGTACAAGGATGGGCGCACAAGCAGGTCGACCAGGTTCGGGCTTTTGCGCTAGTTCCTTGGAAATGGTGAGGGTACATACCTCCTTTCCTTTCCCACTGCCACTGGCGTGTTTGGGAAAGGGTTCTTTGAAGATAGCTTGAGGTGGCTCAGATTCCGCAGTGACCTGGAGCCGGCCCTCCGCTATCAAGTTCTCAATTTTATTTAGAAGAGAGAAGCACCGTTTAGTATCATGGCCTTTGAGCCGATGATACTTGCAAAACCGGTTTAAATACCCCCCTTTGGACGTGACTCCTTCGGGGATTTCAGGGAGTTCGATCATGCCCTGGGCAAGTAGGAGGTCCAGGACCTCCGACACAGGTTGCCCCAGCGGAGTGTACTCCCGTTTTTCAATTGGTTTTGAAAAGTTGCGTTCTCTCTTATTTTCTATTTTTTCAAAATTTTTAGAAGTGCCCGCCATGCCTGGATCCACCCGGACATTGGCGATTTTATGGGGCTTTGCCCCTTTGTCCGTTGTGGGCAGCCCATATGCGATGGGCTTTTCCACACGTGTTTTGGGAACGGCACTTCCTTTCCATAAGTGGTCGTATGTCCCTTTTCGCAAGTTGGTTTCGAAAAGGGAGGCCTTTTTGATCAACTTATGGAAAGTTGAAATCTCATGGAGCGAGAGAAGGGTTTTTAACTCGCTTTTCAAATTATCCAGGATGAGCATTACTGCGCATCCTTCGGATATAGGCTCTCGCACTTGGCCTAAAAGAGACCTCCATCTTATAATGAAGGCATGCACGTCTTCGTTCATGCCTTGCTTTGTATCCCTTAAAGTATTCAGGGTTGGCGTGACTTCCACGTTGTGTGCAAATCTTTGCATGAAGCAGTTCGCTAACTCTTCAAAAGTAGCGAACTGGCTTAAGTCGTAGGAAGCCAGCCATTTGGCAGCTGTGCCTTTAAGGGATAGAGGGAACCAATACACCCATTTCATCGAGTCCTTTTTCTTCTTATGGGCTCGACGTGAGAAAAGCTGTAAGTGAGACCTAGGGTCTCCCATGCCATCATACCGATGGAAGTTCGGTATTTCATCGTCACTGTCTGTTTCGTAATCCATAGGAAGGAAATCAGACAGGGCGTAGCTTCTTTTCTCTTTATTTTGCCCTTTCAGCAGCTGTTGTAGGGCTTTACGGTCCTTTTGTGTGAAGGACTCGTGGTATTGGTTGCCTTCCATTACGGAGGCCTCTTTTTGCTTGCGAGGTTTTTCCATTTTCTTTTTAGGCCTTTGTTCACCGTTTGATGAACACGAATCGCCTACTTCAGCCTCTTGGCTGAGAGCATCGATTTTGGCCTCAAATTCCCTTCTCAAGTCCTCGATTTCATCTAGTTTTATTTTGTTTTTGAAAATCCTCCTAGAGTGAGAACTTGATGCGCATGAGCCTTGGCTCGACACTTCACTTGGATTGGATTTCGACATGCTTTTCAAGCTTTTTCAAAATTTCCTAAGTAAAAGCAAAGAAAACAAGTTAAAATGACACCTTTATAAAATTTTCGCAAGACTCCTACAAGTAACTCGATTTTTGAAAAGGCTCACGTCCCACCGGGCGTGCCAATCTCTGTAGACGCGCGAAAATCCCCGCCTCTTCGCCCCTTTCGTGGCTTGGAGTGGATCTTAGCGTGCGTCTAAGGCCTAGATATACAAACAGGGCGTGCCAGCTAGCTTACTTAAGCTAGCGAAGATATATCAATACTGACTTCTAAACGTGGCGACTGTGAGCAAGTGAGCTCTTGTCGTCGCAGACCTTCTTGCACCGATGCGCAAGGGTCAGTCTGTACGCTTTTGCAAAAATCGAGTTTTTTAGGGAGAAAATCTACGAAATGGTTCGAGGTGTCTATTTCGGGTCTTTAAGATGCGATTTGCATGTTTTAGATCACGTGGATTTGCACGTGCCTAAGTCTTTTCTTTTATCCCTTTTTGGGTCGCCTAGTTTGTGTGTTATGAACACTCCACTACATGGGCGAATTCGAGCGGGGGTTGCTTCGATGCAATATGCGTCCTACCTCGTGGTATGGCGTAGATGCAATGCAAACTCACGCTACTCCAAAGGGAAAACCCGAAATGTAAAGACAATGCTGAAGGGAAATAACAGAAGGGAAATAACCGAAGGGAAATAACCGAAGGGAAATAACCGAAGGGAAATAACCGAAGGGAAATATGTATATATCTTATGTATATGAGCCCTTACTCGGGTCTTGCAAATAAGAGCGAAGGCTCAATGTGGGTGCGTGCTTGAATTGAAAGACTTACACACACGACATGAAATTAAACCCAAATATAAATTGCAGTATGGCCTTGACTAAGGTCTTGGGAGTAAGAGCGAAGGCTCAATGTGTGTGAGAGTGCTTGAATTGAAGTACTACACACACGACATAAATGAAACCCAAATATAACTGCAATATGGCCTTGACTAAGGTCTTGGGAGTAAGAGCGAAGGCTCAATGTGTGTGAGAGTGCTTGAATTGAAGTACTACACACACGACATAAATGAAACCCAAATAGTATAGGTCGGCCTTACTTGGGTCTTTCAAATAAGAGCGAAAGCTCAATGTGTGTGAGAGTGTTTAAATTGAAAGACTTACTCACACGACATGAAATGAAACCCAAATAGTATAGGTCGGCCCTTACTTGGGTCTTTCAAATAAGAGCGAAAGCTCAATGTGTGTGAGAGTGTTTAAATTGAAAGACAACACACCCAACTTAAACAAAACCCTTCGGAAATGAAATATATACGTATACTTATATATTAGGGGCTGATTAGGCCCGTGTGTGTTCAAAATCGTGCACGACTAAGAGAGTGCACGTGTGTGGTTGTGCCAAGCCACGTTATTACAAGCGGGGGGAGACTATGCTCCGTTATTACAACCCCGTATCAAATTGAATTTCAAGCAAGTGTATGATCAAAGACCGAGTTTAGAAACTTACAAGTAGCTGGTCCGTAGAGGTCTTGCTTGAGCGTGGCCTTGGCTTTGGGCTGCAAACGGGAGCTCCGCGAAGGTGTGTGACCAAGAGTGCTGGCCGGCTGCAAATGGGGCGCGGGATGGACGCCTCGAAGGGGACCGGTGGCAAGTGGGCGGCGCCTCCAAGTAGGGAGTTTAGAGTGGCTGACTAAGTGGGTCTTAGGGTCACTAGGTAAGTTAGGGACTTAGGGAAACTGGACCTAAAAGGTGAGCTAGTGGGAAGGCCAAAGAGGACGCCTAGGGGGAGGTCGGCCGAATGGGAAGTGGTGGCTGAGTAGTGGCCAGCCACTTGGGTTATCCTAGGTTCGGCTAGGCTTAGGTGGTGGCGGCAAAGAGGCTGAGCTAAGGGGAAGAGGGGTGGCTAAGAGTGGAGAGGTGGTAGAGAGTGGTTTTGAGGGAGTTAGGGGGACTTACCGAATGGGAAGGAGTGGCGGCAAAGGTTGCTGTCGGCTGGTGGAAGATGGGAGAAGGAGAGGGCCCGGCTGAGTGAGGTGGTGGCGTCCGGCTGGTGGGGCAGTGATGGTGGATGGAGGAGGGAGAGTGGCGGAGCGTGGCGGCTGGTGGGGCAGTGATGGTGGATGGAGGAGGGAGAGTGGCGGAGCAGGTGGCGGCTGGTGGGGCTGGAGCTGCTGGGAAGACGGGTGAGAGATGGGAGAGGAAGAGGGCCCGGCTGGGAGGTGGAGTGGTTCCCACTTGGAAAACCCGCCCACAATGGGGGGGGTTTAAATAGGGGATGGGTAGGTCGGTTAGGGCTGGGTTGTGGGTAGTGGTTAGGTGGTTTAGGTAGGGTAGTATGTAGATAAGGTGGGCTGGATGGGATTGGGCCAGATATTTTAAAACTAGGTGTTTGGGAAAATCGTGGGCTAAGGGTGGTTTAGGGCTAGGTTAGGTGGTTGGGTTTTAGGGTGAGGTTTAGTGAGCTAGGTTAGGTGGTTTAGGCTAGGTTTAGGCTAGGATTAGGGAAATTAATCTAGGTTTAGGGAAGGATTAGGGGGGTGGGTTAGGTGATTAGGTTGGGATTAGGCCGGGATTAGGGAAGTGGGTTAGGTGATTAGGTTCAGATTAGGGGTGGATTAGGGGTTTAGGCTAGGTTTAGGCATTTTTGGCTAGGTTTAGGTGATGGAGCTCCCTTAGCATGGCCCATAAACCTTGATCACCCCATGTTGGTGCAGCCCTAGGTTAGGTTTTAGCTAATTACAAGCTTAAACCCACTTAATTAGGCTAAACCACAAGATTAAACCCAAACTTGACACACAAGTCAAGCTTAATACAACACTCTTGATATTTATCACCCCCACTCTCTCTCATGCCCAATATCCCACGTGAATTTCAAGTGGGCCCCACCTCCATTTATGAGAAGGTGATGTGGGCCATGGATATGGATATTGGATTGGATCTCTGGATCCAAATCCAAATCCAAGTCCACATATGGGTTTGGATTGGGATCTGGATATATATGGTCCAGATCCAATCCAAACTGAACTCTGACTCCTTCGAGCTGGGTTCGAAACGGACGATTCGTGCGGGGCCTGACAGCATCAGTACTCCGTCTGCGTTGGGTCTTCGCCAACATAGTCGTTCGCCTCCGTTTCTGCCTTCCGGAGATGACTTCAAATGATATTTTGGTAAGAACAGGGTCTTGGACGTTCGAGATCCTGGGATGTGAATCAGATGCAAGAGTTGCTGTGCCGGGCTCGACATGTGCTCCGGTTCCGGGCTCTTCTTAGCTCTCCTGGTCCTGTCTTGATCGGGCCAAGCCGTTTCGGGGTTTCAAAACAGGTTCTAAAAAGGGTTTTCAAAAGCTATATCATATGTTTTTGAAAGATAAAGTTTAAAACATATATACAGGGTTGTTTGGAAGGCTCCTGGGTTTCCAAACTCAAAAATGGCCCTTTGGGGCTGCTTGTATAAAACCAGATTCGTTTAAGGAATTCGTGGGATTTCGGGGTGTTTACAGATGCCCCTCTTTGGCCTTGTCCAAATCGATTTGGATAAGGGCAAAGATGACAAACACCCCTTTTAATGTCTCCCTAGATCTAGCCACGAAAAATATGGGATCGTCCCATTTTAACAAAATCTCAATTTTACAAACTCTGGTAGGAGGAGATATCACGCCAAAGGGTTATTTATGGAATCTGGTCCTAAAATGGGATCATGTTCATCCAAGTACCATGCATGGAATGCAGATGACATGGGTGTGGTGCCAAAAGTGGCGACCTCCCAGAGACCAGATGTGGTCGAACTCTAGAGACTTACAAGGTCTGTTGCTCCAAGTGAGCAAATCCTATGCTGTTCGATGTTCGGTTTTCAAAACTTATTTACAAAAGCTATTTACAAAAGGGACAACTGTTTTGAGTCTCGATCCTAAGGATCTCGAGCTCTTCGTGCTTGCCCTTGTTTGAGTCTTAACGCTCGCTTATTTAGCGGAGGTTTTATAAGAAAACAAGCTTCATTTCAAATTCCTACGCCTTACTCGAAAGGTCGAATTCTCAAACAAGATGAAATTCAAGCAAGTAAATCCTATTTTTACTTTAGGATTCCTCGAAATGAACCATGTTTAGCTTGGGATAAGCCAGGGAGGGGAAAGAGATACCACGGTCCCTTCTGAAGCGTCCCGTGGTTTAAGGCATAGAAGGCGGAAAACTGCTCTTTTTGAGCTTTTTGGCCTCTTTTTCCTTTTTTTCATAGAGGGTCTCCCTTTGGGAGTATTTTTTCTTTAATCCCTCTTTTTCATGAGAGAATCGATTTTTCTTTTAAACTCTGGTTTCTTTCTTGTGGAAAGAGACTTTGAATGGGAAATTCCCTTTTGTTTGGGCCTTTGTTTTCCTTTTGGAAGGAGAAGAGAAGAGGGGAGGACTTATCCCAAGCTTACACTCGATCCATTCCAGATCAGCCTATTTAGAAATAGCACGTACTACTTGCAAGTATCTTGCTATGTTGAACTAGGCCTTTCTTTGTAAGATGAAGGATTTTGAAATGCAACCACGATTTTGAAAACTCCACTCTTTCACAAGTGCGAATTCTCTCACTCAGGGTCACACGAGTTCGCCTTTGCACCTTATTCACATGTCTCAGGGCAGCTATCCCTATAAAATTTTCGAAAACTGGAATTTAATCCAGATCCTACACATGATACTTCTTTAAGTATTGAATATTGATAGGATCTGCTAAATTCCTACCTTCTACATCGATCAACCAATACGAATTGTTCGTAGTGGTTGCTCGTACAACATAGGGTCCATCCCAGTTGGGGCGCCACTTGCCTAGGGGGTGTGGGCCACGATGATGGATGGTTTTTAAGACCAGATCTCCCACTTCAAAGTGGCGAGGTCTCATGTGTTTGCTATAATGTCGGGCTATCCTTTGCCGGTATGCACGAGCATGATCCATAGCAAGGAGTCGCCTCTCATCTAGCAAATCTAGTTCGGCCATCCTAGCATGTTGAAGCGTCTCTAGGGGGAGGTCGAGTGCAATGGATGTATGGAATGAATGCAGTTGGGTATGAATGGGAAGAATGGCGTTTGTGCCATAGACCAATTCGAATGGGGTGGCATTCGTGGGAGTCCGGATGGAAGTCCTATAAGCCCATAAGGCTTCATCCAGCTTCTCATGCCACCTCCTACCCTTCTCTAAGGTTTTCTCAATGATACCAATGAGAGTCTTGTTTGTGGCTTCGGCTTGGCCGTTGCCTTGAGGGTAGTAGGGCGAGGAGAAGTGGTGAGTTATGCCATACGTGTTGCACAACTTAACCATCCGCTCGTTCTTGAATGGGGTACCGTTATCAGACACAAGGTCTCGTGGAACCCCAAATCGAGCCAAGATATTCCTCCGGATGAAAGCCACCACATGTTGCCCCATCACATTTGTTAGGGAAATGGCTTCCACCCACTTGGAGAAATACTCCGTGGCTGCTAAAATAAAACGGTGCCCATTCGAGGCCTTTGGAAATATGGGGCCTACAATGTCAAACGCCCACATGGTAAATGGCCAGGGGCTGACCACGGAATGCAATGCAGATGAAGGGATATGAATGGCGTGCCCATGCACTTGACATGGATGACACTTCCTAACATGATCGTGACAATCCTTTTTCAGGGTGGACCAGAAATAACCCCCTCTAAGTATTTTCATTGCCATCATGTTGGCATTAACATGACCTCCACATTCTCCATCGTGGAACTCGTGCATCACTATCCTAGCCTCCTCTAGGTCGATACATCTAAGCAGAATGCCGGTAAAACTCTTTTTGTATAAGACCCCACCCAGAATGGTGTATCGGGTCGAAATCTTACGAATGAATGCCCTATCTTTGGATGTGGCATCCTCGGTGAATCCCCCATTTTCTAAAAATTGTTTTATGTCATAGAACCAGGGCTTTTCAATAGACTCTGGGTTGTTTTGGCAAATATCCAAGTCGTGTGTGGATGGATGGGGCGCATGCCATATTTCCAAAGATCTGGTCCCTGAAATGGGATCGACCTTCAGGGCTGAACCCAAGGAAGAGAGGGCATCGGCGATGCCATTGTCCTCTCTTCCCACGTGTGTGAGCTTACACGACTGGAAGGATTGGACCAATCGAGTGGCCAACTCGTGATATGGAAGTAGTTTTTCATTACGTACTTGCCAAATTTTTAAAACCTGGTTTATGACAAGGAGCGAATCTCCAAAGACCTCGATGCATGATGCCCCTAGAGTTTTCGAAATCCTTAAGCCTTGTATGAGTGCTTCATACTCAGCTACGTTGTTGGAACATTCGAAATCTAGGCGGACTGCTATGGGAATCTCGCCCTTTTCAGGGGAGATTAGGATGATCCCGGCACCAGCCCCTCGTTGGTTTCGTGCCCCGTCGAAGTGCATCGTCCACACTTGGTTTTCGAAAGAATTTGCCAAAATGTGGTTTTGAAAATGGTTTTGCAATATGCCTTCATCAGGCATTTCGACAAGAGTGGGATATGCGTCCTCCAAGGGGAAGTCAGCCACGTAATCTGCTAGGGCTTGCCCCTTAACGGAGATCTGGTGATGGTATTTTAGATCATACTCCATTAGAAGGAGTTGCCATTTGCCCAATCTACCCGTGAGAATGGGTTTTTCGAACAAGTGCTTGATTGGATCAAGCTTGGACACTATCCAGATCTCATGATCTAGGAAGTAGTGTCTGAATTTCTGGCAGGCCCAGACTAGGGCCAAGCACGTCTTCTCCATGGCTTGATAATTTCGTTCATAAGCCAAGAGAGTTTTCGAAATATAGTAGATGGCATACTCCTTATGGGTGTCATCCTCGTATTGAGCCAACAGGGCTCCTAAAGCGTTTTCATGCACGGAGATGTATAATAAAAGCGGTTTTCCTTGCTTTGGAGGATTCAAAACGGGGGATTAACCAAGTATGCCTTTAGTCTCTTGAAGGACTTTTGGCATTCGTCATCCCATAAGAATTTCGTACCCTTCCTCAACAGTTTGTTGAAGGGTTCGCATCTAGTTGCCAGATTCGATATGAATCGGCGCACAGATTGTAATCGACCTTGAAGGCTACGGACTTGGGTGAGATTGGATGGTGGAGCCATGTCTATGATGGCTCGACATTTAGAGGGGTCGACTTCTATTCCCCTTTGGCTTACCATAAAGCCTAGAAGCTTTCCTGATTCTACCCCGAACACACATTTCTGAGGGTTTAGCTTTACTTTGTAAAGCCTAAGCCTTTCGAAAATCTTTTGTAAACATTCGATATGGGTGCATCGGGTTTTGGATTTTGCCAAGAGATCATCTACATACACTTCTACAAGCTCGTGAATTTGATCATGGAAGATCGTGTTCATGGCTCGTTGGTATGTTGCGCCGGCATTTTTCAAACCAAAGGGCATGACTGTATAGCAGTACGTGCCCCATGGGGTTGTGAAGGCGGTCTTACCCTGATCTCGTGGGCTTAGTTTGATTTGATTATAGCCTGAATAGCCATCTATAAATGAAAACATTTCATGATTTGCAGTACTATCGACTATCAAATCTATGTTTGGTAAAGGATAATTATCCTTTGGAGTGGCTTTATTCAGGTTTCTGAAATCGATGCATATTCGAATTTTCCCATTGGTTTTTCGAACTACAACGATATTTGACAACCAATCAGAATACGCAATGGGTTTTATAAATCCGGCTTTTAGCAGATCTTCTAAACCCTCTTTGACTTGCGTGTGTACATTCGGGTGTATTTTCCTAAGCTTCTGCTTTATTGGTTTTACACCTATATCTAAGGGAAGACGATGCTCGACTATGCTGGGATCTATGCCCGGCATGTCTTCATACGTCCATGCAAACACATCTAAATAGGTTTGTAGAAATGCAATGAATGCTAACTTTTCAGTTTCATGCAAGCATGCGCCTATTTTAATGGTTTTGGGATTGGAATCATCCCCTAGGTTCACCTCTACGAAATCTCCTCCTACTGATTGGGAAGGTCTTTCAAAATCGAGAATTCTATGAAATTCTGGGAGCTCAGAAGTGGGATCTTCCTCAGGGGGATCCACTTCTGGGCTTCGATCATTCTCGTGGACTTTAGACCCGAGGGAACTTGATGCGTGGTTTTCAAAATAACCTGGTTTTGTACTTGGATTTTCAAGTGATTTCGAAATTTTTGGTCTGGCTATGCAGACGACGTTTCTTTCGAAATTCTTTTCTTTCGCCAAAGTTAAACCAGGAGCAGCTATGTACAAAATCTTTTTGGTATTTTCCAAATTTTCGATTTTTTTGGGTTTTTGTAAAACAAGAACTTTGGGAACTATACAAAGCACACTTTTTTCGAGTTTTTGCTTTTCCATTGTTTTTGGTTTTTCTTGTTTTTCGATTTTTTTCGATTTTTAAGTTTTCAAATGTTTTTGGTATTTTTAGAAAAAGGGATCTTCCGTCATACCTACAAAGGGAAAACGCTATGGGTTAGACTCGGAATAGGAGGTCTAAACCATAGGTCTCTTCTAAGACAGGCTCCGGGGCACCCTTGACCCAGGTGGTCACAGGGGGTGGTTCCGGCGGTATTTGGGGAGTATAGCCGATCCCATATCGGCTTGGGTTGGCCCTAGGAAGGATTGGCTCTAGGAGACCCTGATTTTGTGCCCCTAGACTTTTGTAGGGCGTGTAGCCCATGTTCAATAACATGTTCCACGACCTTTTGTTTTTTGAAAAGATGGGATATAAGTCGTGGTCCTGGAACATGCTATCGTCCATATTAGGCTCGTAGGGCCTTTTGTCCAGGGGTTTTGGAAATAGGGAATGCTTGGGTTTTCCTAGGAGGATTAGAGTCGGGAGGGGGCCTGCTTCGGGCGGCCCCTTCACACATACAACCTTCCTAGGGTTGTTTAACACGAGCCGAGGTGGCTCAACCATGATTTGCCCCAGGTTAGCCTCATGGGCCTGGGAGCTCGATAAACAAGGGGAGTTTATGATCCCCTGAAGCTGTGGGTGACTCTCACCTAGGATCACTACGACTTGGTCCCTAAAAGGGATCTTGACACACTTGTGGAAGGTGGATGGCACAGCGCACAAACTGTGTATCCAGGGTCTTCCCAGCAACAGGTTATAATGGGGGTGGATGTCCAAGACATGGAACACCCCCGTGTGTTCGATCCCTCCCGTTTCCATTGGGAGTTCGATGGATCCTAAAGGCCTAGACGCATTCCCATCGTATCCAGTGATAACGATGGGGCTTGGGTTCACTGAAGTCAAGGTGACTCCGATTTTGTACGCCACGTGAAGTGGAAGGATGTTGAGCCCTCCTCCACCATCGACTAGGCACCTGTCCAGAGAGTGGTTGTTTAGAACCACCTCGATATGCAGGGCCTGGTTATGGGTTTCGTAGGGTCTATCTACATCATCTTCCGAAAAGGTGATGGGCGATTTTGCTCCTAACAAAGCCACTTGGGCAGACAAGGACTCCGGACTTATGTTCGAATCAACCTTGGCCCTTTCTAGAATTTTCTCTAAGACAAGTCTATGCCTAGGCGAGGTTTTGATAAGCTCTAGGATAGACATGTGAATAGGAATCTTTGAAAGGTGGTTTTCGAAATCATAAGGATTTAGGATGATTTTGTCCTTATCTGCTTTTGGCGGACCACTAGGGATACATGCTTTTGAGGGGCCAGGCACACTGACCACCTTTTGAGCACCTTGAAGGTGCGGGGGTTGGTAGATCCTCCCGGATCTAGTGACTTCCCCCACGACTAGCCTAGGGTTCGCGCTAAACTTGGCTCTAAGGATGAGCTGAGGAGAACCTTGGATTTTCAAAACTGGTTTTGCCGGGGTTTCCACTTTTGATGGTCCCCGAATGACGACTTGGGCGGGCCTCTTGTATAGTACAAGGATGGGCGCACAAGCAGGTCGACCAGGTTCGGGCTTTTGCGCTAGTTCCTTGGAAATGGTGAGGGTACATACCTCCTTTCCTTTCCCACTGCCACTGGCGTGTTTGGGAAAGGGTTCTTTGAAGATAGCTTGAGGTGGCTCAGATTCCGCAGTGACCTGGAGCCGGCCCTCCGCTATCAAGTTCTCAATTTTATTTAGAAGAGAGAAGCACCGTTTAGTATCATGGCCTTTGAGCCGATGATACTTGCAAAACCGGTTTAAATACCCCCCTTTGGACGTGACTCCTTCGGGGATTTCAGGGAGTTCGATCATGCCCTGGGCAAGTAGGAGGTCCAGGACCTCCGACACAGGTTGCCCCAGCGGAGTGTACTCCCGTTTTTCAATTGGTTTTGAAAAGTTGCGTTCTCTCTTATTTTCTATTTTTTCAAAATTTTTAGAAGTGCCCGCCATGCCTGGATCCACCCGGACATTGGCGATTTTATGGGGCTTTGCCCCTTTGTCCGTTGTGGGCAGCCCATATGCGATGGGCTTTTCCACACGTGTTTTGGGAACGGCACTTCCTTTCCATAAGTGGTCGTATGTCCCTTTTCGCAAGTTGGTTTCGAAAAGGGAGGCCTTTTTGATCAACTTATGGAAAGTTGAAATCTCATGGAGCGAGAGAAGGGTTTTTAACTCGCTTTTCAAATTATCCAGGATGAGCATTACTGCGCATCCTTCGGATATAGGCTCTCGCACTTGGCCTAAAAGAGACCTCCATCTTATAATGAAGGCATGCACGTCTTCGTTCATGCCTTGCTTTGTATCCCTTAAAGTATTCAGGGTTGGCGTGACTTCCACGTTGTGTGCAAATCTTTGCATGAAGCAGTTCGCTAACTCTTCAAAAGTAGCGAACTGGCTTAAGTCGTAGGAAGCCAGCCATTTGGCAGCTGTGCCTTTAAGGGATAGAGGGAACCAATACACCCATTTCATCGAGTCCTTTTTCTTCTTATGGGCTCGACGTGAGAAAAGCTGTAAGTGAGACCTAGGGTCTCCCATGCCATCATACCGATGGAAGTTCGGTATTTCATCGTCACTGTCTGTTTCGTAATCCATAGGAAGGAAATCAGACAGGGCGTAGCTTCTTTTCTCTTTATTTTGCCCTTTCAGCAGCTGTTGTAGGGCTTTACGGTCCTTTTGTGTGAAGGACTCGTGGTATTGGTTGCCTTCCATTACGGAGGCCTCTTTTTGCTTGCGAGGTTTTTCCATTTTCTTTTTAGGCCTTTGTTCACCGTTTGATGAACACGAATCGCCTACTTCAGCCTCTTGGCTGAGAGCATCGATTTTGGCCTCAAATTCCCTTCTCAAGTCCTCGATTTCATCTAGTTTTATTTTGTTTTTGAAAATCCTCCTAGAGTGAGAACTTGATGCGCATGAGCCTTGGCTCGACACTTCACTTGGATTGGATTTCGACATGCTTTTCAAGCTTTTTCAAAATTTCCTAAGTAAAAGCAAAGAAAACAAGTTAAAATGACACCTTTATAAAATTTTCGCAAGACTCCTACAAGTAAACTCGATTTTTGAAAAGGCTCACGTCCCACCGGGCGTGCCAATCTCTGTAGACGCGCGAAAATCCCCGCCTCTTCGCCCCTTTCGTGGCTTGGAGTGGATCTTAGCGTGCGTCTAAGGCCTAGATATACAAACAGGGCGTGCCAGCTAGCTTACTTAAGCTAGCGAAGATATATCAATACTGACTTCTAAACGTGGCGACTGTGAGCAAGTGAGCTCTTGTCGTCGCAGACCTTCTTGCACCGATGCGCAAGGGTCAGTCTGTACGCTTTTGCAAAAATCGAGTTTTTTAGGGAGAAAATCTACGAAATGGTTCGAGGTGTCTATTTCGGGTCTTTAAGATGCGATTTGCATGTTTTAGATCACGTGGATTTGCACGTGCCTAAGTCTTTTCTTTTATCCCTTTTTGGGTCGCCTAGTTTGTGTGTTATGAACACTCCACTACATGGGCGAATTCGAGCGGGGGTTGCTTCGATGCAATATGCGTCCTACCTCGTGGTATGGCGTAGATGCAATGCAAACTCACGCTACTCCAAAGGGAAAACCCGAAATGTAAAGACAATGCTGAAGGGAAATAACAGAAGGGAAATAACCGAAGGGAAATAACCGAAGGGAAATAACCGAAGGGAAATAACCGAAGGGAAATATGTATATATCTTATGTATATGAGCCCTTACTCGGGTCTTGCAAATAAGAGCGAAGGCTCAATGTGGGTGCGTGCTTGAATTGAAAGACTTACACACACGACATGAAATTAAACCCAAATATAAATTGCAGTATGGCCTTGACTAAGGTCTTGGGAGTAAGAGCGAAGGCTCAATGTGTGTGAGAGTGCTTGAATTGAAGTACTACACACACGACATAAATGAAACCCAAATATAACTGCAATATGGCCTTGACTAAGGTCTTGGGAGTAAGAGCGAAGGCTCAATGTGTGTGAGAGTGCTTGAATTGAAGTACTACACACACGACATAAATGAAACCCAAATAGTATAGGTCGGCCCTTACTTGGGTCTTTCAAATAAGAGCGAAAGCTCAATGTGTGTGAGAGTGTTTAAATTGAAAGACTTACTCACACGACATGAAATGAAACCCAAATAGTATAGGTCGGCCCTTACTTGGGTCTTTCAAATAAGAGCGAAAGCTCAATGTGTGTGAGATGTTTAAATTGAAAGACAACACACCCAACTTAAACAAAACCCTTCGGAAATGAAATATATACGTATACTTATATATTAGGGGCTGATTAGGCCCGTGTGTGTTCAAAATCGTGCACGACTAAGAGAGTGCACGTGTGTGGTTGTGCCAAGCCACGTTATTACAAGCGGGGGGAGACTATGCTCCGTTATTACAACCCCGTATCAAATTGAATTTCAAGCAAGTGTATGATCAAAGACCGAGTTTAGAAACTTACAAGTAGCTGGTCCGTAGAGGTCTTGCTTGAGCGTGGCCTTGGCTTTGGGCTGCAAACGGGAGCTCCGCGAAGGTGTGTGACCAAGAGTGCTGGCCGGCTGCAAATGGGGCGCGGGATGGACGCCTCGAAGGGGACCGGTGGCAAGTGGGCGGCGCCTCCAAGTAGGGAGTTTAGAGTGGCTGACTAAGTGGGTCTTAGGGTCACTAGGTAAGTTAGGGACTTAGGGAAACTGGACCTAAAAGGTGAGCTAGTGGGAAGGCCAAAGAGGACGCCTAGGGGGAGGTCGGCCGAATGGGAAGTGGTGGCTGAGTAGTGGCCAGCCACTTGGGTTATCCTAGGTTCGGCTAGGCTTAGGTGGTGGCGGCAAAGAGGCTGAGCTAAGGGGAAGAGGGGTGGCTAAGAGTGGAGAGGTGGTAGAGAGTGGTTTTGAGGGAGTTAGGGGGACTTACCGAATGGGAAGGAGTGGCGGCAAAGGTTGCTGTCGGCTGGTGGAAGATGGGAGAAGGAGAGGGCCCGGCTGAGTGAGGTGGTGGCGTCCGGCTGGTGGGGCAGTGATGGTGGATGGAGGAGGGAGAGTGGCGGAGCAGGTGGCGGCTGGTGGGGCAGTGATGGTGGATGGAGGAGGGAGAGTGGCGGAGCAGGTGGCGGCTGGTGGGGCTGGAGCTGCTGGGAAGACGGGTGAGAGATGGGAGAGGAAGAGGGCCCGGCTGGGAGGTGGAGTGGTTCCCACTTGGAAAACCCGCCCACAATGGGGGGGGTTTAAATAGGGGATGGGTAGGTCGGTTAGGGCTGGGTTGTGGGTAGTGGTTAGGTGGTTTAGGTAGGGTAGTATGTAGATAAGGTGGGCTGGATGGGATTGGGCCAGATATTTTAAAACTAGGTGTTTGGGAAAATCGTGGGCTAAGGGTGGTTTAGGGCTAGGTTAGGTGGTTGGGTTTTAGGGTGAGGTTTAGTGAGCTAGGTTAGGTGGTTTAGGCTAGGTTTAGGCTAGGATTAGGGAAATTAATCTAGGTTTAGGGAAGGATTAGGGGGGTGGGTTAGGTGATTAGGTTGGGATTAGGCCGGGATTAGGGAAGTGGGTTAGGTGATTAGGTTCAGATTAGGGGTGGATTAGGGGTTTAGGCTAGGTTTAGGCATTTTTGGCTAGGTTTAGGTGATGGAGCTCCCTTAGCATGGCCCATAAACCTTGATCACCCCATGTTGGTGCAGCCCTAGGTTAGGTTTTAGCTAATTACAAGCTTAAACCCACTTAATTAGGCTAAACCACAAGATTAAACCCAAACTTGACACACAAGTCAAGCTTAATACAACACTCTTGATATTTATCACCCCCACTCTCTCTCATGCCCAATATCCCACGTGAATTTCAAGTGGGCCCCACCTCCATTTATGAGAAGGTGATGTGGGCCATGGATATGGATATTGGATTGGATCTCTGGATCCAAATCCAAATCCAAGTCCACATATGGGTTTGGATTGGGATCTGGATATATATGGTCCAGATCCAATCCAAACTGAACTCTGACTCCTTCGAGCTGGGTTCGAAACGGACGATTCGTGCGGGGCCTGACAGCATCAGTACTCCGTCTGCGTTGGGTCTTCGCCAACATAGTCGTTCGCCTCCGTTTCTGCCTTCCGGAGATGACTTCAAATGATATTTTGGTAAGAACAGGGTCTTGGACGTTCGAGATCCTGGGATGTGAATCAGATGCAAGAGTTGCTGTGCCGGGCTCGACATGTGCTCCGGTTCCGGGCTCTTCTTAGCTCTCCTGGTCCTGTCTTGATCGGGCCAAGCCGTTTCGGGGTTTCAAAACAGGTTCTAAAAAGGGTTTTCAAAAGCTATATCATATGTTTTTGAAAGATAAAGTTTAAAACATATATACAGGGTTGTTTGGAAGGCTCCTGGGTTTCCAAACTCAAAAATGGCCCTTTGGGGCTGCTTGTATAAAACCAGATTCGTTTAAGGAATTCGTGGGATTTCGGGGTGTTTACACTAATCTAGCGGAGGTTTTATAAGAAAACAACCTATATTTCAAATTCCTACGTCTTACTCGAAGCGTCGAATTCTCAAACAAAATGAAATTTAAGTAAGTAAATCCTATTTTTACTTTAGGATTCCTCGAAATGAACCATGTTTTACTTGGGATAAGCCAGGGATGGGAAAGAGATACCACGGTCCCTTCTGAAGCGTCCCATGGTTTAAGGCATAGAAGGCAGAAAACTGCTCTTTTTGAGCTTTTAGCCTCTTTTCCTTTTTCTTTTTTTTCATAGAGGGTCTCCCCTTGGGAGTATTTTTTCTTTAATCCCTCTTTTTCACAAGAGAATCGCTTTTTTCTTTTGGATCCTGGTTTCTTTCTTTTGGAAAGACTTTGGATGGGAAAATTCCCTTTATTTGGGCCATGTTTTCGTTTTGGAAGGAGAAGAGAAGAGGGGAGGACTTATCCCAAGGTCACACTCGATCCATTCCAGATCAACCTATTTAGAAATAGCACGTACTACTTGCAAGTATCTTGCTATATTGAACTAGGCCTTTCTTTGTAAGAAGAAGGATTTTGAAATATAACCACGATTTGGAAGACTCCACTTTTTCACAAGTGCGAATTCTCTCACTTAGGGTCACACAATTTTGCCTTTGAACCTTATTTCCTCAGTCTTAAAGCAGCTATCCCTAAGGTTTTCGAAAATTGGAATTTAATCCAAATCCTACACATAATACTTCTTTAAGTATTGGATATTGATAGGATCTGCTAAATTCCTACCTTCTACATCGATCAACCAATACGAGTTGTTCGTGGTGGTTGCACGTTGTAAACACCCCAAATCTTCTATTTTTCAAAAACTCTCAAAACACCAAAAAGCTCGTTTGAGCCAAAACGACGACCTGTTTTGAAATGTGAAAACAGGTACAGAAGGCAAAAGAAGACTCTAGGCCCGAAGAGGATTCAAGCCCAGAGCTTCAGAAGCCACTCCCTGATAAAAAAACAAAAGAAAGCAGAGCCCATTTGATGAAAAGCTCAACGGAGTCCAGAACGGCGAGACGAAGTCCGGACAACAAAGTTGGGGAAAACCCAGCACCAGACGGAGCGCTGATGAAGCCAGTGCCCGCACAGATCGTTCGCCTCGAGAAGCCAAGAAGGACTGTCCGAAGAAATTTTGATTTGGATCTGGATCATATATATCCAGATCCAAATCCATGTAATGAATAGTGTTTGGATTTGGGCCAATCCAAATAGTGTTTGGGTCGATCCAAATAGTGTTTGGATTTGGATTGGATCCAAATAGTGTTTGGATTGGATCGGATCTGGATCAAAATATCCAGATCCATATCCATAAAAATATTGGGTTTGGATCAGATACAGATCTCAAAATATCTGAGATCCAATATCCAGATCCAAATAGTGTTTGGATTTGGGTATGGATCCAAACCCCAAACCCAAACCCAAATCCAAGACCCACCTCAAATCTCTATAAATAGAGGTGAGGGGGTCCATGTAAAGGGTTCATGCAAATATTTGGGAGGAGAGAGAGGGAGTGATAGACCTAGCCATGTGGGCTCATTGGGTGAGGTGGGTTCAAGCCATGTGGGCTAAGTGGGTCTAGACCAAGGGGCTGCAACCAAGGTGGGCTGGACCAAGTGGCTGCAACCGTGGAGACGTGGGCTCAAGCCAAGAAGGACCGGCTCCAAGAGGTAAACCTAACCCCAACCTAGCCTAGGTTCGAACCTACCTAACCCTAACTGAACCTAACCCTAACTGAACCAACCTAACCCTAACTGAACCCTAACTGAACCAACCTAACCTTAACTGAACCCTAACTAGACCTAACCTAACCCCAACCGCCTCAAACCATCCCTAACAAACCCCAACAACTTCACCCCGGCCGGTCGTGAGCAAACAGCGCCTACCGCGCACCCCTTCTGCTGCCGCGCGCCCCTGTTGCCTGCCGCGCCACGCGCCACAGCGCTCCCCGCAGCACACCGCGCCCTGTTGCCTGCCGCGCGCCCCCTCGCCTGCCTGCACGCCCCGCGCCGCAGCGCGTCCTGCGCCACAGCGCGCCACGCGCCACTGCAGCCGCGTCAGGCGCCCATCTGCTGCGCCAGGCGCCCAACGGCCGCGCCAACCACCCGACCACCTCCCTGCTGATTTGACCACCCCCCTGCCGACCTAACCTGCACCCTGGCCGTGACCTGCACCCTAGCACAGACCCTAGGACAGACCCTACACAGCCCCCGTCTTGGCCGAACCTTAGTTCCCCTAAGACCCTAACCGTGCCTCATAGAACCTCTCTCAAAGCCACCTAGGATAACCCCCTCTTGGCTGCCCAAGGTGAACCGTGAGCCCACGTGCAAGCAAGTTGAACATGGACCAGCTATTTGTAAGTGTCTAAACTTGGTCTATTACATTAACTTGCTTTATATTCAATTAAATTTTGATACGGGGTTGTAGTAAAGGAGCTTTGTCTCCCCCCGATTGTAATAACGTGGTTTGACACACCCACACACACGCGCACTTGAGCCTTTCCGCTCTTAGTCGTACACTTTTTGCACACACACGGGCCTAACCAGCCCTTAATATATAGTTATATTTATATATTTTAAGTCAAGGGGGTTTTTAATTAAGTCGTGTGTGTTGTCTTTCCATTTTCCACACGCACACACATTGAGCCTTCGCTCTTACTCCCAAGACCTTAGTAAAGGCCTTATTGCAGTTATATTTGGGTTTCATTTATGTCGTGTGCGTAGTACTTCAATTCTACACTCACACACATTGAGCTTTCGCTCTTACTCCCAAGACCTTAGTCAAGGCATACTGCAATTTATATTTGGGTTTCATTTCATGTCGTGTGTGTAAGTCTTTCAATTCAAGCACGCACACACATTGAGCCTTCGCTCTTATTTACAAGACCCAAGTAAGGGCCCCTACATATACTCTATATAAAGTATTTCTTTCGGCTACGTCTTTAAGATTCGGGTTTTAAGGTTCAAGTCGTGTGCGTTGTCTTTCAATATATACACGACACACACTTACACAATTGAGCCTTTCCGCTCTTAAGATATAGCCATATTTCCCCTTCCACTATTTACTTTACAAGTCATTTCCCTTCGGCTATTTACTTTACAAGTCATTTCCCTTCGACAATTTCCCTTCGGCATTGTCTTTTAATTTCGGGTTTTCCCTTTGGAGTAGCGTGAGTTTGCATTGCATCTACGCCATACCACGAGGTAGGACGCATATTGCATCGAAGCAAGCCCCGTACTCCCGCTCAAATTCGCCCCATGTAGTGGAGTGTTCATAACACACACCTAGGTGGCCCATAAAGGGATAAAAAGAAAGACTTAGGCACGTGCAAATCCACGTGATCTAAAATCTGAAAATCGTACAAACCCGAATCAAATCGCGCAAGACTTAGGGTCGTCCAACCCTTACAAAGTCAAAATCGCCCAAATGCATGGTTTTCAAAAGGTTTTAAAACACTTCTTCATTCAAAATATATTTTGAGTTAAACTTGTTTCAAAACGAAGTCTCTAAGCGTATAGACTGACCCTTGCGCATCGGTGCAAGAAGGTCTGCGACGTAAAAATCCCGCTTGCCTACAATCGCCTTTCAAAAGTCAGATTGTTTTCAAAACATACTTTGCTAGTTAAAGTAAACTAGCTGGCACGCCCATAAAGCGAAGTAGATTGCGAAAAGGTTCACTTCAGGCCTAAGAACCCGTAAGTAAAAATTTTCGGTGTCTACACACGTACAACATAGGGTCCATCCCACTTGGGGTGCCACTTTCCAAGTGGATGTGGGCCACGATAGTGGATGATTTTCAAAACCAGATCTCCCACTTCAAAGTGGCGAGGTCTCATGTGTTTGCCATAATGTCGGGCTATCCTTTGCTGGTATGCATGAGCATGATCCATAGCAAGGAGTCGCCTCTCATCTAGCAAATCTAGTTCGGCCATCCTAGCATGCTTAAGCGTCTCTAGGGGGAGGTCGAGTGCGATGGATGTATGGAATGAATGCAGTTGTGTATTGTAAACATCCCAAATCTTCTATATTTCAAAAATTCTCAAAACACCAAAAAGCTCGTTTGAGCCAAAACGACGACCTGTTTTGAAATGTGAAAATAGGTACATAAGGCAAAAGAAGACCCTAGGCCCGAAGAGGATTCAAGCCCAGAGCTTCAGAAGCCACTCCCTGATAAAAAAACAAAAGAAAGCTGAGCCCGTTTGATGAAAAGCTCAATGGAGTCCAGAACGACGAGACGGAGTCCGGACGACAAAGTTGGGGAAAACCCAGCACCAGACGGAGCGCTGATGAAGCCAGTGCCCGCACAGATCGTTCACCTCGAGAAGCCAAGAAGGACTGTCCGAAATTTTTTTGATTTGGATCTGGACCATATATATCCAGATCCAAATCCATGTAATGAATAGTGTTTGGATTTGGGCCAATCCAAATAGTGTTTGGGTCGATCCAAATAGTGTTTGGATTTGGATTGGATCCAAATAGTGTTTGGATTGGATCGGATTTGGATCAAAATATCCAGATCCATATCCATAAAAATGTTGGGTTTGGATCAGATACGGATCTCAAAATATCCGAGATCCAATATCCAGATCCAAATAGTGTTTAGATTTGGGTATGGATCCAAACCCCAAACCCAAACCCAAATCCAAGACCCACCTCAAATCTCTATAAATAGAGGTGAGGGGGTCCATGTAAAGGGTTCATGCAAATATTTGGGAGGAGAGAGAGGGAGTGATAGACCTAGCCATGTGGGCTCATTGGGTGAGGTGGGTTCAAGCCATGTGGGCTAAGTGGGTCTAGACCAAGGGGCTGCAACCAAGGTGGGCTGGACCAAGTGGCTGCAACCGTGGAGACGTGGGCTCAAGCCATGAAGGACCGGCTCCAAGAGGTAAGCCTAACCTAACCTAGCCATTCTCTCTACACCCCTCTAAACCTAACCCCCAACCTCGCCTAGGTTCGAACCTACCTAACCCCAACTGAACCTAACCCTAACTGAACCAACCTAATCCTAACTAGACCTAACCTAACCCCAACCGCCTCAAAACATCCCCGAAACCACGAACCGAAACCCCCGGACGCCTACCGCGCGCCTTGCTTCCTGCCGCGCAGCCCTGACGCTGCCGTGCCCTGCCGCGTGCCTCACCTGACGCTACTGCGCCCCTCGGCTGCCTGCACGCCCCGCGCCGCAGCGCGTCCTGTGCCACAGCGCACCCCGCGCCACTACAGCCGCGTCAGGCGCCCGTCTGCTGTGCCAGGCGCCCAACGGCCGCGCCAGCCACCCGACTGCTTCCTGCCGACCCGACCACCTCCCTGCTGACTTGACCACCTTCCTGCCGACCTAACCTATACCCTGGCCGTGACTTGCACCCTAGGACAGACCCAAGGATAGACCCTAGGACAGACCCTACACAGCCCCTGTCTTGGCCGAACCTAAGCTTCCCTAAGGCCCTAACCGTGCCCCATAGAACCTCCCTCAAAGCCACCTAGGATAACCCCCTCTTGGCTGCTCAAGGTGAACCGTGAGCCCACGTGCAAGCAAGTTGAACATGGACCAGCTATTTGTAAGTGTCTAAACTTGGTCTATTACATTAACTTGCTTTATATTCAATTAAATTTTGATACGGGGTTGTAGTAAAGGAGCTTCGTCTCCCCCCAATTGTAATAACGTGGTTTGACACATCCACACACACGCGCACTTGAGCCTTTCCGCTCTTAGTCGTACACTTCTTGCACACACACGGGCCTAACAAGCCCTTAATATATAGTTATATTTATATATTTTAAGTCAAGGGGTTTTTTAATTAAGTCGTGTGTGTTGTCTTTCCATTTTCCACACGCACACACATTGAGCCTTCGCTCTTACTCCCAAGACCTTAGTAAAGGCCTTATTGCAGTTATATTTGGGTTTCATTTATGTCATGTGCGTATTTCTTCAATTCCACACTCACACACATTGAGCTTTCGCTCTTACTCCCAAGACCTTAGTCGAGGCATATTGCAATTTATATTTGGGTTTCATTTCATGTCGTGTGTGTAAGTCTTTCAATTCAAGCACGCACACACATTGAGCCTTCGCTCTTATTTACAAGACCCAAGTAAGGGCCCCTACATATACTCTATATAAAGTATTTCTTTCGGCTACGTCTTTAAGATTCGGGTTTTAAGGTTCAAGTCGTGTGCGTTGTCTTTCAATATATACACGACACACACTTACACAATTGAGCCTTTCCGCTCTTAAGATATAGCCATATTTCCCCTTCCGCTATTTACTTTACAAGTCATTTCCCTTCGGCAATTTACTTTACAAGTCATTTCCCTTCGGCATTGTCTTTTAAATTCGGGTTTTCCCTTTGGAGTTGCGTGAGTTTGCATTGCATCTACGCCATACCACGAGGTAGGACGCATATTGCATCAAAGCAAGCCCCGTACTCCCGCTCAAATTCGCCCCATGTAGTGGAGTGTTCATAACACACACCTAGGTGGCCCAGAAAGGGATAAAAAGAAAGACTTAGGCAAGTGCAAATCCACGTGATCTAAAATCTGAAAATCGTATAAACCCGAATCAATCGTGCAAACACGCCAAGACTTAGGCTATTTCGATGCACGCCCATCGTGCCTAAGTAGATTAAAATTTGAAAGACTTAGGGTCGTCCAACCCTTACAAAGTCAAAATCTCCCAAATGCATGGTTTTCAAAAGGTTTTAAAACACTTCTTCATTCAAAATATATTTTGAGTTAAACTTGTTTCAAAACGAAGTCTCTAAGCGTACAGACTAACCCTTGCGTATCGGTGCAAGAAGGTCTGCGACGTAAAAATCCCGCTTGCCTACAATCGCCTTTGAAAAAGTTAGATTATTTTCAAAACATACTTTGCTAGTTAAAGTAAACTAGCTGGCACGCCCATAAAGCGAATGTAGATTGCGAAAAGGTTCACTTCAGGCCTAAGAACCCGTAAGTGAAAATTTTCGGTGTCTACATGTATGAATGAAGAATGGCGTTTGTGCCATAGACTAATTCGAATGGTGTGGCATTCATGGGAGTCCGGATGGAAGTCCTATAAGCCCATAAGGCTTCATCCAGCTTCTCGTGCCACGTCCTACCCTTCTCTAAAGTCTTCTCAATTATACTAATGAGAGTCTTGTTCGTGGCTTCGGCTTGGCCGTTGCCATGAGGGTAGTAGGGCAAGGAGAAGTGGTGAGTTATGCCATAAGTGTTGTACAACTTAACCATCCGCTCGTTTTTGAATGGGGTGCCATTATCGGACACAAGGTCTTGTGGAACCTCAAATCGAGCCAAGATATTCCTCCTAATGAAAGCCACCACATGTTGCCCCTGTACGTTGGTCAGGGAAATAGCTTCCACCCACATGGAGAAATACTCAGTGGCTGCTAAAATGAATCGATGCCCATTCGAGGCTTTTGGAAAAATCAGGCCTACGATATCAAACGCCCACATGGTAAATGGCCTGACCATGGAATGTAATGCAGATGATGGGATATGAATGGCGTGCCCATGCACTTGACATGGATGACACTTCCTAACATGATCATGACAATCCTTTTTCAGGGTGGACCAAAAATAGCCCGCTCTAAGTATTTTCATTGCCATCTTGTTGGCATTAACATGACCTCCACATTCTCCATCGTGGAACTCATGCATAACAATCCTAGCCTCCTCTAGATCGATACATCTATGTAGGATGCCGGTAAAGCTTTTCTTATATAGAACCCCACCCAGAATGGTGTATCGGGTCGAAATTTTACGGATGAATGCCTTATCTTTGGATGTGGCATCCTCGCTGAATCCCCCATTTTCTAGAAATCATTTGATGTCATAAAACCAAGGTTTTTCAACAGAGTCTGGGTTATTTTAGCAAATATCCAGATCGTGTGTGGATGGGTTGGGCGCATGCCATATTTCTAAAGATCGGGTCCCTGAAATGGGATCGACCTTTAGGGCTGAACCCAAGGAGGAGAGGGCATCGGCAATGCCATTATCCTCTCTTCCAACGTGTGTGAGTTTACATGATTGGAATGACTCAACCAATCGAGTGGCCAACTCGTGATATGGAAGGAGTTTTTCGTTACGCACTTGCCAAATTTTCAGAACTTGGTTTATGACAAGGAGCGAGTCTCCAAAGACCTCGATGCTTGATGCCCCTAGAGTTTTCGAAATCCTTAAGCCTTGTATGAGTGCTTCATACTCAGCTATGTTGTTGGAACATTCGAAATCTAGGCGGATTGCTATGGGAATCTCGCCCTTTTCAGGGGAGATGAGGATGACCCCAGCACCAGCCCCTCGTTGGTTTCATGCCCCATCGAAGTGCATTTTCCATAGTTGGTTTTCGAAAGAGTTTGCCAAAATGTGGTTTTGAAAATGGTTTTGTAATATGCCTTCATCAGGCATTTCATCAAGTGTGGGATATGCATCCTCTAGGGGGAACTCAGCCACGTAGTCAGCTAGGGCTTGCCCCTTAATGGAGATTTGGTGATGGTATTTCAGGTCATACTCCATTAGAAGAAGTTGCCATTTGCCCAATCTACCAGTGAGAGTGGGTTTTTCGAATAAGTGCTTGATTGGATCAAGCTTGGACACTATCCAGATCTCATGATCTAGGAAATCGTCATCCCATGAAAATTTCGTGCCCTTCCTCAACAGTTTGTTGAAGGGTTCGCATCTAGTCGCCAGATTTGATATAAATCGGCGAACGGACTGTAATCGACCCTGGAGGCTATGAATTTGTGTGAGATTGGAGGGTGGAGCCATGTCTATGATGGCTCGACACTTAGAGGGGTCGACTTCTATACCCCTTTGGCTCACCATAAAGCCTAGAAGCTTTCCAGACTCTACCCCGAATACACATTTTTGAGGGTTTAGCTTTACTTTGTAAAGCCTAAGCCTTTCAAAAATCTTTTGCAAACATTCGATATGAGTGCATCGGGTTTTAGATTTTGCCAAGAGATCATCTACATACACTTCTACGAGCTCATGAATCTGATCATGGAAAATTGTGGTCATGGCTCTCTAGTATGTTGCGCCGGCATTTTTCAAACCAAAGGGCATGACTGTATAGCAGTACGTGCCCCACGGGGTTGTGAATGCGGTCTTATCCTGATCTCGTGAACTTAATTTAATTTGATTATTGCCTGAATAGCCATCCATAAACGAAAACATTTCATGATTTGTAGTACTGTAAACACCCCAAAATCCCACGAATTTCTCAAACCCATCTGGTTTTGTAAAAGCAGCCCCAAAGGGCTATTTTGAGTTTGGAAACCCAGGAGCCTTCCAGACAACCCTGTATATATGTTTTAAACTTTATATTTCAAAAATACATAATATGGCTTTTGAAAACCCTTTTAAAACATGTTTTGAAACCCCGAAGCAGCTTGGATAATCCAGACAGGACCAGGAGAGCTAAGGAGAGCCCGAAACCAGAGCACTTGTCGAGCCCGGCACAACAACTCTTGTATCAAATTTACACCCCCAGGATCTCGAACGTCCAAGACCCTGTTATCATGAAAACATCCTTTGAAGTCATCTCCGGAAGGCGAAAACAGAGGCGGACGATCATGTTGGCGAAGACCCAATGCAGACGGAGCACTGATGCTGTCAGGCCCCCCACAAACCGTTCGTTTCGAATACAGCTCGAAGGAGTCAGAGTTCAGTTTGGATTGGATCTGGACCATATATATCCAGATCCCAATCCAAACCCATCTATGGACTTGGATTTGGATTCAAAAATCCAATCCAATATCCATATCCATATCCATGGCCCACATCACCTTCTCATAAATGGAGGTGGGGCCCACTTGAAATTCACGTGGGATTATGGGCATGAGAGAGAGTGGGGATGGATAAGATCAAGTGTGGCTGTAATTAAGCTTGACTTGTGTGTCAAGTTTGGGGTTAGTCATGTGGGTTAGCCTAATTAAGTGGGTTTAAGCTTGTAATTAGCCAAAACCTAACCTAGGGTTGCACCAACATGATGTGGTTAAGGTCTATGGGCCATGCAAAGGGAGCTCCTTCACCTAAACCTAACCAAAAATACCTAATCCTAGCCTTCCACCCTAATCCGCCCCTAATCTGAACCTAATCACCTAAGCTACTTTCCTAATCCCGGCCTAATCCCAACCTAATCACCTAACCCACTTCCCTAATCCTTCCCTAAACCTAGGTTAATTTCCCTAAACCTAGCCTAATCCTAGCCTAATCACCTAACCTAGCCCACTAAACCTCACCCTAGAACCAACCCACCTAACCAAACCCAAAACCCCTAAACCACCCTTAGCGCACAACCTACCCAAACCACTCGTATTTAAAATATCTGGCCCTACCCCTTTCCAGCCCACCTTATTATCATATCACCCTACCTAAACCACCTAACCACTACCCCAAACCCAGCCCTAACCGACCAAACCCAACCCTATATAAACCCCCCCCTTGGGGGCGGGTTTAAAACAACCTAGTAGCCCACCCATTCCCAACCGGGTCCTTCACATCCCCAAGCTCAGCCGAATTCCACCTGCTCCACTTGCTCCACATCCCACCACCACCTGCTCCACATCCCGCCACCACCTACATCGCTACCTTCCAGCCAAACGCCACCACCTGCACCACTTCTTTCCAACCGAGTGCCACCCTCTCTTCACCCGGTAAGTCCCCTACATCCTACCTTACCACCTCTTCACTCCCTCTCCACTCTCAGCCACCTAATCCATTCCCCTATCACCCTAACACCAGCCCTTCCACTTGCTGCCACCCTTCTCACTCAGCCGAACCCATAGCACCCTAACAACCCGCCACCACCTAAACCTTTAGACCCATTCGGCCACCCTATCCGACTCCCTAAAACCTGCCCGTATCATCCTAATACACCTACTACAACCACTACCACCTAGCCCCCTATCCTAGCTAGCTCCCCTACCTTACATCACTCCTAGCCACTCCAACTACCCGCCACCACTAAGTCCTCCTAGTCGGCCACTCCAACCGACTATCATTTCACTCGGCCACCCTAGCAACCCGCCAACCCTAGGTGATTCGTTAGACCTTCCCTTAGGTTCACCCTTCGCACAACCTACCTTAAAACTAAACCCTATCCTTAGTGACCCTACCTAGGTCCTTTAGCCCTACACGCCAAAAAGAGCCCTTCCTTAGTAGCCGGCCACCTTTAAGGCGCCTCTTCCGTGCACCAAGAACATCCGGCCAGCACCTCCCCTTGCCGTTCAACCTCGCGGAGCTCCCTTTTGCAGCCCAAGGCGAAGGCCAAGCCCACGCTCAAGCAAGGCATCTTCGGACCAACTATTAGTAAGTGCCTAACTCGGTCTTTAGTTGTATAATTGCTTGAGATTCAATTCGATACGGGGTTGTAATAACGGAGCATAGCCTCCCCCCGCTTGTAATAACGTGGCTTGGCACACCCACACACGTGCACTCTCTTAGTTGTGCACGATTTTGAACACACACGAGCCTAATCAGCCCCTAATACATAAGTGTATACATATACTTTCATTTTGTAAGGTTTTGCTTAAGTTGGGCGTGTTGTCTTTCAATTCAAGCACTCACACACATTGAGCTTTCGCTCTTATTTGAAAGACCCAAGTAAGGGCCGTGTTATACTATTTGGGCTTTCATTTCATGTCGTGTGTGTTGTCTTTCAATTCAAACACTCACACACATTGAGCCTTCGCTCTTATTTGAAAGACCCAAGTAAGGGCCGTGTTATACTATTTGGGCTTTCATTTCATGTCGTGTGTGTTGTCTTTCAATTCAAACACTCACACACATTGAGCCTTCGCTCTTATTTGAAAGATCCAAGTAAGGGCCGTGTTATACTATTTGGGCTTTCATTTCATGTCGTGTGTGTTGTCTTTTAATTCAAGCACTCACACACATTGAGCCTTCACTCTTATTTGAAGGACCCAAGTAAGGGCCGACCTATACTATTTGGGTTTAATTTCATGTTGTGTGCGTAGTACTTCAATTCAAGCACTCACACACATTGAGCTTTCGCTCTTATTCCCAAGACCTTAGTCAAGGCCATACTGCAAGTTATATTTGGGTTTAATTTCATGTTGTGTGCGTAGTACTTCAATTCAAGCACTCACACACATTGAGCTTTCGCTCTTATTCCCAAGACCTTAGTCAAGGCCATACAGCAAGTTATATTTGGGTTTAATTTCATGTTGTGTGCATAGTACTTCAATTCAAGCACTCACACACATTGAGCTTTCGCTCTTATTCCCAAGACCTTAGTCAAGGCCATACTGCAAGTTATATTTGGGTTTAATTTCATGTCGTGTGTGTAAGTCTTTCAATTCAAGCACGCACCCACATTGAGCCTTCGCTCTTATTTGCAAGACCCGAGTCAGGGGCCATATACGTACTCTATATACATATCTCCCTTCGGCATTTACATTACAAGTCATTTCCCTTCAGTTATTTCCCTTCGGTTATTTTCCTTCAGCATTGTCTTTACATTCGGGTTTTCCCTTTGGAGTAGCGTGAGTTTGCATTGCATCTATGCCATACCACGAGGTAGGACGCATATTGCATCAAAGCAAGCCCTGCTCGAACTCGCCCATGTAGTGGAGTGTTCATAACACACAAACTAGGTGGCCCATAAAGGGATAAAAGGAAAGACTTAGGCACGTGCAAATTCACGTGATCTAAAATCTGCAATCGCATCTAAAAGACCTGAATTAGACACCTCGAACCACTTCGTAGGCTTTCTATCCCAAAAACTCGATTTTTGCAAAGCGCATAGACTGACCCTTGCGCATCGGTGCAAGAAGGTCTGTGACGACAAGAGCTCACTTGCTCACAGTCGCCACGTTAGAAGTCAGTTTAGAATACATCTTCGCTAGCTTAGGTAAGCTAGCTGGCACGCCCTATTTACATAAATAGGCCTTAGACACACGAGAGGATTCGCTCCAAGCCCTGAAAAGGTGAGAGGCGGGGATTTTTCGCGCGTCTATAGAGATTGGCACGCCCGGTGGGACGTGAGCCTTTCAAAAATCGAGTTTTTAAGGTAGAAGTTTTGCGAAAATTTTGTTAAAAAGGTGTCATTTTAACTTGTTTTCTTTGCTTGTACTTAGGATATTTTGAAAAAGCTTGAAAAGCAAGTCAAAATCCAATCCAAGTGAAGTGTCGAGCCAAGGCTCATGCGCATCAAGTTCTCACTCTAGGAGGATTTTCAAAAACAAAATAAAACTAGATGAGATCGAGGACTTGAGAAGGGAGTTTGAGGCCAAAATCGATGCTCTCAGCCAAGAGGCTGAAGTAGGTGATTCATGTTCATCAAATGGTGAACAAAGGCCTAAAAAGAAATCTAAAAAACCTCGCAAGCACAAAGAGGCCTCCGTAATGGAAGGCAACCAATACCACGAGTCCTTTACACAAAAGGACCGTAAAGCCCTACAGCAGTTGCTGAAAGGGCAGAATAAAGAGAAAAAAAGCTACGCCCTGTCTGATTTTCTTCCTATGGATTACGAAGCAGACAGTGACGATGAAATACCGAACTTCCATCGGTATGATGGCATGGGAGACCCTAGGTCTCACTTGCAGCTTTTCTCGCGTCGAGCCCATAAGAAGAAAAAGGACTCGATGAAATGGGTGTATTGGTTTCCTTTATCCCTTAAAGGCACAGCTGCCAAATGGCTGGTGTAGACATGGAAAATCCTCGACTCCGGGTTCTTAGGCCCGAAGCGAATTTTTTTCGTGTTTACGTCGCTTTTAAAAAAGGGCGTGCTAGCTAGTTTTCTCAAACTAGCGAAGTAAGTTTTGAAAAATATCTGACTTTTGGGGCGACTGTGGATAAGTGGGATCTTTTCGTCGCAGACCTTCTTGAACCGGCGCTCAAGGGTCAGTCTGTACGCTTTTTAGAAAATTTCGATTTTTGAACAAACACGACTCTTTTGAAAACGTAAAAAGTGTTTTTATCAATTGGTTTTGTCAAAATTACAAATTTTATACAAGGGATCTACACGTTCCTATTTTCTTGGATTTTTAGCCTATTCAGGCTTGTGTTTGTGTGCATCAAGTGCTCGATTTTGGCAGATTTTTACACGATTTGCCTTAAGATTGTTCGATGCAAATATGCTTCCTATCTCGAGTGTGGCGTGTATGCGATGCAACTCACACAACTTAAAGGTAAAACCCGAAATTTAAAGACAGGACAAAATGGAAATTGCAGAAGGGAATTTGCAAAAGGGAAATTGTAGAAGGGAAATTGCAGAAGGGAAATATAGCTATATCTTAAGAGCGGAAAGGCTCAATTGTGCGAGTGTGTGTTGTGTATAAATTAAAAGACAACTCACGCAGCGGAACCTTAAAACCCAGTAGAAAGTACATAGATACAACTATATCTTATGGGCTGACAAGGCCCAAAATGTTCTTGTAAGTGTGGAGCAAGCACTCAAGTGAACTTGGGTGCACGTGTGAGAGCTGGAATTGAAATGCACACGACTTTTAATATAAAACCCACACAACTGAAAGTATATAAATATGGCTATATCCTATGGACTGTCGAGGCCCAAAATGTGCGTGTGAGTGTGGAGCAAGTGCTCATGTGAACTTGGGTGCACGTGTGAGAACTTGAAATAGAACACACGCACGCAACTCCAAAGCAAAGGTGTGTGAAATGTGTATAGTTAAGAGCGGAAAGGCTCGAGTGTACGTGTGTGATTCGTGTTTCAAACCATAATATTACATCCCGGGGGGAGACTACGCTCCATTATTACAACCCCGTATCAAATTGAATTGAATTTGAAACAACGTAAAGAACCAGATTCGAGCACTTACTCGTCGTTTGCTTGGGCTTCCTTTTTCAATGAAACCTGACCTTGGATATAGCCGTTGGATGGACTTTCCTCTGCGAGACGACCAGCTGCGTAGAAGGTTGATCCTAGATCGTGACCTGGGCTAGATTGACAAGCTAATGCACTATGGGTTTTGGGCTTAGATATGATAGATCTAGGGTGAAAACTAACGGATCTAAGTTAGGTCTAGGTGGCTTGTTTTGGTCGAAGGTTAGCTCAAGGTTCTAAGGAAAAAAAAAACCGACCAGCTAATGGTCGAGTTAGGGGATGTCTAAGGAAGTGGTTCGGGCGAGATGCTAAGGGATACTCGTCTCACAATGGGTCGAGATTGGTTTAGGGATAGTGAGTGATCTTAGGGGAAATCCTAAGGTAAGCTCTAGGGCAATGCTTGGCCAAAGGGTGGTCGAGCTTGGGCTGGTGTTGGGTGTTTGATCTCACGTGAGATCCTAAGGGAGTGGCTCGGCCAAAGGGTGGCCGAGCTGGGTAGGTTTAGGTTAGTTCTTTTGGTTAGGATCTAACTTAGGTAATGGATTTAGTTTAGGGAAAAACCTAAGATGAACTCAGCTATCATGGGCCGAACTAGATGGGTGAAAATGGGTTCGTCCAAAGGAAGGAACCGAGTGTTTTAGACACTCGGTTTTGGCTAGGTCTCTAGGAGTAGTTTTGGTTTAGGAAATAGTTTAGGTGGTTTAGTGCTAGATGGTTTGGCTGGGAGGGATCTAAGGTGAGCTTGGCCAGCCAATGGCCGAGCTGGGTATGGTTCTAGATTAGAGTAGTCTTAGGTAGAACTAGGATCGTTCCTTTAGTGAAGTTCGGCCAGCATCTTGGCTGGACTTTTTGACGTTTTATGTTTTAGAGTTTAGGTGGTTTTGAGAGGTACGAAAAGAGGGGGCTTTGGGCAGGATTTGAGGGGCTTACCTTGACAACCTATCAGCCCATTTGATCTCGTTTCCAACGCAGCCAATCTCCATTGAAGAAAGCCCATCCAATGCCGCCAGGTTTCTCTTCATTTCCAGCAACATACAAGGCGTGAAATGCTTCAACTTACACTTGAGTGTAGCCCACAAGATCAACCCACGATTTTACAAAACAAGAGGGGAAGGCCAGCCCCTTTTGTTGACCTTCCTCTCTCTCTCTCTCTCTCTTCCCCCCCCAAACTACCAACGTGAAATGCTGGAAATTCGTCCCCTTCAAAGCCAGCCCACTCACGTCCTTTTATAGGCCCCTTGTGTGGATATGGATCCTTTGTTGGTTTCTAAAATCCGGATCCAATCCAATCCATGTTTCGTTTGGATATGGATCTTGGATCTGGTTCTGGATTTTTGGATCCAAATTTGATCCAAAATTTTCTCTTCTTCAGTCCTGTAAACACCCCGAAATCCCACGAATTTCTCAAATTCATCTGGTTTTGTAAAAGCAGCCCCAAAGGGCTATTTTGAGTCTGGAAACCCAGGAGCCTTCCAGACAACCCTGTACATATGTTTTGAACTTTATATTTCAAAAATACATAATATGGCTTTTGAAAACCCTTTTAAAACATGTTTTGAAACCCCGAAGCAGCTTGGATAATCCAGACAGGACCAGGAGAGCTAAGGAGAGCCTGAAACCAGAGCACTTGTCGAGCCTGGCACAGCAACTCTTGTATCAAATTTACACCCCTAGGATCTCGAACGTCCAAGACCCTGTTATCATCAAAACATCCTTTGAAGTCATCTCCGGAAGGCGAAAACAGAGGCGGACGATCATGTTGGCGAAGACCCAATGCAGACGGAGCACTGATGCTGTCAGGCCCCGCACAAACCGTTCGTTTCGAATACAGCTCGAAGGAGTCAGAGTTCAGTTTGGATTGGATCTGGACCATACTTATCCAGATCCCAATCCAAACCCATCTATGGACTTGGATTTGGATTTGGATTCAAAAATCCAATCCAATATCCATATCCATGGCCCACATCACCTTCTCATAAATGGAGGTGGGGCCCACTTGAAATTCACGTGGGATTATGGGCATGAGAGAGAGTGGGGATGGATAAGATCAAGTATGGCTGTAATTAAGCGTGACTTGTGTGTCAAGTTTGGGGTTAATCATGTGGGTTAGCCTAATTGAGTGGGTTTAAGCTTGTAATTAGCCAAAACCTAACCTAGGGTTGCACCAACATGATGTGGTTAAGGTCCATGGGTCATGCAAAGGGAGCTCCTTCACCTAAACCTAACCCAAAACACCTAATCCTAGCCTTCCACCCTAATCCAACCCTAATCTGAGCCTAATCACCTAACCTACCTCCCTAATCCCGGCCTAATCCCAACCTAATCACCTAACCCACTTCCCTAATCCTTCCCTAAACCTAGGTTAATTTCCCTAAACCTAGCCTAATCCTAGCCTAATCACCTAACCTAGTTCACTAAACCTCACCCTAGAACCCACCCACCTAACCAAACCCTAAACCCCTAAACCATCCCTAGCCCACAACCTACCCAAACCACTAGTATGCCCTACCCTTTCCAGCCCACCTTATCATCATACCACCCTACCTAAACCACCTAACCACTACCCCAAACCCAGCCCTAACCGACCTACCCATCCCTATATAACCCCCCCCTTGGGGGCGGGTTTTCATATCTGTAAACACCCCGACATCCCACGAATTTCTTAAACGAATCTGGTTTTATACAAGCAGCCCCCAAAGGGCCATTTTGAGTTTGGAAACCCAGGAGCCTTCCAAACAACCCTGTATATATGTTTTAAACTTTATCTTTCAAAAACATATGATATAGCTTTTGAAAACCCTCTTAAAACACGTTTTGAAACCCCAAAAGTGGCTTGGCCCGATCAAGACAGGACCAGGAGAGCCAAGAAGAGCCCGGAACCGGAGCACCTGTCGAGCCCGGCGCAGCAACTCTTGTATCTGATTCACATCCCAGGATCTCGAACGTCCAAGACCCTGTTCTTATCAAAATAGCATTTGAAGTCATCTCCGGAAGGCAGAAACGGAGGCGGACGACTATGTTGGCGAAGACCCAACGCAGACGGAGTACTGATGCTGTCAGGCCCCGCACAAATCGTCCGTCTCGAACCCAGCTCGAAGGAGTCAGAGTTCAGTTTGGATTGGATCTGGACCATATATATCCAGATTCCAATCCAAACCCATATGTGGACTTGGATTTGGATTTGGATCCAGAGATCCAATCCAATATCCATATCCATGGCCCACATCACCTTCTCATAAATGGAGGTGGGGCCCACTTGGAATTCACGTGGGATATTGGGCATGAGAGAGAGTGGGGGTGAAAAATATCAAGAGTGTTGTATTAAGCTTGACTTGTGTGTCAAGTTTGGGTTAAGCATGTGGGTTAGCCTAATTGAGTGGGTTTAAGCTTGTAATTAGCTAAAACCTAACCTAGGGCTGCACCAACATGGGGTGACATGGGTCAAGGTCTATGGGCCATGCTAAGGGAGCTCCTTCACCTAAACCTAGCCCAAAATGCCTAAACCTAGCCTAAACCCCTAATCCACCCCTAATCTGAACCTAATCACCTAACCCACTTCCCTAATCCCGTCCTAATCCTAACCTAATCACCTAATCCACTTCCCTAATCCTTCCCTAAACCTAGATTAATTTCCCTAATCCTAGCCTAAACCTAGCCTAATCACCTAACCTAGCTCACTAAACCTCACCCTAAAACCCAACCACCTAACCTAGCCCTAAACCCCTAAACCACCCTTAGCCCACGATTTACCCAAACCCCTAGTTTTAAAATATCTGGCCCAACCCCATCCAGCCCACCTTATCTACATACCACCCTACCTAAACCACCTAACCACTACCCACAGCCCAGCCCTAACCGACCTACCCATCCCCTATTTAAACCCCCCTCATTGTGGGCGGGTTTTCTAAGTGGGAACCACTCTACCTCACCCAGCCGGGCCCTCTCCTTCTCCCTTCTCTCACCCAGCCGGGACAACTCCCCACCTTGGCCTGCTCCAGCTGCTCCACCAGCCGCCACCTGCTCCGCCACCTTCCCTCTTCCGTCCACCACCACTACCCCTCAGCCGGACGCCATCATCTTCCCCCAACTGAACCAGCCGACAGCCACCTGCCCGCCACTTTCCCACTCCATCCGCCACTTCTCCCCATTCGGTAAGTACCTTGCACCTTACCTAGCCCCCTTCTCTACCACCTCTCCACTCTTAGCCACCCATCCTCCCTTCAGCTCAGCCCCTTTGCCGCCACCACCTAAACCTAGCCGAACCTAGTATAACCCAAGTTGCTGGCCACTACTTAGCCACCATCTCCCATTCGGCCAACCCCCCTAGGTGTCCTATTTGGCCTTCCCACTAGCTCACCTTTTAGGTCCAGTTTCCCTAAGTACCCAACTTCCCTAGTGATCCTAATACCCACTTGTTCAGCCACTCTAAACTCCCTACTTGGAGTGCTGGCGAAGACCTACGCAGACGGAGTACTGATGCGGTCATGCCCGCACAAATGGGGATTCCGTCTCGAGGATGCCAGCATCCAAAGGAGTCAGATTCAGTTTGGATTGGATTCAGGCGCCACCTACTTGCCACCGGCCCCCTTCGAGGCGTCTATCCCGCGCCCCATTTGCAGCCGGCCAGCACCCTTGATCACCTACCTTCGCGGAGCTCCCGTTTGCAGCCCAAAGCCAAGGCCACGCTCAAGCAAGACCTCTACGGACCAGCTACCCGTAAGTGTCTAAACTCGATTTTTAGTCGTACACTTGCTTGAAATTCAATTTGATACGGGGTTGTAATAACGGAGCATAGTCTCCCCCCGCTTGTAATAACGTGGCTTGGCACAACCACACACGTGCACTCTCTTAGTCGTGCACAATTTTGAACACACACGGGCCTAATCAGCCCCTAATATATAAATGTACATATATATTCCATTCTCGAAGGGTTTTGTTTATGTTGGGTGCGTTGTCTTTCAATTCAAGCACTCTCACACACATTGAGCTTTCACTCTTATTTGAAAGACCCAAGTAAGGGCCGACCTATACTATTTGGGTTTCATTTCATGTCGTGTGAGTAAGTCTTTCAATTCAAGCACTTTCACACACATTGAGCCTTCGCTCTTACTCCCAAGACCTTAGTAAAGGCCTTATTGCAGTTATATTTGGGTTTCATTTATGTCGTATGTGTAGTACTTCAATTCAAGCACTCTCACACACATTGAGCCTTCGCTCTTACTCCCAAGACCTTAGTCAAGGCCATACTGCAATTTATATTTGGGTTTAATTTCAAGCACGCACCCACATTGAGCCTTCGCTCTTATTTGCAAGACCCGAGTAAGGGCTCATATACATAAGATATATACATATCTCCCTTCGGTTATTTCCCTTCGGTTATTTCCCTTCGGTTATTTCCCTTCTGTTATTTCCCTTCAGTATTGTCTTTACATTTCGGGTTTTCCCTTTGGAGTAGCGTGAGTTTGCATTGCATCTACGCCATACCACGAGGTTGGACGCATATTGCATCAAAGCAAGCCTCGCTCGAATTCGCCCATGTAGTGGAGTGTTCATAACACACAAACTAGGCGACCCAAAAAGGGATAAAAGAAAAGACTTAGGCACGTGCAAATCCACGTGATCTAAAATATGCAATCGCATCTTAAAGACCCGAAATAGACACCTCGAACCGCTTCGTAGACTTTCTCCCCAAAACTCGATTTTTGCAAAAGCGTACAGACTGACCCTTGCACATCGGTGCAAGAAGGTCTGCGACGACAAGAGCTTACTTGCTCACAGTCGCCACGTTTAGAAGTCAGTGTTAAATATATCTTCGCTAGCTTGAGTAAGCTAGCTGGCACGCCCTATTTATATACATAGGCCTTAGACGCACGATAAGATCCACTCCAAGCCCCGAAAGAGGCAAAGAGGCGGGGATTTTCGCGCGTCTACAGAGATTGGCACGCCCGGTGGGACGTGAGCCTTTTCAAAAATCGAGTTTACTTGTAGAAGTCTTGCGAAAATTTTATAAAGGTGTCGTTTTTAACTTGTTTTCTTTGCTTTTACTTAGGAAATTTTGAAAAAGCTTGAAAAGCATGTCAAAATCCAATCCAAGTGAAGTGTCGAGCCAAGGCTCATGCGCATCAAGTTCTCACTCTAGGAGGATTTTCAAAAACAAAATAAAACTAGATGAAATCGAGGACTTGAGAAGGGAATTTGAGGCCAAAATCGATGCTCTCAGCCAAGAGGCTGAAGTAGGCGATTCATGTTCATCAAACGGTGAACAAAGGCCTAAAAAGAAAATTGAAAAACCTCGCAAGCAAAAAGAGGCCTCCGTAATGGAAGGCAACCAATACCATGAGTCCTTCACACAAAAGGACCGTAAAGCCCTACAGCAGCTGCTGAAAGGGCAAAATAAAGAGAAAAGAAGCTACGCCCTGTCTGATTTCCTTCCTATGGATTACGAAACAGACAGTGACGATGAAATACCGAACTTCCATCGGTATGATGGCATGGGAGACCCTAGGTCTCACTTGCAGCTTTTCTCACGTCGAGCCCATAAGAAGAAAAAGGACTCGATGAAATGGGTGTATTGGTTCCCCCTATCCCTTAAAGGCACAGCTGCCAAATGGCTGGCTTCCTACGACTTAAGCCAGTTCGCTACTTTTGAAGAGTTAGCGAACTGCTTCATGCAAAGATTTGCACACAACGTGGAAGTCACGCCAACCCTGAATACCTTAAGGGATACAAAGTGTAGACGCGCGAAAAATCCCCGCCTCTTCGCCTCTTTCGTGGCTTGGAGTGGCTCTTTATCGTGCGTCTAAGGCCTATGTATACAAATAGGGCGTGCCAGCTAGCTTACTTAAGCTAGCGAAGATATATCAACACTGACTTCTAAACGTGGCGACTGTGAGCAAGTGAGCTCTTGTCGTCGCAGACCTTCTTGCACCGATGCGCAAGGGTCAGTCTGTACGCTTTTGCAAAAATCGAGTTTTTAGGGAGAAAGTCTACGAAACGGTTCGAGGTGTCTATTTCGGGTCTTTAAGATGCGATTGCATGTTTTAGATCACGTGGATTTGCACGTGCCTAAGTCTTTTCTTTTATCCCTTTTTGGGTCGCCTAGTTTGTGTGTTATGAACACTCCACTACATGGGCGAATTCGAGCGGGGGTTGCTTCGATGCAATATGCGTCCTACCTCGTGGTATGGCGTAGATGCAATGCAAACTCACGCTACTCCAAAGGGAAAACCCGAAATGTAAAGACAATGCTGAAGGGAAATAACAGAAGGGAAATAACCGAAGGGAAATAACCGAAGGGAAATAACCGAAGGGAAATAACCGAAGGGAGATACGTATATATCTTATGTATATGAGCCCTTACTCGGGTCTTGCAAATAAGAGCGAAGGCTCAATGTGGGTGCGTGTTTGAATTGAAAGACTTACACACACGACATAAATGAAACCCAAATATAACTGCAATAAGGCCTTTACTAAGGTCTTGGGAGTAAGAGCGAAGGCTCAATGTGTGTGAAAGTGCTTGAATTGAAAGACTTACTCACACGACAAGAAAGGAAACCCAAATAGTATAGGTCGGCCCTTACTTGGGTCTTTCAAATAAGAGCGAAAGCTCAATGTGTGTGAGAGTGTTCGAATTGAAAGACTTACTCACACGACATGAAATGAAACCCAAATAGTATAGGTCGGCCCTTACTTGGGTCTTTCAAATAAGAGCGAAAGCTCAATGTGTGTGAGAGTGTTCGAATTGAAAGACTTACTCACACGACATGAAATGAAACCCAAATAGTATAGGTCGACCCTTACTTGGGTCTTTCAAATAAGAGTGAAAGCTCAATGTGTGTGAGAGTGTTCGAATTGAAAGACAACGCACCCAACTTAAACAAAACCCTTCGGAAATGAAATATATACGTACACTTATATATTAGGGGCTGATTAGGCCCGTGTGTGTTCAAAATTGTGCACGACTAAGAGAGTGCACGTGTGTGGTTGTGCCAAGCCACATTATTACAAGCGGGGGGAGACTATGCTCCGTTATTACAACCCCGTATCAAATTGAATTTCAAGCAAGTGTATGACTAAAGACCGAGTTTAGACACTTACGAGTAGCTGGTCCGTAGAGGTCTTGCTTGAGCGTGGCCTTGGCTTTGGGCTGCAAACGGGAGCTCCGCGAAGGTATGTGCTCAAGGGTGCTGGCCGGCTGCAAATGGGGCGCGGGATGGACGCCTCGAAGGGGACCGGTGGCAAGTGGGCGGCGCCTCCAAGTAGGGAGTTTAGAGTGGCTGACTAAGTGGGTCTTAGGGTCACTAGGGAAGTTAGGGACTTAGGGAAACTGGACCTAAAAGGTGAGCTAGTGGGAAGGCCAAAGAGGACACCTAGGGGGGTTGGCCGAATGGGAGATGGTGGCTAAGTAGTGGCCAGCCACTTGGGTTATCCTAGGTTCGGCTAGGCTTAGGTGGTGGCGGCAAAGGTGCTGAGCTGAAGGGGAGATGGGTGGCTAAGAGTGGAGAGGTGGTAGAGAGTGGCTTTGAGGGAGTTAAGGGGACTTACCGAATGGGGAAGAGTGGCGGATGGAGTGGGAGAGTGGCGGATGGAGTGGGAGAGTGGCGGGCAGGTGGTTGTCGGCTGGTGGAGTTGGGAAGATATGGTGGCGTCCGGCTGGGGGGCAGTGGTGGTGGACGGAAGAGGGAAGGTGGCGGCTGGTGGAGGAGCTGGAGCTGCTGGGGAGTGGCCACGGCTGGGTGAGAGATGGGAGAAGGAGAGGGCCCGGCTGGGAGTGGAGAGTGGTTCCCACTTGGAAAACCCGCCCACAATGAGGGGGGTTTAAATAGGGGATGGGTAGGTCGGTTAGGGCTGGGTTGTGGGTAGTGGTTAGGTGGTTTAGGTAGGGTAGTATGTAGATAAGGTGGGCTGGATGGGGTTGGGCCAGATATTTTAAAACTAGGTGTTTGGTAAAATCGTGGGCTAAGGGTGGTTTAGGGGTTTAGGGCTAGGTTAGGTGGTTGGGTTTTAGGGTGAGGTTTAGTGAGCTAGGTTAGGTGGTTTAGGCTAGGTTTAGGCTAGGATTAGGGAAATTAATCTAGGTTTAGGGAAGGATTAGGGGAGTGGGTTAGGTGATTAGGTCGGGATTAGGCCGGGATTAGGGAAGTGGGTTAGGTGATTAGGTTGGGATTAGGGGTGGATTAGGGGTTTAGGCTAGGTTTAGGCATTTTGGGTTAGGTTTAGGTGAAGGAGCTCCCTTAGCATAGCCCATAGACCTTGATCACCCCATGTTGGTGCAGCCCTAGGTTAGGTTTTAGCTAATTACAAGCTTAAACCCACTCAATTAGGCTAACCCACAAGATTAAACCCAAACTTGACACACAAGTCAAGCTTAATACAACACTCTTGATATTTTTCACCCCCACTCTCTCTCATGCCCAATATCCCACGTGAATTTCAAGTGGGCCCCACCTCCATTTATGAGAAGGTGATGTGGGCCATGGATATGGGTATTGGATTGGATCTCTGGATCCAAATCCAAATCCAAGTCCACATATGGGTTTGGATTGGAATCTGGATATTTATGGTCCAGATCCAATCCAAACTGAACTCTGACTCCTTCGAGCTGGGTTCGAGACGGACGATTCGTGCGGGGCCTGACAGCATCAGTACTCCATCTGCGTTGGGTCTTCGCCAACATGGTCGTCCGCCTCCGTTTCTGCCTTCCGGAGATGACTTCAAATGCTATTTTGATAAGAACAGGGTCTTGGACGTTCGAGATCCTGGGATGTGAATCAGATACAAGAGTTGCTGCGCCGGGCTCGACAGGTGCTCCGGTTCCGGGCTCTTCTTGGCTCTCCTGGTCCTATCTTGATCGGGCCAAGCCACTTTGGGGTTTCAAAATATGTTTTAACAGGGTTTTCAAAAGCTATATCATATGTTTTTGAAAGATAAAGTTTAAAACATATATACAGGGTTGTTTGGAAGGCTCCTGGGTTTCCAAACTCAAAATGGCCCTTTGGGGCTGCTTGTATAAAAACCAGATTTGTTTAAGAAATTCGTGGGATTTCGGGGTGTTTACACAAAGCAAGGCATGAACGAAGACGTGCATGCCTTCATTATAAGATGGAGGTCTCTTTTGGGCCAAGTGCGAGAGCCTATATCCGAAGGATGCGCAGTAATGCTCATCCTGGATAATTTCAAAAGCGAGTTAAAAACCCTTCTCTCGCTCCATGAGATTTCAACTTTCCATAAGTTGATCAAAAAGGCCTCCCTTTTCGAAACCAACTTGCGAAAAGGGACATACGACCACCTATGGAAAGGAAGTGCCGTTCCTAAAACACGTGTGGAAAAGCCCATCACATATGGGCTGCCCACAACGGACAAAGGGGCAAAGCCCCATAAAATCGCCAATGTCTGGGTGGATCCAGGCATGGCGGGCACTTCTAAAAATTTTGAAAAAATAGAAAATAAGAGAGAACGCAAATTTTCAAAACCAATTGAAAAACGGGAGTACACTCCGCTGGGGCAACCTGTGTCGGAGGTCCTAGACCTCTTACTTGCCCAGGGCATAATCGAACTCCCTGAAATCCCCGAAGGAGTCACGTCCAAAGGGGGGTATTTAAACCGATTTTGCAAGTATCATCGGCTCAAAGGCCATGATACCAAACGGTGCTTCTCTCTTCTAAATAAAATTGAGAACTTGATAGCGGAGGGCCGGCTCCAGGTCACTGCGGAATCTGAGCCACCTCAAGCTATCTTCAAGGAACCCTTTCCCAAACACGCCAGTGGCAGTGGGAAAGGAAAGGAGGTATGTACCCTCACCATTTCCAAGGAACTAGCACAAAAACCAGAGCCTGGTCGACCTGCTTGTGCGCCCATCCTTGTACTATACAAGAGGCCCGCCCAAGTCGTCATTCGGGGACCATCAAAAGTGGAAACCCCGGCAAAGCCAGTTTTTAAAATCCAAGGTTCTCCTCAGCTCATCCTTAGAGCCAAGTTTAGCGCGAACCCTAGGCTGGTCGTGGGGGAAGTCACTAGATCCGGGAGGATCTACCAACCCCCGCACCTTCAAGGTGCTCAAAAGGTGGTCAGTGTGCCTGGCCCCTCAAAAGCATGTATCCCTAGTGGTCTGCCAAAAGCAGATAAGGACAAAATCATCCTAAATCCTTATGATTTCGAAAACCACCTTTCAAAGATTCCTATTCACATGTCTATCCTAGAGCTTATCAAAACCTCGCCTAGGCATAGACTTGTCTTAGAGAAAATTCTAGAAAGGGCCAAGGTTGATTCGAACATAAGTCCGGAATCCTTGTCTGCCCAAGTGGCTTTATTAGGAGCAAAATCGCCCATCACCTTTTCGGAAGATGATGTAGATAGACCCTACGAAACCCATAACCAGGCCCTGCACATCGAGGTGGTTCTAAACAACCACTCTCTGGACAGGTGCCTAGTCGATGGTGGAGGAGGGCTCAACATCCTTCCACTTCACGTGGCGTACAAAATCGGAGTCACCTTGACTTCAGTGAACCCAAGCCCCATCGTTATCACTGGATACGATGGGAATGCGTCTAGGCCTTTAGGATCCATCGAACTCCCAATGGAAACGGGAGGGATCGAACACACGGGGGTGTTCCATGTCTTGGACATCCACCCCCATTATAACCTGTTGCTGGGAAGACCCTGGATACACAGTTTGGGCACTGTGCCATCCACCTTCCACAGGTGTGTTAAGATCCCTTTTAGGGACCAGGTCGTAGTGATCCTAGGTGAGAGTCACCCACAGCTTCAGGGGATCATAAACTCCCCTTGTTTATCGAGCTCCCAGGCCCACGAGGCTAACCTGGGGCAAATTATGGTTGAGCCACCTCGGCTCGTGTTGAACAACCCTAGGAAGGTTGTATGTGTGAAGGGGCCGCCCAAAGCAGGCCCCCTCCCGACTCTAATCCTCCTAGGAAAACCCAAACGTTCCCTATTTCCAAAACCCCTGGACAAAAGGCCATACGAGCCTAATATGGACGATAGCATGTTCCAGGACCACGACTTATATCCCATCTTTTCAAAAAACAAAAGGTCGTGGAACATGTTATTAAACATGGGCTACACGCCCTACAAAAGTCTAGGGGCACAAAACCAGGGTCTCCTAGAGCCCATCCTTCCTAGGGCCAACCCAAGCCGATATGGGATCGGCTATACTCCCCAAATACCGCCGGAACCACCCCCTGTGACCACCTGGGTCAAGGGTGCCCCGGAGCCTGTCTTAGAAGAGACCTATGGTTTAGACCTCCTATTCCGAGTCTAACCCATATTGTTTTCCCTTTGTAGGTTTGACGGAAGATCCCTTTTTCTAAAAAAATACCAAAAACATTTGAAAACTTAAAATCAAAAAAATCGAAAAACAAGAAAAACCAAAACAATGGAAAAACAAAAACTCGAAAAAAGTGTGCTTTGTATAGTTCCCAAAGTTCTTGTTTTACAAAAACCCAAAAAAATCGAAAATTTGGAAAATACCAAAAAGATTTTGTACATAGCTGCTCCTGGTATGACTTTGGCGAAAGAAAAGGACTTCGAAAGAAACGTCGTCTGCATAGCCAGACCAAAAATTTCGAAATCGCTTGAAAATCCAAGTACAAAACCAGGTTATTTTGAAAACCACGCATCAAGTTCCCTGGGGTCTAAAGCCCACGAGAATGATCAAAGCCCAGAAGTGGATCCCCTTGAGGAAGATCCCACTTCTGAGCTCCCAGAATTTCATAGAATTCTCGATTTTGAAAGACCTTCCCAATCAGTAGGAGGAGATTTCGTAGAGGTGAACCTAGGGGATGATTCCAATCCCAAAACCATCAAAATAGGCGCATGCTTGCATGAAACTGAAAAGTTAGCATTCATTGCATTTCTACGAACCTATTTAGATGTGTTTGCATGGACGTATGAAGACATGCCGGGCATAGATCCCAGCATAGTCGAGCATCGTCTTCCCTTAGATATAGGTGTAAAACCAATAAAGCAGAAGCTTAGGAAAATACACCCGAATGTACACACGCAAGTCAAAGAGGGTTTAGAAGATCTGCTAAAAGCCGGATTTATAAAACCCATTGCGTATTCTGATTGGTTGTCAAATATCGTTGTAGTTCGAAAAACCAATGGGAAAATTCGAATATGCATCGATTTCAGAAACCTGAATAAAGCCACTCCAAAGGATAATTATCCTTTACCAAACATAGATTTGATAGTCGATAGTACTGCAAATCATGAAATGTTTTCATTTATGGATGGCTATTCAGGCTATAATCAAATCAAACTAAGTCCACGAGATCAGGGTAAGACCGCCTTCACAACCCCATGGGGCACGTACTGCTATACAGTCATGCCCTTTGGTTTGAAAAATGCCGGCGCAACATACCAACGAGCCATGAACACGATCTTCCATGATCAAATTCACGAGCTTGTAGAAGTGTATGTAGATGATCTCTTGGCGAAATCCAAAACCCGATGCACCCATATCGAATGTTTACAAAAGATTTTCGAAAGGCTTAGGCTTTACAAAGTAAAGCTAAACCCTCAAAAATGTGTGTTCGGGGTAGAATCAGGAAAGCTTCTAGGCTTTATGGTGAGCCAAAGGGGAATAGAAGTCGACCCCTCTAAGTGTCGAGCCATCATAGACATGGCTCCACCCTCCAATCTCACCCAAGTCCGTAGCCTCCAGGGTCGATTACAATCTGTGCGCCGATTCATATCAAATCTGGCAACTAGATGCGAACCCTTCAACAAACTGTTGAGGAAGGGTACGAAATTCTTATGGGATGACGAATGCCAAAAGTCCTTCGAGAGACTAAAGGCATACTTGGTTAATCCCCCCGTTTTGAATCCTCCAAAACAAGGAAAACCGCTTTTATTATACATCTCCGTGCATGTAAACGCTTTAGGAGCCCTGTTGGCTCAATACGAGGATGACACCCATAAGGAGTATGCCATCTACTATATTTCAAAAACTCTCTTGGCTTATGAACGAAATTATCAAGCCATGGAGAAGACGTGCTTGGCCCTAGTTTGGGCCTGCCAGAAATTCAGACACTACTTCCTAGATCATGAGATCTGGATAGTGTCCAAGCTTGACCCAATCAAGCACTTGTTCGAAAAACCCATTCTCATGGGTAGATTGGGCAAATGGCAACTCCTTCTAATGGAGTATGATCTAAAATACCATCACCAGATCTCCGTTAAGGGGCAAGCCCTAGCAGATTACATGGCTGACTTCCCCTTGGAGGACGCATATCCCACTCTTGTCGAAATGCCTGATGAAGGCATATTGCAAAACCATTTTCAAAACCACATTTTGGCAAATTCTTTCGAAAACCAAGTGTGGAAGATGCACTTCGACGGGGCACGAAACCAACGAGGGGCTGGTGCCGGGATCATCCTAATCTCCCCTGAAAAGGGCGAGATTCCCATAGCAGTCCGCTTAGATTTTGAATGTTCCAACAACGTAGCTGAGTATGAAGCACTCATACAAGGCTTGAGGATTTCGAAAACTCTAGGGGCATCATGCATCGAGGTCTTTGGAGACTCGCTCCTTGTCATAAACCAGGTTTTAAAAATTTGGCAAGTACGTAATGAGAAACTACTTCCATATCACGAGTTGGCCACTCGATTGGTCCAATCCTTCCAATCGTGTAAGCTCACACACGTAGGAAGAGAGGACAATGGCATTGCCGATGCCCTCTCCTCCTTGGGTTCAGCCCTGAAGGTCGATCCCATTTCAGGGACCAGATCTTTGGAAATATGGCATGCGCCCCATCCATCCACACACGACTTGGATATTTGCCAAAACAACCCAGAGTCTATTGAAAAACCCTGGTTCTATGACATAAAACATTTTTTAGAAAATGGGGGATTCACCGAGGATGCCACATCCAAAGATAGGGCATTCATTCGTAAGATTTCGACCCGATACACCATTCTGGGTGGGGTCTTATACAAAAAGAGTTTTACCGGCATTCTGCTTAGGTGTATCGACCTAGAGGAGGCTAGGATAGTAATGCATGAATTCCACGACGGAGAATGTGGAGGTCATGTTAATGCCAACATGATGGCAATGAAAATACTTAGAGGGGGTTATTTTTGGTCCACCCTGAAAAAGGATTGTCACGATCATGTTAGGAAGTGTCATCCATGTCAAGTGCATGGGCACGCCATTCATATCCCTTCATCTGCATTGCATTCCGTGGTCAGCCCCTGGCCATTTACCATGTGGGCGTTTGACATTGTAGGCCCCATATTTCCAAAGGCCTCGAATGGGCATCGTTTTATTTTAGCAGCCACGGAGTATTTCTCCAAGTGGGTGGAAGCCATTTCCCTAACGAATGTAATGGGGCAACATGTGGTGGCTTTCATCCGGAGGAATATCTTGGCTCGATTTGGGGTTCCACGAGACCTTGTGTCTGATAATGGTACCCCATTCAAGAACGAGCGGATGGTTAAGTTGTGCAACACGTATGGCATAACTCACCACTTCTCCTCGCCCTACTACCCTCAAGGCAACGGCCAAGCCGAAGCCACAAACAAGACTCTCATTGGTATCATTGAGAAAACCTTAGAGAAGGGTAGGAGGTGGCATGAGAAGCTGGATGAAGCCTTATGGGCTTATAGGACTTCCATCCGGACTCCTACAAATGCCACACCATTCGAATTGGTCTATGGCACAAACGCCATTCTTCCCATTCATACCCAACTGCATTCATTCCATACATCCATTGCACTCGACCTCCCCCTAGAGACACTCCAGCATGCTAGGATGGTCGAGCTAGATTTGCTAGATGAGAGGCGACTCCTTGCCATGGATCATGCTCGTGCATACCGGCAAAGGATAGCCCGACATTATAGCAAACACATGAGACCTCGCCACTTTGAAGTGGGAGATCTGGTCTTGAAAACCATCCACCATCGTGGCCCACACCCCCTAGGCAAGTGGCGCCCCAACTGGGATGGACCCTATGTTGTATGAGCAACCACTACGAACAATTCGTATTGGTTGATCGATGTAGAAGGTAGGAATTTAGCAGATCCTATCAATATTCAATACTTAAAGAAGTATCATGTGTAGGATCTGGATTAAATTCCAGTTTTCGAAAATTTAAGAGGAATAGCTGCCCTGAGACGTGTGAATAAGGTGCAAAAGCAATTCATGTGACCCTAAGTAAGAGAATTCGCACTTGTGAAAGAGTAGAGTTTTCAAAATCGTGGTTGCATTTCAAAATCCTTCATCTTACAAAGAAGGGTGTAGACGCGCGAAAATCCCCGCCTCTTCGCCTCTTTCGTGGCTTGGAGTGGATCTTATCGTGCGTCTAAGGCCTAGATATACAAACAGGGCGTGCCAGCTAGCTTACTTAAGCTAGCGAAGATATATCAATACTGACTTCTAAACGTGGCGACTGTGAGCAAGTGAGCTCTTGTCGTCGCAGACCTTCTTGCACCGATGCGCAAGGGTTAGTCTGTACGCTTTTGCAAAAATCGAGTTTTAGGGAGAAAGTCTACGAAACGGTTCGAGGTGTCTATTTCGGGTCTTTAAGATGCGATTGCATGTTTTAGATCACGTGGATTTGCACGTGCCTAAGTCTTTTCTTTTATCCCTTTTTGGGTCGCCTAGTTTGTGTGTTATGAACACTCCACTACATGGGCGAATTCGAGCGGGGGTTGCTTCGATGCAATATGCGTCCTACCTCGTGGTATGGCGTAGATGCAATGCAAACTCACGCTACTCCAAAGGGAAAACCCGAAATGTAAAGACAATGCTGAAGGGAAATAACAGAAGGGAAATAACCGAAGGGAAATAACCGAAGGGAAATAACCGAAGGGAAATACGTATATATCTTATGTATATGAGCCCTTACTCGGGTCTTGCAAATAAGAGCGAAGGCTCAATGTGGGTGCGTGCTTGAATTGAAAGACTTACACACACGACATGAAATTAAACCCAAATATAAATTGCAGTATGGCCTTGACTAAGGTCTTGGGAGTAAGAGCGAAGGCTCAATGTGTGTGAGAGTGCTTGAATTGAAGTACTACACACACGACATAAATGAAACCCAAATATAACTGCAATAAGGCCTTTACTAAGGTCTTGGGAGTAAGAGCGAAGGCTCAATGTGTGTGAGTGTAGAATTGAAAGACTTACTCACACGACAAGAAATGAAACCCAAATAGTATAGGTCGGCCCTTACTTGGGTCTTTCAAATAAGAGCGAAAGCTCAATGTGTGTGAGAGTGTTTAAATTGAAAGACTTACTCACACGACATGAAATGAAACCCAAATAGTATAGGTCGGCCCTTACTTGGGTCTTTCAAATAAGAGCGAAAGCTCAATGTGTGTGAGAGTGTTTAAATTGAAAGACTTACTCACACGACATGAAATGAAACCCAAATAGTATAGGTCGGCCCTTACTTGGGTCTTTCAAATAAGAGCGAAAGCTCAATGTGTGTGAGAGTGTTTAAATTGAAAGACTACACACCCAACTTAAACAAAACCCTTCGGAAATGAAATATATACGTACACTTATATATTAGGGGCTGATTAGGCCCGTGTGTGTTAAAAATTGTGCACGACTAAGAGAGTGCACGTGTGTGGTTGTGCCAAGCCACGTTATTACAAGCGGGGGGAGACTATGCTCCGTTATTACAACCCCGTATCGAATTGAATTTCAAGCAAGTGTATGATCAAAGACCGAGTTTAGAAACTTACAAGTAGCTGGTCCGTAGAGGTCTTGCTTGAGCGTGGCCTTGGCTTTGGGCTGCAAATGGGAGCTCCGCGAAGGTGTGTGACCAAGGGTGCTGGCCGGCTGCAAATGGGGCGCGGGATGGACGCCTCGAAGGGGACCGGTGGCAAGTGGGCGGCGCCTCCAAGTAGGGAGTTTAGAGTGGCTGACTAAGTGGGTCTTAGGGTCACTAGGGAAGTTAGGTAGTAAGGGAAACTGGCCCTAAAAGGTGAGCTAGTGGGAAGGCCAAATAGGACACCTAGGGGGGATCGGCCAAATGGGAGATGGTGGCTGAGCAGTGGCCAGCCACTTGGGTTATCCTAGGTTCGGCTAGGCTTAGATGGTGGCGGCAAAGAGGTGGAGCTAAGGGGAAGATGGGTGGTTAAGAGTGGAGAGGTGGTAGAGAGTGGTTTTGAGGGAGTTAGGGGGACTTACCGAATGGGAAGGAGTGGCGGCAAAGGTGGCTGTCGGCTGGTGGAAGATGAGAGAAAGAGAGGGCCCGGCTGAGTGAGGTGGTGGTGTCCGGCTGGGGGGGCAGTGATGGTGGACGGAAGAGGGAGAGTGGCGGAGCAGGTGGCGGCTGGTGGGGCTGGAGCTGCTGGGAAGACGGGTGAGAGATGGGAGAAGGAGAGGGCCCGGCTGGGTGGTGGAGTGGTTCCCACTTGGAAAACCCGCCCACAATGAGGGGGGTTTAAATAGGGGATGGGTAGGTCGGTTAGGGCTGGGTTGTGGGTAGTGGTTAGGTGGTTTAGGTAGGGTAGTATGTAGATAAGGTGGGCTGGATGGGGTTGGGCCAGATATTTTAAAACTAGGGGTTTGGGAAAAGTGGGCTAAGGGTGGTTTAGGGGTTTAGGGCTAGGTTAGGTGGTTGGGTTTTAGGGTGAGGTTTAGTGAGCTAGGTTAGGTGGTTTAGGCTAGGTTTAGGCTAGGATTAGGGAAATTAATCTAGGTTTAGGGAAGGATTAGGGAAGTGGGTTAGGTGATTAGGTTGGGATTAGGCCGGGATTAGGGAAGTGGGTTAGGTGATTAGGTTCAGATTAGGGGTGGATTAGGGGTTTAGGCTAGGTTTAGGCATTTTGGGTTAGGTTTAGGTGAAGGAGCTCCCTTAGCATGACCCATAGACCTTGATCACCCCATGTTGGTGCAGCCCTAGGTTAGGTTTTAGCTAATTACAAGCTTAAACCCACTCAATTAGGCTAAACCACAAGATTAAACCCAAACTTGACACACAAGTCAAGCTTAATACAACACTCTTGATATTTATCACCCCCACTCTCTCTCATGCCCAATATCCCACGTGAATTTCAAGTGGGCCCCACCTCCATTTATGAGAAGGTGATGTGGGCCATGGATATGGATATTGGATTGGATCTCTGGATCCAAATCCAAATCCAAGTCCACATATGGGTTTGGATTGGAATCTGGATATATATGGTCCAGATCCAATCCAAACTGAACTCTGACTCCTTCGAGCTGGGTTCGAGACGGACGATTTGTGCGGGGCCTGACAGCATCAGTACTCCGTCTGCGTTGGGTCTTCGCCAACATAGTCGTCCGCCTCCGTTTCTGCCTTCCGGAGATGACTTCAAATGCTTTTTTGATAAGAACAGGGTCTTGGACGTTCGAGATCCTGGGATGTGAATCAGATGCAAGAGTTGCTGTGCCGGGCTCGACAGGTGCTCCGGTTCCGGGCTCTTCTTGGCTCTCTTGGTCCTGTCTTGATCAGGCCAAGCCACTTCGGGTTTTCAAAACATGTTTTAAAAGGGTTTTCAAAAGCTATATCATATGTTTTTGAAAGATAAAGTTTACAACATATATACAGGGTTGTTTGGAAGGCTCCTGGGTTTCCAAACTCAAAAACGGCCCTTTGGGGCTGCTTGTATAAAACCAGATGGATTTTGAGAAATTCGTGGGATTTCGGGGTGTTTACAGATGCCCCTCTTTGGCCTTGTCCAAATAGATTTGGATAAGGGCAAAGATGACAAACACCCCTTTTAATGTCTCCCTAGATCTAGCCACGAAGAATATGGGATCGTCCCATTTTAACAAAATCTCAATTTTACAAACTCTGGTAGGAGGAGATATCACGCCAAAGGGTTTTACTATGGAATCTGGTCCTAAATGGGATCATGTTCATGCAAGTGCCATGCGTGGAATGCCAATGACATGGGTGTGGTGCCAAAAGTGGCGACCTCCCAGAGACCAGGTGTGGTCGAACTCTAGAGACTTACAAGGCCTACTGCTCCAAGTGAGCAAAAACCCTATGCTGTTCGATGTTCGGTTTTTAAAACTTATTTACAAAAGCTATTTACAAAAGGGACAACTGTCTTGAGCCTCGATCCTAAGGATCTCGAGCTCTTCGTGCTTGCCTTTGTTTGAGTCTTAACACTCGCTTATCTAGCGGAGGTTTGATAAGAAAACAAGCTTTATTTCAAATTCCTACGCCTTACTCGAAAGGTCGAATTCTCAAACAAGATGAAATTCAAGTAAGTAAATCCTATTTTTACTTTAGGATTCCTCGAAATGAACCATGCTTTAGCTTGGGATAAGCCAGGGATGGGAAAGAGATACCACGGTCCCTTCTGAAGCGTCCCGTGGTTTGAGGCACAGAAGGCGGAAAACTGCTCTTTTTGAGCTTTTTGGCCTCTTTTTCCTTTTTTTTCATAGAGGGTCTCCCTTTGGGAGTATTTTTTCTTTAATCCCTCTTTTTCATAAGAGAATCGATTTTTCTTTTAAACTCTGGTTTCCTTCTTTTGGAAAGAGACTTTAAATGGGAAATTCCCTTTTGATTTGGGCCTTTGTTTTCCTTTTGGAAGGAGAAGAGAAGAGGGGAGGACTTATCCCAGGCCTACACTCGATCCATTACAGATCGGCCTATTTAGAAATAGCACGTACTACTTGCAAGTATCTTGCTATGTTGAACTAGGCCTTTCTTTGTAAAATGAAGGATTTTGTAATGCAACCACGATTTTGAAAACTCCACTCTTTCACAAGTGTGAATTCTCTCACTTAGGGTCACACGAGTTGCTTTTGCACCTTATTCACACGTCTCAGGGCAGCTATCCCTATAAAATTTTCGAAAACTGGAATTTAATCCAGATCCTACACATGATACTTCTTTAAGTATTGAATATTGATAGGATCTGCTAAATTCCTACCTTCTACATCGATCAACCAATACGAATTGTTCGTAGTGGTTGCTCGTACAACATAGGGTCCATCCCAGTTGGGGCGCCACTTGCCTAGGGGGTGTGGGCCACGATGATGGATGGTTTTTAAGACCAGATCTCCCACTTCAAAGTGGCGAGGTCTCATGTGTTTGCTATAATGTCGGGCTATCCTTTGCCGGTAGGCACGAGCATGATCCATAGCAAGGAGTCGCCTCTCATCTAGCAAATCTAGCTCGGCCATCCTAGCATGTTGAAGCGTCTCTAGGGGGAGGTCGAGTGCATTGGATGTATGGAATGAATGCAGTTGGGTATGAATGGGAAGAATGGCGTTTGTGCCATAGACCAATTCGAATGGTGTGGCATTTGTGGGAGTCCGGATGGAAGTCCTATAAGCCCATAAGGCTTCATCCAGCTTCTCATGCCACCTCCTACCCTTCTCTAAGGTCTTCTCAATGATACCAATGAGAGTCTTGTTTGTGGCTTCGGCTTGGCCGTTGCCTTGAGGGTAGTAGGGCGAGGAGAAGTGGTGAGTTATGCCATACGTGTTGCACAACTTAACCATCCGCTCGTTCTTGAATGGGGTACCATTATCAGACACAAGGTCTCGTGGAACCCCAAATCGAGCCAAGATATTCCTCCGGATGAAAGCCACCACATGTTGCCCCATTACATTCGTTAGGGAAATGGCTTCCACCCATTTGGAGAAATACTCCGTGGCTGCTAAAATAAAACGATGCCCATTCGAGGCCTTTGGAAATATGGGGCCTACAATGTCAAACGCCCACATGGTAAATGGCCAGGGGCTGACCACGGAATGCAATGCTGATGAAGGGATATGAATGGCGTGCCCATGCACTTGACATGGATGACACTTTCTAACATGATCGTGACAATCCTTTTTCAGGGTGGACCAAAAATAACCCCCTCTAAGTATTTTCATCGCCATCATGTTGGCATTAACATGACCTCCACATTCTCCGTCGTGGAACTCGTGCATCACTATCCTAGCCTCCTCTAGGTCGATACACCTAAGCAGAATGCCGGTAAAACTCTTTTTGTATAAGACCCCACCCAGAAGGGTGTATCGGGTCGAAATCTTACGAATGAATGCCCTATCTTTGGATGTGGCATCCTCGGTGAATCCCCCATTTTCTAAAAATTGTTTTATGTCATAGAACCAGGGTTTTTCAATAGACTCTGGGTTGTTTTGGCAAATATCCAAGTCGTGTGTGGATGGATGGGGCGCGTGCCATATCTCCAAAGATCTGGTCCCTGAAATGGGATCGACCTTCAGGGCTGAACCCAAGGAAGAGAGGGCATCGGCGATGCCATTGTCCTCTCTTCCCACGTGTGTGAGCTTACACGACTGGAAGGATTGGACCAATCGAGTGGCCAACTCGTGATATGGAAGTAGTTTTTCATTACGTACTTGCCAAATTTTTAAAACCTGGTTTATGACAAGGAGCGAATCTCCAAAGACCTCGATGCATGATGCCCCTAGAGTTTTCGAAATCCTTAAGCCTTGTATGAGTGCTTCATACTCAGCTACGTTGTTGGAACATTCGAAATCTAAGCGGACCGCTATGGGAATCTCGCCCTTTTCAGGGGAGATTAGGATGATCCCGGCACCAGCCCCTCGTTGGTTTCGTGCCCCGTCGAAGTGCATCTTCCACACTTGGTTTTCAAAAGAATTTGCCAAAATGTGGTTTTGAAAATGGTTTTGCAATATGCCTTCATCAGGCATTTCGACAAGAGTGGGATATGCGTCCTCCAAGGGGAAGTCAGCCACGTAATCTGCTAGGGCTTGCCCCTTAACGGAGATCTGGTGATGGTATTTTAGATCATACTCCATTAGAAGGAGTTGCCATTTGCCCAATCTACCCGTGAGAATGGGTTTTTCGAACAAGTGCTTGATTGGATCAAGCTTGGACACGATCCAGATCTCATGATCTAGGAAGTAGTGTCTGAATTTCTGGTAGGCCCAGACTAGGGCCAAGCACATCTTCTCCATGGCTTGATAATTTCGTTCATAAGCCAAGAGAGTTTTCGAAATATAGTAGATGGCATACTCCTTATGGGTGTCATCCTCGTATTGAGCCAACAGGGCTCCTAAAGCGTTTACATGCACGGAGATGTATAATAAAAGCGGTTTTCCTTGCTTTGGAGGATTCAAAACGGGGGGATTAACCAAGTATGCCTTTAGTCTCTCGAAGGACTTTTGGCATTCGTCATCCCATAAGAATTTCGTACCCTTCCTCAATAGTTTGTTGAAGGGTTCGCATCTAGTTGCCAGATTCGATATGAATCGGCGCACAGATTGTAATCGACCCTGGAGGCTACGGACTTGGGTGAGATTGGAGGGTGGAGCCATGTCTATGATGGCTCGACACTTAGAGGGGTCGACTTCTATTCCCCTTTGGCTCACCATAAAGCCTAGAAGCTTTCCTGATTCTACCCCGAACACACATTTCTGAGGGTTTAGCTTTACTTTGTAAAGCCTAAGCCTTTCGAAAATCTTTTGTACACATTCGATATGGGTGCATCGGGTTTTGGATTTTGCCAAGAGATCATCTACATACACTTCTACAAGCTCATGAATTTGATCATGGAAGATCGTGTTCATGGCTCGTTGGTATGTTGCGCCTGCGTTTTTCAAACCAAAGGGCATGACTGTATAGCAGTACGTGCCCCATGGGGTTGTGAAGGCGGTCTTACCCTGATCTCGTGGGCTTAGTTTGATTTGATTATAGCCTGAATAGCCATCCATGAATGAAAACATTTCATGATTTGCAGTACTATCGACTATCAAATCTATGTTTGGTAAAGGATAATTATCCTTTGGAGTGGCTTTATTCAGGTTTCTGAAATCGATGCATATTCGAATTTTCCCATTGGTTTTTCGAACTACAACGATATTTGACAACCAATCAGAATACGCAATGGGTTTTATAAATCCGGCTTTTAGCAGATCTTCTAAACCCTCTTTGACTTGCGTGTGTACATTCGGGTGTATTTTCCTAAGCTTCTGCTTTATTGGTTTTACACCTATATCTAAGGGAAGACGATGTTCGACTATGCTGGGATCTATGCCCGGCATGTCTTCATACGTCCATGCAAACACATCTAAATAGGTTTGTAGAAATGCAATGAATGCTAACTTTTCAGTTTCATGCAAGCATGTGCCTATTTTGATGGTTTTGGGATTGGAATCATCCCCTAGGTTCACCTCTATGAAATCTCCTCCTACTGATTGGGAAGGTCTTTCAAAATCGAGGATTCTATGAAATTCTGGGAGCTCAGAAGTGGGATCTTCCTCAAGGGGATCCACTTCTGTGCTTCGATCATTCTCGTGGACTTTAGACCCGAGGGAACTTGATGCGTGGTTTTCAAAATAACCTGGTTTTGTACTTGGATTTTCAAGTGATTTCGAAATTTTTGGTCTGGCTATGCAGACGATGTTTCTTTCGAAATCCCTTTCTTTTGCTAAAGTTAAACCAGGAGCAGCTATGTACAAAATCTTTTTGGTATTTTCCAAATTTTTGATTTTTTTGGGTTTTTGTAAAACAAGAACTTTGGGAACTATACAAAGCACACTTTTTTCGAGTTTTTGCTTTTCCATTGTTTTTTGGTTTTTCTTGTTTTTCGATTTTTTTGGCTTTTAAGTTTTCAAATGTTTTTGGTATTTTTAGAAAAAGGGATCTTCCGTCATACCTACAAAGGGAAAACACTATGGGTTAGACTCGGAATAGGAGGTCTAAACCATAGGTCTCTTCTAAGACAGGCTCCGGGGCACCCTTGACCCAGGTGGTCACAGGGGGTGGCTCCGGCGGTATTCGGGGAGTATAGCCGATCCCATATCGGCTTGGGTTGGCCCTAGGAAGGATGGGCTCTAGGAGACCCTGGTTTTGTGCCCCTAGACTCTTGTAGGGCATGTAGCCCATGTTCAATAACATGTTCCACGACCTTTTGTTTTTTGAAAAGATGGGATACAAGTCGTGGTCCTGGAACATGCTATCGTCCATATTAGGCTCGTATGGCCTTTTGTCCAGGGATTTTGGAAATAGGGAACGCTTGGGTTTTCCTAGGAGGATTAGAGTCGGGAGGGGGCCTGCTTTGGGCGGCCCCTTCACACATACAACCTTCCTAGGGTTGTTCAACACGAGCCGAGGTGGCTCAACCATAATTTGCCCCAGGTTAGCCTCATGGGCCTGGGAGCTCGATAAACAAGGGGAGTTTATGATCCCCTGAAGTTGTGGGTGACTCTCACCTAGGATCACTACGACTTGGTCCCTAAAAGGGATCTTGACACACTTGTGGAAGGTGGATGGCACAGCGCACAAACTGTGTATCCAGGGTCTTCCCAGCAACAGGTTATAATGGGGGTGGATGTCCAAGACATGGAACACCCCCGTGTGTTCGATCCCTCCCGTTTCCATTGGGAGTTCGATGGATCCTAAAGGCCTAGACGCATTCCCATCGTATCCAGTGATAACGATGGGGCTTGGGTTTACTGAAGTCAAGGTGACTCCGATCTTGTACGCCACGTGAAGTGGAAGGATGTTGAGCCCTCCTCCACCATCGACTAGGCACCTGTCCAGAGAGTGGTTGTTTAGAACCACCTCGATATGCAGGGCCTGGTTATGGGTTTCGTAGGGTCTATCTACATCATCTTCCGAAAAGGTGATGGGCGATTTTGCTCCTAATAAAGCCACTTGGGCAGACAAGGACTCCGGACTTATGTTCGAATCAACCTTGGCCCTTTCTAGAATTTTCTCTAAGACAAGTCTATGCCTAGGCGAGGTTTTGATAAGCTCTAGGATAGACATGTGAATAGGAATCTTTGAAAGGTGGTTTTCGAAATCATAAGGGTTTAGGATGATTTTGTCCTTATCTGCTTTTGGCAGACCACTAGGGATACATGCTTTTGAGGGGCCAGGCACACTGACCACCTTTTGAGCACCTTGAAGGTGCGGGGGTTGGTAGATCCTCCCGGATCTAGTGACTTCCCCCACGACCAGCCTAGGGTTCGCGCTAAACTTGGCTCTAAGGATGAGCTGAGGAGAACCTTGGATTTTCGAAACTGGTTTTGCCGGGGTTTCCACTTTTGATGGTCCCCGAATGATGACTTGGGCGGGCCTCTTGTATAATACAAGGATGGGCGCACAAGCAGGTCGACCAGGTTCGGGCTTTCGCGCTAGTTCCTTGGAAATGGTGAGGGTACATACCTCCTTTCCTTTCCCACTGCCACTGGCGTGTTTGGGAAAGGGTTCCTTGAAGATAGCTTGAGGTGGCTCAGATTCCGCAGTGACCTGGAGCCGGCCCTCCGCTATCAAGTTCTCAATTTTATTTAGAAGAGAGAAGCACCGTTTGGTATCATGGCCTTTAAGCCGATGATACTTGCAAAATCGGTTTAAATACCCCCCTTTGGACGTGACTCCTTCGGGGATTTCAGGGAGTTCGATCATGCCCTGGGCAAGTAGGAGGTCTAGGACCTCCGACACAGGTTGCCCCAGCGGAGTGTACTCCCGTTTTTCAATTGGTTTTGAAAAATTGCGTTCTCTCTTATTTTCTATTTTTTCAAAATTTTTAGAAGTGCCCGCCATGCCTGGATCCACCCGGACATTGGCGATTTTATGGGGCTTTGCCCCTTTGTCCGTTGTGGGCAGCCCATATGCGATGGGCTTTTCCACACGTGTTTTGGGAACGGCACTTCCTTTCCATAAGTGGTCGTATGTCCCTTTTCGCAAGTTGGTTTCGAAAAGGGAAGCCTTTTTTATCAACTTATGGAAAGTTGAAATCTCATGGAGCGAGAGAAGGGTTTTTAACTCGCTTTTGAAATTATCCAGGATGAGCATCACTGCGCATCCTTCGGATATAGGCTCTCGCACTTGGCCTAAAAGAGACCTCCATCTTATAATGAAGGCATGCACGTCTTCGTTCATGCCTTGCTTTGTATCCCTTAAGGTATTCAGGGTTGGCGTGACTTCCACGTTGTGTGCAAATCTTTGCATGAAGCAGTTCGCTAACTCTTCAAAAGTAGCGAACTGGCTTAAGTCGTAGGAAGCCAGCCATTTGGCAGCTGTGCCCTTAAGGGATAGAGGGAACCAATACACCCATTTCATCGAGTCCTTTTTCTTCTTATGGGCTCGACGTGAGAAAAGCTGCAAGTGAGACCTAGGGTCTCCCATGCCATCATACCGATGGAAGTTCGGTATTTCATCGTCACTGTCTGTTTCGTAATCCATAGGAAGGAAATCAGACAGGGCGTAGCTTCTTTTCTCTTTATTTTGCCCTTTCAGCAGCTGCTGTAGGGCTTTACGGTCCTTTTGTGTGAAGGACTCGTGGTATTGGTTGCCTTCCATTACGGAGGCTTCTTTTTGCTTGCGAGGTTTTTCAATTTTCTTTTTAGGCCTTTGTTCACCGTTTGATGAACACGAATCGCCTACTTCAGCCTCTTGGCTGAGAGCATCGATTTTGGCCTCAAATTCCCTTCTCAAGTCCTCGATTTCATCTAGTTTTATTTTGTTTTTGAAAATCCTCCTAGAGTGAGAACTTGATGCGCATGAGCCTTGGCTCGACACTTCACTTGGATTGGATTTTGACATGCTTTTCAAGCTTTTTCAAAATTTCCTAAGTAAAAGCAAAGAAATCAAGTTAAAAACGACACCTTTATAAAATTTTCGCAAGTCTTCTACAAGTAAACTCGATTTTTGAAAAGGCTCACGTCCCACCGGGCGTGCCAATCTCTGTAGACGCGCGAAAATCCCCGCCTCTTCGCCTCTTTCGTGGCTTGGAGTGGATCTTATCGTGCGTCTAAGGCCTAGATATACAAACAGGGCGTGCCAGCTAGCTTACTTAAGCTAGCGAAGATATATCAATACTGACTTCTAAACGTGGCGACTGTGAGCAAGTGAGCTCTTGTCGTCGCAGACCTTCTTGCACCGATGCGCAAGGGTCAGTCTGTACGCTTTTGCAAAAATCGAGTTTTAGGGAGAAAGTCTACGAAACGGTTCGAGGTGTCTATTTCGGGTCTTTAAGATGCGATTGCATGTTTTAGATCACGTGGATTTGCACGTGCCTAAGTCTTTTCTTTTATCCCTTTTCGGGTCGCCTAGTTTGTGTGTTATGAACACTCCACTACATGGGCGAATTCGAGCGGGGGTTGCTTCGATGCAATATGCGTCCTACCTCGTGGTATGGCGTAGATGCAATGCAAACTCACGCTACTCCAAAGGGAAAACCCGAAATGTAAAGACAATGCTGAAGGGAAATAACAGAAGGGAAATAACCGAAGGGAAATAACCGAAGGGAAATAACCGAAGGGAAATAACCGAAGGGAAATACGTATATATCTTATGTATATGAGCCTTTACTCGGGTCTTGCAAATAAGAGCGAAGGCTCAATGTGGGTGCGTGCTTGAATTGAAAGACTTACACACACGACATGAAATTAAACCCAAATATAAATTGCAGTATGGCCTTGACTAAGGTCTTGGGAGTAAGAGCGAAGGCTCAATGTGTGTGAGAGTGCTTGAATTGAAGTACTACACACACGACATAAATGAAACCCAAATATAACTGCAATAAGGCCTTTACTAAGGTCTTGGGAGTAAGAGCGAAGGCTCAATGTGTGTGAGTGTAGAATTGAAAGACTTACTCACACGACAAGAAATGAAACCCAAATAGTATAGGTCGGCCCTTACTTGGGTCTTTCAAATAAGAGCGAAAGCTCAATGTGTGTGAGAGTGTTTAAATTGAAAGACTTACTCACACGACATGAAATGAAACCCAAATAGTATAGGTCGGCCCTTACTTGGGTCTTTCAAATAAGAGCGAAAGCTCAATGTGTGTGAGAGTGTTTAAATTGAAAGACTTACTCACACGACATGAAATGAAACCCAAATAGTATAGGTCGGCCCTTACTTGGGTCTTTCAAATAAGAGCGAAAGCTCAATGTGTGTGAGAGTGTTTAAATTGAAAGACTACACACCCAACTTAAACAAAACCCTTCGGAAATGAAATATATACGTACACTTATATATTAGGGGCTGATTAGGCCCGTGTGTGTTAAAAATTGTGCACGACTAAGAGAGTGCACGTGTGTTGTTGTGCCAAGCCACGTTATTACAAGCGGGGGGAGACTATGCTCCGTTATTACAACCCCGTATCGAATTGAATTTCAAGCAAGTGTATGATCAAAGACCGAGTTTAGAAACTTACAAGTAGCTGGTCCGTAGAGGTCTTGCTTGAGCGTGGCCTTGGCTTTGGGCTGCAAATGGGAGCTCCGCGAAGGTCTGTGACCAAGGGTGCTGGCCGGCTGCAAATGGGGCGCGGGATGGACGCCTCGAAGGGGACCGGTGGCAAGTGGGCGGCGCCTCCAAGTAGGGAGTTTAGAGTGGCTGACTAAGTGGGTCTTAGGGTCACTAGGGAAGTTAGGTAGTAAGGGAAACTGGCCCTAAAAGGTGAGCTAGTGGGAAGGCCAAATAGGACACCTAGGGGGGATCGGCCAAATGGGAGATGGTGGCTGAGCAGTGGTCAGCCACTTGGGTTATCCTAGGTTCGGCTAGGCTTAGATGGTGGCGGCAAAGAGGTGGAGCTAAGGGGAAGATGGGTGGTTAAGAGTGGAGAGGTGGTAGAGAGTGGTTTTGAGGGAGTTAGGGGGACTTACCGAATGGGAAGGAGTGGCGGCAAAGGTGGCTGTCGGCTGGTGGAAGATGAGAGAAAGAGAGGGCCCGGCTGAGTGAGGTGGTGGTGTCCGGCTGGGGGGGCCAGTGATGGTGGACGGAAGAGGGAGAGTGGCGGAGCAGGTGGCGGCTGGTGGGGCTGGAGCTGCTGGGAAGACGGGTGAGAGATGGGAGAAGGAGAGGGCCCGGCTGGGTGGTGGAGTGGTTCCCACTTGGAAAACCCGCCCACAATGAGGGGGGTTTAAATAGGGGATGGGTAGGTCGGTTAGGGCTGGGTTGTGGGTAGTGGTTAGGTGGTTTAGGTAGGGTAGTATGTAGATAAGGTGGGCTGGATGGGGTTGGGCCAGATATTTTAAAACTAGGGGTTTGGGAAAATCGTGGGCTAAGGGTGGTTTAGGGGTTTAGGGCTAGGTTAGGTGGTTGGGTTTTAGGGTGAGGTTTAGTGAGCTAGGTTAGGTGGTTTAGGCTAGGTTTAGGCTAGGATTAGGGAAATTAATCTAGGTTTAGGGAAGGATTAGGGAAGTGGGTTAGGTGATTAGGTTGGGATTAGGCCGGGATTAGGGAAGTGGGTTAGGTGATTAGGTTCAGATTAGGGGTGGATTAGGGGTTTAGGCTAGGTTTAGGCATTTTGGGTTAGGTTTAGGTGAAGGAGCTCCCTTAGCATGACCCATAGACCTTGATCACCCCATGTTGGTGCAGCCCTAGGTTAGGTTTTAGCTAATTACAAGCTTAAACCCACTCAATTAGGCTAAACCACAAGATTAAACCCAAACTTGACACACAAGTCAAGCTTAATACAACACTCTTGATATTTATCACCCCCACTCTCTCTCATGCCCAATATCCCACGTGAATTTCAAGTGAGCCCCACCTCCATTTATGAGAAGGTGATGTGGGCCATGGATATGGATATTGGATTGGATCTCTGGATCCAAATCCAAATCCAAGTCCACATATGGGTTTGGATTGGAATCTGGATATATATGGTCCAGATCCAATCCAAACTGAACTCTGACTCCTTCGAGCTGGGTTCGAGACGGACGATTTGTGCGGGGCCTGACAGCATCAGTACTCCGTCTGCGTTGGGTCTTCGCCAACATAGTCGTCCGCCTCCGTTTCTGCCTTCCGGAGATGACTTCAAATGCTTTTTTGATAAGAACAGGGTCTTGGACGTTCGAGATCCTGGGATGTGAATCAGATGCAAGAGTTGCTGTGCCGGGCTCGACAGGTGCTCCGGTTCCGGGCTCTTCTTGGCTCTCTTGGTCCTGTCTTGATCAGGCCAAGCCACTTCGGGTTTTCAAAACATGTTTTAAAAGGGTTTTCAAAAGCTATATCATATGTTTTTGAAAGATAAAGTTTACAACATATATACAGGGTTGTTTGGAAGGCTCCTGGGTTTCCAAACTCAAAAACGGCCCTTTGGGGCTGCTTGTATAAAACCAGATGGATTTTGAGAAATTCGTGGGATTTCGGGGTGTTTACAAAGGGCCTAGTTCAACATAGCAAGATACTTGCAAGTAGTACGTGCTATTTCTAAATAGGCTGATCTGGAATGGATCGAGTGTAGGCTTGGGATAAGTCCTCCCCTCTTCTCTTCTCCTTCCAAAAGGAAAACAAAGGCCCAAATCAAAAGGGAATTTCCCATTTAAAATCTCTTTCCAAAAGAAAGAAACCAGACTTCAAAAAGAAAAATCGATTCTCTTATGAAAAAGAGGGATTAAAGAAAAAAATACTCCCAAAGGGAGACCCTCTATGAAAAAAAAAAAAAGGGGAAAAAGAGGCCAAAAAGCTCAAAAAGAGCAGTTTTCCGCCTTCTATGCCTTAAACCACGGGACGCTTCAGAAGGGACCGTGGTATCTCTTTCCCATCCCTGGCTTATCCCAAGCTAAAGCATGGTTCATTTCGAGGAATCCTAAAGTAAAAATAGGATTTACTTACTTGAATTTCATCTTGTTTGAGAATTCGACGTTTCGAGTAAGGCGTAGGGATTTGAAATGAAGCTTGTTTTCTTATAAAACCTCCGCTAGATAAGCGAGTGTTAAGACTCAAACAAGGGCAAGCACGAAGAGCTCGAGATCCTTAGGATCGAGACTCAAGACAGTTGTCCCTTTTGTAAATAGCTTTTGTAAATAAAAACCGAACATCGAACAGCATAGGGTTTTTGCTCACTTGGAGCAGTAGGCCTTGTAAGTCTCTAGAGTTCGACCACACCTGGTCTCTGGGAGGTCGCCACTCTTGGCACCACACCCATGTCATCTGCATTCCACGCATGGTACTTGCATGAACATGATCCCATTTAGGACCAGATTCCATAAGTGAACCCTTTGGCGTGATATCTCCTCCTACCAGAGTTTGTAAAATTGAGATTTTGCTAAAATGGGACGATCCCATATTCTTCATGGCTAGATCTAGGGAGACATTAAAAGGGGTGTTTGTCATCTTTGCCCTTATCCAAATCTATTTGGACAAGGCCAAAGAGGGGCATCTGTAAACACCCCGACATCCCACGAATTTCTTAAACGAATCTGGTTTTATACAAGCAGCCCCCAAAGGGCCATTTTGAGTTTGGAAACCCAGGAGCCTTCCAAACAACCCTGTATATATGTTTTAAACTTTATCTTTCAAAAACATATGATATAGCTTTTGAAAACCCTCTTAAAACACGTTTTGAAACCCCAAAAGTGGCTTGGCCCGATCAAGACAGGACCAGGAGAGCCAAGAAGAGCCCGGAACCGGAGCACCTGTCGAGCCCGGCGCAGCAACTCTTGTATCTGATTCACATCCCAGGATCTCGAACGTCCAAGACCCTGTTCTTATCAAAATAGCATTTGAAGTCATCTCCGGAAGGCAGAAACGGAGGCGGACGACTATGTTGGCGAAGACCCAACGCAGACGGAGTACTGATGCTGTCAGGCCCCGCACAAATCGTCCGTCTCGAACCCAGCTCGAAGGAGTCAGAGTTCAGTTTGGATTGGATCTGGACCATATATATCCAGATTCCAATCCAAACCCATATGTGGACTTGGATTTGGATTTGGATCCAGAGATCCAATCCAATATCCATATCCATGGCCCACATCACCTTCTCATAAATGGAGGTGGGGCCCACATGGAATTCACGTGGGATATTGGGCATGAGAGAGAGTGGGGGTGAAAAATATCAAGAGTGTTGTATTAAGCTTGACTTGTGTGTCAAGTTTGGGTTAAGCATGTGGGTTAGCCTAATTGAGTGGGTTTAAGCTTGTAATTAGCTAAAACCTAACCTAGGGCTGCACCAACATGGGGTGATCAAGGTCTATGGGCCATGCTAAGGGAGCTCCTTCACCTAAACCTAGCCCAAAATGCCTAAACCTAGCCTAAACCCCTAATCCACCCCTAATCTGAACCTAATCACCTAACCCACTTCCCTAATCCCGTCCTAATCCTAACCTAATCACCTAACCCACTTCCCTAATCCTTCCCTAAACCTAGATTAATTTCCCTAATCCTAGCCTAAACCTAGCCTAATCACCTAACCTAGCTCACTAAACCTCACCCTAAAACCCAACCACCTAACCTAGCCCTAAACCCCTAAACCACCCTTAGCCCACGATTTACCCAAACCCCTAGTTTTAAAATATCTGGCCCAACCCCATCCAGCCCACCTTATCTACATACCACCCTACCTAAACCACCTAACCACTACCCACAGCCGAGCCCTAACCGACCTACCCATCCCCTATTTAAACCCCCCTCATTGTGGGCGGGTTTTCTAAGTGGGAACCACTCTACCTCACCCAGCCGAGCCCTCTCCTTCTCTCTTCTCTCACCCAGTCGGGACAGCTCCCCACCTTGGCCTGCTCCAGCTGCTCCACCAGCCGCCACCTGCTCCGCCACCTTCCCTCTTCCGTCCACCACCACTACCCCTCAGCCGGACGCCATCATCTTCCCCCAACTGAACCAGCCGACAGCCACCTGCCCGCCAATTTCCCACTCCATCCGCCACTTCTCCCCATTCGGTAAGTACCTTGCACCTTACCTAGCCCCCTTCTCTACCACCTCTCCACTCTTAGCCACCCATCCTCCCTTCAGCTCAGCCCCTTTTGCCGCCACCACCTAAACCTAGCCGAACCTAGTATAACCCAAGTTGCTGGCCACTACTTAGCCACCATCTCCCATTCGGCCAACCCCCCTAGGTGTCCTATTTGGCCTTCCCACTAGCTCACCTTTTAGGTCCAGTTTCCCTAAGTACCCAACTTCCCTAGTGATCCTAATACCCACTTGTTCAGCCACTCTAAACTCCCTACTTGGAGGCGCCACCTACTTGCCACCGGCCCCCTTCGAGGCGTCTATCCCGCGCCCCATTTGCAGCCGGCCAGCACCCTTGATCACCTACCTTCGCGGAGCTCCCGTTTGCAGCCCAAAGCCAAGGCCACGCTCAAGCAAGACCTCTACGGACCAGCTACCCGTAAGTGTCTAAACTCGGTTTTTAGTCGTACACTTGCTTGAAATTCAATTTGATACGGGGTTGTAATAACGGAGCATAGTCTCCCCCCGCTTGTAATAACGTGGCTTGGCACAACCACACACGTGCACTCTCTTAGTCGTGCACAATTTTGAACACACACGGGCCTAATCAGCCCCTAATATATAAATGTACATATATATTCCATTCTCGAAGGGTTTTGTTTATGTTGGGTGCGTTGTCTTTCAATTCAAGCACTCTCACACACATTGAGCTTTCGCTCTTATTTGAAAGACCCAAGTAAGGGCCGACCTATACTATTTGGGTTTCATTTCATGTCGTGTGAGTAAGTCTTTCAATTCAAGCACTTTCACACACATTGAGCCTTCGCTCTTACTCCCAAGACCTTAGTAAAGGCCTTATTGCAGTTATATTTGGGTTTCATTTATGTCGTGTGTGTAGTACTTCAATTCAAGCACTCTCACACACATTGAGCCTTCGCTCTTACTCCCAAGACCTTAGTCAAGGCCATACTGCAATTTATATTTGGGTTTAATTTCATGTCGTGTGAGTAAGTCTTTCAATTCAAGCACGCACCCACATTGAGCCTTCGCTCTTATTTGCAAGACCCGAGTAAGGGCTCATATACATAAGATATATACATATCTCCCTTCGGTTATTTCCCTTCGGTTATTTCCCTTCGGTTATTTCCCTTCTGTTATTTCCCTTCAGTATTGTCTTTACATTTCGGGTTTTCCCTTTGGAGTAGCGTGAGTTTGCATTGCATCTACGCCATACCACGAGGTAGGACGCATATTGCATCAAAGCAAGCCCCGCTCGAATTCGCCCATGTAGTGGAGTGTTCATAACACACAAACTAGGCGACCCAAAAAGGGATAAAAGAAAAGACTTAGGCACGTGCAAATCCACGTGATCTAAAATATGCAATCGCATCTTAAAGACCCGAAATAGACACCTCGAACCGCTTCGTGGACTTTCTCCCCAAAACTCGATTTTTGCAAAAGCGTACAGACTGACCCTTGCGCATCGGTGCAAGAAGGTCTGCGACGACAAGAGCTTACTTGCTCACAGTCGCCACGTTTAGAAGTCAGTGTTAAATATATCTTCGCTAGCTTGAGTAAGCTAGCTGGCACGCCCTATTTATATACATAGGCCTTAGACGCACGATAAGATCCACTCCAAGCCCCGAAAGAGGCAAAGAGGCGGGGATTTTCGCGCGTCTACACCAAGCCCTCCTCCCTTTGTTGACCAAGTGCTCCACATGAACCACCTTTGCTTGAGCTCCAACCTCTCTCCTCTCTCCTTACTTCCAATAACCTTTCACTTTTTGACTTGATCTTGAGCTAGATTTTGGATCAAGTTTTACCTGTCCGTTTGATCTGTTTTGAAATCCATGGGCTTTTAACTTTAAAATTTGGGGTTTTAAAGGTTTAGAAAGGCTGTAAGCTGGTTTTTGAAATTGAGGAGTTTTTGAAAACATCACAATTTTGGGTGTTTACAGGTTGACCCTTGAGCATCGGTTTAAGAAGGCCTAAGATAAAAAGATCCCGCTTAGCCACAATCGCTCTATGAAGTTAGAAGTATAATTTTGCTAGTTTAAGTGAAACTAGTTGGCACGCTTGTGCAAGAATGAAGTGGATTGAAAAGATTATTTCAAGCTTCTACATAAGCTTGGAATAAAATTTTCACATCTATAGGAACCAATGAATGCGACAAGAGGCTGAATCATAATGGATTGTGGCAGTAAGATCACTCTACCACTTACAATACCTTGTCATATATGTAAGTCATCTACAAAGAATTCAGCCTTCTGACTGATAGAAGTTGCATTTTAAGGCTACTTGCATGACTCGTTCGCCCTGCAGGAGATAACTAATGACATGGGTCCTTGGAGGCACATGGAAGACAAGAACTAGCATCACCTTCTTAGCTTGCATTCTTACTTAGAGGCATTCAATAATCCAACACACGGTAGCTCCATGCCACTATCTTTTCAACCAAGCATGATTACCAATTATCTAAAACAATGGTTCCTCTCGTACTGGATTACATTCTGGACATATGATAAATGATAAAGTAGGCAATGTTTGATTCCAACTCGGATCGACAGTTAGAACAGGAACCAAACTAGGTTCTAAATCGCTTGGACCCGAAGCAAGTTAAACCATGATATGTTACGATTTTATGATTTCATGAACTAGATCAAAACTAGAAATGTGGAAGAACCTGATAGTTTTGATCTATTTCAAATCGGCAGTTCAAACCACAGTCCAAAGCCATAGTTCCAAATGACCCTCATAGCCTAGCCCAATTTACCTAGCCTTGATCAAATGGGACGAGCCACAAGGGAAGCAACACCATGTTGAAGACAACCGATTGCATTTGGAGGCACCTAGACTCAACCGGTGATGCCTAGGTGCACATGACTTGAGCCAAGAACCAACCCACATGGGGCTAGTCCAGCTTTGACTAAAGGGGACCACAAGGCCACGTGAAGACCATACCTTGGGGCTGAATTTGGGCCATAGAGCACCTGTCCCAAGGAAGGACCTAGAAGAGGTCCCCCTTGGCCTATAAATAGAGGCCAAGGGGGGACAACTTTGGCATCTTGGAGCATTGGAGAGTGAGTGATCTGCACCTTGGGCGGGGAATTTTGTTAGCTTCCTCTAGGGAAGAGGGGAGAGTGGAGAGAAGGAGTGTAGAAAGGTAGGCAAGGGCTGAAATAGTTAGAGAGTTAGAGTGAGAAAAAGAGAGAAAAGAAAGGGAAGGTGAGGTTCGTGGGCTTCTATTGGGAACCGATTTCTAGAAGGAATCAAGTAAGTATTCCTCATCCATGAATCCTTCCTATTCTCTTCTTCATATTCAATTCAAAAGGGGTTGTATTAATGGAGCTTTGTCTCCCTCATGATGTAATAAGAAGTAGATGTGCTGCAAATTTTTGATTCTTGCTTATGCACTCTAATTGTTTGTGCTCTTGATTCTACCTCTCTATATGTTATAAACATTGTATAACTCTTAATCCCCTCTATGCCTAAGCTAAACTATATATTTCCATTCCTTTCCCTTCAACAATTTACTTTGAAACATTGTGTTGTTGCAATTTAAATTCGGTTGAGTTTGTATCATGTATGTTGTAAAAATCAGAAAATCTGATTTAGTATTCCCGCTTATGTTGATTGCTTTATTTTTTATTGCTAAACTGCTATTTCGATCACTCTAAAATTTGACACACATTATCTACACACAAGCACACTTGTAATAAAAATTTTAAGAATTTTAGGGTTGTGCAACCATGTAACAAAAGGTATGTAAGATCAGGAAAAATACATAAACGTTTATGTCAAAACTGTTTTCCTATAATAGAGCCTAGGTGATCATCCCATTACTTTATCTGTAGTTGTCCAACTTTGGTGAAACTTAGTTCAATGGAAATATGATATCCATAGATTTCTAGCAAGACCAAGTGCACTAAAATCGGAGCTCTGTATACCAAGATAAAAACCTATTTTGGGTCTTTGTATTTCTGTGATAGAATAGTTTCGAGTGTTTGAGTAGACACACTTTCCTGATTTAATTTTATATCACCATAGCTCCCAAAAATAAAACAAAAAGAGTTTTGAAAGCTCCACATGAGGATATGACCACTGTTAAATTCTCATGATTTTTGGAAATTTCTAAGGTATTTAAATAAAATTGGAAATCAAGGTCTGAATAGAACCAATTTCTATTTTTCAGCATTTGATGAAATCTTATCTTCTAAAACACTTGGTGCACAAGTTGATTCATGTTTTCTCTAGTTTCTTTTGAAGTGAATTTGAAATCTCACATATAAATCCTCAAAGCACTTAGGCTGACCCTTGAGCATCGGTTCAAGAAGGCGTAAAGCGAAAAGATCTCGCTTAGCTACAATTGCCAAAAGAGTCAGATTTATAAACTTTGCTAGTTTTGGAAACTAGCTGGCACGCTCGGGTAAGAAGTAGTTTTGAAAAGATTACTTCAAGTCCCTACATTGGCTTGGAGTAAAATTTTTACATCTACAACGTGCATGGGCTGGGTGTGCTCTTTGAGCCAAGTGAGTCACAATCATCCCTAGCTCCTTCACATGCATGGGCTAGATGCTGTCCCAGCTAGGAGTGGCTTGGTTCAATCCAGCCCTTGGTGTAATCCGACTAGACATGGTGCATCCTTTGGTGCAAGAGACCCAGCTTGCTCTTGGGCATTTGACTTGGCCTAGCTGACTTGGGCTAGACGGGTGCAGCCCCTAATGGTTAGACTTGAAACATGTGCTTGCTTCCGCTTCAAGGTTTGATTTGATCCTGTTGTGGCCTTTATCCTGAATCTTCGGCATTGCTTTTGTGAACTCATTCTCATCTGATCCGTGCTTCACTTACTTAGTCTTTCTTTTTCAAAACTTGATTTCAAAATCTATGAAAATCCTTCTTGTTTTGAATTTCCAAACATTTAAGATCCCTTTCTTTTATGAAATTTTGCAAGCTATATTAAAATCAAGACTTTTGAAAATAAGCTTATTATTTTGGAAATTCTAAAATGGGATGGGTTATATTTTGAAAATATTTTGGGTGTTTACAGTTCCACCCTTACCCAACTTTCATCCATAAAAAAATTTCAAGTTAACTCACACATGGAAGGGGTTTCCATTTCATGCCTTAGGAAAATTTTCAAAGATAACTTGGGTAAGTGTAGATGTGAAAATTTCACTTGAAGCCTATGTAGAGATTTGAAATAAACTTTTCAAAACTATTTCGTTTGCACGAGTGTGCCATCTAGTTTTCAAAACTAGCAAAGTTTATAAATCTAACTTCTTTGGCGATTATGGCTAAGCAAGATCTTATCACCTTAGGCCTTCTTGGACCGATACTCAAAGGTCAGTCTGGGTTCTTTGAGGACTCACTTGTGCTGGTGTATGTTTCCAAAATTCACTTTGAAAATGATTTTCAATCAAATCAACTCGTGCACTTAGTCTAGAGAGGGAAGGATTTCAAGTTCTGAAAAACAAAAACTGGTTCTGTTTTCAAAGTTGATTCCCAAATTTTTTTGGATGACTTAGGGATCTCCAAAATTCATGAAACATTCGCAGATCATAGAGTAAAATATGAATATTCTAAGCCTATTTTTACTTTATGATTTGGTGCTACGGATTGGTAGAATGAAATCCTCAACAACCCACTGATCAAATGTTTTAGGATACTCTATTACAGAAACACAAAGGCCTAAAGAACCTCTGTATCTCACTATACAGAACTCCAAATTGTATAATTTTAGTCTTGGTGAAATGGATATCAGCTTTCTAGTAAAACTAATTTTATCAATTTTGGTTCATTACAGATAGAGTTATGGGACTTTTACCCAGATCTTATTGAAGGAAAACATACCGTACAAAAATAGAACCTGAATTGAACGACCTTTCCTTGTTTTGTTTACGCAACTACCCAGATCTAAAATTCTTGAAAATTTTATCTTTAGTGGGCTTGTGTGTGTAGAATTGGTGTTGGAAGTTTAAGATTATTCGGAGTAGTAGTTTAGCAATGAAAATAGAATAATTAGAATGTGCAGGATGCAGAAAAATAGAGTTTCAGTTTTTAGAATATAAATGCATGCATCCATCCGAATTTAAATGACATCGACACCAAAATTAAAGCACATTACTGAATAGAAATGAAGGTAAATATATGTATTAGATTAAGCATAGAGGGGGTTAGGAGTGATAGGAGTTTTATATAATATAGAAAGATAGAATCAAGAAAGCAAACAAGTAGAGTGCATACGTAGGAAATGAAATTGCCAGCATATCTACTTGCTATTACAACATGGGGGGGAGATAAAGCTCCATTATTACAACCCCTTCCTTGAATTTAATGTTAAGAGAAGAATCAAGATTTCTATAGGGAAAGAAATACTCACTTAACAGCCCAAGAACCGGATTCACAAAGGGGAATTCGACCCCTTCTTTTCTTTGAGCCACCCCTTCTTCCTCCCTTTTCTCTCTTATCTCTTCTTTTCTCTCACTCTCTCTCTAACTTGCAGCACTTCCCCTCTCTCCTAAGCTCTCCATCTCTCTTCCCTCACATTTTGGCAAGTCCCTCAAAGTGCTAGATGCTGGAAATGAGCCCCCCTTGGCCTTTATTTATAGGCCAAGGAGGGTCTCTAGTGCCTTCCATGGGGCGGGCAGCTCCTTGGCCCAAATCTAATCCAAATTTCATGGCCAACTCCAAGCTTCTTCACTTGGTCTTCATGTGGTCCCTAGGTCAACATGAACCCTAGCATGTGTAGCCCTAGGTGGGTCGGTTTTGCCTTGGCTCGAGCTAGATGTGAACCCGACTAGGTGTCTAGACTTGGGTTTGATCGACTAGAGTTATCTTTCTTTGGGGAATTCGGCCAAGATGGATCAAGTTGGTTAATGTGGTTTGGCCAATATGGACTAGGTGGGTTAAGTCAAGGTGGTTTGGCCTATGTAGACTAGGTGGGTTAAGTCAAGGTGTTTCAGCCCGTATGGACTAGGTGGGTTAAGTCAAGGTGGTTCAGCCAAGGTGTATTAGGTGGGCTAAGTCAAAGTGGCTTAGTTCAAACTTGATGCCTTGAACTTGAATCCGCCTTGCATGCTTGAGCCAAGTCTTCATGAAGATTTGCCTAGATGAGCCCCATTGGCCTGATCAAGTTGTGTGAGCTTGGCCAACGTGGGCTTGGCCGTGATGTGTAACTTGGGTCATCCCTTGCTCCATGTCCTGCTTGATGTTTGCCTTAACTGCAACCTTGATCCTCGCTAATTCTTCGAAGAGATGATTCATCTTTATCCTTCTCTATGGTTTTAAATATTTCCTTATTTAAAAACATTTCATTTTGAAATACATTTGAAAATATTGAGTTTTGTCAAAATCTTCAAATGTTCTTTTGAAAACAATAAAGTTCCATTCCTAGTGTTTGTTTGTATGGGCGACCTACTTTCGCCTCGAGAGTTAGTCTTTACCGTTTCAACTACTTTAACCCTTTGTTGGGTGTAGGGTATTGTAAACATGAAAATTTCCACTCCTAGTTTATGAGACCAGCAGTGAACCTTTTCGTGCCTACGTTGTTTTGCGAGCGTGCCAGCTAGCTTACTCAAACTAGTGAAGGTTTTTGAAATATTTCTGACTTTTTGGCGATTGTGGGAAAGCAGGATCTTTTCATTTAAACCTTCTTAAACCGATGCTCATGGGTCAGTTAAACACTTAGAAACTTCGATTTTTCAAAATAAGTGTTAACTTCGAATGAGAAGTGTTTGATGAATTCGATTTGTGCCTTCTTTGCAATTTTTATTACGGATGCTGAACGACCCTAAGTCTTTTGTGAGTTTTATCTATTTAGGCCTAATATGTGTGTGAATATGTGGCCTAATTTCAACGTGGTTTGAGAGAGGATTCAAGGGCTTTTGAAAGCGAGCGAATGCAGGGATGTGGAAATCCTTTTTGGGCTTTTCTGAGAGCGATGATGCGAACTCACCCAAATTGAAATAGCAACTCACTCGACTTTAAGTAAACCCGCACAAATTTAAAGTGCAACTCTACTTCCACTAAAGTAAACTCACACAACTTGAAAATATATATATGTTTTATCCTAAGAGCGAAAAGGCTCAATGTGTGTGAGTGTAAAGAGCGGAAAGGCTCGAGTGCTCGTGGGTGTTCTTTGTGTGAAATTTAAATTGCAACTCATACGACTTAAAATTAAATCCACCCAAAATGTAATTGCAACTCACACGACTTTAAAGTAAATCCACCTGGAAGTAAGTGCAACTCACACGACTTTCACGAAGTAAATTTACCCAAATTGAAGTATATACGTTTAGCTTAAGAGCGGAAAGGCTCAATGTGTGTGAGTGTGAAGAGCAGAAAGGCTCGAGTGGTCGTGGGTGTTCTTGTGTGAAATTGAAATTGCAATTCACACAACTTAAAAGTAAATCCACCCGAAATGTAATGGCAACTCACACTGCTTTCACGAAAGTAAATTTACCCAAATTGAAGTATATACGTTTAGCTTAAGAGCGGAAAGGCTCAATGTGTGTGAGTGTGAAGAGCAGAAAGGCTTGAGTGGTCGTGGGTGTTCTTGTGTGAAATTGAAATTGCAATTCACACAACTTAAAAGTAAATCCACCCGAAATGTAATGGCAACTCACACTGCTTTCACGAAAGTAAATTTACCCAAAATGTAAGTGCAACTCACACGACTTTCACGAATTAAATTTACCCGAATGGAAAGTATATATAATTAGCTTAAGAGCGAGAAGGCTTGAGTGCGCGTGAGTGTAATCGTGTACAATCTAAGAGCAAAAAGGCTCAAGTGCACGTGGGTGTACTCGTGTGCAATTAAGAGCGAGAAGGCTCAAGTGCACGTGTGTGGTCATGTTTCATCCACGAATATTACATCTAGGGGGAGACTTCGCTCCATTACTACAACCCTGTTCCAAATTGAATTGAATTGAGTAATTTAAAACCGAATATAAATGTACTTACAAGTGTGTAAACACCCCAAAATCAAACGAATTTCAAAAACAAACACCTGGTTTGAAAATCTATTTCAAAACCAAATTCTAGAGTTTTTGAAAACCCAAGAGTTGTAAAAGCTTTAAACTTTTGTTTAAACCTCGTTCAAATTGAAAATTTCTCAAACATGGGCCAAGTCCCAATTTTTGTAAAAGCCCAAAATCCAACAGGTGGAACCTGATCAAAAGCAGCCTAAGAAGCAGGTTCAGAAGCCCAAAGAAAGCACCCTAGCCTGATAAAAGCAAGATCAAAAGGCAAAAGGAAAGCCCAAGCCAGAAGCATACTGCAAGCCCGGAGCACCAAAAGCCAAGTCAAAAGCATTCACCAAAATAGTAGAAATCCAAGCCGAAAACGACGAAAATGAACTGAAACGGAGTCCAGAAAGGTGAGAAGGAGTTCGGACGACAAAGCTAGGGAAAACCCAGTACAAGACGGAGCACTGATAAAGCTAGGGCGCACACAAAATGTCCGTCTCGAAATGCCAAGAAGGACTGAAGAAACAAAATTTGGATTGGACCTGGACTCAAATATCGAGATCCAGACCCAAATAGTGTTTGGATTGGATCTGGATCCCAAATATCTGAGATCCGAGATCCAAACCCAAATAATATTTGAGTCGGATCTGGATCCCAAAATATCCGAGATCCGAGATTCAAACCCAAATAGTGTTTGGATCGAATTCGGATTCCAAGACCCAAATCCAAGATCCATACCCAAGACCCACCTCATTTGCCTATAAATAGAGGTGAGGGGGTCCCAAAAAGGGGTTCAGGTGAAATTCAAGAGAGGCTTGGGAAGAGAGAGAGTGAGTGGTGGGCTATAGCCATGTGGGCTTGATCAAGGGTGTGGGTTCAAGCTTGTATGAACCTAGACCTAGCCAAGGGCAGCACCAACGTGAAGGAGTGGCTGCAAAAAGGCATGGAGGCATGGGCTACGCGCGGTGGACCGGCTCCAAGAGGTAGGTCTCCCTAATCCCATCCTAATCTAGGCTAAAACCACCTAACCTACCCCACTACACCTCACCCTAAGCTAGCTTAAACCTAGCCACTTTCACCTAAACCAACTCAAAAACCATCTAACCTACCCCACTAAACCTCACCCTAAACTAGCCTAAACCAAACCACTCTCACCTAAACCGACTCAACCTACTGTAGACACGCAAAAATTTTCACTCTAGGTTCTTAGGCCTGAAGTGAACCTTTTTCTTGTCTAAGTCGCTTTTAAAAGGGCGTGCTAGCTAGCTTACTCAAACTAGCAAAGTAAGTTTTGAAATATCTGACTTATGGGGTGACTGTGGACAAGTGGGCTCTTTTCGTCACAAACCTTCTTGAACCGATGCTCAAGGGTCAGTTTGTATGCCTAGAAATCTCGATTTTAAACAAGCATAGCCTTTTTGAAAAAGGTATGAAAGTATTTGATCGATTTGTTTGTCTAATTGTAGATTTTATTTACGTGGGGTTTGCACGTATCTTATGTCTTTGAATTTTATTTTACCTAGGCGTGAGGTGTGTGCATCAAGTGCCTAGGTCTTGGCGTATTTGCACGGTGTAAACACCCCAAATTTTCAAATTTCAAAAACTCTCAAAAACACAAAAAAAGCTCGTTTGAGCCTAAACAACAATTTGTTTTAAAATACAAAAACAGGTACAAAAGGCACAAGGAGAGCCCAGGTAAGAAGAGGAATTCAAGCTCGGAACTTCAGAAGCCTTCCCCTGCCCAAAAACAGAAGAAAGGAGAGCCTAGTCGGAGAAAAGCCCGATAGAAGGGTAAAAGCATAATTTGGGTCAAAGAAAAGCAGAAAGCAACTCCAAAATGCAGAAAGAAGCCAAAAACCTGAGGAAGTCGATAGAAGTCCAAGACACGTCCTGTTAGAAAGAAGAACGGAATCCGTGTGGCAATCTGAGTTCGATATCACTAGGAACCGACTAGAAACCAAAATGATGGACTAAAAATAACGCCGAAAAGGTCCTGAAAAGCAGAACACCGGTTGGAAGAAAGACTTGGGGAAGATCCAGGCCAGAGTTGGGCCTCCAATGAATCGAAGCTCGCTCAAAACCGACAGTGAAAAGCACCAAAAAAGGACCAGAAACAAAGGAGTAGAAGAAAAGTTTGGATTGGATGTGGACCCAAAAATATCTAGATCCAGATCCAAATAGTGTTTGGATCGGATCTAGATCTCAAAATATCCGAGATCCGAGATCCAAACCCAAATAAATATTTGGACTGGATCTGGATCTCAAAATATCTGAGATCCGAGACCCAAACCCAAATCCAAGACCGATATCCAAGACCCATTTCAAAACTCTATAAATAGAGGTGAGGGGTCTCAAAAATGGAACGGCGTCTTCAAGCTGGGAGTGGAGCTGCATGGTGGAGCTTGGCGGCATGGAGGCGGCTTGGAGTGGCGCTGCAAGTTGAGGTTGGTACCTAGACCCTAACCTAACCCATCTTATTCCCTAACCCCTCTAGACCACCCAGCCTAAGACCATCTAAACCAACTCCCTAACTCCATTAAAACTAGCCAAGACCTGGCTGATTTCCACCTAAAACCCTACCGTAGACAATACCCTAAACAAACTACCCCAAGACCCAGCCAAGTTCGGCCAACCTTTGGCTGAACTCCCCCAAGAACCAGCCAAGTTCGGCCAGCCTTTGGCCGAACTCCCCCTTGAACCCACCCAAGCTCGGCCACCATCTGGTCGAGCCTTCCTTAGATCCCATTGAACCTAATCTCCCCTAAACCTTGGCCTTACACCCTCCCTTAGGTCCTGCCCATTCAACCTCAAAAGCCTAACCAAACCGAGTGCCTAATGCACTCGGTTTCCTACCACATCCTTAACACGCCACATACCTAAAATAGCCTGGTCAAAGGTGGCCGGGCTTCCTTGTTTTTCGCCACAACCTGGCCTACCATTCGGCAGGCCACCTAGCTAAAAACCCACGGCCTAACCAGGCTGTGTTCTTCCCCCACTCACCTAAACCTGGCCTGCCTTTTGGCAGGCCATTTACCTAAACACACGGCCAAGACCTGGCCGAACTCCTACCTTTACCAAACCCAAACAAGACCTACCATTCGGCAGGTCATTCACCTAGCTAAGACCCCACGGCTTGTTGGTGCAGGCCGTGTCTCCTTTCAGCCCTAAACACATGGCCATGTTGGCCGTGTACCAGTCCCATACTCGCCTTGACTTACCTAGGACAGCCACCTTGGCTGAACCCATTCCCTTTGTCCGAATCTCAAAGCTTTAACCAGCACCTAACCTAGTTGTGACTTGCCTAGGATCGGCCCCAACTACACCCTAAAACCAAGTTCACTCGAGCCACTTTTGGCTCGAGTCTCACAAGACCAAACAAAAGGCCAGCCTTTGGCTGAACCTTCAAGACCAAGCCCCACTCGAGCCACCTTGGCTTGAGTCCCACCTTAACCAAAACAGCCCCAAGTGGCCCCCAAATCCAAAAAAACCTTGCTGCTCTCATCTCCAAGTGCTTCCAAGCTTCCAAGCTCTCCGGCTTCGCTCACACGTACCCCGGACTCCATAAGTAGAAGCTGAACTTGTCTCTTGTACAATCCCAAATCAAGAACCTGGAAAGTGTAAGTCTCTTTTGATATATATTGAGTTTCTTTCCATTCAATTTAATTTGTGACACGGGGTTGTAATAACGGAGCATTGTCTCCCCCCGGAATGTAATAACGTGGCTTGATACACGAAGCACACACGAGCACTTGAGGTTTAGCTCTTAATCTCGTACATCAAGCACACACGTGCACGATTGAGCCTTCGCTCTTACTCCCAAGACTCTAGTAAGAGCTGCGTGTGTTGTCTTTACATTTACACACTCCACACACATGTGCATTGAGCCTTCACTCTTATTCTATATATGTATTTCAATTTAGCTAGGTTGTTACATTAATGTAGACACAGAAAATTCCCGCTTCTGGTTCTTAGGCCTGAAGTGAATCTTTTCATGTGTCTAAGTTTTATTTAAGCAAAAAGGGCATGCCAGCTAGCTTACTTAAGCTAGCGAAGAGATATTTTTAAATCTGACTCCTAACGTGGCGACTATGAGCAAGTAAGCTCTTTTCGTCGCAGACCTTCTTGCACCGATGCACAAGGGTCAGTCTGTATGCTTAAAAATCGAGTTTGTAAAATACGAGAACCTACAAAAACGTTTGAGGTGTTCGATTCAGGTTGTTTTTGTATGATTTTTAGATTTTATTTCACATGGATTTGCACGTGCCTATGTCTTTTTTTTTATCCCTTTTTGGGCCAACTAGGTGTGTGTTATTGTAAACACCCCGAAATCCCACGAATTTCTCAAATTCATCTGGTTTTGTAAAAGCAGCCCCAAAGGGCCATTTTGAGTCTAGAAACCCAGGAGCCTTCCAGACAACCCTGTATATATGTTTTAAACCTCATATTTCAAAAATATAATATGGCTTTTGAAAACCTTTTAAAACACGTTTTGAAACCCCAAAGCAGCTTGGCCTAATCAAGATAGGACCAGCGAAGTCAAAGAGAGCCCGGAACCGGAGCACATGTCAAGCCCGGCACAGCAACTCTCGTATCAAATCCATACCCCCAGGATCTCGAACGTCCAAGACCCTGTTATTATCAAAATGTCATTTGAAGTCATCTCCGGAAGGCAGAAACGGAGGCGGACGATCATGTTGGCGAAGACCCAACGCAGACGGAGTGCTGATGCTGTCAGACCCCGCACAAACCGTTCGTTTTGAATACAGCTCGAAGGAGTCAGAGTTTAGTTTGGATTGGATCTGGACCATATATATCTAGATCCCAATCCAAACCCATGTATGGACTTGGATTTGGATTTGGATTCAAAAATCCAATCCAATACCCATATCCATGGCCCACATCACCTTCTCATAAATGGAGGTGGGGCCCACTTGAAATTCACGTGGGATTATGGGCATGAGAGAGAGTGGGGATGGATAAGATCAAGTGTGTTGTAATTAAGCTTGACTTGTGTGTCAAGTTTGGGGTTAGTCATGTGGGTTAGCCTAATTGAGTGGGTTTAAGCTTGTAATTAGCCAAAACCTAACCTAGGGCTGCACCAACATGATGTGGTTAAGGTCCATGGGCCATGCAAAGGGAGCTCCTTCACCTAAACCTAACCCAAAATACCTAATCCTAGCCTTCCACCCTAATCCACCCCTAATCTAAGTCTAATCACCTAACCCACTTCCCTAATCCCAGCCTAATCCCAACCTAATCACCTAACCCACTTCCCTAATCCTTCCCTAAACCTAGGTTAATTTCCCTAAACCTAGCCTAATCACCTAACCTAGTTCACTAAACCTCACCCTAGAACCCACCCACCTAACCAAACCCTAAACCCCTAAACCACCCCTAGCCCACAACCTACCCAAACCACTTGTATTTAAAATATCTGGCCCTACCCTTTCCAGCCCACCTTATCTTCATACCACCCTACCTAAACCACCTAACCACTACCCCAAACCCAGCCCTAACCGACCTACCCATCCCTATATAAACCCCCCCCCCTTTGGGGGCGGGTTTTGCTATCTAGAGGCCTTCCCCAAGCCCAATCGGGTCCTCTCCTTCCTCCACTTTCCCACCTGCTCCACCTACTCCACTGCTCTGCCTGCACCACCACCTGCTCTCCATCCCACCACCACCTGCACCGCCACCTACTCCACCACCTCCCAGCCGAACATCACCGCCTGCCCAGCTTCCTTCCAGCCGAGCGCCACCCTCTCTTCACTCGATAAGTACCCTACCTTCCACCTTACTCCCTCTTCACTCCCTCTCCATTCTCAACCACCTAATCCACTCCCATATCCCCCTAACACCAGACCTTCCACTTGCCGCCACCACTCCCACTCGGCCAAGCCTAACCACCCTAACTACCCGCCACTACCTAACCACCCTAGCTACACCCGGCCACCCTATCCGACTTCCTAAGACCTACCCATAGCACTCCCTTACACCCACTACACCCACTACCACCTAGCCCCATCACCTAGCTAGCTTCCTTCCCATACTCCACCCCTAGCCATCCTAGCAGCCTGCCACCACCAAATTCCCCTAGTCGGCCACTCCAACCGACTATCCCTTCCATTCGGCCAGCCACCTCTTTTCCCCTAGGTGTCCCATTCGATCTTCCCTTAGGCTCCCCTTAGGGCCATAGTCCTTAACACTATATCCTCTCCTAGTGACCCTATATACTCACCTTGCCCAGCCCCTTTAATCTCACACGTCAAGGCGACACCATCCCTAGCATCCGGCCACCTTCAAGGCGCCTCTCTCGCGCCCCATTTGCAGCCGGCCAACACCCCTTTGTTGCTCAACCTCGCGGAGCTCCCTTTTGCAGCCCAAGGCGAAGGCCAAGTCCCCGCTCAAGCAAGGCCTCTACGGACCAGCTACTAGTAAGTGCCTAACTCGGTCTTTAGTTGTATACTTGCTTGAGATTAAATTTGATACGGGGTTGTAATAACGGAGCATAGTCTCCCCCCGCTTGTAATAACGTGGCTTGGCACACCCACACACGTGCACTCTCTTAGTTGTGCACGATTTTGAACACACACGGGCCTAATCAGCACCAGCAGGCCGTGGGCTTGGGGGTGAAGGAAGGGATACGGCCTGCACTAGCAGGCCGTGGGGTTTCTAGGGAGAGGTGGCCTGTCGAGTGGCAGGCCCTGCCCTTGGTAAAGGAGGGGAAGCCCGGCCTGCACTAGCAGGCCGTGGGCTTGTAGGGAGAGGGCCTGCCGAGTGGCAGGCCTTTATGGTTTTTTAGTAAGAAGTGGCCTGCCGAGTGGCAGGCCTTGGCTAGGCTTTGATGAGGCACGGCTTGCACCAGCAGGCCGTGGGTTTACTAAAGAGAATGGCCTGCCAAGGAGCAGGCCATTAGGTTTGGTTTGGGGCGAGGGATGGTGGCGGTTTTTAGGTGGTGGTAGGTTAGTCGGGGCAGGTAAGGTGCAGGTGGAGTTGGGTCAAGGCGGGCTTTGGTTGAGGCGGTGATAGATAGGTTCGGCGAGGTTGCAGCCGGTGGTGGGGGCGGCGGCTAAGAGAGGTTAGTTGGTGGCGAGGTGGGGTTCGACCAGGTTGCAGGTTGGTTGGGGAAGGGGTTTTGGGGAGTTCGGCCAGCACTTGGCTGGGCTTATTTGGGGTGGTTTAGGTTTAGTTAGGTGTAGGTGGGTTCATATGGGTTAGGTTTAGAAGGGTAGAGAGAAGGGCTAGGTTTAGTTGAGGCTTACCTTAGGTGCAGCCCACTAGGTCCAGCCACCTCCAATCAGTCCAGTCCACTTCCACGCCCGCGGTCCACCTCTTGGTGCAGCTAGGCTCGAGTTGGTGCAGCCCCTTTGATCTAGCCTTGGCCAACATGGCTCAAGCCCACTTCACTCATGAGCCCACATGGCTAGGTTTATCACTCCCTCTCTCTCCTCCCAAATATTTGCATGAACCCCTTTACATGGACCCCCTCACCTCTATTTATAGAGATTTGAGGTGGGTCTTGTTTTTGGGTTTGGGTTTGGGGTTTGGATCCAGACCCAAATCCAAACACTATTTGGATCTAGATATTGGATCTCGGATATTTTGAGATCCGTATCCAATCCAAACCCAACATTTTTATGGATATGGATCTGGATATTTTGATCCAGATTCGATCCAATCCAAACACTATTTGGATCCAATCCAAATCCAAATACTATTTGGATCGACCCAAACACTATTTGGATTGGCCCAAATCCAAACACTATTCATTACATGGATTTGGATCTGGATATATATGGTCCAGATCCAAATCAAAATTTCTTCGGACAGTCCTTCTTGGCTTCTCGAGGCGAACGATCTGTGTGGGCACTGGCTTCATCAGCGCTCCGTCTGGTGCTGAGTTTTCCCCAACTTTGTCGTCCGGACTCCGTCTCGTCGTTCGGGACTCCGTTGAGCTTTTCATCAAACGGGCTCAGCTTTCTTTTGTTTTTTTTATCAGGGAGTGGCTTCTGAAGCTCTGGGCTTGAATCCTCTTCGGGCCTAGGGTCTTCTTTTGCCTTTCGTACCTGTTTTCACATTTCAAAACAGGTCATCGTTTTGGCTCAAACGAGCTTTTTGGTGTTTTTGAGAGTTTTTGAAATATAGAAGATTTGGGGTGTTTACAGTAGGCTTTCTATCCCAAAACTCGATTTTTGCAAAGTGTACAGACTGACCCTTGCGCATCGGTGAAAGAAGGTCTGCGACGACAAGAGCTCACTTGCTCACAGTCGCCACGATTAGAAGTCAGTTTTAAATATATCTTCGCTAGCTTAGGTAAGCTAGCTAGCACGCCCTGTTTGCATAAATAGGCCTTAGACGCACGAGAAGATCCACTCCAAGCCCAGAAAAGGGAGGGAAGGCATGGGGATTTTTTGCGCGTCTAGAGTTTTCGAAATCCTTAAGCCTTGTATGAGTGCTTCATACTCAGCTATGTTGTTGGAACATTCGAAATCTAGGTGGATTGCTATGGGAATCTTGCCCTTTTCAGGGGAGATGAGGATGACCCCAGCACCAGCCCCTCGTTGGTTTCGTGCCCCATCGAAGTACATCTTCCACACATGGTTTTCGAAGGAGTTTGCTAAAATGTGGTTTTGAAAGTGGTTTTGCAATATGCCTTCGTTAGGCATTTCATCAGGTGTGGGATATGCGTCCTCCAGGGGAAACTGAGCCACGTAGTCTGCTAGGGCTTGCCCCTTAATGGAGATTTGGTGGTGGCATTTCAGGTCATACTCCATTAGAAGGAGCTGCCATTTGCCCAATCTACTAGTGAGAATGGGTTTTTCGAACAAGTGCTTGATTGGATCAAGCTTGGACACTATTCAGATCTCATGATCTAGGAAGTAGTGTCAAAATTTTTGGCAGGCCCAAACTAGGGCCAAGCACGTCTTCTCCATGGCTTGATAATTTTGTTCATAAGCCAAGAGAGTTTTCAAAATATAGTAGATGGCATACTCCTTATGGGTGTCATCCTCGTATTGAGCTAATAGAGCTCCCAAAGCATTCGCATGCACGGAAATGTAAAGTGAAAGCGGTTTTCCTTGCTTTGGAGGATTCAAAATGGGGGGATTAACTAGGTATGCCTTTAATCTCTCGAAGGATCTTTGGCAGTCATCATCCCATGAAAATCTCGTGCCCTTCCTCAACAGCTTGTTGAAGGATTCGCATCTAGTCACCAGATTTGATATAAATCGGCGAATGGACTGTAATCGACCCTGGAGGCTACGAATTTGGGTGATATTGGAGGGTGGAGCCATGTCTATGATGGCTCGACACTTAGAGGGGTTGACTTCTATACCCCTTTGGCTTACCATAAAGCCTAGAAGCTTTCCAAACTCTACCCCGAATACACATTTTTGAGGGTTTAGCTTTACTTTGTAAAGCCTAAGCCTTTCGAAAATCTTTTGCAAACATTCGATATAAGTGCATCGGGTTTTGGATTTTGCCAAGAGATCATCTACATACACTTCTACAAGCTCATGAATCTGATCATGGAAGATCATGGTCATGGCTCTCTGGTATGTCGCGCCGGTACTTTTCAAACCAAAGGGCATGACTGTATAGCAGTACATGCCCCACGGGGTTGTGAATGCGGTCTTACCCTGATCTCGTGGACTTAATTTAATTTGATTATAGCCTGAATAGCCATCCATAAACGAAAACATTTCATGATTTGCAGTACTATCGACTATCAAATCTATGTTTGGTAAAGGATAATTATCCTTTGGAGTGGCTTTGTTCAGGTTTCTGAAATCGATGCATATTCGAATTTTCCCATTGGTTTTTCGAACTACAATGATGTTTGATAACAAATCAGAATATGCAATAGGTTTTATAAATCCGGCTTTTAGCAGATCTTCTAAACCCTCTTTGACTTGCGTGTGTACATTCGGATGTATTTTCCTAAGCTTCTGCTTTATGGGTTTTACATCCGCATCTAAGGGAAGACGATGTTCGACAATGCTGGGGTCTATGCCCGGCATGTCTTCATACGTCCATGCAAACACATCTAAATAGGTTCGTAGAAATGCAATGAACGCTGATCTTTCATGTTCATGCAAACATGCGCCTATCTTGATGAGTTTGGGATTGGAATCACTCCCTATGTTCACCTCTATGAAATCTCCTCCTACTGAATTGGAAGGTCTTTCAAAATCGAGAATTTTACGAAATTCTGGGAGCTCAGAAGTGGGATCCTCCTCAAGGGGATCCACTTTTGGGCTTCGATCATTCTCGTGGGTTATAGACCCGAGGGAATTTGATGTGTGAGTTTTCAAAAGACCTGGTTTTATATTTGGATTTTCAATTGATTTCGAAATCTTTGGCCTGGCTATGCAGACGACATTCCTTTTGAAATCCTTTTCTTTTTCCAAAGTGCATTTGACAGTTGTGCCTTTAAGGGATAGAGGGAACCAATACACCCATTTCATCGAGTCCTTTTTCTTCTTATGGGCTCAACACGAGAAAAGCTGTAAGTGAGACCTAGGGTCTCCCATGCCATCATACCGATGGAAGTTCGGTATTTCATCGTCACTGTCTATTTCGTAATCCATAGGAAGGAAATCAGACAGGGCGTAGCTTTTTTTCTCTTTATTCTGCCCTTTCAGCAACTGCTGTAGGGCTTTACGGTCCTTTTGTGTGAAGGACTCGTGGTATTGGTTGCCTTCCATTATGGAGGCCTCTTTATGTCTGCGAGGTTTTTCAGTTTTTTTCTTGTCCATTTGTTCACCATTTGATGAACATGAATCGCCTGCCTCAGCCTCTTGGTTGAGAGCATCGATTTTGGCCTCGAATTCCCTTCTCAAGTCTTCTATCTCATCTAGTTTGATTTTATTTTTCAAAATCCTCCTAGAGTGAGAACTTGATGCGCATGAGCCTTGGCTCGACACTTCACTTGGGTTGGATTTTGACATGCTTTCAAGCTTTTCAAAATTTCCTACGTATGAAGTAAAATAAAGAAAGAGTTTAAAGATAACACCTTTTGGAAAATATTTTCGCAAGGTTCCTAGGATAACTCGATTTTAAAAGACTCACGTCCCACTAGGCGTGCCAAATCTGTAGACACAGAAAATTCCCGCTTCTGGTTCTTAGGCCTGAAGCGAATCTTTTCATGTGTCTAAGTTCTATTTAAGCAAAAAGGGCGTGCCAAGAGATATTTTTAAATCTGGCTCCTAATGTGACAACTGTGAGCAAGCAAGCTTTTTTCATCGTAGACCTTTTTGCACCGATGCGCAAGGGTCAGTCTGTACGCTTAAAAATCGAGTTTGTAAAATACGAGAACCTACGAAAACATTTGAGGTTTCGATTCGGGTTGTTTTTGTATGATTTTCAGATTTTATTTCACGTGGATTTGCACGTGCCTATGTCTTTCTTTTTTATCCCTTTTTGGGCCAACTAGGTGTGTGTTATGAACACGTAGCCTAAGTGGGGCGACTTTGAACGGGAGTATGGGGTTCGCTTTGATGCAATATGCATCCTAATTCGTGGTATGGCATATATGCAATGCAAACTCACGCAACTCCAAAGGGAAAACCCAAAATTGAAAGACAATGCAGAAGGGAAATGACTTGAAATGTAAATTTGCAAAAGGGAAATTGCGAAAGGGAAATATCGCTATATCTTAAGAGCGGAAAGGCTCAATAGTGCAAGTGTGTGCCATGTATATATGTAAAGACTACACACACTACTAAACCTTAAAACCCAAATCTTAAAGACATAGCCGAAAGGGAAATACTTATAATATATATGGGCCCGAAGGTCGCCAATGTGTTGCGTGGGTGTTGTGTATATATTGAAAGACAACTCACACGACTTAAATGAAACCCAAATATAATTGCAATATGGCCTTAACTAAGTGTAGACGCGCGAAAATCCCCGCCTCTTCGCCTTTTTCAGGGCTTGGAGCGGATCCTTTCGTGTGTCTAAGGCCTATGTATGCAAACAGGGAGTGCCAGCTAGCTTACCTAAGCTAGCGAAGATATTTTTAACACTGACTTCTAAACGTGGCGACTGTGAGCAAGTAAGCTCTTGTCGTCGCAGACCTTCTTGCACCGATGCGCAAGGGTCAGTCTGTACGCTTTGCAAAAATCGAGTTTTTGGAGAGAAAGTCTACGATGCGGTTCGAGGTGTCTATTTCGGGTCTTTAAGATGCGATTGCATGTTTTAGATCACGTGGATTTGCACGTGCCTAAGTCTTTTCTTTTATCCCTTTTCGGGCCACCTAGTTTGTGTGTTATGAACACTCCACTACATGGGCAAATTCGAGCGGGGCTTGCTTCGATGCAATATGCGTCCTACCTCATGGTATGGCGTAGATGCAATGCAAACTCACGCTACTCCAAAGGGAAAACACGAAATGTAAAGACAATACTGAAGGGAAATAACTGAAGGGAAATAATCGAAGGGAAATAACCGAAGGGAAATAACCGAAGGGAGATATGTATATAGATTATGTATATGAGCCCTTACTCGGGTCTTGCAAATAAGAGCGAAGGCTCAATGTGGGTGCGTGCTGGAATTGAAAGACTTACACACACGACATGAAATTAAACCCAAATATAAATTGCAGTATGGCCTTGACTAAGGTCTTGGGAGTAAGAGCGAAGGCTCAATGTGTGTGAGAGTGCTTGAATTGAAGTACTACACACACGACATAAATGAAACCCAAATATAACTGCAATAAGGCCTTTACTAAGGTCTTGGGAGTAAGAGCGAAGGCTCAATGTGTGTGAAAGTGCTTGAATTGAAAGACTTACTCACACGACATGAAATGAAACCCAAATAGTATAGGTCGGCCCTTACTTGGGTCTTTCAAATAAGAGCGAAAGCTCAATGTGTGTGAGAGTGCTTGCATTGAAAGGCAACGCACCCAACTTAAGCAAAAACCCTTCGAAAATGAAAATATATATATATACTTATGTATTAGGGGCTGATTAGGCCCGTGTGTGTTCAAAATCGTGCACGACTAAGAGAGTGCACGTGTGTGGGTGTGCCAAGCCACGTTATTACAAGCGGGGGGAGACTATGCTCCGTTATTACAACCCCGTATCAAATTGAATCTCAAGCAAGTATACAACTAAAGACCGAGTTTAGGCACTTACGAGTAGCTGGTCCGTAGAGGCCTTGCTTGAGCGTGGACTTGGCCTTCGCCTTGGGCTGCAAACGGGAGATCCGCGAGGATGGGTGAACAAAGGTGCTGGCCGACTGCAAGTGGGGCGCGGGATAGGCGCCTCAAAGGTGGCCGGTTGCAAGTGGGTGTCGCCTTGATGTGGGCGATTAAAGGGGTGGGCCTAGTGAGTGTTTAGGGTAGGGACCTAAAGGGGAGTGTATGGGAAGGCCGAATGGGACACCTATAGGGTGGAAGAAATGGCTGGCCGGGTGCAAATGGGATGGAGAGGTAGTGGCCGGTAGTTTAGGTTGTGCTAGGTTCGGCTAAGTGAAAAGGGTGGTGACCAAGGGCTGAGATGATGATAGGGTGGGTGGCTAGGAGTGGAGAGGGAGTAGAGAAGGGTTTTGGTAGAGTTGGGGAATGCTTACCGAATGGGGAGAGGTGGCGGATGGGAGAGCAAGTGTGGCATCCGGCTAGGAGAGGGTGGTGGCGTCCGGCTAGGAGATGGTGGTGGCGTTCGGCTGGGAGATGGTGGTGGATGGAAGAGGGAAGGTGGCGGCGCAGGTGGTGCCGGTGGAACAGCTGGGAAAGTGGAGGAGTCGGCTGGACTTGGGGGAAAGAGAGGAAGGCTAGGACCCGGCTGGCTTGGAGAGGGCCTCTAGATAGGAAAGCCCGCCCCCAAGGGGGGGGGGTTTAAATAGGGATGGGTAGGTCGGTTAGGGCTGGGCTTGGGGTAGTGGTTAGGTGGTTTAGGTAGGGTGGTATGTAGATAAGGTGGGCTGGAAAGGGTTGGGCCAGATATTTTGAAAACTAGGGGTTTGGGTAGATTGTGGGCTAGGGGTGGTTTAGGGGTTTAGGGCTAGGTTAGGTGGTTGGGTTTTAGGGTGAGGTTTAGTGAGCTAGGTTAGGTGATTAGGCTAGGTTTAGGCTAGGATTAGGGAAATTAATCTAGGTTTAGGGAAGGATTAGGGAAGTGGGTTAGGTGATTAGGTTGGGATTAGGCCGGGATTAGGGAAGTGGGTTAGGTGATTAGGCTCAGATTAGGGGTGGATTAGGGGAATAGGCTTGGATTAGGTGTTTTGGGTTAGGTTTAGGTGAAGGAGCTCCCTTTGCATGGCCCATAGACCTTAACCACCTCATGTTGGTGCAGCCCTAGGTTAGGTTTTAGCTAATTACAAGCTTAAACCCACTCAATTAGGCTAACCCACATGATTAACCCCAAACTTGACACACAAGTCAAGCTTAATTACAACACTCTTGATATTTTCCATCCCCACTCTCTCTCATGCCCAATATCCCACGTGAATTTCAAGTGGGCCCCACCTCCATTTATGAGAAGGTGATGTGGGCCATGGATATGGATATTGGATTGGATCTCTGGATCCAAATCCAAATCCAAGTCCACATATGGGTTTGGATTGGGATCTGGATATATATGGTCCAGATCCAATCCAAACTGAACTCTGACTCCTTCGAGCTGGGTTCGAAACGGATGATTTGTGCGGGGCCTGACAGATCAGTACTCCGTCTGCGTTGGGTCTTCGCCAACATGGTCGTCCGCCTCCGTTTCTGCCTTCCGGAGATGACTTCAAATGATATTTTGATAAGAACAGGGTCTTGGACGTTCGAGATCCTCGGGGTGTGAATCAGATGCAAGAGTTGCTGTGCCGGGCTCGACATGTGCTCCGGTTCCGGGCTCTTCTTAGCTCTCCTGGTCCTGTCTTGATCGGGCTAAGCCGCTTCGGGGTTTCAAAACATATTTTTAAAAGGTTTTCAAAAGCCATATCATATGTTTTTGAAAGATAAAGTTTAAAACATATGTATAGGGTTGTCTGGAAGGCTCTTGGGTTTCCAGACTCAAAAATGGCCCTTTGGGGCTGCTTGTATAAAACCAGATGGATTTTGAGAAGTTCGTGGGATTTCGGAGTGTTTACACTAAGGTCTTTGGAGTAAGAGCGAAAGCTCAATATGTGTGAGTGTAGAATTGAAGTACTATGCACACGACATGAAATAAAACCCAAAGGAAAATATAACACGGCCCTTACTTGGGTCTTGCAAATAAGAGCAAAAGCTCAATGTGTGTGAGTGAGAGAATTGAAAGACAACACACACAACTTAAGCAAAACCCCACATAAATTAAAATATATAAATAAGTCTATATCTTAAGGGTTGATTAGGCCCGTGTGTGTTCAAAATCGTGCACAACTAAGAGCGAGATAGGCTTATGTGCACGTGTGTGTGGGTGTGCCAAGCCATGTTATTACAAGCGGGGGGAGACAATGCTCCGTTATTACAACCCCGTGTCAAATTTAATTGAGCTTAAGCAAGTCTATAAACAAGTACCGAGTTAGGCACTTACGTATAGCTGGTCCGAAGGTGACTTGCTTGAGCTTGGGCTTGAGTATCGCCTTGGGCTACAAGAGAGAGCTCCTCGGAAGGGCACGGCAAAGGAGTGTTGGCCGGGTGACAAAGGGAGCGGATGTGGCAGTCGGGCGGAGGTTGGCCGAATGGAGAGGGGGTGCTGTTGTGGCACCTTGGCTGGGGTAGTTAGGGGGTGTCACTAAGGTGTAGGGTAGGTCCTAGGGAAGGTAGAACTAAGGGTCTTGACTAGGGGTTGTCTAAGAAAGAGGATGTAAGGCTGCGGGTGGTTAGGTGCAGTCGGTTGTGGCTGGCCGACTAGTGATAGGTGGTTAGGTGGTGGCCGGCTGGGGTAACTAGGGGTGCTTAGGAATGGCAAAGGGGGAGCTAGCTAGGGTGTTAACTAAGGGCTGGTTTAAGGGAAAAGGTAAGGTTAAGGGTAACTAACTAGGGGTTGTCTAGGGGAGAGGCAAGGTGGTGGGTGTGGTGCAGTCGGGTGGAAGGTTGGCCGATTGGTGAAGAGTGGCAGATGGCAGCCGGGAGGTGATGGTGGTGTGGTGGCTGAGAGTGGAGGGGGAGTGAAGAGAGGGTGGAGTTAGGGTAGTGTACTAACCGGATAGGAAAGGGGAAGGTGGCGGTTGTCCAAGGAAGGCAGCCGGGTGGAAGTAGTGGAGTTGGCCGGGAGGTTGTGGTGGCGTGGAGTGGTGCAGGCCAGGAGGTGGTGGTGGCGTGGAGTGGTGCAGGTCGGGAGGTTGTGGTGGAGCAGGTGAGAGAAGAGAGCAAGGGGTGAGAGAGGAGAGGAAGGGCTCGGCTGGCCCAAGGTGGTGCTGGAAAATCTGAAAAACCCGCCCACTAGGGGGGGGGGGGTTATAGGATTTTTAAGAGGTCGGTTGGGCTGGTTTTGAAGGGGTGGTTTAGTGGTTAGGTGGTGGTGGTTTAGTGATAAGGTGGGCTAGATATTTAGGGGGGGCAGATATTTAGTTTAGGTAGTTTTAGGGATATGGTGTGCTAGGGTTTAGGTGGGGTGGTTTAGTGGTTTAGGGCTTAGCTAGGTGGGTTGGTTTTAGGGTGAGGTTTAGTGAGGTGGGTTAGGTGTTTAGGCTAGGATTAGGTTAGGATTAAGGGAATTAGGCTAGGTTTAGGGAAGGATTAGGGAGGTGGGTTAGGTGATTAGGTTAGGATTAGGGAAGTGGGTTAGGTGATTAGGCTAGGATTAGGCCGGGATTAGGGCAAATGGCTAGGATTAGGGGGTTTGGCTTAGGGTTTGGGTTAGGAGCCTCCCTTTGCATAGCCCATGGACTTCATTGCATCATGTTGGTGCAGCCCTAGGTTAGGTGTAGGTTCATACAAGCCTAAACCCACACTAATTAGGCAAACCTACATGATTAACCCAAAACTTGACACACAAGTCAAGCTTAATACATTTCCCTCAAGTCTTATCCTCCCCATTCTCTCTCATGCCCAAAATCCTACGTGAATTTCAAGTGGGCCCCACCTCCATTTATGAGAAGGTGATGTGGGCCATGGATGTGGATATTGGATTGGATCTTTGGATCCAAATCCAAATCCACATATATGTTTGGATTGGGATCTGGATATATATGGTCCAGATCCAATCCAAACTAAATTCTGACTCCTTCAGGGTATACTCGAAATGAACGGTTTGTGCGAGGTCTGACAACATCAATACTCCGTCTTGTGTTGGGTCTTCGCCAACATGGTCGTCCGCTTCTATTTTCACCTTTCGGAGATGATTTCCAATGATTTGTTGATAATAGGGGCTTGGACGTTCGAGATCCTGGGGATGAATCTAATACGAGAGTTGCTGTGCCGGGCTCGACATGTGCTCCAGTTTCAGGCTCTCTTTGCTCTTCTGGTCCTACTTGCATCAGGCCAAGTTGCTTTGTGGGGTTTCAAAATATCTTTTTAAAGGTTTTAAAACTATATTATACATATTTTAAAATATATATAGTTTAAACATATGTACAGGGTTTGTCTGGAAGGCTCTTGGGTTTCCAAACTCAAAATAGCCCTTTGGAGCTGCTTTTACAAAACCAGATTTTATTTGAGAAGTTCATGGGATTTCGGGGTGTTTACAATTAAGTCGTGTGAGTTTGTCTTTCAATTACACACTCACACCCAAAGAACACCCGAGTGCTTGCTCAAGCACCTCACGTACCATTTTGGCCTCAAAAGCCACTAAGATATATCCATATCTATATATTTTCTGCTGCATGAGTTTTCCCGGTTCAGCTATGTACGCATTTCAATTCCGAGTTGTTAAATTCAGTCGTGTGTGTTGTCTTTCAATTTATACACATGCACATATGCCACATTGAGCCTTTCCACTCTTATATCTATATCTCCCTTCTGCTGCATTTTACGGTTCAGTTGCGTGAGTTGCATTTCAATTTATACACAACACCCATGCACACAATTGAGCCTTTCCGCTCTTAAGATATAGATATATTTAAATTTCTGCAATTTACATTCAAGTCGTGTGAGTTGCATTCAATTTGGGTTTTCCCTTCAGCTAAGTCTTTAAATTTTGGGTTTTTACATTCAAGTTGTGTGAGTTGCATTGCATACTCGCCATACTCGAATTAGAGTACATACCTGCATCAAATAGACCCCGAACAAATCGTGCAAACACACCAAGACTTAGGCCATTTGATACACACACATCGGGCCTAAGTAGATAAAATTAAAAGACTTAGGGTCACCCAACCCTCGTAAATCAAAACTGGCCCAAGTGCATGATTTTCCAAAGATTTCAAAACACTTAGTTGTTCAAAATCGATTTTGAGGTTAAACTTGTTTCAAACGAAGTCTCTAAGCTTACAAACTGACCCTTCAGCATCGGTTCAAGAAGGTTTTGCGATGAAAAGATCCCGCTTGCCCACAATTGCCTTTTAAAAGTCAAATATTTCAAAACATACTTCACTAGTTTGAGTAAGCTAGTTGGCACGCCTTAAAAAGCAACATAGATTGCGGAAAGGTTCACTTCAGGCCTAAGAAATTTTTTTTTGTCTACACACGGGTTGTTCAGGGTTTGTTTGATGCAAGTATGCACACTATCTCGAGTATGGTGGATATGCAATGCAACTCACATAACTGAACCTTAAAACCAGAAATTGAAAGACATAGCTGAAGGGAAATTGCGGAAGGGAAATATAGCTATATCTTAAGAGCGGAAAGGCTCAGTGTGTGCGTGTGTGTTGTGTATAAATTGAAAGACAACTCACACGACTTGAATGTAAAACCCCGCTCGACTTAAATGTAAATTGCAGAAGGGAAATACTTATATATATATGGGCCCGAAGGTCACCAACATGTGCGTGTGTGTTGTGTATAAATGTAAAAACAACTCACATGACTTGGAATGTAAAACTCAGCTAAAAGGGAGATACAACTATATATATATATGAGCCCGAAGGTCGTCAACGTGTGCGTGTGTGTTGTGTATATATTGAAATGCAACTCACACGACTGAAAATTAACCACCCGAAATTGAAAGATGTATACAACTGAACTGGGAAAACTCACGCAGCTGAAAGTATATAGATATGTCTATATCTTAGGGGCTGCCAAGGCCAAAATGGTGCGTGAGTGCTCGAGCAAGTGCTCGGGTGTTCTTTGGGTGCGAGTGTGGAATTGAAATGACAAACTCACACGACTTGAACCTTAAAACCCGAATGAAATTGCAGCATATATGGCTCTTACTAGAGTCTTTGGAGTAAGAGTGAAGGCTCAATGGTGTACGTGGGTGTTTGGTGTACGAGATAAGAGCTAAGGCTCAAGTGCACTTGTGTGTATCATATACGATATAAGAGCTAAAGCCCAAGTGCACGTATGTGTCTCGTGTGTCAAGCAACAATATTACATCCCGGGGGGAGACAATGCTCCATTACTACAACCCCGTATCCGAATTGAATTAAGTATAAAGCAAGTTAACGTAAGGGACCAAGTTTAGACACTTACAAATAGTTGGTCCGTCTTCACTTGCTCGTGCTTGGGCTTGTGATTCACTTCGGGCAACCAAGAGGGGTCTCCCTAGGTGGCTTTGAGAAGAGATTAGGGCTCGAGTGTGTTTAGGGAAGGCTCACGGACTTAGGCTCTTAGGGGAACCTAGGTTCGGTCAAGAAGGAGGTCACGGCCTAGGTGGGGGGTCACGACTCTAAGTGGTGGCAGGCCCTAAGGCTGGGCTGGAGGGCAGGGCACGCAACACGTCGAAGTTATGGCGGGCCGCCAAGGCACTTGGCGCTAAGGCGCTGGGCGCTAGCGCGGAGCGCGCTAGGCATCAGAGGGGCGCAGCAGGCATCAAGGGTCGCGACAGGCATTAGGGGGCGCGTGGTAGGCGTTAGGGGGCGCGACAGGCGTCAGGGAGTGTGCGGTAGGAGTCAGGGAGCACGGTAGGCGTCAGGGGGCACGCGACAGGCGCGGTTGTTTCACGGTCGGCAGGAGTGAGGTTTTTAGGGTTTTAGTTTGAGTCAGTGGGGTTAGGTTAGGTTCAGTTCGGTTTAGTTAGGTTCACTTAGGGTTCAGTTAGGGTTAGGTTGGTTCGAGTCTAGGCTAGTTTAGGGCTAGGTTTACCTCTTGGAGCCGGTCCTTCTTGGTTGAGCCCACTTCCAAGCCACGGTTGCAGCCTTCCTTGATCGAGGCCACCTTAGTTGCAGCCCCTTGGTCTAGACCCACTTAGCACACATGGCTTGAGCCCACCTCACCCAATGAGCCAACATGGCTAGGTCACTCTCTCTCCTCCCAAACATTTCATGTGTCATATTTTGGGGACCCCCTCACCTCCATTTATAGGCAAATGAGGTGGGTCTTGGATATGGGTTTTGAATTTGGGTCTTGGAATCCAGATCCAATCCAAACACTATTTGGATCTAGATCTCGGATCTCAGATATTTTTGATCCATATCTGATCCAAATTCAAACATTTATATGGATACGGATCTGGATATTTTGGTCCAAATCTGATCCAATCCAAACACTATTTGGATCCAATCTAAATCTAAACACTATTTGGATCAACCCAAATCCAAACACTATTTGGATATGGATCTAGATATATATGGTCCAGATCCAATCCAAATTTTCTCTGGATGGTCCTTCTTAGCTTTTCAAGGCAAACATTTTGAGCGGGCCTTGGCTTCATCAACGCTCCGTCTTATGCTGGGTTTTCCCCAGTTTTGTCATCCGGACTCCATCTAGCCTTTCTAGACTCCGTTTTGGCTCAATTTTGCCATTTCTGGCTAAGGTTTATGCTGCTGGGGTGGATGTACTTGACTTGGCTTCTGAGTGTACCGGGCTTGCATTCTACATCGGGCCGGGGACTTCCTTTCACCTTTTGACCCTGGCTTTTATCAGGCCAGGGTGCTGCTTTTGGGCTTCTGCCCCTATTTCTGAGGTTGTTTTGGAGTTGGCCCTTTTGAGCTGCTTTATGGGCCGCTTCTTGATCAGGTATTGTCTTCCATGCTTCACCTGTTCGTCTTTGTTTTTTTGGCAAAATGGGACTTAGCCCGAGTTTAAGGAATCCATCTTGGATACGGGGTTGCAAAACAGAGTTTTAAAGCTTTTGGAAGCTCCTGGGTTTTCAAAAATCTCAAATATGGCCTTTTGGATTGATTTTCAAACCAGGTGTATGTTTTTGCAAAATCGTGGATTTTGGGGTGTTTACAACTACCCATAATCATCTTAAACCTAAAACCCACCGAGCGCAGCTGCACTTGGTTTGAACCGTGCCCTACGCCCCCCTAGCGCTGCAACCTAGCGCTACCCCGTGCGCCCTGTCACGCCCTAACGTCCCACGTGCCCTGTCATACCCGGCTACCACAATGCCCCAATGCGACCTGCTGCGGCACCCTAACACCGAACTGCTGCACCCCGCGCACCTTGTCACACCCAGCGCCTAGCACTGAGTTGCTGCACCCTGTTGCTGCGCCACACCAACTAACCTTAGACAGCCCCAACCTAGCTGCACCCCTTTTCCATAGAGCCGGTTAGGACCAGCCCCCATCCTACCATGACTTACCTTGGCCAACCCTATCACTTGGCCGAACCAAGCCCCTCCTAGGCCTAAGCACCCGGTTGCCCCCAAGCACCCCCTCTAAAGCCTAAACTCTCACGTCCAATCCCACCTAGGGAGACCTATCGATTGGCTGTCAAGGTGGACGGATTCAAGTACATTGAGAGGAAAAGCCGACCACTTGTAAGTGTTTAAATTCGGTTTTTACCTTACTCCTTTTAAATTCAATTCAATTCGATACGGGGTTGTAATAATGGAGCATAGTCTCTCCCCGAAAGGTAATATTGGTGCTTGATACACGAAGCACACACATACACTTGAGCTATATTGCTCTTAGACGTACACTACACACCCACGTGCACTTGAGCCTTTCCGCTCTTAATTGCACACTATTGCACACACATTGAGCCTTTGCTCTTAAGCTAAAGACTTTAGTAAAAGCCGTGCAATTCAATTTGGGTTGTTACATTCATGTCGTGTGAGTTTGTCATTTAAATTTCACACTCGCACCCAAGAAGTACTTGAGCACTTGCTCCACACCCTCACACACCTTTTGAGCCTTTGTTGCTCATAAAATATAGTGTATTTATATACTTTCCAGCTACATGAGTTTTACATTTAGTTGTGTATGCACTTACATTTTCGGGTGGTTCAATTTATGTCGTGTGAGTTTGTCATTTAAATTCCACACTATACACATGCGTGCATTGAGCCTTTCCGCTCTTACTATGCTTATATTTCAATTTCGGCAAGTTCAATTCCAGTTGTGTGAGTTGTCTTTCCATTTACACACTGTAGGCCACAAAAATCTTCACTCCTGGTTTTGAAGCCGGGAATAACCTTTTCGAGTTTACGTCGCTTTTAAGGGCATGCCAGCTAGCTTACTCAAACTAGCGAAGATTTTGGAAATATCTGGGCGATTGTGGATGAGCGGGATCTTTTCGCTTGAAACCTTCTTGAACCGGTGCGCAAGGGTTGGTTTAAGTGCTTAAAAAACTTTGATTTCAAACAAACATGAACTTTTGAAAGAAAAGCGAGTATTTCGACGATTGTTTGCCTAAATTGCAGTTTTTTATTACGGGGGTTGTTCGAATTCAAGTCTCTCGAGTTTTAGCTATCTTAGTCCAGATGTGTGTGTTTCAAGTGGCCTAAATTTAGTAAGTTTTGAGCGTAGTTTCAGGGTTTTCTCTTTGAAAATATGTGAATGCAAGGATGCATGAATACTCTTCGGGTTCGATATGATGTGAGCTAGGCTCGAATTGAAAGCAATTACATACACAACTTAAAGTAAATACCCGAATGTAAGTGCAACTCATGCAGCTGAAAGGAAAATACCCGAACTTTGAAAGCAACTCACACGACTTGAATGTAAATTGCGGAAGGGAAATATACTTATATCTTAAGAGCAGAAAGGCTCAATGCACGCATGTGTGTAGTGTAAAATTGAAATGACAAACTCACACAACTTGAATTGAACTTGCCGAAATTGAAATATAAGTATATAAGAGCGGAAAGGCTCAATGTGTTCGTGTGTGTTGTGTATAAATGGAAAGACAACTCACACGACTTGAATTGAATCACCTGAAATGTAAGTTGTAAACACCCCGAAATCCCACGAACTTCTCAAATAACTTGGTTTTGCGAAAGCAGCCCCAAAGGGCTATTTTGAGTCTGGAAACCCAGGAGCCTTCCAGGCAAACCCTGTACATATGCTTTAAACCATATATGTCTTAAAATATGTATAATAGTTTTAAAACCCTTTTAAAAGATGTTTTGAAACCCCACAAAGCTACTTGGCCTGATGAAAGCAGGACCAGAAGAGCAAAAGAGAGTCCGGAATCGGAGCACATATCGAGCCCGGCACAACAACTCTCGTGTTAGATTCATCCCCAGAATCTCGAACATCCAAGCCCCTGTTATCAACAAAACTCTTTGAAATCATCTCCGAAAGGTGAAAACAGAAGCGAACGACCATGTTGGCGAAGACCCAATGCAAGACAGAGTACTGATGCTGTCAGGCCCCGCACAAACCGTTCGTTTCGAACATACCCTGAAGGAGTCAGAATTCAGCTTTGGATTGGATCTCGACCATATATATCCAGATCCCAATCCAAACATATATGTGGATTTGGATCCAAAGATCCAATCCAATACCCACATCCATGGCCCACATCACCTTCTAATAAATGGAGGTGGGGCCCACTTGAAATTCACGTGGAATCTTGGGCATGAGAGAGAATGGGGAGGATAAGATTTGAGGAAAATGTGTTAAGCTTGACTTGTGTGTCAAGTTTTGGGTTAATCATGTGGGTTAGCCTAATTAGTGTGGGTTTAAGCTTGTATGAACCTACACCTAACCTAGAGTTGCACCAACATGATGCAACTAGGTCTATGGGCCATGCAAAGGGATGCTCCTAACCCAATCCTAAGTTAAAACCCCTAATCCTAGCCATTTGCCCTAAACCTAACCTAATCCTAGCCTAATCACCTAACCTACTTCCCTAATCTTTTCCTAATCCCAACCTAATCACCTAACCCACTTCTCTAATCCTTCCCTAAACCTAGCCTAATTCCCTTAACCTCACCCTAATCCTAGCCTAAACACCTAACCCACCTCACTAAACCTCACCCTAAACCCAACCCACCTAGCTAAGCCCTAAACCTCTAAACCACCCCACCTCAAACCCTAGCACACCATATCCCTAAAACCACCTAACCTAAATATCTGCCCCCCCCTAAATATCTGGCCCACCTTATCCCCAAAAAATCACCACCTAACCACTAAACCATCCCCCCAAAACCAGCCCAAACCGATCCACCCAAATCCTATAAACCCCCCCTAGTGGGCGGGTTTTTCAAGTCTTTTGGGCCAGCCGAGCCCCCTCTCCTCTCTCATCCCTTTCTCTCTTCTCTCACCTGCTCCACCTTGGAACTCCAGCCAGCTCCACTCCACACCACCATCACCTCAAGGCCAACTTCACTCCTTGCCACTCGACTGCACCAACCTGCCACCGTTCGGCTGCCTCCCTTAGACACCCGCCACCTTCACCTTTGTAAACACCCTGAAATCCCACGAATTTCTCAAATCCATCTGGTTTTGTAAAAGCAGCCCCAAAGGGCTATTTTGAGTCTGGAAACCCAGGAGCCTTCCAGACAACCCTATGTATATGTTTTAAACTTTATATTTCAAAAATATGTGATATGGTTTTTGAAAACCTTTTAAAACATGTTTTGAAACCCCGAAGCAGCTTGGCCTAATCTAGACAGGACCAGAAAAGCAAAGGAGAGCCCGGAACCGGAGCACATGTCGAGCCCGGCACAGCAACCCTCGTATCAAATCCACACCCCTAGGATCTCGAACGTCCAAGACCCTGTTATCATCAAAACATTGTTTGAAGTCATCTCCGGAAGGCGAAAACAGAGACGGACGATCATGTTGGCGAAGACCCAATGCAGGCGGAGTACTGATGCTGTCAGACCCCGCACAAACCATTCGTTTTGAACACAGCTCGAAGGAGTCAGAATTCAGTTTGGATCAGATCTGGATCACATATATCCAGATCCTAATCCAAACCCATGTATGGACTTAGATTTGGATTTGGATTCAAAAATCCAATCCAATATCATATCCATGGCCCACATCACCTTCTCATAAATGGAGGTGGGGTCCACTTGAATTTCACGTGGGATTATGGGCATGAGAGAGAGTGGGGGTGGATAAGATCAAGTGTGTATTGTAATTAAGCTTGACTTGTGTGTCAAGTTTGGGGTTAATCATGTGGGTTAGCCTAGTTAAGTGGGTTTAAGCTTATAATTAGCCAAAACCTAACCTAGGGCTGCACCAACATGATATGATTAGGGTCTATGGGCCACGCAAAGGGAGCTCCTTCACCTAAACCTAACCAAAAACACCTAATCCTAGCCTTCTACCCTAATCCCATCCTAATCTGAGCCTAATCACCTAACCCACTACCCTAATCCCGGCCTAATCCCAACCTAATCACCTAACCCACTTCCCTAATCCTTCCCTAAACCTAGGTTAATTTCTCTAAACCTAGCCTAATCCTAACCTAATCACCTAACCTACCTCACTAAACCTCACCCTATAACCAACCCACCTAGCTAAACCCTAAACCTCTAAACCACCCCTAGCCCACAACCTATCCAAACCACTTGTCTTTAAAATATCTGGCCCTACCCTTTCCAGCCCACCTTATCACCACACCACCCTACCTAAACCACCTAACCACTACCCCAAACAGCCCTAACCGACCTAGCCCAGCCCTATATAAACCCCCCCCCTTTTGGGGCGGGTTTTCCCATCTAGACGCTCCAACCTCCAATCCCGGGTCCTCCAATTTCCAGCTCAGCCGAATCCCCTCCTGCTCCACCTGCTCCACGTCCAGCCACCACATCCGCCACTACCTCCCACGCGAGCACCATCACCAGCATCACCCGGCCGAACTCCATCCTGCGCATCCCAACCATCCGGCTGCCTCCCCTTCCATCTGCCAGCACCCCTTCACTTGGTTAGTACCCTACACTCCACCTTACTCCTTCTTCACTCCCTCTCCACTCTCAGCCACCTAACCCCCTACCATATCACCCTAACACCAGCCATTCCACTTGCTGCCACCACTCCCCCTCGGCCAGGCCCATAATCACCCTAACTACCCGCCACCACCTAGACACCTTAGCTCCATTCGGCCACCCTATCCGACTCCCTAAGACCTGCCCATATTACCCCAATACACCTACTACATCCACTACCACCTGGCCCCATCTCCTAGCTAGTTCCCTTCCCTTACACCACTCCTAGCCACTCTAGCAACCCGCCACCATCAAGTCCTCCTAGTCGGCCACTCCAACCGACTGTCACCTTTTCATCCCCCAGCCATCCGCCAGCCATAACCTTCCCCTAGCTAGTTCCCTTCCCTTAGTACCATACTCCCTTAGTGATCCTACTTAGGCCCTTTAGCCCAACACGCCAAAAACAGCCCTTCCCTAGCAGTCGGCCACCTTCAAGGCGCCTCTTCCGCGCACCAAGGACATCCGGCCAGCACCTCCCCTTGTCGTTCAACCTCGTGGAGCTCCCTTTTGCAGCCCAAGGCGAAGGCCAAGCCCATGCTCAAGCAAGGCATCTTCGGACCAGCTATTAGTAAGTACCTAACTCGATCTTTAGTTGTATACTTGCTTGAGATTCAATTCGATACGGGGTTGTAATAACGGAGCGTAGTCTCCCCCCGCTTGTAATAATGTGGCTTGGCACACCCACACACGCGCACTCTCTTAGTTGTGCACGATTTTGAACACACACGGGCCTAATCAGCCCCTAATACATAAATATATATATATATATATATATATATACTTTAAATTTTGTAGGGTTTTGCTTAAGTTGGGTGTGTTGTCTTTCAATTCAAGCACTCACACACATTGAGCCTTCGCTCTTATTTGAAAGACCCAAGTAAGAGCCGACCTATACTATTTGGGTTTTCATTTCATGTCGTGTGTGTAAGTCTTTCAATTCAAGCACTCACACACATTGAGCCTTTGCTCTTATTTGAAAGACCCAAGTAAGGGCCGACCTATACTATTTGGGTTTTCATTTCATGTCGTGTGTGTAAGTCTTTCAATTCAAGCACTCACACACATTGAGCCTTCGCTCTTATTTGAAAGACCCAAGTAAGGGCCGTGTTATACTATTTGGGTTTAATTTCATGTTGTGTGCGTAGTACTTCAATTCAAGCACTCACACACATTGAGCTTTCGCTCTTATTCCCAAGACCTTAATCAAAGCCATACTGCAAGCTATATTTGGGTTTAATTTCATGTCATGTGTGTAAGTCTTTCAATTCAAGCACGCACCCACATTGAGCCTTCGCTCTTATTTGAAAGACCCAAGTAAGGGCCCATATACATACTCTATATACGTATCTCCCTTCGGCATTTACATTACAAGTCATTTCCCTTTGGTTATTTCCCTTCGGTTATTTCCCTTCGGTATTGTCTTTATATTTTGGGTTTTCCCTTTGGAGTAGCGTGAGTTTGCATTGCATCTACGCCATACCATGAGGTAGGATGCATATTGCATCAAAGCAAGCCCCGCTCAAATTCGCCCATGTAGTGGAGTGTTCATAACACACAAACTAGGTGGCCCATAAAGGGATAAAAAGAAAGACTTAGGCACGTGCAAATCCACGTGATCTAAAATCTGCAATCGCATCTAAAAGACCCGAATTAGACACCTTGAATCGCTTCGTAGGCTTTCTACACCCAAAAACTCGATCTTTCAAAGCATACAGACTGACCCTTGCACATCGGTGGAAGAAGGTCTGCGACGACAAGGGCTCACTTGCTCACAGTCACCACGATTAGAAGTCAGTTAAAAATATATCTTCTCTAGCTTAGGTAAGCTAGCTGGCACGCCCTGTTTACATAAATAGGCCTTAGACGCACGAGAGGATCCACTCCAAACCCAGAAAAGGCGGAGAGGCGTGGGGATTTTCGCGCGTCTACAGAGATTGGCACGCCCGGTGGGACGTGAGCCTTTCAAAAGTCGAGTTTTAAGTTAGGAGCTTACAAAAATTTTCAAAGAGGTGTCGTTTTAACTTGTTTTCTTTGCTTGTACTTAGGATATTTTGAAGAAACTTGAGAAGCATGTCAAAATCCAATCCAAGTGAAGTGTCGAGCCAAGGCTCATGCGCATCAAGTTCTCACTCTAGGAGGATTTTCAAAAACAAAATAAAACTAGATGAGATCGAGGACCTGAGATGGGAGTTTGAGGCCAAAATCGATGCTCTCAGCCAAGAGGCTGAAGTAGGCGATTCGTGTTCATCAAACGGTGAACAAAGGCCTAAGAAAAAATCTGAAAAACCTCGCAAACACAAAGAGGCCTCCGTAATGGAAGGCAACCAATACCACGAGTCCTTCACACAAAAGGACCGTAAAGCCCTACAGCAGTTGCTGAAAGGGCAGAATAAAGAGAAAAGAAGCTACGCCCTGTCTGATTTCCTTCCTATGGATTACGAAACAGACAGTGACGATGAAATACCGAACTTCCATCGGTATGATGGCATGGGAGACCCTAGGTCTCACTTACAGCTTTTCTCACGTCGAGCCCATAAGAAGAAAAAGGACTCGATGAAATGGGTGTATTGGTTCCCTTTATCCCTTAAAGGCACAGCTGCCAAATGGCTGGCTTCCTACGAGTTAAGCCAGTTCGCTACTTTTGAAGAGTTAGCGAACTGTTTCATGCAAAGATTTGCACACAACGTAGAAGTCACGCCAACCCTGAATACCTTAAGGGATACAAAACAAGGCATGAACGAAGACGTACATGCCTTCATTATAAGATGGAGGTTGCTTTTGGGCCAAGTGCGAGAGCCCATATCCGAAGGATGCACAGTAATGCTCATCTTGGATAACTTTAAAAGCGAGCTAAAAACCCTTCTCTCGCTTCATGAGATCTCAACTTTCCATAAGTTGATCAAAAAGGCCTCCCTTTTCGAAACCAACTTGCGAAAAGGGACATACGATCACTTATGGAAAGGAAGTACCGTTCCAAAAACCCGCTTGGAAAAGCCCATCACTTACGGGCTACCCACGATGGACAAAGGGGCAAAGCCCCATAAAATCGCCAATGTCCGGGTGGATCCAGGCATGGCGGGCACTTCCAAAAATTTTGAAAAGTTAGAAAACAAAAGGGAGCGAACCTTTCAAAAACCGGTTGAAAAATGGGAGTATACTCTGCTGGGGCAACCTGTGTCGGAGGTACTAGACCTCCTACTTGCCCAGGGCATGATAAAACTCCCTGAAATCCCCGAAGGAGTCACTTCCAAAGGGGGGTATTTAAACCGATTTTGTAAGTATTATCGGCTCAAAGGCCATGATACCAAACGCTGCTTCTCCCTTTTAAATAAAATTGAGAACTTGATAGCAGAAGGTCGGCTCCAGGTCACTGCGGAACCTGAGCCACCTCAAGCTATCTTCAAAGAACCCTTTCCCAAACACGCCAGTGGCAGTGGGAAAGGAAAGGAGGTATGTACCCTCACCATTTCTAAGGAACTAGCACAAAAACCAGAGCCTGGTCGACCCACTTGTGCGCCCACTCTTGTATTATACAAGAAGCCCGCCCAAGTCGTCATTCGGGGGCCACCAAAAGTGGAATCCCCAGCAAAACGAATTTTGAAAATCCAAGGTTCTCCTCAGCTCATCCTTAGAGCCAAGTTTAGCGCGAACCCTAGGCTAGTCGTGGGGGAAGTCACTAGATCCGGGAGGATCTATCAACCCCCGCACCTTTAAAGTGCTCAAAAGGTGGTCAGTGTGCCTGGCCCCTCAAAAGCATGTATCCCTAGTGTTCTGCCAAAAGCAGATAAGGACAAAGTCATCCTAAATCCTTATGACTTCGAAAACCACCTTTCAAAGATTCCTATTCACATGTCTATCTTAGAGCTTATACAAACCTCGCTTAGGCATAGACTTGTATCAGAGAAAATTCTAGAAAGGGCCAAGGTTGATTCGAACATAAGTCCGGAATCCTTGTCTGCCCAAGTGGCTTTATTAGGAACAAAATCGCCCATCACTTTCTCGGAAGATGATGTAGATAGACCCTACGAATCCCACAACCAGGCCCTGCATATCGAGGTGGTTCTGAATAACCACTCTCTGGACAGGTGCCTAGTCGGTGGTGGAGGAGGGCTCAACATCCTTCCACTTCATGTGACATATAAAATCGGAGTCACCTTGACTTCAGTGAACCCAAGCCCCATCGTTATCACTGGATACGATGGGAATGCGTCTAGACCTTTAGGATCCATCGAACTCCCAATGGAAACGGGAGGGATCGAACACACGGGGGTGTTCCATCTCTTGGACATCCACCCCCATTATAACCTGTTGTTGGGAAGGCCCTGGATACACAGTTTGTGCGCTGTGCCATCCACCTTCCACAGGTGTGTTAAGATCCCTTTTAGGGACCAGGTCGTTGTAATCCTAGGTGAGAGTCACCCACAGCTTCAGGGGATCATAAACTCCCCTTGTTGATCAAGCTCCCAGGCCCATGAGGCTAACCTGGGGCAAATTGTGATCGAGCCACCTCGGCTCGTGTTAAACAACCCTAGGAAGGTTGTATGTGTGAAGGGGCCACCCAAAGCAGGCCCCCTCCCGATTCTAACCCTTCTAGGAAAACCCAAGCGTTCCCTATTTCCAAAGCCCCTGGACAAAAGGCCATATGAGCACAATATGGACGATAGCATGTTCCAGGACCACGACTTGTATCAAACTTTTTCAAAAAACAAAAAGTCGTGGAACATGTTGTTGAACATGGGCTACACGCCCTACAAGAGTCTAGGGGCACAGAACCAGGGTCTCCTAGAGCCCATCCTTCCTAGGGCCAATCCAAGCCGATATGGGATCGGCTATACTCCCTGAATACCACTAGAGCCACCCCCTGTGACCACCTGGGTCAAGGGTGCCCCGGAACCTGTCTTAGAAGAGACCCACGATTTAGATCTTCTATTCCGAGTCTAACCCGTAGTGTTTTCCCTTTGTAGGTATGACGGAAGATCCCTTTTCTAAAAATACAAAAACATTTGAAAAGCATAAAATCAAAAAAATCGAAAAACAAGAAAAATCAAAAACAATGGAAAAAGAAAAACTCGAAAATAGAGTGCTTTGTATAGTTCCCAAGGTTCTTGTTTTACAAAAAACCAAAAAAATCAAAAATTTAGAAAATACCAAAAAGATTTTGTACATAGCTGCTCCTGGTAGGACTTTGGCAAAAGAAAAGGATTTCGAAAGAAATGTCGTCTGCATAGCCAGACCAAAAATTTCGAAATCACTTGAAAATCCAAGTACAAAACCAGGTCATTTTGAAAACCACGCATCAAATTCCCTCGGGTCTATAGCCCACGAGAATGATCAAAGCCCAGAAGTGGATCCCCTTGAGGAAGATCCCACTTTTGAGCTCCTAGAATTTCATAAGATTCTCGATTTTGAAAGACCTTCCCAATCAGTAGGAGGAGATTTCATAGAGGTGAACCTAGGGGATGATTCCAATCCAAAATCCATCAAAATAGGCGCATGTTTGCATGAAACTGAAAGGTTAGCATTCATTGCATTTCTACGAACCTATTTAGATGTGTTTGCATGGACGTATGAAGACATGCCGGGCATAGACCCTAGCATTGTCGAGCATCGTCTTCCCTTAGATGCAGGTGTAAAACCCATAAAGTAGAAGCCTAGGAAAATACACCCGAATGTACACACGCAAGTCAAAGAGGGTTTAGAAGATCTGTTAAAAGCCGGATTTATAAAACCCATTGCATATTCTGATTGGTTGTCAAATATCGTTGTACTTCGAAAAACCAATGGGAAAATTTGAATATGCATCGATTTCAGAAACCTGAATAAAGCCACTCCAAAGGATAATTATCCTTTACCAAACATAGATTTGATAGTCGATAGTACTGCAAATCATGAAATGTTTTCATTTATGGATGGCTATTCAGGCTATAATCAAATTAAACTAAGTCCACGAGATCAGGGTAAGACCGCCTTCACAACCCCATGGGGCACGTACTGCTATACAGTCATGCCCTTTGGTTTGAAAAATACTGGCGCAACATACCAACAAGCCATGACCACGATCTTCCATGATCAGATTCATGAGCTCGTAGAAGTGTATGTAGATGATCTCTTGGCAAAATCCAAAACCCGATGCACTCACATCGAATGTTTACAAAAGATTTTCGAAAGGCTTAGGCTTTACAAAGTAAAGCTAAACCCTCAAAAATGTGTATTCGGGGTAGAATCAGGGAAGCTTCTGGGCTTTATGGTGAGCCAAAGGGGAATAGAAGTCGACCCCTTTAAGTGTCGAGCCATCATAGACATGGCTCCACCCTCCAATCTCACCCAAATCCGTAGCCTCCAAGGTCGCTTACAATCGTTCGCCAATTTATATCGAATCTGGCAACTAGATGCGAACCCTTCAACAAACTGTTGAAGAAGGGACGAAATTCTTATGGGATGACGAATGCCAGAAGTCCTTCGAGAGACTGAAGGCATACTTGGTTAATCCCCCCATTTTGAACCCTCCAAAGCAAGGAAAACTGCTTTTATTATACATCTCCGTGCATGCAAATGCTTTAGGAGCCCTATTGGCTCAATACGAGGATGACACCCATAAGGAGTATGCCATCTACTACATTTCGAAAACTCTCTTGGCTTATGAACGAAATTATCAAGCCATGGAGAAGACGTGCTTGGCCCTAGTCTGGGCCTGCCAGAAATTTAGACACTATTTCCTAGATCATGAGATCTGGATAGTGTCCAAGCTTGATCCAATCAAGCACTTTTTCGAAAAACCCATTCTCACAGGTAGATTGGGCAAATGGCAACTCCTTCTAATGGAGTATGACCTGAAATACCATCACCAGATCTCCGTTAAGGGGCAAGCCCTAGCAGATTACGTGGCTGAGTTTCCCTTAGAGGACGCATATCCCACACTTGTTGAAATGCCTGATGAAGGCATATTACAAAACCATTTTCAAAACCACATTTTGGCAAATTCTTTCGAAAACCAAGTGTGGAAGATGCACTTCGATGGGGCACGAAACCAACGAGGGGCTGGCGCTGGGGTCATCCTCATCTCCCCTGAAAAGGGCGAGATTCCCATAGCAGTCCGCTTAGATTTCGAATGTTCCAACAACGTAGCTGAGTATGAAGCACTCATACAAGGCTTAAGAATTTCGAAAACTCTAGGGGCATCATGCATTGAGGTCTTTGGAGATTCGCTCCTTGTCATAAACCAGGTTTTAAAAATTTGGCAAGTACGTAATGAGAAACTACTTCCATATCACGAGTTGGCCACTCAATTGGTCCAATCCTTCCAATCGTGTAAACTCACACACGTAGGAAGAGAGGACAATGGCATCGTCGATGCCCTCTCCTCCTTGGGTTCAGCCCTCAAGGTCAATCCCATTTCAGGGACCAGATCTTTGGAAATATGGCATGCGCCCCACCCATCCACACACGACTTGGATATTTGCCAAAATAATCCAGAGTCTATTGAAAAACCCTGGTTTTATGACATCAAACAGTTTTTAGAAAATGGGGGATTCGCCGAGGATGCCACATCCAAAGATAAGGCATTCATTCGTAAGATTTCAACCCGATACACCATTCTGGGTGGGGTTTTGTACAAAAAAAGTTTTACCGGCATTCTGCTTAGGTGTATCGACCTAGAGGAGGCTAGGATAGTGATGCATGAATTCCACGATGGAGAATGTGGAGGTCATGTTAATGCCAACATGATGGCAATGAAAATACTTAGAGGGGGCTATTTTTGGTCCACCCTGAAGAAGGATTGCCACGATCATGCTAGGAAGTGTCATCCATGTCAAGTGCATGGGCACGCCATTCATATCCCTTCATCTGCATTGCATTCCGAGGTTAGCCCCTGGCCATTTACTATGTGGGCGTTTGACATTGTAGGCCCAATATTTCCAAAGGCCTTGAATGGGCATCGATTTATTTTAGCAGCCACGGAGTATTTCTCCAAGTGGGTGGAAGCCATTTCCCTAACCAATGTGATGGGGCAACATGTGGTGGCTTTCATCCGGAGGAATATCTTTGCTCGATTTGGGGTTCCACGAGACCTTGTGTCTGATAATGGCACCCCATTCAAGAACGAGCGGATGGTTAAGTTATGCAACACGTATGGCATAACTCACCACTTCTCCTTGCCCTACTACCCTCAAGGCAACGGCCAAGCCGAAGCCACAAACAAGACTCTCATTAGTATTATTGACAAAACCTTAGAGAAGGGTAGGACGTGGCACGAGAAGCTGGATGAAGCCTTATGGGCTTATAGGACTTCCATCCAGACTCCCACGAATGCCACACCATTCGAATTGGTCTATGGCACAAACGCCATTCTTCCCATTCATACTCAACTGCATTCATTCCATACATCCATTGCACTCGACCTCCCCCTAGAGACACTTCAGCATGCTAGGATGGCTGAACTAGATTTGCTAGATGAGAGGCGACTCCTTGCCATGGATCATGCTCGTGCATACCGGCAAAGGATAGCCCGACATTATAGCAAACACATGAGACCTCACCACTTTGAAGTGGGAGATCTGGTCTTAAAAACCATCCACCATCGTGGCCCACACCCCCTGGGAAAGTGGCGCCCCAACTGGGATGGACCCTATGTTGTACGAGCAACCACTACGAACAATTCGTATTGGTTGATCGATGTAGAAGGTAGGAATTTAGCAGATCCTATCAATATCCAATACTTAAAGAAGTATCATGTGTAGGATTTGGATTAAATTCCAGTTTTCAAAAGATTTTAGGGATAGCTGCCCTGAGACATGAAAATAAGGTGCAAAGGCAAAGTCGTGTGACCCTGAGTGAGAAAATTCGCACTTGTGAAAGACGGGATTCTTCAAAATCGTGGTTACATTTCAAAATCCTTCTTCTTACAAAGAAAGGCCTAGTTCAATATAGCAAGATACTTGCAAGTAGTACGTGCTATTTCTAAATAGGCTGATCTGGAATGGATCGAGTGTAGGCTCGGGATAAGTCCTCCCCTCTTCTCTTCTACTTCCAAAAGGAAAATAAAGGCCCAAACAAAAGGGAATTTCCCATTCAAAGTATCTTTCCAAAAGAAAGAAACCAGGATTCGAAACAAAATCGATTCTCTTGTGAAAAAGAGGGATTAAAGAAAAAATACTCCCAAAGGGAGACCCTCTATGGAAAAAAGGAAAAAGAGGCTAAAAAACTCAAAAAGAGCAGTTTTCCGCCTTCTATGCCTTAAAACGCGGGACGCTTCAGAAGGGACCGTGGTATCTCTTTCCCATCCCTGGCTTATCCCAAGCTAAAGCATGGTTCATTTCAAGGAATCCTAAAGTAAAAATAGGATTTACTTACTTGAATTTCATCTTGTTTGAGAATTCGATGTTTCGAGTAAGGCATAGGAATTTGAAATACAGCTTGTTTTCTTATAAAACCTCCGCTAGATAAGCGAGTGTTAAGACTCAAACAAGGGCAAACACGAAGAGCTCGAGATCCTTAGGATCGAGACTCAAGACAGTTGTCCCTTTTGTAAATAAATTTTTGTAGATAAGTTTTAAAAATCGAACATCGAACAGCATAGGATTCGCTCACTTGGAGCAACAGGCCTTGTAAGTCTCTAGAGTTCGACCACATCTGGTCTCTAGGAGGTCGCCACTCTTGGCACCACACCCATGTCATGCATATGCATTCCACGCATGGCACTTGCATAAACATGATCCCGTTTAGGACCAGATTCCACGTAACAAACCCTTTGGCATGATATCTCCTCCTACCAGAGTTTGTAAATTGAGATTTTACTAAAAATTGGGATGATCCCATATTCTTCGTGGCTAGAGCTAGGGAGACATTGAAAGGGGTGTTTGTTATCTTTGCCCTTATCCAAATCCATTTGGACAAGGCCAAAGAGGGGCATTTGTAAACACCCCGAAATCCCACGAATTTCTCAAATCCATCTGGTTTTGTAAAAGCAGCCCCAAAGGGCTATTTTGAGTTTGGAAACCCAGGAGCCTTCCAGACAACCCTGTGTATATGTTTTAAACTTTATATTTCAAAAATATGTGATATGGTTTTTGAAAACCTTTTAAAACATGTTTTGAAACCCTGAAGCAGCTTGGCCTAATCCAGACAGGACCAGAAAAGCAAAGGAGAGCCGGGAACCGGAGCACATGTCGAGCCCGGCACAGCAACCCTCGTATCAAATCCACACCCCTAGGATCTCGAACGTCCAAGACCCTGTTATCATCAAAACATTGTTTGAAGTCATCTCCGAAAGGCGAAAACAGAGATGGACGATCATGTTGGCGAAGACCCAATGCAGACGGAATACTGATGCTGTCAGACCCCGCACAAACCGTTCGTTTCGAACACGGCTCGAAGGAGTCAGAATTCAGTTTGGATCGGATCTGGACCATACATATCCAGATCCTAATCCAAACCCATGTATGGACTTAGATTTGGATTTGGATTCAAAAATCCAATCCAATATCCATATCCATGGCCCACATCACCTTCTCATAAATGGAGGTGGGGTCCACTTGAATTTCACGTGGGATTATGGGCATGAGAGAGAGTGGGGGTGGATAAGATCAAGTGTGTGTTGTAATTAAGCTTGACTTGTGTGTCAAGTTTGGGGTTAATCATGTGGGTTAGCCTAGTTAAGTGGGTTTAAGCTTGTAATTAGCCAAAACCTAACCTAGGGCTGCACCAACATGATATGATTAGGGTCTATGGGCCATGCAAAGGGAGCTCCTTCACCTAAACCTAACCAAAAACACCTAATCCTAGCCTTCTACCCTAATCCCATCCTAATCTGAGCCTAATCACCTAACCCACTTCCCTAATCCCGGCCTAATCCGAACCTAATCACCTAACCCACTTCCCTAATCCTTCTCTAAACCTAGGTTAATTTCCCTAAACCTAGCCTAATCCTAGCCTAATCACCTAACCTACCTCACTAAACCTCACCCTAGAACCAACCCACCTAGCTAAACCCTAAACCTCTAAACCACCCCTAGCCCACAACCTACCCAAACCACTTGTATTTAAAATATCTGGCCCTACCCTTTCCAGCCCACCTTATCACCACACCACCCTACCTAAACCACCTAACCACTATGCCAAAACCAGCCCTAACCGACCTAGCCCAGCCCTATATAACCCCCCCCCCCCTTTGGGGCGGGTTTTCCCATCTAGAGGCTCCAACCTCCAATCCCGGGTCCTCCACTTTCCAGCTCAGCCGAATCCCCTCTTGCTCCACCTGCTCCACGTCCACCCACCACATCCGCCACTACCTCCCAGGCGACCACCACCACCAGCATCACCCGGTCGAACTCCATCCTGCGCATCCCAACCATCCGGCTGCCTCCCCTTCCATCCGCCACCACCCCTTCACTCGGTTAGTACCCTACACTCCACCTTACTCCTTCTTCACTCCCTCTCCACTCTCAGCCACTTAACCCCCTACCATATCACCCTAACACCATCCATTCCACTTGCTGCCACCACTCCCCCTCGGCCAGGCCCATAATCACCCTAACTACCCGCCACCACCTAGACACCTTAGCTCCATTCGGCCACCCTATCTGACTCCCTAAGACCTGCCCATATTACCCCAATACACCTACTACATCCACTACCACCTGACCCCATCTCCTAGCTAGTTCCCTTCCCTTACACCACTCCTAGCCACTCTAGCAACCCGCCACCATCAAGTCCTCCTAGTCGGCCACTCCAACCGACTGTCACCTTTTCATCCCCCAGCCATCCGCCAGCCATAACCTTCCCCTAGCTAGTTCCCTTCCCTTAGTACCATACTCCCTTAGTGACCCTACTTAGGCCCTTTAGCCCAACACGCCAAAAACAGCCCTTCCCTAGCAGTCGGCCACCTTCAAGGCGCCTCTTCCGCGCACCAAGGACATCCGGCCAGCACCTCCCCTTGCCGTTCAACCTCGTGGAGCTCCCTTTTGCAGCCCAAGGCGAAGGCCAAGCCCACGCTCAAGCAAGGCATCTTCGGACCAGCTATTAGTAAGTGCCTAACTCGGTCTTTAGTTGTATACTTGCTTGAGATTCAATTCGATACGGGGTTGTAATAACGGAGCGTAGTCTCCCCCCGCTTGTAATAATGTGGCTTGGCACACCCATACACGCGCACTCTCTTAGTTGTGCACGATTTTGAACACACACGGGCCTAAGCAGCCCCTAATACATAAATATATATATATACTTTAAATTTTGTAGGGTTTTGCTTAAGTTGGGTGTGTTGTCTTTCAATTCAAGCACTCACACACATTGAGCCTTCGCTCTTATTTGAAAGACCCAAGTAAGGGCCGACCTATACTATTTGGGTTTTCATTTCATGTCGTGTGTGTAAGTCTTTCAATTCAAGCACTCACACACATTGAGCCTTTGCTCTTATTTGAAAGACCCAAGTAAGGGCCGACCTATACTATTTGGGTTTTCATTTCATGTCGTGTGTGTAAGTCTTTCAATTCAAGCACTCACACACATTGAGTCTTCGCTCTTATTTGAAAGACCCAAGTAAGGGCCGTGTTATACTATTTGGGTTTAATTTCATGTTGTGTGCGTAGTACTTCAATTCAAGCACTCACACACATTGAGCTTTCGCTCTTATTCCCAAGACCTTAATCAAGGCCATACTGCAAGTTATATTTGGGTTTAATTTCATGTCGTGTGTGTAAGTCTTTCAATTCAAGCACGCACCCACATTGAGCCTTCGCTCTTATTTGCAAGACCCGAGTAAGGGCCCATATACATACTCTATATACGTATCTCCCTTCGGCATTTACATTACAAGCCATTTCCCTTCGGTTATTTCCCTTCGGCATTGTCTTTACATTTTGGGTTTTCCCTTTGGAGTAGCGTGAGTTTGCATTGCATCTACGCCATACCACGAGGTAGGACGCATATTGCATCAAAGCAAGCCCCGCTCAAATTAGCCCATGTAGTGGAGTGTTCATAACACACAAACTAGGTGGCCCATAAAAGGATAAAAAGAAAGACTTAGGCACATGCAAATCCACCTGATCTAAAATCTGCAATCGCATCTAAAAGACCCGAATTAGACACCTCGAATCGCTTCATAGGCTTTCTACACCCAAAAACTCGATTTTTCAAAACGTACAGACTGACCCTTGCGCATCGGTGCAAGAAGGTCTACGACGACAAGAGCTCACTTGCTCACAGTCGCCACGATTAGAAGTCAGTTAAAAATATATCTTCGCTAGCTTAGGTAAGCTAGCTGGCATGCCTTGTTTACATAAATAGGCCTTAGACGCACGAGAGGATCCACTCCAAACCCAGAAAAGGCGGAGAGGCGTGGGGATTTTCGCGCGTCTACAACCTTCCTCTCCGGTTAGTACCCCATCCTAATACCATCTTCTCTTTACTCCCCCTCCACTCTCAGCCACCACACGCCACCCTTCTGTAGACGCGCGAAAATCCCCGCCTCTCACCTTTTCAGGGCTCGGAGCGAATCCTCTCGTGCGTCTAAGGCCTTATTTATGCAAACAGGGCGTGCCAGCTAGCTTACCTAAGCTAGCGAAGATATATTTAACACTGACTTCTAATCGTGGTGACTGTGAGCAAGTGAGCTCTTGTCGTCGCAGACCTTCTTGCACCGATGCGCAAGGGTCAGTCTGTACGCTTTGCAAAAATCGAGTTTTGGGAGAGAAAGTCTACGAAGCGGTTCAAGGTGTCTAATTCGGGTCTTTTAGATGCGATTGCATGTTTTAGATCACGTGGATTTGCACGTGCCTAAGTCTTTCCTTTTATCCCTTTTCGGGCCACCTAGTTTGTGTGTTATGAACACTCCACTACATGGGCGAATTCGAGCGGGGCTTGCTTTGATGCAATATGCGTCCTACCTCGTGGTATGGCGTAGATGCAATGCAAACTCATGCTACTCCAAAGGGAAAACCCGAATGTAAAGACAATACTGAAGGGAAATAACCGAAGGGAAATGACTTGAAATATAAATGCCGAAGGGAGATATGTATATAGAGTATGTATATGAGCCCTTACTCGGGTCTTGCAAATAAGAGCGAAGGCTCAATGTGGGTGCGTGCTTGAATTGAAAGACTTACACACATGACATGAAATTAAACCCAAAGATAAATTGCAGTATGGCCTTGACTAAGGTCTTGGGAGTAAGAGCGAAAGCTCAATGTGTGTGAGTGCTTGAATTGAAGTACTACGCACACGACATGAAATTAAACCCAAATATAACTGCAATAGGCCTTGACTAAGGTCTTGGGAGTAAGAGCGAAAGCTCAATGTGTGTGAGAGTGCTTGAATTGAAAGACTTACACACATGACATGAAATGAAACCCAAATAGTATAGGTCGGCCCTTACTTGGGTCTTTCAAATAAGAGCGAAGGCTCAATGTGTGTGAGAGTGCTTGAATTGAAAGACTTACACACAGGACATGAAATGAAACCCAAATAGTATAGGTCGGCCCTTACTCGGGTCTTTCAAATAAGAGCGAAGGCTCAATGTGTGTGAGTGTTTGAATTGAAGGACAACACACCCAACTTAAGCAAAACCCTACAAAATGAAAGTATATGTATATACTTTTGTATTAGGGGCTGATTAGGCCCGTGTGTGTTCAAAATCATGCACAACTAGGAGAGTGCACGTGTGTGGGTGTGCCAAGCCACGTTATTACAAGCGGGGGGAGACTATGCTCCGTTATTACAACCTTGTATCGAATTGAATCTCAAGCAAGTATACAACTAAAGACCGAGTTAGGCACTTACTAGTGGTTGGTCCGTAGAGGCCTTGCTTGAGCGTGGGCTTGGCCTTCGCCTTGGGCTGCAAAAGGGAGCTCCGCGAGGTTGAGCGACAAGGGGTGCTTGCCGGGTGCCTTGAAGGTGGCCGGCTGCTAGCAAGGGTGTCGCCTTGATGTGGGGGATTAAAGGGGCTAGGTAAGGTCACTAGGGGGAGTGTAGTGTTGGGGGAATATGACACTAAGGGAAGTTCAAGGGAAGATCGAATGGGACACTTAAGGTTGGCGGGTTGTTAGGGTGGTCGAGTGGAGCTAGAAGGTCTAGGTGGTGGCGGGTAGGTAGGATGCTATGGGTTCGGCTGAGTGGGGCTGGTGGCAGCAAGTGGAAGGTCTGGTGTTAGGGGGATATGGGAGTGGATTAGGTGGTTGAGAATGGAGAGGGAGTGAAGAGGGAGTAAGGTGGAAGGTAGGGCACTTACCGAGTGAAGAGAGGGTGGTGCTCGGCTGGAAGGAAGCGGTGCAGGTGGTGGCGTTCGGTTGGGCTGGGGAAGTGATGCAGGTGGTGGCGGGATGTGGAGCAAGTGGTGGTGGGGTGTGGAGCAGGTGGAGCAGGTGGAGGAGCTTGGGGAAGTGGAGGACCCGGTTGGGAAATGGGTGGGCTTCTAGATAGGAAAACCCACCCCCAAGGGGGGGGGGTTTATATAGGGATGGGTAGGTCGGTTAGGGCTGGGTTTGGGGTAGTGGTTAGGTGGTTTAGGTAGGGTGGTATGATGATAAGGTGGGCTGGAAAGGGTAGGGCCAGATATTTTGTTTTAATGGTTTTGGGGGATATGGTGTGCTAGGTTTAGATGGGGTGGTTTAGTGGTTTAGGGTTTAGTTAGGTGGGTTGGTTCTAGGGTGAGGTTTAGTGAGCTAGGTTAGGTGATTAGGCTAGTATTAGGCTAGGTTTAGGGAAATTAACCTAGGTTTAGGGAAGGATTAGGGAAGTGGGTTAGGTGATTAGGTTGGGATTAGGCCAGGATTAGGGAAGTGGGTTAGGTGATTAAGCTCAGATTAGGGGTGGATTAGGGTGGAAGGCTAGGATTAGGTGTTTTGGGTTAGGTTTAGGTGAAGGAGCTCCCTTTGCATGACCCATGGACCTTAACCACATCATGTTGGTGCAGCCCTAGATTAGGTTTTGGCTAATTACAAGCTTAAACCCACTCAATTAGGCTAACCCACATGATTAACCCCAAACTTGACACACAAGTCAAGCTTAATTACAACCACACTTGATCTTATCCACCCCCACTCTCTCTCATACCATAATCCCACGTGAATTTCAAGTGGGCCCCACCTCCATTTATGAGAAGGTGATGTGGGCCATGGATATGGATATTGGATTGGATTTTTGAATCCAAATCCAAATCCAAATCCAAGTCCATACATGGGTTTGGATTGGGATCTGGATATATATGGTCCAGATCCAATCCAAACTGAACTCTGACTCCTTCGAGCTGTATTCGAAAGGAACGGTTTGTGTGGGGCCTGACAGCATCAGTGCTCCGTCTGTGTTGGGTCTTCGCCAACATGATCGTCCGCCTCTGTTTTCGCCTTCCGGAGATGACTTCAAAGGATGTTTTGATGATAACAGGGTCTTGGACGTTCGAGATCCTGGGGGTGTGAATTTGATACAAGAGTTGTTGTGCCGGGCTCGACATGTGCTTCGGTTCCGGGTTCTTCTTAGCTCTCCTGGTCCTGTCTTGATCGGGCCAAGCCGCTTCGGGGTTTCAAAACATGTTTTAAAAAGGTTTTAAAAGCCATATTATATATTTTTGAAATACAGAGTTCAAAACATATGTGCAGGGTTGTCTGGAAGGCTCCTGGGTTTCTAGACTCAAAATGGCCCTTTGGGGCTGCTTTTACAAAACCAGATGAATTTGAGAAATTCGTGGGATTTCGGGGTGTTTACACCTTCCTTAGCCTAGTCTCCACTTCATCTAGCCGACCACCACCTAACTACCTGCCACCATTCAGCTACAACCGACTGTAACACCCGTAGCCTTACCTCATTTCCCTTAGGCACCCGTATAAACACCCTGAAATTCCACGAACTTCTCAAATCAACCTGGTTTTGTAAAAGCAGCCCCAAAGGGCTATTTTGAGTCTGGAAACCCAGGAGCCTTCCAGGCAACCCTGTACATATGTTTAAACTGTATATGTTTTAAAATATGTATAATATGCTTTTAAAACCTTTTAAAATATGTTTTGAAACCCCCCGAAGTGGCTTGGCCTGATCAAAGCAGGACCAGAAGAGCTAAAGAGAGCCCGGAACCGGAGCACATGTCGAGCCCGGCACAGCAACTCTCGTGTTAGATCCACCCCTAGGATCTCGAACGTCCAAGTCCCTATTATCAACAAAAATCCTTTGAAATCATCTGCGGAAGGTGAAAACAGAAGCGGACGACCATGTTGGCGAAGACCCAACACAGACGGAGTACTGATGCTGTCAGACCCCGCACAAACTGTTTGTTTCGAACATACCCTGAAGGAGTCAGAATTCAGTTTGGATTGGATCTGGACCATATATATCCAGATCCCAATCCAAACATATGTGTGGATTTGGATTTGGATCAAGAGATCCAATCCAATATCCACATCCAAGGCCCACATCACCTTCTCATAAATGGAGGCGGGGCCCACTTGAAATTCACGTGGGATTATGGGCATGAGAGAGAATGGGGAGGATAAGCATGAGGGGAATTGTATTATGCTTGACTTGTGTGTCAAGTTTGGGATTAATCATGTGGGTTAGCTTAATTAGTGTGGGTTTAAGCTTGTATTAGCCAAAACCTAACCTAGGGCTGCACCAACATAATGCAATGAAGTCTATGGGTTATGCAAAGGGAGCTTCCTAACCCAATCCTAAGCCAAAACCCCAAATCCTAGCCCTTTACCCTAATCCCGGCCTAATCCTAGCCTAATCACCTAACCCACTTCCCTAATCCTGGCCTAATCCCAACCTAATCACCTAACCCACCTCTCTAATCCTTCCCTAAACCTAGCCTAATTCCCTTAATCCTAACCTAATCCTAGCCTAATCACCTAACCCACCTCACTAAACCTCACCCCAAACCCAACCCACCTAGCTAAGCCCTAAACCACTAAACCACCCCACCTAAAACCTAGCACACCATATCCCTAAAACCACTTAAAACAAAATATCTGGCCCCTCCTCAAAACCAGCCCACCTTATCACCACACTACCACCACCTAAACCACCAAACCACCCTCTATAAACCAGCCCCAACCGACCTTGGAAAACTCTATAAAAAACCCCCCTAGTGGGCGGGTTTTTCGAACTCTTCCAGCCAACACTTGGGCCAGCCGAGCCCTCTCTCACCTTGCTCCCTTCTTCCACCTGCACCACCACCACTTCTTGGCCAGCTCCACCTCGCGCCACCACTACCTCCCGGCCTGCTCCACTCCACGTCACCACCAACTGCCCGGCCAGCTCCATCCACCTTCATCACCCGGCTGCCCTCCTTGGACACCAACCTCCCTCACCCATCCGGTTAGTACCTCAACCCAACTCCACCCTATCTTCTCTCCCACTCCACTCTCAGCCACCCAAACCACCACCACAAAGCTCCATCAAACCTTCCCGCCACCCTTCCCCATTCGGCCAGACATAGCCCATCATACCACCCGCTTCCCTACCTTCCTCCTTAGTGACACCCCAGCCACCTTACCTTGCTCCCTAGGACCTGCCCCTTCCACTCTCAACCACCCCTTAACTCCACCTTCCATAGTACCCTACCTTCCCATCTGTGACATCCCCTAGCTACCCCAGTCGGCCACCACTAAAACTGCCCCTAGTCAGCCAGTCACAGCCGACTGCACCCAAGTCATCCGCGGCCTTACTCCTTTCTCCGTAGACATCCCTCCTTAGTCACCCATTAGCTCCACCTTCCCTAGCATCAGCCCTATACCTTAGTGACTCTCCCTAACCACTTCAACCCGAGACATCACGGCAGCACCCTCCTAGTAGCCGGCAAGCTCCAAGGCACCACACCCGCGCTCCCTTGCCACCCGGCCAGCACATCCCTTTGCCGTGTCATTTCGAGGAGCTCTCTCTTGCAGCCCAAGGCGACGCCCAAGCCCAAGCTCAAGCAAGTCACCTCCGGACCAGCTATAAGTAAGTGCCTAACTCGGTCCTTATTTGTAGACTTGCTTAAGTTAAATTAAATTTGATACGGGGTTGTAATAACGGAGCATCGTCTCCTCCCGCTTGTAATAATGTGGCTTGGCACACCCACACACACATGTGTAGACACGAAAAATCCTCATCTCTGGGTTCTTAGGCCTGAAGCGAATCTTTTTGTGCTTACGTCGCTTAAAAAGAGCATGCCAGCTAGCTTTCTCAAACTAGCGAAGTAATTTTTGAAAATATCTGACTTTTGGGGCGACTGTGGACAATTGGGTTCTTTTCGTCGCAGACTTTCTTGCACCGGTGCGCAAGGGTCAGTCTGTACGCTTTAGGAAAAACTCGATTTTAAACAAACATGACTCTTTTGAAAACTCGAAAGTGTTTTATCGATTGGTTTTGTCAAAATTGCAAATTTTATGCATGGGATCTATGCGTTCCTACGTCTCTCGGGTTTTAGCCAATTTTGGCATGTAGTCGTGTGCATCCAGTGCTTGATTTTGGGCAAGTTCTACATGATTTGATCAATCTGGTTCGATGCAAATATGCTCCCTATCTCGAGTGTGGCGGATATGCAATGCAAACTCACACAACTTGAAGGAAAAACCCGGAATTTAAAGACATAGCAGAAGGGAAATAGCAGAAAGGAAAATATGGCTATATCTTAGATGCGGAAGGGAAAATATATATAGCTATATCTTAAGAGCGAGAAGGCTCAATGTGAGTGAGTGCTTTGAGTGTATAAATTGAAAGGGCAACTCACACGACTTGAACCTTAAAAACCCAGCTGAAAGGGGAAATACGTATATATATGTAAGAGCGGAAAGGCTCAATGTGAGTGAGTGCTTTGAGTGTATAAAATGAAAGACAACTCACATGACTTGAACCTTAAAACCCAGCTGAATGTATATAAATAGAGCTATATTCTATGGGCTGTTGAGGCCCGTTTTATGTGCAAAAGGTGTGCAGATAAGAGCGGAAAGGCTCGAGTGTACATGTGTGATTCGTGTTTCAAACCATAATATTACATCCTGGGGGGAGACTACGCTCCACTATTACAACCCCGTATCAAATTTAATTGAAACTTGAATCAATGTAAAAAATCAGGTTCGAGCACTTACACGTCGTCTGCTTAGACTTTTCTTCTTATCAATGGAATCCAACCTTTGGTACAGCTATTGGATGGACCTCTCTCTGCGAATCGATCAGGTGCGTGGGGTGTTGATCCTAATCTCGGGTCTAGGCCAAGTCTAAATGAGTCGTCTTGGGTAAGAGTTAAGCCAAGGTCCTAAGGGGATACTCGGCCAAAGGGTGGCCGAGTTGGGTTGGTGTGTTGGGAATGATCTTAGGCGGGGTTCTAAGGAAATGGTATAAGGGAATGCTCTACACAAGGATGGTTGATCTAGATAGTTTTTAGGATTGGCTTAGGTAGAGTTTTAGCTAAGGTAGGAGGTTAAGGCTTTAGGAGTTTAATGGAACGGGTCTAGGGTGAGCTCGGCCAACTAATGGCCGAACTTGGGATGGACTTGGGTAGGGTTTTAAGGTACGATCCTAAGGAAAGGTTTCTAAGGCAATGCTCGGCCAAATGGTGGCCGAGCTGGGTAGATGGTCTTAGGTAGGTTTTGAAAGCCAGGTTCTAAGTGAATGCTCGGCCAAATGGTGGCCGAGCTGGATAGGATTTAGTGGGTGGCTTAGGTAGTTTTAGGCCAAAATTCGGCCAGCTAGTGGCCAAGCTCGATGAGTGTGGGTGACTATGGGAGTTGAGTGCATTAGGCACTCAGTTTTGTTAGGCCTTTTAGGTTGAATGACAAGGGTTTAAGGGAGGGTTTAAGATCGAGATTTAAAATGGTTAAAGGGGGTAGATCTAGGAAAAGCTCGGCCAGATATTGGCCGAGCTTAAGTGGTTTTGTTTGGGATGGGTTTTTGGGTAGAATAGGATGAGTTTTGGCAAGGCTCGGCCAGCACTTTGGCCGAGCTTTGTTAGTTTTTAGGGAGTATGGTTTGGGTAGTTTGGAGGGTTAGGGAAAGAGAGTCTTAGTTTAGTGCTTTAGGGACTAACCTTAGTTAGGATAAACCATCCAGCTCCTATTGGTTCCACGCACCCCTCCTTCACGCCTTGAGAGAACCATCCAAGCTGCCGGATTCCATCTTGTTACAGCACCAAGCCTTGCATGAAATCAAAAGAACAGCCCACAACATACACCCACATGTTCAGCCCACAATGGAAAAGCCAAGTCAAGCCACTTTCCTTGACTTGCTTTTCCTCTCTCACTCTCTCTCTCTCCAACCCAAGCAAAGACGTGAAACAAGAAAAAAATTTGCAGCCTCTTCTCACCAGCCCCTCACGTCCTTTTATAGGCCTCTTATGTGGATATGGATCTTGGATTGATTATGTAATCCGGATCCAATCCAAGTCTTGTTTGGATCTGGATCTTGGGTTTGGATATGGATATTTGGATCCAAATTTGATCCAAGTTTTTTTCTTCGTCTCTCCTTCTTGGCATCTTGAGTCGAACGCTTCGTGCGGGCCTTGAGTTTATCAACGATCCATCTTAAGTGGGGGGTTTCCCCATTTCATCGTCCAAGCTCCTTTTCACCTTTCTGGACTCTGTTTCAACTGATTTTGGTTGTTTTCGACTTGGATTGTTCATGATTTCAGGGGCACTGTTGGCTGGGCCTCTGATGCTTCTGGCTTGAGGTCCATTTGCGGCTTGGGCTCCTCTTTTGACTTTGAATTTGGCTTTTTGTCGCGCTGGGCTTGCTCTTTGAATTTTCTGAATTTTTGTTGCAACTGCTTTGGGCCAGGCTTTACCTGTTCATCTGGGCTTTTGCAAAAATAGGACTTTCGCCCATTCTCAAGAATGTATGTTCCGACAGGGTTGCAAAATGGAGGTTTGAAGTATTTGAGTTCCTGGGTTTTCGAAAATTCCAATTTTGGCTTTCTGAGCTCATTTTCGAACCAGACATTTGTTTTTGCAAAATTTTTGAAATTTGGGGTGTTTACAGATGCCCCTCTTTGTCATTATCCAAATTGATTTGGATAATGGCGAAGAAGACAACACCCCTAATCGTTTTCTCCCCAGATTTGATCTTGAGAATATGGGATTGTCCCCGTATTTGAGAAAAATATTTCCTTTTAAGCCTGACAGGAGGAGATTTTTCGCCAAAAAGGGGACTTTCTATAGATCTAGCCCTAAATGAAGATTATGTATGAGGTGCTCATGCGTGGATATGCAGAGTGTATGACATGACTGAAGAGCCAGAAAGGGGCAACCCCTTAGAGACCAGATATATAGTCAAACTTTTGAGACTTTATGAAAACCTGCTGATCCAAGTGAGCGGGCCTTACGTATGCTCGATGCTCGAGTTTTTTTTGAAATTCATTTTAAGAGGGAAAACTTTTCTGAACCATTGATCCTAAGGACCTTTAGCTCCTTGTGTTTACCTTTACTTGAGTCTCGACACTCGCTAATCTAGCAGAGGTTTTATGAGAAAACAAGCCATATTTCAAAAAATTTTACGCCTTACTCAAAACGTCGTATTCTCAAACAAGATGAAATTCAAGTAAGTAAATCCTATTTTTACTTTAGGATTCCCTGAAATGAAACATGTTTCACTTGGGATAAGTCATGGGGATGGGAAAGAAGTACCATGGTCCCTTCTGAAGTGTCCCGTGGTTTGAGGCAAAGAAGGCGGAAAACTGCTCTTTTTGAGCCTTTTGGCCTTTTTCTTTCTTTCTTTCATAGAGGGTCTCCCTTTGGGAGTATTTTTTCTTCAATCCCTCTCTTTCATAGAAGACTTGAATTTTCTTTTTGATTTATTTTTCTTTCTTTGGGAAATAGATTTTTGGCAGGGATTTCCCTTTGTTTTGGCCAAGTTTTCCTTTTGGAAGGAGAAGAGAAAAGGGGAGGACTTATCCCAAGGTTGTACTCGGTCCATTCCAGATCAGCCTATTTAGAAATAGCACGTACAACTTGCAAGTATCTTGCTATATTGAATTCGGCCTTTCTTTGTAGGAAGAAGGATTTTGAAATGTAGCCACGTATTTGGAAAGCTCTGCTTTTTCACAAAATGTCGATTCTTTCATTCAGGGTCACCCAACTTACCTTTGATCCTTGGTTTCAAAGTTTCAAAGTGGTTTTCCCTAAAATATTTTCACAAAATGGGAATTTAACTCAGACCCTATACATGATATTTTTTCAAATACTGAATATTGATAGGATCTGCTAAATTCCTACCCTCGACATCGGTTAACCAATAAGAATTGTTCGTGGTGGTTCCACACATGACATAGGGGCCATCCCACTTGGGCCGCCACTTTCCAAGTGGATGTGGGCCACGATGGTGGATGATTTTCAAAACGAGCTCTCCCACTTCAAAGTGGCGAGGTTTCATATGTTTCTCATAATGTCGGGCGATCCTTTGCCGGTATGCGTGAGCATGGTCTATAGCAAGGAGTCGCCTCTCATCTAATAGATCTAGTTCGGCCATCCTAGCATGCTGAAGTGTCTCTAGGGGGAGGTCGAGTGCAATGGATGTATGAAATGAATGCAGACGTGTATGGATGGGGAGAATGGCGGTTGTGCCGTAAACCAACTCAAAAGGCGTGGCATTTGTGGGAGTGCGAATGGAAGTCCTATAAGCCCATAACGCTTCATCCAACTTCTCGTGCCATGTTCTACCCTTCTCTAAGGTTTTCTCAACAATGCTGATGAGAGTCTTGTTGGTGGCTTCGGCTTGGCCATTGCCTTGAGGGTAGTAAGGCGATGAGAAGTGATGATTTATGCCATACTTGTTGCACAGCTTGACCATCCGCTCATTTTTACATGGGGTGCCATTATCGGACACAAGATCTCTTGGAACTCCAAATTGAGCCAAGATGTTTTTCCTAATGAAGGCTACCACATGTTGCCCCTGGACATTTGTTAGGGAGGCGACTTCGACCCACTTGGAAAAATACTCAATGGCTGCTAGAATGAACCTGTGTCCGTTTGAGGCCTTTGGAAAAATTGGTCCTACGATATCAAACGCCCACATGGTGAATGGCCAGGGGCTGACCACGGAATGCAGTGATGATGAGGGGATATGAATGGCGTGACCATGCACTTGACACGGGTGACACTTCCTAACATGATCGTGGCAATCCTTTCTTAGGGTAGACAAAAAATAACCTGCTCTAAGTATTTTCATCGCCATCATGTTGGCATTGACATGACCTCCACATTCTCCATCGTGGAATTCATGCATAACAGTCCTAGCTTCCTCTAGGTCGACGCATCTTAGTAAGACTCCAGTAAAACTCTTTTTGTACAGAACCCCTCCCAAAATTGTGTATCGGGTGGAAATTTTTCGGATGAATGCCTTATCTTTAGATGTGGCATCCTCAGTGAATCTCTCATTTTCTAAAAAATTCTTTATGTCATAAAACCAAGGTTTTTCATCAGAATCAGGGTTATTTTGGCAAATTTGCAAATCGTGTATGGAAGGAGTGGGTGAGTGCCATATTTCAAGGGGTCTGGTTCCCAAAGTGGGATCGACCCTTAGGGCTGAACCCAAGGATGAGAGGGCATCAGCGACGCCATTATCCTCTCTTCCTACATGTGTGAGAGTACACGATTGGAACGACTCGACCAGTCGAGTGGCCAATTCGTGGTATGGAAGCAGTTTTTCATGTCGAACTTGCCAAATTTTTAAAACTTGGTTTATAACAAGGAGGGAATCTCCAAAAACGTCGATGCATGCTGCCCCTAGAGTTTTCAAAACTTTTAAACCTTGTATGAGTGCTTCATACTCGGCTATATTGTTGGAACATTCGAAATCTAGGCGAATTGCTATGGGGATTTCTCCCTTTTTTGGGGATACGAGGATGATCCTGGCACCTGCCCCTCGTTGGTTTCATGCCCCGTCGAAGTGCATCTTCCACACTTGGTTTTCGAAAGATTTTGCCAAAATGTGGTTTTGGAAATGGTTTTGCAATATGCCTTCATCAGGCATTTCATTGAGTGTGGGATACGCCTCTTCTAGGGAGAAGTCAGCCACGTAGTCTGCTAGGGCTTGCCCTTTAATGGAGACCTGGTGATGGTATTTTAAATCATACTCCATTAGAAGGAGTTGCCATTTGCCCAATCTACCCGTGAGAATGGGTTTTTCGAATAAGTGCTTGATTGGGTCAAGCTTGGACACTATCCAGATCTCATGATCTAGGAAATAGTGTCGAAATTTCTGGCAGGCCCAAACTAGGGCCAAGCACGTCTTCTCCATGGCCTAATAATTCCTTTCGTAAGCCAGGAGAGTTTTCGAAAGGCATTCGCATGGCAGAGCTCCCAAGGCATTTACATGCATAGAAATGTAAAGTAGAAGAGGTTTTCCTGGTTTTGGAAGGTTTAAAACAGGGGGATTAACTAAGTATGCCTTTAACCTTTCAAACGATTTTTGGCACTCATCATCCCATAAAAATTTCGTACCCTTTCTCAACAACTTGTTGAAGGGTTCGCATCTAGTTGCCAGGTTTGAGATAAACCAGCGAATGGACTGTAGGCGACCCTGGAGGCTACGAATCTGCGTGAGATTGGAGGGTGGAGTCATGTCTATGATGGATCTACACTTAGAGGGGTCGACTTCTATGCCCCTTTGGCTTACCATAAATCCTAAAAGCTTACCGGATTCTACACCGAATACGCATTTTTGAGGGTTTAGCTTTATGTTGTAAAGTCTAAGCCTTTCGAAAATCTTTTGTAAGCATTCAAGATGAGTGCATCGAGTTTTTGACTTAGCCAGGAGATCATCTACATATACCTCTACGAGCTCATGAATCTGATTGTGAAAGATCGAGGTCATAGCTCTCTGGTACGTGGTGCCAGCATTTTTCAAATCAAAGGGCATGACTGTATAGCAGTACGTGCCCCATGGGGTTGTGAAAGCGGTTTTAGCCTGATCTCATGGGCTTAGTTTGATTTGATTATATCCTGAATAGCCATCCATGAATGAAAACATTTCATGATTTGCCGTACTATCGACTATCAAATCAATGTTTGGTAAAGGGAAATTATCTTTTGGGGTGGCTTTATTCAAGTTTCTGAAATCGATGCATACCCGAATTTTCCCACTGGTTTTTCGAACAACAACTATATTGGATAACCAATCAGAATACGCAATGGGTTTTATAAATCCGGCTTTTAACAGATCTTCTAAACCCTCTTTGACTTGTGAATGCACATTCAGATGTATCTTCCTAAGCTTTTGTTTTACGGGTTTTGCATCTGAATCTAATGGAAGACGATGCTCTACAACATTCGGGTCTATACCCGGCATGTCTTCATATGTCCATGAAAACACATCAACGTAGGCTTTCAAAAATGCAATGAATGATGCTTTTTCATGCTCATACAGACATGTGCCTACCTTAATGAGTTTCGGCTTTAAATCGTTCCCTAAGTTTATCTCTATGAAATCCCCTCCTACTGATTTCGAAGGTTTTTCAAAATCGAGAATTTTATGAAATTCAGGGAGCTCAAAAGTAGGATCTTCCTTGAGGGAATCCAATTATGGGCCTTGATCATTCTCAAGACTTCTAAATCCTAGGGAATTTGGACTTGACGCACGGTTTTCGCAAACGCTTGGTTTTTGTTTTGGATTTTCTACAGGTTTTGAAGATTTTGGTCCTCTTATGAAGAGGACTTTCTTTTCAAAATTCTTTGCTCTTTCAAAACCTTTATCAGGAGCTACTAAATACAGGATTTTGGTTTTGGTATTTTGCAAATTTTCGATTTTTTTGGATTTTTGTAAGGAAAGAACTTTAGGAACTATACAAACAACTCTTTTTTCGAGTTTTTGATCTTTTTCAAATGTTTTTGGTTTTTGGGATTTTTCAATTTTTTGAATTTCGAGTTTTTCAAATGTTTTTGGATTTTTGATTGAGGGATCTTCCATCATACCTACAAAGGAAAAACGCCACTAGTTAGACTCCGAACAAGAGATCTAAATCGTAGGTTTCTGCTTGGGTAGGCTCCAGAGCACCCTTGACCCAGGTGGTCACAGGAGGTGGTTATGGCGGTATTCGGGGAGTATAGCCGATCCCGTGTCGGCTTTGGTTGGCTTTGGGCAAGATGGGTTCTACGAGACCCTGATTTTGTGCCCCTAGACTTTTGTATGGCATATACCCCATGTTCAATAACATGTTCCACAATTTTTTGTTTTTGGAAAAGTTTTCATATAATTCTTGATCCTGGAACTTACTATCGTCCATGTTATGCACATAAGGCTTTCTATCCAGGGGTTTTGGGAACAGTTTATGCTTGGATTTTCCTGGGATGGTTAGTGTTTTGAGTGGGCCAGCCTTGGGCGACCCTTGGATGTGTACGACCTTCCTAGGTATCTGAAGGGTGAGCTTTGGTGGCTCGACCATGGTTTGCCCTGAGTCAGCCTCGTAAGCCTGGGAACTTGAAAAGCATGGGGAATTTTGAATCCCCTGAAGCTGCGGATGACTCTCACTTAGGATCACAATGACTTGGTTTTCAAAAGGGATTTTGACACACCTATGGAAGGTAGACGGCACAGCCTGCAGGCTGTGTATCCAAGGCCTTCCTAGCAATAGGTTGTAGTGGGGATGGATGTCCAAAACATGGAATACCCCCACGTGAGCTATCCCTCCTGTTTCCATGGGAAGTTCAACGGATCCTAAAGGTCTGGACGCATTTCCATCGTATCCAGTGATTACGATGGGGCTTGGGTTCATGGAAGTCAAGGTGACTCCAATCTGATGTGCTATGTGAAGCGAAAGGATATTGATCCCTCCTCCCCCATCAACTAGGCACCTATCTAGAGAGTGGTGATTCAATACCACCTCGATGTGTAGGGCCTGATTATAGGTTTCGTAGGGTCTTTCGAGATCCTCTTTCGAAAACATGATAGGTGTTTTTGCACCTATGGACGCCACTTGATTGGACAAGGATTCTGGGGTTATGTCCGAACTAACCTTTGCTCTTTCTAGAATTTTCTCTAACACGAGTCTATGCCTAGGCGAGGTTTGTATCAGCTCTAGGATGGACATGTTAATGGGAATCTTTGAAAGATGGTTTTCAAAATCATACAAGTTCAAAATGACTTTTCCTTTGTCCGTTTTGGGCAGAACTCTAGGAATATATGCTTTTGAAGGGCCAGGCACACTGACCACTTTTTTAGCATTTTGCAGATGTGGGGGTTGATAGATCCTCCCGGATCTTGTCACTTCCCCTACGATCAACCTAGGGTTCGCACTTAAGATGGCTCTAATCGACTGTTTTGGAGCACCTTGAATTTTCAAAACTGGTTTAATCGGAGACGGAACTCTTGGTGGTCCCCGAATCACTACTTGGGCAGGTTTCCTATGAAGGATGAGTGTAGATGCACAAGTGGAAAAACCAGACTTATATGTACGCGCTAGACTCTTTGAAATCATGAGAGCACATACCTCTTTGCCCTTCCCACTGGTACTTGCGTGATTGGGGAAGGGTTCTTTGAAAATAGCTTGGGCAGGCTTCAGTTCCTCAGTGACCTGGAGCCGACCCTCTACTATCAAGTTCTCGATTTGGTTTAGGAGGGAAAAACACTACTTTGTATCATGGCCTTTGAGCTCATGATACTTACAGAATCGATTCAAAAACCTCCCTTTGGAAGTGATTCCCTTGGGGATTTCAAGGAGTTCGATCATGCCTTAGGCGAGTAGGAGGTCTAGGACCTCCGACACAGGTTGCCCCAGCGGAGTGTACTCCCGTTTTTCAAATGGTTTTTGTATTTTTTTGTCTTTTCTGTTTTCAAAATTTTTGAAATTCTTTGAAGTGCTTGCCAGCCTTGGATCTACCTGAACATTGGCGATCTTGTGGGGTTTTTCCCCTTTGTCCATGGTGGGTAGCCCGTAATTGCCGGGCTTTTCCAAGCGAGTCTTTGAATTTACGCTTCCTTTCCACAGGTGGTCGTAAACTCCTTTTTTCAAATTTGTCTCAAAAAGAGATGCTTTTTTAATCAGTTTGTGGAAAGTGGAGATTTCATGTAAAGAAAGAAGAGTTTTCAATTCAGTTTTGAAATTATCCAGGATGAGCATTACTACGCATCCTTCGGATATGGGTTCTCGTACTTGCCCAAGGAGAGACTTCCATCGAACGATAAATGTATGCACATCTTCGTTCATACCTTGCTTCGTATCCCTCAAAGTGTTCAATGTAGGCGTGACTTCTACGTTGTGTGAAAATCTTTGCTTGAAGCAGTTCACCAACTCTTCAAAAGTTGTGAACTGGCTCAAATCATAGGAAGCCAGCCATTTAGAAGCTGTGCCTTTGAGGGATAAGGGGAACCAATACACCCATTTCATCGAGTCCTTCTTTTTCTTGTGGGCTCGACGAGAGAAAAGCTGTAGGTGAGACCTAGGGTCTCCCGTGCCATCATACCGATGGAAATTCGGTATTTCGTCATCACTGTCTGTTTTGTAATCTAAAAGGAGAAAATCAGACAGGACGTACGTTGTTTTCTCTCTATTTTGCCCCTTCAGCAACTGCTGTAGGGCTTTACGATCCTTGTGATTAAAGGAATCGAGGTATTGGTTGCCTTCCATCTCGGAGGTCTCCTTGTGTTTACGAGTTTTTCCAAACTTCTTTTTGGCCTTTATTGGTTCGCCATGTGACGAACACGAATCAGCTGCTTCAGCCTCTTGGCTGAGAGCAGTGATCTTGGCCTCGTATTCTCTTCTTAACTCTTCCTCTTTTTGTTTTCGATTTTTCAAAGATCTTCTAGAATGAGAACTTGAAGAGCATGAGAACCGGCTAGACACTTCATTGGAGTCTGAACTCGACATAGCTCCGATGCTTTTTAAATCCAACTATGAAATGCAAGAAGACAAAGAGTTAAAACACTTTTCTTTGAAAAAACGATTTTTTTAGAGATTGGTTAGTTTTGTATCGATTTTTCCTAAAGACCCACGTCCCACCGGGCGTGCCAAATCTGTAGACACGGAAAATCCTCGTCTCTGGGTTCTTAGGCCTGAAGCGAATCTTTTCGTGCTTACGTCGCTTAAAAAGGGCGTGCCAGCTAGCTTTCTCAAACTAGCGAAGTAATTTTTTAAAATATCTGACTTTTGGGGTGACTATGGACAAGTGGGTTCTTTTCGTCGCAGACTTTCTTGCACCGGCGTGCAAGGGTCAGTCTGTACGGTTTAGGAAAAACTCAATTTTAAACAAACACGATTCTTTTGAAAACTTGAAAGTGTTTTATCGATTGGTTTTTGTAGACACGGAAAATCCTCGACTCCGGGTTCTTAGGCCTGGAGCGAATCTTTTCGCAATCTACGTTCGCTTTTAGGGCGTGCCAGCTAGCTTACTCAAACTAGCGAAGTAGTTTTTAAATATCTGACTTTTGAAAGGCGATTGTAGGCAAGCGGGATTTTTACGTCGCAGACCTTCTTGCACCGACACGCAAGGGTCAGTCTGTACACTTAGAGACTTCGTTTGAATAAGTTAAACTCAAATTCGATTTTTGAATAAGGAAGTGTTTTGAAAATTTTGGAAATCATGCACTTGGCGAGTTTTTGCTTTTACTGGGCTTTGGGCGACCCTAAGTCTTTCAGTTTCAACCACTTAGGCGTGTTTGCACGATTTGTTCGGGTTTTATTTGATGCAGGTATGCACTCTAGCTCGAGTATGGCGAGTATGCAATGCAACTCACACAACTGAACCTTAAAACCCGAAATTGAAAGACTTAGCAGAAGGGAAAACCCAAATTGAATGCAACTCACACGACTTGAATGTAAATTGCAGAAATTTAAATATATCTATATCTTAAGAGCGAAAAGGCTCAATGTGTGCGTGGGTGTTGTGTATAAATTGAAATGCAACACACACAACTGAACCGTAAAACGCAACAGAAGGGAGATATAGATATATATGAGAGCGAGAAGGCTCAATGTGAGTGAGTGCTTTGAGTGTATAAATTGAAAGGCAACTCACGCAACTTGAATTTAAAACCCAGCTGGAAGGGAAATACGTATATATACGTAAGAGCGGAAAGGCTCAATGTGAGTGAGTGCTTTGAGTGTATAAAATGAAAGACAACTCACACGACTTGAACCTTAAAACCCAGCTGAATGTATATAAATAGGGCTATATCCTATGGGCTGTTGAGGCCCGTTTGTGTGCAAAAGTGTGCAGATAAGAGCGGAAAGGCTCAAGTGTACGTGTGTGTATTTTGCATCAAACACATATATTACATCCGGGGGGAGACAAGCTCCGTTATTACAACCCCATATCGAATTGAATTAAGTTTAAAGTAATGTAAGAGAGTCAAGTTGGAGCACTTACACGTCGCCTGCTCGGGCTTTTCTTTATCAGTGGGATCCGACCTTGGATATAACCGATGGATGGTCCTCTCGCTGCGAACCGATCCGATGCGTGCAGTTTTGGGTGAGATTCGATCGAGCCTAAGGCAAGGTGTAGGGGATCTAAGGTGAGGGGCTTAGGTAGGTTTGAGTCTAAGTCCTAAGGTGATGGGCGATCAGCTAGGGTTCGAGTTTGGTGAGGGTCCTAGTGCGGATTTAGGAAGGGTCCTAAGGAAAAGCTCGGCCAAGTGGTGGCCGAGCTGGTTTGATGTCCTTCTTTGAACTAGGCCTAGGGTGAGTCCTAAAGAAAGGGCTCGGCCAAGGGTGGCCGAGCTGGTCAAGATTTAGGGTTAGTCTAGGTTAGGACTTAGGGTGAAAATGCTAAAGGGAATGGCTCGGCCAAGGGTGGCCGAGCTGATCAACTTGGGTTTAGTTTAGGTGGAATTTGGGATGAAATGGCTAAGGGGAATGGCTCGGCCAAGAGTGGCCAAGCTGGGGCAATGTGGGTTTGATTTAGTTTGGTATTAGGGACTCACTAGGACCGACCTAGGGTGAGCTCGGCCAGCTATTGGCCGAGCTTGGTATGGGTTTGGGTGGGACGTTTTTTGGGTAGAGTCTAGGTAGTTTTGCAAAATTCGGCCAGCATGTGTTTGGTCGAACCTTGTTGGGTTTTCTCAAGATAGTTAGGTGGTTTTAGAGGGGCAAAGGATAGAATGGCTTTGATGGGTTCTAGGGACTCACCTTGGCCACGGTTTGGGTGATCTCCACGCACCTTCTCTTCACACCAAGTGGACCATCCATGGCTGCCGGATCCACATGAGTTGCAGCAAGTCTTGACGCGAAATGGTGTGGCTTCCAAGCTTACAAAACCAACCCACCTATTACAAGAGACAAAGGGGGAAACTAGCCCCCTTTGTTGACTTTCTTCCCCTCTCTCTCTCTCTCTCTCTCTCTCTCCTACCCAAGCAAAGTGGCGTGAAAAAGTTTCTTTGCAGCCCCTTTCCAGCCAGCCCCTCACGTCCTTTTATAGACTTTCAACTTGGATATGGATCTTGGGTCTTGGATTTGGGTCTGGATATTCGGATCCAATCCAAACCCTATGTGGATCTGGATCGCGGATCTCGGATATTTTGAGATCCAAATCCAGTCCAAATATTTATTTGGGTTTGGATCTTGGATTTCGGATCTTGGATTTTTGAGATCCATATCCAATCCAAACACAATTTGGATCTGGATCTGGATATTTTTGGGTCCAGACCCAATCCAGACTTTTTTCTGCTCCTTGGTTTTCTGGTCCTTTCTGGTGCTTTTCACCATCGGTTTTGAGCGGGCTTCGATTTATCGGATGCCCAACTCAGGCCTGGGTCTTCCCCAAGTCTTTCTCCCAACCGGTGTTCTATTTTTCAGGACTTTTTCGGTGTTTGTTTCGGTCCGCCGTTTTGGTTTTTGGCCGGTTCCTGTTGATATCGAACTCAGATTGCCTTACGGATTCCGTTCTTCATTCTGACGGGACGTGTCTCGGACTTCTATTGACTTCCTCAGGTACTAGGCTTCTTTCTGCATTTTGGAGCTGCCTTGTGCTTTTTCTTTGACCCAAATTATATTTTTACCCTTCTGTTGGGCTTTTCTCCAAACGGGCTCTTTTTTCTTCCGTTTTCGAACAGGGGGCAGCTTCTGAAATTTTGGGCTCGAATCCTCTTCTTGCCTGAGTTTTTCTTTTGCCTTTTGTACCTGTTTTCACATTTTAAAACAGGTTGTCGTTTTGGCTCAAACGAGCTTTTTTGTATTTTTTAGAGTTTTTGATTTTTGGAAAATTCGGGGTGTTTACAGTTTTGTCAAAATTGCAAATTTTATGCATGGGATCTATGCGTTCCTACGTCTCTCGGTTTTTAGCCAATTTTGGCGTGTAGTCGTGTGCATCCAGTGCTTGATTTTGGGCAAGTTCTACACGATTTGATCAATCTAGTTCGATGCAAATATGCTCCCTATCTCGAGTATGGCGGATATGCAATGCAAACTCACACAACTTGAAGGGAAAACCCGAAATTTAAAGACATAGCAAAAAGGAAAATATGGCTATATCTTAGATGCGGAAGGGAAAATATATATAGCTATATCTTAAGAGCGAGAAGGCTCAATGTGAGTGAGTGCTTTGAGTATATAAATTGAAGGGCAACTCACACGACTTGAACCTTAAAAACCCAGCTAAAGGGGAAATACGTAGATATATATGTAAGAGCGGAAAGACTCAATGTGAGTGAGTGCTTTGAGTGTATAAAATGAAAGACAACTCACACGACTTGAACCTTAAAACCCAGCTGAAAGTATATAAATAGAGCTATATCCTATGGGCTGTTGAGGCCCGTTTTGTGTGCAAAAGGTGTGCAGATAAGAGCGGAAAGGCTCGAGTGTACGTGTGTGATTCGTGTTTCAAACCATAATATTACATCTCGGGGGGAGACTACGCTCCATTATTACAACCCCGTATCAAATTTAATTGAAACTTGAAATAATGTAAAAGATCAGGTTCGAGCACTTACACGTCGTCTGCTTAGACTTTTCTTCTTATCAATGGAATTCGACCTTAGGTACAGCTGTTGGATGGACCTCTCTCTGTGAATCGATCAGGTGCGTGGGGTGTTGATCCTAATCTCAGGTCTAGGCCAGGTCTAAATGAGTGGTCTTGGGTAAGAGTTAAGCCAAGGTCCTAAGGGGATACTCGGCCAAAGGGTGGCCGAGTTGGGTTGGTGTGTTGGGAATGATCTTAGGCGGGGTTCTAAGGAAATGGTATAAGGGAATGCTCTACACAAGGATGGCTGATCTAGGTAGTTTTTAGGATTGGCTTAGGTAGAGTTTTAGCTAAGGTAGGAGGTTATGGCTTTAGGAGTTTAATGGAACGGGTCTAGGGTGAGCTCGGCCAACTAATGGCCGAACTTGGGATTGTCTTGGGTAGGGTTTTAAGGTACGATCCTAAGGAAAGGTTGCTAAGGCAATGCTCGGCCAAATGGTGGCCGAGCTGGATAGGATTTAGTGGGTGGCTTAGGTAGTTTTAGGCCAAAATTCGGCCAACTAGTGGCCAAGCTCGATGAGTGTGGGTGACTATGGGAGTCGAGTGCATTAGGCACTCGGTTTTGATAGGCCTTTTAGGTTGAATGGCAAGGGTTTAAGGGAGGGTTTAAGACCGAGATTTAAAATGGTTAAAGGGGGTAGATCTAGGAAAAGCTCGGCCAGATATTGGCCGAGCTTAAGTGGTTTTGTTTGGGACGGGTTTTTGGGTAGAATAGGATGAGTTTTGGCAAGGCTCGGCCAGCACTTTGGCCGAGCTTTGTTAGTTTTTAGGGAGTATGGTTTGGGTAGTTTGGAGGGTTAGGGAAAGAGAGGCTTAGTTTAGTGCTTTAGGGACTAACCTTAGTTAGGATAAACCGTCCAGCTCCTATTGGTTCCACGCACCCCTCCTTCACGCCTTGAGAGAACCATCCAAGCTACCGGATTCCATCTTGTTACAGCACCAAGCCTTGCGTGAAATCAAAAGAACAACCCACAACATACACCCACATGTTCAACCCACAATGGAAAAGCCAAGTCAAGCCACTTTCCTTGACTTGCTTTTCCTCTCTCACTCTCTCTCTCTCCAACCCAAGCAAAGACGTGTGTAAACACCCCAAATCTTCTATTTTTCAAAAACTCTCAAAACACCAAAAAGCTCGTTTGAGCCAAAACGACGACCTGTTTTGAAATGTGAAAACAGGTACAGAAGGCAAAAGAAGACCCTAGGCCCGAAGAGGATTCAAGCCTAGAGCTTCAGAAGCCACTCCCTGATAAAAAAACAAAAGAAAGCAGAGCCCATTTGATGAAAAGCTCAACGGAGTCCAGAACGGCGAGACGGAGTCCGGACGACAAAGTTGGGGAAAACCCAGCACCAGACGGAGCGCTGATGAAGCCAGTGCCCGCACAGATCGTTCGCCTCGAGAAGCCAAGAAGGACTGTCCGAAGAAATTTTGATTTGGATCTGGACCATATATATCCAGATCCAAATCCATGTAATGAATAGTGTTTGGATTTGGGCCAATCCAAATAGTGTTTGGGTCGATCCAAATAGTGTTTGGGTCGATCCAAATAGTGTTTGGATTTGGATTGGATCCAAATAGTGTTTGGATTGGATCGGATCTGGATCAAAATATCCAGATCCGTATCCATAAAAATATTGGGTTTGGATCGGATACAGATCTCAAAATATCCGAGATCCAATATCCAGATCCAAATAGTGTTTGGATTTGGGTATGGATCCAAACCCCAAACCCAAACCCAAATCCAAGACCCACCTCAAATCTCTATAAATAGAGGTGAGGGGGTCCATGTAAAGGGTTCATGCAAATATTTGGGAGGAGAGAGAGGGAGTGATAGACCTAGCCATGTGGGCTCATTGGGTGAGGTGGGTTCAAGCCATGTGGGCTAAGTGGGTCTAGACCAAGTGGCTGCAACCAAGGTGGGCTGGACCAAGTGGCTGCAACCGTGGAGACGTGGGCTCAAGCCAAGAAGGACCGGCTCCAAGAGGTAAACCTAACCCCAACCTAGCCTAGGTTCGAACCTACCTAACCCTAACTGAACCTAACCCTAACTGAACCAACCTAACCCTAACTGAACCCTAACTAGACCTAACCTAACCCCAACCGCCTCAAACCATCCCTAACAAACCCCAACAACTTCACCCCGGCCGGCCGTGAGCAACCAGCGCCTGCCGCGCGCCCTGAGTCCTGCCGCGCGCCCCTGTTGCCTGCCGCGCCACGCGCCACAGCGCTCCCTGCTGCCTGCCGCGCGCCCCCTCGCCTGCCTGCACGCCCCGCGCCGCAGCGCGTCCTGCGCCACAGCTCGCCCCGCGCCACTGCAGCCGCGTCAGGCGCCCGTCTGCTGCGCCAGGCGCCCAACGGCCGCGCCAGCCACCCGACCACCTCCCTGCTGATTTGACCACCCCCCTGCCGACCTAACCTGCACCCTGGCCGTGACCTGCACCCTAGGACAGACCCTAGGACAGACCCTACACAGCCCCCGTCTTGGCCGAACCTTAGTTCCCCTAAGACCCTAACCGTGCCTCATAGAACCTCCCTCAAAGCCCCCTAGGATAACCCCCTCTTGGCTGCCCAAGGTGAACCGTGAGCCCACGTGCAAGCAAGTTGAACATGGACCAGCTATTTGTAAGTGTCTAAACTTGGTCTATTACATTAACTTGCTTTATATTCAATTAAATTTTGATACGGGGTTGTAGTAAAGGAGCTTCGTCTCCCCCCGATTGTAATAACGTGGTTTGACACACCCACACACACACGCACTTGAGCCTTTCCGCTCTTAGTCGTACACTTCTTGCACACACACGGGCCTAACAAGCCCTTAATATATAGTTATATTTATATATTTTAAGTCAAGGGGGTTTTTAATTAAGTCGTGTGCGTTGTCTTTCCATTTTCCACACGCACACACATTGAGCCTTCGCTCTTACTCCCAAGACCTTAGTAAAGGCCTTATTGCAGTTATATTTGGGTTTCATTTATGTCGTGTGCGTAGTACTTCAATTCTACACTCACACACATTGAGCTTTCGCTCTTACTCCCAAGACCTTAGTCAAGGCATACTGCAATTTATATTTGGGTTTCATTTCATGTCGTGTGTGTAAGTCTTTCAATTCAAGCACGCACACACATTGAGCCTTCGCTCTTATTTACAAGACCCAAGTAAGGGCCCCTACATATACTCTATATAAAGTATTTCTTTCGGCTACGTCTTTAAGATTCGGGTTTTAAGGTTCAAGTCGTGTGCGTTGTCTTTCAATATATACACGACACACACTTACACAATTGAGCCTTTCCGCTCTTAAGATATAGCCATATTTCCCCTTCCGCTATTTACTTTACAAGTCATTTCCCTTCGGCTATTTACTTTACAAGTCATTTCCCTTCGGCAATTTCCCTTCGGCAATTTCCCTTCGGCATTGTCTTTTAATTTCGGGTTTTCCCTTTGGAGTAGCGTGAGTTTGCATTGCATCTACGCCATACCACGAGGTAGGACGCATATTGCATCGAAGCAAGCCCCGTACTCCCGCTCAAATTCGCCCCATGTAGTGGAGTGTTCATAACACACACCTAGGTGGCCCATAAAGGGATAAAAAGAAAGACTTAGGCACGTGCAAATCCACGTGATCTAAAATCTGAGAATCGTACAAACCCGAATCAAATCGTGCAAGACTTAGGGTCGCCCAACCCTTATAAAGTCAAAATCGCCCAAATGCATGGTTTTCAAAAGGTTTTAAAACACTTCTTCATTCAAAATATATTTTGAGTTAAACTTGTTTCAAAACGAAGTCTCTAAGCGTACAGACTGACCCTTGCGCATCGGTGCAAGAAGGTCTGCGACGTAAAAATCCCGCTTGCCTACAATCGCCTTTCAAAAGTCAGATTATTTTCAAAACATACTTTGCTAGTTAAAGTAAACTAGCTGGCACGCCCATAAAGCGAAGTAGATTGCGAAAAGGTTCACTTCAGGCCTAAGAACCCGTAAGTGAAAATTTTCGGTGTCTACAACGTGAAACAAGAAAAAAATTTGCAGCCTCTTCTCACCAGCCCCTCACGTCCTTTTATAGGCCTCCTATGTGGATATGGATCCCGGATTGATTATGAAATCCGGATCCAATCGAAGTCTTGTTTGGATCTGGATCTTGGGTTTGGATATTTGGATCCAGATTTGATCCAAAATTTTTTCTTCTTCTCTCCTTCTTGGCGTCTTGAGTCGAACGCTTCGTGCGGGCCTTGAGTTTATCAACGATCCGTCTTAAGCGGGGTTTTTCCCCATTTCATCGTCCGAGCTCCTTTTCGCCTTTCCGGACTCTGTTTCAACTGATTTTGGTTGTTTTCGACTTGGATTGTTCGTGATTTCAGGGGCAGTGTTGGTTGGGCCTCTGATGCTTCTGGCTTGAGGTCCATTTGCGGCCTGGGCTCCTCTTTTGCCTTTGAATTTGGCTTTTCGTCGGGCTGGGCTTGCTCTTTGAATTTTCTAAATTTTTGTTGCAACTGCTTTGGGCCAGGCTTTACCTGTTCATCTGCGCTTTTGCAAAAATAGGACTTTCGCCCATTTTCAAGAATGTATGTTCCGATAGGGTTGCAAAATGGAGGTTTGAAGTATTTGAGTTCCTAGGTTTTCGAAAATTCCAATTTTGGCTTTCTGAGCTCATTTTCGAACCAGGCATTTGTTTTTGCAAAATTTTTGAAATTTGGGGTGTTTACAACGTGCACTTGAGCCTACCTCGCTCTTAGTCCTGCATGATTTTGAACACACACGAGCCTAATCGGCCCTTAAGATATAAGTTTATTTATATACTTTAAGTTGCGTAGGGTTTTGTTTAAGTTGTGTGTGTTGTCCTTCAATTCTCGCACTCACACACATTGAGCTTTCGCTCTTATTTGCAAGAACCAAGTAAGGGCCGTGTTATACTTTCCTTGGGTTTAATTTCATGTCGTGTGTGTAGTATTTCAATTATACACTCACACACATTGAGCTTTCGCTCTTACTCCCAAGACCTTAGTTAAGGCCATATTGCAATTTATATTTGGGTTTCATTTAAAGTCGTGTGTGTTGTCTTTACATTTTCACACGCACCCACATTGAGCCTTCGCTCTTACTTCCAAGACCCAAGTAAGGGCCCATGTATATATTATACGTATTTCCCTTTTGGCTATGTCTTTTAGATTTGGGTTTTAAGGTTCAGCAGTGTGCGTAGTCTTTCAATATATACACGGCACACACTTGCACTATTAAGCCTTTCCGCTCTTATGATATAGCCATATTTCCCTTTTGCAATTTTCCTTCGGCAATTTACATTACAAGTCATTTCCCTTCGGCATTGTCTTTTAAGTTCAGGTTTTCCCTTTGGAGTTGCGTGAGTTTGCATTGCATATATGCCATACCACGAGTTAGGACGCATATTGCATCAAAGCAAACCCCATACTCCCGCTCAAAGTCGCCCCACTTAGGCTGAGTGTTCATAACACACACCTAGTTGGCCCAAAAAGGGATAAAAAGAAAGACTTAGGCATGTGCAAATCCACGTGAACTAAAATATGAAAATCATACAAAACAACCTGAATCAAACACCTCAAACACGCTTTCGTAGGTTCTTATATCCAAAAAACTCGATTTTAAAAGCGTACAGACTGACCCTTGCGCATCGGTACAAGAAGGTCTGCGACAACAAGAGCTTGCTTGCTCACAGTCGCCATGTTAGGAGTCAGGTTTAAAATATCTCTTCGCTAGCTTAAGTAAGCTAGCTGGCACACCCTTTTGCTTAAATTAGGACTTAGGCACACGAAAAGGTTCGCTTCAGGCCTAAGAACCAGGAGCGAGAATTTTCTGCGTCTACAGTTATTTGGCACGCCCGGTGGGACGTGAGTATTTTAAAATCGAGTCACTCTAGGAACCTTGCGAAAATATTTTCAAAAGGTGTTGTTTTAAACTCTTTTCTTTACTTGTACTTAGGAATTTTGAAAAGCTAGAAAGCATGTCAAAATCCAACCCAAGTGAAGTGTCGAGCCAAGGCTCATGCGCATCAAGTTCTCACTCTAGGAGGATTTTGAAAAATAAGATCAAACTAGATGAGATAGAGGACTTGAGAAGGGAATTCGAGGCCAAAATCGATGCTCTCAGCCAAGAGGCTGAAGTAGGCGATTCATGTTCATCAAATGGTGAACAAAGGGCCAAGAAAAAAACTGAAAAACCTCGCAAGCACAAAGAGGCCTCTGTAATGGAAGGCAACCAATACCACGAGTCCTTCACACAAAAGGACCGTAAAGCCATACAATAGCTGTTGAAAGGGCAACCCTGTACATATATTTTGAACTTTATATTTTAAAAATGTATAATATGGCTTTAAAAACCTTTTAAAACACGTTTTTGAAACCCTGAAGCAGCTTGGCCTAATCAAGACAAGACCCGAGAAGTCAAAGAGAGCCCGAAACCGGAGCACAAGTCGAGCTTGGCACAACAACTCTCGTACTGAATCGAACCCAAGGATGTGGAACATCCAAGACCCTGTTATCATCCAAACATTACTTGAAGTCATCTCCGGAAGGCGAAAACAGAAGCGGACGATCATGTTGGCGAAGACCCAATGCAGACGGAGTACTGATGCTGTCAGACCCCGCACAAACCGTTCATTTCGAACACAGCCTGAAGGAGTCAGAATTCAGTTTGGATTGGATCTGGACCATATATATCCAAATCCCAATCCAAACCCATGTGTGGACTTGGATTTGGATTTGGATCCAGATATCCAATCCAATATCCATATCCATGGCCCACATCACCTTCTCATAAATGGAGGTGGGGCCCACTTGAATTTCACGTGGAATTATGGGCATGAGAGAGAGTGGGGGAGGATAAGATTAGAGTGTGTTTGTAATTAAGCTTGACTTGTGTGTCAAGTTTGGGGTTAATCATGTGGGTTAGCCTAATTAAAGTGGGTTTAAGCTTGTAATTAGCCAAAACCTAACCTAGGGTTGCACCAACATGACACAACAAGGCCTATGGGTCATGCAAAGGGAGCTCCTTAAACCAACCCTAATCAAAAAGCCCTAATCCTAGCCCTTTTCCCTAATCCTGTCCTAAACCTAGCCTAATCACCTAACCCACTTCCCTAATCTCGGCCTAATCCCAACCTAATCACCTAACCCACTTCCCTAATCCTTCCCTAAACCTAGTTTAATTTCCCTAAACCTAACCTAATCCTAGCCTAATCACCTAACCCACCTCACTAAACCTTACCCCAAAACCAACCCACCTAGCTAAACCCTAAACCTCTAAACCACCCCACCTAAACCTAGCACACCATCTACCCAAAACCCCTTGTATGAAAATATCTGGCCCCTCCCCAAAACCAGCCCACCTTATCACCACACCACAGCCCCTAGACCACCTTACCACCCTCTCAAAACCACTCCCAACCGCCCTCTTCAGCCCTATATAAACCCCCCCCCCAGGGGCAGGTTTTCCATCTCTCTTTTCCAGCCCAGCCGAGCCCAACCATTCCCAGCCACCTTCCAACCGAGTCTTCCACCTGCACCACCGCCACTCACCACCTTGCTCCACCTGCACCACCACACCCCAACTGGCCAGCCACCCATCGCCACCATTTCCATCCGGCCGAGCCATCCACTTCAACTGCCTGACTGCCTCTCTTCCATCCACCGCCTCCCTTTAACACCCGGTTAGTATCTCCACCTGACTCCACCTTTTCTTCACTCCCCCTCCACTCTCAACCACCTACACCACCACCACATCACCCTAACACTAGCCACCCGCCATCCTACCCATTCGGCTAGACTTCAACCATCTCCACTCCAACCGACTGTACCACTCCCTCCTAGCAACACTCGGCCACTCCACTTAACTCCCTAGGACCTGTCCCATATCACTTCCCACCAGCCCCTAACTCCACCTTACCCCATACCCTAGCTAGCTCCCTTCCCATCTATGACATCCCTAGCCACCTTAGCAGCCGGCCACCACCAAGTCTCCCTTAGTCGGCCACTCCAACCGACTGTACCCATCCACTCGGCCAGCCACCCGCCAACCTTAGGCACTCCCTTAGACACTCCCATAGGCTCCCACTTAGTGCCATCTTTCCTAATACTACACCCTCCCTTAGTGACCCTACTTAGTCACTTTAGCCCAACACGCCAAGGCAGCCCCCTTCGTAATAGCCGGCCACCTTCAAGGCGCCCTTCCCGCGCACCCAAAGCATCCGGCCAGCACCTCCCCTTGCCGTTCAACTTTGAGGAGCTCCCCCTTGCAGCCCAAGGCGAAGGCCAAGCCCACGCTCAAGCAAGGCATCTTCGGACCAGCTATAAGTAAGTGCCTAACTCGGTCCTTAGTTGTATACTTGCATAAATTAAATTCGATACGGGGTTGTAATAACGGAGCATAGTCTCCCCCCGCCTGTAATAACGTGGCTTGGCACACCCACACACACGTGCACTCTCTTAGTCGTGCACGATTTTGAACACACATGGGCCTAATCAACCCCTAAGATATAAATATATGTATATACTTTAAATTCAGTAGGGTTTTGCTTAAGTTGAGTGTGTTGTCTTTCAATTCAAGCACGCACACACATTGAGCCTTCGCTCTTATTTGTAAGACCCAAGTAAGGGCCGTGCTATACTATTTGGGTTTAATTTCATGTTGTGTGCGTAGTACTTCAATTCAAGCACTCACACACATTAAGCCTTCGCCCTTATTTGTAAGACCCAAGTAAGGGCCGTGCTATACTATTTGGGTTTAATTTCATGTTACTTCAATTCAAGCACTCACACACATTGAGCCTTCGCTCTTATTTGCAAGACCCAAGTAAGGGCCGTGTTATACTATTTGGGTTTAATTTCATGTTGTGTGCGTAGTACTTCAATTCAAGCACTCACACACATTGAGCTTCCGCTCTTATTCCCAAGACCTTAGTTAAGGCCATATTGCAAGTTATATTTGGGTTTAATTTCATGTTGTGTGCGTAGTACTTCAATTCAAGCACTCACACACATTGAGCCTTCGCTCTTATTTGCAAGACCCAAGTAAGGGCCGTGTTATACTATTTGGGTTTAATTTCATGTTGTGTGCGTAGTACTTCAATTCAAGCACTCACACACATTGAGCTTCCGCTCTTATTCCCAAGACCTTAGTTAAGGCCATATTGCAAGTTATATTTGGGTTTTATTTCATGTCGTGTGTGTAAGTCTTTCAATTCAAGCACGCACCCACATTGAGCCTTCGCTCTTATTTGCAAGACCCGAGTAAGGGCCCATATATACCTTATATACGTATTTCCCTTCGGCATTTACATTACAAGTCATTTCCCTTCGGTTATTTCCCTTCGGCATTGTCTTTACATTCGGGTTTTCCCTTTGGAGTAGCATGAGTTTGCATTGCATCTACGCCATACCACGAGGTAGGACGCATATTGCATCAAAGCAAACCCCGTACTCCCACTCAAAATCGCCCCATGTAGTGGAGTGTTCATAACACACACCTAGGTGGCCCATAAAGGGATAAAAAGAAAGACTTAGGCATGTAAAAAACCACGTGATCTAAAATCTGCAATCACACTAAAAAGACCCGAATCAAACACCTCGAACTGCTTTCATAGGCTTTTTCTACCCTAAAAATTGATTTTTAAAGCGTACAGATTGACCCTTGCGCATCGGTGCAAGAAGGTCTGCGACGACAAGAGCTCACTTGCTCACAGTCGCCACGTTAGAAGTCAGGTTAAAATATATCTTCGCTAGCTTAGGTAAGCTAGCTGGCACACCCTGTTTATACAAATAGGACTTAGACACACGAAAATGTTTGCCCCAGGCCTAAGAAACCAAAGGGAGGCGGAGGTTTTCCGTGTCTACAAAAGGACTCGATGAAATGGGTGTATTGGTTCCCTTTATCCCTTAAAGGCATAGCTGCCAAATGGCTGGCTTCCTACGATTTAAGCCAGTTCACTACTTTTAAAGATTTAGCGAACTGCTTCATGCAAAGATTTGCGCATAACGTAGAAGTCACGCCGACTTTAAACACTTTAAGGGATACAAAGCAAGGCATGAACGAAGACATACATGCCTTCATTATTCGATGGAGGCCCCTTTTGGGCCAAGTGCGAGAGCCCATATCCGAAGGATATGCAGTCATGCTCATCCTGGATAATTTTAAAAGCGAGCTAAAGACCCTTCTCTCGCTCCATGAGATCTCAACTTTCCATAAGTTGATCAAAAAAGCATCCCTTTTTGAAACAAACTTGAAAAAGGGGATATACGATCACTTATGGAAAGGAAGTGCTGTTTCCAAAACCCGCTTGGAAAAGCCCGTCACTTATGGGCTACCCACGATGGACAAAGTGGAAGTCCCATAAAATCGCCAATGTCCGGGTGGATCCAGGTTCGGTGGGCACTTCCAAAAATTTTGAAAAATTAGAAAACAAAAGGTAGAGAAATTTTCAAAAACCGATTGAAAAACGGGAGTACACACTGCTGGGGCAACCTGTGTCGGAGGTCCTAGACCTCCTACTTGCCCAAGGCATGATTGAACTTCCCGAAATCACCGAGGGAGTCACTTCCAAAGGGGGATATTTAAATCGTTTTTGCAAGTATCATCAGCTCAAAGGTCATGATACAAAGCGTTGTTTCTCCCTTTTGAACAAAATCGAGAACTTGATAGCGGAGGGCCGACTCCAGGTCACTACGGAACCTGAGCCAACTCAAGCTATCTTCAAAGAACCCTTTCCCAAGCACACCAGTAGCAGTGGGAAAGGAAAGGAGGTATGTACCCTCACCTTTTCAAAAAGTTTAGCACAATCATCAGAGTTTGGTCGACCCACTAGTGCGTCTACTCTTGTACTTTACAAGAAGCCCGCCCAAGTCGTCATTCGGGGACCACCAAGAGTTGAATCCCCGTCTAAACCAGTTTTAAAACTTCAAGGTGCTCCTCAACTCATAATTAGAGTCAATTTAAGTGCGAACCCTAGGTTGGTCATGGGGGAAGTGACTAGATCCGGGAGGATCTATCAACCCCCGCACCTACAAAGTGCTAAAAAGGTGGTCAGTGTGCCTGGCCCCTCAAAAGCATGTATTCCTAGAGTTCTGCCAAAAGCAGACAATGGGAAAGTCATCCTAAACCCTTATGACTTCAAAAACTATCTTTCAAAGATTCCTATCCACATGTCCATCCTAGAGCTTATACAAACTTCGCCTAGGCATAGACTCGTGCTAGAGAAAATTCTAGAAAGAGCTAAGGTTAGTTCGAACATAAGTCCGGAATCCCTGTCTGACCAAGTGGCATTAATAGGAGCAAAATCACCCATCACTTTCTCGGAAGATGATGTAGATAGACCCTACGAGTCCCACAACCAGGCCCTACATATCGAGGTGGTTCTGAATAACCACTCTCTGGACAGGTGCCTAGTCGATGGGGGAGGAGGGCTCAACATCCTTCCACTTCATGTGGCGTATCAAATCGGAGTCACCTTCACTTCTGTAAACCCAAGCCCCATCGTTATCATTGGATACGATGGGAATGCGTCTAGACCATTAGGATCGATCGAACTCCCGATGGAAATGGGAAGGATCACACACACGGGGGTGTTCCATGTCTTGGACATCCACCCCCATTATAACCTGTTACTGGGAAGGCCCTAGATACATAGCTTGTGCGTTGTGCCATCCACCATCCACAGGTGTGTCAAGAACCCTTTCAGGGACCAAGTCGTGGTGATCCTAGGTGAGAGTCACCCTTAGCTTCAGGGGATCATAAACTCCCCTTGTTTGTCGAGTTCCCAGGCCCATGAGGCTAACCTGGGGCAGACCATTATCGAGCCACCAAGGCTCGTGTTAAACAACCCTAGGAAGGTTGTGTATGTGAAGGGGCCACCCAAAGCAGGCCCCCTCCCAATCCTAACCCTTCTAGGAAGACCCAAAAATCCCTTATTTCCAAAACCCCTGGACAAAAAGCCATACGAGCATGATATGGATGACAGCAAGTTCCAGGACCACGATTTGTATCATAAATTTTCAAAAAACAAAAAATCGTGGAACATGCTGTTGAATATGGGCTATACACCCTATAAAAGTCTAGGGGCACAAAACCAGGGTCTCCTAGAGCCCATCCTTCCTAGGGCCAACCCAAGCCGATACGGGATCGGCTATACTCCCAAAATACCGCCAGAGCCACCCCCTATGACCACTTGGGTCAAGGGTGCCCTGGAACCTATCCTAGAAGAGACCTACGATTTAAACCTCTTATTCCGAGTCTAACCCGTAGTGTTTTCCCTTTGTAGGTATGATGGAAGATCCCTTTCATAAAAATACAAAAACATTTGGAAAACTTAAAACCAAAAAAATCGAAAAAGAGGAAAAACCAAAAACAATGGAAAATCAACAACTCGAAAATAGAGTGGTTTGTATAGTTCCAAAAGTTGTTGTTTTGCAAAAACCCAAAAAAATCGAAAATCTACAAAATACCAAAAAGATTTTGTACATAGCTGCTCCTGGTAAGACTTTGGAAGAAGGAAAGGATTTCGAAAGGAACATCGTCTGCATAGCCAGACCAAAATTTTTGAAATCAATTAAGAATCCAAGTACAAAACCAGGTCTTTTGAAAACTCACGCATCAAATTCCCTCGGGACCCACGAGAATGATCGAAGCCCAGAAGTGGATCCCCTTGAGGAAGATCCCACCTCTGAGCTCCCAGAATTTCATAAAATTCTCGATTTTGAAAGACCTTCCAATTCGGTAGGAGGAGATTTCATAGAGGTGAACCTAGGGAGTGATTCCAATCCCAAAACCATCAAGATAGGCGCATGTTTGCATGAACATGAAGGATCAGCATTCATTGCATTTCTACAAACCTATTTAGATGTGTTTGCATTGTCGAACATCATCTTCCCCTAGATGCGAATGTAAAACCCATAAAGCAGAAGCTTAGGAAAATACACCCGAATGTACACACGCAAGTTAAAGAGGGTTTAGAAGATCTGTTAAAAGTCGGATTTATAAAACCCATTGCGTATTCTGATTGGTTGTTAAACATTGTTGTAGTTCGCAAAACCAATGGAAAAATTCGAATATGCATCGATTTCAGAAACCTGAATAAAGCCACTCCAAAGGATAACTATCCTTTACCAAACATAGATTTGATAGTCGATAGTACTGCAAATCATGAAATGTTTTCGTTTATGGATGACTATTCAGGCTATAATCAAATCAAACTAAGTCCACGAGATCAGGGTAAGACCGCCTTCACAACCCCATGGGGCACGTACTGCTATACAGTCATGCCCTTTGGTTTGAAAAATGCCGGCGCAACATACCAGAGAGCCATAACCACGATCTTCTATGATCAGATTCATGAGCTCGTAGAAGTGTATGTAGATGATCTCTTGGCAAAATCCAAAACCCGATGCACTCATATCGAATGTTTGCAAAAGATTTTCGAAAGGTTTAGGCTTTACAAAGTAAAGCTAACCCTCAAAAATGTGTATTCAGGGTAGAATCAGGGAAGCTTCTAGGCTTTATGGTGAGGCAAAGGGGTATAGAAGTCGACCCCTCTAAGTGTCGAGCCATCATAGACATGGCTCCACCCTCCAATCTCACCCAAATCCGTAGCCTCCAGGGTCGTTTACAATCCGTTCGCCGATTCATATCAAATCTGGCAACTAGATGCGAACCCTTCAACAAACTGTTGAGGAAGGGCACCGAGGATGCCACATCCAAAGATAAGGCATTCATCCGTAAGATTTTGACCCGATACACCATTCTGGGTGGGGTTCTATATAAGAAAAGTTTTACCTACATCCTAATTAGGTGTATCGATCTAGAGGAGGCTAGGATAGTGATGCATGAGTTTCACGATGGAGAATGTGGAGGTCATGTTAACGCCAACATGATGGCAATGAAAATACTTAGAGGGGGCTATTTTTGGTCAACCCTGAAAAAGGATTGTCACGATCATGTTAAAAATTGTCATCCATGTCAAGTGCATGGGCACGCCATTCATATCCCCTCATCTGCATTGCATTCCATGGTCATCCCCTGGCCATTCACCATGTGGGCGTTTGATATCGTAGGCCCTATATTTCCAAAAGCCTCGAATGGGCATCGATTCATTTTAGCAGCCACTGAATACTTCTCCAAGTGGGTGGAAGCCATTTCCCTGACGAACGTGCTGGGGCAACATGTGGTGGCTTTCATTAGGAGGAATATCCTGGCTCGATTTGGGGTTCCATGAGACCTTGTGTCTTGTAGACGCGCGAAAATCCCCGCCTCTTCGCCTTTTTAAGGGCTTGGAGCGGATCCTCTCGTGTGTCTAAGGCCTATGTATGCAAATAGGGCGTGCCAGCTAGCTTATTTAAGCTAGCGAAGATATTTTTAACACTGACTTCTAAACGTGGCGACTGTGAGCAAGTAAGCTCTTGTCGTCGCAGACCTTCTTGCACCGATGCGCAAGGGTCAGTCTGTACGCTTTGCAAAAATCGAGTTTTTGGAGAGAAAGTCTACGAAGCGGTTCGAGGTGTCTATTTCGGGTCTTTAAAATGCGATTGCATATTTTAGATCACGTGGATTTGCACGTGCCTAAGTCTTTTCTTTTATCCCTTTTCGGGCCACCTAGTTTGTGTGTTATGAACACTCCACTACATGGGCGAATTCGAGCGGGTCTTGCTTCGATGCAATATGCGTCCTACCTCATGGTATGGCGTAGATGCAATGCAAACTCACGCTACTCCAAAGGGAAAACCCGAAATGTAAAGACAATACTGAAGGGAAATGACTGAAGGGAAATAACCGAAGGGAAATAACCGAAGGGAGATATGTATATAGATTATGTATATGAGCCCTTACTTGGGTCTTGCAAATAAGAGCGAAGGCTCAATGTGGGTGCGTGCTTGAATTGAAAGACTTACACACACGACATGAAATTAAACCCAAATATAAATTGCAGTATGGCCTTGACTAAGGTCTTGGGAGTAAGAGCGAAGGCTCAATGTGTGTGAAAGTGCTTGAATTGAAGTACTACACACACGACATGAATGAAACCCAAATATAACTGCAATAAGGCCTTTACTAAGGTCTTGGAAGTAAGAGCGAAGGCTCAATGTGTGTGAAAGTGCTTGAATTGAAAGACTTACTCACACGACATGAAATGAAACCCAAATAGTAATAGGTCGGCCCTTACTTGGGTCTTTCAAATAAGAGCGAAAGCTCAATGTGTGTGAGAGTGCTTGAATTGAAAGACTTACTCACACGACATGAAATAAAACCCAAATAGTATAGGTCGGCCCTTACTTGGGTCTTTCAAATAAGAGCGAAAGCTCAATGTGTGTGAGAGTGCTTGAATTGAAAGACTTACTCACACGACATGAAATAAAACCCAAATAGTATAGGTCGGCCCTTACTTAGGTCTTTCAACTAAGAGCGAAAGCTCAATGTGTGTGAGTGCTTGAATTGAAAGACAACGCACCCAACTTAAACAAAAACCCTTCAAAAATGAAAGTATATATACACACTTATGTATTAGGGGCTGATTAGGCCCGTGTGTGTTCAAAATCGTGCACGACTAAGAGAGTGCACGTGTGTGGTTGTGCCAAGCCACGTTATTACAAGCGGGGGGAGACTATGCTCCGTTATTACAACCCCATATCAAATTGAATCTCAAGCAAGTATACAACTAAGGACCGAGTTTAGGCACTTACGAGTAGCTGGTCCGTAGAGGCCTTGCTTGAGCGTGGGCTTAGGCTTCGCCTTGGGCTACAAACGGGAGCTCCGCGAGGATGGGTGACCAAAGGTGCTGGCCGGTTGCAAGTGGGGCGCGGGATAGGCGCCTCGAAGGTGGCCGGCTGCAAATGGGTGTAGCCTCGATGTGGGGGGTTAAAGGGGCTGGACCAAGTGAGTGCTTAGGGTCACTAGGATAGTCGAGTGTTTAGGGAAACTGGACCTAAAGGGGAGTTTATGGGAAGGCCGAATGGGACACCTAGGGGAATGGTGATGACTGGCCGAATGAAGGAATAGTCGGTTGGAGTGGCCGACTAGGAAGATGTGGTGGTGGCGGGCTGTTAGGATGACTAAGGTTGGAGTGTGGAAAGGTAGCTAGTTAGGTGATGGGGCTAGGTGATAGTGGGGATAGTAGGTGTAAGGGAGTGTTATGGGCAGGTCTTAGGAAATCTAATAGGGTAGTCGGGTGTAGTTGAGGGGAGTTAGGTAGGGGGCAAATGGCTGGGGCGGCTAAGGTTTGGCCGAGTGGGAGTGGTGGCGGCGAGGGGCTGTGGTGTAGGTAAGGTGATGGTATGGTGGGTGGTTGGGAGTGGAGAGGGAGTGGAGAGGGAGTAGAGAAGGAGCTAGGTAAAGTGCAGGGTACTTACCGAATGGGGAGAGGCGGTGGAAGGCAAAGAGAAGCAGCCGGATGTGGGAGCTTGGCTGGTTCGGTTGGGTGAAGGTGGTGGCGTCCGGCTGGGGGATGGTGGTGGATGGAAGAGGGAAGGTGGCGATGCAGGTAGAGCTAGTGGAGCAGGTGGAGAGTGGAGCAGGCGGGCAGGTGGAGAGTGGTCCCGGCTGGGCAGGAAAGGGATGGTCTCGGCTGGGTGAGGTGAGGGCTCTAGCTCTTTAAAACCCACCCCCAAGGGGGGGGGTTTAAATAGGGGATGGGTAGGTCGGTTAGGGCTGGGCTTGGGGTAGTGGTTAGGTGGTTTAGGTAGGGTGGTATGTAGATAAGGTGGGCTGGAAAGGGTTGGGCCAGATATTTTGAAAACTAGGGGTTTGGGTAGATTGTGGGCTAGGGGTGGTTTAGGGGTTTAGGGCTAGGTTAGGTGGTTGGGTTTTAGGGTGAGGTTTAGTGAACTAGGTTAGGTGATTAGGCTAGGTTTAGGCTAGGATTAGGGAAATTAATCTAGGTTTAGGGAAGGATTAGGGAAGTGGGTTATGTGATTAGGTTGGGATTAGGCCGGGATTAGGGAAGTAGGTTAGGTGATTAGGTTCAGATTAGGGGTGGATTAGGGGTTTAGGCTAGGATTAGGCGTTTTGGGTTAGGTTTAGGTGAAGGAGCTCCCTTAGCATGGCCCATAGACCTTGTCCACCTCATGTTGGTGCAGCCCTAGGTTAGGTCTTAGCTAATTACAAGCTTAAACCCACTCAATTAGGCTAACCCACATGATTAACCCCAAACTTGACACACAAGTCAAGCTTAATTACAACCACACTTGATCTTATCCACCCCCACTCTCTCTCATACCATAATCCCACGTGAATTTCAAGTGGGCCCCACCTCCATTTATGAGAAGGTGATGTGGGCCATGGATATGGATATTGGATTGGATCTCTAGATCCAAATCCAAATCCAAATCCACAGATGGGTTTGGATTGGGATCTGGATATATATGGTTGTAAACACCCCGAAATCCCACGAATTTCTTAAACGAATCTGGTTTTATACAAGCAGCCCCAAAGGGCCATTTTTGAGTTTGGAAACCCAGGAGCCTTCCAAACAACCCTGTATATATGTTTTGAACTTTATCTTTCAAAAACATATGATATAGCTTTTGAAAACCCTTTTAAAACATGTTTTGAAACCCCGAAGTGGCTTGGCCCGATCAAGACAGGACCAGGAGAGCCATGAAGAGCCCGGAACCGGAGCACCTGTCAAGCCCGGCGCAGCAACTCTTGTATCTGATTCACACCCCAGGATCTCGAACGTCCAAGACCCTGTTCTTATCAAAAAAGCATTTGAAGTCATCTCCGGAAGGCAGAAACGGAGGCGGACGACTATGTTGGCGAAGACCCAACGCAGACGGAGTACTGATGCTGTCAGGCCCCGCACAAATCGTCCGTCTCGAACCCAGCTCGAAGGAGTCAGAGTTCAGTTTGGATTGGATCTGGACCATATATATCCAGATTCCAATCCAAACCCATATGTGGATTTGGATTTGGATTTGGATCCAGAGATCCAATCCAATATCCATATCCATGGCCCACATCACCTTCTCATAAATGGAGGTGGGGCCCACTTGAAATTCACGTGGGATATTGGGCATGAGAGAGAGTGGGGGTGATAAATATCAAGAGTGTTGTATTAAGCTTGACTTGTGTGTCAAGTTTGGGTTTAATCTTGTGGTTTAGCCTAATTGAGTGGGTTTAAGCTTGTAATTAGCTAAAACCTAACCTAGGGCTGCACCAACATGGGGTGATCAAGGTCTATGGGCCATGCTAAGGGAGCTCCCTCACCTAAACCTAACCCAAAATGCCTAAACCTAGCCTAAACCCCTAATCCACCCCTAATCTGAACCTAATCACCTAACCCACTTCCCTAATCCCGGCCTAATCCCAACCTAATCACCTAACCCACTCCCCTAATCCTTCCCTAAACCTAGATTAATTTCCCTAATCCTAGCCTAAACCTAGCCTAAACCACCTAACCTAGCTCACTAAACCTCACCCTAAAACCCAACCACCTAACCTAGCCCTAAACCACCCTTAGCCCACGATTTTCCCAAACACCTAGTTTTAAAATATCTGGCCCAATCCCATCCAGCCCACCTTATCTACATACTACCCTACCTAAACCACCTAACCACTACCCACAACCCAGCCCTAACCGACCTACCCATCCCCTATTTAAACCCCCCCCATTGTGGGCGGGTTTTCCAAGTGGGAACCACACTCCACCACCCAGCCGGGCCCTCTCCTTCTCCCATCTCTCACCCGTCTTCCCAACAGCTCCAGCTCCACCAGCCGCCACCTGCTCCGCCACTCTCCCTCTTCCGTCCACCATCACTACCCCCCCCAGCCGGACACCACCCCCTCACTCAGCCGGGCCCTCTCTTTCTCCCATCTTCCACCAGCCGACAGCCACCTTTGCCGCCACTCCTTCCCATTCGGTAAGTCCCCCTAACTCCCTCAAAACCACTCTCTACCACCTCTCCACTCTTAGCCACCCATCTTCCCCTTAGCTCAGCCTCTTTGCCGCCACCACCTAAGCCTAGCCGAACCTAGGATAACCCAAGTGGCTGGCCACTACTCAGCCACCATCTCCTATTCGGCCGACCCCCCCCCTAGGTGTCCTATTTGGCCTTCCCACTAACTCACCTTTTAGGTCCAGTTTCCCTAAGTCCCTAACTTCCCTAGTGACCCTAAGACCCACTTAGTCAGCCACTCTAAACTCCCTACTTGGAGGCGCCGCCCACTTGCCACCGGTCCCCTTCGAGGCGTCCATCCCGCGCCCCATTTGCAGCCGGCCAGCACTCTTGGTCACACACCTTCGCTCTTACTCCCAAGACCTTAGTCAAGGCCATATTGCAGTTATATTTGGGTTTCATTTATGTCGTGTGTGTAGTACTTCAATTCAAGCACTCTCACACACATTGAGCCTTCGCTCTTACTCCCAAGACCTTAGTCAAGGCCATACTGCAATTTATATTTGGGTTTAATTTCATGTCGTGTGTGTAAGTCTTTCAATTCAAACACGCACCCACATTGAGCCTTCGTTCTTATTTGCAAGACCCGAGTAAGGGCTCATATACATAAGATATATACATATCTCCCTTCGGTTATTTCCCTTCGGTTATTTCCCTTCGGTTATTTCCCTTCTGTTATTTCCCTTCCGTATTGTCTTTACATTTCGGGTTTTCCCTTTGGAGTAGCGTGAGTTTGCATTGCATCTACGCCATACCACGAGGTAGGACGCATATTGCATCGAAGCAACCCCCGCTCGAATTCGCCCATGTAGTGGAGTGTTCATAACACACAAACTAGGCGACCCAAAAAGGGATAAAAGAAAAGACTTAGGCACGTGCAAATCCACGTGATCTAAAACATGCAATCGCATCTTAAAGACCCGAAATAGACACCTCGAACCGTTTCGTAGACTTTCTCTCTAAAACTCGATTTTTTGCAAAAGCGTACAGACTGACCCTTGCGCATCAGTGCAAGAAGGTCTGCGACGACAAGAGCTCACTTGCTCACAGTCGCCACGTTTAGAAGTCAGTGTTGATATATCTTCGCTAGCTTAAGTAAGCTAGCTGGCACGCCCTGTTTGTATACATAGGCCTTAGACGCACGATAAGATCCACTCCAAGCCACGAAAGAGGCAAAGAGGCGGGGATTTTCGCGCGTCTACAATGGTCCAGATCCAATCCAAACTGAACTTTGACTCCTTCGAGCTGGGTTTGAAACGGACGATTTGTGCAGGGCCTGACAGCATCAGTACTCCGTCTGCGTTGGGTCTTCGCCAACATGGTCGTCCGCCTCCGTTTCTGCCTTCCGGAGATGACTTCAAATGCTATTTTGATAAGAACAGGGTCTTGGACGTTCGAGATCCTGGGGGTTTGAATCTGATACAAGAGTTGCTGTACCGGGCTCGACGTGTGCTCCGGTTCCGGGCTCTTCTTAGCTCTCCTAGTTCTGTCTTGATCGGGCCAAGCCACTTCGGGGTTTCAAAACATGTTTTAAAAGGTTTTCAAAAGCCATATCATATGTTTTTGAAAGATAAAGTTTAAAACATATATACAGGGTTGTCTGGAAGGCTCTTGGGTTTCCAGACTCAAAATGGCCCTTTGGGGCTGCTTGTATAAAACCAGGTTGTTTTTGAAGAAATTCGTGGGATTTCGGGGTGTTTACAGATAGGAATCTTTGAAAGATGGTTTTTGAAATCATAAGGGTTTAAAACGATTTTCCCATTGTCTGCTTTCGGCAGAACTCTAGGAATACATGCTTTTGAGGAGCCAGGCACACTGACCACCTTTTTAGCACTTTGTAGGTGCGGGAGTTGATAGCTCCTCCTGGATCTTGTCACTTCCCCCACGACCAACCTAGGGTTCGCACTTAAACTGGCTCTAATCATGAGTTTTGGAGTACCTTGAATCTTTAAAACTGGTTTAGCCGGGGATTCAGCTCTTGGTGGTCCCCGGATGATTACTTGGGCGGGTTTCTTGTAAAGTACAAGAGTAGACAAGTGGATCGACCAGACTCAGATGAATGCGCTAGATCTTTCGAAAAGGTAAGGGTACATACCTCTTTTCCTTTCCCACTGCTACTGGCGTGCTTGAGAAAGGGTTCTTTAAAGATACCTTGAGTTGGCTCAGGTTCCGCAGTGACCTGGAGCCAGCCCTCCGCTATCAAGTTCTCAATTTTGTTTAAAAGGGAGAAACAACGCTTTGTATCATGCCTTTGAGCCGATGATACTTGCAAAAGTGGTTTAAATATCCCCCTTTGGAAGTGACTCCCTCGAGGATTTCGGGGAGTTCAATCATGTCCTGGGCAAGTAGGAGGTCTAGGACCTCCAACACAGGTTGCCCTAGCGGAGTGTACTCCCATTTTTCAACAGGTTTTTGGAAGTTTCTCTCCCTTTTGTTTTCTGATTTTTCAAAATTTTTCGAAGTGCCTGCTAGACCTAGATCCACCCGGACATTGGCGATTTTATGGGGCTTTGCCCCTTTGTCCATTGTGGGTAGCACATAAGTGATGGGCTTCTCCAAGCGGGTTTTTGAAATGGCACTTCCTTTCCATAAGTGATCGTATATCCCTTTCTTCAAGTTAGTTTCGAAAAGGGATGCTTTTTTGATCAACTTATGGAAAGTTGAGATTTCGTGAAGCGAGAGAAGGGTCTTTAGCTCATTTTTAAAATTATCCAGGATGAGCATGATTGTGCATCCTTCGGATATTGGCTCTCGCACTTGCCCTAAATGGGACCTCCATCGAATAATGAAGGCATGTACGTCTTCGTTCATGCCTTGCTTTGTATCCCTTAAAGTGTTTAAAGTCGAAGTGACTTCTACGTTATGTGCAAATCTTTGCATAAAGCAGTTCGCTAACTCTTCAAAAGTAGTGAACTGGCTTAGATCGTAGGAAGCCAGCCATTTGGCAACTGTGCCTTTAAGGGATAAAGGGAACCAATACACCCATTTCATCGAGTCCTTTTTCTTCTTATGGGCTCGACGTGAGAAAAGTTGCAAGTGAGACCTAGGGTCTCCCATACCATCATACCATTGGAAGTTCGGTATTTCATCGTTACTGTTTGTTTCATAGTCCATGGGTAGGAAATCAGACAGGGCGTAACTCCTTTTCTCTTTATTTTGCCCTTTCAGCAGCTGTTGTAGGGCTTTACGGTCCTTTTGTGTGAAGGACTTGTGGTATTGGTTGCCTTCCATTACGGAGGCATCTTTATGTCTACGAGGTTTTTCAGTTTTTTTCTTGGCCTTTTGTTCACCATTAGATGAACATGAATCACCTGCTTCAGCCTCTTGGCTGAGAGCATCGATTTTGGCTTTGAATTCCCTCCTCAAATCTATCTCTTCTAGCTTGATTTTATTTTTCAAAACCCTCCTAGAATGAGAACTTGATGCGCATGAGCCTTGGCTCGACACTTCACTTGGGTTTGATTTTGACATGCTTTCAAGCTTTTCAAAATTCCTACGTATGAATACAACAAAAAAGAGCTAAAAATAACACCTTTGGAAAAAAATTTTGCAAGGTTTCTAAGATGACTCGATTTTAAAAAGACTCACGTCCCACCAGGCGTGCCAAATCCTGTAGACTCGGAAAGTTCCCGCTTCTAGTTCTTAGGCCCGAAGTGAATCTTTTCGTGTGTCTAAGTCCTATTTAAGCAAAAGGGCATGCCAGCTAGCTTACTTAAGCTTGCGAAGAGATATTTTGAAATCTGACTCCAAACGTGGCGACTGTGAGCAAGCAAGCTCTTTTCGTCACAGACCTTCTTGCACCGATGCGCAAGGGTCAGTCTGTATGCTTAGAAAATCGAGTTTTTAAATATGAGAACCTACGAAAATGTTTAAGATGTTTGATTCGGGCTTTTTTTTTGTATGATTTTCAAGTTTTATTTCACGTGTATTTGCACGTGCCTATGTCTTTCTTTTTATCCCTTTTCGGGCCAACTAGGTGTGTGTTATGAACACGTGACCTAAGTGGGGCGACTTTGAGCAGGAGTGTGGGGTTTGCTTTGATGCAATATGCATCCTAACTCGTGGTATGGCGTATATGCAATGCAAACTCACTCTACTCCAAAGGGAAAACCCGAATTGAAAGACAATGTGGAAGGGAAATGACTTGAATGTAAATTGCAAAAGGGAAATATGGCTATATCTTAAGAGCGGAAAGGCTCAATTGTGCAAGTGTGTGCCGTGTATATATGTAAAGACTACGCACACCACTGAACCTTAAAACCCAAATCTTAAAGACATAGCCGAAAGGGAAATACTTATAATATATATGGGCCCAAAGGTCGCCAACGTGTTGCGTGGGTGTTGTGTGTATATTGAAAGACAACTCACACGACTTAAATGAAACCCAAATATAAATTACAATATGGCCTTAACTAAGGTCTTGGGAGTAAGAGCGAAAGCTCAATGTGTGTGAGTGTAGAATTGAAGTACTACGCACACGACATGAAATTAAACCCAAATATAAATTGCAATAGGCTTGACTAAGGTCTTGGGAGTAAGAGCTAAAGCTCAATGTGTGTGAGTGTATAATTGAAATACTACGCACACGACATGAAGTAAAACACCCCAAAATGAAATTGTAATAGGCCCTTACTTGGGTCTTGAAAATAAGAGCGAAAGCTCAATGTGTGTGAGTGTGAAAATTGAAAGACAACACACACAACTTAAGCAAAACCCCACGCAAGTTAAATTATATAAACAAGTCTATATCTTTAGGGTGGATTAGGCCCATGTGTGTGTTCAAAATCGTGTACAACTAAGAGCGGGATAGGCTCAAGTGCACGCGTGTGTGGGTGTGCCAAACCATGTTATTACAAGCGGGGGGAGACAATGCTCCGTTATTACAACCCCGTATCAAATTTAATTAAGCTTAAGCAAGTCTATAAACAAGGACCGAGTTAGGCACTTACGAATAGCTGGTCCAGGCGTGACTTGCTTGCGCTTGGGCTGGTATATCGCCTTGGGCTGCAAGAGGGAGCTCCTCGGAAGGGAGTGGCAAAGGAGGGTGCCGGCCGGGTGACAAGGGTGCAGTGGGTGTGGCACCTTGGCGCTAGCCGACCGGTGGGGGCTGCCTTGGTTAAGGTTGGAGTGCTTAGGGAAAGCCAAGGGGAGTCAAGGTATGGCTAGGGTATTGTCTAAGGGAAAGGAGGGGCAGGTCCTAAGGAAAAGGTAAGGTGGCTGGGGACTAGCTAGGGGCTGTCTAAGGGGAAGGTAGGGCTGGCGTGTGGTGCAGTCGGGTAGAGGTTGGCCGAATGGAGGGGGTGCTGCTACCTTGGCTGGGGTAGTTAGGGGGTGCTTAGGAAAGGAAGGGGAGCTAGGGTGTGTGTCACTAAGGAGTGGGGGCTGTCTAAGGGAAAGTAGGGTGGCAAGGAGTTTAGCTAGGGAGTTGTAGATGTAGAAAATTCCCGCTCCTGGTTCTAGGCCTGAAGCGAACCTTTTCATGTGCCAAAGTCTTAATTTAAGCAAAAGGGCATGCCAGCTAGCTTACTTAAGCTAGCGAAGAGATATTTTAAACCTGACTCCTAACGTGGCGACTGTGAGCAAGCAAGCTCTTGTCATCGCAGACCTTCTTGCACTGATGCGCAAGGGTCAGTCTGTACACTTTTAAAATCGAGTTTTTTGGATATAAGAACCTACAAAAGCGTGTTTGAGGTGTTTGATTCGGGTTATTTTGTATGATTTTCAGATTTTAGTTCATGTGGATTTGCACGTGCCTAAGTCTTTCTTTTTATCCCTTTTTGGGCCAACTAGGTGTGTGTTATGAACACTCAGCCTAAGTGGGGCGACTTTGAGCGGAAGTATGGGGTTTGCTTTGATGCAATATGCATCCTAACTCGTGGTATGGCGTATATGCAATGCAAACTCACGCAACTCCAAAGGGAAAACCCAAACTTAAAAGACAATGCCGAAGGGAAATGACTTGTAATGTAAATTGCTGAAGAGAAATTGCAAAAGGGAAATATGGCTATATCTTAAGAGCAGAAAGGCTGAATAGTGCAAGTGTGTATCGTGTATATATTGAAATACTACGCACACTGCTGAACCTTAAAACCCAAATCTAAAAGACATAGCCAAAAGGGAAATACGTATAATATATACAAGGGCCCTTACTTGGGTCTTGGAAGTAAGAGCGAAGGCTCAATGTGGGTGCGTGTGAAAACGTAAAGACAACACACACGACTTTAAATGAAACCCAAATATAAATTGCAATATGGCCTTAACTAAGGTCTTGGGAGTAAGAGCGAAAGCTCAATGTGTGTGAGTGTATAATTGAAATACTACACACACGACATGAAATTAAACCCAAGGAAAGTATAACACGGCCCTTACTTGGGTCTTGCAAATAAGAGTGAAAGCTCAATGTGTGTGAGTGCGAGAATTGAAGGACAACACACACAACTTAAACAAAACCCTACGCAACTTAAAGTATATAAATAAACTTATATCTTAAGGGCCGATTAGGCCCGTGTGTGTTCAAAATCGTGCACGACTAAGAGCGAGGTAGGCTCAAGTGCACGTGTGTGTGGGTGTGCCAAGCCACGTTATTACAAGCGGGGGGAGACGATGCTCCGTTATTACAACCCCGTATCAAATTTAATTTAACTTAAGAAAGTCTACAAATGAGGACCGAGTTAGGCACTTACTTATAGCTGGTCCGGAGGTGACTTGCTTGAGCTTGGGCTTGGGCGTCGCCTTGGGCTGCAAGAGGGAGCTCCTCGGAATGACACGGCAAAGGGATGTGCTGGCTGGGTGGCAAGGGAGCACGAGTGTGGTACCTTGGAGCTTGCCGGCTGCTAGGGGGGTGCTGCCGTGATGTCTCGGGCTGAAGTGGTTAGGGAGAGTCACTAAGGTATAGGGCTGATGCTAGGGAAGGTGGAGCTAATGGGTGACTAAGGAGGGATGTCTATGGAGAAAGGAGTAAGGCCGCGGATGACTTGGGTGCAGTCGGCTGTGACTGGCCGACTAGGGGCAATTTTAGTGGTGGCCGACTGGGGTAGCTAGGGGATGTCACGGATGGGAAGGTAGGGTGCTATGGAAGGTGGAGTTAAGGGGTGGTTGAGAGTGGAAGGGGCAGGTCTTAGGGAGCAAGGTAAGGTGGCTGGGGTGTCACTAAGGAGGAAGGTAGGGAGGTGAGTGGTGTGATGGGCTATGTCTGGCCAAATGGGGAAGGGTGGCGGGAAGGCTGTGATGGAGCTTTGTGGTGGTGGTATGGGTGGCTGAGAGTGGAGGGGGAGAGAAGATAGGGTGGAGTTGGGTTGAGGTACTAACCGGATGGGTGAGGGAAGTTGGTGTCCAAGGAGGGCAGTTGGTGTCCAAGGAGGGCAGTTGGGTGATGAAGGTGGATGGAGCTAGCCTGGCAGTTGGTGGCGACGTGGAGTGGAACTTGCCGGGAGGTAGTGGTGGCGCGAGGTGGAGCTCGCCAAGAAGTGGTGGTGGTGTAGGTGGAAGAAGGGAGCAAGGTGAGAGAGGGCTCGGTTGGCCCAAGTGTTGGCTGGAAGAGTTCGAAAAACCCGCCCACTAGGGGGGGGGTTTATAGATTTTTCCAAGGTCGGTTGGGGCTGGTTTTTAGAGGGTGGTTTGGTGGTTTAGGCGGTGGTGGTGTGGTGATAAGGTGGGCTGGTTTTGAGGAGGGGCCAGATATTTTGTTTTAAGTGGTTTTAGGGATATGGTGTGCTAGGTTTTAGGTGGGGTGGTTTAGTGGTTTAGGGCTGTAGACGCAAGAAAATCCCCGTTCGTCTGGCTTCCTAGGGCCTTGAGCGGATCCTCTCGTGTGTCTAAGGCCTATTTATACAAACAGGGCGTGCCAGCTAGCTTACCTAAGCTAGTGAAAATATATTTGAATCTGACTTCTAACGTGGCGACTGTGAGCAAGTGAGCTCTTGTCGTCGCAGACCTTCTTGTACCGATGCGCAAGGGTCAGTCTGTACGCTTTTAAAATTCGAGTTTAGGGTAGAAAAAGCCTACGAAGCGGTTTGAGGTGTTTTGATTTGGGTCTTTTATATGCGATTGCAGATTTTTAGATCACGTGGATTTGCACGTGCCTAAGTCTTTCTTTTTATCCCTTTATGGGCCACCTAGTTTGTGTTTTATGAACACTCCACTACATGAGCGAATTTGAGCGGGGCTTGCTTTGATGCAATATGCGTCCTACCTCGTGGTATGGCGTAGATGCAATGCAAACTCACTCTACTCCAAAGGGAAAACCCGAATGTAAAGACAATGCCGAAGGGAAATAACCGAAGGGAAATGACTTGTAATGTAAATGCCCAAGGGAGATATGTATATAGGGTATATACGGGCCTTTACTTGGGTCTTGCAAATAAGAGCGAAGCCTCAATGTGGGTGCGTGCTTGAATTGAAAGACTTACACACACGACATGAAATGAAACCCAAAAAGTATAGCTCGGCCCTTACTTGGGTCTTTCAAATAAGAGCGAAGGCTCAATGTGTGTGAGTGCTTGAATTGAAAGACCTACACACGACATGAAATGAAAACCCAAATAGTATAGCTCGGCCCTTACTTGGGTCTTTCAAATAAGAGCGAAGGCTCAATGTGTGTGAGTGCTTGAATTGAAAGACTTACACACACGACATGAAATGAAACCCAAATAGCATAGCTCGGCCCTTACTTGGGTCTTTCAAATAAGAGCAAAGGCTCAATGTGTGTGAGTGCTTGAATTGAAAGACTTACACACACGACATGAAATGAAAACCCAAATAGTATAGCTCGGCCCTTACTTGGGTCTTTCAAATAAGAGCGAAGGCTCAATGTGTGTGAGTGCTTGAATTGAAAGACTTACACACACGACATGAAATGAAAACCCAAATAGTATAGCTCAGCCCTTACTTGGGTCTTTCAAATAAGAGCGAAGGCTCAATGTGTGTGAGTGCTTGAATTTAAAGACAACACACCCAACTTAAGCAAAAACCCTACGAAAATTAAAGTATATATATATTTATGTATTAGGGGCTGATTAGGCCCGTGTGTGTTCAAAATCGTGCACGACTAAGAGAGTGCACGTGTGTGTGGGTGTGCCAAGCCACGTTATTACAAGCAGGGGGAGACTATGCTCCGTTATTACAACCCCGTATCGAATTGAATTTTAAGCAAGTATACAACTAAGGACCGAGTTAGGCACTTACTAATAGCTGGTCCGAAGACGCCTTGCTTGAGCGTGGGCTTGGGCTTCGCCTTGGGCTGCAAGAGGGAGCTCCGCGGAGTTGAACGGCAAGGGGTTGTTGGCCGGCTGGAAATGGAGTGCGGGAGGGGAGCCTTGAAGGTGGCCGGCTGCTTGAGAGGGGCTGGTTTTGTGTGTTGAGCTAAAAATGCCTAAGTAGGGTCACTAAGGGAGGATAAGGTTAGGGAGTATGGAACTAAGGGAGAGCCTAAGGGAGTGTCTAATGGGGCACCTAAGGTTGGCGGGTGGCTGGCCAAATGGAAAGGTGACAGTTTGTTGGAGTGGCCGACTAAGGAGACTTGGTGGTGGCGGGCTACTAGGGTGGCTAGGCAATGGTGGATGGGAAGGGAGCTAGCTAGGATATGGGGTAAGGTAGTAGTGGATGTGGTGAGGTAATATGGGCAGGTTTTAGGGAGTTGGGTGGAGTGTCCGGGTGTAGCTAGGGTGTCTAGGCAATGGCGGGTAGTTAGGTTGGTTGAGGCTTGAATGAATGGGAGTGGTGGCGGCAGGTGGCTGGTGTTAGGGTAAGGTGGTGGTAGTGTGGGTGGCTAAGAGTGGAGGGGGAGTGGAGAAGAAGTAGAGGGGAGTATGGGGTACTAATCGAACAATGGGAGGTGGCGGGTGGTTGAGGAGCAGCCGGGTGTGGTGGAGTGGCTGGTTCGGCCGGATGAGAAGGATGGCGACGGGTGGCTGGTCGGCTGGGGTGTGGTGGAGCAGGTGGAGCACGGTGGTGGCTGGTGGTGGTGCAGGTGGAAGAGCCAGCTGGGAGTGGGGCAGGTGGGAGATGATGGAAGATGGGCTGGAAATGGAGGACCCAAAAGCTCAAAAACCCGCCCACTAGGGGGGGGTTTATAGCTTTTGTGAAGGGCGGTGGGGCTGGTTTTGGGGTAGTGGTTAGATGGTCTAGGGGTGGTGGTAAGGTAGTAAGGTGGGCTGGTATTAGGGTAGGGCCAGATATTTTAAATACAAGGGGTTTTGGGTAGATTGTGTGCTAGGTTTAGGTGGGGTGGTTTAGGGGTTTAGGGTTTAGCTAGGTGGGTTGGTTTTGGGGTGAGGTTTAGTGAGGTGGGTTAGGTGATTAGGCTAGGATTAGGTTAGGTTTAGGGAAATTAACCTAGGTTTAAGGAAGGATTAGGGAAGTGGGTTAGGTGATTAGGTTGGGATTAGGCCGGGATTAGGGAAGTGGGTTAGGTGATTAGGCTAGGATTAGGACCGGATTAGGGTCGAATGCTAGGATTAGGTGTTTTTGGTTAGGATTAGATGAAGGAGCTCCCTTTGCATGACCCATAGAGTCTAATCACCTCATGTTGGTGCAGCCCTAGGTTAGGTTTTTGCTAATTACAAGCTTAAACCCACTTAATTAGGCTAACCCACATGATTAACCCCAAACTTGACACACAAGTCAAGCTTAATTACAACACACACTTGATCTTATCCTCCCCCACTCTCTCTCATGCCCATAATCCCACGTGAAATTCAAGTGGGCCCCACCTCCATTTATGAGAAGGTGATGTGGGCCATGGATATGGATATTGGATTGGATCTTTGGATCCAAATCCAAATCCAAGTCCACACATGGGTTTGGATTGGGATCTGGATATATATGGTCCAGATCCAACCCAAACTGAATTCTGACTCCATCGGGCTGTGTTCGAAACGAACGGTTTGTGCGGGGTCTGACAACATCAGTACTCCGTCTGCGTTGGGTCTTCGCCAACATGATCGTTCGCCTCTGTTTTCGCCTTCCGTAGATAACTTCAAATCATGTTTTGATGATAACAGGGTCTTGGACGTTCGAGATCCTGAGGGTGGATTTGATACGAGAGTTGCTGCGCCAGCTCAACATGTGCTCCGGTTCCGGGCTCTCTTTGGCTTTTCTGGTCCTGTCTTGATTAGGCCAAGCTGCTTCGGGGTTTCAAAAACATGTTTAAAAAGGTTTTCAAAGTCATATTATATATTTTTGAAATATAAAGTTCAAAACACATATACAGGGTTGTCTGGAAGGCTCTTGGGTTTCCAGACTCAAAATAGCCCTTTGGAGCTGCTTTTACAAAACCATATGGATTTGAGAAATTCGTGGGATTTCGGGGTGTTTACAGATGCCCCTCTTTGGCCTTGTCCAAATCGATTTGGATAAGGGCAAAGATGACAAACACCCCTTTTAATGTCTCCCTAGATCTATCCACGAAGAATATGGGATCGTCCCAATTTTTAGCAAAATCTGGTCCACGAAGAATATGGAATCTGGTCCTAAATGGGATCATGTTTATGCAAGTACCATGTGTGAAATGCATATGTATGACATGGGTGTGGTGCCAAGAGTGGCGACCTCCCAGAGACCAGATGTGGTCGAACTCTAGAGACTTACAAGGTCTGCTGCTCCAAGTGAGCAAATCCTATGCTGTTCGATGTTTGATTTTCAAAACTTATTTACAAAACTATTTACAAAAGGGACAACTGTCTTGAGTCTCGATCCTATGGATCTCGAGCTCTTCGTGTTTGCCCTTGTTTGAGTCTTAACACTCGCTTATCTAGCGGAGGTTTTATAAGAAAACAAGGCATATTTCAAATTCCTACGCCTTACTCAAAACGTCGATTTCTCAAACAAGACGAAATTCAAGTAAGTCCTATTTTTACTTTAGGATTCCTCGAAATGAACCACGTTTTAGCTTGGGATAAGCCAGGGATAGGAAAGAGATACCACGGTCTCTTTTGAAGCGTCCCGTGGTTTAAGGCATAGAAGGCGAAAAACTGCTCTTTTTGAGCTTTTTGGCCTCCTTTTCATTTTTCCATCGAGGGTCTCCCTTTGGGAGTATTTTTTCTTTAATCCCTCTTTTTCATAAGAGAATCGATTTTTCTTTTGAATTCTCGTTTCTTCCTTTTGGAAAGATACTTTGAATGGGAAATTCCCTTTGTTTGGGCCTTCGTTTCCCTTTTGGAAGGAGAAGAGAAGAGGGGAGGACATATCCCAAGCCTACACTCGATCCATTCCAGATCAGCCTATTTAGAAATAGCACGTACTACTTGCAAGTATCTTGCTATGTTAAACTAGGTCTTTCTTTGTAAGAAGAAGGATTTTGAAATGTAACCACGATTTTGAAGACTCCACTTTTTCACAAGTGCGAATTCTTTCACTCAGGGTCAGACGACTTTGCCTTTGCACCTTATTCTCATGTCTCAGGGTAGCTATCCCTAAAATTTTCGAAAACTGGAAATTAATCCAAATCCTACACATGATACTTCTTTAAGTATTGAATATTGATAGGATCTGCTAAATTCCTACCTTCTACATTGATCAACCAATACGAATTGTTTTGGTGGTTGCTCGTACAACATAGGGTCCATCCCAGTTGGGGCGCCACTTTCCCAGGGGGTGTGAGCCACGATGATGGATGGTTTTTAAGACCAGATCTCCCACTTCAAAGTGGCGAGGTCTCATGTGTTTGTCATAATGTCGGGCTATCCTTTGCCGGTATGCACGAGCATGATCCATGGCAAGGAGTCACCTCTCATCTAGCAAATCTAGTTCGGCCATCCTAAAATGCTGAAGTGTCTCTAGGGGGAGGTCGAGTGCAATGGATGTATGGAATGAATGCAGTTGAGTATGAATGGGGAGAATGGCGTTTGTGCCATAGACCAATTCGAATGGTGTGGCATTTGTGGGAGTCCGGATGGAAGTTCTATAAGCCCATAAGGCTTCATCCAGCTTCTCGTACCACGTCCTACCCTTCTCTAAAGTTTTCTCAATTATACTAATGAGAGTCTTGTTTGTGGCTTCGGCTTGGCCGTTGCCTTGAGGGTAGTAGGGCGAAGAGAAGTGGTGAGTTATGCCATACGTGTTGCACAACTTAACCATCCCCTCATTCTTGAATGGGGTACCATTATTAGACACAAGGTCTCGTGGAACCCCAAATCGAGCCAAGATATTCCTCCGGATGAAAGCCACCACATATTGCCCCGTCACATTGGTTAGGGAAATGGCTTCCACCCATTTGGGGAAATACTCCGTGGCTGCTAAAATAAATCGATGCCCATTCGAGGCTTTTTGAAATATTGGGCCTATGATGTCAAACGCCCACATGGTAAAGGGGCAGGGGTTGACCACGGAATGCAATGTAGATGATGGGATATAAATGGCGTGCCCATGCACTTGACATGGATGACACTTCTTAACATGATCGTGACAGTCCTTTTTCAGGGTGGACCAAAAATAGCCCCCTCTAAGTATTTTCATTGCCATCATGTTGGCATTAACATGACCTCCACATTCTCCATCGTGGAATTCATGCATCACTATCCTAGCCTCCTCTAGGTCGATACACCTAAGCAAAATGCCAGTAAAGCTCTTTTTGTATAGAACCCCACCCAGAATGGTGTATCGGGTCGAAATCTTATGAATGAATACCTTATCTTTGGATGTGGCATCCTCAGTGAATCCCCCATTTTCTAAAAACTGTTTTATGTCATAAAACCAGGGTTTTTCAATAGAGTCCAGGTTATTTTGGCAAATATCCAGATCGTGTGTAGATGGGTTGGGTGCATGCTAGATTTCCAAAGATCTGGTCCCTGAAATGGGATTGACCTTTAGGGCTGAACCCAAGGAGGAGAGGGCATCGGTGATGCCATTGTCCTCTCTTCCCACGTGTGTGAGTTTGCACGCTTGGAAGGACTGGACTAATCAAATGGCCAACTCGTGATAGGAAAGTTGTTTTTCATTACGTACTTGCCAAATTTTCAAAACCTGGTTTATGACAAGGAGCGAATCTCCAAAGACCTCGATGCATGATGCCCCTAGAGTTTTCGAAATTCTTAAGCCTTGTATGAGTGCTTCATACTTAGCTACGTTGTTGGAACATTCAAAATCTAAGCAGACTACTATGAAAATCTCGCCCTTTTTTGGGGAGATTAGGATGACCCCAGCACCAGCCCCTCGTTGGTTTCGTGCCCCATCGAAGTGCATTTTCCACACTTGGTTTTCGAAATTATTTGCCAAAATATGGTTTTGAAAATGGTTTTGCAAAATGCCTTCATCAGGCATTTCAGCAAGCGTGGGATATGCGTCCTCTAAGGGGAACTCAGCCACGTAATCTGCTAGGGCTTGCCCCTTAATGGAGATCTGGTGATGGTATTTCAGGTCATACTCTATTAGAAGGAGTTGCTATTTTCCCAATCTACCCGTGAGAATGGGTTTTTCGAACAAGTGCTTGATTGGATCAAGCTTGGACACTATCCAGATCTCATGATCTAGGAAATAGTGTCTGAATTTCTGGCAGGCCCAGACTAGGGCCAAACACGTCTTCTCCATGGCTTGATAATTTCGTTCATAAGCCAAGAGGGTTTTCGAAATATAGTAGATGGCATACTCCTTGTGGGTGTCATCCTCGTATTGAGACAACAGGGCTCCTAAAGCATTCGCATGCACGAAGATGTAAAGTAAAAGCGGTTTTCCTTGCTTTGGAGGGTTCAAAATAGGGGGATTAACCAAGTATGCCTTTAGTCTCTCGAAGGACTTCTGGCATTCGTCATCCCATTAGAATTTCGTGCCCTTTCTCAACAGCTTGTTGAAGGGTTCACATCTAGTCACCAGATTCGATATGAATCGGTGAACGGATTGTAATCGACCCTGGAGGCTACGGATTTGAGTGAGATTGGAGGGTGGAGCCATGTCTATGATGGCTCGACACTTAGAGGGGTCGACTTCTGTACCCCTTTGGCTCACCATGAAGCCCAGAAGCTTCCCTGATTCTACCCCGAATACACATTTTTGAAGGTTTAGCTTTACTTTGTAAAGCCGAAGCCTTTCAAAAATCTTTTGCAAACATTCGATATGATTGCATCGGGTTTTGGATTTTGCCAAGAGATCATCTACATACACTTCTACGAGCTCATGAATTTGATCATGGAAGATCGTGGTCATGGCTCATTGGTATGTTGCGCCAGCATTTTTCAAACCAAAGGGCATGACTGTATAGCAGTACGTGCCCCATGGGGTTGTGAAGGCGGTCTTACCCTGATCTTGTGGACTTAGTTTGATTTGATTATAGCCTGAATAGCCATCCATGAATGAAAACATTTCATGATTTGTAGTACTATCGACTATCAAATCTATGTTTGGTAAAGGATAATTATCCTTTGGAGTGGCTTTATTCAGGTTTCTGAAATCGATGCATATTCGAATTTTCCCATTGGTTTTTCGAACTACAACGATGTTTGACAACCAATCAGAATACGCAATGGGTTTTATAAATCCGACTTTTAATAGATCTTCTAAACCCTCTTTGACTTGCGTGTGTACATTCGGGTGTATTTTCCTAAGCTTCTGCTTTATGGGTTTTACATCCGCATCTAAGGGAAGACGATGCTCGACAATGCTAGGGTTTATGCCTGGCATGTCTTCATACGTCCATGCAAACACATCTAAATAGGCTCGTAGAAATGTAATGAATGCTAACCTTTCATGTTCATGCAAGCATGCACCTATTTTGATGGTCTTGGGATTGGAATCATCCCCTAGGTTCACCTCTATGAAATCTCCTCCTACTGAATTGGAAGGTCTTTCAAAATCGAGAATTTTATGAAATTCTGGGAGCTCAGAAGTGGGATCTTCCTCAAGGGGATCCACTTCTGGACTTCGATCATTCTTGTGGGCTATAGACCCGAGGGAATTTGATGTGTGGTTTTCAAAAGGACCTAGTTTTGTATTTGGATTTTCAAGTGATTTCGAAATTTTTGGTCTGGCTATGCAGACGACGTTTCTTTCGAAATCCTTTTCTTTTGCCAAAGTCCTACTAGGAGCAGTTATATACAAAATCTTTTTGGTATTTTCCAAATTTTCGATTTTTTTAGGTTTTTGTAGAACAAGAACTTTAGGAACTATACAAAGCACTCTATTTTCGAGTTTTTGTTTTTCCATTGTTTTTGGCTTTTCTTCTTTTTCGATTTTTTTGATTTTGAGTTTTCTAAATGTTTTTGTATTTTTATTAAAGGGATCTTCCGTCATACCTACAAAGGGAAAACACTACGGTTAGGCTCGGAATAGGAGATCTAAATCGTAGGTCTCTTCTAAGGCAGGTTCCAGGGCACCCTTGACCCAGGTGGTCACAAGGGGTGGCTCTAGCGGTATTCGGGGAGTATAGCCGATCCCATATCGGCTTGGATTGGCCCTAGGAAGGATGGGCTCTAGGAGACCCTGGTTCTGCGCCCCTAGACTCTTGTAGGGCGTGTAGCCCATGTTTAACAACATGTTCCACGACTTTTTGTTTTTTGAAAAGGTTGAGTACAAATCGTGGTCCTGGAACATGCTGTCGTCCATATTGTGCTCATATGGTCTTTTGTCCAGGGGCTTTAGAAATAGGGAACGCTTGGGTTTTCCTAAAAGAGTTAGAATCAGGAGGAGGCTGCTTTGGGCAGCCCCTTCACACATACAACCTTCCTAGGGTTGTTTAACACGAGCCGGGGTGGCTCAATCACAATTTGCCACAGGTTAGCCTCATGGGCCTAGGAGCTCGATAAACAAGGGGAGTTTATGATCCCCTGAAGTTGTGGGTGACTCTCACCTAGGATCACTACGACCTGGTCCCTACAAGGGATCTTGACACACCTGTGGAAGGTGGATGGCACAACGCACAAGTTGTGTATCCAGGGTCTTCCCAGTAACAGGTTATAATGGGGGTGGATGTCCAAGACATGGAACACCCCCGTGTGTATGATCCCTCCCGTTTCCATTGGGAGTTCAATCGATCCTAACGGCCTAGACGCATTCCGATCGTATCCAGTGATAACGATGGGGCTTGGGTTCACAGAAGTCAAGGTGACTCCGATTTGATACGCCACATGAAGTGGAAGGATGTTGAGCCCTCCTCCCCCATCAACTAGGCACTTGTCCAGAGAGTGGTTATTCAGAACCACCTCGATATGCAGGGCCTGGTTATGGGATTCGTAGGGTCTATCTATATCATCTTCCGAGAAAGTGATGGGCGATTTGGCTCCTAATAAAGCCACTTGGGCAGACAAGGATTCCATACTTATGTTCAAATCAACCTTGGCCCTTTCTAGAATTTTCTCTAACACGAGTCTATGCCTAGGTGAGGTTTGTATAAGCTCTAGGATAGACATGTGGATAGGAATCTTTGAAAGGTAGTTTTCGAAGTCATAAGGATTTAGGATGACTTTGTCCTTGTCTGCTTTTGGCCGAACACTAGGGATACATGCTTTTGAGGGGCCAAGCACACTGACCACCTTTTTAGCACCTTGAAGGTGCGGGGGTTGATAGATCCTCCCGGATCTAGTTACTTCCCCCACGACCAGCATAGGGTTCGCGCTAATTTTGGCTCTAAGGATGAGTTGAGGAGCACCTTGGATTTTCAAAACTGGTTTTGCCGGGGATTCCACTTTTGGTGGTCCCCGAATGACGACTTGGCCGGGCTTCTTGTATAGTACAAGAGTGGGCACACAAGTGAGTCGACAGACTCTGGTTTTTGCGCTAGTTCCTTAGAAAAGGTGAGGGTACATACCTCCTTTCCTTTCCCACTACCACTGGCGTGTTTGGGAAAGGGTTCTTTGAAGATAGCTTGAGGTGGCTCAGGTTCCGCAGTGACTTGGAGCCGGCCCTCCGCTATCAAGTTCTCAATTTTATTTAAAAGGGAGAAACAACGTTTGGTATCATGGCCTTTGAGTCGATGATACTTACAAAATCGGTTTAAATACCCCCCCTTGGAAGTGACTCCTTCGGGGATTTCGGGAAGTTCTATCATGCCTTGGGCAAGTAGGAGGTCAGGACCTCCGACACAGGTTGCCCTTGTGGTGTATACTCCCGTTTTTCAATCGGTTTTTGAAAGGTTCGCTCCCTTTTGTTTTCTATTTTTTCAAAATTTTTAGAAGTGCCTGTCATGCCTGGATCCACCCGGACATTGGCGATTTTATGGGGCTTTGCCCCTTTGTCCATCGTGGGTAGCCCATAAGTGATGGGCTTTTCCAAACGGGTTTTAGAAACGACACTTCCTTTCCATAAGTGATCGTATGTCCCTTTTCTCAAGTTGGTTTCGAAAAGGGATGCCTTTTTGATCAACTTATGGAAAGTTGAGATCTCATGGAGCGAGAGAAGGGTTTTTAACTCGCTTTTAAAGTTATCCAGGATGAGCATGACTACGCATCCTTCGGATATGGGCTCTCGCACTTGGCCCAAAAGTGACCTCCATCTTATAATGAAGGCATGTATGTCTTCGTTCATGCCTTGCTTTGTATCCCTTAAGGTATTCAGAGTCGGCGTGACTTCTACGTTGTGTGCAAATCTTTGCATGAAGCAGTTCGCTAACTCTTCAAAAGTAGTGAACTGGCTTAAGTCGTAGGAAGCCAGCCATTTGGTAGTTGTGCCTTTAAGGGATAAAGGGAACCAATACACCCATTTCATCGAGTCCTTTTTCTTCTTATGGGCTGGATGCGAGAAAAGCTGCAAGTGAGACCTAGGGTCTCCCATGCCATCATACCGATGGAAGTTCGGTATTTCATCGTCACTGTCTGTTTCGTAATCCATAGGAAGGAAATCAGACAGGCGTAACTTCTTTTCTCTAGCAACTGCTGTAGGGCTTTACGGTCCTTTTGTGTGAAGGACTCGTGGTATTGGTTGCCTTCCATTATGGAGGCCTCTTTGTGCTTGCGAGGTTTTTCAGATTTTTTCTTAAGCCTTTGTTCACCGTTTGATGAACAGGAATCGCCTACTTCAGCATCTTGGCAGAGAGCATCGATTTTGGCCTCAAACTCCCTTCTCAGGTCCTCGATCTCATCTAGTTTTATTTTGTTTCTGAAAATCCTCCTAGAGTGAGAACTTGATGCGCATGAGCGTTGGCTCGACACTTCACTTGGGTTGGATTTTGACATGCTTTTCAAGCTTTTTCAAAATTTCCTAAGTACAAACAAAGAAAAAAATGACACCTTTTTAACAAATTTTTCGCAAGCTTCTAACTTAAAACTCGATTTTTGAAAGGCTCACGTCCCATCGGGCGTGCCAATCTTTGTAGACGCAGGAAAATCCCCGCTCGTTTGGCTTCTTAGGGCCATGAGCGAATCCTCTCGTGTGTCTAAGGCCTATTTATACAAACAGGGTGTGCCAGCTAGCTTACCTAAGCTAGCGAAGATATATTTGAATCTGACTTCTAACATGGCGATTGTGAGCAAGTGAGCTCTTGTCGTCGCAGACCTTCTTGCACCGATGCGCAAGGGTTAGTCTGTATGCTTTTAAAAATCAAGTTTAGGGTAGAAAAAGCCTACGAAGCGGTTCGAGGTGTTTTGATTCGGGTCTTTTATATGCGATTGCAGATTTTTAGATCATGTGGATTTGCACGTGCCTAAGTCTTTCTTTTTATCCCTTTATGGGCCACCTAGTTTGTGTGTTATGAACACTCCACCACATGGGCAAATTTGAGCGGGGCTTGCTTTGATGCAATATGCATCCTACCTTGTGGTATGGCGTAGATGCAATGCAAACTCACGCTACTCCAAAGGGAAAACCCGAATGTAAAGACAATGCCGAAGGAAAATAACCGAAGGGAAATGACTTGTAATGTAAATGCCGAAGGGAGATATGTATATAGGGTATATATGGGCCCTTACTTGGGTCTTGCAAATAAGAGCGAAGGCTCAATGTGGGTGCGTGCTTGAATTGAAAGACTTACACACACAACATGAAATGAAACCCAAATAGTATTGCTCGGCCCTTACTTGGGTCTTTCAAATAAGAGCGAAGGCTCAATGTGTGTGAGTGCTTGAATTGAAAGATTTACACACACGACATGAAATAAAAACCCAAATAGTATAGCTCGGCCCTTACTTGGGTCTTTCAAATAAGAGCGAAGGCTCAATGTGTGTGAGTGCTTGAATTGAAAGACAACACACCCAACTTAAGCAAAAACCCTACGAAAATTAAAGTATATATATATATATTTATGTATTAGGGGCTGATTAGGCCCGTGTGTGTTCAAAATCGTGCACGACTAAGAGAGTGCACGTGTGTGTGGGTGTGCCAAGCCATGTTATTATAAGCGGGGGGAGACTATGCTCCGTTATTACAACCCCGTATCGAATTGAATTTTAAGCAAGTATACAACTAAGGACCGTGTTAGGCACTTACTAATAGCTGGTCCGAAGATGCCTTTCTTGAGCGTGGACTTGGGCTTCGCCTTGGGCTGCAAGAGGGAGCTCCGCGGAGTTGAACGGCAAGGGTCTGCTGGCCTGCTAGAAATGGAGCGTGGGAGGGGAGCCTTGAAGAAGTAGAGGGGAGTATGGGGTACTAATCGAACGATGGGAGGCGGCGGGTGGTTGAGGAGCAGCTGAGTGTGGTGGAGTGGCTGGTTCGGCCAGATGAGAAGGATGGCGACGAGTGGCTGGTCGGCTGGGGTGTGGTGGAGCAGGTGGAGCACGGTGGTGGCTAGTGGTGGTGCAGGTGGAAGAGCCGGCTGGGAGTGGGGCAGATGGGAGATGATGGAAGATGGGCTGGAAATGGAGGACCCAAAAGCTCAAAACCCGCCCACTAGGGGGGGGGGGGGGGGGGTTTATAGCTTTTGTGAAGGGCGGTGGGGCTGGTTTTGGGGTAGTGGTTAGGTGGTCTAGGGGTGGTGGTAAGGTAGTAAGGTGGGCTGGTATTAGGGTAGGGCCAGATATTTTAAATACAAGAGGTTTTGGGTAGATTGTATGCTAGGTTTAGGTGGGGTGGTTTAGGGGTTTAGGGTTTAGCTTGGTGGGTTGGTTTTGGGGTGAGGTTTAGTGAGGTGGGTTAGGTGATTAGGCTAGGATTAGGTTAGGTTTAGGGAAATTAACCTAGGTTTAAGGAAGGATTAGGGAAGTGGGTTAGGTGATTAGGTTGGGATTAGGCCGGGATTAGGGAAGTGGGTTCGGTGATTAGGCTAGGATTAGGACCGGATTAGGGTAGAAGGCTAGGATTAGGTGTTTTTGGTTAGGATTAGATGAAGGAGCTCCCTTTGCATGACCCATAGACTCTAATCACCTCATGTTGGTGGAGCCCTAGGTTAGGTTTTTGCTAATTACAAGCTTAAACCCACTTAATTAGGCTAACCCACATGATTAACCCCAAACTTGACACACAAGTCAAGCTTAATTACAACACACACTTGATCTTATCCTCCCCCACTCTCTCTCATGCCCATAATCCCACGTGAAATTCAAGTGGGCCCCACCTCCATTTATGAGAAGGTGATGTAGGCCATGGATATGGATATTGGATTGGATCTCTGGTTCCAAATCCAAATCCAAGTCCACACATGGGTTTGGATTGGGATCTGGATATATATGGTCTAGATCCAACTCAAACTAAATTCTGACTCCTTCGGGCTGTGTTCGAAACGAATGGTTTGTGCGGGGTCTGACAACATCAGTACTCCGTGTGCGTTGGGTCTTCGCCAACATGATCGTTTGCCTCTGTTTTCGCCTTCCGGAGATGACTTCAAATGATGTTTTGATGATAACAGGGTCTTGGACGGTCGAGATCCTGGGGGTGGATTTGATACGAGAGTTGCTACGCCGGGCTAGACATGTGCTCCGGTTCCGTGCTCTCTTTGGCTTTTCTGGTCCTGTCTTGATTAGGCCAAGCTGCTTCGGGGTTTCAAAAACATGTTTAAAAAGGTTTTCAAAGTCATATTATATATTTTTGAAATATAAAGTTCAAAACATATATACAGGGTTGTCTGGAAGGCTCCTGGGTTTCCAGACTCAAAATAGCCCTTTGGGGCTGCTTTTACAAAACCAGATGGATTTGAGAAATTTGTGGGATTTCAGGGTGTTTACAAGGGCTTAGCTAGGTGGGTTGGTTTTGGGGTGAGGTTTAGTGAGGTGGTGTAGACGCGCGAAAAAAATCCCCACCTCTCACCTTTTCAGGGCTTGGAGCGGATCCTCTCGTGCGTCTAAGGCCTATTTATGTAAACAGGGCATGCCAGCTAGCTTACCTAAGCTAGCGAAGATATATTCTAAACTGACTTCTAACGTGGCGACTGTGAGCAAGTGAGCTCTTGTCGTCGCAGACCTTCTTGCATCGATGCGCAAGGGTCAGTCTGTACGCTTTATAAAAATCGAGTTTTTGGGATAGAAAGCCTACGAAGCGGTTCGAGGTTTCTAATTCGGGTCTTTTAGATGCGATTGCAATTTTTAGATCACGTGGATTTGCACGTGCCTAAGTCTTTCCTTTTATCCCTTTTATGGGCCACCTAGTTTGTGTGTTATGAACACTCCACTGCATGGGCGAATTCGAGCGGGGCTTGCTTTGATGCAATATGCGTCCTACCTCATGGTATGGCGTAGATGCAATGCAAGCTCACGCTACTCCAAAGGGAAAACCCGAATGTAAAGACAATACTGAAGGGAAATAACCGAAGGGAAATGACTTGTAAAGTAAATGCCGAAGGGAGATATGTATATAGAGTAGGTATATGGGCCCTTACTCGGGTCATGCAAATAAGAGCAAAGGCTCAATCTAGGTGCGTGCTTGAATTGAAAGACTTACACACACGACATGAAATTAAACCCAATTATAAATTGCAGTATGGCCTTGACTAAGGTCTTGGGAGTAAGAGCGAAAGCTCAATGTGTGTGGAATTGAAGTACTACGCACACAACATGAAATTAATCCCAAATATAAATTGCAGTATGGCCTTGACTAAGGTCTTGGGAGTAAGAGCGAAAGCTCAATGTGTGTGAGAGTGCTTGAATTGAAAGACTTACACACACGACATGAAATGAAACCCAAATAGTATAGGTCGGCCCTTACTTGGGTCTTTCAAATAAGAGCGAAAGCTCAATGTGTGTGAGAGTGCTTGAATTGAAAGACTTACACACACGACATGAAATGAAACCCAAATAGTATAGGTCGGCCCTTACTTGGGTCTTTCAAATAAGAGTGAAAGCTCAATGTGTGTGAGAGTGCTTGAATTGAAAGACTTACACACACGACATGAAATGAAACCCAAATAGTATAGGTCGGCCCTTACTTGGGTCTTTCAAATAAGAGCGAAGGCTCAATGTGTGTGAGTGCTTGAATTGAAAGACAACACAACCAACTTAAGCAAAACCCTACAAAAATGAAAGTATATGTATATACTTATGTATTAGGGGCTGATTAGGCTCGTGTGTGTTCAAAATCGTGCACAACTAAGAGAGTGCACGTGTGTGGGTGTGCCAAGCCACGTTATTACAAGCGGGGGGAGAATATGCTCCGTTATTATAACCCCGTATCGAATTGAATCTCAAGCAAGTATACAACTAAAGACCAAGTTAGGCACTTACTAATAGCTGGTCCGAAGATGCCTTGCTTGAGCGTGGGCTTGGCCTTCGCCTTGGGCTGCAAAAGGGAGCTTCGCGAGGTTGAACAGCAAGAGGAGGTGCTAGCCGGAGGTCCTTGGTGCGCGGAAGAGGCGCCTTGAAGGTGGCCAGCTGCTAGCAAAGGGTTGTCCTTGGTGTATTGGGTTAAAGGACCTAAGTAAGGTCACTAAGGGAATATGGCACTAAGGGAAGGAGCTAGCAAGGAGAGGGTGATGGCTGGCGGATGGCTGGCCGAATGAAGGGGATGACAGTCGGTTGAAGTGGCTGACTAGGGGAGTTCGATGGTGGCGGGTATTTAGGGTGTTGTGGGTTCGGCTAAGTGGGGCTGGTGGCAACAGGTGGACGGGCTAGTGTTAGGATGATAGGGGAGTGGATTAGGTGGCTAAGAGTGGAGAGGGAGTGAAGAGGTGGCAAGGTAGGGTGTAGGGGGCTTACCGGGTGAAGTGGAGGATGGCGCTCAACTGGAAGGAAGTTGGGCAGGCGGTGGCATTCGGTTGGAAGGTGGTGGTGTAGGTGGTGGTGCAGGTGGTGGTGGGATGTGGAGCAGGTGGAGCAGGTGGAGCAGGTGGGGCAGGTGGAGCAGGCGGCTGAGCTTGGGGAAGTGGAGGACCCGGCTGGGATGGGTGAGGCGGCTTGGTTCTGAAACCCGCCCCCAAGGGGGGGGGGTTTATATAGGGCTAGGTAGGTCGGTTAGGGCTGGGTTTGGGGTAGTTGTTAGGTGGTTTAGGTAGGGTGGTATGATGATAAGGTGGGCTGGAAAGGGTAGGGCCAGATATTTTAGATACAAGTGGTTTGGGTAGGTTGTGGGCTAGGGGTGGTTTAGGGGTTTAAGGTTTGGTTAGGTGGGTGGGTTCTAGGGTGAGGTTTAGTGAGCTAGGTTAGGTGATTAGGCTAGGATTAGGCTAGGTTTAGGGAATTTAACCTAGGTTTAGGGAAGGATTAGGGAAGTGGGTTAGGTGATTAGGTTGGGATTAGGCCAGGATTAGGGAAGTAGGTTAGGTGATTAGGTTCAGATTAGGGGCGGATTAGGGTGGAAGGCTAGGATTAGGTATTTTGGGTTAGGTTTAGGTAAAGGAGCTCCCTTTGCATGGCCCATAGACCTTAACCACTTCATATTGGTGCAGCCCTAGGTTAGGTTTTGGCTAATTACAAGCTTAAACCCACTTAATTAGGCTAACCTACATGACTAACCCCAAACTTGACACACAAGTCAAGCTTAATTACAACACACACTTGATCTTATCCACCCCCACTCTCTCTCATGCCCATAATCCCACGTGAAATTCAAGTGGGCCCCACCTCCATTTATGAGAAGGTGATGTGGGCCATGGATATGGATATTGGATTGGATCTCTGGATCCAAATCCAAGTCCATACATGAGTTTGGATTGGGATCTGGATATATATGGTCCAGATCCGATCCAAATTAAACTCTGACTCCTTCGAGCTGTGTTCGAAACGAACGGTTTGTGCGGGGCCTGACAGCATCAGTGCTCCATCTGCGTTGGGTCTTCGCCAACATGATCGTCCGCCTCTGTTTTCGCCTTCCGGAGATGACTTCAAATGATGTTTTGATGATAACAGGGTCTTGGACGTTCGAGATCCTGGGGTGTGGATTTGATACGAGAGTTGCTGTGCCGAGCTCGACATGTGCTCTGGTTCCGGGCTCTTCTTAGCTTTCCTAGTCCTGTCTGGATTAGGCCAAGCTGCTTCGGGGTTTCAAAACATGTTTTTAAAAGGGTTTTAAAAGCCATATTGTATGTTTTCGAAATACAGAGTTGAAAACATATGTACAGGGTTGTCTGGAAGGCTCCTGGGTTTCTAGACTCAAAATGGCCCTTTGGGACTGCTTTTACAAAAGCAGATGAATTTGAGAAATTTGTGGGATTTCGGGGTGTTTACAGGTGGGTTAGGTGATTAGGCTAGGATTAGGTTAGGATTAAGGGAATTAGGCTAGGTTTAGGGAAGGATTAGAGAGGTGGGTTAGGCGATTAGGTTGGGATTAGGCCGGGATTAGGGAAGTGGGTTAGGTGATTAGGCTAGGATTAGGCCGGGATTAGGGTAAAGGGCTAGGATTAGGGGTTTTGGCTTAGGATTGGGTTAGGAAGCTCCCTTTGCATAACCCATAGACTTCATTGCATCATGTTGGTGCAGATCTAGGTTAGGTTTTGGCTAATACAAGCTTAAACCCACACTAATTAAGCTAACCCACATGATTAATCCCAAACTTGACACACAAGTCAAGCTTAATACAATTCCCCTCATGCTTATCCTCCCCATTCTCTCTCATGCCCATAATCCATCGTGAATTTCAAGTGGGCCCCACCTCCATTTATGAGAAGGTGATGTGGGCCTTGGATGTGGATATTGGATTGGATCTCTGGATCCAAATCCAAATCCAAATCCACACATACGTTTGGATTGGGATTTGGATATATATGGTCTAGATCCAATCCAAACTGAATTCTGACTCCTTCAGGGTATGTTCGAAACGAACGGTTTGTGCGGGGTCTGACAGCATCAGTACTCCGTCTACGTTGGGTCTTCGCCAACATGGTCGTCCGCTTCTATTTTCACCTTCCGGAGATGATTTCAAAGGATTTTTTATGATAATAGAGACTTGGATGTTCGAGATCTTGGGGGTGGATCTAACACGAGAGTTGCTGTGTTGGGCTCGACATGTGCTCCGGTTCCGGGCTCTCTTTTGCTCTTCTGGTCCTGCTTTGATCAGGCCAAGCCGCTTCGGGGGGTTTCAAAACATATTTTAAAAGGTTTTCAAAGCATATTATACATATTTTAAAACATATACAGTTTAAACATATGTACAGGGTTGCCTGGAAGGCTCCTGGGTTTCCAGACTCAAAATAGCCCTTTGGGACTGCTTTTACAAATCCGGGTTGATTTGAGAAGTTCATGGAATTTCGGGGTGTTTATAGATGCCCCTCTTTGGCATTGTCCAAATCGATTTGGATAATGGCAAAGATGACAAACACCCCTTTCAATGTCTCCCTAGATCTAACCACGAAAATATGGGATCATCCCAATCTTTAGCAAAATCTCAGTTTTAAAACCCTGGTAGGAGGAGATATCACGCCAAAGGGATATGTATGGAATTTGGTCCTAAAATGGGATCATGTTTATACAAGTGTCATGCGTGGAATGTAGATGCATGACATGGGTGTGGTGCCAAAAGTGGCGACCTCCCAGAGACCAGATATGGTCGAACTCTCGAGACTTACTAGGCTTGTTGCTCCAAGTGAGCAGATCCTATGCTGTTCGATGTTCGATTTTTCAAAATCTATTTACAAAAGCTATTTACAAATGGGACAACTGTCTTGAGTCTCAATCCTAAGGATCTCGAGCTCTTCGTGTTTGCCTTTGTTTGGATCTTGACACTCGCTTATCTAGCGGAGGTTTTATAAGGAAACAAGCTATATTTCAAATTCTTATGCCTTACTCAAAACATCGAATTCTCAAACAAAATGAAATTCAAGTAAGTAAATCCTATTTTTACTTTAGGATTCCTCGAAATGAACCATGTTTTAGCTTGGGATAAGCCAGGGATGGAAAAGAGACACCACGGTCCCTTCTGAAGCGTCCCGTAGTTTAAGACATAGAAGGCAGAAAACTACTCTTTTTGAGCTTTTTGGCCTCTTTTTCCTTTTTTTTTCATAGAGGGTCTCCCTTTAGGAGTATTTTTTCTTTAATCCCTCTTTTTCACAAGAGAATCGATTTTTCCTTTTTGAATTCTGGTTTCTTTCTTTTGGAAAGAGACTTTTGAATGGGAAATTCCCTTTGTTTGGGCCTTTGTTTTCCTTTTTGGAAGGAGAAGAGAAGAGGGGAGGACTTATCCCAAGCTCACACTCGATCCATTTCAGATCAGCCTATTTAGAAATAGCACGTACTACTTGCAAGTCTCTTGCTATGTTGAACTAGGCCTTTCTTTGTAAGAAGAAGGATTTTAAAATGTAACCACGATTTTAAAGACTCCACTCTTTCACAAGTGCGAATTCTCTCACTCAGGGTCACACAATTTTGCCTTTGCACCTTATTTTCATGTCTCAGGGCAGCTATCCCTAAAATTTTCGAAAACTGGAATTTAATCCAAATCCTACACATGATACTTCTTCAAGTATTGAATATTGATAGGATCTGCTAAATTCCTACCTTCTACATCGACCAACCAATACGAATTGTTCGTGGTGGTTGCTCGTACAACATAGGGTTCATCCAACTTGTGGTGCCACTTTCCGAGTGGATGTGGGCCACGATAATGGATGATTTTCAAAACCAGATCCCCCACTTCAAAGTGGCGAGGTCTCATGTGTTTGCCATAGTGTCGGGCTATCCTTTGCCGGTATGCACGAGCATGATCCATGGCAAGGAGTCGCCTCTCATCTAGCAAATCTAGTTCGGCCATCCTAGCATGCTGAAGCGTCTCTAGGGGGAGGTCGAGTGCAATGGATGTATGGAATGAATGCAGTTGGGTATGAATGGGAAGAATGGCGTTTGTGCCATAGACCAATTCGAATGGTGTGGCATTCATGGGAGTCCGGATGGAAGTCCTATAAGCCCATAAGGCTTCATCGAGCTTCTCGTGCCACGTCCTACCCTTCTCTAAAGTCTTCTCAATTATGCTAATGAGAGTCTTATTTGTGGCTTCGGCTTGGCCATTGCCTTGAGGGTAGTAGGGCAAAGAGAAGTGGTGAGTTATGCCATACGTGTTGCACAACTTAACCATCCGCTCGTTCTTTAATGGGGTACCATTATCAGACATGTAAACACCCCGAAATCCCACGAATTTCTTCAAAAACAACCTGGTTTTATACAAGCAGCCCCAAAGGGCCATTTTGAGTCTGGAAACCCAAGAGCCTTCCAGACAACCCTGTATATATGTTTTAAACTTTATCTTTCAAAAACATATGATATGGCTTTTGAAAACCATTTAAAACATGTTTTGAAACCCCGAAGTGGCTTGGCCCGATCAAGACAGAACCAGGAGAGCTAAGAAGAGCCCGGAACCGGAGCACACGTCGAGCCCGGCACAGCAACTCTTGTATCTGATTCACACCCCCAGGATCTCGAACGTCCAAGACCCTATTCTTATCAAAATAGCATTTGAAGTCATCTCCGAAAGGCAGAAACGGAGGCGGACGACCATGTTGGCGAAGACCCAACGCAGACGGAGTACTGATGCTGTCAGGCCCCGCACAAATCGTCTGTTTCGAACCCAGCTCGAAGGAGTCAAAGTTCAGTTTGGATTGGATCTGGACCATATATATCCAGATCCCAATCCAAACCCATCTGTGGATTTGGATTTGGATTTGGATCCAGAGATCCAATCCAATATCCATATCCATGGCCCACATCACCTTCTCATAAATGGAGGTGGGGCCCACTTGAAATTCACGTGGGATATTGGACATGAGAGAGAGTGGGGATGAAAAATATCAAGAGTGTTGCAATTAAGCTTGACTTGTGTGTCAAGTTTGGGGTTAATCATGTGGGTTAGCCTAATTGAGTGGGTTTAAGCTTGTAATTAGCTAAGACCTAACCTAGGGCTGCACCAACATGAGGTGGACAAGGTCTATGGGCCATGCTAAGGGAGCTCCTTCACCTAAACCTAACCCAAAACGCCTAATCCTAGCCTAAACCCCTAATCCACCCCTAATCTGAACCTAATCACCTAACCTACTTCCCTAATCCTGGCCTAATCCCAACCTAATCACCTAACCCACTTCCCTAATCCTTTCCTAAACCTAGATTAATTTCCCTAATCCTAGCCTAAACCTAGCCTAATCACCTAACCTAGTTCACTAAACCTCACCCTAAAACCCAACCACCTAACCTAGCCCTAAACCCCTAAACCACCCCTAGTTTTCAAAATATCTGGCCCAACCCTTTCCAGCCCACCTTATCTACATACCACCCTACTAAACCACCTAACCACTACCCCAAGCCCAGCCCTAACCGACCTACCCATCCCCTATTTAAACCCCCCCCCTTGGGGGCGGGTTTTAAAAGAGCTAGAGCCCTCACCTCACCCAGCCGAGACCATCCCTTTCCAGCCCAGCCGGGACCACTCTCCACCTGCCCGCCTGCTCCACTCTCCACCTGCTCCACCAGCTCTACCTGCATCGCCACCTTCCCTCTTCCATCCACCACCATCCCCCAGCCGAACGCCACCACCTTCACCCAACCGAACCAGCCAAGCTCCCACATCCGGCTGCTTCTCTTTGCCTTCCACCGCCTCTCCCCATTCGGTAAGTACCCTGCACTTTACCTAGCTCCTTCTCTACTCCCTCTCCACTCCCAACCACCCACCATACCATCACCTTACCTACACAACAGCCCCTCGCCGCCACCACTCCCACTCGGCCAAACCTTAGCCGCCCCAGCCATTTGCCCCCTACCTAACTCCCCTCAACTACACCCGACCACCCTATTAGATTTCCTAAGACCTGCCCATAACACTCCCTTACACCTACTATCCCCACTATCACCTAGCCCCATCACCTAACTACCTACCTTTCCACACTCCAACCTTAGTCATCCTAACAGCCTACCACCACCACATCTTCCTAGTCGGCCACTCCAACCGACTATTCCTTCATTCGGCCAGTCATCACCATTCCCCTTGGTGTCCCATTCGGCCTTCCCATAAACTCCCCTTTAGGTCCAGTTTCCCTAAACACTCGACTATCCTAGTGACCCTAAGCACTCACTTGGTCCAGCCCCTTTAACCCCCCACATCGAGGCTACACCCATTTGCAGCCGACCACCTTCGAGGCGCCTATCCCGCGCCCCACTTGCAGCCGGCCAGCACCTTTGGTCACCCATCCTCGCGGAGCTCCCGTTTGCAGCCCAAGGCGAAGCCCAAGCCCACGCTCAAGCAAGGCCTCTACGGACCAGCTACTCGTAAGTGCCTAAACTCGGTCCTTAGTTGTATACTTGCTTGAGATTCAATTTGATACGGGGTTGTAATAACGGAGCATAGTCTCCCCCCGCTTGTAATAACGTGGCTTGGCACAACCACACACGTGCACTCTCTTAGTCGTGCACGATTTTGAACACACACGGGCCTAATCAGCCCCTAATACATAAGTGTGTATATATACTTTTATTTTCGAAGGGTTTTTGTTTAAGTTGGGTGCGTTGTCTTTCAATTCAAGCACTCACACACATTGAGCTTTCGCTCTTAGTTGAAAGACCCAAGTAAGGGCCGACCTATACTATTTGGGTTTTATTTCATGTCGTGTGAGTAAGTCTTTCAATTCAAGCACTCTCACACACATTGAGCTTTCACTCTTATTTGAAAGACCCAAGTAAGGGCCGACCTATACTATTTGGGTTTTATTTCATGTCGTGTGAGTAAGTCTTTCAATTCAAGCACTGTCACACACATTGAGCTTTCGCTCTTATTTGAAAGACCCAAGTAAGGGCCGACCTATTACTATTTGGGTTTCATTTCATGTCGTGTGAGTAAGTCTTTCAATTCAAGCACTTTCACACACATTGAGCCTTCGCTCTTACTCCCAAGACCTTAGTAAAGGCCTTATTGCAGTTATATTTGGGTTTCATTCATGTCGTGTGTGTAGTACTTCAATTCAAGCACTTTCACACACATTGAGCCTTCGCTCTTACTCCCAAGACCTTAGTCAAGGCCATACTGCAATTTATATTTGGGTTTAATTTCATGTCGTGTGTGTAAGTCTTTCAATTCAAGCACGCACCCACATTGAGCCTTCGCTCTTATTTGCAAGACCCGAGTAAGGGCTCATATACATAATCTATATACATATCTCCCTTCGGTTATTTCCCTTCGGTTATTTCCCTTCAGTCATTTCCCTTCAGTATTGTCTTTACATTTCGGGTTTTCCCTTTGGAGTAGCGTGAGTTTGCATTGCATCTACGCCATACCACGAGGTTGGACGCATATTGCATCGAAGCAAGCCCCGCTCGAATTCGCCCATGTAGTGGAGTGTTCATAACACACAAACTAGGTGGCCCGAAAAGGGATAAAAGAAAAGACTTAGGCACGTGCAAATCCACGTGATCTAAAATATGCAATCGCATTTTAAAGACCCGAAATAGACACCTCGAACCGCTTCGTAGACTTTCTCTCCAAAAACTCGATTTTTGCAAAGCGTACAGACTGACCCTTGCGCATCGGTGCAAGAAGGTCTGCGACGACAAGAGCTTACTTGCTCACAGTCGCCACATTTAGAAGTCAGTGTTAAAAATATCTTCGCTAGCTTAAGTAAGCTAGCTGGCACGCCCTATTTGCATACATAGGCCTTAGACACACGAGAGGATCCGCTCCAAGCCCTGAAAAAGGCGAAGAGGCAGGGATTTTCGCGCGTCTACACTATCCACATGTCCATCCTAGAGCTAATACAAACTTCGCCTAGGCATAGACTCGTGCTAGAGAAAATTCTAGAAAGAGCTAAGGTTAGTTTGAACATAAGTCCTGAATCCCTATTTGACCAAGTGGCGTCAATAGGAGCAAAATCGCCCATCACCTTTTCGGAATATGATGTAGATAGACCCTACGAAACCCATAACCAGGCCCTGCATATCGAGGTGGTTCTGAATAACCACTCTCTGGACAGGTGCCTTGTCGATGGGGGAGGAGGGCTCAACATCCTTCCACTTCATGTGGCGTATCAAATCGGAGTCACCTTGACTTCTGTGAACCCAAGTCCCATCGTCATCACTAGATACGATGGGAATGCATCTAGACCCTTAGGATCGAACGAACTCCCGATGGAAACGGGAGGGATCACTCACACAGGAGTGTTCCATGTCTTGGATATCCACCCCCATTATAACCTGCTGTTGGGAAAGCCTTGGATATAGAGCTTGTACGCTGTGCCATCCACCTTCCACAGGTGTGTAAAGATCCCTTTTAGGGACCAAGTCTTGGTGATCCTAGGTGAGAATCACCCTCAGCTTCAGGGGATCATAAACTCCCCTTGTTTGTCGAGTTCTCAGGCCCATGAGGCTAACCTGGGGCAGACCATGGCTGAGCCGCCAAGGCTCCTGTTAGCAAGTCCTAGGAAGGTCGTATACGTCAGGGGACCACCCAAAGCTGGCCTCCTCCCAATCTTGACCCTTCTAGGAAGACCCAAACATCCCTTATTTCCAAAACCCCTGGACAAAAAGCCATATGTGCATGATATGGACGACAGCAAGTTCCAGGACCATGATTTATACTCTAACTTTTCAAAAAACAAAAAATCGTGGAACATGCTGTTGAACGTGGGCTATACGCCTTATAAAAGTCTAGGGGCGCAAAATCAGGGTCTCCTAGAGCCAATACTTCTTAGGGCCAACCCAAGCCGATATGGGATCGACTATACTCCCAAAATACCGCCAAAGCCACCCCCTATGACCACCTAGGTCAAGGGTTCCCTCGGGCCTACCTTAGAAGAGACCTACGATTTAGACCTCTTATTCCGAGTCTAACCCGTAGTGTTTTCCCTTTATAGGTATGATGGAAGATCCCTTTTATAAAAATACAAAAACATTTGAAAAATGCCAAATTAAAAAAATGGAAAAATTGCAAAAACCAAAAACATTGGAAAATCAAAAACTCGAAAATAGAGTAGTTTGTATAGTTCCTAAAGTTCTTGTTTTGCAAAAACCCAAAAAAATCAAAAATCCACAAAATACCAAAAAGATTTTGTATATAGCTGCTCCTGGTAAAGCTTTGGAAAAGGAAAAGGATTTCGAAAGGAACGTCGTCTGCATAGCCAGACCAAAAATTTCAAAATCAATTGAAATTCCAAGTGTAAAACCAGGTCTTTTGAAAACTCACGCATCAAATTCCCTCGGGTCTATAACCCACGAGAATGATCGAAGCCCAGAAGTGGATCCCCTTGAGGAAGATCCCACTTCTGAGCTCCCAGAATTTCATAAAATTCTCGATTTTGAAAGACCTTCCAATTCAGTAGGAGGAGATTTCATAGAGGTGAACCTAGGGAGTGATTCCAATCCCAAACTCATCAAGATAGGCGCATTCATGAGCATGAAAGATCAGCATTCATTGCATTTCTACGAACCTATTTAGATGTGTTTGCATGGACGTATGAAGACATGCCGGGCATAGACCCTAGCATTGTCGAACATCGTCTTCCCTTAGATGCGGATGTAAAACCTATAAAGCAGAAGCTTAGGAAAATACATTCGAATGTACACACGCAAGTCAAAGAGGGTTTAGAAGATCTGCTAAAAGCCGAATTTATAAAACCCATTGCGTATTCTGATTGGTTATCAAACATCATTGTAGTTCAAAAAACCAATGGGAAAATTCAAATATGCATCGATTTTAGAAACCTGAACAAAGCCACTCCAAAGGATAATTATCCTTTACCAAACATAGATTTGATAGTCGATAGTACTTGTAGACGCGCGAAAAATCCCCGCCTCTCACCTTTTCAGGGCTTGGAGCAGATCCTCTCGTGTGTCTAAGGCCTATTTATGTAAACAGGGCATGCCAGCTAGCTTACCTAAGCTAGCGAAGATGTATTCTAAATTGACTTCTAACGTGGCAACTGTGAGCAAGTGAGCTCTTGTCGTCGCAGACCTTCTTGCACCGATGCGCAAGGGTCAGTCTGTACACTTTGCAAAAATTGAGTTTTTGGGATAGAAAGCCTACGAAGCGGTTCGAGGTGTTTAATTCGGGTCTTTTAGATGTGATTACAGATTTTAGATCACGTGAATTTGCACGTGCCTAAGTCTTTCCTTTTATCCCTTTATGGGCCACCTAGTTTGTGTGTTATGAACACTCCACTACATGGGCGAATTCGAGCGGGGCTTGCTTTGATGCAATATGCGTCCTACCTCGTGGTATGGCGTAGATGCAATGCAAACTCACACTACTCCAAAGGGAAAACCCGAATGTAAAGACAATGCTGAAGGGAAATAACCGAAGGGAAATGACTTGTAATGTAAATGCCGAAGGGAGATATGTATATAGAGTAGGTATATGGGCCCTGACTCGGGTCTTGCAAATAAGAGCGAAGGCTCAATGTGGGTGCGTGCTTGAATTGAAAGACTTACACACACGACATGAAATTAAACCCAAATATAACTTGCAGTATGGCCTTGACTAAGGTCTTGGGAATAAGAGCGAAAGCTCAATGTGTGTGAGTGCTTGAATTGAAGTACTACTCACACAACATGAAATTAAACCCAAATATAACTTGCAGTATGGCCTTGACTAAGGTCTTGAGAATAAGAGCGAAAGCTCAATGTGTGTGAGTGCTTGAATTGAAGTACTACGCACACAACATGAAATTAAACCCAAATATAACTTGCAGTATGGCCTTGACTAAGGTCTTGGGAATAAGAGCGAAAGCTCAACATGAAATTAAACCCAAATAGTATAGGTCGGCCCTTACTTGGGTCCTTCAAATAAGAGCGAAGGCTCAATGTGTGTGAGTGCTTGAATTAAAAGACAACACACACGACATGAAATGAAAGCCCAAATAGTATAACACGGCCCTTACTTGGGTCTTTCAAATAAGAGCGAGGGCTCAATGTGTGTGAGCGTTTGAATTGAAAGACAACACACACGACATGAAATGAAAGCCCAAATAGTATAACACGGCCCTTACTTGGGTCTTTCAAATAAGAGCGAAAGCTCAATGTGTGTGAGTGCTTGAATTGAAAGACAACACGCCCAACTTAAGCAAAACCCTACAAAATGAAAGTATATGTATATACTTATGTATTAGGGGCTGATTAGGCCCGTGTGTGTTCAAAATCGTGCACAACTAAGAGAGTGCACGTGTGTGGGTGTACCAAGCCATGTTATTACAAGCGGGGGGAGGCTATGCTCCATTATTTCAACCCCGTATCGAATTGAATCTCAAGCAAGTATACAACTAAAGACGGAGTTAGGCACTTACTAATAGCTGGTCCGAAGATGCCTTGCTTGAGAGTGGGCTTGGCCTTCGCCTTGGGCTGCAAAACGGAGCTCCGCGAGGTTGAACGGCAAGGGGAGGTGCTGGCCGGATGTTCTTGGTGCACGGAAGAGGCGCCTTGAAGGTGGCCTGCTACTAAGGAACGGCTCTTTTTGGCGTGTAGGGCTAAAGGACCTAGGTAGGGTCACTAAGGATAGGGTTTAGTTTTAAGGTAGGTTGTGCGAAGGGTGAACCTAAGGGAAGGTCTAACGAATCACCTAGGGTTGGCGGGTTGCTAGGGTGGCCGAGTGAAATGATAGTCGGCTGGAGTGGCCGACTAGGAGGACTTAGTGGTGGCGGGTAGTTGGAGTGGCTAGGAGTGATGTAAGGTAGGGGAGCTAGCTAGGATAGGGGGCTAGGTGGTAGTGGTTGTAGTAGGTGTATTAGGATGATACGGGCAGGTTTTAAGGAGTCGGATAGGGTGGCCGAATGGGTCTAAAGGTCTAGGTGGTGGCGGGTAGTTAGGGTGCTATGGGTTCGGCTGAGTGAGAAGGGTGGCAGCAAGTGGAAGGGCTGGTGTTAGGGTGATAGGGGAATGGATTAGGTGGCTGAGAGTGGAGAGGGAGTGAAGAGGTGGAAGGTAGGATGTAGGGGACTTACCGGGTGAAGAGAGGGTGGCGCTCGGCTGGAAAGAAGTGGTGCAGGTGGTGGCATTCGGCTGGAAGGTAGCGGTGTAGGTGGTGGCGGGATGTGGAGCAGGTGGTGGTGGGATGTGGAGTAGGTGGAGCAGGTGGAATTCGGCTGAGCTTGGGGATGTGAAGGACCCGGCTGGGAATGGGTGGGCTGCTAGGTTGTTTTAAACCCGCCCCCAAGGGGGGGGGGGTTTATATAGGGCTGGGTTAGGTCGGTTAGGGCTGGGTTTGGGGTAGTGGTTAGGTGGTTTAGGTAGGGTGGTATGATAATAAGGTGGGCTGGAAAGGGGTAGGGCCAAATATTTTAAATACAAGTGGTTTGGGTAGGTTGTGGGCTAAGGGTGGTTTAGAGGTTTAGGGTTTGGTTAGGTGGGTTGGTTCTAGGGTGAGGTTTAGTGGGCTAGGTTAGGTGATTAGGCTAGGATTAGGCTAGGTTTAGCGAAATTAACCTAGGTTTAGGGAAGGATTAGGGAAGTGGGTTAGGTGATTAGGTTGGGATTAGGCTGGGATTAGGGAAGTAGGTTAGGTGATTAGGTTCAGATTAGGGGCGGATTAGGGTGGAAGGCTAGGATTAGGTATTTTTGGTTAGGTTTAGGTGAAGGAGCTCCCTTTGCATGGCCCATAGACCTTAACCACTTCATGTTGGTGCAGCCCTAGGTTAGGTTTTGGCTAATTACAAGCTTAAACCCACTTAATTAGGCTAACCCACATGACTAACCCCAAACTTGACACACAAGTCAAGCTTAATTACAACACACACTTGATCTTATCCACCCCCACTCTCTCTCATGCCCATAATCCCACGTGAATTTCAAGTGGGCCCCACCTCCATTTATGAGAAGGTGATGTGGGCCATGGATATGGATATTGGATTAGATTTTTGAATCCAAATCCAAATCCAAGTCCATACATGGGTTTGGATTGGGATCTGGATATATATGGTCCAGATCCGATCCAAACTGAACTCTGACTCCTTCGAGCTGTGTTCGAAACGGACGGTTTGTGCGGGGCCTGACAGCATCAGTGCTCCATTTGCATTGGGTCTTCGCCAACATGATCGTTCGCCTCTGTTTTCGCCTTCCGGAGATGACTACAAACAATGTTTTGATGATAACAGGGTCTTGGACGTTCGAGATCCTGGGGGTGTAAATTTGATACAAGAGTTGTTGTGCCGGGTTTTCCTAGAAAGATTAGAATCGGGAGGGGGCCTGCTTTGGGCGACCCCTTCACACATACAACCTTCTTAGGGTTGTTTAACACGAGCCGAGGTGGCTCAACCATAATTTGCCCCAAGTTAGCCTCATGGGCCTGGGAGCTTGATAAACAAGGGTAGTTTATGATCCCCTGAAGTTGTGGGTGACTCTCACCTAGGATCACTACGACCTGGTCCCTAAAAGGGATCTTAACACACCTGTGGAAGGTGGATTGCACAACGCACAAACTGTGTATCCAGGGCCTTCCCAGCAACAGGTTATAATGGGGGTGGATGTCCAAGACATGGAACACCGCCGTGTGTTCGATCCCTCCCATTTCCAATGGGAGTTCGATGGATCCTAAAGCTTTAGACGCATTCCCATCGTATCCAGTGATAACGATGGGGGCTTGGGTTTACTGAAGTCAAGGTGACTCCGATTTTGTACGCCACATGAAGTGGAAGGATGTTGAGCCCTCCTCCACCATCGACTAGGCACCTGTCCAGAGAGTGGTTGTTTAGAACCACCTCGATATGCAAGGCCTGGTTATGGGTTTCGTAGGGTCTCTCTACATCATCTTTCGAGAAAGTGATGGGCGATTTTGCTCCTAATAAAGCCACTTGGGCAGACAATGATTCCGGACTTATGTTCGAATCAACCTTGGCCCTTTCTAGAATTTTCTCTAATACAAGTCTATGCCTAGGCGAGGTTTTTATAAGCTTTAGGATAGACATGTGAATAGGAATCTTTGAAAGGTGGTTTTCGAAGTCATAAGGATTTTGGATGACTTTGTCCTTATCTGCTTTTGGCAGAACACTAGGGATACATGCTTTTGAGGGGCCAGGCACACTGACCACCTTTTGAGCACCTTGAAGGTGTGGGGGTTGATAGATCCTCCCAGATCTAGTGACTTCCCCCATGAACAGCCTAGGGTTCGCGCTAAATTTGGCTCTAAGGATGAGCTGAGGAGAACCTTGGATTTTCAAAACTGGTTTTATTGAGGATTCCACTTTTGGTGGTCCCCGAATGACGACTTGGGCGGGCTTCTTGTATAGTACAAGAATGGGCGCACAAATAGGTCAACCAGACTCTGGTTTTTGTGCTAGTTCCTTGGAAATGGTGAGGGTACATACCTCCTTTCCTTTCCCACTGCCACTGGCGTGTTTGGGAAAGGGTTCTTTGAAGATAGCTTGAGGTGGCTCAGGTTCCGCAGTGACCTAGAGCCGGCCTTCTGCTATCAAGTTCTCAATTTTATTTAAGAGGGAGAAGCAGTGTTTGGTATCATGGCCTTTGAGCCGATGATACTTAAAAAATCAGTTTAAATACCCCCCTTTGGAAGTGACTCCTTCGGGGATTTCAGGGAGTTCTATCATGCCCTGGGCAAGTAGGAGGTCTAGGACCTCCGACACAAGTTGCCCCAGCGGAGTGTACTCCCGTTTTTCAACCGGTTTTTGAAAGTTTCGCTCCCTCTTATTTTCTAACTTTTCAAAATTTTTGGAAGTGTCTGCCATGCCTGGATCTACCCGGACATTGGCGATTTTATGGGGCTTTGCCCCTTTGTCCGTCGTGGGTAGCCCGTATGCGATGGGCTTTTCCAAGCGGGTTTTTTGAACGGCACTTCCTTTCCACAAGTGATCGTATGTCCCTTTTCGCAAGTTGGTTTCGAAAAGGGAGGCCGTTTTTATCAACTTATGAAAAGTTGAGATCTCATGGAGCGAGAGAAGGGTTTTTAACTCGCTTTTAAAGTTATCTAGGATGAGCATTACTGCGCATCCTTCGGATATGGGCTCTCGCACTTGGCCCAAAAGCGACCTCCATCTTATAATGAAGGCATGTACGTCTTCGTTCATGCCTTGCTTTGTATCCCTTAAGGTATTTAGAGTCGGCGTGACTTCTTCGTTGTGTGCAAATCTTTGCATGAAGCAGTTCGCTAACTCTTCAAAAGTAACGAACTGGCTTAAGTCGTAGGAAGCCAGCCATTTGGCAGCTGTGCCTTTAAGGGATAAAGGAAACCAATACACCCATTTCATCGAGTCCTTTTTCTTCTTATGGGCTCGACGCGAGAAAAGCTGCAAGTGAGACCTAGGGTCTCCCATGCCATCATACCGATGGAAGTTCGGTATTTCATCGTCACTGTCTGTTTCGTAATCCATAGGAAGGAAATCAGACAGGGCGTAGCTTCTTTTCTCTTTATTCTGCCCTTTCAGCAACTGTTGTAGGGCTTTACGGTCCTTTTGTGTGAAGGACTCGTGGTATTGGTTGCCTTCCATTACGAGGCCTCTTTGTGCTTGCGAGGTTTTTCACATTTCTTTTTAGGCCTTTTGTAAACACCCCAAAATCCAAATATTTTCCAAAACCAAATGCCTGGTTCGAAAATCAGCTCAAAAAGCCAAGTTTGGAGATTTCAAAAACTCAGGAACTCAAACCCTTCAAAACTCTATTTTCCAACCCTGTTTGAAACATAAAAAATCTCAAAAGTGGACGAAAGTCCTATTTTTTACAAAAGACCAGACGAATAGATGAAGCCTAGCTCAAAACAGTTGCAAAAGATTCAAAAAGCTCAAAGGTCAAGCCCAGCCCGATGAAAAGTGAATTTCAAAGACAAAAAAGAAGCCTAGGCCACGAGTGTACTTCAAGACTGAAGCATCGAAGGCCAAGCCGAAAGCACATCTGAAATCACGAGCAATCCAAGTCAAAAAAAACAAAAGAAAGAGTTGAAACAGAGTCTAGAAAGACAAAAAGAAGCTTGGACGACAAAATTGGGAAAAACCCAGCATAAGACGGAATCTTGATGAACTCAGGACCCGCACGAAGCGCCCGGCTCGAAACGCCAGGAAGGACTAAAGAAGAGAAAATTTTGGATCGAATCTGGATCCCGATACCTAGATCCAGATCCAAGATCCATATCCAAACAAGGCTCGAATTGGATCCGGATTTCAGAACCCAACAAAGGATCCATATCCAAATAAGAGGCCTATAAAAGGACGTGAGAGGGCTGGCCTTGGAGGGGAATTTTTCCAGCATTTCACGCCCCTCCACTTGGGGAAAAGAGAGAGAGAGAGAGAGAGAGAGGAAGGTCAACAAAAGGGGTTGGCCTTCCCCTCTTGTTTCGTGAGATTGTGGGTGAAAGTTGTGGGTGGGCTGGGGTCTTGTAGAGCACGGCTTGTACATGGCTGAAAGGAAATCAAATCTGGCGGCATTGGATGGCCCTTGCTTGGTGAGGATTGGCTGCGTGGGAACCAAGGATCAAACGGCTGAAATGTTGTCAAGGTAAGTCCCCTAGTTCCTGCCCAAAACCATCTCTTTTCTCACCTCTCTAAACCACCTAGACCACTAACGACAAGCCACAGCAAAGTCCAGCCAAGGAGCTGGCCGAACTTCACTAAAAGGGCTGACCTAGTTCTACCTAAGACCATCCTAACCTAGGACCATACCCAGCTCGGCCATTGGCTGGCTAAGCTCACCTTAGATCTGTCCTAAAGAAAATCCTAACCTAAAAACCACTACCCAACTCATTTCCTAACCCAAAAACCACTCCCAAAAACCTAGCAAAACCGACTGTCTAAAACACTCGGTTCCCTCCTCTTGTCGAACCCATCCTCACCCATTTAGCTTGGTCCATAGTGGCCGAGCTCATCTTAGGTCTATCCCTAACATTAAACCATTACCCAAGTTAGACCCTAACTAAAAGAAAAAGAAAAAAACCACTCTAAACCTACCCAGCTCGGCCACCCTTTTGGCCGAGCCATTCCCTTAGGATCTCACCCGAGATCAACCGTCTAATATCAGCCAAAGCTCGGCCACCATTTGGCCGAGCTCTTTCCTTAGGATTCACCTTAGGTCCTACCTAATCCTTCTCCAAAAAAACCTGCCCAGCTCAGCCACCCTTTGGCCGAGCATTACCCTAGAACTCACCTTAGGATCTCCCCTAAGATCATTCACTAATCCCCACCCAAGCTCGGCCATTAGTTGGCCGAGCATTCCATAGTGTCTCACCTAAAATAATCCCGCAGACACCACTGTAGACGCGCGAAAATCCCCGCCTCTTCGCCCCTTTCGTGGCTTGGAGTGGATCTTATCGTGCGTCTAAGGCCTAGATATACAAACAGGGCGTGCCAGCTAGCTTACTTAAGCTAGCGAAGATATATTTAACACTGATTTCTAAACGTGGCGACTGTGAGCAAGTGAGCTCTTGTCGTCGCAGACCTTCTTACACCGATGCGCAAGGGTCAGTCTGTACGCTTTTGCAAAAATCGAGTTTTAGGGAGAAAGTCTACGAAACAATTCGAGGTGTCTATTTCGGGTCTTTAAGATGCGATTGCATGTTTTAGATCACGTGGATTTGCACGTGCCTAAGTCTTTTCTTTTATCCCTTTTTGGGTCGCCTAGTTTGTGTGTTATGAACACTCCACTACATGGGCGAATTCGAGCGGGGGTTGCTTCGATGCAATATGCGTCCTACCTCGTGGTATGGCGTAGATGCAATGCAAACTCACGCTACTCCAAAGGGAAAACCCGAAATGTAAAGACAATGCTGAAGGGAAAATAACAGAAGGGAAATAACCGAAGGGAAATAACCGAAGGGAAATAACCGAAGGGAAATAACCGAAGGGAAATACGTATATATCTTATGTATATGAGCCCTTACTCGGGTCTTGCAAATAAGAGCGAAGGCTCAATGTGGGTGCGTGTTTGAATTGAAAGACTTACACACACGACATGAAATAAAACCCAAATATAAATTGCAGTATGGCCTTGACTAAGGTCTTGGGAGTAAGAGCGAAGGCTCAATGTGTGTGAGAGTGCTTGAATTGAAGTACTACACACACGACATAAATGAAACCCAAATATAACTGCAATAAGGCCTTTACTAAGGTCTTGGGAGTAAGAGCGAAGGCTCAATGTGTGTGAAAGTGCTTGAATTGAAAGACTTACTCACACGACAAGAAATAAAACCCAAATAGTATAGGTCGGCCCTTACTTGGGTCTTTCAAATAAGAGCGAAAGCTCAATGTGTGTGAGAGTGTTTAAATTGAAAGACTTACTCACACGACATGAAATGAAACCCAAATAGTATAGGTCGGCCCTTACTTGGGTCTTTCAAATAAGAGCGAAAGCTCAATGTGTGTGAGAGTGTTTAAATTGAAAGACAACACACCCAACTTAAACAAAACCCTTCGGAAATGAAATATATACGTACACTTATATATTAGGGGCTTGTAAACACCCCGAAATCCCACGAATTTCTTAAACAAATCTGGTTTTATACAAGCAGCCCCAAAGGGCCATTTTTGAGTTTGGAAACCCAGGAGCCTTCCAAACAAACCCTGTATACATGTTTTAAACTTTATCTTTCAAAAACATATGATATAGCTTTTGAAAACCCTTTTAAAACATGTTTTAAAACCCCGAAGTGGCTTGGCCCGATCAAGACAGGACCAGGAGAGCCAAGAAGAGCCCGGAACCGGAGCACCTGTCGAGCCCGGCGCAGCAACTCTTGCACCTGATTCACACCCCAGGATCTCGAACGTCCAAGACCCTGTTCTTATCAAAATAGCATTTGAAGTCATCTCCGGAAGGCAGAAACGGAGGCGGACGACTATGTTGGCGAAGACCCAACGCAGACGGAGTACTGATGCTGTCAGGCCCCGCACGAATCGTCTGTTTCGAACCCAGCTCGAAGGAGTCAGAGTTCAGTTTGGATTGGCTCTGGACCATATATATCCAGATCCCAATCCAAACCCATATGTGGATTTGGATTTGGATTTGGATCCAGAGATCCAATCCAATATCCATATCCATGGCCCACATCACCTTCTCATAAATGGAGGTGGGGCCCACTTGAAATTCACGTGGGATGTTGGGCATGAGAGAGAGTGGGGGTGATAAATATCAAGAGTGTTGTATTAAGCTTGACTTGTGTGTCAAGTTTGGGTTTAAATCTTGTGGTTTAGCCTAATTGAGTGGGTTTAAGCTTGTAATTAGCTAAAACCTAACCTAGGGCTGCACCAACATGGGGTGATCAAGGTCTATGGGCCATGCTAAGGGAGCTCCATCACCTAAACCTAGCCAAAAATGCCTAAACCTAGCCTAAACCCCTAATCCACCCCTAATCTGAACCTAATCACCTAACCCACTTCCCTAATCCCGGCCTAATCCCAACCTAATCACCTAACCCACTCCCCTAATCCTTCCCTAAACCTAGATTAATTTCCCTAATCCTAGCCTAAACCTAGCCTAAACCACCTAACCTAGCTCACTAAACCTCACCCTAAAACCCAACCACCTAACCTAGCCCTAAACCACCCTTAGCCCACGATTTTCCCAAACACCTAGTTTTAAAATATCTGGCCCAATCCCATCCAGCCCACCTTATCTACATACTACCCTACCTAAACCACCTAACCACTACCCACAACCCAGCCCTAACCGACCTACCCATCCCCTATTTAAACCCCCCCCATTGTGGGCGGGTTTTCCAAGTGGGAACCACTTTCCACTCCCAGCCGGGCCCTCTTCCTCCCCCATCTCTCACCCGTCTTCCCAGCAGCTCCAGCCCCACCAGCCGCCACCTGCTCCGCCACTCTCCCTCTTCCATCCACCATCATTGCCCCACCAGCCGGACGCCACCACCTCACTCAGCCGGGCCCTCTCCTTCTCCCATCTTCCACCAGCCGACAGCCACTTTTGCCGCCACTCCTTCCCATTCGGTAAGTCCCCCTAACTCCCTCAAAACCACTCTCTACCACCCCTCCACTCTTAGCCACCCATCTTCCCCTTAGCTCCACCTCTTCGCCGCCACCATCTAAGCCTAGCCGAAACTAGGATAACCCAAGTGGCTGGCCACTACTTAGCCACTATCTCCCATTCGGCCGACTCCCCTAGGTGCCCTATTTGGCCTTCCCACTAACTCACCTTTTAGGTCCAGTTTCCCTAAGTCCCTAACTTCCCTAGTGACCCTAAGACCCACTTAGTTAGCCACTCTAAACTCCCTACTTGGAGGCGCCGCCCACTTGCCACCGGTCCCCTTTGAGGCGTCCATCCCGCGCCCCCTTTGCAGCCGGCCAGCACTCTTGGTCACACACCTTCGCGGAGCTCCCATTTGCAGCCCAAAGCCAAGGCCACGCTCAAGCAAGACCTCTACGGACCAGCTACTTGTAAGTTTCTAAACTCGGTCTTTAGTCATACGCTTGCTTGAAATTCAATTTGATACGGGGTTGTAATAACGGAGCCTAGTCTCCCCCCGCTTGTAATAACGTGGCTTGGCACAACCACACACGTGCACTCTCTTAGTCGTGCACAACTTTGAACACACACGGGCCTAATCAGCCCCTAATATATAAGTGTACGTATATATTTCATTTCCGAAGGGTTTTGTTTAAGTTGGGTGTGTTGTCTTTCAATTTAAACACTCTCACACACATTGAGCTTTCGCTCTTATTTGAAAGACCCAAGTAAGGGCCGACCTATACTATTTGGGTTTCATTTCATGTCGTGTGAGTAAGTCTTTCAATTTAAACACTCTCACACACATTGAGCTTTCGCTCTTATTTGAAAGACCCAAGTAAGGGCCGACCTATACTATTTGGGTTTCATTTCTTGTCGTGTGAGTAGTCTTTCAATTCAAACACTCTCACACACATTGAGCCTTCGCTCTTACTCCCAAGACCTTAGTCAAGGCCATATTGCAGTTATATTTGGGTTTCATTTATGTCGTGTGTGTAGTACTTCAATTCAAGCACTCTCACACACATTGAGCCTTCGCTCTTACTCCCAAGACCTTAGTCAAGGCCATACTGCAATTTATATTTGGGTTTAATTTCATGTCGTGTGTGTAAGTCTTTCAATTCAAACACGCACCCACATTGAGCCTTCGCTCTTATTTGCAAGACCCGAGTAAGGGCTCATATACATAAGATATATACGTATTTCCCTTCGGTTATTTCCCTTCTGTTATTTCCCTTCCGTATTGTCTTTACATTTCGGGTTTTCCCTTTGGAGTAGCGTGAGTTTGCATTGCATCTACGCCATACCACGAGGTAGGACGCATATTGCATCGAAGCAACCCCCGCTCGAATTCGCCCATGTAGTGGAGTGTTCATAACACACAAACTAGGCGACCCAAAAAGGGATAAAAGAAAAGACTTAGGCACGTGCAAATCCACGTGATCTAAAAACATGCAATCGCATCTTAAAGACCCGAAATAGACACCTCGAACCGTTTCGTAGACTTTCTCCCAAAAACTCGATTTTTGCAAAAGCGTACAGACTGACCCTTGCGCATCGGTGCAAGAAGGTCTGCGACGACAAGAGCTCACTTGCTCACAGTCGCCACGTTTAGAAGTCAGTATTAATATATCTTCGCTAGCTTAAGTAAGCTAGCTGGCACGCCCTGTTTGTATATCTAGGCCTTAGACGCACGATAAGATCCACTCCAAGCCACGAAAGGGGCGAAGAGGCGGGGATTTTCGCGCGTCTACAGAGATTGGCACGCCCGGTGGGACGTGAGCCTTTTCAAAAAAATCGAGTTTACTTGTAGGAGTCTTGCGAAAATTTTATAAAGGTGTCGTTTTAACTTGTTTTCTTTGCTTTTACTTAGGAAATTTTGAAAAAGCTTGAAAAGCATGTCAAAATCCAATCCAAGTGAAGTGTCGAGCCAAGGCTCATGCGCATCAAGTTCTCACTCTAGGAGGATTTTCAAAAACAAAATAAAACTAGATGAAATCGAGGACTTGAGAAGGGAATTTGAGGCCAAAATCGATGCTCTCAGCCAAGAGGCTGAAGTAGGCGATTCGTGTTCATCAAACGGTGAACAAAGGCCTAAAAAGAAAATTGAAAAACCTCGCAAGCAAAAAGAGGCCTCCGTAATGGAAGGCAACCAATACCACGAGTCCTTCACACAAAAGGACCGTAAAGCCCTACAGCAACTGCTGAAAGGGCAAAATAAAGAGAAAAGAAGCTACGCCCTGTCTGATTTCCTTCCTATGGATTACGAAACAGACAGTGACGATGAAATACCGAACTTCCATCGGTATGATGGCATGGGAGACCCTAGGTCTCACTTGCAGCTTTTCTCACGTCGAGCCCATAAGAAGAAAAAGGACTCGATGAAATGGGTGTATTGGTTCCCTCTATCCCTTAAAGGCACAGCTGCCAAATGGCTGGCTTCCTATGACTTAAGCCAGTTCGCTACTTTTGAAGAGTTAGCGAACTGCTTCATGCAAAGATTTGCACACAACGTGGAAGTCACGCCAACCCTGAATACCTTAAGGGATACAAAGCAAGGCATGAACGAAGACGTGCATGCCTTCATTATAAGATGGAGGTCTCTTTTAGGCCAAGTGCGAGAGCCTATATCCGAAGGATGCGCAGTAATGCTCATCCTGGATAATTTCAAAAGCAAGTTAAAAACCCTTCTCTCGCTCCATGAGATTTCAACTTTCCATAAGTTGATCAAAAGGCCTCCCTTTTCGAAACCAACTTGCGAAAAGGGACATACGACCACTTATGGAAAGGAAGTGCCGTTCCCAAAACACGTGTGGAAAAGCCCATCGCATATGGGCTGCCCACAACGGACAAAGGGGCAAAGCCCCATAAAATCGCCAATGTCCGGGTGGATCCAGGCATGGCGGGCACTTCTAAAAATTTTGAAAAAATAGAAAATAAGAGAGAACGCAATTTTTCAAAACCAATTGAAAAACGGGAGTACACTCCGCTGGGGCAACCTGTGTCGGAGGTCCTAGACCTCCTACTTGCCCAGGGCATGATCGAACTCCCTGAAATCCCCGAAGGAGTCACGTCCAAAGGGGGGTATTTAAACCGGTTTTGCAAGTATCATCGGCTCAAAGGCCATGATACCAAACGGTGCTTCTCTCTTCTAAATAAAATTGAGAACTTGATAGCGGAGGGCCGGCTCCAGGTCACTGCGGAATCTGAGCCACCTCAAGCTATCCTCAAAGAACCCTTTCCCAAACACGCCAGTGGCAGTGGGAAAGGAAAGGAGGTATGTACCCTCACCATTTCCAAGGAACTAGCGCGAAAGCCCGAACCTGGTCGACCTGCTTGTGCGCCCATCCTTGTACTACACAAGAGGCCCGCCCAAGTCGTCATTTGGGGACCATCAAAAGTGGAAACCCCAAAACCAGTTTTGAAAATCCAAGGTTCTCCTCAGCTCATCCTTAGAGCCAAGTCTAGCGCAAACCCTAGGCTGGTCGTGGGGGAAGTCACTAGATCCGGGAGGATCTACCAACCCCCGCACCTTCAAGGTGCTCAAAAGGTGGTCAGTGTGCCTGGCCCCTCAAAAGCATGTATCCCTAGTGGTCTGCCAAAAGCAGATAAAGACAAAATCATCCTAAATCCTTATGATTTCGAAAACCACCTTTCAAAGATTCCTATTCACATGTCTATCCTAGAGCTTATAAAAACCTCGCCTAGGCATAGACTTGTCTTAGAGAAAATTCTAGAAAGGGCCAAGGTTGATTCGAACATAAGTCCGGAATCCTTGTCTGCCCAAGTGGCTTTGTTAGGAGCAAAATCGCCCATCACCTTTTCGGAAGATGATGTAGATAGACCCTACGAAACCCATAACCAGGCCCTGCATATCAAGGTGGTTCTAAACAACCACTCTCTGGACAGGTGCCTAGTCGATGGTGGAGGAGGGCTCAACATCCTTCCACTTCACGTGGCGTACAAAATCGGAGTCACCTTGACTTCAGTGAACCCAAGCCCCATCGTTATCACTGGATACGATGGGAATGCGTCTAGGCCTTTAGGATCCATCGAACTCCCAATGGAAACGGGAGGGATCGAACACACGGGGGTGTTCCATGTCTTGGACATCCACCCCCATTATAACCTGTTGCTGGGAAGACCCTGGATACACAGTTTGTGCGCTGTGCCATCCACCTTCCACAAGTGTGTCAAGATCCCTTTTAGGGACCAAGTCGTAGTGATCCTAGGTGAGAGTCACCCACAACTTCAGGGGATCATAAACTCCCCTTGTTTATCGAGCTCCCAGGCCCAAGAGGCTAACCTGGGGCAAATTATGGTTGAGCCACCTCGGCTCGTGTTAAACAACCCTAGGAAGGTTGTATGTGTGAAGGGGCCGCCCAAAGCAGGCCCCTCCCGACTCTAATCCTCCTAGGAAAACCCAAGCGTTCCCTATTTCCAAAGCCCCTGGACAAAAGGCCCTACGAGCCTAATATGGACGATAGCATGTTCCAGGACCACGACTTATATCCCATCTTTTCAAAAAACAAAAGGTCGTGGAACATGTTATTGAACATGGGCTACACGCCCTACAAGAGTCTAGGGGCACAAAACCAGGGTCTCCTAGAGCCCATCCTTCCTAGGGCCAACCCAAGCCGATATGGGATCGGCTATACTCCCCGAATACCGCCGGAGCCACCCCCTGTGACCACCTGGGTCAAGGGTGCCCCGGAGCCTGTCTTAGAAGAGACCTATGGTTTAGACCTCCTATTCCGAGTCTAACCCATAGTGTTTTCCCTTTGTAGGTATGACGGAAGATCCCTTTTTCTAAAAATACCAAAAACATTTGAAAACTTAAAAGCCAAAAAAATCGAAAAACAAGGAAAACTAAAAACAATGGAAAAGCAAAAACTCGAAAAAAGTGTGCTTTGTATAGTTCCCAAAGTTCTTGTTTTACAAAAACCCAAAAAAATCGAAAATTTAGAAAATACCAAAAAGATTTTGTACATAGCTGCTCCTGGTTTAACTTTGGCGAAAGAAAAGAATTTCGAAAGAAACGTCGTCTGCATAGCCAGACCAAAAATTTCGAAATCACTTGAAAATCTAAGTACAAAACCAGGTTATTTTGAAAACCACGCATCAAGTTCCCTCGGGTCTAAAATCCACGAGAATGATCGAAGCCCAGAAGTGGATCCCCTTGAGGAAGATCCCACTTCTGAGCTCCCAGAATTTCATAGAATTCTCGATTTTGAAAGACCTTCCCAATCAGTAGGAGGAGATTTCGTAGAGGTGAACCTAGGGGATGATTCCAATCCCAAAACCATTAAAATAGGCGCATGCTTGCATGAAACTGAAAAGTTAGCATTCATTGCATTTCTACAAACCTATTTAGATGTGTTCGCATGGACGTATGAAGACATGCCGGGCATAGATCCCAGCATAGTCGAACATCGTCTTCCCTTAGATGTAGGTGTAAAGCCAATAAAGCAGAAGCTTAGGAAAATACACCCGAATGTACACACGCAAGTCAAAGAGGGTTTAGAAGATCTGCTAAAAGCCGGATTTATAAAACCCATTGCGTATTCTGATTGGTTATCAAATATCGTTGTAGTTCGAAAAACCAATGGGAAAATTCGAATATGCATCGATTTCAGAAACCTGAATAAAGCCACTCCAAAGGATAATTATCCTTTACCAAACATAGATTTGATAGTCGATAGTACTGCAAATCATGAAATGTTTTCATTCATGGATGGCTATTCAGGCTATAATCAAATCAAACTAAGCCCACGAGATCAGGGTAAGACCGCCTTCACAACCCCATGGGGCACGTACTGCTATACAGTCATGCCCTTTGGTTTGAAAAATGCCGGCGCAACATACCAACGAGCCATGAACACGATCTTCCATGATCAAATTCACGAGCTTGTAGAAGTGTATGTAGATGATCTCTTGGCAAAATCCAAAACCCGATGCACCCATATCGAATGTTTACAAAAAATCTTCGAAAGGCTTAGGCTTTACAAAGTAAAGCTAAACCCTCAAAAATGTGTGTTCGGGGTAGAATCAGGAAAGCTTCTAGGCTTTATGGTGAGCCAAAGGGGAATAGAAGTCGACCCCTCTAAGTGTCGAGCCATCATAGACATGGCTCCACCCTCCAATCTCACCCAAGTCCGTAGCCTCCAGGGTCGATTACAATCTGTGCGCCGATTCATATCGAATCTGGCAACTCGATGCGAACCCTTCAACAAACTGTTGAGGAAGGGTACGAAATTCTTATGGGATGACGAATGCCAAAAGTCCTTCGAGAGACTAAAGGCATACTTGGTTAATCCCCCCGTTTTGAATCCTCCAAAGCAAGGAAAACCGCTTTTATTATACATCTCCGTGCATGTAAACGCTTTAGGAGCCCTGTTGGCTCAATACGAGGATGACACCCATAAGGAGTATGCCATCTACTATATTTCGAAAACTCTCTTGGCTTATGAACGAAATTATCAAGCCATGGAGAAGACGTGCTTGGCCCTAGTCTGGGCCTGCCAGAAATTCAGACACTACTTCCTAGATCATGAGATCTGGATAGTGTCCAAGCTTGATCCAATCAAGCACTTGTTCGAAAAACCCATTCTCACGGGTAGATTGGGCAAATGGCAACTCCTTCTAATGGAGTATGATCTAAAATATCATCACCAGATCTCCGTTAAAGGGCAAGCCCTAGCAGATTACGTGGCTGACTTCCCCTTGGAGGACGCATATCCCACTCTTGTCGAAATGCCTGATGAAGGCATATTGCAAAACCATTTTCAAAACCACATTTTGGCAAATTCTTTTGAAAACCAAGTGTGGAAGATGCACTTCGACGGGGCACGAAACCAACGAGGGGCTGGTGCCGGGATCATCCTAATCTCCCCTGAAAAGGGCGAGATTCCCATAGCGGTCCGCTTAGATTTCGAATGTTCCAACAACGTAGCTGAGTATGAAGCACTCATACAAGGCTTAAGGATTTCGAAAACTCTAGGGGCATCATGCATCGAGGTCTTTGGAGATTCGCTCCTTGTCATAAACCAGGTTTTAAAAATTTGGCAAGTACGTAATGAGAAACTACTTCCATATCACGAGTTGGCCACTCGATTGGTCCACTCCTTCCAGTCGTGTAAACTCACACACGTGGGAAGAGAGGACAATGGCATCGCCGATGCCCTCTCTTCCTTGGGTTCAGCCCTGAAGGTCGATCCCATTTCAGGGACCAGATCTTTGGAAATATGGCATGCGCCCCATCCATCCACACACGACTTGGATATTTGCCAAAACAACCCAGAGTCTATTGAAAAACCCTGGTTCTATGACATAAAACAATTTTTAGAAAATGGGGGATTCACCGAGGATGCCACGTCCAAAGATAAGGCATTCATTCGTAAGATTTCGACCCGATACACCATTCTGGGTGGGGTCTTATACAAAAAGAGTTTTACCGGCATTCTGCTTAGGTGTATCGACCTAGAGGAGGCTAGGATAGTGATGCACGAGTTCCACGATGGAGAATGTGGAGGTCATGTTAATGCCAACATGATGGCGATGAAAATACTTAGAGGGGGTTATTTTTGGTCCACCCTGAAAAAGGATTGTCACGATCATGTTAGGAAGTGTCATCCATGTCAAGTGCATGGGCACGCCATTCATATCCCTTCATCAGCATTGCATTCCGTGGTCAGCCCCTGGCCATTTACCATGTGGGCGTTTGACATTGTAGGCCCCATATTTCCAAAGGGAATGGGCATCGTTTTATTTTAGCAGCCACGGAGTATTTCTCCAAGTGGGTGGAAGCCATTTCCCTAACGAATGTAATGGGGCAACATGTGGTGGCTTTCATCCGGAGGAATATCTTGGCTCGATTTGGGGTTCCACGAGACCTTGTGTCTGATAATGGTACCCCATTCAAGAACGAGCGGATGGTTAAGTTGTGCAACACGTATGGCATAACTCACCACTTCTCCTCGCCCTACTACCCTCAAGGCAACGGCCAAGCCGAAGCCACAAACAAGACTCTCATTGGTATCATTGAGAAGACCTTAGAGAAGGGTAGGAGGTGGCATGAGAAGCTGGATGAAGCCTTATGGGCTTATAGGACTTCCATCCGGGCTCCCACGAATACCACACCATTCGAATTGGTCTATGGCACAAACGCCATTCTTCCCATTCATACCCAACTGCATTCATTCCATACATCCATTGCACTCGACCTCCCCCTAGAGACGCTTCAACATGCTAGGATGGCCGAACTAGATTTGCTAGATGAGAGGCGACTCCTTGCCATGGATCATGCTCGTGCATACCGACAAAGGATAGCCCGACATTATAGCAAACACATAAGACCTCGCCACTTTGAAGTGGGAGATCTGGTCTTGAAAACCATCCACCATCGTGGCCCACACCCCCTAGGCAAGTGGCGCCCCAACTAGGATGGACCCTATGTTGTACGAGCAACCACTACGAACAATTCGTATTGGTTGATCGATGTAGAAGGTAGAAATTTAGCAGATCCTATCAATATTCAATACTTAAAGAAGTATCATGTGTAGGATCTGGATTAAATTCCAGTTTTCGAAAATTTAATAGGGATAGCTGCCCTGAGACATGTGAATAAGGTGCAAAAGCAACTCATGTGACCCTAAGTAAGAGAATTCGCACTTGTGAAAGAGTGGAGTTTTCAAAATCGTGGTTGCATTTCAAAATCCTTCATCTTACAAAGAAAGGCCTAGTTCAACATAGCAAGATACTTGCAAGTAGTACGTGCTATTTCTAAATAGGCTGATCTGGAATGGATCGAGTGTAGGCTTGGGATAAGTCCTCCCCTCTTCTCTTCTCCTTCCAAAAGGAAAACAAAGGCCCAAACAAAAGGAAATTTCCCATTTAAAGTCTCTTTCCAAAAGAAAGAAACCAGACTTCAAAAGGAAAAAAAAGAAAAAAAAAAAAAAAAAAAAAAAAAAATAAAAAAAAAAAAAAAATCGAAAAAAAATATTAAAGAAAAAAAATACTCCCAAAGGGAGACCCTCTATGGAAAAAAGGAAAAAGAGGCCAAAAAGCTCAAAAAGAGCAGTTTTCCGCCTTCTATGCCTCAAACCACGGGACGCTTCAGAAGGGACCGTGGTATCTCTTTCCCATCCCTGGCTTATCCCAAGCTAAAACATGGTTCATTTCGAGGAATCCTAAAGTAAAAATAGGATTTACTTACTTGAATTTCATCTTGTTTGAGAATTCGACCTTTCGAGTAAGGCGTAGGGATTTGAAATGAAGCTTGTTTTCTTATAAAACCTCCGCTAGATAAGCGAGTGTTAAGACTCAAACAAGGGCAAGCACGAAGAGCTCGAGATCCTTAGGATCGAGACTCAAGACAGTTGTCCCTTTTGTAAATAGCTTTTGTAAATAAGTTTTAAAAACCGAACATCGAACAGCATAGGGTTTTTGCTCACTTGGAGCAGTAGGCCTTGTAAGTCTCTAGAGTTCGACCACACCTGGTCTCTGAGAGGTCGCCACTCTTGGCACCACACCCATGTCATCTGCATTCCACGCATGGTACTTGCATGAACATGATCCCATTTAGGACCAGATTCCATAAGTAAACCCTTTGGCGTGATATCTCCTCCTACCAGAGTTTGTAAAATTGAGATTTTGCTAAAATGGGACGATCCCATATTCTTCGTGGCTAGATCTAGGGAAACAGTAAAAGGGGTGTTTGTCATCTTTGCCCTTATCCAAATCTATTTGGACAAGGCCAAAGAGGGGCATCTGTAAACACCCCGAAATCCCACGAATTTCTTAAACAAATCTGGTTTTATACAAGCAGCCCCAAAGGGCCATTTTTGAGTTTGGAAACCCAGGAGCCTTCCAAACAAACCCTGTATACATGTTTTAAACTTTATCTTTCAAAAACATATGATATAGCTTTTGAAAACCCTTTTAAAACATGTTTTAAAACCCCGAAGTGGCTTGGCCCGATCAAGACAGGACCAGGAGAGCCAAGAAGAGCCCGGAACCGGAGCACCTGTCGAGCCCGGCGCAGCAACTCTTGCACCTGATTCACACCCCAGGATCTCGAACGTCCAAGACCCTGTTCTTATCAAAATAGCATTTGAAGTCATCTCCGGAAGGCAGAAACGGAGGCGGACGACTATGTTGGCGAAGACCCAACGCAGACGGAGTACTGATGCTGTCAGGCCCCGCACGAATCGTCTGTTTCGAACCCAGCTCGAAGGAGTCAGAGTTCAGTTTGGATTGGCTCTGGACCATATATATCCAGATCCCAATCCAAACCCATATGTGGATTTGGATTTGGATTTGGATCCAGAGATCCAATCCAATATCCATATCCATGGCCCACATCACCTTCTCATAAATGGAGGTGGGGCCCACTTGAAATTCACGTGGGATGTTGGGCATGAGAGAGAGTGGGGGTGATAAATATCAAGAGTGTTGTATTAAGCTTGACTTGTGTGTCAAGTTTGGGTTTAAATCTTGTGGTTTAGCCTAATTGAGTGGGTTTAAGCTTGTAATTAGCTAAAACCTAACCTAGGGCTGCACCAACATGGGGTGATCAAGGTCTATGGGCCATGCTAAGGGAGCTCCATCACCTAAACCTAGCCAAAAATGCCTAAACCTAGCCTAAACCCCTAATCCACCCCTAATCTGAACCTAATCACCTAACCCACTTCCCTAATCCCGGCCTAATCCCAACCTAATCACCTAACCCACTCCCCTAATCCTTCCCTAAACCTAGATTAATTTCCCTAATCCTAGCCTAAACCTAGCCTAAACCACCTAACCTAGCTCACTAAACCTCACCCTAAAACCCAACCACCTAACCTAGCCCTAAACCACCCTTAGCCCACGATTTTCCCAAACACCTAGTTTTAAAATATCTGGCCCAATCCCATCCAGCCCACCTTATCTACATACTACCCTACCTAAACCACCTAACCACTACCCACAACCCAGCCCTAACCGACCTACCCATCCCCTATTTAAACCCCCCCCATTGTGGGCGGGTTTTCCAAGTGGGAACCACTTTCCACTCCCAGCCGGGCCCTCTTCCTCCCCCATCTCTCACCCGTCTTCCCAGCAGCTCCAGCCCCACCAGCCGCCACCTGCTCCGCCACTCTCCCTCTTCCATCCACCATCATTGCCCCACCAGCCGGACGCCACCACCTCACTCAGCCGGGCCCTCTCCTTCTCCCATCTTCCACCAGCCGACAGCCACTTTTGCCGCCACTCCTTCCCATTCGGTAAGTCCCCCTAACTCCCTCAAAACCACTCTCTACCACCCCTCCACTCTTAGCCACCCATCTTCCCCTTAGCTCCACCTCTTCGCCGCCACCATCTAAGCCTAGCCGAAACTAGGATAACCCAAGTGGCTGGCCACTACTTAGCCACTATCTCCCATTCGGCCGACTCCCCTAGGTGCCCTATTTGGCCTTCCCACTAACTCACCTTTTAGGTCCAGTTTCCCTAAGTCCCTAACTTCCCTAGTGACCCTAAGACCCACTTAGTTAGCCACTCTAAACTCCCTACTTGGAGGCGCCGCCCACTTGCCACCGGTCCCCTTTGAGGCGTCCATCCCGCGCCCCCTTTGCAGCCGGCCAGCACTCTTGGTCACACACCTTCGCGGAGCTCCCATTTGCAGCCCAAAGCCAAGGCCACGCTCAAGCAAGACCTCTACGGACCAGCTACTTGTAAGTTTCTAAACTCGGTCTTTAGTCATACGCTTGCTTGAAATTCAATTTGATACGGGGTTGTAATAACGGAGCCTAGTCTCCCCCCGCTTGTAATAACGTGGCTTGGCACAACCACACACGTGCACTCTCTTAGTCGTGCACAACTTTGAACACACACGGGCCTAATCAGCCCCTAATATATAAGTGTACGTATATATTTCATTTCCGAAGGGTTTTGTTTAAGTTGGGTGTGTTGTCTTTCAATTTAAACACTCTCACACACATTGAGCTTTCGCTCTTATTTGAAAGACCCAAGTAAGGGCCGACCTATACTATTTGGGTTTCATTTCATGTCGTGTGAGTAAGTCTTTCAATTTAAACACTCTCGCACACATTGAGCTTTCGCTCTTATTTGAAAGACCCAAGTAAGGGCCGACCTATACTATTTGGGTTTCATTTCTTGTCGTGTGAGTAGTCTTTCAATTCAAACACTCTCACACACATTGAGCCTTCGCTCTTACTCCCAAGACCTTAGTCAAGGCCATATTGCAGTTATATTTGGGTTTCATTTATGTCGTGTGTGTAGTACTTCAATTCAAGCACTCTCACACACATTGAGCCTTCGCTCTTACTCCCAAGACCTTAGTCAAGGCCATACTGCAATTTATATTTGGGTTTAATTTCATGTCGTGTGTGTAAGTCTTTCAATTCAAACACGCACCCACATTGAGCCTTCGCTCTTATTTGCAAGACCCGAGTAAGGGCTCATATACATAAGATATATACGTATTTCCCTTCGGTTATTTCCCTTCTGTTATTTCCCTTCCGTATTGTCTTTACATTTCGGGTTTTCCCTTTGGAGTAGCGTGAGTTTGCATTGCATCTACGCCATACCACGAGGTAGGACGCATATTGCATCGAAGCAACCCCCGCTCGAATTCGCCCATGTAGTGGAGTGTTCATAACACACAAACTAGGCGACCCAAAAAGGGATAAAAGAAAAGACTTAGGCACGTGCAAATCCACGTGATCTAAAAACATGCAATCGCATCTTAAAGACCCGAAATAGACACCTCGAACCGTTTCGTAGACTTTCTCCCAAAAACTCGATTTTTGCAAAAGCGTACAGACTGACCCTTGCGCATCGGTGCAAGAAGGTCTGCGACGACAAGAGCTCACTTGCTCACAGTCGCCACGTTTAGAAGTCAGTATTAATATATCTTCGCTAGCTTAAGTAAGCTAGCTGGCACGCCCTGTTTGTATATCTAGGCCTTAGACGCACGATAAGATCCACTCCAAGCCACGAAAGGGGCGAAGAGGCGGGGATTTTCGCGCGTCTACAGGGCTGACTAGGCCCGTGTGTGTGCAAAATTGTGCACGACTAAGAGAGTGCACGTGTGTGGTTGTGCCAAGCCACGTTATTACAAGCGGGGGGAGACTATGCTCCGTTATTACAACCCCGTATCAAATTGAATTTCAAGCAAGTGTATGATTAAAGACCGAGTTTAGAAACTTACAAGTAGCTGGTCCGTAGAGGTCTTGCTTGAGCGTGACCTTGGCTTTGGGCTGCAAATGGGAGCTCCGCGAAGGTGTATGACCAAAGGTGCTGGCCGGCTGCAAATGGGGCGCGGGATGGACGCCTCGAAGGGGACCGGTGGCAAGTGGGCGGCGCCTCCAAGTAGGGAGCTTAGAGTGGCTGACTAAGTGGGTCTTAGGGTCACTAGGGAAGTTAGGGACTTAGGGAAACTGGACCTGAAAGGTGAGCTAGTGGGAAGGCCAAATAGGACACCTAGGGGGGATCGGCCGAATGGGAGATGGTGGCTAAGCAGTGGCCAGCCACTTGGGTTATCCTAGGTTCGGCTAGGCTTAGATGGTGGCGGCAAAGAGGTGGAGCTAAGGGGAAGATGGGTGGTTAAGAGTGGAGAGGGGGTAGAGAGTGGTTTTGAGGGAGTTAGGGGGACTTACCGAATGGGAAGGAGTGGCGGCCAAGGTGGCTGTCGGCTGGTGGAAGATGGGAGAAGGAGAGGGCCCGGCTGAGTGAGGTGGTGGTGTCCGGCTGGGGGGGCAGTGATGGTGGACGGAAGAGGGAGAGTGGCGGAGCAGGTGGCGGCTGGTGGGGCTGGAGCTGCTGGGAAGACGGGTGAGAGATGGGAGAAGGAGAGGGCCCGGCTGAGTGGTGGAGTGGTTCCCACTTGGAAAACCCGCCCACAATGAGGGGGGTTTAAATAGGGGATGGGTAGGTCGGTTAGGGCTGGGTTGTGGGTAGTGGTTAGGTGGTTTAGGTAGGGTAGTATGTAGATAAGGTGGGCTGGATGGGATTGGGCCAGATATTTTAAAACTAGGGGTTTGGGAAAATCGTGGGCTAAGGGTGGTTTAGGGGTTTAGGGCTAGGTTAGGTGGTTGGGTTTTAGGGTGAGGTTTAGTGAGCTAGGTTAGGTGGTTTAGGCTAGGTTTAGGCTAGGATTAGGGAAATTAATCTAGGTTTAGGGAAGGATTAGGGGAGTGGGTTAGGTGATTAGGTTGGGATTAGGCCGGGATTAGGGAAGTGGGTTAGGTGATTAGGTTCAGATTAGGGGTGGATTAGGGGTTTAGGCTAGGTTTAGGCATTTTGGGTTAGGTTTAGGTGAAGGAGCTCCCCTAGCATGGCCCATAGACCTTGATCACCCCATGTTGGTGCAGCCCTAGGTTAGGTTTTAGCTAATTACAAGCTTAAACCCACTCAATTAGGCTAAACCACAAGATTAAACCCAAACTTGACACACAAGTCAAGCTTAATACAACACTCTTGATATTTATCACCCCCACTCTCTCTCATGCCCAATATCCCACGTGAATTTCAAGTGGGCCCCACCTCCATTTATGAGAAGGTGATGTGGGCCATGGATATGGATATTGGATTGGATCTCTGGATCCAAATCCAAATCCAAGTCCACATATGGGTTTGGATTGGAATCTGGATATATATGGTCCAGATCCAATCCAAACTGAACTCTGCCTCCTTCGAGCTGGGTTCGAGACGGACGATTCGTGCGGGGCCTGACAGCATCAGTACTCCGTCTGCGTTGGGTCTTCGCCAACATGGTCGTCCGCCTCCGTTTCTGCCTTCCGGAGATGACTTCAAATGATATTTTGGTAAGAACAGGGTCTTGGACGTTCGAGATCCTGGGGTGTGAATCAGATACAAGAGTTGCTGCGCCGGGCTCGACAGGTGCTCCGGTTCCGGGCTCTTCTTGGCTCTCCTGGTCCTGTCTTGATCGGGCCAAGCCACTTCGGGGTTTCAAAACATGTTTTAAAAGGGTTTTCAAAAGCTATATCATATGTTTTTGAAAGATAAAGTTTAAAACATATACACAGGGTTTGTTTGGAAGGCTCCTGGGTTTCCAAACTCAAAAATGGCCCTTTGGGGCTGCTTGTATAAAACCAGATTTGTTTAAGAAATTCGTGGGATTTCGGGGTGTTTACAACCACCTAACTCGACCATTAGTTGGTCGGGTTTTTCCCTTAGGACCTTGGTCTAGCTTTTAACCAAAACAACCCGCCTAGAGCTGACCCAGATCCATTAGTTCTCACCCTAGATCTGTTGTGTCTAACTCCAAAAACCATAGCACCTTAGTGTGTCAACCTAGCCTAGGTCACGATCTAGGATCAACCTCCCACGCAGCTGGTCGTTTCACAGAGAAAGGTCCATCCAACGGCTATATCCAAGGTCAGATTTCGCTGATAAAGGAAGTCTAAGCAGACGACGTGTAAGTGCTCGAACCTGATCTTTTATATTGATTCAAGTTTCAATCAAATTCGATACGGGGTTGTAATAATGGAGCGTAGTCTCCCCCCGAGATGTAATATTATGGTTTGAAACACGAATCACACACGTACACTCGAGCCTTTCCGCTCTTATCTGCACACCTTTTGCACACAAAATGGGCCTCAACAGCCCATAGGATATAGCTCTATTTATATACATTCAGCTGGGTTTTAAGGTTCAAGTCGTGTGAGTCGTCTTTCATTTTATACACTCAAAGCACTCACTCACAATTGAGCCTTTCCGCTCTTACATATATATACGTATTTCCCCTTTCAGCTGGGTTTTTAAGGTTCAAGTCGTGTGAGTTGCCCTTTCAATTTATACACTCAAAGCACTCACTCACATTGAGCCTTCTCGCTCTTAAGATATAGCTATATATATTTTCCCTTCCGCATCTAAGATATAGCCATATTTCCCTTTCTGCTATTTCCCTTCTGCTATGTCTTTAAATTCTGGGTTTTCCCTTCAAGTTGTGTGAGTTTGCATTGCATATCCGCCACACTCGAGATAGGGAGCATACTTGCATCGAACCAGATTGGTCAAATCATGTAGTACTTGCCTTAAATCGAGCACTAGATGCACACGACTACACGCCAAAATTGGCTAAAACCCGAGAGACATAGGAGCGCATAGATCCCATGTATAAAAGTTGCAAATTTGACAAAACCAATCGATAAAACACTTTCAAGTTTTCAAAAAAAGAGTCGTGTTTGTGTAAAATCGAGTTTTAATAAAGCGTACAGACTGACCCTTGCGCGTCGGTGCAAGAAAGTCTGCGACGAAAAGAACCCACTTGTCCACAGTCGCCCCAAAAGTCAGATATTTTCAAAAATCACTTCGCTAGTTTGAGAAAGCTAGCTGGCACGCCCTTTTTAAAGCGACGTAAGCATGAAAAGATTCGCTTCAGACCTAAGAACCTGGAGACGAGGATTTTCCGTGTCTGCACCTTTGTTCACCATTTGATGAACATGAATCGCCTACTTTAGCCTCTTGGCTGAGAGCATCAATTTTGGCCTCAGACTCCCTTCTCAAGTCCTCGATCTCATCTAGTTTTATTTTGTTTTTGAAAATCCTCCTAGAGTGAGAACTTGATGCGCATAAGCCTTGGCTCGACACTTCACTTGGATTGGATTTTGACTTGCTTTTCAAGCCTTTTCAAAATGTCCTAAGTACAATCAAAGAAAACAAGTTAAAATGACACCTTTTTGCAAAATTTTCGCAAGACTTCTACTTTAAAACTCGATTTTTGAAAGGCTCACGTCCCACCGAGCGTGCCAATCTCTGTAGACGCGCGAAAAATCCCCGCCTCTCACCTTTTCAGGGCTTGGAGCGGATCCTCTCGTGCGTCTAAGGCCTATTTATGTAAACAGGGCGTGCCAGCTAGCTTACCTAAGCTAGCGAAGATATATTTAAACTGACTTCTAATCGTGGCGACTGTGAGCAAGTGAGCTCTTGTCGTCGCAAACCTTCTTGCACCGATGCGTAAGGGTCAGTCTGTACGCTTTGCAAAAATCGAGTTTTTTGGGATAGAAAGCCTACGAAGCGGTTCGAGGTGTCTAATTTGGGTCTTTTAGATGCGATTGCAATTTTTAGATCACGTGGATTTGCACGTGCCTAAGTCTTTCCTTTTATCCCTTTATGGGCCACCTAGTTTGTGTGTTATGAACACTCCACTACATGGGCGAATTCGAGCGGGGCTTGCTTCGATGCAATATGCGTCCTACCTCGTGGTATGGCGTAGATGCAATGCAAACTCACGCTACTCCAAAGGGAAAACCCGAATGTAAAGACAATACTGAAGGGAAATAACTGAAGGGAAATAACCGAAGGGAAATGACTTGTAAAGTAAATGCCGAAGGGAGATATGTATATAGAGTAGGTATATGGGCCCTTACTCGGATCTTGCAAATAAGAGCGAAGGCTCAATGTGGGTGCGTGCTTGAATTGAAAGACTTACACACACGACATGAAAGTAAACCCAAATATAAATTGCAGTATGGCCTTGACTAAGGTCTTGGGAGTAAGAGCGAAAGCTCAATGTGTGTGAGAGTGCTTGAATTGAAAGACTTACACACACGACATGAAATGAAACCCAAATAGTATAGGTCGGCCCTTACTTGGGTCTTTCAAATAAGAGCGAAGGCTCAATGTGTGTGAGAGTGCTTGAATTGAAAGACTTATGCACACGACATGAAATGAAACCCAAATAGTATAGGTCGGCCCTTACTTGGGTCTTTCAAATAAGAGCGAAGGCTCAATGTGTGTGAGTGCTTGAATTGAAAGACAACGCACCCAACTTAAGCAAAACCCTACAAAATCAACGTATGTATATATATATATATATATATATATATATATATATATATATATATATATATATATATATATATTTATGTATTAGGGGCTGATTAGGCCCGTGTGTGTTCAAAATTATGCACAACTACGAGAGTGCACGTGTGTGGGTGTGCCAAACCATGTTATTACAAGCGAGGGGAGACTATGCTCCGTTATTACAACCCCGTATCGAATTGAATCTCAAGCAAGTATACAACTGAAGACCGAGTTAGGCACTTACTAATAGCTGGTCCGAAGATGCCTTGCTTGAGCGTGGGCTTGGCCTTCGCCTTGGGCTGCAAAAGGGAGCTCCGCGAGGTTGAACGGCAAGAGGTGCTGGCCGAGTGTCCTTGGCACGCGGAAGAGTCGCTTTGAAGGTGGCCGGCCACTAGAGATGGGCTGCTTTTGGTGTGTTTGGTTAAAGGACCTAAGTAGGGTCACTAAGGGGAGCTCAAAGGGAGACCTAATGGGGCACTTAAGGTTGGCGGGTTGCTAAGGCGGCTGGGAGTGATGTAGGGGAAGGGAGTGGCCGACTAAGGGAGTTTGGTGGTGGCGGGCTGCTAAGGCGGCTGGGAGTGATGTAGGGGAAGGGAGTTAGCTAGGAGATGGGACCAAGTGGTAGTGGGTAGGGTAAGTGTCTTGGGGTGATGTGGGCAGGTTTTAGGGAGTCGGATAGGGTGGCCGAATGGGACTAAAAGGGCTAGGTGGTGGCGGGTAGTTAGGGAGCTATGAGTTCGGCTGAGTGAGAAGGGTGGCAGCAAGTGGAAGGGCTAGTGTTAGGGTGCTATGGGGGTGGATTAGGTGGCTGAGAGTGGAGAGGGAGTGAAGAGGTGGTAAGGTAGGGTGTAGGGGACTTACCGGACGAAGAGAGGGTGGCGCTCGGCTGGAAGGAAGTGGTGCAGGTGGTGGCGTTCTTTTGGAAGGTGGTGGCAGAGGTGGTGGTGATACTCGACTGGGAGGTGGTGGCAGAGGTGGTAGCTGGACGTGGAGTAGGTGGAGCAGAAGGGGATTCGGCTGAGTGGGAAAGGGGAGGACCCGGCTGGGAATGGGTGGGCTTCTAGCTTGTGAAACCCGCCCCCAAGGGGGGGGTTTATATAGGGTTGGGTTAGGTCGGTTAGGGCTGGGTTTGGGGTAGTGGTTAGGTGGTTTAGGTAGGGTGGTATGATGATAAGGTGGGCTGGAAAGGGTAGGGCCAGATATTTTAGATACAAGTGGTTTGGGTAGGTTGTGGGCTAGGGGTGGTTTAGAGGTTTAGGGTTTGGTTAAGTGGGTTGGTTCTAGGGTGAGGTTTAGTGGGCTAGGTTAGGTGATTAGGCTAGGATTAGGCTAGGTCTAGGGAAATTAACCTAGGTTTAGGGAAGGATTAGGTAAGTAGGTTAGGTGATTAGGTGGGGATTAGGCCATGATTAGGGAAGTAGGTTAGGTGATTAGGTTCAAATTAGGGGCGGATTAGGGTGGAAGGCTAGGATTAGGCATTTTTGGTTAGGTTTAGGTGAAGGAGCTCCCTTTGCATGGCCCATAGACCTTAACCACTTCATGTTGGTGCAGCCCTAGGTTAGGTTTTGGCTAATTACAAGCTTAAACCCACTTAATTAGGCTAACCCACATGACTAACCCCAAACTTGACACACAAGTCAAGCTTAATTACAACACACACTTGATCTTATCCACCCCACTCTCTCTCATGCCCATAATCCCACGTGAATTTCAAGTGGGCCCCACCTCCATTTATGAGAAGGTGATGTGGGCCATGGATATGGATATTGGATTGGATTTTTGAATCCAAATCCAAATCCAAGTCCATACATGGGTTTGGATTGGGATCTGGATATATATGGTCCAGATCCGATCCAAACTGAACTCTGACTCCTTCGAGCTGTGTTCGAAACGAACGGTTTGTGCGGGGCCTGACAGCATCAGTGCTCCGTCTGCGTTGGGTCTTCGCCAACATGATCGTCCGCCTCTGTTTTCGCCTTCCGGAGATGACTTCAAACAATGTTTTGATGATAACAGGGTCTTGGACGTTCGAGATCCTGGGGGTGTGGACTTGATACAAGAGTTGCTGTGCCGGGCTTGACATGTGCTCCGGTTCCGGGCTCTCCTTAGCTTTCCTGGTCATGTACGGATTAGGCCAAGCTGCTTCGGGGTTTCAAAACATGTTTTAAAAAGGTTTTAAAAGCCATATTATATATTTTGAAATAGAAGTTCAAAACATATGTACAGGGTTGTCTGGAAGGCTCCTGGGTTTCCAGACTCAAAATAGCCCTTTGGGGCTGCTTTTTATAAAACCAGGTTGTTTTGAGGAATTCGTGGGATTTCGGGGTGTTTACTGATGCCCCTCTTTGGCCTTCTCCAAATCGATTTGGATAAGGGCAAAGATGACAAACACCCCTTTCCGTGTCTCCCTAGATCTAGCCACGAAGAATATGGCTTCGTCCCAATTTTAGCAAAATCTCAATTTACAAACCCTGGTAGGAGGAGATATCACGCCAAAGGGTTATATTATGGAATCTGGTCCTAAAATGGGATCATGTTCATGGAAGCGCCATGCATGGAATGCAGATGACATGGGTGTGGTGCCAAGAGTGGCGACCTCCCAGAGACCAGATGTGGCCGAACTCTAGAGACTTATAAGGCCTACTGCTCCAAGTGAGCAGAATCCTATGTTGTTCGATGTTCGGTTTTCAAAACTTATTTACAAAACTATTTACAAAAGGGACAACTGTCTTGAGCCTCGATCCTAAGGATCTCGAGCTCTTCGTGCTTGCCCTTGTTTGAGTCTTAACACTCGCTTATCTAGAGGAGGTTTTATAAGAAAACAAGTTGTATTTCAAATTCCTACGCCTTACTCGAAACGTCGAATTCTCAAACAAGATGAAATTCAAGTAAGTAAATCCTATTTTTACTTTAGGATTCCTTGAAATAAATCATGCTTTAGCTTGGGATAAGCTAGGGATTGGAAAGAGACACCACGGTCCCTTCTGACACGTCCCGTGGTTTGAGGCATAGAAGGTGGAAAACTGCTCTTTTTGAGCTTTTTGGCCTCTTTTTCCTTTTTTTTATCGAGGGTCTCCCTTTGGGAGTATTTTTTCTTTAATCCCTCTTTTTCTCAAGAGAATCGATTTTTCTTTTGAATTCTGGTTTCTTTCTTTTGGAAAGAGACTTTGAATGGGAAATTCCCTTTTGTTTGGGCTTTTGTTTTCCTTTTGGAAGGAGAAGAGAAGAGGGGAGGACTTATCCCAAGCCTACAGTCGATCCATTCCAGATCAGCCTATTTAGAAATAGCACGTACTACTTGCAAGTATCTTGCTATGTTGAACTTGGCCTTTCTTTGTAAGAAGAAGGATTTTGAAATGTAACCACGATTTTGAAGACTCCGCTCTTTCACAAGTGCGAATTCTCTCACTCAAGGTCACACGAGTTTGCCTTTGCACCTTATTCAGATGTCTCAGGGCAACTATCCCTAAAATTTTTCGAAAACTGGAATTTAATCCAGATCCTACACATGATATTTCTTTAAGTATTGAACATTGATAGGTCTGCTAAATTCCTACCCTCTACATCGATCAACCAATACGAATTGTTCGTAGTGGTTGCTCGTACAACATAGGGTCCATCCAAGTTGGGGTGCCACTTGCCTAGGGGGTGTGGGCCACGATGATGGATGGTTTTTAAAACTAGATCTCCCACTTCAAAGTGGCGAGGTCTCATGTGTTTGCTATAATGTCGGGCTATCCTTTGCCGGTATGCACGAGCATGATCCATGGCAAGGAGTCGCCTCTCATCTAGCAAATCTAGTTCGGCCATCCTAGCATGCTGAAGCGTCTCTAGGGGGAGGTCGAGTGCTATGGATGTATGGAACGAATGCAGTTGAGTATGAATGGGAAGAATGGCGTTTGTGCCATAGACCAATTCGAATGGTGTGGCATTCGTGGGAGTCCGGATGGAAGTCCTATAAGCCCATAAGGCTTCATCCAGCTTCTCGTGCCACGTCCTACCCTTCTCTAAGGTTTTCTCAATTATGCTAATGAGAGTCTTGTTTGTGGCTTCAGCTTGGCCGTTGCCTTGAGGGTAGTAGGGCGAGGAGAAGTGGTGAGTTATGCCATACGTGTTGCACAACTTAACCATCCGCTCGTTCTTGAATGGGGTGCCATTATCAGACACAAGGTCTCGTGGAACCCCAAATCGAGCCAAGATATTCCTCCGGATGAAAGCCACCACATGTTGCCCCATCACATTGGTTAGGGAAATGGCTTCCACCCACTTGGAGAAATACTCCGTGGCTGCTAAAATAAATCGATGCCCATTCGAGGCCTTTGGAAATATTGGGCCTATGATGTCAAACGCCCACATGGTAAATGGCCAGGGGCTGACCACAGAATGCAATGCAGATGATGGGATATGAATGTCGTGCCCATGCACTTGGCATGGATGACATTTCCTAACATGATCGTGACAATCCTTTTTCAGGGTGGACCAGAAATAAGCCCCTCTAAGTATTTTCATTGCCATCATGTTGGCATTAACATGACCTCCACATTCTCCATCGTGGAACTCATACATCACTATCCTAGCCTCCTCCAGGTCAATACACCTAAGCAGAATGCTGGTAAAACTTTTTTTGTATAAAAACCCACCCAGAATGGTGTATCGGATCGAAATCTTACGGATGAATGCTTTATCTTTGGATGTGGCATCCTCTGCGAATCCCCTATTTTCTAAAAACTGTTTGATGTCATAAAACCAGGGGTTTTCAATAGACTCTGGGTTATTTTGGCAAATATCCAAGTCGTGTGTGGATGGGTGGGACGCATGCCATATTTCCAAAGATCTGGTCCCTGAATTGGGATCGACCTTTAGGGCTGAACCCAAGGAGGAGAGGGCGTCGGCGATGCCATTGTCCTCTCTTCCTACGTGTGTGAGTTTACACGACTGGAAGGATTGGACCAATCGAGTGGCCAACTCGTGATATGGAAGTAGTTTCTCATTACGTACTTGCCAAATTTTCAAAACCTGGTTTATGACAAGGAGCGAATCTCCAAAGACCTCGATGCATGGTGCCCCTAGAGTTTTCGAAATTCTTAAGCCTTGTATGAGTGCTTCATACTCAGCTACGTTGTTGGAACATTCAAAATCTAAGCGGACTGCTATAGGAATCTCACCCTTTTCAGGGGAGATTAGGATGACCCCAGCACCTGCCCCTCGTTGGTTTCGTGCCCCGTCGAAGTGCATCTTCCACACTTGGTTTTCGAAAGAATTTGCCAAAATGTGGTTTTGAACATGGTTTTGCAATATGCCTTCATCAGGCATTTCGACAAGAGTGGGATATGCGTCCTCTAAAGGGAATTCAGCCACGTAATCTGCTAGGGCTTGCCCCTTAATGGAGATCTAGTGATGGTATTTCAGATCATACTCCATTAGAAGGAGCTGCCATTTGCCCAATCTACCCGTGAGAATGGGTTTTTCGAACAAGTGCTTGATTGGATCAAGCTTGGACACTATCTAGATCTCATGATCTAGGAAATAGTGTCTGAACTTCTGGCAGGCCCAGACTAGGGCCAAGCACGTCTTCTCCATGGCTTGATAATTTCGTTCATAAGCCAAGAGAGTTTTCGAAATATAGTAGATGGCATACTCCTTATGGGTGTCATCCTCGTATTGAGCCAACAGGGCTCCTAAAGCATTTACATGCACGGAGATGTATAATAAAAGCGGTTTTCCTTGTTTTGGAGGATTCAAAATGGGGGATTAACCAAGTATGCCTTCAGTCTCTCGAAGGACTTTTGGCATTCGTCATCCCATAAGAATTTCGTACCCTTCCTCAACAGTTTGTTGAAGGGTTCGCATCTAGTTGCAAGATTCGATATGAATCGGTGCACGGATTGTAATCGACCCTGGAGGCTACGGATTTGGGTGAGATTGGAGGGTGGAGTCATGTCTATGATGGCTCGACACTTAGAGGGGTCGACTTCTATTCCCCTTTGGCTCACCATAAAGCCTAGAAGCTTCCCCGATTCTACCCCGAATACACATTTTTGAGGGTTTAGCTTTACTTTGTAAAGCCTAAGCCTTTCGAAAATCTTTTGTAAACATTCGATATGGGTGCATCGGGTTTTGGATTTCGCCAAGAGATCATCCACATACACTTCTACAAGCTCATGAATTTGATCATGAAAGATCGTGGTCATGGCTCGTTGGTATGTTGCGCCGGCATTTTTCAAACCAAAGGGCATGACTGTATAGCAGTACGTGCCCCATGGGGTTGTGAAGGCGGTCTTACCCTGATCTCGTGGACTTAGTTTGATTTGATTATAGCCTGAATAGCCATCCATGAATGAAAACATTTCATGATTCGCAGTACTATCGACTATCAAATCTATGTTTGGTAAAGGATAATTATCCTTTGGAGTGGCTTTATTCAGGTTTTTGAAATCGATGCATATTCGAATTTTCCCATTGGTTTTTCGAACTACAACGATATTTGATAACTGTAGACGCGCGAAAAATCCCCACGCCTCCCCTGCCTTTTCTGGGCTTGGAGTGGATCCTCTCGTGCGTCTAAGGCCTATTTATGCAAATAGGGCGTGCCAGCTAGCTTACCTAAGCTAGCGAAGATGTAAAACTGACTTCTAATCGTGGCGACTGTGAGCAAGTGAGCTCTTGTCGTCGCAGACCTTCTTGTAGCATTGCGCAAGGGTCAGTCTGTACGCTTTGCAAAAATCGAGTTTTTGGGATAGAAAATCTACGAAGCGGTTTTGAGGTGTCTAATTCGGGTCTTTTAGATGCGGTTGCATATTTTAGATCACGTGGATTTGCACGTGCCTAAGTCTTTCCTTTTATCCCTTTTCGGGCCACCTAGTTTGTGTGTTATGAACACTCCACTACATGGGCGAATTCGAGCGGGGCTTGCTTTGATGCAATATGCGTCCTACCTCATGGTATGGCGTAGATGCAATGCAAACTCACGCTACTCCAAAGGGAAAACCCGAAATGTAAAGACAATACCGAAGGGAAATAACCGAAGGGAAATGACTTGAAATATAAATGCCGAAGGGAGATATGTATATAGAGTATGTATATGAGCCCTTACTCGGGTCTTGCAAATAAGAGCGAAGGCTCAATGTGGGTGCGTCCTTGAATTGAAAGACTTACACACACGACATGAAATGAAACCCAAATAGTATAGGTCGGCCCTTACTTGGGTCTTGCAAATAAGAGCGAAGGCTCAATGTGGGTGCGTGCTTGAATTGAAAGACTTACACACACGACATGAAATGAAACCCAAATAGTATAGGTCGACCCTTACTTGGGTCTTGCAAATAAGAGCGAAAGCTCAATGTGTGTGAGAGTGCTTGAATTGAAAGACTTACACACACGACATGAAATGAAACCCAAATAGTAGGGGAGTGGATTAGGTGGCTGAGCTTGGGGAAGTGGAGGACACGGTTGGGATGGGTGAGGCGGCTTGGTGATGAAACCCGCCCCCAAGGGGGGGGGGGTTTATATAGGGCTAGGTAGGTCGGTTAGGGCTGGGTTTGGGTAGTGGTTAGGTGGTTTAGGTAGGGTGGTATGATGATAAGGTGGGCTGGAAAGGGTAGGGCCAGATATTTTAGATACAAGTGGTTTGGGTAGGTTGTGGGCTAGGGGTGGTTTAGGGGTTTAGGGTTTGGTTAGGTGGGTGGGTTCTAGGGTGAGGTTTAGTGAGCTAGGTTAGGTGATTAGGCTAGGATTAGGCTAGGTTTAGGGAATTTAACCTAGGTTTAGGGAAGGATTAGGGAAGTGGGTTAGGTGATTAGGATGGGATTAGGCCGGGATTAGGGAAGTAGGTTAGGTGATTAGGTTCAGATTAGGGGCGGATTAGGGTGGAAGGCTAGGATTAGGTATTTTGGGTTAGGTTTAGGTGAAGGAGCTCCCTTTTCATGGCCCATAGACTTTAACCACATCATGTTGGTGCAGCCCTAGGTTAGGTATTGGCTAATTACAAGCTTAAACCCACTCAATTAGGCTAACCCACATGATTAACCCCAAACTTGACACACAAGTCAAGCTTAATTACAACCACACTTGATCTTATCCACCCCCCCACTCTCTCTCATGCCCATAATCCCACGTGAATTTCAAGTGGGCCCCACCTCCATTTATGAGAAGGTGATGTGGGCCATGGATATGGATATTGGATTGGATTTTTGAATCCAAATCCAAATCCAAGTCCATACATGGGTTTGGATTGGGATCTGGATATATATGGTCCAGATCCAATCCAAACTGAACTCTGACTCCTTCGAGCTGTATTCGAAACAAACAGTTTGTGCGGGGCCTGACAGCATCAGTGCTCCGTCTGTGTTGGGTCTTCGCCAACATGATCGTCCGCCTCTGTTTTCACCTTCCGGAGATGACTTCAAACGAGGTTTCGATGATAACAGGATCTTGGACGTTCGAGATCCTGGGGGTGTGAATTTGATACAAGAGTTGCTGTGCCGGGCTTGACATGTGCTCCAGTTCCGGGCTCTTCTTAGCTCTACTGGTCCTGTCTGGATTAGGCCAAGCTGCTTCGGGGTTCCAAAACATGTTTTATAAAGGTTTTAAAAGCCATATTGTATGTTTTTGAAATACAGAGTTTAAAACATATGTACAGGGTTATCTGGAAGGCTCCTGGGTTTCCAGTCTCAAAATTGCCCTTTGGGGCTGCTTTTACAAAACCAGGTTGTTTCGAGGAATTCATGGGATTTCGGGGTGTTTACAATAACCAATCAGAATACGCAATGGGTTTTATAAATCCGGCTTTTAATAGATCTTCTAAACCCTCTTTGACTTGCGTGTGCACATTCGGGTGTATTTTCCTAAGCTTCTGCTTTATGGGTTTTACACCTGCATCTAAGGGAAGACGATGTTCGACAATGCTGGGGTCTATGCCCGGCATGTCTTCATACGTCCATGCAAACACATCTAAATAGGTTCATAGAAATGCAATGAATGCTAACCTTTCAGTTTCATGCAAGCATGCACCTATTTTGATGGATTTGGGATTGGAATCATCCCCTAGGTTCACTTCTATGAAATCTCCTCCTACTTACTGGGATGGTCTTTCAAAATCAAGAATTTTATGAAATTCTGGGAGCTCAGAAGTGGGATCTTCCTCCAGGGGATCCACTTCTGGGCTTTGATCATTCTCGTGGGCTATAGACCTAAGGGAATTTGATGCGTGGTTTTCAAAATGACCTGGTTTTGTACTTGGATTTTCAAGTGATTTCGAAATTTTTGGTCTGGCTATGCAGACGACGTTTCTTTCGAAATCCTTTTCTTTTGCCAAAGTCCTACCAGGAGTAGCTATGTACAAAATCTTTTTGGTATTTTCCAAATTTTCGATTTTTTTGGGTTTTTGTAAAACAAGAACCTTGGGAACTATACAAAGCACTCTATTTTCGAGTTTTTGTTTTTCCATTGTTTTTGGTTTTTCTTGTTTTTCGATTTTTTTGATTTTAAGATTTTCAAATGTTTTTGTATTTTTAGAAAAGGGATCTTCCGTCATACCTACAAAGGGAAAACACTACAGGTTAGACTCGGAATAGGAGGTCTAAATCGTAGGTCTCTTCTAAGACAGGTTTCGGGGCACCCTTGACCCAGGTGGTCACAAGGGGTGGCTCCGGCGGTATTCGGGGAGTATAGCCGATCCCATATCGGCTTGGATTGGCCCTAGGAAGGATGGGCTCTAGGAGACCCTGATTCTGCGCCCCTAGACTCTTGTAGGGCGTGTAGCCCATGTTCAACAGCATGTTCCATGACTTTTTGTTTTTTGAAAAGGTTTGATATAAGTCGTGGTCCTGGAACATGCTATCGTCCATATTGTGCTCATATGGCCTCTTGTCCAGGGGCTTTGGAAATAGGGAACACTTGGGTTTTCCTAGAAGGATTAGAATCGGGAGGGGGCCTGCTTTGGGCGGCCCCTTCACACATACAACCTTCCTAGGGTTGTTTAACACGAGTCGAGGTGGCTCAACCATAATTTGCCCCAAGTTAGCCTCATGGGCCTGGGATTTTGATAAACAAGGGGAGTTTATGATCCCCTGAAGCTGTGGGTGACTCTCACCTAGGATCACTATGACCTGGTCCCTAAAAGGGATCTTGACACACCTGTGGAAGGTGGATGGCACAGCGCACAAACTGTGTATCCAGGGCCTTCCCAGCAACAGGTTATAATAGGGGTGGATGTCCAAGACATGGAACACCCCCGTGTGTTCGATCCCTCCCGTTTCCATTGGGAGTTCGATGGATCTTAAAGGTCTAGACGCATTACCATCGTATCCAGTGATAACGATGGGGCTTGGGTTTACTAAAGTCAAGGTGACTCCGATTTTATACGCCACATGAAGTGGAAGGATGTTGAGCCCTCCTCCACCATCGACTAGGCACCTGTCCAGAGAGTGGTTGTTTAGAACCACCTCGATATGCAGGGCCTGGTTATGGGTTTCGTAGGGTCTATCTACATCATCTTCCGAGAAAGTGATGGGCGATTTTGCTCCTAATAAAGCCACTTGGGCAAACAAGGATTCCGGACTTATGTTCGAATCAACCTTGGCCCTTTCTAGAATTTTCTCTAATACAAGTCTATGCCTAGGCGAGGTTTTTATAAGCTCTAGGATAGACATGTGAATAGGAATCTTTGAAAGGTGGTTTTCAAAGTCATAAGGATTTAGGATGACTTTGTCCTTATCTGCTTTTGGCAAAACACTAGGGATACATGCTTTTGAGGGGCCAGGCACACTGACCACCTTTTGAGCACCTTGAAGGTGTGGGGGTTGATAGATCCTCCCGGATCTAGTGACTTCCCCCACGACCAGCCTAGGGTTCGCGCTAAATTTGGCTCTAAGGATGCGCTGAGGAGAACCTTGGATTTTCAAAACTGGTTTTACCGGGGATTCCACTTTTGGTGGTCCCCGAATGATGACTTGGGCGGGCTTCTCGTATAGTACAAGATGGGTGCACAAGTAGGTCGACCAGACTCTAGTTTTTGCGCTAGTTCCTTGGAAATGGTGAGGGTACATACCTCCTTTCCTTTCTCACTGCCACTGGCGTGTTTGGGAAAGGGTTCTTTGAAGATAGCTTGAGGTGGCTCAGGTTCCGCAGTGACCTGGAGCCGGCCTTCTGCTATCAAGTTCTCAATTTTATTTAAGAGGGAGAAGCAACATTTGGTATCATGGCCTTTGAGCCAATGATACTTACAAAATCGGTTTAAATACCCCCCTTTGGAAGTGACTCCTTCGGGGATTTCAGGGAGTTCTATCATGCCCTGGGCAAGTAGGAGGTCTAGGAAATCCGACACAGGTTGCCCCAGCGGAGTGTACTCCCGTTTTTCAACCGGTTTTTGAAAGTTTCGCTCCCTCTTATTTTCTAACTTTTCAAAAATTTTGGAAGTGCCTGCCATGTTTGGATCTACCCAGACATTGGCGATTTTATGGGGCTTTGCCCCTTTCTCCGTCGTGGGTAGCCCGTATGTGATGGGCTTTTCCAAGCGGGTTTTTGGAACGGCACTTCCTTTCCACAAGTGATCGTATGTCCCTTTTCGCAAGTTGGTTTCGAAAAGGGAGGCCTTTTTGATCAACTTATGGAAAGTTGAGATCTCATGGAGCGAGAGAAGGGTTTTTAACTCGCTTTTAAAGTTATCCAGGATGAGCATTACTGTGCATCCTTCGGATATGGGCTCTCGCACTTGGCCGAAAAGCGACCTCCATCTTATAATGAAGGCATGTACGTCTTCGTTCATGCTTTGTATCCCTTAAGGTATTCAGAGTCGGCGTGACTTCTACGTTGTGTGCAAATCTTTGCATGAAGCAGTTCGCTAACTCTTCAAAAGTAGTGAACTGGCTTAAGTCGTAGGAAGCCAGCCATTTGGTAGCTGTGCCTTTAAGGGATAAAGGGAACCAATACACCCATTTCATCGTGTCCTTTTTCTTCTTATGGGCTCAACGCGAGAAAAGCTGCAAGTGAGACCTAGGGTCTCCCATGCCATCATACCGATGGAAGTTTGGTATTTCATCGTCACTGTCTGTTTCGTAATCCATATGAAGGAAATCAGACAGGGCATAGATTCTTTTCACTTTATTCTGCCCTTTTAGCAACTGCTGTAGGGCTTTACGGTCCTTTTGTGTGAAGGACTCGTGGTATTGGTTGCCATCTATTACGGAGGCCTCTTTGTGCTTGCAAGGTTTTTCAGATTTTTTCTTAGGCCTTTGTTCACCGTTTGATGAACATGAATCGCCTACTTCAGCCTCTTGGCTGAGAGCATCGGTTTTGGCCTCAAACTCCCTTCTCAAGTCCTCGATCTCATCTAGTTTTATTTTGTTTTTGAAAATCCTCCTATAGTGAGAACTTGATGCGCATGAGCCTTGGCTCGACACTTCACTTGGATTGTATTTTGACAAGCTTTTCAAGCCTTTTCAAAATGTCCTAAGTACAAGCAAAGAAAACAAGTTAAAATGACACCTTTTTGCAAAATTTTCGCAAGACTTCTACTTTAAAACTCGATTTTTGAAAGGCTCACATCCCACCGGGCGTGCCAATCTCTGTAGACGCGCGAAAAATCCCTGCCTCTCACCTTTTCAGGGCTTGGAGCGGATCCTCTCGTGCGTCTATTGCCTATTTATGTAAACAGGGCGTGCCAGCTAGCTTACCTAAGCTAGCGAAGATATATTTAAACTGACTTCTAATCATGGCGACTGTGAGCAAGTGAGCTCTTGTCGTCGCAGACCTTCTTGCACCGATGCGCAAGGGTTAGTCTGTACACTTTGCAAAAATCGAGTTTTTTGGGATAGAAAGCCTACGAAGCGGTTCGAGGTGTCTAATTTGGGTCTTTTAGATGCGATTGCAATTTTTAGATCACGTGGATTTGCACGTGCCTAAGTCTTTCCTTTTATCCCTTTATGGGCCACCTAGTTTGTGTGTTATGAACACTCCACTACATGGGCGAATTCGAGCGGGGCTTGCTTTGATGCAATATGCGTCCTACCTCGTGGTATGGCGTAGATGCAATGCAAACTCATGCTACTCCAAAGGGAAAACCCGAATGTAAAGACAATACTGAAGGGAAATAACCGAAGGGAAATAACCGAAGGGAAATGACTTGTAAAGTAAATGCCGAAGGGAGATATGTATATAGAGTAGGTATATGGGCCCTTACTTGGATCTTGCAAATAAGAGCGAAGGCTCAATGTGGGTGCGTGCTTGAATTGAAAGACTTACACACACGACATGAAATTAAACCCAAATATAAATTGCAGTATGGCCTTGACTAAGGTCTTGGGAGTAAGAGTGAAAGCTCAATGTGTGTGAGAGTGCTTGAATTGAAGTACTACGCGCACAGCATGAAATTAAACCCAAATATAACTGCAATAGGCCTTGACTAAGGTCTTGGGAGTAAGAGCGAAAGCTCAATGTGTGTGAGAGTGCTTGAATTGAAAGACTTACACACACGACATGAAATGAAACCCAAATAGTATAGGTCGGCCCTTACTTGGGTCTTTCAAATAAGAGCGAAGGCTCAATGTGTGTGAGAGTGCTTGAATTGAAAGACTTACACACACGACATGAAATGAAACCCAAATAGTATAGGTCGGCCCTTACTTGGGTCTTTCAAATAAGAGCGAAGGCTCAATGTGTGTGAGTGCTTGAATTGAAAGACAACGCACCCAACTTAAGCAAAACCCTATAAAATCAAAGTATATATATATATATTTATGTATTAGGGGCTGATTAGGCCTGTGTGTGTTCAAAATCGTGCACAACTACGAGAGTGCACGTGTGTGGGTGTGCCAAGCCACGTTATTACAAGCTGGGGGAGACTATGCTCCGTTATTACAACCCCATATCGAATTGAATCTCAAGCAAGTATACAACTAAAGACCGAGTTAGGCACTTACTAATAGCTGGTCCGAAGATGCCTTGCTTGAGCGTGGGCTTGGCCTTCGCCTTGGGCTGCAAAAGGGAGCTCCGCGAGGTTGAACGGCAAGAGGTGCTGGCCGAGTGTCCTTGGCACGCGGAAGAGTCGCTTTGAAGGTGACCGAACACTAGAGATGGGCTGCTTTTGGTGTGTTTGGTTAAAGGACCTAAGTAGGGTCACTAAGGGGAGCTCAAAGGGAGACCTAATGGGGCACTTAAGGTTGGCGGGTTGCTAAGGCGGCTGGGAGTGATGTAGGGGAAGGGAGTGGCCGACTAAGGGAGTTTGGTGGTGGCGGGCTGCTAAGGCGGCTGGGAGTGATGTAGGGGAAGGGAGTTAGCTAGGAGATGGGACCAAGTGGTAGTGGGTAGGGTAAGTGTCTTGGGGTGATGTGGGCAGGTTTTAGGGAGTCGGATAGGGTGGCCGAATGGGACTAAAAGGGCTAGGTGGTGGCGGGTAGTTAGGGAGCTATGAGTTCGGCTGAGTGAGAAGGGTGGCAGCAAGTGGAAGGGCTAGTGTTAGGGTGCTATGGGAGTGGATTAGGTGGCTGAGAGTGGAGAGGGAGTGAAGAGGTGGTAAGGTAGGGTGTAGGGGACTTACCGGACGAAGAGAGGGTGGCGCTCGGTTGGAAGGAAGTGGTGCAGGTGGTGGCGTTCGGTTGGAAGGTGGTGGCAGAGGTGGTGGTGATACTCGGCTGGGAGGTGGTGGCATAGGTGGTAGCTGGACGTGGAGTAGGTGGAGCAGAAGGGGATTCGGCTGAGTGGGAAAGGGGAGGACCCGGCTGGGAATGGGTGGGCTTCTAGCTGTGAAACCCGCCCCCAAGGGGGGGGGTTTATATAGGGCTGGGTTAGGTCGGTTAGGGCTGGGTTTGGGGTAGTGGTTAGGTGGTTTAGGTAGGGTGGTATGATGATAAGGTGGGCTGGAAAGGGTAGGGCCAGATATTTTAGATACAAGTGGTTTGGGTAGGTTGTGGGCTAGGGTTGGTTTAGAGGTTTAGGGTTTGGTTATGTGGGTTGGTTCTAGGGTGAGGTTTAGTGGGCTAGGTTAGGTGATTAGGCTAGGATTAGGCTAGGTTTAGGGAAATTAACCTAGGTTTAGGGAAGGATTAGGGAAGTAGGTTAGGTGATTAGGTGGGGATTAGGCCATGATTAGGGAAGTAGGTTAGGTGATTAGGTTCAGATTAGGGGCGGATTAGGGTGGAAGGCTAGGATTAGGCATTTTTGGTTAGGTTTAGGTGAAGGAGCTCCCTTTGCATGGCCCATAGACCTTAACCACTTCATGTTGGTGCAGCTCTAGGTTAGGTTTTGGATAATTACAACTTAAACCCACTTAATTAGGCTAACCCACATGACTAACCCCAAACTTGACACACAAGTCAAGCTTAATTACAACACACACTTGATCTTATCCACCCCCACTCTCTCTCATGCCCATAATCCCACGTGAATTTCAAGTGGGCCCCACCTCCATTTATGAGAAGGTGATGTGGGCCATGGATATGGATATTGGATTGGATTTTTGAATCCGAATCCAAATCCAAATCCAAGTCCATACATGGGTTTGGATTGGGATCTGGATATATATGGTCCAGATCCAATCCAAACTGAACTCTGACTCCTTCGAGCTGTGTTCGAAACGAACGGTTTGTGCGGGGCCTAACAGCATCAGTGCTCCGTCTACGTTGGGTCTTCGCCAACATGATCGTCCGCCTCTGTTTTCGCCTTCCGAAGATGACTTCAAACGATGTTTTGATGATAACAGGGTCTTGGACGTTCGAGATCCTGGGGGTGTGGACTTGATACAAGAGTTGTTGTGCCAGGCTTGACATGTGCTCCGGTTCCGGGCTCTCCTTAGCTTTCATGGTCCTGTCCGGATTAGGCCAAGCTGCTTCGGGGTTTCAAAACATGTTTTAAAAAGGTTTTAAAAGCCATATTGTATATTTTGAAATACGGAGTTCAAAACGTATGTATAGGGTTGTCTGGAAGGCTCCTGGGTTTCCAAACTCAAAATAGCCCTTTGGGGCTACTTTTTATAAAACCAGGTTGTTTTGAGGAATCCGTTGGATTTCGGGGTGTTTACAAGGATCACACGAGTTTGCCTTTGCACCTTATTCACATGTCTCAGGGCAGCTATCCCTAAAATTTTCGAAAATTGGAATTTAATCCAAATCCTACATATGATACTTCTTTAAGTATTGAACATTGATAGGATCTGCTAAATTCCTACCTTGTACTTGGATTTTCAAGTGATTTCGAAATTTTTGGTCTGGCTATGCAGACGACGTTTCTTTTGAAATCCTTTTCTTTTGCCAAAGTCCTACCAGGAGCAGCTATGTACAAAATCTTTTTGGTATTTTCCAAATGTTCGATTTTTTTGGTTTTTTGTAAAACAAGAACCTTGGGAACTATACAAAGCACTCTATTTTCGAGTTTTTGTTTTTCCATTGTTTTTGGTTTTTCTTGTTTTTCGATTTTTTTTATTTTAAGGTTTTCAAATGTTTTTGTATTTTTAGAAAAGGGATCTTCCGTCATACCTACAAAGGGAAAACACTACAGGTTAGACTCGGAATAGGAGGTCTAAATCGTAGGTCTCTTCTAAGGCAGGTTCCGGGGCACCCTTGACCCAGGTGGTCACAGGGGGTGGCTCCGGCGGTATTCAGGGAGTATAGCCGATCCCATACCGGCTTGGATTGGCCCTAGGAAGGATGGGCTCTAGGAGACCCTGGTTCTGTGCCCCTAGGCTCTTGTAGGGCGTGTAGCCCATGTTCAACAACATGTTCCACGACTTTTTGTTTTTCGAAAAAGTTGGATACAAGTCGTAGTCCTGGAACATGCTATCGTCCATATTGTGCTCATATGGCCTCTTGTCCAGGGGCTTTGGAAATAGGGAACGCTTGGGTCATCCTAGAAGGGTTAGAATCGGGAGGGGGCCTGCCTTAGGCGGCCCCTTCACATATACAACCTTCCTAGGGTTGTTCAACACGAGCCGAGGTGGCTCAACCATAATTTGCCCCAGGTTAGCCTCATGGGCCTGGGAGCTTGATAAACAAGGGGAGTTTATGATCCCCTGAAGCTGTGGGTGACTCTCACCTAGGATTACAACGACCTGGTCCCTAAAAGGGATCTTTACACACTTGTGGAAGGTGGATGGCACAGCGCACAAACTGTGTATCAAGGGCCTTCCCAACAACAGGTTTTAATGGGGGTGGATGTCCAAGACATGGAACAGCCCCTTGTGTTCGATCCCTCCCGTTTCCATTGGGAGTTCGATGGATCCTAAAGGTCTAGACGCATTCCCATCGTATCCAGTGATAACGATGGGGCTTGGGTTCACCGAAGTCAAGATGACTCCGATTTTGTACGCCACATGAAGTGGAAGGATGTTGAGCCCTCCTCCACCATCGACTAGAAACCTGTCCAGAGAGTGGTTGTTTAGAACCACCTCGATATGCAAGGCCTGGTTATGGGTTTCGTAGGGTCTATCTACATCATCTTCCAAGAAAGTGATGGGCGATCTTGCTCCTAATAAAGCCACTTGGGCAGGCAAGGATTTCGGACTTATGTTCGAATCAACTTTGGCCCTTTCTAGAATTTTCTCTAATACAAGTCTACGCCTAGGCGAGGTTTGTATAAGCTCTAAGATAGACATGTGAATAGGAATCTTTGAAAGGTGGATTTCAAAGTCATAAGGATTTAGGATGACTTTGTCCTTATCTGCTTTTGGCAGAACACTAGGGATACATGCTTTTGAGGGGCCAGGCATACTAACCACCTTTTGAGCACCTTGAAGGTGCAGGGGTTGATAGATCCTCCTGGATCTAGTGACTTCCCCCACGACCAGCCTAGGGTTTGCGCTAAACTTGGCTCTAAGGATGAGCTGAGGAGAACCTTGGGTTTTCAAAACTGGTTTTATCGGGGATTCCACTTTTGGTGGTCCCCGAATGACGACTTGGGCGTGCTTCTTGTATTGTACAAGAATGGGCGCACAAGTGGGTCGACCAGACTCTGGTTTTTGCGCTAGTTCTTTGGAAATGGTGAGGGTACATACCTCCTTTCCTTTCCCACTGCCACTGGCGTGCTTGGGAAAGGGTTCCTTGAAGATAGCTTGAGGTGGCTCAAGTTCCGCAGTGACCTGGAGCCAGCCTTCTTCTCTCAAGTTCTCAATTTTCTTTAAGAGGGAGAAGCAGCGTTTGGTATCATGGCCTTTGAGCCGATGATACTTACAAAATTGGTTTAAATACCCCCCTTTGGAAGTGACTCCTTCGGGGATTTCAGGGAGTTCTATCATGCCCTGGGCAAGTAGGAGGTCTAGGACCTCCGACACAAGTTGCCCCAGTGGAGTGTACTCCCGTTTTTCAACCGGTTTTTGAAAGTTTCGCTCCCTCTTATTTTCTAACTTTTCAAAATTTTTGGAAGTGCCCGCCACGCTTAGATCCACCCGGACATTGGCGATTTTATGGGGCTTTGCCCCTTTGTCCATCATGGGTAGCCCGTATGTGATGGGCTTTTCCAAGCGGGTTTTTGGAACGGCACTTCCTTTCCATAAGTGATCGTATGTCCCTTTTCACAAGTTGGTTTCGAAAAGGGAGGCCTTTTTGATCAACTTATGGAAAGTTGAGATCTCATGGAGCGAGAGAAGGGTTTTTAACTCGCTTTTAAAGTTATCCAGGATGAGCATTACTGTGCATCCTTCGGATATGGGCTCTCGCACTTGGCCCAAAAGTGACCTCCATCTTATAATTAAGGCATGTACGTCTTCGTTCATACCTTGCTTTGTATCCCTTAAGGTATTCAGAGTCGGCGTGACTTCTACGTTGTGTGCAAATCTTTGCATGAAGCAGTTCGCTAACTCTTCAAAAGTAGCGAACTGGCTTAAGTCGTAGGAAGCCAGCTGTAAACACCCCAAAAACCCAAATACTTTTCAAAACCAAATGCCTGGTTCGAAAACCAGTTCAAAAGCTAAGTTTGGAATTTTTGAAAAAAACTCAGGAACTCAAAACATTTCAAAATTCTGTTTTCCAACCCTGTTTGAAACATGAAAAATCTTCAAAATGGACGAAAGTCCTATTTTTACGAAAGACCAGATGAACAGTTGAAGCCCGGCTCAAAACAGTCGCAAAAGATTCAAAAAGTTCAAAGCTCAAGCCCAACCCGATGAAAAGTGAATTTGGAGGACGAAAAAGAAGCCCAGGCCACAAACGAGTTTCAAGCTTGAAGCATCAAAGGCCAAGCCAAAAGCATCTCTGAAATCACGAAAAATCCAAGTCAAAAGCAAGAAGAAACAGTCGAAACAGAGTCTAGAAAGACGAAAAGAAGCTCGGACGATGAAAATGGGAAAAACCCAGCGTAAGACGGAATCATGATGAACTCAGGACCCGCACGAAGCATCCGGCTTGAAACGCCAGAAAGGACTGAAGAAGAGAAAAATTTGGATCAAATTTGGATCCAAAAATCCAGATCCAGATCCAAGATCCATATCCAAACGAAACTTGGATTGGATTGGATCCGGATTTTAGAAACCAACAAAGGATCCATATCCACACAAGGGGCCTATAAAAGGACGTGAGTGGGCTGGCTTTGAAGGGGACGAATTTCCAGCATTTTACGTTGGTAGTTTGGGGGGGGAAGAGAGAGAGAGAGAGAGAGGAAGGTCAACAAAAGGGGTTGGCCTTCCCCTCTTGTTTTGTAAAATTGTGGGTTGATCTTGTGGGCTGCACTCAAGTGTAAGTTGAAGCATTTCATGCCTTGTATGTTGCTGGAAATGAAGAGAAACCTGGCGGCATTGGATGGGCTTTCTTTAATGGAGATTGGCTGCGTTGGAAACGAGATCAAATGAGCTGATAGGTTGTCAAGGTAAGCCCCTTAAATCCTGCCCAAAGCCCCCTCTTTTCGTACCTCTCAAAACCACCTAAACTCTAAAACATAAAACGTCAAAAAGTCCAGCCAAGATGCTGGCCGAACTTCACTAAAGGAATGATCCTAGTTCTACCTAAGACTACTCTAATCTAGAACCATACCCAGCTCGGCCATTGGCTGGCCAAGCTCACCTTAGATCCCTCCCAGCCAAACCATCTAGCACTAAACCACCTAAACTATTTCCTAAACCAAAACTACTCCTAGAGACCTAGCCAAAACCCATAGTGCATTAGCTTGTCAATCATATCTTGTCAATCTAGCCCAGGTCACGATCTAGGATCAACCTTCTACGCAGCTGGTCGTCTCGCAGAGGAAAGTCCATCCAACGGCTATATCCAAGGTCAGGTTTCATTGAAAAAGGAAGCCCAAGCAAACGACGAGTAAGTGCTCTAATCTAGTTCTTTACGTTGTTTCAAATTCAATTCAATTTGATACGGGGTTGTAATAATGGAGCGTAGTCTCCCCCCGGGATGTAATATTATGGTTTGAAACACGAATCACACACGTACACTCGAGCCTTTCCACTCTTAACTGTACACATTTCACACACCTTTGCTTTGGAGTTGCGTGCGTGTGTTCTATTTCAAGTTCTCACACGTGTACCCAAGTTCACATGAGCGCTTGCTCCACACTCACACGCACATTTTGGGCCTCGACAGTCCATAGGATATAGCCATATTTATATACTTTCAGTTGCGTGGGTTTTATATTCAAAGTCGTGTGCATTTCAATTCCAACTCTCACACGTGCACCCAAGTTCACATGAGCGCTTGCTCCACACTTACAAGCACATTTTGGGCCTTGTCAGCCCATAAGATATAGTTGTATCTATGTACTTTCTGCTAGGTTTTAAGGTTCCGCTGCATGAGTTGTCTTTTAATTTATACACAACACACACTCGCACAATTGAGCCTTTCCGCTCTTAAGATATAGCTATATTTCCCTTCTGCAATTTCCCTTCTGCAATTTCCCTTTTGCAAATTCCCTTCTGCAATTTCCATTTTGTCCTGTCTTTAAATTTCGGGTTTTCCCTTTAAGTTGTGTGTGTTGCATCGCATACACGCCACACTCGAGATAGGAAGCATATTTGCATCGAACAATCTTAAGGCAAATCGTGTAAAAATCTGCCAAAATCAAGCACTTGATGCACACAAACACAAGCCTGAATTGGCTAAAAATCCAAGAAAATAGGAACGTGTAGATCCCTTGTATAAAATTTGCAATTTTGACAAAACCAATTGATAAAAACACTTTTTATGTTTTCAAAAGAGTCGTGTTTGTTCAAAAATCAAAATTTTCTGAAAAGCGTACAGATTGACCCTTGAGCACCGGTTCAAGAAGGTCTACGACGAAAAGATCCCACTTATCCACAGTCGCCCCAAAAGTCAGATATTTTTCAAAACTTACTTCGCTGGTTTGAGAAAGCTAGCTAGCACGCCCTTTTTAAAAGCAACGTAAACACGAAAAAAATTCACTTCAGGCCTAAGAACCCGGAGTCGAGGATTTTCCGTGTCTACAGATTTGGCACGCCCGGTGGGACGTGGGTCTTAAAGAAAATCGATACAAACAAACAGGTCTCTTGAAAAAAAAAATTTCCAAGAAAAAGTGTTTTAACTCTTTGTCTTTTTGCATTTTTGTAAACACCCCGACATCCCACGAATTTCTTAAACGAATCTGGTTTTATACAAGCAGCCCCCAAAGGGCCATTTTGAGTTTGGAAACCCAGGAGCCTTCCAAACAACCCTGTATATATGTTTTAAACTTTATCTTTCAAAAACATATGATATAGCTTTTGAAAACCCTCTTAAAACACGTTTTGAAACCCCAAAAGTGGCTTGGCCCGATCAAGACAGGACCAGGAGAGCCAAGAAGAGCCCGGAACCGGAGCACCTGTCGAGCCCGGCGCAGCAACTCTTGTATCTGATTCACATCCCAGGATCTCGAACGTCCAAGACCCTGTTCTTATCAAAATAGCATTTGAAGTCATCTCCGGAAGGCAGAAACGGAGGCGGACGACTATGTTGGCGAAGACCCAACGCAGACGGAGTACTGATGCTGTCAGGCCCCGCACAAATCGTCCGTCTCGAACCCAGCTCGAAGGAGTCAGAGTTCAGTTTGGATTGGATCTGGACCATATATATCCAGATTCCAATCCAAACCCATATGTGGACTTGGATTTGGATTTGGATCCAGAGAATCCAATCCAATATCCCATGGCCCACATCACCTTCTCATAAATGGAGGTGGGGCCCACTTGGAATTCACGTGGGATATTGGGCATGAGAGAGAGTGGGGGTGAAAAATATCAAGAGTGTTGTATTAAGCTTGACTTGTGTGTCAAGTTTGGGTTAAGCATGTGGGTTAGCCTAATTGAGTGGGTTTAAGCTTGTAATTAGCTAAAACCTAACCTAGGGCTGCACCAACATGGGGTGATCAAGGTCTATGGGCCATGCTAAGGGAGCTCCTTCACCTAAACCTAGCCCAAAATGCCTAAACCTAGCCTAAACCCCTAATCCACCCCTAATCTGAACCTAATCACCTAACCCACTTCCCTAATCCCATCCTAATCCTAACCTAATCACCTAACCCACTTCCCTAATCCTTCCCTAAACCTAGATTAATTTCCCTAATCCTAGCCTAAACCTAGCCTAATCACCTAACCTAGCTCACTAAACCTCACCCTAAAACACAACCACCTAACCTAGCCCTAAACCCCTAAACCACCCTTAGCCCACGATTTACCCAAACCCCTAGTTTTAAAATATCTGGCCCAACCCCATCCAGCCCACCTTATCTACATACCACCCTACCTAAACCACCTAACCACTACCCACAGCCCAGCCCTAACCGACCTACCCATCCCCTATTTAAACCCCCCTCATTGTGGGCGGGTTTTCTAAGTGGGAACCACTCTACCTCACCCAGCCGGGCCCTCTCCTTCTCCCTTCTCTCACCCAGCCGGGACAACTCCCCACCTTGGCCTGCTCCAGCTGCTCCACCAGCCGCCACCTGCTCCGCCACCTTCCCTCTTCCGTCCACCACCACTACCCCTCAGCCGGACGCCATCATCTTCCCCCAACTGAACCAGCCGACAGCCACCTGCCCGCCACTTTCCCACTCCATCCGCCACTTCTCCCCATTCGGTAAGTACCTTGCACCTTACCTAGCCCCCTTCTCTACCACCTCTCCACTCTCAGCCACCCATCCTCCCTTCAGCTCAGCCCCTTTGCCGCCACCACCTAAACCTAGCCGAACCTAGTATAACCCAAGTTGCTGGCCACTACTTAGCCACCATCTCCCATTCGGCCAACCCCCCTAGGTGTCCTATTTGGCCTTCCCACTAGCTCACCTTTTAGGTCCAGTTTCCCTAAGTACCCAACTTCCCTAGTGATCCTAATACCCACTTGTTCAGCCACTCTAAACTCCCTACTTGGAGGCGCCACCTACTTGCCACCGGCCCCCTTCGAGGCGTCTATCCCGCGCCCCATTTGCAGCCGGCCAGCACCCTTGATCACCTACCTTCGCGGAGCTCCCGTTTGCAGCCCAAAGCCAAGGCCACGCTCAAGCAAGACCTCTACGGACCAGCTACCCGTAAGTGTCTAAACTCGGTTTTTAGTCGTACACTTGCTTGAAATTCAATTTGATACGGGGTTGTAATAACGGAGCATAGTCTCCCCCCGCTTGTAATAACGTGGCTTGGCACAACCACACACGTGCACTCTCTTAGTCGTGCACAATTTTGAACACACACGGGCCTAATCAGCCCCTAATATATAAATGTACATATATATTCCATTCTCGAAGGGTTTTGTTTATGTTGGGTGCGTTGTCTTTCAATTCAAGCACTCTCACACACATTGAGCTTTCGCTCTTATTTGAAAGACCCAAGTAAGGGCCGACCTATACTATTTGGGTTTCATGTCATGTCGTGTGAGTAAGTCTTTCAATTCAAGCACTTTCACACACATTGAGCCTTCGCTCTTACTCCCAAGACCTTAGTAAAGGCCTTATTGCAGTTATATTTGGGTTTCATTTATGTCGTGTGTGTAGTACTTCAATTCAAGCACTCTCACACACATTGAGCCTTCGCTCTTACTCCCAAGACCTTAGTCAAGGCCATACTGCAATTTATATTTGGGTTTAATTTCAAGCACGCACCCACATTGAGCCTTCGCTCTTATTTGCAAGACCCGAGTAAGGGCTCATATACATAAGATATATACATATCTCCCTTCGGTTATTTCCCTTCGGTTATTTCCCTTCGGTTATTTCCCTTCGGTTATTTCCCTTCGGTTATTTCCCTTCTGTTATTTCCCTTCAGTATTGTCTTTACATTTCGGGTTTTCCCTTTGGAGTAGCGTGAGTTTGCATTGCATCTACGCCATACCACGAGGTAGGACGCATATTGCATCAAAGCAAGCCCCGCTCGAATTCGCCCATGTAGTGGAGTGTTCATAACACACAAACTAGGCGACCCAAAAAGGGATAAAAGAAAAGACTTAGGCACGTGCAAATCCACGTGATCTAAAATATGCAATCGCATCTTAAAGACCCGAAATAGACACCTCGAACCGCTTCGTGGACTTTCTCCCCAAAACTCGATTTTTGCAAAAGCGTACAGACTGACCCTTGCGCATCGGTGCAAGAAGGTCTGCGACGACAAGAGCTTACTTGCTCACAGTCGCCACGTTTAGAAGTCAGTGTTAAATATATCTTCGCTAGCTTGAGTAAGCTAGCTGGCACGCCCTATTTATATACATAGGCCTTAGACGCACGATAAGATCCACTCCAAGCCCCGAAAGAGGCAAAGAGGCGGGGATTTTCGCGCGTCTACAATTTTCATAGTTAGGATTTTAAAGCATCGGAGTCATGTCGAGATCAGGCTCCAATGAAGTGTCTAGCCGTGCCTCATGCACCTCAAGTTCTCGATCTAAAAAAATTTTGAAAACTCAAAACCAAAGAGATGAAATAGAGGAATTGAGAAAAGATTTTGAGTCCAAGATCGCTGCTCTTAGCCAAGATGCTGAGGCAGCTGATTCATGTTCGTCAAATGGCGAACAAAAGGCCCGAAAAAGATTTGAGAAAACTTGCAAAAATAAGGAGACTTCCCCAATAGGATCGTAAAGCCCTACAGCAGCTGCTAAAAGGGCAAAATAAAGAGAAAAAGACGTACGCCCTGTCTGATTTTCTTCTGTTAGATTATGAAACAGACAGCGACGATGAAATACCGAATTTCCATCGGTATGATGGCACGGGAGACCCTAGGTCTCACCTGCAACTTTTCTCTCGTCGAGCCCACAAGAGAAAGAAGGACTCGATGAAATGGGTGTATTGGTTTCCTTTATCCCTCAAAGGTACAGCTTCGAAATGGCTAGCTTCCTACGATCTGAGCCAGTTCGCAACTTTTGAAGAGTTAGCGAGCTGTTTCATGCAAAGATTTTCACACAACGTAGAAGTTACGCCTACCTTAAATACTTTGAGGGATACAAAGCAAGGTATGAACGAGGATGTACATGCATTTATCGTTCGATGGAGGTCCCTCCTTGGGCAGGTGCGAGAGCCCATATCCGAAGGATGCGCAGTAATGCTCATCCTGGATAATTTTACAATTGAATTGAAAACCCTTCTCTCCCTACACGAAATCTCTACTTTCCAAAAACTGATTAAAAAGGTATCTCTTTTTGAAACAAACTTGAAAAAAGGGATTTATGACCATCTATGGAAAGGAAGTATAATTTCAAAAACTCGATTAGAAAAACCCAGCAATTTCGGGTTACCCGCCATGGACAAAGGGGCAAAACCCCACAAAATCGCCAATGTCCGGGTAGATCCAAGGTTGGCGGGCACTTCAAAGAATTTTGATAATTTTGAAAATAGAAAAGACAAAAAAATACAAAAATCCTTTGAAAAACGGGAGTACACTCCTCTGGGGTAACCTGTGACGGAGGTCCTAGACCTCCTACTCGCCCAAGGAATGATCGAACTCCCCGAAATCCCTGAGGGAATCACTTCCAAAGGGAGGTTTTTAAACAGATTCTGCAAGTATCATTGGCTCAAAGGCCATGATACGAAGCAATGTTTTTCCCTCCTAAACAAAATCGAGAACTTGATAGCAGAGGGCCGGCTCCAGGTCACTGAGGAACCAGAGCCTGCCCAAGCTATTTTCAAAGAACCCTTCCTTAATCATGCAAGTACCAGTGGGAAGGGTAAAGAAGTATGTGCTCTCACAATTTCGAAGAGTTTAGCGCATACATATAAGTCTGGCTTTTCTACTTGTACATCTACCCTCATCCTTCATAGGAAATCTGCCCAAGTAGTGATTTGGGAACCACCAAGAGTTCCGTCCCCAGTTAAACCAGTTTTAAAAATCCGAGGTGCTCCAAAATATCCGATTAGAGCCATGGTAGGTACGAATCCTAGGTTGATCGTGGGAGAGGTGACAAGATCCAGAAGGATCTATCAGCCCCCACATCTACAAAATGCTAAAAAGGTGGTCAGTGTACCTGGCCCCTCAAAAGCATGTATTCCTGGAGTTCTGCCCAAAACGGACAAAGGAAAAATTGTTTTGAACTTGTATGATTTTGAAAACCATCTTTCGAAGATTCCCATTAACATGTCCATCCTAGAGCTAATACAAACCTCGCCTAGGCATAGACTTGTATTAGAAAAAATCCTAGAAAGAGCAAAAGTTAGTTCAAATATTACTCCAAAGTCCTTGTCCAACCAAGTGGCGTCCATAGGTGCAAAAACGCCTATCATGTTTTCGGAAGAGGATCTCGAAAGACCTTATGAATCCCATAATCAGGCCCTACACATCGAGGTGGTATTGAATCACCACTCTCTGGATAGGTGTCTAGTTGATGGAGGAGGAGGGCTCAATATCCTTCCGCTTCACATAGCATATCAAATCGGAGTCACCTTGACTTCCATGAATCCAAGCCCCATCGTAATCACTGGATACGATGGAAATGCGTCTAGACCCTTAGGATCCATTGAACTCCCCATGGAAACGGGAGGGATAGCTCACGTGGGGGTATTCCATGTTTTGGACATCCACCCCCACTACAACCTATTGCTGGAAAGGCCTTGGATACACAGCCTGCATGCTGTGCCGTCCACCTTCCATAGGTGCGTAAAAATCCCTTTCGAAAATCAAGTCGTTGTGATCCTAAGTGAGAGCCATCCACAACTGCAGGGGATTCAGAGCTCCCCATGTCTGTCAAGTTCCCAGACCTACAAGGTCGACCCGGGGCAAACCATAGTCGAGCTACCAAAGCTCACCCTTCAGATGCCTAGGAAGGTTGTATATATTCAGGGGCCGCCCAAGGCTGGCCCACTCAAGACGTTAACCATCCCAAGAAAATCCAAACGTCAGTTGTTTTCAAAACCCCTGGACCGAAAACCTTATATGTGCATAACATGGACGATAGAAAGTTCCAGGACCACAAATTATATGAAAACTTTTCCAAAAACAAAAAATCCTGGAACATGTTATTGAACATGGGGTATATGCCTTACAAAAGTCTAGGGCAACAAAACCAGGGTCTCATAGAACCCATCTTGCCTAAGGTCCACCAAAACTGACATGGGATCAGCTATACTCCCAGAATACCACTAGAACCACCCCCTGTGACCACCTGGGTCAAGGGTGCCCTGCAGCCTACCCAAGCAGAAACCTACGATTTAGACCTCTTGTTCGGAGTCTAACCCGTGGCGTTTTCCTTTGTAGGTATGATGGAAGATCCCTCAATCAAAAACCCAAAAACATTTGAAAAATCTGAAATTCAAAAAATTGAAAAATCCCAAAAATCAAAAACATTTGAAAAAGATCAAAAAATCGAAAAAACAGTTATTTGTATAGTTCCCAAAGTTCTTTCTTTGCAAAAATCTAAAAAAATCAAAAATTTGCAAAATACCAAAAACAAAATCCTGTATTTAGTAGCTCCTGGCAAAGGTTTTGAAAAAGCAAAGGATTTCGAAAAGAAAGTCCTCTTCATAAGAGGACCAAAGTCTTCAAAACCTCCACAAAATCCAAAACAAAAACCAGGCGTTTGCGAAAACTATGCGTCAAGTCCAAATTCCCTAAGATTCAGAATTCTTGAGAATGATCAAAGACCAGAAGTAGATCCTCTCGAAGAAGATCCTACTTCTGAACTCCTAGAATTTCACAAAATTCTCGATTTTGAAAAACCTTCGAAATCAGTAGGAGGGGATTTCATAGAGATAAACTTAGGGAATGATTCGAAGCCCAAACTCATTAAGGTAGGTGCATGTTTGCATGAGCATGAAAGAGCATCATTCATCGAATTTTTGAAAACCTATGTTGATGTGTTCACATGGACGTATGAAGACATGCCGGGTATAGACCCGAATGTTGTAGAGCATCGCCTTCCCTTAGATTCAGATGCAAAACTCGTAAAACAAAAGCTTAGGAAGATACATCCGAATGTGCATTCACAAGTCAAAGAGGGTTTAGAAGATCTGTTAAAAGCCGGATTTATAAAACCCATTGCATATTCTGATTGGTTATCCAATATAGTTGTTGTTCGAAAAACCAGTGGGAAAATTCGGATATGCATCGATTTTAGAAACCTGAATAAAGCCACGCCAAAAGATAATTTCCCTTTACCAAACATTGATTTGATAGTCGATAGTACTGCAAATCATGAAATGTTTTCGTTCATGGATGGCTATTCAGGATATAACCAAATCAAACTAAGCCCACGAGATCAGGCTAAGACCACTTTCACAACCCCATGGGGCACGTACTGCTATACAGTCATGCCCTTTGGTTTGAAAAATGCTGGCGCCACGTACCAGAGAGCTATGACCTCGATCTTTCACGATCAGATTCATGAGCTCGTAGAGGTATATGTAGATGATCTCCTGGCTAAGTCAAAAACTCGATGCACTCATCTCGAATGCTTACAAAAGATTTTCGAAAGGCTTAGACTTTATAACATAAAGCTAAACCCTCAAAAGTGCATATTCGGTGTAGAATCTGGTAAGCTTTTAGGATTTATGGTAAGCCAAAGGGGCATAGAAGTCGACCCCTCTAAGTGTAGAGCCATCATAGACATGACTCCACCCTCAAATCTCACGCAGATTCGTAGCCTCCAGGGTCGATTACAATCCATTCGCAGGTTTATTTCAAACCTGGCAACTAGATGCGAACCCTTCAACAAGTTGCTGAGGAAGGGTACGAAATTTTTATGGGATGACGAGTGCCAAAAATCATTTGAAAGGTTAAAAGCGTACTTAGTTAATCTCCCTGTTTTAAACCCTCCAAAACCAGGAAAACCTCTTCTACTTTACATTTCTGTGCATGCGAATGCCTTGGGAGCTCTGTTAGCTCAATACGAGGATGACACTCACAAGGAATGTGCCATATACTATCTTTCGAAAACTCTCCTGGCTTACGAAAGGAATTATCAGGCCATGGAAAAGACGTGCTTGGCCCTAGTTTGGGCCTGCCAGAAATTTCGACACTATTTCCTAGATCATGAGATCTGGATAGTGTCCAAGCTTGACCCAATCAAGCACTTATTCGAAAAACCCATTCTCACGGGTAGATTGGGCAAATGGCAACTCCTTCTAATGGAGTATGATTTAAAATACCATCACCAAGTCTCCATTAAGGGGCAAGCCCTAGCAGACTACGTGGCTGACTTCCCCCTAGAAGATGCGTATCCCACACTCAATGAAATGCCTGATGAAGGCATATTGCAAAACCATTTTCAAAACCACATTCTGGCAAACTCTTTCGAAAAACAAGTGTGGAAGATGCACTTCGACGGGGCACGAAACCAACGAGAGGCCGGTGCCGGGATCATCCTCGTATCCCCTGAAAAGGGAGAGATCCCCATAGCAATTCGCCTAGATTTCGAATGTTCCAACAATATAGCCGAGTATGAAGCACTCATACAAGGTTTAAAAGTTTTGAAAACTCTAGGGGCATCATGCATCGAGGTCTTTGGAGATTCACTCCTGGTCATAAACCAAGTTTTAAAAATTTGGCAAGTTCGAAATGAAAAACTACTTCCATATCACGAATTGGCCACTCAACTGGTCAAGTCATTCCAATCATGTACACTCACACACGTGGGAAGAGAGGATAATGGCATTGCTGATGCCCTCTCATCCCTGGGTTCAGCCCTGAGGGTCGATCCCACTATGGGAACCAGACCCCTTGAAATATGGCACGCACCCACTCCTTCCATACATGATTTGGAAATTTGCCAAAATAACACGGATCTGGATGAAAAACCTTGGTTTTATGACATAAAGCATTTTTTAGAAAACGGGGGATTCACTGAAGACGCCACATCTAAAGATAAGGCATTCGTCCGAAAAATTTCTACCCGATACACGATTTTAGGCGGGGTTCTGTATAAAAAAAGTTTTACCGGCATCTTACTAAGATGTGTCGACCTAAAGGAGGCTAGGACTATTATGCACGAATTCCAAGATGGAGAATGTGGAGGTCATGTCAATGCCAACATGATGGCAATGAAAATACTTAGAGTAGGTTATTTTTGGTCCACCCTGAGAAAAGATTGCCACGATTATGTTAGGAAATGTCATCCGTGTCAGGTGCATGGTCATGCCATCCATATCCCCTCATCATCACTGCATTCCATAGTCAGCCCCTGGCCATTCACCATGTGGGCGTTTGATATCGTAGGACCAATTTCTCCAAAGGCATCGAATGGACACAGGTTCATTTTAGCAGCCACAGAGTATTTTTCCAAATGGGTCGAAGCCACCTCCCTGACCAACGTCCAGGGCCAACACGTGGTAGCTTTTATTAGGAAAAACATCTTGGCTCGATTTGGAGTTCCAAGAGATCTCATGTCCGATAATGACACCCCATTCAAAAATGAGCGGATGGTCAAGCTGTGCAACAAGTATGGCATAAATCATCACTTCTCGTCGCCTTATTACCCTCAAGGCAACGGCCAAGCCGAAGCCACCAACAAGACTCTCATCAGCATTGTTGAGAAAACATTAGAAAAGGGTAGAACATGGCACGAGAAGCTGGATGAAGCCTTATGGGCTTATAGGACTTCCATCCGCACTCCCACAAATGCCACGCCCTTTGAGTTGGTCTACGGCACCAATGCCGTTCTCCCCATTCATACACGTCTGCATTCATTTCACACATCCATTGCACTCGACCTCCCCATAGAGACACTTCAGCATGCTAGGATGACCGAATTAGATCTGTTAGATGAAAGGCGACTCCTTGCTATGGATCATGCTCACGCATACCGGCAAAGGATCGCCCGACATTATAAGAAGCATATGAAACCTCGCCATTTCAAAGATGAAGATCTCGTTTTAAAAATCATCCACCATCGTGGCCCATATCCACTCGGAAAGTGGCGGCCCAAGTGGGATGGCCCTTACGTTGTACGTGGAACCACCACGAACAATTCTTATTGGTTAACTGATGTCGAGGGTAGGAATTTAGCAGATCCCATAAATATTCAGTATTTGAAAAAGTATCACGTATAGGGTCTGAGTTAAATTCCCATTCTGCAAAAAAATATTTTTGGAAAAATCTATTTTGAAACTTCGAAATCAAGGACTCAATGTGAGTTGTGTAAACCTGGAAGAGAGAATCGATATTTTGTGAAAAAGGTAGAGCTTTTCAAATATGTGGTTACATTTCAAAATCCTTCTTTTTACAAAGAAAGGCCTAGTTCAATATAGCAAGATATTTACAAGTAGTACGTGCTATTTCTAAATAGGCTGATCTGGAATGGATCGAGTATGACCTTGGGATAAGTCTTCCCCTCTTCTCTTCTCCTTCCAAAAGGAAAACTTGGTCAAAATAAAGGGAAATTCCCACCAAAATCTCTTTCCAAAGAAAGAAACCTGAATCAAAAGGAAAAATTGATTCTTCCATGGAAAAGAGGGATTAAAGAAAAAATACTCCCAAAGGGAGACCCTCTATGAAAAAAGAAAGAAAAAGGCCAAAAAGCTCAAAAGAGCAGTTTTCTGCCTTCTCTGCCTCAAACCACGGGACACTTCAGAAGGGACCATGGTACTTGTTTCCCATCCCTACAACTTATCCCAAGCGAAACATGGTTCATTTCAGGGAATTCTAAAGTAAAAATAGGATTTACTTAACTTGAATTTCATCTTGTTTGAGAATTCAGCGTTTTAAGTAAGGAGTAGGAATTTTAAAAATGTAGCTTGTTTTCTCGTAAAACCTCTGCTAGTTTAGCAAGTGTCGAGGCTCAAGTAAAGGCAAACACGAGGAGCTGAAGGTCCTTAGGATCAACGGTTCAAAAAGGTTTTTTCCTTCTAAAAATGAATTTTCCAAAAACTCGAACATCGAGCATACGTAAGGCCCGCTCACTTGGAGCAGCAGGTCTTCATAAAAGTCTCAAAAGTTCGACCATATGATTTGGTCTCTAAGAGGTCGCCCTTTCTAACACCTCATCCATATCATGCACCTTTGCATATCCACGCATGAACATTTCATATATGATCTCCACTTAGGGCTAGATCCATAGAAAGTCCCCTTTTGGCGAAAAACTCCCCACCTATTGGGTTTTAAAAGAAAGGTTCTTTTTCTCAAAATTTGGGACGATCCCATATTCTCAAGATCAAATCCGGGAGAAAACAAACAGGGGTGTTATCTTCTTCGCCATTATCCAAATCAATTTGGATAATGCCAAAGAGGGGCATCTGTAACACCCCAAAAACCCAAATACTTTTCAAAACCAAATGCCTGGTTCGAAAACTAGTTCAAAAGCTAAGTTTGGAATTTTCAAAAAAAACTCAGGAACTCAAAACATTTCAAAATTCTGTTTTCCAATCCTGTTTGAAACATGAAAAATCTTGAAAATGGACGAAAGTCCTATTTTTACGAAAGACCAGACGAACAGATGAAGACTGGCTCAAAACAGTCGCAAAAGATTCAAAAAGTTCAAAGGTCAAGCCCAGCCTGATGAAAAGTGAATTTCGAGGACGAAAAAGAAGCCCAGGCCACAAACGCGTTTCAAGCCTAAAGCATCAAAGGCCAAGCCAAAAGCATCTCTGAAATCACGAAAAATCCAAGTCAAAAGCAAGAAGAAACAGTCGAAACAGAGTCCAGAAAGACGAAAAGAAGCTGAGACGATGAAAATGGGAAAAACCTAGCATAAGACGGAATCTTGATGAACTCAAGACCCGCACGAAGCATCCAGCTTGAAACGCCAGAAAGGACTTGTAGACGTGCGAAAATCCCCGCTTCTCACCTTTTCAGGGCTTGGAGCGGATCCTCTCATGTGTCTAAGGCCTATTTATGCAAACAGGGCATGCCAGCTAGCTTACCTAAGCTAGCGAAGATATATTTAACACTGACTTCTAATCGTGGCGACTATGAGCAAGTGAGCTCTTGTCGTCACAGACCTTCTTGCACCGATGCGCAAGGGTCAGTCTGTACGCTTTGCAAAAATCGAGTTTTGGGAGAGAAAGTCTACGAAGCGGTTCGAGGTGTCTACTTCGGGTCTTTTAGATGCGGTTGCATTTTTTAGATCACGTGGATTTGCATGTGCCTAAGTCTTTCCTTTTATCCCTTTTCGGGCCACCTAGTTTGTGTTTTATGAACACTCCACTACATGGGCGAATTCGAGCGGGGCTTGCTTTGATGCAATATGCGTCCTACCTCGTGGTATGGCGTAGATGCAATGCAAACTCACGCTACTCCAAAGGGAAAACCCGAATGTAAAGACAATACTGAAGGGAAATAACCGAAGGGAAATGACTTGAAATATAAATGCCGAAGGGAGATATGTATATAGAGTATGTATATGAGCCCTTATTCAGGTCTTGCAAATAAGAGCGAAGGCTCAATGTGGGTGCGTGCTTGAATTGAAAGACTTACACACACGACATGAAATTAAACCCAAATATAAATTGCAGTATGGCCTTAACTAAGGTCTTGGGAATAAGAGCGAAAGCTCAATGTGTGTGAGTGCTTGAATTGAAGTACTACGCACACAACATGAAATAAAACCCAAATATAACTGCAATAGGCCTTGACTAAGGTCTTGGGAGTAAGAGCGAAAGCTCAATGTGTGTGAGAGTGCTTGAATTGAAAGACTTACACACACGACATGAAATGAAACCCAAATAGTATAGGTCGACCCTTACTTGGGTCTTTCAAATAAGAGCGAAGGCTCAATGTGTGTGAGAGTGCTTGAATTGAAAGACTTACCCACACGACATGAAATGAAACCCAAATAGTATAGGTCGGCCCTTACTTGGGTCTTTCAAATAAGAGCGAAGGCTCAATGTGTGTGAGTGTTTGAATTGAAAGACAACACACCCAACTTAAGCAAAACCCTACAAAAATGAAAGTATATGTATATACTTATGTATTAGGGGCTGATTAGGCCCGTGTGTGTTCAAAATCGTGCACAACTAGGAGAGTGCATGTGTGTGGGTGTGCCAAGCCACGTTATTACAAGCGGGGGGAGACTATGCTCCGTTACTACAACCCCGTATCGAATTGAATCTCAAGCAAGTATACAACTAAAGACCGAGTTAGGCACTTACTAGTAGCTGGTCTGTAGAGGCCTTGCTTGAGCGTGGGCTTGGCCTTCGCCTTGGGCTGCAAAAGGGAGCTCTGCGAGGTTGAGCGACAAGCGGTGCTGGCCGGGTGCCTTGAAGGTGGCCGGCTGCAAGCAAGGGTGTCGCCTTGACGTGTGGGATTAAAGGGGTTAGGTAAGTTCACTCGGGGGAGTGTAGTGTTGGGGGAGTATGGCACTAAGGTAGAGCTTAAGGGAGTGTCTAAGGGAGAGCCTAGGGGAAGTATGGGACTGGCAGATGGAAGGGCCGAATGAGTATGGGGCAGTCGGTTGAAGTGGCCGACTGCTAGGGAGACTTGGTGTGGCGGGTAGTTAGGGTGGCTAGGAGTGGTGTAAGGGAAGGGAACTAGCTAGGATATGGGGTAAGGTGGTGATGGTTGTGGTGAGGTGATAGGGGCAGTTCTTAGGGAGTTGGATTGGGTAGCCGGGTGTAGCTAGGGTGGTTAGGTAGTGGCGGGTAGTTAGGTCGGTTGAGGCTTGGCCGAATGGGAGTGGTGACGGCAGGTGGCTGGTGTTAGGGTAAGGTGGTGGTAGGGTGGATGGTTAAGAGTGGAGGGGAAGTGGAGAAGAGGTGAAGTAGGGTATGGGGTACTAACCAAGTGATGGGAGGCGGCGGGTGGCTGAGGAGAAGCCGGGTGTGATGGTGGATGGGGCAGGTTCGGCCGAAGGCAGGGGTGGCGACAGGTGGTGGGCCGGCTGGGGTGTGGTGGAGCAGGTGGAGCACGGTGGTGGCTGGTGGTGGTGCAGGTGGAAGGCCTGGCTCGACGTGGATGAAGTGGTTGGGCTCGGTTGGGCTGGACCAAGGTGAGAGAGGATGGGAAGGGAGAGAGGTTCTAGATATTGTAGACGCGCGAAAATCCCCGCCTCTTTGCCTCTTTCGGGGCTTGGAGTGGATCTTATCGTGCGTCTAAGGCCTATGTATATAAATAGGGCGTGCCAGCTAGCTTACTCAAGCTAGCGAAGATATATTTAACACTGACTTCTAAACGTGGCGACTGTGAGCAAGTAAGCTCTTGTCATCGCAGACCTTCTTGCACCGATGCGCAAGGGTCAGTCTGTACGCTTTTGCAAAAATCGAGTTTTGGGGAGAAAGTCCACGAAGCGGTTCGAGGTGTCTATTTCGGGTCTTTAAGATGCGATTGCATATTTTAGATCACGTGGATTTGCACGTGCCTAAGTCTTTTCTTTTATCCCTTTTTGGGTCGCCTAGTTTGTGTGTTATGAACACTCCACTACATGGGCGAATTCGAGCGGGGCTTGCTTTGATGCAATATGCGTCCTACCTCGTGGTATGGCGTAGATGCAATGCAACTCACGCTACTCCAAAGGGAAAACCCGAAATGTAAAGACAATACTGAAGGGAAATAACAGAAGGGAAATAACCGAAGGGAAATAACCGAAGGGAAATAACCGAAGGGAGATATGTATATATCTTATGTATATGAGCCCTTACTCGGGTCTTGCAAATAAGAGCGAAGGCTCAATGTGGGTGCGTGCTTGAATTGAAAGACTTACTCACACGACATGAAATTAAACCCAAATATAAATTGCAGTATGGCCTTGACTAAGGTCTTGGGAGTAAGAGCGAAGGCTCAATGTGTGTGAGAGTGCTTGAATTGAAGTACTACACACACGACATAAATGAAACCCAAATATAACTGCAATAAGGCCTTTACTAAGGTCTTGGGAGTAAGAGCGAAGGCTCAATGTGTGTGAAAGTGCTTGAATTGAAAGACTTACTCACACGACATGAAATGAAACCCAAATAGTATAGGTCGGCCCTTACTTGGGTCTTTCAAATAAGAGCGAAAGCTCAATGTGTGTGAGAGTGCTTGAATTGAAAGACAACGCACCCAACATAAACAAAACCCTTCGAGAATGGAATATATATGTACATTTATATATTAGGGGCTGATTAGGCCCGTGTGTGTTCAAAATTGTGCACGACTAAGAGAGTGCACGTGTGTGGTTGTGCCAAGCCACGTTATTACAAGCGGGGGGAGACTATGCTCCGTTATTACAACCCCGTATCAAATTGAATTTCAAGCAAGTGTACGACTAAAAACCGAGTTTAGACACTTACGGGTAGCTGGTCCGTAGAGGTCTTGCTTGAGCGTGGCCTTGGCTTTGGGCTGCAAACGGGAGCTCCGCGAAGGTAGGTGATCAAGGGTGCTGGCCGGCTGCAAATGGGGCGCGGGATAGACGCCTCGAAGGGGGCCGGTGGCAAGTAGGTGGCGCCTCCAAGTAGGGAGTTTAGAGTGGCTGAACAAGTGGGTATTAGGATCACTAGGGAAGTTGGGTACTTAGGGAAACTGGACCTAAAAGGTGAGCTAGTGGGAAGGCCAAATAGGACACCTAGGGGGGTTGGCCGAATGGGAGATGGTGGCTAAGTAGTGGCCAGCAACTTGGGTTATACTAGGTTCGGCTAGGTTTAGGTGGTGGCGGCAAAAGGGGCTGAGCTGAAGGGAGGATGGGTGGCTAAGAGTGGAGAGGTGGTAGAGAAGGGGGCTAGGTAAGGTGCAAGGTACTTACCGAATGGGGAGAAGTGGCGGATGGAGTGGGAAAGTGGCGGGCAGGTGGCTGTCGGCTGGTTCAGTTGGGGGAAGATGATGGCGTCCGGCTGAGGGGTAGTGGTGGTGGACGGAAGAGGGAAGGTGGCGGAGCAGGTGGCGGCTGGTGGAGCAGCTGGAGCAGGCCAAGGTGGGGAGCTGTCCCGGCTGGGTGAGAGAAGGGAGAAGGAGAGGGCCCGGCTGGGTGAGGTAGAGTGGTTCCCACTTAGAAAACCCGCCCACAATGAGGGGGGTTTAAATAGGGGATGGGTAGGTCGGTTAGGGCTGGGCTGTGGGTAGTGGTTAGGTGGTTTAGGTAGGGTGGTATGTAGATAAGGTGGGCTGGATGGGGTTGGGCCAGATATTTTAAAACTAGGGGTTTGGGTAAATCGTGGGCTAAGGGTGGTTTAGGGGTTTAGGGCTAGGTTAGGTGGTTGGGTTTTAGGGTGTGGTTTAGTGAGCTAGGTTAGGTGATTAGGCTAGGTTTAGGCTAGGATTAGGGAAATTAATCTAGGTTTAGGGAAGGATTAGGGAAGTGGGTTAGGTGATTAGGTTAGGATTAGGACGGGATTAGGGAAGTGGGTTAGGTGATTAGGTTCAGATTAGGGGTGGATTAGGGGTTTAGGCTAGGTTTAGGCATTTTGGGCTAGGTTTAGGTGAAGGAGCTCCCTTAGCATGGCCCATGGACCTTGATCACCCCATGTTGGTGCAGCCCTAGGTTAGGTTTTAGCTAATTACAAGCTTAAACCCACTCAATTAGGCTAACCCACATGCTTAACCCAAACTTGACACACAAGTCAAGCTTAATACAACACTCTTGATATTTTTCACCCCCACTCTCTCTCATGCCCAATATCCCACGTGAATTCCAAGTGGGCCCCACCTCCATTTATGAGAAGGTGATGTGGGCCATGGATATGGATATTGGATTGGATCTCTGGATCCAAATCCAAATCCAAGTCCACATATGGGTTTGGATTGGAATCTGGATATATATGGTCCAGATCCAATCCAAACTGAACTCTGACTCCTTCGAGCTGGGTTCGAGACGGACGATTTGTGCGGGGCCTGACAGTATCAGTACTCCGTCTGCGTTGGGTCTTCGCCAACATAGTCGTCCGCCTCCATTTCTGCCTTCCGGAGATGACTTCAAATGCTATTTTGATAAGAACAGGGTCTTGGACGTTCGAGATCCTGGGATGTGAATCAGATACAAGAGTTGCTGCGCTGGGCTCGACAGGTGCTCCGGTTCCGGGCTCTTCTTGGCTCTCCTGGTCCTGTCTTGATCGGGCCAAGCCACTTTTGGGGTTTCAAAACATGTTTTAAGAGGGTTTTCAAAAGCTATATCATATGTTTTTGAAAGATAAAGTTTAAAACATATATACAGGGTTGTTTGGAAGGCTCCTGGGTTTCCAAACTCAAAATGGCCCTTTGGGGGCTGCTTGTATAAAACCAGATTCGTTTAAGAAATTCGTGGGATGTCGGGGTGTTTACACTTGGTTAACAAAGGTGGAAGGCTTGGTCAAAGGTGGAGGCAAGGCTTGGCCAAGGTGAGTTCCTAAACTCAAGTGGGCTAGCTCTTGACCGAACTGCATAAGTGGGCTGCACCTAGGACTTGGATAGGGTGGCTGCACCAAGGCTTAGGGCTGACCTAGCTCACGATTGACCTTGGAGGACTCGGCTAGGGTGGCTACACCAAGGTGGAGGGCTGACCTAGGGCTCGGCACCTTGGAGGACTGGCTGCAACTAAGGGTTGCACCTAGGCTTGGGGCTGACCTAGCTCACAGCTGACCAAGGGGATGCACCAAGGAGGACCTGATTGACCAAAGGGTTGCACCAAGGTGGAGGATTGACCAAGGAGGACTCGGCTAAGGTGGTTGCACCAAGGTGGAGGGTTGACCTAGGGCTCGGCAAAGGGAGGACCCGGCTGCACCAAGGTGGAGGGTTGACCTAGGGCTCGGCAAATATAGGACCCTGCTGCACCAGGGTAGAACTCGACCAAGTGAAGCGGAGAAACTTGTAAGTACTTTAAACTTCGGTTTTAAACTATTTTTTCCATTAAATTCAATTCGGAATGGGGTTGTATTAATGGAGCGAAGCCTTTCCCCATGTTGTAATATTTGTGCATGAACACAATCGTACCCACGAGCACTTGAGCCTTTTCTCTCTTAATTGGTGGATAAACACGATCGCACCCACGTGCACTTGAGCCTTTTCGCTCTTAACTAGTGGATGAACACGATCGCACCCACGAGCACTTGAGCCTTTTCGCTCTTAACTGGTGGATGAACATGATCGCACCCAAGAGCACTTGAGCCTTTTCGCTCTTTACACTCACATGCACTCGAGCCCTTCTGCTCTGTGCCTCAATATATATTATAAACGTTCTATACTTCGAACCCCCTCTATTCTTAAGCAAGTATACGTATTTCAATTCGCGTGAGTTTTACTTTCGTGAAAATAGAGTGAAAGCACTTCAATTCGCGTTAGTTTTACTTTCGTGAAAGTAGAGTGAAAGCACTTCAATTCGTGTGAGTTTTACTTTCGTGAAAGTAGAGTGAAAGCACTTCAATTCGTGTGAGTTTTACTTTTGTAAAAGTAGAGAGAAAGAACTTCAATTCACGTGAGTTTTACTTTCGTGAAAGTAGAGTGAAAGCACTTAAATTCGCGTGAGTTTTACTTTCGTGAAAGTAGAGTGGGTGGAATTTCAGAATTCGGGTGAGTTCGCATCATCGTTCATAAAAACCCAAAACAGAATTTATATCATCTCTACATCCACTCGTTGTGGCAAATCGCTCAAACGCTCTCCCCAACCATGCTGAAACTAGGCCACACATTCCACACACACATCAGGCCTAAATAAATAAAACTTACAAGAAACTTAGGGTCATCGAACCCTCGTAAACAACCTTTTCGTTTGAAAAAAAACTTGTTTGAAAAATCGTAGGACCAATCTCCCCAAATGCATCTAATGGACATAAGTTCATCCTAGCAGCCACCGAACATTTTTTAAATGGGTTGAAGCAAACTCCTTGGCTAATTTGAACAAAGCCACTCTCAAAGATAATTTTTCCTTACCAAACATTGATTTGATAGTGGATAGCACTGTGAATCATGAAATGTTTTCTTTTATGGATGGCTATTCGGGTTATAATCAAATCAAGTTAGCACCAAAAGATCAGGCTAAGACTGCTTTTACTACATCTTGGGGCACATATTTGTAAACACCCCAAAATGGGAATGTTTTCAACAAAATCCTGAATTTTGAAAACTAGCTCCCAGCCTTCTGAACTTACAAAAACCCCAAAATTTTGAAGTTTATACCTTTTTTCAGAAAATCTTTCAAAATAAAGGTTTTCAAACCCAAGCCAAAAACCAATGATTACAAAGCAGCTCAAACAAGCAGGTGAAACCCGAGCTCAAGATCGGGTCAAAAAGTGAAGGAGAGGCTTAGCCCGTCCGGATAAAAACATGGCAAAAAATCAAAACTGGCATCCATATCAAAATCAAAATTCAGCTCTAAAATGCAAAAGAAGAAGCCAAGACCTCGATAAAGCCATCAAAGATCAAGCACCAGGACTGTAAAAACCAAAAATCAGAAGTTCGTTGGAAAATTCAAGATTGGCCTCATCAAGTGAAAACTTCAAACAGGACCAGACAAACCAAAAACCAAACGACAAAAAGTCCTGAAAGTGAGAAATTGGCCAGACAAGAGGACTAGGAAAAACCCAGCCTAAAAATGGGTCACCGAGGAACAGGAGCCCGATCAGAAACTGACCTAACACCCTAAACTACCTACCTCAGCTGAGACCTCCCAGTTGCAGCCTTCCCCTTTGGCCGTGACTTGCCTTAGGGCCATACCCACTTAGGCTGTGACTTGCCTTAGCCAGCCCACACCTAAGACACCCTTGCCGTGACCTGCCTTAGCCAGCCCGCACCTAAGACACTCACCCTAACCAGCCCTATATCCGACCGAACCAAGTCCCTTCCAAGCTCCAAACACACAAGCCTCCCCCAAGCTCAATCTCATGTCAAAACCCCACCTAGGGAGACCCATCTCTTGGCTACCCAGGTGTACAAAAAGCCCAAGCATGAGTGAGAGGAAAAGTCGTCCACTTATAAGTGTTTAAATTCAGTTTTTACCTTACTCCTTTTAAATTCAATTCAATTTGATACGGGATTGTAATAATGGAGCGTAGTCTCTCCCCGAAATGTAATATTGGTGATTGATACACGAATCACACACATACACTTGAGCCATATTGCTCTTAAACGTACACAAGAAACCCACGTGCACTTGAGCCTTTCCGCTCTTAGTTGCACACTATTGCACACACATTGAGCCTTCGCTCTTAAGCTAAAGACTTTAGTGAAAGCCGTGCAATTCAATTCCGAGTTGTTACATTCATGTCGTGTGAGTTTGTCATTTAAATTTCACACTCGCACCCAAGAATACTTGAGCACTTGCTCCACACTCTTAAGCATCTTTTGAGCCTTTGTTGCTCATAAGATATAGTGTATTTATATACTTTCCAGTTGTGTAAGTTTTACATTCAGTTGTGTACGCACTTACATTTCCGGGTGGTTCAATTCATGTCATGTGAGTTTGTCATTTAAATTTCACACTACACACACGCATGCATTGAGCCTTTCCGCTCTTACCATATATCTATATTTCAATTTCGGCAAAGTTCAATTCATGTTGTGTGAGTTTGTCATTTAAATTTCACACTACACACACGCGTGCATTGAGCCTTTCCGCTCTTACTATATACTTATATTTCAATTTCAGCAAGTTCAATTCCAGTTGTGTGAGTTGTCTTTCCATTTACACACCAAGAGCACTCACTCACAATTGAGTCTTTCCGCTCTTAAGATATAAGTATATTTTCAATTCTGCAATTTACATTCAAGTCGTGTGAGTTGCTTTCAAGTTCGGGTATTTCCCTTCAGTTGCATGAGTTGCACTTCCATTCGAGTATTTACTTTAAGTTGTGTGTGTGAGTTGCTTTCAATTCGAGCCTAGCTCACATCATATCAAACCCGAAGAGTATTCGTGCATCCTTGCATTCGTGTATTTTCAAAGAGGAAACCCCCAAAACTACGCTCAAACTCACTAAATTTTACGTCACTTGAAACACACACATCCGGCCTAAATAGCTTAAAAGCTCACAGACTTGGATTCGAACAACCCCCGTAATAAAAACTACAATTTAGGCATACATCAAAACATTTACTTTTCTTTTCAAAAGTATATGTTTGTTTAGATTAAACAGGTTTTCTAAGCGCTTAAATGGACCCTTTAGCACCGGTTCAAGAAGGTTTCAAGCGAAAAGATCCTGCTTGCTCACAATCGCCTTTCAAAATATTAGATATCTTAAAAACTTCGCTAGCTTGAGCAAGCTAGCTGGCACGCTCTTAAAAGCGATGTAAACTCGAAAAGGTTCGTTCCCGGCTTCAAAACCAGGAGTGAGAATTTTCATGGCTTACAATTTAGCACGCCCGGTGGGACTCAGGTCTTGAGAAAACCTAGATCAAACAAACAAAACTCTTGAAAAAATTTCAAGAAAAGTATTTAAACTCTTTGCCTTTTGCATTTTGTAGTTGATTTTCAAAACAAAGGATCGGAGTCATGTCGAGTTCAGACTCCAATGAAGTGTCTAGCCGTCTCTCGCACTCATCAAGTTCCCATTCCAAAAAACTTTCGAAAAATTTCAAAAACAGAAGAGAAGAGATTGAAGACTTGCGAAAAGACTTCGAAGCGAAAATCGTTGCACTTAGCCAAGAGGCAGAGGCAGCTGATTCCTGTTCGTCTCATGACAAACCAACAAAAGCTAAGAAGAAAATCGATAAGTCTAGAAAGCCCAAGGAAACCTCTGCAATGGAGGGAAACCAATATCATGAGTCCTTCACTCACAAGGACCGAAAAGCCCTGCAACAGCTGCTAAAAGGGCAAAATAAAGAAAAGAGAACATACGTGTAAACACCCCGAAATCCCACGAATTTCTTAAACAAACCTGGTTTTGAAAAAGCAGCCCCAAAGGGCCATTTTGAGTCTGGAAACCCAGGAGCCTTCCAGACAACCCTGTATATATGTTTTAAACTTCATATTTCAAAAATATATAATATGGCTTTTGAAAACCTTTTAAAAATACGTTTTGAAACCCCGAAGCGGCTTGGCCTGATCAAGACAGGACTAGGAGAGCTAAGAAGAGCCCGGAACCGGAGCGCATGTCGAGCCTGGCGCAGCAACTCTTGTATTTGATTCACACCCCCATGATCTCGAACGTCCAACACCCTGTTCTTATCAAAATATCATTTGAAGTCATCTCCGGAAGGCAGAAACGGAGGCGGACGACCATGTTGGCGAAGACCCAACGAAGACGGAGTACTGATGCTGTCAGACCCCGCACAAATCGTCCGTTTCGAACCCAGCTCGAAGGAGTCAGAGTTCAGTTTGGATTGGATCTGGACCATATATATCCAGATCCCAATCCAAACCCATATGTGGACTTGGATTTGGATTTGGATCCAGAGATCCAATCCAATATCCATATCCATGGCCCACATCACCTTCCCATAAATGGAGGTGGGGCCCACTTGAATTTCACGTGGGATCATGGGCATGAGAGAGAGTGGGGATGGAAAATATCAAGAGGGTTGTAGTTAAGCTTGACTTGTGTGTCAAGTTTGGGGTTAATCATGTGGGTTAGCCTAATTGAGTGGGTTTAAGCTTGTAATTAGCCAAAACCTAACCTAGGGCTGCACCAACATGAGGTGGTTAAGGTCTATGGGCCATGCAAAGGGAGCTCCTTCACCTAAACCTAACCCAAAACACCTAATCCAAGCCTACCCCCCTAATCCACCCCTAATCTGAGCCTAATCACCTAACCCACTTCCCTAATCCCGGCCTAATCCCAACCTAATCACCTAACCCACTTCCCTAATCCTTCCCTAAACCTAGGTTAATTTCCCTAATCCTAGCCTAAACCTAGCCTAATCACCTAACCTAGCTCACTAAACCTCACCCTAAAACCCAACCACCTAACCTAGCCCTAAACCCCTAAACCACCCCTAGCCCACAATCTACCCAAACCCCTAGTTTTCAAAATATCTGGCCCAACCCTTTCCAGCCCACCTTATCTACATACCACCCTACCTAAACCACCTAACCACTACCCCAAGCCCAGCCCTAACCGACCTACCCATCCCTATTTAAACCCCCCCCCCCCCTTTGGGGCGGGTTTTCCAAGCAAGAAGGACCCTTTTCTAGCCCAGCCGGGACCACTCTTCTCAGCCCAGTCGAACCTGCTCCACCTGCGTCACCACCATCCCTCCATCCCACCACCGCTTGCACCGCCATCTCCACCTCCTCCCGGCCGAGTCTCACAACCTGCCCATCTTCCTTCCAGCCGAACGCCATCTTCATTCCATTCGGTTAGTACCCCTTACTTCGTCTCATCTTCTCTACTCCCTCTCCACTCTCAGCCACCTAAACCCTACCACAACACCCTACCACAACATCCTACCACCAGCCGTTCCTCTTTGCTGCCACCCTTCTCACTCAGCCGAACCTAGTCATCGTAGCAGCCCGCTACCACCCCATTCCCCTAAGACTCCCATTCGGCCTTCCCCTAGGACTCCCATTCGGCCTTCCCCTAAACTCCCCTTAGGTCCATATTCCCTAACACTCTATACTCCCCATTCGTGACCCTACATATTCACTTGGCCCAGCCCTTTAATCCCCCATCATCAAGGCGACACCCACTTGCAGTCGGCCACCTTCAAGGCGCCTATCCCGCGCCCCACTTGCAGCCGGCCAACACCCTTTGTCATCCACCCTCGCGGAGCTCCCGTTTGCAGCCCAAGGCGAAGGCCAAGCCCACGCTCAAGCAAGGCCTCTACGGACCAGCCACTCGTAAGTGCCTAAACTCGGTCTTTAGTTGTATACTTGCTTGAGATTCAATTTGATACGGGGTTGTAATAACGGAGCATAGTCTCCCCCTGCTTGTAATAACGTGGCTTGGCACACCCACACACGTGCACTCTCTTAGTCGTGCACGATTTTGAACACACACGGGCCTAATCAACCCCTAATACATAAGTATATATATTTTCATTTTCGAAGGGTTTTGCTTAAGTTGGGTGCGTTGTCTTTCAATTCAAGCACTCACACACATTGAGCTTTCGCTCTTATTTGAAAGACCCAAGTAAGGGCCGACCTATACTATTTGGGTTTCATTTCATGTCGTGTGAGTAAGTCTTTCAATTCAAGCACTCTCACACACATTGAGCTTTCGCTCTTATTTGAAAGACCCAAGTAAGGGCCGACCTATACTATTTGGGTTTCATTTCATGTCGTGTGAGTAAGTCTTTCAATTCAAGCACTCTCACACACATTGAGCTTTCGCTCTTATCTGAAAGACCCAAGTAAGAGCCGACCTATACTATTTGGGTTTCATTTCATGTCGTGTGAGTAAGTCTTTCAATTCAAGCACTCTCACACACATTGAGCTTTCGCTCTTATTTGAAAGACCCAAGTAAGGGCCGACCTATACTTTTTGGGTTTCATTTCATGTCGTGTGTGTAAGTCTTTCAATTCAAGCACTCTCACACACATTGAGCCTTCGCTCTTATTCCCAAGACCTTAGTAAAGGCCTTATTGCAGTTATATTTGGGTTTCATTTATGTCGTGTGTGTAGTACTTCAATTCAAGCACTCTCACACACATTGAGCCTTCGCTCTTACTCCCAAGACCTTAGTCAAGGCCATACTGCAATTTATATTTGGGTTTAATTTCATGTCGTGTGTGTAAGTCTTTCAATTCCAGCACGCACCCACATTGAGCCTTCGCTCTTATTTGCAAGACCCGAGTAAGGGCTCATATACATAATCTATATACATATCTCCCTTCGGTTATTTCCCTTCGGTTATTTCCCTTCAGTTATTTCCCTTCAGTTATTTCCTTTCAGTATTGTCTTTACATTTCGGGTTTTCCCTTTGGAGTAGCGTGAGTTTGCATTGTATCTACGCCATACCACGAGGTAGGATGCATATTGCATCAAAGCAAGCCCCGCTCGAATTCGCCCACGTAGTGGAGTGTTCATAACACACAAACTAGGTGGCCCGAAAAAGGGATAAAAGAAATGACTTAGGCACATGCAAATCCACGTGATCTAAAACATGCAAATCGCATTTTAAAGACCCGAAATAGACACCTCAAACCGCTTCGTAGACTTTCTCTCCAAAACTCGATTTTTGCAAAGCGTACAGACTGACCCTTGCGCATCGATGCAAGAAGGTCTGCGATGACAAGAGCTTACGTGCTCACAGTCGCCACGTTTAGAAGTCAGTGTTAAAAATATCTTCGCTAGCTTAGGTAAGCTAGCTGGCACGCCCTGTTTGCATACATAGGCCTTAGACACACGAGAGGATCCACTCCGAGCCCTGAAAAAGGCAAAGAGGCGGGGATTTTCGCGCGTCTACAATACGCCCTGTTTGATTTCCTTCCTTTGGATTACGAAACAGACAGTGATGATGAGATACCAAACTTTCATCGGTACGATCACACAGGGGATCCTAGATCCCACCTGCAACTCTTTTCCCATCGAGCCCACAAAAAGAAAAAGGACTCGACAAAATGGATATATTGGTTTCCCCTTTCCCTCAAAGGTACTGCTTCAGAATGGCTTGCTTCTTGTGATTTAAGCCAGTTCGCGACTTTTGAAGAGTTAGCGAATTGCTTTATGCAAAGATTTTCACATAATGTAGAAGTAACACCAACCTTAAACACTTTGAGGGATACGAGGCAAGCTGCGAACGAGGATGTACACGCATTCATCGTTCGTTGGAGGTCCCTCCTCGGGCAAGTAAGAGATCCGATTTCTGAAGGATGTGCAGTAATGCTCATCCTTGACAATTTCAAAAATGAATTGAAAACTCTTCTTTCTTTGCACGAAATCTCAACTTTCCATAAGTTAATCAAGAAAGCTTCCTCTTTAAAACAAATCTGAAAAAGGGAGTCTACGATCACTTATGGAAAGGGAATATTTTGCAAAAGTCATGTTTGGAAAAACCCGAAACTTACAGGTTACCCACTATGGACAAAGGGGCAAAACCCCAAAAGGTTGCAAACGTCCGAGTGGATCCAAGCCCGGCGAGCACTTCAAAAGAGTTTAAACTATAAAAAGAAAAAAAGTTATAAAAAAATTTTGAAAAACAGGAGTATACCCCACTGGGGCAACCTGTCTCAAAGGTCCATGACCTCCTTCTCGCCCAAGGGTTTATCACACTCCCCAAAATTCCCCAGGGAACCACTTCAAAAGGGAGGTTTTTAAACCATTTTTGCAAGTATCATCGGCTCAAGGGCCATGATACAAACCAATGTTTCTCCATTTTAAATAAAATTGAGAACTTGATAGAACAAGGTCGGCTCTAGGTCACTGAGGAACCAGAGCCTGCCCAAGCTATATTCAAAGAACCCTTCCCCAATCACGCAATCACTAGTGGTAAGGGAAAGGAGGTATGTGCTTTCTCAACTTTGAAAAGTTTGGTGCATCCATCACATTCTGGCTTTACTACTTATGCATCATCTCTCATCATTTGTGAGAAAAATGCCCAAGTAGTAATCCGGGGAGCGCTTAGAGTCCCACCCCCGGTTAGAGCCATTCTAGAAATTCGAGGTGCTCCAAAGCACTCAAATAGAGCCACAATAGGAACGAGCCTTAGGCAAAGTGTAGGGGAAGTGACCAGGTCTAGGAGGATCTATCAACCCCAACACTTAGAAAAAACTGCTAAAAAAGTGGTCAGTATCCCTAGACCTTCAAAAGCATGCATTCCTAAGGTTTCGTAAAAAATGGACAAAGGTCAAATTGTTTTAACCACATATGATTTCGAAAATCATCTTTCTAAGATCCCAATAAACATGTCCATCCTAGAGCTGATACAAACCTCACCTAGGCATAGGCTTGTTTTAGAAAAAATCTTAGAGAGAGCTAAGGTTAACTCAAACATAACTCCCGAGTCCTTGTCATTCCAAGTGGCACCTATTTGTGCAAAGACGCCAATCGTGTTCTCGGAAGACGAGATAGCAAGACCATATGAAACCCACAACTAAGCTTTGCATATTGAGGTAGTATTGAATCACTATCCTCTCGACAAATACTTAGTTGATGGGGGAGGAGGTCTCAACATCCTTCCGCTCCATGTAGCATGTCAAATCAGAGTCACCTTGACCTCCGCGAACCCAAGTCCCATCGTAATCATTGGATACGATGGGAATGCATCTAAACCATTGGGAGCCGTAGAGTTACCCATGGAAATAGGGGGCATAGTCCACGCAGGGGTATTCCATGTCTTAGACATACACCCCCATTACAACCTACTGCTTGGAAGATCATGGATACACAGCCTACGAGCTATACCATCCACCATCCATAGGTGCGTAAAAATCCCCTATGAAAACCAGATTGTGGTAATTCTAGGAGAAAACCATCCTCAGCTTCAGGGAATGCAAAATTTCCCTTGCTTATCATGTCACCAAGCCAATGAGGACAACCTTGGAAAACCATTGGTCGAAATGCCCAAGATCGTCCTCCAAAAACCTAGGAAGGTCTTACATATCCAGGGGCAGCCCAAAGCTTGCCCACCCAAAACCATAATCATCCTAGGAAAGACCAAGCGCCAACTATTTCCAAAGTCCCTAGATAAAAAACCATTCAAGCATGACATGGACGATAGCAAGTTCCAAGGCCACCCTTTATACAAAGAATTTACAAAACTAAAAAAGCCTTGGAACATGCTATTGAACATGGGTTACATGCCTTACCAAAGCCTAGGAACCCAAAACCAAGGTTGCCTCGAGCCCATAATGCCAAATGCCAACCCAAATAGGTATGGGATAGGATATATCCCACCATACCCCCAGAACCTCCACCCACGACCACTTAGGTCAAGGGTACCCTATAACCTATTAAAGCAGAAACCTATGATTTAGACCTCCTATTTAGAGTCTAATTTGTGGCATTTTCCTTTGTAGGTATGATGGAAGATCCCCCCAAAAACAAAAATTCAAAAAAATTACAAATCTTCAAAAGCCAAAAACAAAGGAAAAAATCTCAAAAACCAAAAACATTAGAAATTTGCGAAAAATCCAAAAAGTTGTAGTTTGTATAGCTCCAAATATCTTTTCTTTGCAAAAAACCAAAAATTTGAAAAATTCCAAAAACAAAATCTTGTGTATATCAGCTCCTGGTAAAAATTTGGGAAAAACCAAGGATTTTGAAAAAATCGTCTTCATAAAAGACCTAAGTCTTCAAAACCTTTAGAAATTCCAAAACTAAAACCAAGTGTTTGCAAAAACCATGCATTAACTCCAAATTCCCTAGGATCTAGAATTCTTGAAAATGATCAAAGCATGGAGGAGGATCCCATTCTCCCTGAGGAGGATCAAATCTCTGAGCTTCCCGAGTTTAACAAAATCCTCAATTTTGAAAAACCTTCAAATTCCGTAGGAGGGGATTTCATAGAAATCAACTTAGGGAATGGGTCAACACCCAAACACATTAAGATAGGCGCATATTTGCATGAACATGAAAAAGTATCATTCGTTGCACTCTTGAAAACCTATATCGATGTGTTTGCATGGACTTACGAAGACATGCCAAGTATAGACCCAAAAGTGGTAGAGCATTGTCTTTCCCTAGATCTAGACTCAAAACCCATAAAACAAAAGCTTAGAAAGATTCACCCAAACGTACACTCGCAAGTGAAAGAGGGTTTAGAAGATCTGCTTAAAGTTGGTTTTATAAAACCCATTGCGTATCCTGATTGGCTTTCAAACATCGTTGTAGTTCGAAAATCCAATGGGAAAATTCTAATTTGCATTGATTTCAGAAATTTAAACAAAGCCATGCCAAAGGATAACTTCCCTTTGCCAAATATTGATTTGATAGTCGATAGTACTACAAATCATGAAATGTTTTCCTTTATAGATGGCTACTCGGGTTATAATCAAATCAAATTAGCCCTAAGAGACCAGGCTAAAATTGCTTTTACCACACCCTGGGGCACGTACTGCTATATAGTCATGCCCTTTGGTTTGAACAATGCCGGTGCCATATACCAAAGAGCCATGACTATGATCTTTCACGATCAAATTCATGAGCTCTTAGAGGTGTATATGGATGATCTCTTAGTGAAATCAAAAACTCGAGATATCATATCGAATCCTTGCAAAAAGTTTTTGAAAGATTGAGGCTTTATAAAGTGAAACTAAACCCTCAAAAGTGCGCCTTCAGAGTAGAATCCAGCAAGCTTTTAGGTTTTATGGTAAGCCAAAGGGGCATTGAAATCGACCCCTCTAAGTGTCCAGCCATCATAGATATGCCTCCACCCTCCAATTTAACTCAAATTCGAAGCCTCCAAGGTCGCCTCCAATATTAGAAGGTTTATTTCAAACCTCGCTACAAGATGCGAACCTTTCAACAAACTTTTGAGAAAAGGGGTGAAATTTGTGTGGGACAATAATTGCCAAAAAGCTTTTGAAAGATTAAAGGCGTATTTGGTTAATCCTCCTATTTTAAACCCTCCAAAGTAGGAAAAACCTCTTTTACTTTACATTTTTGTGCATGCGAATGCTTTGAGTGCCTTATTAGTTCAATGTGAGGATGATACCCATAAAGAGTATGCCATCTGCTATATTTCAAAAATTCTATCGGCTTATGAAAGAAACTATCAAGCCATGGAGAAGACGTGCTTGGCCTTGGTATGGGCCTGCCAGAAATTTCGACATTACTTCTTAGATCATGAGATCTGGATAGTGTCTAGGCTTGATCAAATCAAGCATTTGTTTGAAAAACCTATCCTCACAGGTAGGCTGGGTAAATGGTAGCTCCTCTTGATGGAGTATGACCTGAAATTACACTATCAAACCTCCATCAAGGGGCAAGCCCTAGCTGACTATGTGGTTGACTTCCCTTTAGAGGATTCATATCCCACACTTGATAAAATGCCTGACGAAGGCATCTTTCAAAACTGTATTCTATCAAATTGCTCAAGTGAAAAGCAAGTATGGAAGACGCACTTCGATGGGGCACGAAATCAAAGAGGGGTTGGGGCAGGAATCATTCTCATATCCCCTGAAAAGGGAGAAATACCCATCGCCATTCGCCTAGATTTCGAATGTTTTAACAATACAGCCGAGTATGAAGCACTCATACAAGGCTTGAAAATCTCGAAAACTCTAGGGGCATCATGCATTGAAGTCTTTGGAGATTCTTTACTTGTCATAAACCAAGTGTTAAAAATTTGGCAAGTCAAAAATGAAAAACTTCTTCCATACCACGAATTGGCCACCAAGCTGGTCGAGTCATTCCAATCGTGTACACTCACACACGTAAGAAGAGAGGACAATGGCATAGCCGATGCCCTCTCATCCTTAAGCTCAGCCCTAAGGGTCGATCCCACCTTGGGAACTTGATCCTTAGAAATATGACACTCACCCACTCCATCCACACACGATTTGGAGATTTTCCAAAACAACACAACTTCCACTGAAAAACCCTGGTTTCAAAACATTAAAGATTTCTTAGAAAACGGAGGATTTTCAGAATTCTATTTGTCTAAAGACAAAGCTTTTATTCAAAAGATTTCAACCCAATATATGATTTTGGGAGGGATTCATTATAAAAAGAGTTTTACTGGCATCTTACTGAGGTGTGTCGACCTTGAGAAGGCTAGGATAGTAATGCATGAATTCCACGATGGAGAATGTGGAGGGCATGTAAATGCCAATATGATGGCAATGAAAATACTTAGAGTTGGTTACTTTTGGTCCACTCTAAAGCAGGATTGCCATGACCATGTTAGGAAGTGTCACCCATGTCAAGTGCATGGACACGCCATTCATATCCCGTCATCTACATTGTATTCCGTGGTCAGCCCATGGCCATTCACTATGTGGGCGTTTGACATCATAGGACCAATTTTTCCAAATGCATCAAACGGGCATAGGTTTATCCTAGCAGCCACTGAATACTTTTCCAAATGGGTTGAAGCTACCTCCTTGACTAATGTCCAGGGGCAACATGTAGTGGCATTCATTAGGAAAAATATCTTGGCTCGATTTGGGGTTCCAAAAGACCTAGTGTCTGATAATGGCACCCCCTTCAAAAACGAGAGGATGGTAAAGTTATGTAACACGTATGGCATAACTCACCACTTCTCATCGCCCTACTACCTTCAAGGCAACGGCCAAGCTGAAGCCACCAATAAGACTCTCATAAGCATTATTGAGAAAACTTTAGAGAAGGGCAGGACGTGGCATGAGAAGTTGGATGTAGCCTTATGGGCTTATAGGACTTCCATCCGAACTCCCACAAATGCCATGCCATTTGAGTTGGTCTATGGCACAAACGCTATTCTCCCCATTCATACCAAATTGCATTCATTTCATACATCACTTGCACTCGACCTTCCCCTAGAGACGCTTCAACATGCTAGAATGGCCGAGCTTGATTTATTAGATGAGAGAAGGCTCCTTGCCATGGATCATGCACATGCATACCGGCAAAGGGTAGCCCGACATTATGAGAAGCATATAAGACTTCACCACTTTAAAGTGGGAGACCTTGTGCTAAAAATCATCCAACATTGTGGCCCACATCCACTTGAAAAGTGGTGGCCCAAGTGGGATGGTCCTTATGTTGTACATGGAACCACAACGAACAATGCATACTGGTTAGTCGATGTTGAGGGTAGGAATTTAGTCAACCCTATGAATGCCCAATATTTGAAAAAATACCATGTGTAGGGTCTAAGCTAAGTCCTATTGTGAAAACATTTTGAGGAAAATCTCCTTTGAAACATCGTGAGTGAGGATCGTGCAACCTTGAATGAGAGAATCGATGCTTGTGAAAAAAGCGGAGTTTCCAAAATAGATGGGTTACATTTTAAAATCCTTCTTCTTACAAAAGAGGGTCTGGTTCAAAATATCAAGATACTTGCAAGTAGTATGTGTTATTTCTAAATAGGCTGATCTGGGATGAATCGAGTAGATCTTTGGGATAAGTCCTTCCCCTCTTCTCTTCTCTTCCCCAAAAGGAAAACTTGGCCAAAAAGCGAAAAGGGAAATCCCTACAAAAATCTCTTTCCCAATAGAAAGCTGAATCCAAAAAGAAAAATAATTTTTTCTATGGAAAAGAGTTAACAAAGAAAAAATACTCCCAAAGGGAGACCCTCTATGAAAAAAAAGAAAAAAATAGTCAAAAGCTCAAAAAGAGCAGTTCTCTGCCTCTTTGCCTCAAACCACGAGACACTCCAGAAGGGACCGTGGTAACTCTTTCCCCATCCCTGCGACTTATCCCAATAGAAGAAATGTTCATTTCAAGGAATCCTAAAGTAAAAATAGAATTTGCTTACTTGAATCTCATTTTGTTTGAGAATTAGACGTTTTAAGTAAGGGAAACACGAAAAGCTGAAAATCCTTAGGATTAAAGCTAAAAGGAGTTTTTCCTCTTTCAAAAACAAAATTGAGAAAAACCTTGAACATCGAGCAACATAAGACCAGCTCAGTTGGTGCAGCAGGTCTTCATAAGACTCCCAAGTTCGACCATTCCATTAAGTCTCAAGGAAACCATACTTCCTAGCATGTCATTCACACATATGTGCACGCATTGACACTTACACAATCCCATTTAGGACTAGCACCACATTAGGTAAAGTCCCCTTTGGCGAAAATCCCCTCTTACTAGGCACAAAGGAAACGTTTTTTTTCTTCTTAAAACTAAGACGATCCCATATTCTCGAGGACAAATCCAGGGAGAAATCAAACAAGGGTGTTGTCTTCTTTGCCATTATCCAAATAAATTTAGATAATGCCAAAGTGGGGCATCTGTAAACACCCCAAAATCAAACAAATTTCAAAAACAAACACATGGTTTGAAAATCTATTTCAAAACGAGATTCTGGAGTTTTCGAAAACCCAGGAGTTATAAAAGCTTTAAACTTTTGTTTAAACCCCGTTCAAATTGAAGAGTGCAAGATCCAGCAGGTGGAACCTGATCAAAAGCAGCCTCAGAAGCAGGTTCACAAACCCAGAAAGCACCCTGGCCTGATAAAAGCAGGATCCAAAGGCAAAAGGAAAGCCTAGGCCAGAAGTAGACTGCAAGCCCGGAGCATCAAGTGCCAAGCCAAGAATATCCACCAAAATAGCAGAAATCCAAGCTTCAAACAACAGAAATGAACTGAAATGAAGTCTAGAAAAGTGAGAAGGAGTTTAGACGACAAAGTTGGGGAAAACCCAACACAAGATGGAGCGCTGATGAAGCCAGGGCCCGCACAAAACGTCCATCTCGAAACACTAAGAAGGACTAAAGAAACAAGAATTTGGATTGGACCTAGACCGAAATATCCAGATCCAGACCCAAATAGTGTTTGGATTGGATCTGGATCCCAAATATCCGAGGTCTGAGATCCAAACCCAAATAATATTTGAGTCAGATCTCGATCCCAAAATATCTGAGATCCGAGATCTAGACCCAAATAGTGTTTTGATCGGATCTAGATTCCAAGATTCAAATCCAAGACCCACCTCATTTGCCTATAAATAGAGGTGAGGGAGTGACTACAAGTTCACGTGAAATTTAAGGAGGCTTGGAGATAGATTGCATACGTAGGTGAGAGAAATAGTGGGCTAGCCTTGTTGGCTTGATCAAGGGCATGGGTTCAAACCTTGTATGAACCTAGGCTCAAACCAAGGGGCTGCACCAACATGAAGAAGAGTTACACAAGGGTTGCAAAAGGGCATGGAAGCATGGGTGAAGCATGGTGGACCGGCTCCAAGAGGTAGGCCTTTCAACCCCACCCTAACCTAGACTAAACCACCTAACCCACCTCTCTAAACCTAACCCTAAACTAGCCTAAACCTAGCCCTCCCACCTAAACCAACCTAAAACGTCCCCCTAGTACCCGGCTCCCATCTCACCACCTACCACCCTAACACCCCCGGCACTCCCGCATGCAACCTTCCCACGCGCCACCTTCCCGTGCCCCTAGCGCCCCACTTCACTATTGTAAACACCCCAAAATCCCACGATTTTCCTCAAATATACCTGGTTTTGTAAAAGCTGCCCCAAAGGGCTATTTTGAGTCTGGAAACCCAGGAGCCTTCCAGGCAAACCCTGTACATATGCTTTAAACTATATATGTTTTAAGATATGTATAATATAGTTTTAAAACCTTTTAAAAGATGTTTTGAAACCCCACAAAGCGACTTGGCCTGATGAAAGCAGGACCAGAAGAGCGAAAGAGAGCCCGGAACCGGAGCACATGTCGAGCCCGGCACATCAACTCTCATATTAGATTCATCCCCAGAATCTCGAACATCCAAGACCCTGTTACCAACAAATCATTTGTAATGATCTCCGGAAGGTGAAAACAGGAGCGGACGACAATGTTGGCGAAGACCCAATGCAAAACGGCGTACTGATGCTGTCAGGCCCCGCACAAACCGTTCGTTTCGAACATACCACGAAGGAGTTAGAAATCATATTTGGATCGGATCTGGACCATATATATCCAAATCCAATCCAATATCCACATCCATGGCCTACACCTTCTCATAAATGGAGGTGGGGCCCACAAGAAATTCACGTGGAAATCTTGGGTATGAGAGAGAATGGGGAGGATAAGATATGAATGAAATGTTTTAAGCTTGACTTGTGTGTCAAGTTTTGGGTTAATCATGTGGGTTAGCCTAATGAGTGTGGGTTCAAGCTTGTATGCACCTACACCTAACCTAGGGCTACCCCAACTTGATGCAACTAGGTCCATGGGTAATTCAAAGGGATGCTCCTAACCCTAAACCTAAGCTTAACCCCCTTACCTAGCTGTTTCTCCCTAATCCCGACCTAATCCTAGCCTAATCACCTAACCCACTTCCCTAATCCTTCCCTAATCCTAACCTAATCACCTAACCCACTTCTCTAATCCCTCCCTAAACCTAGCCTAATTCCCCTAACCTCACCTTAATCCTAGCCTAAATACCTAACCCACTCCACTAAACCTCACCCTAAGCCCAACCCACCTAGCTAAGCCCTAAACTACTAAACCAGCCCACCTAAATCCCTAGCACACCATATCCCTAAACCACCTAAGATAAATATCTGGCCCACCTAAATACTCAGCCCACCATGTCCCCTAACCACCACCACCATACCCCCAAACCACCATCCCCAATACCAGCCCAAACTGACCCCACAAAAACCTATAACCCCCCCCCCCCCTTGTGGGCGGGTTTTGAAAGCATTCTTGGGCAATTCAGCCCTTCCTCTCCTCTCTCATCCCTTTCTCTCTTCTCTCACCTGCCCCACCTTGGAACCCAGCCAGCTCCACTCCACGCCACCTCCATCCTCCGGCCAGCTCCCCGTCCACGCCACCGGCTCCACCTGCCACCTTCTCTCAATCGGCTGCACCTTGACACCCGCCACCTTCACCCTTCGGCCAACCTTCCACTCCGATTAGTACCCCCTCTCAATACCACCTGTTCTTCACTCCCCCTCCACTCTTAGCCACCACCCGCCACCCTTCCTCAGCCTAGCCAATACCTCATCCAGCCGGCCACCACCTGCCACCTTCCACCATTCGGCCCATCTACCCGACTGCACCACCTGCCCCTCCTTTCCCTTAGACAACACCCTAGCTAACACCCTCAGCCTTACCTCTCCCTAAGACTTGCCCCACACCATAGTGACACACCTTAGCTCCCCTTACCTTCCCTAAGCACCCCAACCCCAGCCAAGGCCGCACCCCATCTATTCGACTAGCGCCAAGGCGACACCCGCCAGCACCCTTGCCATTCGGCCAGAAACTTCCCTTGCCGCGCCCATCCAAGGAGCTCCCTCTTGTAGCCCAAGGCGACACTCTAGCCTAAGCGCAAGCAAGTCACACCCGGACCAGCTATACGTAAGTGCCTAACTCGGTCCTTGTTTATAGACTTGCTTATGCTTAATTAAATTTGATACGGGGTTATAATAATGGAGTGTTGTCTCCCCCCACTTGTAATAATGTGGTTTGGCACACCCACACACACATGCACTTGAGCCTATTCCGCTCTTAGCTGCACACGATTTTGACACACACATGAGCCTAATCAGCCCTTAAGATATAGCTATACGTATATAATTTAAGTTGCGTGGGGTTTTGCTTAAGTTGTGTGTGTTGTTTTCCAATTTTCACACTCACACACATTGAGCTTTCGCTCTTATTTCCAAGACCCGAGTAAGGGCCTATTACAATTTTATTTTGGGTGTTTTACTTCATGTCGTGTGCGTAGTATTCCATTTCTACACTCACACACATTGAGCTTTCGCTCTTACTCCCAAGACCTTAGTCAAGGCCTATTGCAATTATATTTGGGTTTAATTTCATGTCGTGTGCGTAGTATTTCAATTTTACACTCACACACATTGAGCTTTCGCTCTTACTCCCAAAACCTTAGTTAAGGCCATATTGCAATTATATTTGGGTTTCATTTAAGTCGTGTGAGTTGTCTTTCAATATACACACAACACCCACGCACACGTTGGCGACCTTCAGGCCCATATATATTATAAGTATTTCCCTTTTGGCTATGTCTTTAAAATTTGGGTTTTAAGGTTTAGCAGTGTACATAGTCTTTACATATATACACGGCACACACTTGCACAATTGAGCCTTTCTGCTCTTAAGATATAGCCATATTTCCCTTTTGTAATTTCCCTTTTGCAATTTCCCTTTTGCAAATTTACATTAAGTCATTTCCCTTCCGCATTGTCTTTCAATTCGGGTTTTCCCTTTGGAGTTGCGTGAGTTTGCATAGCATATATGCCATACCACGAGTTAGGACGCATATTGCATCAAAGTAAACCCCACACCCCCGCTCAAAATCGCCCCACTTAGGTCACGTGTGCATACACACGCCTAGTTGGCCCGAAAAGGGATAAAAAGAAAGACATAGGCACGTGCAAACCCACGTGAAATAAAATTTGAAAACCATACAAATCAGCCCGAATCGAACACCTCAAACATTTTCCTAGGTTATCATGTCTAAAACTCGATTTTCTAAGCGTACAGACTGACCCTTATGCATCGGTGCAAGAAGGTCTGCGACGAAAAGAGCTTGCTTGCTCATAGTCACCACGATAGGAGTCAGATTTCAAAATATCTCTTCGCTAGCTTAAGCAACCTAGCTGGCACGCCCTTTTACTTAAACACGACTTAGACACACGAAAGGATTCGCTTTAGGCCTAAGAACCAGAGGAAGGGATTTTCGGCGTCTACAGGATTTGGCACGCCCGGTGGGACGTGAGTCTTTTGAAAATCAAGTCATATTAGAAACCTTGCGAAAAAATTTCCAAAGGTGTCATTTTTAACTCTTTTTTGTACTTCATGGATAGGATTTTGAAAGCTTGAAAGCATGTCAAAATCAAACCCAAGTGAAGTGTCGAGCCAAGGCTCATACGCATCAAGTTCTCACTCTAGGAGGGTTTTGAAAAATAAAATCAAACTAGAAGAGATAGAAGATTTGAGAAGGGAATTCGAGGCCAAAATCGATGCTCTTAGCCAAGACGCTGAAGCAGGCGATTCATGTTCATCGAATGGTGAACAAAAGGCCAAGAAAAGACCTGAAAAACCTCGCAAACATAAAGAGGCCTCCGTAATGAAAGGCAACCAATACCACGAGTCCTTCACACAAAAGGACCGTAAAGCCCTAAAGTAGCTGCTAAAAGGGCAAAGTAAAGAGAAAAGGAGTTACGTCCTGTCTGATTTCCTACTTATGGATTATGAAACAGACAGTGACGATAAAATACCGAACTTCCATCGGTATGACGGCATGGGAGACCCTAGGTCTCACCTGCAACTTTTCTCACGTCGAGCCCATAAGAAGAAAAAGGACTCGATGAAATGGGTGTATTGGTTCCCTCAATCCCTTAAAGGCACAGTTGCCAAATGGTTGGCTTCCTACGATTTAAGCCAGTTTGCTACTTTTGAAGAGTTAGAGAACTGCTTTATGCAAAGATTTGCACATAACGTAGAAGTCACACCGACTTTAAACACTTTAAGGGATACAAAGCAAGGCATGAACGAAGACGTACATGCCTTCATTATTCGATGGAGGTCCCTTTTAGGGCAAGTGCGAAAGCAAATATCCGAAGGATGCACAATCATGCTCATCCTGGATAATTTTAAAAATGAGCTAAAAACCCTTCTCTCTCTTCACGAAATCTTAACTTTCCATAAGTTGATTAAAAAAGCATCCCTTTTCGAAACAAATTTGAAGAAAGGGATATACGATCACTTATGGAAAGGAAGTGCCATTTCGAAAACTCGCTTGGAGAAGTCCATCAACTATGGGCCATCCACCGCGGATAAAGGGGCAAAGCCCCATAAAATCGCCAATGTCTGGGTGGATCCAAGCCCGGCAAGTGCTTCAAAGGCTTTCGAAAAAGCTGATAATAAAAAAGAGAGGAGTTTTAAAAAGCCCTTCGAAAGACAAGAGTATACTCCGCTGGGGCAACCTATGATGGAGGTCCTAGACCTCCTACTTGCCCAAAGCATGATCGAACTCCCCAAGATTCTCGAGGGAGTCACTTCGAAGAGAGGGTTTTTAAACAAGTACTGCAAGTATCATCAGCTCAAAGGCCATGATACAAGGCAGTGCTTCTCCCTCCTTAACAAAATTGAGAACTTGATAGCGGAGGGTCGACTCCAGGTCATTGAGGAACCCGAGCCAGCTCAAGCTATCTTTAAACAACCCTTTCCCAAGCACGCCAGTAGCAGTGGGAAAGGAAAAGAGGTATGATGGAAGATCCCTTTTACAAAAATACAAAAACATTTGAAAAACTCAAAATCGAAAAAATGGAAAAATTACAAAAACCAAAAACATTGAAAAATCAAAAACTCGAAAATAGAGTAGTTTGTATAGTTCCTAAAGTTCTTGTTTTGCAAAAACATAAAAAAATCAAAAATCTATAAAATACCAAAAAGATTTTGTACATAGCTGCTCCTGGTAAGGCTTTTGAAAAAGAAAAGGATTTCGAAAGAAACGTCGTCTGCAGAGCCAGGCCAAAGATTTTGAAATCAATTGAAATTCCAAGTGTAAAACCAGGTCTTTTGAAAACTCACACATCAAATTCCCTCGGGTCTATAACCCACGAGAATGATCGAAACCCAGAAGTGGATCCCCTTGAGGAAGATCCCACTTTTGAGCTCCCAGAATTTCATAAAATTCTCGATTTTGAAAGACCTTCCAATTCAGTAGGAGGAGATTTCATAGAGGTGAACCCAGGGAGTGATTCCAATCCCAAACTCATCAAGATAGGCGCATGTTTGCATGAGCATGAAAGATCAGCATTCATTGCATTTCTACGAACCTACTTAGATGTGTTTGCATGGACGTATGAAGACATGCCGGGCATAGACCCCAGCATTGTCGAACATCGTCTTCCCTTAGATGCGGATATAAAACCCATAAAGCATAAGCTTAGGAAAATACATCCGAATGGACACGCACAAGTTAAAGAGGGTTTAGAAGATCTGCTAAAAGCCGAATATATAAAACCCATTGCATATTCTGATTGGTTATCAAACATCGTTGTGGTTCGAAAAACCAATGGGAAAATTCGAATATGCATCGATTTCAGAAACCTGAAGAAAGCCACTCCAAAGGATAATTATCCTTTACCAAACATAGATTTGATAGTCGATAGTACTGCAAATCACGAGATGTTTTCGTTTATGGATGGCTATTCAGGGTATAACCAAATTAAATTAAGTCCACGAGATCAGGGTAAGACCGCATTCACAACCCCATGGGGCACGTACTGCTATACAGTCATGCCCTTTGGATTGAAAAATACCGGTGCAACATACCAAAGAGCCATGACCATGATCTTCCATGATCAGATTCATGAGCTCGTAGAAGTGTATGTAGATGATCTCTTGGCAAAATCCAAAACCCAATGCACTCATATCGAATGTTTGCGAAAATTTTTTGAAAGGCTTAGGCTTTACAAAGTAAAGCTAAACCCTCAAAAATGTGTATTCGGAGTAGAGTCTGAAAAGCTTCTAGGCTTTATGGTGAACCAAAGGGGTATATAAGTCAACCCCTCTAAGTGTCGAGCCATCATAGACGTGGCTCCACCCTCCAATCTTACACAAATTCGTAGCCTCCAGGGTCGATTACAGTTCGTTCACCGATTTATATCAAATCAGGCGACTAGATGCGAACCCTTCAACAAACTGTTGAGGTAGGGCACAAAATTTTCATGGGATGACGACTGCCAGAAGTCCTTCGAGAGACTAAAGGAATACCTGGTTAATCCCCCCGTTTTGAATCCTCCAAAGCAAGGAAAACCTCTTTTGCTTTACATTTCCGTGCATGCGAATGCTTTGGGAGCTCTATTAGCTCAATACGAAGATGACACCCATAAGGAGTATGCCATCTATTATATTTTGAAAACTCTCTTGGCTTATGAAAGGAATTATCAAGCCATGGAGAAGACGTGCTTGGCCCCAGTCTGGGCCTGCCAGAAATTTCGACACTATTTCCTAGATCATGAGATCTGGATAGTGTCCAAGCTTGATCCAATCAAGCACTTATTCGAAAAACCCATTCTCACTAGTAGATTGGGCAAATGGCAACTCCTTCTAATGGAGTATGACCTAAAATACAATCACCAAGTCTCCATTAAGGGCCAAGCCCTAGCTGACTACGTGGCTGAGTTCCCCCTGGAGGATGCATATCCCACACTTGATGAAATACCTGATGAAGGCATATTGCAAAACCATTTTCAAAACCACATTTTGACAAACTCTTTCGAAAACCAAGTGTGGAAAATGCACTTCGATGGGGCACGAAACCAACGAGGGGCTGGTGCTGGGGTCATCCTCATCTCCCCTGAAGAGGGCGAGATTCCCATAGCAATCCGCCTAGATTTCGAATGTTCCAACAACATAGCTGAGTATGAAGCACTCATACAAGGCTTAAGGATTTCGAAAACTCTAGGAGCATCATAAATCGAGGTCTTTGGAGATTCGCTCCTCGTTATAAACCAAATTTGAAAATTTGACAAGTACGTAATAAAAAACTACTTCCATATCACGAGTTGGCCACTCGATTGGTTGAGTCATTCCAATCATGTAAACTCACACACGTAGGAAGAGAGGATAACGGCATTGTCGATGCCCTCTCCTCCTTGAGTTCAGCCCTAAAGGTCGATCCCATTTTGGGAACTCGATCTTTAGAAATATGGCATGCGCCCAACCCATCCACACACGATTTGGATATTTGCCAAAATAACCCAGATTCTGTTGAAAAACCTTGGCTTTATGGCATCAAACGATTTCTAGAAAATGGGGGATTCACTGAGGATGCCACAACCAAAGATAAGGCATTCATCCGTAAAATTTCAACCCGATACACCATTGTGGGTGGGGTTCTATATAAGAAAAGCTTTAACGGCATCCTACTAAGATGTGTCGATCTAGAGGAGGCTAGGACTGTTATGCATGAGTTTCACGATGGAGAATGTGGAGGTCATGTAAATGCCAACATGATGGCAATGAAAATACTTAGAGTGGGCTATTTTTTGTTCACCCTGAAAAAGGATTGCCACGATCATATTAGAAAGTGTCATCCATGTCAAGTGCATGGGCACGCCATTCATATCCCCTCATCTGCATTGCATTCTGTGGTCAGCCCCTGGCCATTTACCAGGTGGCCACTTTGAAGTGGAGGATCTAGTTTTGAAAATCATCCACTATCGTGGCCCACATCCACTTGGAAAGTGGCGCCCCAAGTGGGATGGACCCTATGTTGTGCGTGCAACCACCATGAACAACTCATATTGGTTGATCGATGTAGAAGGTAGGAATTTAGCAGATCCTATCAATATTCAATACTTAAAGAAGTATTATGTGTAGGATTTGGGTTAAATTCTCATTTTTTAAAACCCTTAGGGATAACTACTTTGAAACTTTGAAAGTAAGGTTCAAAGGCAAATTGTGTGACCCTGAGTAAGAGAATTCGCATCCCAAAATACTCCCAAAGGGAAAACGTGGCCAAAATAAAGAGAATTTTCCCATCCAAAGTCTCTTTCCAAAAGAAAGAAACCAGAATCCAAAAGGAAAAATCGATTCTCTTGTGAAAAAGAGGGATTAAAGAAAAAATACTCCCAAAGGGAGACCCTCTATGAAAAAAGGGGAAAAAGAGGCCAAAAAGCTCAAAAAGAGCAGTTTTCCGCCTTCTATGCCTTAAACCACAGGGTGCTTCAGAAGGGACCATGGTATCTCTTTCCCATCCCTGGCTTATCCCAAGTATGAACATGGTTCATTTCGAGGAATCCTAAAGTAAAAATAGGATTTACTTACTTGAATTTCATTTTGTTTGAGAATTCGACGTTTCGAGTAAGACGTAGGAATCTTGAAATGTAGCTTGTTTTCTTATAAAACCTCCGCTATATTAGCTAGTGTCAAGACTCAAGCAAAGGCAAACACGAAGAGCTCGAAATGCTTAGGATTGAGGCTCAAAGCAGTTTTCCCTTTTGTAAATAAATTTTGTAAATAGATTTTGAAAAGTCGAACATCGAACAGCATAGGATATGCTCACTTGGAGCAACAGGCCCTATACGTCTCAAAAGTTTGACCATATCTGGTCTCGGGGAGGTCGCCACTCTTGGCATCCCATCCATGTCATGCATCTGCATACCCACGCATAACATGATCCCATTTAAGACCAGATTCCATACAGATCCCTTTGGCGTGATATCTCCTCCTACCAGGGTTTTAAAAGTGAGATTTTTGCTAAAGATTGGGACAATCCCATATTTTCGTGGATAGATCTAGGGAGACATTCAAAGGGGTGCTTGTCGTCTTTGCCATTATCCAAACCAATTTGGATAATGACAAAGAGGGGTATCTGTAAACACCCCAAAATCCCACGATTTTCTTCAAATATACTTGGTTTTGTAAAAGCTGCCCCAAAGGTCTATTTTGAGTCTGGAAACCTAGGAGCCTTCCAGACAAACCCTGTACATATGCTTTAAACTATATATGTTTTAAAATATGTATAATATAGTTTTAAAACCTTTTAAAAGATGTTTTGAAACCCCACAAAGCGACTTGGCCTGATGAAAACAGGACCAAAAGAGCGAAAGAGAGCCCGGAACTGGATCACATGTCGAGCCCGGCACATCAACTCTCGTATTAGATTCATCCCCAAAATCTCGAACATCCAAGACCCTGTTACCAACAAATCATTCGTAATGATCTCCGAAAGGTGAAAACAGGAGCGGACGACAATGTTGGCGAAGACCCAACGCAAGACGGAGTACTGATGCTGTCAGGCCCCGCACAAACCGTTTGTTTCGAACATACCACGAAGGAGTCAGAAATCATATTTGGATCGGATCTGGACCATATATATCCAAATCCAATCCAATATCCACATCCATGGCCTACATCACCTTCTCATAAATGGAGGTGGGGCCCACAAGAAATTCACGTGGAAATCTTGGGTATGAGAGAGAATGGGGAGGATAAGATATGAATGAAATGTGTTAAGCTTGACTTGTGTGTCAAGTTTTGGGTTAATCATGTGGGTTAGCCTAATGAGTGTGGGTTTAAGCTTGTATGCATCTACACCTAACCTAGGGCTGCACCAACTTGATGCAACTAGGTCCATGGGTAATGCAAAGGGATGCTCCTAACCCTAAACCTAAGCTAAACCCCCTTACCTAGCCGTTCTCCCCTAATCCCGACCTAATCCTAGCCTAATCACCTAACCCACTTCCCTAATCCTAACCTAATCACCTAACCCACTTTCCTAATCCTTCCCTAAACCTAGCCTAATTCCCCTAACCTCACCCTAATCCTAGCCTAAACACCTAACCCTCTGTAAACACCCCGAAATCCAACGAATTTCTCAAATAAACTAGGTTTTGTAAAAGCAGCCCCAAAGGGCTATTTTGAGTCTGGAAACCCAAGAACCTTCCAAGCAACCCTGTACAGAAGTTTTTGTAAACACCCCGAAATCCCACGAATTCCTCAAAACAAACTGGTTTTGTAAAAGCAACCCTGTACATATGTTTTGAACTTTATATTTCAAAAATATATGATATGGCTTTAAAAACCTTTTTAAAACATGTTTTTGAAACCCCGAAGCAGCTTGGCCTGATCAAGACAGGACCAGAAAAGCCAAAGAGAGCCCGGAACCGGAGCACATGTCAAGCCCAGCACAGCAACTCTCATATCAAATCCACCTCCCAGGATCTCGAACGTCCAAGACCCTGTTATCATCAAAACATCATTTGAAGTCATCTCTGGAAGGCGAAAACAGGGATGGACGATCATGTTGGTGAAGACCCAACGCAGACGGAGTACTGATGCTGTCAGACCCCGCACAAACTGTTCGTTTCGAACACAGCCTGAAGGAGTCAGAGTTCAGTTTGGATTGGATCTGGACCATATATATCCAGATCCCAATCCAAACCCATGTATGGACTTGGATTTGGATCCAGAGATCCAATCCAATATCCATATCCATGGCCCACATCACCTTCTCATAAATGGAGGTGGGGCCCACTTGAAATTCACGTGGGATTATGGGCATGAGAGAGAGTGGGGGAGGATAAGATCAAAGAGTGTTGTAATTAAGCTTGACTTGTGTGTCAAGTTTGGGGTTAATCATGTGGTTTAGCCTAATTAAAGTGGGTTTAAGCTTGTAATTAGCCAAAACCTAACCTAGGGCTGCACCAACATGATGTGATTAGGGTTTATGGGTCATGGAAAGGGAGCTCCTTCATCTAATCCTAACCAAAAACACCAAATCCTAGCCTTCTACCCTAATCCGGTCCTAATCCTAACCTAATCACCTAACCCACTTCCCTAATCCCGGCCTAATCCCAACCTAATCACCTAACCCACTTCCCTAATCCTTCCCTAAACCTAGGTTAATTTCCCTAAACCTAACCTAGTCCTAGCCTAATCACCTAACCCACCTCACCCTAAAACCAACCCACCTAGCTAAACCCTAAACCACCCCACCTAAACCTAGCACACAATCTACCCAAAACCCCTTGTATTTAAAATATCTGGCCCTACCCTAATACCAGCCCACCTTATCACCACACCACCACCCCCTAGACCACCTTACCACCTCCTCAAAACCAGCCCCACCGCCCTTCACAAAAGCTATAAACCCCCCCCCCCTAGTGGGCGGGTTTTTTTCAGCTTTTGGGTCCTCCATTCCCAACCGATCTTCCAACTCTTCTCACCCTCCTTTCCAGCCCAACCGAGCCCAGCAACCTGCACCACTCTCAGCCGGCTCTTCCACCTGCACCACCACCAGCCACCACCGTGCTCCACCTGCTCCACCACCCCACAGCCCGGCCGAACCAGTCGCTCCATCACACCCAACTGCTCCTCTACCACCCGCCGCCTCCCATCATTCGGTTAGTACCCCATACTCCACTCTACTTCTTCTTCGCTCCCCCTCCACTCTCAGCCACCTACACCACCACCATCCTACCCTAAATCAGCCACTTATCACCACCACTCCCATTCGGCCAAGCCTCAACCAATCTACCTACCCGCCACTACCTAGACACCCTAGCTACACCCGGCCACTCCACCCAACTCCCTAAGATCCGCCCATATCACCTCACCACATCCACCACCACCTTACCCCATACCCTAGCTAGTTCCCTTCCCATCCACCCATAGCCACCCTAGCAAACCACCACCACCGAGCCTCCCCTAGTCGGCCACTCCAACCGACTGCCATATACCTATTCGGCCAGCCACCCGCCAACCCTAGGTACTCCCTTAGACACTCCCTTAGGCTCCCCCTTAGTGCCATACTCCCTAACCTTACAACCTCCCTTAGACACTCCCTTAGGCTCCCCCTTAGTGCCATACTCCCTAACCTTACAACCTCCCTTAGTGACCCTACATACTCACCTTAGCCCCACGCACAAAACCAGCCCTTCACTAAGCAGTCGGCCATCTTCAAGGCGCCTCTCCCGTGCCCCATTTCCAGTCGGCCAGCAGCCCCTCTTGCCGTTCAACTCCGCGGAGCTTCCTCTTACAGCCCAAGGCGAAGGCCAAGCCCACGCTCAAGCAAGGCATCTTCGGACCAGCGATTAGTAAGTGCCTAACTCGGTCCTTAGTTGTATACTTGCTTAAAATTCAATTCGATACGGGGTTGTAATAATGGAGCATAGTCTCCCCCCGCTTGTAATAACGTGGCTTGGCACACCCACACACACGTGCACTCTCTTAGTTGTGCATGATTTTGAACACACACGAGCCTAATCAGCCCTTTATATATAAGTTTATGTATATAGTTTAAGTTGCGTAGGGTTTTGTTTGAGTTGGGTGTGTTGTCTTTAAATTCTCACACGCACACCCACATTGAGCTTCCGCTCTTATTTACAAGACCCAAGTAAGGGCCGTGTGATACTATCCTTGGGTTTAATTTCATGTTGTGTGCGTAGTACTTCAATTCAAGCACTCACACACATTGAGCTTTCGCTCTTACTCTCAAGACCTTAGTTAAGGCCATACTGCAATTTATATTTGGGTTTAATTTCATGTTGTGTGTGTAGTACTTCAATTCAAGCACTCACACACATTGAGCTTTCGCTCTTACTCCCAAGACCTTAGTTAAGGCCATACTGCAATTTATATTTGGGTTTAATTTCATGTTGTGTGCGTAGTACTTCAATTCAAGCACTCACACACATTGAGCTTTCGCTCTTATTCCCAAGACCTTAGTTAAGGCCATACTGCAATTTATATTTGGGTTTAATTTCCTGTTGTGTGCGTAGTACTTCAATTCAAGCACTCACACACATTGAGCTTTTGCTCTTATTCCCAAGACCATAGTTAAGGCCATATTGCAAGTTATATTTGGGTTTCATTTCATGTCGTGTGTGTAGTACTTCAATTCTCGCACGCACCCACATTGAGCCTTCGCCCTTATCTGCAAGACCCGAGTAAGGGCCCATATAGACATTATATACGTATTTCCCTTCGACAATTTCCATTACAAGTCATTTCCCTTCGGTAATTTCCCTTCGGCAATTTCCATTACAAGTCATTTCCCTTCGATCATTTCCCTTCGGCATTGTCTTTAAATTCGGGTTTTCCCTTTGAAGTAGCATGATTTTGCATTGCATATACACCATACCACGAGTTAGGATGCATATTGCATCAAAGCAAACCCCATACTCCCGCTCAAAGTCACCACATCTTAGTGGAGTGTTCATAACACACACCTAGGTGGCCCCAAAGAGGGATAAAAAGAAAGACTTAGGCACGTGCAAATCCACGTGATCTAAAATCTGAAACCATACCAAAAGGACCCGAATCAAACACCTCGAACAGCTTTCGTAGGTTTTCTCCACTCAAAACTGGATTTTAAAAGCGTACAGACTGACCCTTGCGCATCGGTGCAAGAAGGTCTACGACGATAAGAGCTTGCTTGCTTACTCACAATCGCCACGTTAGAAGTCAGGTTTTAAAAATATATCTTCGCTAGCTTAAGTAAGCTAGTTGGCATGCCCTGTCTGTTTAAATAGGACTTAGACACACGAAAAGGTTAGTTTCAGGCCTAAAAACCAGGAGCGGGAATTTACTTCGTCTACAGGATTGGCACGCCCGGTGGGACATGAGTCCTTGAAAAGTCGAGTTATTCTAGGAACTTGCGAAAATTTTTCAAAAGTGGTGTTGTTTTAACTTTTTTCTTCTTTACTTGTACTTAGGAATTTTGAAAAAGGCTTGAAAGCATGTCAAAATCCAACCCAAGTGAAGTGTCAAGCCAAGGCTCATGCGCATCAAGTTCTCACTCTAGGAGGATTTTGAAAAACAAGATCAAACCAGACGAGATAGAGGACCTGAGAAGGGAATTCGAGGCCAAAATCGATGCTCTCAGCCAAGAGGCTGAAGTAGGCGATTCATGTTCATCAAATGGTGAACAAAAGGCCAAAAGAAAATTTGAAAAACCTCGCAAGCACAAAGAGGCCTCCGTAATGGAAGGCAACCAATACCACGAGTCCTTCACACAAAAGGACGTAAAGCCCTACAGCAGTTGCTGAAAGGGCAAAATAAAGAGAAAAGGAGTTACGCCCTGTCTGATTTCCTTCCTATGGATTACGAAACAGACAGTGACGATGAAATACCGAACTTCTATCAGTATGATGGCATGGGAGACCCTAGGTCTCACTTGCAACTTTTCTCGCGTCGAGCCCATAAGAAGAAAAAGGACTCGATGAAATGGGTGTATTGGTTCCCTTTATCCCTTAAAGGCACAGCTGCCAAATGGCTGGCTTCCTACGACTTAAGCCAGTTCGCTACTTTTGAAGAGTTAGTGAACTGCTTCATGCAAAGATTTGCACACAACGTAGAAGTCACCCCGACTCTGAACACTTTAAGGGATATGAAGCAAGGCATGAACGAAGACGTACATGCCTTCATTATACGATGGAGGTCAATTTTGGGCCAAGTGCGAGAGCCCATATCCGAAGGATGCGCAGTCATGCTCATCCTGGATAATTTTAAAAGCGAGTTAAAGAGCCTTCTCTCGCTCCATGAGATCTCAACTTTCCATAAGTTGATCAAAAAAGCACCCCTTTTCGAAACAAACTTGAGAAAAGGGACATACGATCACTTATAGAAAGAAAGTGCCATTTCTAAAACCCGCTTGGAAAAGCCCATCACTTATGGGCTGCCCACGATGGACAAAGGGGCAAAGCCCCATAAAATCGCCAATGTCTGGGTGGATCCAGGCGTGGTAGGCACTTCCAAAAATTATGAAAAGCTAGAAAACAAAAAGGAGCGAACTTTTCAAAAACTTATTGAAAAACGGGAGTACACACCACTGGGGCAACCTGTGTCGGAGGGCCTAGACCTCCTACTTGCCCAAGGCATGATAGATCTTCCCGAAATCCCCGAAGGAGTCACTTCCAAAGGGGGGTATTTAAATCGATTTTATAAGTATCATCGGTTCAAGGGCCATGATACCAAACGTTGTTTCTCCCTTTTAAATAAAATCGAGAACTTGATAGTGGAGGGTCGGCTCCAGGTCACTGCGGAACTTGAGCCACCTCAAGCTATCTTCAAAGAACCCTTTCCCAAGCACGCCAGTGGCAGTGGGAAAGGAACGGAGGTATGTACCCTCACCTTTTCAAAGGAACTAGCACAAAAATCTAAGTCTGGTCGACCCACTTGTGCGCCCACTCTTGTGCTTTACAAGAAGCCCGCCCAAGTCGTCATCCGGGGACCACCAAGAGCTGAATCCCCGGCTAAACTAGTGTTAAAACTTCAAGGTGCTCCTCAACTCATACTTAGAGCCAATTTTAGTGCGAACCCTAGGCTAGTCGTGGGGGAAGTGACTAGATCCTGGACGATCTATCAACCCCCGCACCTACAAAGTGCTAAAAAGGTGGTTAATGTGCCTGGCCCCTCAAAAGCATGTATTCTTGGAGTTCTGCCAAAAGCAGACAAGGGGAAAGTCGTCCTAAATCCTTATGATTTCGAAAACCACCTTTCAAAGATTCCTATCCACATATCCATCCTAGAGCTTATACAAACCTCGCCTAGGCATAGACTCATGCTAGAGAAAATTCTAGAAAGAGCCAAGGTTGATTCGAACATAAGTCTGAAATCCCTGTCTGCCCAAGTGGCTTTAATAGGAGCAAAATCGCCCATCACTTTCTCAGAAGATGATGTAGATAGACCCTACGAGTCCCACAACCAGGCCCTGCATATCGAGGTGGTTCTGAATAACCACTCTCTGGACAGGTGCCGAGTCGATGGGGGAGGAGGGCTCAACATCCTTCCACTTCATGTGGCATATCAAATCAGAGTCACCTTGACTTCTGTAAACCCAAGTCCCATCGTTATCACTGGATACGATGGAAATGCGTCTAGGCCATTAGGATCGATCAACCTCCCGATGAAAACGGGAGGGATCACACACACGGGGGTGTTCCATGTCTTGGACATCCACCCCCATTATAACCTGTTGTTGGGAAGACCCTGGATACACAGTTTGTGCGCTGTGCCATCCACCTTCCACAGGTGTGTCAAGATCCCTTTCAAGGACCAGGTTGTGGTGATCCTAGCTGAGAGTCACCCATAGCTTCAGGGGATCATAAACTCCCCTTTTTGTCGAGCAACTAGGCCCATGAGGCTAACCTGGGGCAAACCATGGTTGAGCCACCAAGGCTCGTATTGAATAGCCCTAGGAAGGTGTTATGTGTGAAGGGGCCGCCCAAAGTAGGCTCCCTCCCGATCTTAACCCTTCTAGGAAGACCCAAGCATCCCCTATTTCCAAAACCCCTAGACAAAAAGCCATACGAGCACGATATGGACGACAGCAAGTTCTAGGACCACGATTTATACCATCAATTTTCAAAAAAAAAAAAATCGTGCAACATGTTAAATATGGGCTATACGCGATACAAAAGTCTAGGGGCACAAAACCAGGGTTTACAAGTAAGGGTCGTGTGATACTATCCTTGGGTTTAATTTCATGTTGTGTGCGTAGTACTTCAATTCAAGCACTCACACACATTGAGCTTTCGCTCTTACTCCCAAGACCTTAGTTAAGGCCATACTGCAATTTATATTTGGGTTTAATTTCATGTTGTGTGTGTAGTACTTCAATTCAAGCACTCACACACATTGAGCTTTCGCTCTTACTCCCAAGACCTTAGTTAAGGCCATACTACAATTTATATTTGGGTTTAATTTCATGTTGTGTGCGTAGTACTTCAATTCAAGCACTCACACACATTGAGCTTTCGCTCTTATTCCCAAGACCTTAGTTAAGGCCATACTGCAATTTATATTTGGGTTTAATTTCATATTGTGTGCGTAGTAGTTCAATTCAAGCACTCACACACGTTGAGCTTTCGCTCTTATTCCCAACACCTTAGTTAAGGCCATACTGCAAGTTATATTTGGGTTTCATTTCATGTCGTGTGTGTAGTACTTCAATTCTCGCACGCACCCACATTGAGCCTTCGCTCTTATTTGCAAGACCCGAGTAAGGGCCCATATATACATTATATACGTATTTCCCTTCGGTAATTTCCATTACAAGTCATTTCCCTTCAATCATTTCCCTTCGGCATTGTCTTTAAATTCGGGTTTTCCCTTTGGAGTAGCGTGAGTTTGCATTGCATATACGCCATACCACGAGTTAGGATGCATATTGCATCAAAGCAAACCCCATATTAAAGGGCTGGGCCAAGTAAGTGTGTAGGGTCACTAGGAGAGTCTAGAGTATTGGGGAGTATGGACCTAAAGGGGATTTAAGGGAAGGCCGAATGGGAGTCTTATAGAGCAGCCGGATGTAGATGGGATGGTTAGGTAGTGGCCGGTAGTTTAGGTTGTGCTAGGTTCGGCTAAGGGATAATGGTGGCAGCAAAGGGCTGATGCGTAGGTGAGATGATGGTATGGTGGGTGGCTAGGAATGGAGAGGGAGTAGAGAAGGAGTTAGGTAGAGTTGCGGGGTACTTACCGAATGGGGAGAGGCGGTGGATGGAAGAGAGAAGCCGGGTGGTTGGGATGGAGAGCAAGTGGTGGCGTCCGGCTGGGAGATGGTGGTGGCGTCCGGCTAGGAGATGGTGGTGGGATGGAGAGCAGGTGGTGGTGGGTGGAGCAGGTGGAGGTGTAGGTGGAGCAGGTGGAGGTGTAGGTGGAGCAGGTGGGAGATGGTGGAACTCGGCTGGACTTGGGGAAGGAAGGGACCCGGCTGGGATGGGTAGAGTCACTCGCTAGCAAAACCCGCCCCCAAGGGGGGGGGTTTAAATAGAGATGGGTAGGTCGGTTAGGGCTGGGTTTGGGGTAGTGGTTAGGTGGTTTAGGTAGGGTGGTATGTAGATAAGGTGGGCTGGAAAGGGTTGGGCCAGATATTTTGAAAACTAGTGGTTTGGGTAGATTGTGGGCTAGGGGTGGTTTAGGGGTTTAGGGCTAGGTTAGGTGGTTGGGTTTTAGGGTGAGGTTTAGTGAGCTAGGTTAGGTGATTAGGCTAGGTTTAGGCTAGGATTAGGGAAATTAACCTAGGTTTAGGGAAGGATTAGGGAAGTGGGTTAGGTGATTAGGTTGGGATTAGGCCGGGATTAGGGAAGTGGGTTAGGTGATTAGGCTCAGATTAGGGGTGGATTAGGGGGGTTGGCTTGGATTAGGTGTTTTGGGTTAGGTTTAGGTGAAGGAGCTCCCTTTGCATGGCCCATAGACTTTAACCATATCATGTTGGTGCAGCCCTAGGTTAGGTTTTGGCTAATTACAAGCTTAAACCCACTCAATTAGGCTAACCCACATGATTAACCCCAAACTTGACACACAAGTCAAGCTTAATTACAACCCTCTTGATATTTTCCATCCCCACTCTCTCTCATGCCCATGATCCCACGTGAATTTCAAGTGGGCCCCACCTCCATTTATGAGAAGGTGATGTGGGCCATGGATATGGATATTGGTTTGGATCTCTGGATCCAAATCCTAGTCCAAGTCCACATATGGGTTTGGATTGGGATCTAGATATATATGGTCCAGATCCAATCCAAACTAAACTCTGACTCCTTCGAGCTGGGTTCGAAACGGACGATTTGTGCGGGGCCTGACAGCATCAGTACTCCGTCTGCGTTGGGTCTTCGCCAACATGGTCGTCCGCCTCTGTTTCTGCCTTCCGGAGATGATTTCAAATGATATTTTGATAAGAACAGGGTCTTGGACGTTTGAGATCCTGAGGGTGTGAATCAGATAAAAGAGTTGCTGTGCCGGGCTCGACGTGTGCTCCGGTTCCGGGCTCTTTTTAGCTCTCCTGGTCATGTCTTGATCGGGCCAAGCCACTTCGGGGTTTTAAAACATGTTTTAAAAAGGTTTTCAAAAGCTATATTATATATTTTTGAAATACAGAGTTTAAAACATATGTACAGGGTTGTTTGGAAGGCTCCTGGGTTTCCAAACTCAAAAATGGCCCTTCGGGGCTGCTTTTACAAAACCAGGTTTGTTTAAGAAATTCGTGGGATTTCGGGGTGTTTACAGATGCCCCTCTTTGGCCTTGTCCAAATAGAGTTGGATAAGGGCAAAGATGACAAACACCCCTTTTAATGTCTCCCTAGATCTAGCCACGAAGAATATGGGATCGTCCCATTTTTAGCAAAATCTCAATTTACAAACTCTGGTAGGAGGAGATATCGTGCCAAAGGGTTTTACTATGGAATCTGGTCCTAAATGGGATCATGTTCATGCAAGTACCATGCGTGGAATGCAAATGACATGGGTGTGGTGCCAAGAGTGGCGACCTCCCAGAGACCAGATGTGGTCGTACTCTAGAGACTTACAAGGTCTATTGCTCCAAGTGAGCAAATCCTATGTTGTTCGATGTTCGGTTTTCAAAACTTATTTACAAAACTATTTACAAAAGGGACAACTGTCTTGAGCCTCAATCCTAAGGATCTCGAGCTCTTCGTGCTTGCCCTTGTTTGAGTCTTAACACTCGCTTATCTAGCGGAGGTTTTATAAGAAAACAAGCTTCATTTCAAATTCCTACGCCTTACTCGAAACGTCGAATTCTCAAACAAGATGAAATTCAAGTAAATCCTATTTTTACTTTAGGATTCCTCGAAATGAACCATGCTTTAGCTTGGGATAAGCCAGGGATGGGAAAGAGATACCACGGTCCTTTCTGAAGCGTCCCGTGGTTTGAGGCACAGAAGGCGGAAAACCTGCTCTTTTTGAGCTTTTTGGCCTCTTTTTCCTTTTTTTTCATAGAGGGTCTCCCTTTGGGAGTATTTTTTCTTTAATCCCTCTTTTTTATAAGAGAATCGATTTTTCTTTTAAATTCTGGTTTCTTTCTTTCGGAAAGAGACTTCGAATGGGAAATTCCCTTTTGTTTTGGGCCTTTGTTTTCCTTTTGGAAGGAGAAGAGAAGAGGGGAGGACTTATCCCAAGCATACACTCGATCCATTCCAGATCAGCCTATTTAGAAATAGCACGTACCACTTGCAAGTATCTTGCTATGTTGAACTAGGCCTTTCTTTGTAAGAAGAAGGATTTTGAAATGTAACCACGATTTTGAAGACTCCACTCTTTCACAAGTGCAAATTCTCTTCACTTAGGTCACACGAGTTCGCCTTTTGCACCTTATTCATATGTCTCAGGACAGCTATCCCTATAAATTTTCGAAAACTGGAATTTAGTCCAGATCCTACACATGATACTTCTTTAAGTATTGAATATTGATAGGATCTGCTAAATTCCTACCTTCTACATCGATCAACCAATACGAATTGTTCGTAGTGGTTGCTCGTACAACATAGGGTCCATCCCAGTTGGGGCGCCACTTGCCTAGGGGGTGTGGGCCACGATGGTGGATGGTTTTTAAGACCAGATCTCCCACTTCAAAGTGGCGAGGTCTCATGTGTTTGCTATAATGTCGGGCTATCCTTTGCCGGTATGCACGAGCATGATCCATGGCAAGGAGTCGCCTCTCATCTAGCAAATCTAGTTCGGCCATCCTAGCATGCTGAAGCATCTCTAGGGGGAGGTCGAGTGCTATGGATGTAAGAAATGAATGCAGTTGAGTATGAATGGGAAGAATGGCGTTTGTGCCATAGACCAATTCGAAAGGTGTGGCATTCGTGGGAGTCCGGATGGAAGTCCTGTAAGCCCATAAGGCTTCATCCAGCTTCTTGTGCCATGTCCTACCCTTCTCTAAGGTTTTCTCAATAATACTAATGAGAGTCTTGTTTGTGGCTTCGGCTTGGCCGTTGCCTAGAGGGTAGTAGGGCGAGGAGAAGTGGTGAGTTATGCCATACGTGTTGCACAACTTAACCATCCGCTCGTTCTTGAATGGGGTACCATTATCAGACACAAGGTCTCGTGGAACCCCAAATCGAGCCAAGATATTCCTCCGGATGAAAGCCACCACATGTTGCCCCATTACATTGGTTAGGGAAATGGCTTCCACCCACTTGGAGAAATACTCCATGGCTGCTAAAATAAATCGATGTCCATTCGAGGCCTTTGGAAATATTGGGCCTACGATGTCAAACGCCCACATGGTAAATGGCCAGGGGCTGATCACGGAATGCAATGCGGATGAAGGGATATGAATGGCGTGCCCATGCACTTGACATGGATGACACTTCCTAACATGATCATGACAATCCTTTTTCAGGGTGGACCAAAAATAGCCCCCTCTAAGTATTTTCATCGCCATCATGTTGAAATTAGCATGACCTCCACATTCTCCATCGTGGAACTCATGCATTACTATCCTAGCCTCCTCTAGGTCGATACACCTAAGCAGAATACCGGTAAAACTCTTTTTGTATAAGACCCCACCCAGAATGGTGTATCGGGTCGAAATCTTATGAATGAATGCCTTATCTTTGGATGTAGCACCCTTGGTAAATCCCCCATTTTCTAAAAATTGTTTTGTCATAGAACCAGGGTTTTTCAATAGACTCTAGGTTGTTTTGGCAAATATCCAAGTCGTGTGTGGATGGATGGGGTGCATGCCATATTTCCAAAGATCTGGTCCCTGAAATGGGATCGACCTTCAGGGCTGAACCCAAGGAGGAGAGGGCATCGGCGATGCCATTGTCCTCTCTTCCTACGTGTGTGAGTTTACACGACTGGAAGGATTGGACCAATCGAGTGGCCAACTCGTGATATGGAAGTAGTTTCTCATTACGTACTTGCCAAATTTTTAAAACTTGGTTTATGACAAGGAGCGAATCTCCAAAGACCTCAATGCATGATTGTAAACACCCCGAAATCCCACGAATTTCTTAAACAAATCTGGTTTTGATACAAGCAGCCCCAAAGGGCCATTTTTGAGTTTGGAAACCCAGGAGCCTTCCAAACAACCCTGTATATATGTTTTAAACTTTATCTTTCAAAAACATATAATATAGCTTTTGAAAACCCTTTTAAAACATGTTTTGAAACCCCAAAGTGGCTTGGCCCGATCAAGACAGGACCAGGAGAGCCAAGAAGAGCCCGGAACCGGAGCACCTGTCAAGCCCGGCACAGCAACTCTTGCATCTGATTCACATCCCAGGATCTCGAACGTCCAAGACCCTGTTCTTATCAAAAAAGCATTTGAAGTCATCTCCAGAAGGCAGAAACGGAGGCGGACAACTATGTTGGCGAAGACCCAACGCAGACGGAGTACTGATGCTGTCAGGCCCCGCACGAATCGTCCGTTTCGAACCCAGCTCGAAGGAGTCAGAGTTCAGTTTGGATTGGATCTGGACCATATATATCCAGATTCCAATCCAAACCCATATGTGGACTTGGATTTGGATTTGGATCCAGAGATCCAATCCAATATCCATATCCATGGCCCACATCACCTTCTCATAAATGGAGGTGGGGCCCACTTGAAATTCACGTGGGATATTGGGCATGAGAGAGAGTGGGGATGAAAAAATATCAAGAGTGTTGTATTAAGCTTGACTTGTGTGTCAAGTTTGGGTTTAATCTTGTGGGTTAGCCTAATTGAGTGGGTTTAAGCTTGTAATTAGCTAAAACCTAACCTAGGGCTGCACCAACATGGGGTGATCAAGGTCTATGGGCCATGCTAAGGGAGCTCCCTCACCTAAACCTAACCCAAAAGGCCTAAACCTAGCCTAAACCCCTAATCCCGGCCTAATCTGAACCTAATCACCTAACCCACTTCCCTAATCCCGGCCTAATCCCAACCTAATCACCTAACCCACTCCCCTAATCCTTCCCTAAACCTAGATTAATTTCCCTAATCCTAGCCTAAACCTAGCCTAAACCACCTAACCTAGCTCACTAAACCTCACCCTAAAACCCAACCACCTAACCTAGCCCTAAACCCCTAAACCACCCTTAGCCCACGATTTTCCCAAACCCCTAGTTTTAAAATATCTGGCCCAACCCCATCCAGCCCACCTTATCTACATACTACCCTACCTAAACCACCTAACCACTACCCACAACCCAGCCCTAACCGACCTACCCATCCCCTATTTAAACCCCCCTCATTGTGGGCGGGTTTTCTAAGTGGGAACCACTCCACCACCCAGCCGGGCCCTCTCCTTCTCCCATCTTCCAACCAGCCGTGACCTGTTCCACCAGCCGCCACCTGTTCCACCAGCCGCCACCTGCTCCACCAGCCGCCACTGCTCCACCAGCCGCCACTCTCCCTCTTCCGTCCACCACCACTGCCCCCCAGCCGGACGCCACCATATCTTCCCAACTCCACCAGCCGATAGCCACCTTTGCCGCCACTCCTTCCCACTCGGTAAGTCCCCCTAACTCCCTCAAAACCACTCTCTACCACCTCTCCACTCTTAGCCACCCATCTTCCCCTTAGCTCAGCACCTTTGCCGCCACCACCTAAGCCTAGCCGAACCTAGGATAACCCAAGTGGCTGGCCACTGCTCAGCCACCATCTCCCATTCGGCCGATCCCCCCTAGGTGTCCTATTTGGCCTTCCCACTAGCTCACCTTTTAGGGCCAGTTTCCCTAAGTCCCTAACTTCCCTAGTGACCCTAAGACCCACTTAGTCAGCCACTCTAAACTCCCCACTTGGAGGCGCCGCCCACTTGCCACCGGTCCCCTTTGAGGCGTCCATCCCGCGCCCCATTTGCAGCCGGCCAGCACCCTTGAGCACATACCTTCGCGGACTTGCAGCCCAAGGCCAAGCCTACGCTCAAGCAAGACCTCTACGGACCAGCTACTCGTAAGTGTCTAAACTCGGTCTTTAGTCGTATACTTGCTTGAAATTCAATTTGATACGGGGTTGTAATAACGGAGCATAGTCTCCCCCCGCTTGTAATAACGTGGCTTGGCACAACCACACACGTGCACTCTCTTAGTCGTGCACAATTTTGAACACACACGGGCCTAATCAGCCCCTAATATATAAGTGTACGTATATATTTCATTTCCGAAGGGTTTTGTTTAAGTTGGGTGCGTTGTCTTTCAATTTAAACACTCTCACACACATTGAGCTTTCGCTCTTATTTGAAAGACCCAAGTAAGGGCCGACCTATACTATTTGGGTTTCATTTCATGTCGTGTGAGTAAGTCTTTCAATTTAAACACTCTCACACACATTGAGCTTTCGCTCTTATTTGAAAGACCCAAGTAAGGGCCGACCTATACTATTTGGGTTTCATTTCATGTCGTGTGAGTAAGTCTTTCAATTTAAACACTCTCACACACATTGAGCTTTCGCTCTTATTTGAAAGACCCAAGTAAGGGCCGACCTATACTATTTGGGTTTCATTTCATGTCGTGTGAGTAAGTCTTTCAATTTAAACACTCTCACACACATTGAGCCTTCGCTCTTATTTGCAAGACCCGAGTAAGGGCTCATATACATAAGATATATACATATTTCCCTTCGGTTATTTCCCTTCGGTTATTTCCCTTCGGTTATTTCCCTTCTGTTATTTCCCTTCGGTTATTTCCCTTCTGTTATTTCCCTTCAGCATTGTCTTTACATTTCGGGTTTTCCCTTTGGAGTAGCGTGAGTTTGCATTGCATCTACGCCATACCACGAGGTAGGACGCATATTGCATCGAAGCAACCCCCGCTCGAATTCGCCCATGTAGTGGAGTGTTCATAACACACAAACTAGGCGACCCAAAAAGGGATAAAAGAAAAGACTTAGGCACGTGCAAATCCACGTGATCTAAAACATGCAATCGCATCTTAAAGACCCGAAATAGACACCTCGAATCGTTTCGTAGACTTTCTCCCTAAAACTCGATTTTTGCAAAAGCGTACAGACTGACCCTTGCGCATCGGTGCAAGAAGGTCTGCGACGACAAGAGCTCACTTGCTCACAGTCGCCACGTTTAGAAGTTAGTGTTAAATATATCTTCGCTAGCTTAAGTAAGCTAGCTGGCACGCCCTGTTTGTATATCTAGGCCTTAGACGCACGATAAGATCCACTCCAAGCCACGAAAGAGGCGAAGAGGCGGGGATTTTCGCGCGTCTACACTAGGCGAGGTTTTTATAAGCTCTAGGATAGACATGTGAATAGGAATCTTTGAAAGGTGGTTTTCGAAATCATAAGGATTTAGGATGACTTTGTCCTTATCTGCTTTTGGCAGACCACTAGGGATACATGCTTTTGAGGGGCCAGGCACACTGACCACCTTTTGAGCACCTTGAAGGTGCGGGGGTTGATAGATCCTCCCGGATCTAGTGACTTCCCCCACGACCAGCCTAGGGTTCGCGCTAAACTTGGCTCTAAGGATGAGCTGAGGAGAACCTTAGATTTTCAAAACTGGTTTTACCGGGGTTTCCACTTTTGGTGGTCCCTGAATGACGACTTGGGCGGGCCTCTTGTATAGTACAAGGATGGGCACACAAGTAGGTCGACCAGGTTCTGGCTTTTGCGCTAGTTCCTTGGAAATGGTGAGGGTACATACCTCCTTTCCTTTCCCACTGCCACTGGCATGTTTGGGAAAGGGTTCCTTGAAGATAGCTTGAGGTGGCTCAGGTTCCGCAGTGACCTGGAGCCAGCCTTCTGCTATCAAGTTTTCAATTTTATTTAAAAGAGAGAAGCAGCATTTGGTATCATGGCCTTTGAGCCGATGATACTTACAAAATCGGTTTAAATACCCCCCTTTGGAAGTGACTCCTTCGGGGATTTCAGGGAGTTCTATCATGCCCTGGGCAAGTAGGAGGTCTAGGACCTCCGACACAGGTTGCCCTAGCGGAGTATACTCCCGTTTTTCAACCGATTTTTGAAAATTGCGTTCCCTCTTATTTTCTAATTTTTCAAAATTTTTGGAAGTGCCCGCCATGCTTTGATCTACCCGGACATTGGCGATTTTATGGGGCTTTGCCCCTTTGTCCGTCATGGGCAGCCCATATGCGATGGGCTTTTCCAAACGGGTTTTTGAAACGGCACTTCCTTTCCACAAGAGATCGTATGTCCCTTTTCGCAAGTTGGTTTCGAAAAGGGAGGCCTTTTTCATCAACTTATGGAAAGTTGAAATCTCATGGAGCAAGAGAAGGGTTTTTAATTCGCTTTTAAAATTATCCAGGATGAGCATTACTGCGCATCCTTCGGATATGGGCTCTCGCACTTGGCCCAAAAGCGACCTCCATCTTATAATGAAGGCATGTACGTCTTCGTTCATGCCTTGCTTTGTATCCCTTAAGGTATTCAGGGTTGGCGTGACTTCTACGTTGTGTGCAAATCTTTGCTTCAAGCAGTTCACTAACTCTTCAAAAGTAGCGAACTGGCTTAAGTCGTAGGAAGCCAGCCATTTGGCAGCTGTGCCTTTAAGGGATAAAGGGAACCAATACACCCATTTCATCGAGTCCTTTTTCTTCTTATGGGCTCGACGTGAGAAAATCTGCAAGTGAGACCTAGGGTCTCCCATGCCATCGTACCGATGGAAGTTCGGTATTTCATCGTCACTGTCTGTTTCGTAATCCATAGGAAGGAAATCAGACAGGGCGTAGCTTCTTTTCTCTTTATTCTACCCTTTTAGCAACTGCTGTAGGGCTTTATGGTCCTTTTGTGTGAAGGACTCGTGGCATTGGTTGCCTTCCATTACGGAGGCCACTTTTTGCTTGTGAGGTTTTTCAGATTTTTTTTTAGGCCTTTGTTCACCATTCGATGAACATGAATCGCCTACTTCAGCCTCTTGGCTGAGAGCATCGATTTTGGCCTCAAACTCCCTTCTCAAGTCCTCGATTTCATCTAGTTTTATTTTGTTTTTGAAAATCCTCCTAGAGTGAGAACTTGATGCGCATGAGCCTTGGCTCGACACTTCACTTGGATTGGATTTTGACACGCTTTTCAAGCTTTTTCAAAATGTCCTAAGTACAAGCAAAGAAAACAAGTTAAAAATGACACCTTTTACAAAATTTTCACAAGACTTCTACTTAAAAACTCGATTTTTGAAAGGCTCACGTCCCACCGGGCGTGCCAATCTCTGTAGACGCGCGAAAATCCCCGCCTCTTGCCTTTTTCAGGGCTCAGAGCGGATCCTCTCGTGTGTCTAAGGCCTATGTATGCAAACAGGGCGTGCCAGCTAGCTTACTTAAACTAGCGAAGATATATTTAACACTGACTTCTAAACATGGTGACTATGAGCAAGTAAGCTCTTGTCGTCGCAGACCTTCTTGCACCGATGTGCAAGGGTCAGTCTGTACGCTTTGCAAAAATTGAGTTTTTGGAGAGAATGCCTACGAAGCGGTTCGAGGTGTCTATTTCGGGTCTTTAAAATGCGATTGCATGTTTTAGATCACGTGGATTTGCACGTGCCTAAGTCTTTTCTTTTATCCCTTTTCGGGCCACCTAGTTTGTGTGTTATGAACACTCCACTACGTGGGCGAATTCGAGCGGGGCTTGTTTCGATGCAATATGCATCCTACCTCGTGGTATGGCGTAGATGCAATGCAAACTCACGCTACTCCAAAGGGAAAACCCGAAATGTAAAGACAATACTGAAGGGAAATAACCGAAGGGAAATAACCGAAGGGAAATGACTTGAAATATAAATGCCGAAGGGAGATATGTATATATAATATGTATATGAGCCCTTACTCGGGTCTTGCAAATAAGAGCGAAGGCTCAATGTGGGTGCGTGCTTGAATTGAAAGACTTACACACACGACATGAAATTAAACCCAAATATAAATTGCAGTATGGCCTTGACTAAGGTCTTGGGAGTAAGAGCGAAGGCTCAATGTGTGTGAGAGTGCTTGAATTGAAGTACTACATACACGACATAAATGAAACCCAAATATAACTGCAATAAGGCCTTTACTAAGGTCTTGGGAATAAGAGCGAAGGCTCAATGTGTGTGAGAGTGCTTGAATTGAAAGACTTACTCACACGACATGAAATTAAACCCAAATAGTATAGGTCGGCCCTTACTTGGGTCTTTCAAATAAGAGCGAAGGCTCAATGTGTGTGAAAGTGCTTGAATTGAAAGACAACGCACCCAACTTAAGCAAAAACCCTTCGAAAATGAAAGTATATCTATATACTTATGTATTAGGGGCTGATTAGGCCCGTGTGTGTTCAAAATCGTGCACAACTAAGAGAGTGCACGTGTGTGGGTGTGCCAAGCCACGTTATTACAAGCGGGGGGAGACTATGCTCCGTTATTACAACCCCGTATCAAATTGAATCTCAAGCAAGTATACAACTAAAGACCGAGTTTAGGCACTTACGTGTAGCTGGTCCGTAGAGGCCTTGCTTGAGCGTGGGCTTGGCCTTCGCCTTGGGCTGCAAACGGGAGCTCCACGAGGGTGGATGACAAAGGGTGCTGGCCGGCTGCAAGTGGGGCGCGGGATAGGCGCCTCGAAGGTGGCCGCTGCAAGTGGGTGTCGCCTTGATGTGGGCGATTAAAGGGCTGGGCCAAGTAAGTGTGTAGGGTCACTAGGAGAGTCTAGAGTATTGGGGAGTATAGACCTAAAGGGGATTTAAGGGAAGGCCGAATGGGAGTCTTATAGGGCAGCCGGATGTGGATGGGATGGTTAGGTAGTGGCCGGTAGTTTAGGTTGTGCTAGGTACGGCTAAGGGATAATGGTGGCAGCAAAGGGCTGATGCGTAGGTGAGATGATGGTATGGTGGGTGGCTAGGAATGGAGAGGGATGAGAGAAGGAGTTAGGTAGCGTTGGGGGGTACTTACCGAATGGGGAGAGGCGGTGGATGGAAGAGAGAAGCCGGGTGGTTGGGATGGAGAGCAAGTGGTGGCGTCCGGCTGGGAGATGGTGGTGGCGTCCGGCTAGGAGATGGTGGTGGGATGGAGAGCAGGTGGCGGTGTAGGTGGAGCAGGTGGAGGTGTAGGTGGAGCAGGTGGGAGATGGTGGAACTCGGCTGGACTTGGGGAAGGAAGGGACCCGGCTGGGATGGGTAGAGCCACTCGCTAGCAAAACCCGCCCCCAAGGGGGGGGGTTTAAATAGGGATGGGTAGGTCGGTTAGGGCTGGGTTTGGGGTAGTGGTTAGGTGGTTTAGGTTGGGTGGTATGTAGATAAGGTGGGCTGGAAAGGGTTGGGCCAGATATTTTGAAAACTAGTGGTTTGGGTAGATTGTGGGCTAGGGGTGGTTTAGGGGTTTAGGGCTAGGTTAGGTGGTTGGGTTTTAGGGTGAGGTTTAGTGAGCTAGGTTAGGTGATTAGGCTAGGTTTAGGCTAGGATTAGGGAAATTAACCTAGGTTTAGGGAAGGATTAGGGAAGTGGGTTAGGTGATTAGGTTGGGATTAGGCCGGGATTAGGGAAGTGGGTTAGGTGATTAGGCTCAGATTAGGGGTGGATTAGGGGGGTTGGCTTGGATTAGGTGTTTTGGGTTAGGTTTAGGTGAAGGAGCTCCCTTTGCATGGCCCATAGACTTTAACCATATCATGTTGGTGCAGCCCTAGGTTAGGTTTTGGCTAATTACAAGCTTAAACCCACTCAATTAGGCTAGCCCACATGATTAACCCCAAACTTGACACACAAGTCAAGCTTAATTACAACCCTCTTGATATTTTCCATCCCCACTCTCTCTCATGCCCATGATCCCACGTGAATTTCAAGTGGGCCTCACCTCCATTTATGAGAAGGTGATGTGAGCCATGGATATGGATATTGGATTGGATCTCTGGATCCAAATCCTAGTCCAAGTCCACATATGGGTTTGGATTGGGATCTGGATATATATGGTCCAGATCCAATCCAAACTGAACTCTGACTCCTTCGAGCTGGGTTCGAAACGGACGATTTGTATGGGGCCTGACAGCATCAGTACTCTGTCTGCGTTGGGTCTTCGCCAACATGGTCGTCCGCCTCCGTTTTTGCCTTCCGGAGATGATTTCAAATGATATTTTGATAAAAACAGGGTCTTGGACGTTCGAGATCCTGGGGGTGTGAATCAGATACAAGAGTTGTTGTGCCGGGCTCGACGTGTGCTCCGGTTTCGGGCTCTTTTTAGCTCTCCTGGTCCTGTCTTGATCGGGCCAAGCCACTTCGGGGTTTCAAAACATGTTTTAAAAAGGTTTTCAAAAGCTATATTATATATTTTTGAAATACAGAGTTTAAAACATATGTACAGGGTTTTCTGGAAGGCTCCTAGGTTTCTAGACTCAAAAATGGCCCTTCGGGGCTGCTTTTACAAAACCAGGTTTGTTTAAGAAATTCGTGGGATTTCGGGGTGTTTACACTTACCTCTCCCTAAGACTTGCCCCACACCTTAGTGAGACCCCTTAGCTCCCCTTACCTTCCCTAAGAACCCCAACCCCAGCCAAGGCCGCACCCCATCCATTCGGCTAGCGCCAAGGTGACACCCGCCAGCACCCTTGCCAACCTTCCCTTGCCGCGCCCATCCAAGGAGCTCCCTCTTGCGACCCAAGGCAACACTCTAGCCCAAGCGCAAGCAAGTCACACCCGGACCAGCTATACGTAAGTGCCTAACTCGGTCCTTGTTTATAGACTTGCTTATGCTTAATTAAATTTGATACGGGGTTGTAATAATGCAGCGTTGTCTCCCTCCGCTTGTAATAATGTGGTTTGGCACACCCACACCCACGTGCACTTGAGCCTATTCCGCTCTTAGCTGCAGACGATTTTGACACACACATGGGCCTAATCAGCCCTTAAGATATAGCTATACGTATATAATTTAAGTTGCATGGGGTTTTACTTAAGTTGTGCGTGTTGTCTTTCAATTTTCACACTCACACACATTGACCTTTCGCTCTTATTTTCAAGACCCGAGTAAGGGCCTATTACAATTTCGTTTTGTGTGTTTTACTTCATGTCGTGTGCGTAGTATTCCATTTCTACACTCACACACATTGAGCTTTCGCTCTTACTCCCAAGACCTTAGTCAAGGCCTATTGCAATTATATTTGGGTTTAATTTCATGTCATGTGCGCAGTATTTCAATTCTACACTCACACACATTGAGCTTTCGCTCTTACTCCCAAGACCTTAGCTAAGGCCATATTGCAATTATATTTGGGTTTCATTTAAGTCGTGTGAGTTGTCTTTCAATATACACACAACACCCACGCACACGTTGGCGACCTTCGAGCCCATATATATTATAAGTATTTCCCTTTCGGCTATGTCTTTAAGATTTCGGTTTTAAGGTTCAGCAGTGTGCGTAGTCTTTACATATATACACAGCACACACTTGCACAATTGAGCCTTTCTGCTCTTAAGATATAGCCATATTTCCCTTTTGCAAATTTCCTTTTGCAAATTTACATTAAGTCATTTCCCTTCCGCAATGTCTTTCAATTCGGGTTTTTCCTTTGGAGTTGCGTGAGTTTGCATTGCATATACGCCATACCACGAGTTAGGATGCATATTGCATCAAAGCAAACCCCACACCCCTGCTCAAAATCGCCCTACTTAGGTCACGTGTGCATACACACGCCTAATTGGCCCGAAAAGGGATAAAAAGAAAGACATAGGCACGTGCAAATCCATGTAAAATAAAACTTGAAAACCATACAAATCAGCCCGAATCGAACACCTCAAACATTTTCTTAGGTTATCATGTCTAAAACTCGATTTTCTAAGCGTACAGACTGACCCTTACACATCGGTGTAAGAAGGTTTGCGACGAAAAGAGCTTGCTTGCTCACAGTCGCCACGATAGGAGTCAGATTTCAAAATTTCTCTTCGCTAGCTTAAGCAAGCTAGCTGTCATGCCCTTTTGCTTAAACACGACTTAGACACACGAAAGGATTCACTTCACGCCTAAGAACCAGAGGCGGGGATTTTCGACTTCTACAACTATCTCCTGGCCACCGTCTGCCACCTGCACCTCCCTCACCTTCCCAGCCATACCACCATATGCCCCACACACCACAACACACCCTCATGCCATTTCCCCTATTGCGCGCCACTGCAGCGCCCCCAGCGCCTAGCGCTACCATCCTGCACGTCGCTTGTCACGCGCCACTGCCTACCTCATCACCGACCTAACACCCTAAACTACCTACCTCAGCCGAGACCTCCCCACTGCAGCCTTACCCTTTGGTCGTGACTTGCCTTAGGGCCATACCCACTTAGGCCGTGACTTGCCTTAGCCAGCCCACACCTAAGACACCCTTGCCGTGACCTGCCTTAGCCAGCCCGCACCTAAGACACTCACCCTAACCAACCCTATATCTAGTCGAACCAAGGCCCTTCCAAGCTCCAAACACACAAGCCTCCCCCAAGCTCAATCTCACATCAAAACCTCACCTAGGGAGACCCATCTCTTGGCTGCCCAGGTGGACAAAAAGCCCAAGCATGAGTGAGAGGAAAAGTCGCCCACTTGTAGGTGTTTAAATTCGGTTTTTACCTTACTCCTTTTAAATTCAATTCAATTTGATAAGGGGTTGTAATAATGGAGCATAGTCTCCCTCCGAAATGTAATATTGGTGCTTGATACATGAAGCACACACGTACACTTGAGCCATATTGCTCTTAAATGTACACAAGACACCCACATGCACTTGAGCCTTTCCGCTCTTAGTTGCACACTATTGCACACACATTGAGCCTTCGCTCTTAAGCTAAAGACTTTAGTGAAAGCCGTGCAATTCAATTCCGGGTTGTTACATTCATGTTGTGTGAGTTTGTCATTTAAATTTCACACTCGCACCCAAGAATACTTGAGCACTTGCTCCACACTCTCACGCACATTTTGAGCCTTTGTTGCTCATAAGATATAGTGTATTTATATACTTTCTAGCTGTGTGAGTTTTACATTCAGTTGTGTATGCACTTACATTTCCAGGTGGTTCAATTCATGTCATGTGAGTTTGTCATTTAACTTTCACACTACACACACGCATGCATTGAGCCTTTCCGCTCTTACCATATATCTATATTTCAATTTCGGTAAAGTTTGATTCATGTCGTGTGAGTTTGTCATTTAAATTTCACACTACACACACGCGTGCATTGAGCCTTTCCGCTCTTACTATATACTTATATTTCAATTTCGGTAAGTTCAATTCCAGTTGTGTGAGTCGTCTTTCCATTTACACACCAAGAGCACTCACTCACAATTGAGCCTTTCCGCTCTTAAGATATAAGTATATTTTCAATTCTGCAATTTACATTCAAGTCGTGTAAGTTGCTTTCAAGTTCGGGTATTTCCCTTCAGCTGCGTGAGTTGCACTTCCATTCGGGTATTTACTTTAAGTTGTGTGTGTGAGTTGCTTTCAATTCGAGCCTAGCTCACATCATATCAAACCCGAAGAGTATTCGTGCATCCTTGCATTCGTGTATTTTCAAAGAGGAAACCCCCGAAACTACGCTCAAACTCGCTAAATTTTAGGCCACTTCAAACACACACATCCAGCCTAAATAGCTTAAAAGCTCAAAGACTTGGATTCGAACAACTCCCGTAACAAAAATTGCAATTTAGGCATACATCAAAACATTTACTTTTCTTTTCAAAAGTATACGTTTGTTTAGATCAAACAGGTTTTCTAAGCACTTAAACTGACCCTTGAGTACCGGTTCAAGAAGGTTTCAAGCGAAAAGATCCCGCTTGCTCACAATCACCTTTCAAAATGTCAGATATCTTAAAAACTTCTCTACCTTGAGCAAGCTAGCTGGCACGCCCTTAAAAGTGATGTAAACTCAAAAAGGTTCATTCCCGGCTTCAAAACCAAGAGTGAGAATTTTCATGGCTTACAATTGACCCACCTTGGAACGTAGTGCTGCCCTTGACCAAACTCGACTGAACATTGAACTTGCTGGCCGACCTACACAAAACTGAACCTTGAACTTGGCGTGGCACCAAAGCCAACCCAGCTGCCCTCAATTGAACCCTTGACTTGAACTGAGCTACTTTCCACTGACCCACCTTGGCCGAACCAAGGTTGACTTCACCTGGCTGGCCTTGCTGCACCTTGGCCGACCTAGCTTGGGCTGAACCGACCTTGGTTGCACCTTGACTAAAACCAAGCCTTGAGTCCTTAGCTTGAGACACATAGCTGAACCGACCTAGCTAGGGCTGAATCGACCATGGCCGACCTAGCTTGAACCACCTAGTTCGAACCGACCTTGGCCGACCTAGCTTGGGTAGCACCTCGACCCCACCTAGCTCACTCCTTGCTGGCCACGACCCGAAACTGGGGCTGCATCACTTGGACAACTTGGGGCCAGTCCACTTGAACCAAGTACCGAACCTTTGGGTTGATCTTGAACCGCGCCAAGGCTCGACACCAAGGAAGACCGGCACTAAAAGGACGACTTGACCTAGCCGAATCCCGAGCTCGAGTTAGGAAAAAAGTGTAAGCCTTTCAAACTTTATTCCAAACTGCTTTTTCCTTTAAATTCAATTCGTAACGAGGTTGTATTAACGGAGTGAAGTCTCTCCCCGAGTTGTAATATTTGGGCATGAAACACGATCGCACCCACAAACACTTTAGCCTTTCCGCTCTTATCTGGTGGATGAACATGATCACACACACGTGCACTTGAGCCTTTTCGCTCTTTACACTCGCATGCACTTGAGCCTTTTCGCTCTCTGCCCCAATATACATTATAAAACATTTTATACTTCGAACCCCATCTTTTCTTAAGCAAGTATACGTACTTACATTCGGGTAAATTTACTTCATGAAAGTTGTGTGAGTTGCACTTACATTCGGGTAAATTTACTTTCGTGAAAGCAGTGTGAGTTGCACTTAAATTTGAGTGAGTTTACTTTTGTGAAAGTCGAGTAATCGCACCCACAAGCACTCGAGCCTTTCCGCCCTTAAACTGCACACGAGTATACCCACACGCACTCGAGCCTTTCTGCTCTTAAATTGTACACGAGTACACCCACCCGCACTCAAGCCTTTCTGCTCTTAAATTGTACATGAGTACACCCACGCGCACTCGAGCCTTTCTGCTCTTAGGATAAACATATATATATTTAAATTCATGTAGGTTTACTTTGTGAAAGTCGAGTGAGTCGCACTTAAATTCATGTGAGTTTACTTTTATGAAAGTAGAGTCGCATTTTAATTCGTGTGGGTTTACTTTTTGTGAAAGTAGAGTTGTACTTCAATCGTGTGAGTTTACTTTATTAAAAGTAGAGTTGCACTTCAATTTGTGTGGGTTTACTTTTGTGAAAGTCGAGTGAGTTGCAATTTCAATTTGGGTGAGTTCGCATCATCGCTCTCGAAAACCCAAAAAGAATTTCTAGCATCCTTGCATTCGCTCGTCGCTTTCAAAGCCCTCGAACAAAATCGCTCAAACCACACTGAAATTAGGCCACACATTCCACACACACATCAGGCCTAAATAGATAAAAATTGCAAGAAAAGTAGGGACGTCCAGCCCCGTAATAAAAATTGCAAAGAGTGTACGAACCAAATTCGTCAAACACTTATCGTTCAAAATAAATACTTGTTTGAAAAATTGAAGTTTCTAAGTGTTTAAACTGACCCTTGAGCATCGGTTCAAGAAGGTTTAAGTGAAAAGAGTCAGCTTGCCCACAATCGCCAAAGTCAAAAAATCATTTCAAAAACCTTCGCTAGTTTGAGTAAGCTAGCTGGCACGCTCACAAAAAGCGTAGGCACGAGAAAGTTCACTTCGAGTTCCATAAAATTGGGAGTGGAAATTTTCATGTTTACAATACTTTTACATGGTTATGCCATTTGGATTGAAAAATGTCGGTCCCACACACCAAAGAGCCATGACTACTATTTTCCACAATCAAATTCATGAGCTCTTGGAAGTATATGTGGATGATCTTTTGATAAAGTCAAAAACCCGATGCACACACATTGAATCTTTGCAAAAGGTTTTCAAAAGACTTAGGCTTTACAAGGTAAAACTAAACCCTCTAAAGTGTGTCTTTGGAGTCGAATCGAGTAAGCTTTTAGGCTTTATGGTGAGCCAAAGGGGCATCAAAGTCGACCCCTCTAAGTGTCGAGTCATCATAGACATGCCTCCACCCTCCAACTTGACCCAAATCCGAAGCCTCCAAGGTCGCCTCCAATTTGAAGCAAGAAAGAAGAGCTCGAAGACTTGCCAAAGGAATTTCAAGCAAGGATCGCCGCCCTTAGCCAAGAGGCCGAGGCAGCCGAGTCCTGCTCATCTCATGGCGAACACGCCAAGGCTAAGAAAAAGCCTAGCAAGTTGAAAAGGCCCAAAGAAACCTCCATCGAGGAGGGGGACAAAGAATTTGAAGCCTTCACACTGAAAGATCGAAAAGCCCTCCAACAACTGTTGAGAGGCCAAAAAAAGGGAAAAGATCATACGCACTATTGGATTTTCTCCCTTCAGATTACCAAACAGATAGTGACGACGATATACTGAACTTCCATCGGTATGATGGCACGAGGGACCCTAGATCCCACCTGCAACTCTTTTCTCGTAGAGCCTAGAAAAAGAAGGACTCTACCAAATTGATATATTGGTTCCCCCTCTTTCTTAAGGGAATTGCTTCAAAATGGCTCGCTCCCTATGACCTAAGCCAGTTCACAACTTTTGAACAGTTGGCGAATAGCTTCATGCAAAGGATTTCCCACAACATGGAAGTGACCCCCACTTTGAACACCCTTAGGGACACAAAACAAGCATCGAACGAGTATGTACAAGCATTCATTGTCCGATGAAGGTCCCTCCTCAAGCAAGTGAGAGAGCCCATCACCAAAGGATGCACAGTAATGCTCATCCTTGAAAATTTCAAAACGAAGTTTAAAACACTTCTTTCTTTGCACGAAATTTCAACCTTCCACAAACTAATCAAAAAGGCTTCCCTCTTCGAAACAAATTTGAAAAAGGGGGTCTATGATGACTTGTAGAAAGGAAAAATGCTTCAAAAACCATGATTTGAAAAACCCGAGACTTACGGGCTACCCACTGCGGACAATCCGGCAAAACCCTAGAAAATTGCTAATGTCCGAGTGGAAACAAACCTGACCGGCACTTCAAAGAGAAATGAAGAAAAACTTGAAAAAAAGATGCAAAAATCTTTTAAAAAAAGGGAGTATACCTCACTGGAACAGCCCATCTCAGAAGTCCTCGACCTCCTACTCGCCTAAGGAATGGTAACACTCCCCAAGATTCCTGAGGTAACACCTCCAAAAGGGAGATTTTTGAACAAATTTTACAAGTATCATATGCTCAAGGGTCATGATACAAATAAATGTTACTCCCTTTTAAATAAAATCAAGGACTTGATAGAGCAGGGCTGACTCCAGGTCACTGAGAAACCGGATCCCACCCAAGCCATTCTTAAGGAGTCCTTCCCCAACCACGCAAGCACCAGTGGGAAGGACAAAGAGGTATGTGTTTTCTCAGCTTTCTTGAAAGGTTTGGATCATGCATTGCATACGGATTCTACTACTTGTCACACACCACCTCCTCTCATCATAATAAAAAAAGCCAAGCAAGTAGTGATCCGGGGAGCGCTTAGAGTGTCGCCCCTAGCTAGAACCATTTTAGAAATTCAGGGTACTCCGAAGCACCAAATTAAAGCCAACATAGGAACGAGCCCTAGGGAAGGTGTGGGGGAAGTGACTTGGTCCGGAAGGATCTATCAACCCCCACATCTAGCCAAAGATGCTACCAAAGAAGTGGTCATTGTTCCCGACCCTTCAAAATCATGCATTCCCAAATCATGTCAGGTCATGGACAAGGTAAAAAACGTGTTAACCCCCTATGATTTTGAAACAAATCTTTCCAAGATCCCTACAAATATGTTTATCTTAGAACTAATCCAAACATCCTCCAGGCATAGACAGGTCTTAGAGAAAATCTTAGAAAGAGCCAAGGTTAACTCGACCATAACCCCTGAGTCCCTATCCTTCCTAGTTTCACCTATCTGTGCTAAAACCCCCATTGTGTTCTCGGAAAATGAGCTAAAACAATCATGCCAAACCCATAACCAAGCCTTGCATATAGAGGTGGTATTGAATCACTATCCTCCAAACAAGTGTTTGGTTGATGGGCGATGAGGTCTAAACATCCTTCCGTTACATGTGGCCTTTCAAATCAGAGTATCCTTAACATCTGTGAATCCAAGCCCCATCGTTATCATAGGATACGATGGAAATGCATCCAAGCCTTTAGGAGTCATACAGTTACCAATGGAGATAGGGGTATAACCCATGCAGGGGTGTTCCATGTCTTAGACATATACCCCCATTACAACCTACTCCTAGGAAGACCATGGATATATAGCCATCGGGCCGTGCCATCCATCTTCCATAGGTGTGTCAAGATCCCCCATATAAACACCCCGAATTTTCCAAAAATCAAAAACTCTCAAAAACACAAAAAGCTCGTTTGAGCCAAAACGTCAACCTATTTTAAAATGTGAGAACAGGTACAAAAGGCAAAAGGAGAACCCCGACAAGAAGAGCAAATCGAGCTCGGAGTCTCAAAAGCCGCTCCTTACTCAAAAACGGAAGAAAAGAGAGCTCGTTTGGAGAAAAGCTCGATAGAAGGATAAAAATATAATTTGGGTCAAAGAAAAAGCTGAAAGCAGCTCCAAAAATGTAGAAAGAAGCCCAGTACCTAAGGAAGTCGACAGAAGTCTGAGACACGTCCTGTCAGAATGAAGAACGGAATCCGTGCGGCAATCTGAGTTCGATATCAACAAGAACCGACCAGAAACTAAAACGGCGGACCAAAACGAACGCCGAAAAAGTCCTTAAAAGCAGAACACCAGTTGGAAGGAAGACTTCGGGAAGACCCAGGCCAGAGTTGGGCGTCCGATGAATCGAAGCCCGCTCAAAACCGACGGTGAAAAGCACCAAAAAGGACCAGAAAATCAAGGAGCAAAAGAAAAGTCTGGATTGGGTCTGAACCCAAAAATATCCAGATCCATATCCAAATAATGTTTGGATTGGATCTGGATCTTAAAATATGCGAGATTCGAGATCCAAACCCAAATAAATATTTGGAGTGGATCTGGATCTCAAAATATCCAAGATCAGCGATCCAGATCCACATAGGGTTTGGATTGGATCCGGATAGCTAGACCCAAATCCAAGACCCAATATCCAAGATCCATTTAAAACCTCTATAAATAGAGGTAGTGGGCTGAAAAAAAAAGCAGATTCACGTGAGCTCCATGAACTAAAAGGGGGGGGGATGAGAGAGAAAGGATATTGGCTAAAACGTTTTTTTGTTCGAGAGATGGGATTGGCCCATGGAGGCAAGGGTTGCACCAACAACTTGGCGTCTCCTTCAAGCTAGTTGGGAGCGTTGCATGGTGGAGCTTGGTGGCTTGAGCGGTGGCTAGAGTGGTACTGCAACTTGAGGTAAGTACCTAAGCCCTAACCTAACCCACTTCTTCCCCTAATCCTCTAGACCACCCATCCTAGCCAAACCAACCCCTAAAAACGCCACTAAACCAACCAAGTTCTGGCCAATTTTCACCAAGACTCCTACCCTAGACCACCACCTAAACAAGCTATCCTAAGACCTAAACCAGTTCGGCTAGGTGCTGGCTGAACTCCACCTTGAACCCCATCAAGTTCGGCCAACCTTGGCCGAACTTTCCTTTGAAACCCACGTAGCTCGAGCCACCTTGGCTCGAGCTCTTTCTCTAAAACCCACAGCCTGCACCAGCAGGCCGTGTCCCGTTTTCTACCCAAATTCTGGCCTGCCCTAAAGGCAGGCCAACTACCTAAGAACCAGCCCAGCCTTTGGCTGGTTTCCCTTTCCCACATAGCCAAAACAGCCCGACCAAAGGTGGTTGGGCTTTCCTTAGCTCGAGCCACCCTAGCCTAGACAAAACCTAGCTAGGACCACCCCCAAGTCCCCTTTAAACCAAGTTCACTCGAGCCACCTTTGGCTCGAGTCACACAAGCTAAACCCAAGGCCAAAGTGTTGGCCGTACCCCACACTAAAACCATACCACTTGAGCCACCTTGGCTCGAGTCATGCCTAATCCCAAGTCTAAACCTCACTAAACCCAAGGCCAAATGCTGGTCGAATCCTAAACCTAAACCCTATCACTCGAGCCAAGGTGGCTCGAGTCTTACCTTGCCCAAACCGGCCCCAAGTAGCCCCAAACCCATTATAGCTTGGAGCTCCCGGAACTCCAAGTCTCTCCAAGCTCTCAAGCTCTCAAGAACTCCAAGCCTTTGGATGATGATGAACTCGTCCCTTGTACAATCCTAACTCAAGAACCTAGAAAAGTATAAGTCGTTTGATATATATCAAGTCTCTTTTCCATTCCATTCAATTCATGATACGGGGTTGTAATAACAGAGCATCGTCTCCCCCCATAATGTAATAACGGTACTGGACACACGAGACACACATACACTTGAGCCTTTCCGCTCTTATCTCGTACACAAGCACCATGTACACAATTGAGCCTTTTCGCTCTTATCATATACATACGTATTTCAATTCAGTTGGGTTGTTACATTAAGTCGTGTGAGTTTGTCTTTTAATTACACACTCGCACCCAAGAAACACCCGAGCGATTGCTCAAACACCTCACGCACATTTTGGCCTCAAAAGCCACTAAGATATAGCCATATCTATATATTTATGCTGCGTGAGTTTTCTCGGTTCAGCTGTGTACGCATTTTAATTCCGGGTTTTAAATTCAGTCGTGTGTGTTGTCTTTCAATTCATACATACACACACTCCACAATTGAGCCTTTCCGCTCTTATATATATCTATATCTCCCTTCTGCTGCGTTTTACGGTTCAGTTGCATGTGTTGCATTTCAATTTATACACAACACCCACGCACACATTTAGCCTTTCCGCTCTTAAGATATAGATATATTTAAATTTCTACAATTTACATTCAAGTCGTGTGAGTTGCATTCAATTTGGGTTTTCCCTTCTGCTAAGTCTTCAAATTTCAGGTTTTACATTCAAGTTGTGTGAGTTGCATTGCATACTCGCCATACTCGAGCTAGAGTGCATACCTGCATCAAATAAAACCCGAACAAAACGTGCAAGCATGCCTAAGTGGATAAAATTTAAAGACTTAGGGTCGCCCGAATCAAAAATCACCAAAAGTGCAGGATTTCCAAAGCTCTTAAAACACTTCTTTATTCAAAATTGATTTTGAGTTTAACTTATTTCAAACGAAGTCTCTAAGCGTACAGACTGACCCTTGCGCATCGGTGCAAGAAGGTTTGTGACAAAAAGATCTCGCTTGCCTACAATTACCTTTTAAAAGTCAGATATTTCAAAACTACTTCGCTAGTTTGAGTAAGCTAGCTGGCACGCCCTAAAAGCGAACGTAGATTACGAAAAGATTCACTCCAGGCCAAAGAAACCCGGAGTCAAAGATTTTCCATGTCTACACCCCACAAAAGCCAAATTATGGTAATTCTAGGAGAAAACCACCCTCAGCTTAGGGGAGTTCAAAACTTCCCTTACTTGTCAAGCCATCAAACCTGTAAGTCAAACCTAGGAAAACCCTTGGTTGACCCACCCAAGTTCATCCTAAAGAGACCCAAGGATGTCGTGCATATCAAGGGGCAGCCCAAAACATACCCGCCCAAGACCATGACCATCCTAAGAAAAACCAAGACCCAAATCCTCCCCAAGTCCCTAAACAAGAAAGCATTTGAGCATGACATAGATGACACCAAGTTCCAAGGCCATCCACTTTACAAAACGTTTACAAATAAAGAAGCCTTGGAACATGATGTTAAACATGGGATACATGCCCTATCAAGGTTTAGGAAACCAAAATCGGGGTTGCTTAGAACCCATCTTACCAAATCCTAAACCAAACTAGCATGGCATAGGCTACACCCCATCCATTCCCCCTGAACTACCACCTACGACCACTTAGGTCAAGGGTACCCTGGAGCCTCTTAAAACTGAAACCTATGACTTAGACCTCTTATTTAGAGACTAATTCATGGTGTTTTCTTTGTAGGTATGATGGAAGACCCCTCCATAACCAAAAATCCAAAAAAATTGCATATTTTCAAAATCTAAAAACATTTGGAAAAACCTAAAAATCCAAAAACATTAGAAAGTTGTGAAAATCCCAAAAAGAAAGTGATTTACATTCCTCCTCCTTCCATTTCTTTACAAAAAGCCAAAAAAATCGAAAATCTTGAAATTACCAAAAACAAGGTTTTGTATATACCATCTCCTGGTATCCATTTTGAAAAAGCCAAAAAAGTTGTAAAATTTGAAAAAAATATTGTCTTGGCAAAAGGCCCAAATTCTTCAAAATTTGTAAATATCCCAAAATTAAAATCATGTGCTTTTGAACCCCATGCTTTGCCTCAAACTTCCCTAGGAACTAGAATTCTCGAGAATGATCAAAGCAATGAGGAAGATCCCCTCCTCAATGAGGAGGATCAAGCCTCCGAGCTTCTCGAGTTTTATAAAATCCTTTACTTGGAAAAACCTTCGAATTCTGTAGGAGGGGATTTTGTAGAAATCAACCTAGGGAGTGAGTAATCCTAAGCATGTTTAGATAGGCACATGTTTGCATTTGCATGAAAAAGCATCATTCATTGCATTCTTGAAGACCTACATAGACGTATTCGCATGGACCTACGAAGACATGCCATGTCTAAACCCAAAAGTTGTAGAACATTGTTTTTCCCTAGAACCAAATGCTAAACCTATAAAGCAAAAGCTTAGAAAAATCCATCTCAATGTCCACTCTCAAGTAAAAGAGGGTTTAGAAGATCTTTTGAAAGCCGGATTTATAAAACCCATTTCGTATTCTGGCTGGCTTTCAAATATAGTGGTGGTTCGAAAATTCAATGGGAAAATTCGAATTTGCATCGATTTTAGAAATTTGAACAAAGCCACTGAAAGATAATTTTCCCTTACCAAACATTGATTTGATAGTGGATAGCACTGCAAATCATGAAATGTTTTCTTTTATGGATGGCTATTCGGGTTATAATCAAATCAAGTTAGCACCAAAAGATCAGGTTAAGACTACTTTTACTATACCTTGGGGCACATACTGTTACATGGTTATGCCATTTGGATTGAAAAATGCCGGTGCCACATACCAAAGAGCCATTACTACTATTTTTCATGATCAAATTCATGAGCTCTTGGAAGTATATGTGGATGATCTTTTGATAAAATCAAAAACCCAATGCACACACATTGAATCTTTGCAAAAGATTTTCGAAAGACTTAAGCTTTACAAGGTGAAACTAAACCCTCAAAAGTGTCTTTGGAGTGGAATCGGGTAAGCTTTTAGGCTTTATGGTGAGGGGCATCGAAGTCGACCCCTCTAAGTGTCGAGCCATCATTGACATGCCTCCACCCTCCAACTTACCCAAATCTGAAGCCTCCAAGGTTGCCTCCAATCAATTAGGAGGTTTATTTCAAACTTAGCAACAAGATGTGAACCTTTCAATAAGCTTTTGAGAAAAGGGATGAAGTTTGTATGGGATAATGATTGTCAAAAGGCTTTCGAAAGATTGAAAACTTATTTGGTAAATCCTCCAACTTTAAAACCTCCAAAGCAAGGAAAACCATTGTTGCTTTACATTTCCATGCATACTAATGCATTGGGTGCTTTACTAGCCCAATATGAGGATGATAGCCATAAAGAGTATGCTATCTACTACATTTCAAAAACTCTATTGGCATATGAAAGAAATTATCAAGCCATGGAGAAAACATGCTTGGCATTGGTATGGGCCTGCCAAAAGTTTAGACACTACTTCTTAGATTATGAGATATGGATAGTGTCTAAGCTTGATCCAATCAAACACTTATTTAAAAAACCTATCCTGACAAGTAGGCTTGGTAAATGGCAGCTCCTCTTAATGGAGTACGATTTAAAATTTCACCATCAAACCTCCATTAAGGGACAAGCCCTAGCTGATCATGTGTCCGAGTTTCCCCTTGAAGAGACATATCCCATACTTGATGAAATGACCAATGAGGGCATCTTTACAAACGATTTTCAAAACCATGTTTTAGCAAGTCGTTTAAATGAAAACCATGTATGGAAAATGCACTTTGATGGAGCTAGAAACCAAAGAGGGGCAGGTGTTGGAGTCATCCTCATATCCCCTGAAAAGGGACAGATCCTCATCGCCATTCGCCTAGATTTTGAATGTTCCAATAATGTGGCCGAATATGAGACACTCATACAAGGTTTGAAAATTTTGAAAAATCTAGGGGCATCATGCATCGAAGTCTTTGGAGATTCTTTACTTGTTATAAACCAAGTGTTGAAAATTTGGCAAGTCAAAAATAAAAAGCTCATTCCATACTGTAGACGCGCGAAAATCCCCGCCTCTTCGCCTCTTTCGGGGCTTGGAGTGGATCTTATCGTGTGTCTAAGGCCTATGTATACAAATAGGGCGTGCCAGCTAGCTTACTTAAGCTAGCGAAGATATATTTAACACTGACTTCTAAACGTGGCGACTGTGAGCAAGTAAGCTCTTGTCGTCGCAGACCTTCTTGCACCGATGCGCAAGGGTCAGTCTGTACGCTTTTGCAAAAATCGAGTTTTGGGGAGAAAGTCCACGAAGCGGTTCGAGGTGTCTATTTCGGGTCTTTAAGATGCGATTGCATATTTTAGATCACGTGGATTTGCACGTGCCTAAGTCTTTTCTTTTATCCCTTTTTGGGTCGCCTAGTTTGTGTGTTATGAACACTCCACTACATGGGCGAATTCGAGCGGGGCTTGCTTTGATGCAATATGCGTCCTACCTCGTGGTATGGCGTAGATGCAATGCAAACTCACGCTACTCCAAAGGGAAAACCCGAAATGTAAAGACAATAGTGAAGGGAAATAACAGAAGGGAAATAACCGAAGGGAAATAACCGAAGGGAAATAACCGAAGGGAGATATGTATATATCTTATGTATATGAGCCCTTACTCGGGTCTTGCAAATAAGAGCGAAGGCTCAATGTGGGTGCGTGCTTGAATTGAAAGACTTACACACACGACATGAAATTAAACCCAAATATAAATTGCAGTATGGCCTTGACTAAGGTCTTGGGAGTAAGAGCGAAGGCTCAATGTGTGTGAGAGTGCTTGAATTGAAGTACTACCCACACGACATAAATGAAACCCAAATATAACTGCAATAAGGCCTTTACTAAGGTCTTGGGAGTAAGAGCGAAGGCTCAATGTGTGTGAAAGTGCTTGAATTGAAAGACTTACTCACACGACATGAAATGAAACCCAAATAGTATAGGTCGGCCCTTACTTGGGTCTTTCAAATAAGAGCGAAAGCTCAATGTGTGTGAGAGTGTTTTAATTGAAAGACTTACTCACACGACATGAAATGAAACCCAAATAGTATAGGTCGGCCCTTACTTGGGTCTTTCAAATAAGAGCGAAAGCTCAATGTGTGTGAGAGTGCTTGAATTGAAAGACAACGCACCCGACTTAAACAAAACCCTTCGAAAATGAAATATATATGTACACTTATATATTAGGGGCTGATTAGGCCCGTGTGTGTTCAAAATTGTGCACGACTAAGAGAGTGCACGTGTGTGGTTGTGCCAAGCCACGTTATTACAAGCGGGGGGAGACTATGCTCCGTTATTACAACCCCGTATCAAATTGAATTTCAAACAAGTGTACGACTAAAGACCGAGTTTAGACACTTACGAGTAGCTAGTCCGTAGAGGTCTTGCTTGAGCGTGGACTTGGCTTTGGGCTGCAAACGGGAGCTCCGCGAAGGTAGGTGATCAAGGGTGTTGGCCGGCTGCAAGTGGGGCGCGGGATAGACGCCTCGAAGGGGGCCGGTGGCAAGTAGGTGGCGCCTCCAAGTAGGGAGTTTAGAGTGGCTGAACAAGTGGGTATTAGGATCACTAGGGAAGTTGGGTACTTAGGGAAACTGGACCTAAAAGGTAAGCTAGTGGGAAGGCCAAATAGGACACCTAGGGGGGTTGGCCGAATGGGAGATGGTGGCTAAGTAGTGGCCAGCAACTTGGGTTATCCTAGGTTCGGCTAGGTTTAGGTGGTGGCGGAAAAGGGGCTGAGCTGAAGGGAGGATGGGTGGCTAAGAGTGGAGAGGTGGTAGAGAAGGGGGCTAGGTAAGGTGCAAGGTACTTACCGAATGGGGAGAAGTGGCGGATGGAGTGGGAAAGTGGCGGGCAGGTGGCTGTCGGCTGGTTCAGTTGGGGGAAGATGATGGCGTCCGGCTGAGGGGTAGTGGTGGTGGACGGAAGAGGGAAGGTGGCGGAGCAGGTGGCGGCTGGTGGAGCAGCTGGAGCAGGCCAAGGTGGGGAGTTGTCCTGGCTGGGTGAGAGAAGGGAGAAGGAGAGGGCCCGGCTGGGTGAGGTAGAGTGGTTCCCACTTGGAAAACCCGCCCACAATGAGGGGGGTTTAAATAGGGGATGGGTAGGTCGGTTAGGGCTGGGCTGTGGGTAGTGGTTAGGTGGTTTAGGTAGGGTGGTATGTAGATAAGGTGGGCTGGATGGGGTTGGGCCAGATATTTTAAAACTAGGTGTTTGGATAAATCGTGGGCTAAGGGTGGTTTAGGGGTTTAGGGCTAGGTTAGGTGGTTGGGTTTTAGGGTGAGGTTTAGTGAGCTAGGTTAGGTGATTAGGCTAGGTTTAGGCTAGGATTAGGGAAATTAATCTAGGTTTAGGGAAGGATTAGGGAAGTGGGTTAGGTGATTAGGTTGGGATTAGGCCGGGATTAGGGAAGTGGGTTAGGTGATTAGGTTCAGATTAGGGGTGGATTAGGGGTTTAGGCTAGGTTTAGGCATTTTGGGCTAGGTTTAGGTGAAGGAGCTCCCTTAGCATGGCCCATAGACCTTGATCACCCCATGTTGGTGCAGCCCTAGGTTAGGTTTTAGCTAATTACAAGCTTAAACCCACTCAATTAGGCTAACCCACATGATTAACCCAAACTTGACACACAAGTCAAGCTTAATACAACACTCTTGATATTTTTCAACCCCACTATCTCTCATGCCCAATATCCCACGTGAATTTCAAGTGGGCCCCACCTCCATTTATGAGAAGGTGATGTGGGCCATGGATATGGATATTGGATTGGATCTCTGGATCCAAATCCAAATCCAAATCCACATATGGGTTTGGATTGGAATCTGGATATATATGGTCCAGATCCAATCCAAACTGAACTCTGACTCCTTCGAGTTGGATTCGAAACGGACGATTCGTGCGGGGCCTGACAGCATCAGTACTCCGTCTGCGTTGGGTCTTCGCCAACATGGTCGTCCGCCTCCGTTTCTGCCTTCCGGAGATGACTTCAAATGCTATTTTGATAAGAACAGGGTCTTGGACGTTCGAGATCCTGGGGTGTGAATCAGATACAAGAGTTGCTGCGCCGGGCTCGACAGGTGCTCCGGTTCCGGGCTCTTCTTGGCTCTTCTGGTCCTGTCTTGATCGGGCCAAGCCACTTTGGGGTTTCAAAACATGTTTTAAAAAGGGTTTTCAAAAGCTATATCATATGTTTTTGAAAGATAAAGTTTAAAACATATATACAGGGTTGTTTGGAAGGCTCCTGGGTTTCCAAACTCAAAATGGCCCTTTGGGGCTGCTTGTATAAAACCAGATTCGTTTAAGAAATTCGTGGGATTTCGGGGTGTTTACACATACCACGAATTGGCCACTAAACTGGTCAATTCCTTCAAATCATGTACACTCACTCATATAGGTAGAGAGGACAATGCCAAAGCGGATGCCCTCTCATCCTTAGGATCAGCTCTAAGGGTCGATCCCACCTTGGGAACCCGATCCTTAGAGATATGGCACTCACCCACTCCATCTATCCACTATTTGGAGATTTGCTAAAATGACCAAAATTCCACTAAAAAACCCTGGTTTCAAGACATTAAAAACTTCTTAGAAAATGAAGGATTTTCAGAATTTGCTTTTTCATGGGATAAAGCTTTCATTCGAAAGATTTCAACCCGATACGTGATTTTAGGAGGAATTCTCTATAAAAAGAGTTTTACCGGCATCTTGTTGAGGTGTGTAAATCTCGAGAAGGCTAGGACTATAATACGTGAATTCCACGATGGAGAATGTGGAGGGCATGTCAATGCGAATATGATGGCTATGAAAATACTTAGAGCCGGTTATTTTTGGTCCACCCTTAAGCAAGATTGTCATGATCATGTTAGGAAATGTCACCCATGTCAAGTGCATGGACATGCTATTCATATCCTATCATCGACCTTGCATTCCATTGTCAGCCCATGGCCTTTCACCATGTGGGCGTTTGACATCATAGGATCAATCTCCCTGAATGCATCAAATGGACATAGGTTCATCCTAGCAGCCACCAAATATTTTTCTAAATGGGTTGAAGCTACCTCCTTGACTAATGTCTAGGGGCAACATGTAGTGGCATTCATTAAGAAGAATATCTTGGCTCGATTTAGAGTTCCAAGAGACCTAGTGTCTGATAATGGCACCCCTTTCAAGAATGAGAAGATAGAAAAGTTATGTAATACCTATGGCATAACTCAATACTTCTCATCGCCCTATTACCCTTAAGGTAATGGTCAAGCTGAAGCCACAAACAAGACTCTCATAAGCATCATTGAGAAAACCTTAGAGAATGGTAGGACATGGCATGAGAAGCTTGATGAAGCCTTATGGGCTTATAGGACTTCCATCCGAACACCCACCAATGTCACACCATTTGAGTTGGTCTATAATACAAATGTTATTCTACCCATTCATACCAAATTGCATTCATTTCATACATCACTTGCACTCGACCTACCCTTAAAGACTTTACAACATGCTAGGATGGTTGAGCTTGATTTGTTAAATGAAAAAAGGCTCCTTGCTATGGATCATGCACATACATACCGGCAAAGGATAGCCCGATATTATGAAAAGCATATGAAGACTCGCCACTTCAAAGTGGGAGACCTTGTATTGAAAATCATCCACCATCATGGCCCACATCCACTTGGAAAGTGGCGGCCCATGTGGGATGGCCCTTATGTTGTACGTGGAACCACTATAAACAATGCATATTGGTTAATCGATGTTGAGGCTAGGAATTTAGTAGACCCTATAAATGCTCAATATTTGAAAAAATACCATGTTTAGGGTCTATGCAAAATCCTTTTGAAAATATTTTAAAAATGGGATCTCCTTTGAACTTCTTGAAAGGAGGATCAAGGTGGATCGTGTGACCCTGAATAAGGTAATTAATGCTTTGTGAAAAATAGAGTTTTCAAAATCAATGGGTTACATTTCAAAAATCTTCCTCTTACAAAAGAGGGCCTTGTACAACGCAGCAAAATATTTTTAAATAGTACGTGCTATTTTGAAATAGGGTGATCTTAGATGAATCGACTAAACCATTGGGATAAGTCTCTCCCCTTTTCACTTCTCTTCTAAAAAAAGAAAAATTGGCAAAAAGCAGAAAAAGAGAATATGAAAATCCCTCCAAAAGTTCCCTTCAAAAGAAGGCAAAATGGAAAAAAGAAAAATTTCTCCAAAAAGAGAGTAGTTCTTTGATTAAAAAAGAAAATAGGGAAAAATAAAAGAAAAATCCTCCTAAATGGGAGGCCCTCTATGAAAGAAAAGGAAAAAAAATGCCAAAAAGCTCAAAAAGAGTAATTTTCCGTCTCTTGACCTTAAACCACGGGACGCTTCAGAAGGGACCGTGGTAACTCTTTCCCATATCCCTACGATTTATCCCAATAAAAAACGGTTCATTTAGGAGAGTCCTAGAGTATAAATAGGATTTTCTTATTTGGATTTCATTTTGTTTGAGAATTAGATGTTGGGTACGAACTAGAATTTTTGCAATGATTCTTAGTTTTTCTTATAAAACCTCTACAAAGTAGTAGGTATTGAAACCCGAATGAGGGGAAATATGAAAAATTGGAAATCTTTTTTGATAGAAACTAAAAGGAGTTCTCTTTTAAAATTAAATTTTGAAAACCCCGAACATCAAGCAACATGAGACCAACTCACTTGAGGCAGCCTGCCTTCATGAGCCTCCCAAGTTCAATCATTGTATGTTTGGGTCTCTAGAAAATAATATTCCAATGCATATCATCCATGTCACCCACTCATGCCCATGCATGCATACAAGGTCGTCGAGCACATGATCCCAATTAGGACTAGACCCACCATATGTAAAGTCCCCTTTGGCTCCAAATCCCCTCTTACCTATCATCAAGAAAAAGGGTTTTTAGAAAACTAGGATGATCCATATTCTCGAGAAAAGATCTAGAAAGGAAAACAAAGGGGTGTTTTCTTCTTTAACATTATCCAAATACATTTTTATCAATGCCAAAGAGGGGCATCTGTAAACACCCAAAATTGTGATGTTTTCAAAAACTCCTAAATTTCAAAAACTAGCTTACAGCCTTTCTGAACCTTTAAAACCTCAAAATTTAAAGTTTAAACCTTTTTTGAGAAATATTTTAAAATAAAGATTTTATATTCAAGTTAAAAGCCCATGGATTTCAAAATAGATCAAACGGACAAGTAAAACCCGATCCAAAATCCAGCTCGAGATCAAGTCAAAAAGTAAAGGAAGGGCTAAGCCTTCCGGATAAAAGCAAGATGGAAGATCGAACCCCGTGTTCATTTCAAGACAAGTTCAACTTCAAAAATGCAAAATGGAATCGAGACCTTGATGAAGCCATCAAGAGTCAAGCGTCGTAAGAGACTAAAATCAAGGATCGGGCCTATCAAAACTGAAATCAGTATCCGCTTCAAAATCTAGGATCAACCTCATCAAGTACAAGCTCGAGACGGGACAAGACGAATCAAACCAAGCAGCAAACAAAAAAGTCATGGAATCAAGCATCGACCAGTTAAAAGGACTGAGAAGAACCTAGTCTAAAATCGGGTCACCGAGGAATCGAAGCCCGCTTAAAAAAGTTGGATTGAATCGGGACCAAAAATATCCATTCCAAGCCCCAAAAGAGGTCCACTAAAGATTGGATCGGGTTGGACCCAAGAATCAAAACCCAATCCAAGGACCCACTCCCTTGGCCTATAAATAAGGCCAAAGGGGGGCTTGTAAAGGGATTGGAGAGAAGGCTTGAGGAGAGAGGGTAGAGCTCGAGCAAGACCTTGGAGGAGAGAGCAAGGACCCGGCTAGGCAAAGGGAGCTTGCCTTGGAGAAGAAGCTTAAAGTCGAGTGGAGTAAGGTAATCCTCTAAATGTGGGATAGCTTGGACCGAACCAAGGCAAAGGGGTTGCACTTTGGGCAGCCGTGGGCTACTTGGACCGAACCAAGAGAGAGGAAGTGGGCTCGAGCAAAGGCAAAGGGGTTGCACCAAGGGCTCGAGTGAAGGGGAAGCTTGCAAGGAAGAAGATAGTCTGATTCCATAAATGAAATTTTCAGCATTTTGGGAAAACTTGTAAGCACCTTTAAACTTTAGTTTTAAACCATTTTCTCCATTTAATTCAATTTGAAAGGGATTGTATTAATGGAGCGCAACCTCCCCCCATGTTGTAATATTAATTAGCTCTCTTCGCTTGTGTAAACGCCCCAAAAATTGTGATATTTTAAAAAAACCCTAAACTTTAAAAACCTGCTTACAACCTTTCTAAACCTTTAAAAACCCCAAAATTTTGAAGTCTTAACCTTTTTGGAAAATATTTCAAAATAAAGGTTTTGAATTCAAGTCAAAAACCCATAGATTGCAAAACAGCTCAAACGGACAAGTGAAACCCGATTCAAAATCCAGCTCAAGATCAAGTCAAAAAATGGAGAGGCCCAGCTTATCTGGATAAAAGCGAGACGGAAGATCAAACCCAATGTCCATTTCAAAAGTCAAATTCAACTTCAAAAATACAAAATGAAACCAAGACCCTGATAAGCCATCAGAAATCAAAGACTGGGCCTGTCAAAACGGAAATCAGTGTCCGCTTTAAAATCGGAGATCAACCTCATCAAGTGAAAGCTCAAGACAGAGTCAAACAAATCAAAACCAAACATCAAAAAGTCCGAAAAGCGAGAAATTGGCTAGTCAAAAGGACTGAAAAAAACCTAGCCTAAATCGGGTCACTGAGGAACCGAAGCCCACTCAAAAATCGTCTGCTTCATGCACCAAAGAATGACTCAAAATGAAAAGTTTGGATTGGATCTAGACCAAAAAATTCACATATAGGTTCCATTGAAGATTGGATCGGGTTGGATCCAAGAATCCAAACCCGATCCAAAGAACCACCCTTGGCCTATAAATAGAGCCAAGGGGGTTCACGTGAAAGGTTGTTGGAAGTGAGGAGAGAGGTTGGAACTCAAGCAAAGGTGGTTCACATGGAGCACTTGGTCAACAAAGGGAGGAGGACTTGGTCAACAAAGGTAGAAGGCTTGGTCAAAGGTGGAGGCAAGGCTTGGCCAAGGTGAGTTCCTAAACTCAAGTGAGCTAGCTCTTGACCGAACTGCACAAGTGGGCTGCACCTAAGACTCAGCTAGGGTGGCTGCACCAAGGTGGAGGGTTGACCTAGGGCTCGGCACCTTGGAGGACTCGGCTAGGGTGGTTGCACCAAGTTATGTGAAGATTACTTAACTTCTATTGTCAGAAATCCAGACTAAATAGGCTTCACTCTGAATTTTTCCTATCTTCCTCTATTTTATTTATGATACTACACGACCCTAAAATTCTTGAAAATTTTATTATTATTGTGCTTGTGTGAAGATTTGGTGTTCCAAATTTGAACAACAGACATATGGAGCATGCTAAAAACAGAGTTTCAGTTTTTAGAACATGCGTGAGTGCATTCATCTGAAATTAAAAGAAAACCACAGCTAATTCAAAGTAAATGATTGAAGGAAAATGAATGTAAATACATATTTAGCTTAAGCATAGAAGAGATTAGGAGATATAAGAGTGTATAGAATATAGAGAGGTAGAGGAACATGAAATCAAACAAGTAGAATGCATAAACGTAAATAGAATGAAACGGACAACACTTCTACTCTATTACAACATGAGGGGAGACTAAAGCACCATTAATACAACCCCTTTTTGAATTGAATAAGAGGAAGAAAGGATAAAGAAATTTCAAACTGCCCCCCACAAGAGTTGATTGTTGACACGGTCTGCATGTCATAACAAAGTGAAATGACCTGTCGCACTAATCATTTCGGTCTTTAATATATAATATATTTATATTATATATATATTACATAATATACCTAATATAATATTAATGTCAAACTTATTAGCTTGTTTAACTAACATGGAATGACTGATCAAGCATGCCATTTCACTATTTTATATATAATATAGTTATATATTATATAATAACAATATTTTGATATAAAATAAACTTTAATATTATAAAGGTATATCAAAATAATAACATTTTGATAAATAAATTTGGAATTGGAAAAGTCCTAAAACTAGTGGTTCCTCAACTATAACCGAAATCGAATCCTCGCCAATATGGTTCATGTTTCGATGTAACTGGAATTAAATCGAACCCATATCATTTGCCCATTTTTACTTACCAAACTAGCATCACACCCATAACCAAACCAGTAGTCATGGTGTATAATTTGGGCGAGTGACAAACGATGACATGAAAATTGATTGTAGTAGACCAAATAATTTATTTGTCGATTGCTTGGTTGATGATACATGTAACATTACATTTATTAGTTGCGAGGATAATTAACTTGATAATTTGCTTGTATTTACGATAGATACAATGGTTTATAGTCATGATGACTTGGTTCAATGGGTAAGAGGTGTTCAGAGGATGTACAATATAGTTTTTTGAAAAACAAAGGTGTAAAGGTATGGCTTGAGTATGAAAAAGTAGCAAATATACAACAACAACAACAACTAAGCCTTTCCCCATTCTAGACGGGGTCAACTACATGGATTCTTTGTTTCCACAAATCCCTATCGTGTGTCATGTTACCAGTTAACTCACAATAAGCTAGATCATTATTTATTGTTTCCTTCCAACACTTTTGTGGTCGTCCTCTACCTCTTTTAATACTTTCCAAATTTAGTTTTTTATACATTCTTACAGGTTCTTCTTTTGATCTTCTTTCTATATGTCCAAACCATCTTAAACGATATTCTCTCATTTTATCCTCTATTAGTGCCACTCCTAATTTGTTTCTAATAACCTCATTATGTATACGGTCTTTTCTTGTATGATCACTCATCCATCTCAACAAAAATTTGATATTGAAAGTCACAATAGGCTAGAAAAAAAAGGTGAGATCCCCATTTTACTTATAAGAGAATGTACAGCCGATGGCTTATGAAGGTTGAATGTGGTTAATGACACATAACCTCTCTCTAGATTTTCATTTCGAATGCCATGCATTTACATGCAGATTGAACGATGTGGAATACAATATGACAAAAGAGACGAGCAAAAGCCATTGTAAATGCAAGTATATCACATCATAGTTGAAGTATCTTGACAAATTGAATGTTAACATGGGAATGCATATTTTTCAATGTGAATATAAAAATTAGGAAGGAAGAAAAGGGTGGTTGAATGTAATGCTACATTTGTAAAACTCTCAAGATTGGGTGGTTTGTTAGTGGCAGACGATAGGTAGCCACTAGTGCAGAACATCTAGCATGATATTTTGATATTGTTTGTTAACTTGTTATCTATTAAAAAGTTATATTATGGTATGACTTACTTTGTATTGCATTTTTTCTGTAGATATATATGAAATTTTGAGAGTATTTTCTCAATGTCCAAATCCCATGTTTCATCATCCACAACAGACTACAACAACAAATACAAAATTCTATACTTGAACAACCTATAAAAATAACACGAAATAAAAATAAAAAACTACTACTTTACCGGATATGCTATCCTTCATGTTGAAGGGTGATTGTCAGACGTAGGATGAAGATGCTCACAGTGATGATAGAATCTATAAGTAAAAGCTAACACATGACCAATATATCAACCCATGTACGAATCATCACATGCACGTGGGTACAATGGATTAATGACAAATTTACCCATAAAAGTTTGAAATGAGGCCACTTTGTAAAGTCATTGACTTGACTCTTAAAGCACTTATAAGAAAGCATACTTAATTGGATTGTAAAGAATTTATATCAGGCTAATACAAATGTATAAACTATATCAACATTATATATAATACCTACATACTTATTCAATTATATTAGATAGTTTATAGCTTATCTACTATTCAATTTGAATAAATGAGAATCCATATTTTATTAGTTAAAGGTTTAAATGGTAAGATACCTTTATTGAAATATGCCATCTCCAAAACAATGGACTTTTCAAACCTCTTTAAAAATGGTAGAGGATAGCTACGGAGACATTATGAGTACTGTAGCGCTGTACCTAAGGTAGTGCTACCCTTGGAAATAAAGGCCAAATTCTATTGCGAATATAGAGTGGAACATGCCATTAATGACCATGATGGCCATGCCTTCACTTATTACATCCATTTGATTCTTGAAGTCGAGGATGAAACCGAAGGTGCATCTGTTCATGTGTGAACAAAGTTCTTAAGAATGCCCGAAGTCGCCCTTATAGACGTCCATCAAGTTTAAAGATGGGTTCTTAATGACTTGAAGCGATGTTTTTATAACCATTTACAACTTGTCTTGTAAATAAAAGGGATCTTGTAAATAAAAGGGATATGGTTTTGGTCATGTACAATAGTTGCCGAAGTCTAAATAAATAAAAGGGTTGCTTCGTACCAATGTGGAAGCATCCTTGGCTATCCAACCAATTCATCATCTAGGCTTTTGAAACCTTTCAATTATCTTAACCTTAAGGCTTTGCCATATATCACTTTCAGATAAAACCAATTTATTTACAGCTGGGTTGCATTTTGTGTAATATAAACCGAAAGGTTTTCGTTGTATCATTTAGAGTCCAATGCATCCAATAACTTGACACAAGTGACAACAAATAAATCTAAAGTTAATTTTATTACGTCTTGAAAAATTGAACGTTTCTTAATCTCTTTTTTAGGATGCAAAATTCAATTTTTCGAGTACTGACCTCTCAAGAACCCCAACCCGTTGTGACAGGTTTACATCAACAAGCTCGACCCACAATGTTGAGATTAAGTATCGACACAAATTGAACGAAAATATAATCTGTTTTCCTGTAGTGTCGATTGTGTCCATGAGAAAAATGAGGCAACAGAAACATGACTCCAATCACAAGACTTGTTGGCAACCTAAGGTTCCGCAAGAAAAGAGGTCGGTGCTGAAGTTGCCATCCCTACTTGTGGTAGGGTTCGAGGACTGAACTAGTCACTGGGAGACTACTAACAGGATTCAGTTGAATGACCAAGAATTTATCGATGTATGCAGAGGCCAAACGACTGAACTTTGCCGAATTGTCGAAAGAACAAACTTTTGCCGACTTGCTAAATGGCCAAGCTTTGAGAGGTTGTCAAAAGGAGCCGAGCTAAGGTGTTGGTAGAAATACAAAGGGAAGGTCGAAGCCAAAAGCTTGCAGTAGACGTTTATAACGGATGCCCATTTTGCTTTCCGTGCACCCACTAGAACACTCGTGCGTTGCGATAACTAAAGGGTGATTTCGTGTCAATGGAAGGCTGTTTCTCTTAATTTATAAATAAAAAAAGGAGGTGTGCCCCCGCAAGGTCCGGTGGTAGTAGACACGGTCGGTTTTTAATCGGTCAGGAACTGGTTGGACTTAAAATTGGATCCGAAATAGAGTTCATTCGTTTCGGTTTCAATTTTATCTTCTAGAAAATTGAGAACGGATGGTTTTAAATCATTGATTTCAGTATTTTTAAATTTTTTAAATAATATTTAAATTTTTAATAAAACAAAGCGATTCCGAACTCAAACCAAAATCAATCTGAAATCGATGATTAGAGAGCCGTAACCAGAACCGATTATGAGTCGATTCGATTAAAGTCCTAAGTTCTAAACTAAGCCAAACCCGACATGTCTAGGTAATAGTGCATATAGACATCTTATGAAAGACTAAATCAATCCTTGGTGATCAATATGGTAACAATAAATAGGCTTTAATTATAAAAAAGGTTTCAATTTAATTTATTTGAATTGTTAATGTAGTAAGACTAAAAGGAAGAGCAGTTTTTACAGCGCTTGACATGCAAAAAGATCCGCGTCAATCGGTTTTCTCGGTTTATACAGTAAGCGCGCTTCCAATTCTTCCTATCGGTTCTTCGCCGTTCTCTTTCGGCAGGTTTCTGGAATTCGACGTTGTGGTAGACAATGCTACTTATCATGTATTACTGTTACCACGACCAATGATACTTATCATGTATTACTGTTGCCATTGACTTTCATCGAAATTACGCGATTGAGGAAGAACGGTCGGTTGGGCAGTCACCATCATCGTCTCCTCCTCGGGTTGCTTCTTTCGTCGATTGACTTAGCTGCCGCTTAACCATTTCCATGCCCAACAGACTGGAAATACGTTTGTGGGCAGTCTTTTCCGTGTCCTCTTGCTCAACCAGCTCGAGGATTTCAACATGCTGATGAAGTTTCCAGCGGAGCTTTGATATGGATGCGTCGGAAAGAGGGTTCAAAATGGTGAAAGATTCTGGAGATGGGTTCTTCAAACCGATTCTGCGTCTAACATGTGTTGCCAAAATCGTAGTTCTCATATGCGTGGTCTTCAACCAGTTTTGGCCTTCGATGGGTCTCAGGCCTCTCAGGGAGATGGATGCTTTTCGTCGTGGTCAGGCAAGGATCTGTATCTACTCTTGTTTTCCAGTCGATTTGTGCAACTTGGTTTGCTTGAATTTGGAAGATGCTACGCTTGAGCCGTTGATAAAAAAAGAATCAGATGGATTTGGCTGTAATCGAAATTCATGGCGATCGCTTAATGGTTGATGCTTCTTAATTCGGTCATGTTGAACAAATTCTCTGTAGTTCCCACTGCCGGCGTCCTTGTGCTCGATGATCCTTTCCCCCCCTCAATTCTAATGCTGACCGTACATCTGCTTAAAGCTTATTAAGCGGCATTTTCTAATTGATGGTGCTTTCTTCTTCTTTATTTAATGCTTTCTCGGGAGAACCGCTGTTTGCTGTTTTTCTTTAGAGCGATGGTTTGATGGCGTACCATATGCTCTTTCGGCATTTCTCCTCTTTTGATTCGACATCTAGGGTTAGTCCATAAATAATCTAGTTCAATCTTTTGTGACGCCACAGATACTAAGTGGGACAGATGATGCAGAACTGGGTCCTTTTTCAGCTTGGAACATAACTGGGAGCTATAAAGGTGTGTTCGGTTTTCATTTGATTATTTTGCATATTAGTACTTCTAGATGGACTATTTAAATGGTTATGGGTTTTTCTTTTCCTACGAGCCTTAGAATGCTAGTCATTGACATCTTCATCTTAATTATGGGGCGATATTCATAAGGGAATTCCTCTTGAAGAGGTCAGGTGAATATTTTCTTCTGTAAGAGAGGTATTGGAAAGCTTCTTACGAATAGGAAACGATTAGGAACCGATGCAAATGAAAATCTATAAAAATTACAGAACCACTACATAGCTATCTTGGACTAACATTTCTGAGGACTACATTTAGAAGTGACATATTCATTCTTCATAGGTCTACAATCACCAATCAGCATTCTCGAAATAGAAATATGACAATCTGACTCTGGGAATCCAGCAAGACAAGGTCAATCTTTAGTTTGATATTTGTGGATGGATGTTCACCGTTTCCATCGAAACATGACATGAGCCTTTTCCTAGCCAAGTGCTTTCAACTAATTTCCATGTTGAATTTTTCTGGCAATAGTTAACATAATGTTTTCTCTTCTACGGTTGTCATGATCCAAAATGTTAGTTTCTTCCTGTTCGACGGATACAATTTCACCACTTTGTGACCTAATGCTTGCCCTCGAAATTCTTTTTGTTTGATTCTCATACATATTATATATTTTCTCATGCCATTCAAAGTGTATGTGCATTGGACGTTTCTTCAATTCTTTTTCAAGAGGTGATGAGCAAGAAAAACTATGCATTTGTTGTTCCTTGCTGTGTGCAATGGAACTTGTTTTTAGCCGTTGGAGAAAAGGTTTCATCCATGTTAAAAATGTGAGGAGAGAAGGTAAATGTGTTGTTGAGGAAAGGGTGATCAATGAATCTCTCCAGGCTGGTGGTTTAGGTGTGGACTCTTTGCACTTCTTCAATGTGGCTCTCTTGAACAAGTGCCTTTAGTGGGATTGTTTTGAAGGAGGAGGAATCAGAATCAAATGAAGGTTAAGTGAGATTGTTTTGAAATAGAACCTATTTCCATTTTTATGCTCTTCTTGATTTTCATCATTTCCAAAAAGTATCTATCAAGGAGGAGGAATCATAATCAAATGAAGGTTAAGTGAGATTGTTTTGAAAATAAAACTCAATTTCAACAAATCTAACATCTTTACATATATATATAGTTTATGATTCTTTGGATCATTACACCTATAGCCCTTTTGTTGGTACCATATCCAATAAAATACATTCAAAAGCTCTAGGCGATAGTTTATCATCTTATCCATGAAGACAAAAATACTTGCAACCAAACACTTTTAGGTGAAAATAGGTGGGGACCATTTTGAATAGTTTTTCACCGGATGACACATTGCTTAAAACTAAGGATGACATTCCATTTATTAAGTAAACATAGATCATCAAACTTCAGCCATAGATATTTAAAAACTCCACTAGACACTAATAGAGTTCTAGTGGTTTCCAAAATATATCGATGCTTCTGTTCAGTAAAACCATTTTGTTCCAAAGTTTTAGTTTAAGATTTTTGATACAAAATACCATTGTTTTCTAAATAAGTCGTATCATCAAATTGATTTTTGACAAGTGCATGAAAAGCAAGGAATTTGTTGAAAACTTCTGACTTACTTTGTAGGAAGTAGACCCATATAAACCTTAGTGAAGTCATCAATAAAGATAACATAGTATGAAATGCCTCCTTTTGACATGATTGGTGCATGATCCCAAACATCCAAATGCATAAGTTGAAAATGTTCTTTCGTGACAAAGGTTCTATTTGAAAAAGGTGTATACTTCATTTTTTTCTAAGAGTACAATCCTTGCAAAAGAAGTCCTTAATTTCCTTAATATTAAGAGGTTTACAATTACATAACTTTTGAACATTGTGTCGGGTTTTCACAAACGATTACAATAGCCAAAATTTGAAATTTCCAAACGATCCATGATATAAAATTCTTTTCTATGACCACATTTAATCACTTTTTAAGAGGCGATCCTATAAAATGCAACCTTTACATGCGAAGGACACAACACATCAACTATCAAAAATTTGAGATACCGAAAATAGATTTAAAATCAATTTTAGAACCAAAGTAACTTGTAGAACCAAAAAACTCCTATTTTGGAAATGACCGTTTTCACAACTTCTAGTTTTATTCCATTGGCGGTAAAAGCATGTGAGTCAAAACTATTTCTTATGCAATTTTTTAAAAGATTTTCGTTATGACTTGCAAGAAATGTGAAAGGAGGTACCATAAACTAATAGCGAAGTAATCATACTTTTTAAAGAGTTCATAGAGCAAGCGGCGTCGGAGATGGAGACCTTCCCTTTAAGTTTTTCAACTTCTCTTGTAATGCTTGAAATGTAGAGTTTTGGCCGACACCATGGATTATACAAATTATGAGTATTGAATTGGGGCACTCCCTCTTAGCGATGCACTGTAGAGCCCAAATAAAGTGAAAAGTAAGGAAGTGCCTCTATATTTTTGCCCGGATGTAGTAAATCAATTGTAAAGAGGGTTCCCACATCATGGACGGGTGTCGGTAAATAAGTTAGTTTCACTACATTGTCGTCTGAATGTAGGGAACAACTTATAGAGAGAGTCTCCATATTTTCAGTATAGACGGATGCGGGGGTAAGAAAGGTAGTCTTAGATAATAAGATTTGTATTGGTCTTTGGAATATCGAAACATTGTCCGGTAAGCTAATAGAGGTGATAGATACTATGATTCAGAGAAAATTTATATCCTATGTTTATAAGAGACAAATTGGGTTGGAGAAAAAGCAAAGGAGATCGATGATACATGTTTTAAATTATGGTACTTAGGAAAGGAAAATGCTCGAAACGGAGTTGGTATTATCATAAATAAAGATTTAAAGTGATAACGACTATTAAAATTCTCATAACTCTTAGTGCTATTCAAAATTGGTGTATTTATCAACTTGACCTTAAAAATACTTTTTTGAATGGATATCTAACTGAAGATGTTTACTTGACTCCTACTCCCAGATTTGATATTTCTCATGATCATGTTTTAAACTTAAAAAGGCTTTGCATAGTTTGAAACAAGCACCCAAGACTTGGTTTGATCGATTTAAAAATTTTATGCATCTGCATAACTTTATCTGCATAACTTTACATCTTGTTATAGTGACACTGTTTTATTTGTAAGAAGGTCAAATAAAGGTATTATTATTTTACTCTTATATGTGGATGATATGATCATCATTGGGAGTGATGAAGCATGGATTATAGAGGTTAAACATAACCTTCATCTAGAATTTGATATGAAAGATTTATGTATTCTTAATTATTTTTTGGGTATCGAAATTGTTAGAAATAGTCGTGGATATTTTATGTCATAAACCAAATTTGCAAATCATGTAATTGAAAGATTGGGTATCACCGACAACAAGCAAGTTAATACTCTTAAGATCCTTGGTACTAAGTTAAGATCCACTGATGAGAAAAATTAGAAGATCCGACTCTCTACAAACAACTAATAGGTGCTCTTACTTATCTTACTATTATTCGTCCTGATATTTTTCATGCAGTACATACAACTAGTCAATTTCAACAAGCACCCACTTTTGTTTATATGAGCATCGTTATGAGAATTATTTGATATTTAAGAAGTTCTACCCGTAAGGAGGTACTTAACTTCCTCCTCGTCATTTGATTTATGTGTGTATAGTGATGCTAACTCGGGTGGAGATGTCAACAACAAACATTCTATGATTGATTTTTATGTCTTTTTAGGTAAATCACTAATCTCATGAAAGTGTAAGAAGCATCAAAAGATGTCATTTTCATCTACCGAAGCAGAATATTGTGTCATGGCTATTACTGCTATAGAAATCTCTTGGATTACTGTGGTTCTGAAAGATTACTCTACAACAACCTGTCACTATGTTTTGTCATAATAAAAACACCATGCACATTGCCTCCAACAACACCTTTTATGAACGAACGAAACATATTGAGATGGACTGTCACTTTGTTCCTAAAGAATGCTTACATAAAAAGATCATTTTGTGTTATGTTACATCAGAAATACAGTTAGCCGACTTCTTGACCAAATCTCTCTACGCTACTCACTTTTATTTCTTGTTGGACAAACTTTCGATATATAAACCGTAAGTTTGAGAGGGGGTATTAAATGTAATGCACTGTTACATAGGGTTGCCATGTTACTGCTGGGAGTTCTCCCAATGGCTCTCTTGGGAGAATTGGCCTTTCCTCCCTCCTCTTGTAAACTCTCTCGTGCTTGCTCTATAAATAGAGTAATTATTTACATCAATAATAAGTTGTCTTCCATGACCTTTTGATTCGTGGATTTATGTTCTTCTTATCCCTTGACTCTTGTTTAGTATTCTTGACTTCAAAGGCCGTCAGTGAAACTTTAGAGGCTTATAAGAAAGCAAAGAAAGAAGCGAAAAAGGCCGTCAGTGAAACAAAAGCTAAAATTTGGGAGAATGAGAAAATTCTAGTGGCAAATAATGATATAAAAAATAGATAAAAAAACTATTTTTATAAGCTTTTTTAATGAAAATAAAGATTTAAGTATTAGCTTAGGAGAGTTAGCTAAATCAGAAAATTATATAAACTACGTTTCTATTGACATATTCAAAAGAATGAAGTCATGAAGAGTTGTAAATCTCTAGGACCACATAATATTCCTATAGATGTTTGAAAAATCCTTGGAGAGACAGGAATCACTTGGCTCACAAGACTATTTAACGAAATATGGAGAAACCAAAAGATGCCTAAGGAATGAAGAGCGAGTACACTTATACCCATATAGAAGAACAAGGGAGACAAGTATCGAGTACGACAGAGAACCACTTTGGATTCATGCCAAGCAGATCTACTATTGAAGCGATTCACCTTTTGATACGTCTCATGAAACATTTTAGAGCAAAAAAACAAGAACCTTCACATGATATTTATTTATGTAGAAAAGGCTAACGATATGATATCAAGAGATGTTCTTTGAAGAATTTTGAGGAAAGAGAGGTATCCCATCGACATACATAAATCTTATAAAAGACATGTACGATAGTTTAAAAAAATTGTGAGGACTCATAAAGGAATGATAGATCCTTTCAAGTTAATATTGGGTTACATCAAAGATCAACTTTAAGTCCATACTTATTTATAATAGCGATTGATGAATTATCGAAACATATTCAAGCAGAAGTACCTTGGTGTATGTTATTTGCGGATGACATTGTGTTAGTGGATGAGTCTAAGGAAAAAGTTAATAGAAAATTAGAACTCTGGATAAAAACATTAGAAAGTAAAGGCTTCCGACTTAGTAAAATAAAGACAAAATATATGGAATATAAGTTTGATCATTTGGTTACTTCAGAGGACATAAAAATTAAAATTAATACACATTACATTCCCGAAAAGAAAAATTTTGGGTACTTAGGGTCAATTTTCATAGTGATGGAAGAATCGATGGAGATGTTATGCATAGAATTAATGCAGGTTGGTTAAAATGGAGAGGATCATCAACTATTCTTTATGACAAGAAGATACCATTAAAGTTAAAAGATAAATATTATAGAGCAGTAATTAGACCTATCAATATTTATGGTTTTGAGTATTGAGTAGTTAATAATCAACTAGAAAAGATGTTTATGGCAAAAATGAAGATGTTAAGATGAATGAGTGGTCATGCAAGGAAAAACTGTATACATAATAAGGTTATTAGAAACAAATTGAGAGTGACACCAATAGAGGATAAAATGAGAGAATGTCATTTAAGATGGTTTGAGCAAATAAAAAGAAGATCAAAAGAAGCGTATGTAAGAAGGTATGAAAAACTAGATTTTGAAAGTATTAAAAGAGGTAGAGGACGACCACAAAAGTTTTAGAAAAAAATAATAAAGAATGATCTAGCTTATGTTGAGTTAACTGCTAACATGACACATGATAGAGCTATGTGGAAACAAAGAATCCATGGACCGACTCCGTCTAGTATGGGAAAAGGCTTAGTTGTTATTGTTGTTGTTTCCTTCACTCTTGAGGTGTAGAGGTCGATAAGGTTTTTATATGTCCTAGGTCTAGAAGCGGCAAGAACGAAGTTCTTATGAATTTTTGCATCTCGAAGTTGTGTTTTTGCTATAGATAAATCCGCAAGAACCTCATCCGGTGTAGGAAAGGGTTTTCAATGCAATAAAGAAGATCTTACACTTTTGAGTTATCATCTTAACCCTCTCATAAATTGAAAACAAAAATCTATATTTTGCTTGTGTTGTATTGTATCACAAGCTCTATATTTTTCATAGCTCCGCAATTAATTCAAAGTATTGGAGAGTTCGCTAAAAAATTCGTTTATCCCTTTATCTCCTTGTTTCAAGGATGATGACTTGTCTCTAAGAGCCATTTAATATGCAATATTATGTTGCACATAGGTCTGTTTTAGATATTCCAGTATAATTGGACAAACTATCCCTAACATGGTCATTAATATTATTTCAGGATCCAAAGTATGGTTCTATGACCAACCTCATATTCTTCTTTTTGTTTTTGGATTGCAATAGGAGATAGTTCTACTTTTGTGCCACTCACATCTCTATAACTTCTTATAGTATAGGTAATTTTCCATGGTTTAGGCCCCATGTTTTGTAATTTATATTTTTCAAATGAAAGGTAAAACCTTTGTCATTCATTACGAATTATGAAAACACTTAATTGACAACCCAAAATAGATTGGGAGAGTGATATGAGCAACATGTTGCAAAAAAACCTGTTACGGAAGTCTCAAATTCCACTGTAGGTCTCTTATTCCACTTGGGAGGCCGCTTGGGATAGGGTACCTTGTTTCAACAATCTTCAGCCGATGGGGTTGACTTTATTGAACAGGTACCTTCATAAGCGTTAGAGTTGGTGGATTTCACTTTCTTTGAGTGGTTTAGTCAATCATGTGGAGCAACTGGACGTAGATTGTTACTGGCGATGGGTAGGAATAGTTAAAAGAGCTTTGGGCTTGGTGGTAGTTCTATAAATACTGAAAAACTATAGATGCCTTGTGCAACTTTTTGTTAGTTTGAGAGGAAATGAATAGGTTTTTGAGGGACTAACAAAGCCTTTAAGTGTTCTTTTTCGAAATGATTTGGTCTTTTATATTTTAAGTAGAATGGTATTGGGTTCAGGGTTAGTTTGAATCTGGTAGAGTTTATAGACCCTTCTCTCTCCCCTTGATGTAGTTGTTGCACCCCGTGGGTGCTTTGTGTTGAATGTATTCTCACTAGTTGAAAAAGAGAAACCAGTGATCGATAACAAGCAAATACTGAACCTGGTTAACCAACATATATTGCTAGAATCACCGAGCATAACAAACGGATCCACTCACAATTTCTTTCTTTTGAGCAATATGGTTCTTTATATATAGAACTAATGTATGCACGAATTTGCTCCACTTGCATGCCATTATTTCTTATTCAGTTTGGATATGCTAGTTATACTGTGGGATGTTGCCTTAAATAACCTTTTGACACTGAAGTTTCATTTTACTCATATTGATATAGAAATCTGGTACAGGTAAATGGGGTTCTATGGACCTTGACAGCAATTCCAGTAGGTTTAAGGAGTTTAGGAGATGTTCTGGTTCACTCCTCTTGGAATTAGTCAGTTCTACCACAAAGATTGCTGGTGTGCATTATGTTCATGTGAGTGAGCTTTTCCTTTTTCTTATGTATTCTTCAACATTTTATTCTTCCAAACCCATTAAGATTCCATTTTATTGTTGACTCCTTATATTGCTCGGTTAAAATTTGGTATGCAAATGTTTACTGCTTTAAAGTTTATTTGTTTATGCATCTTAATACTAACAATGTGAAATAGCTCATTGCATGATGAAAAACAAATGAATATTGAGAAGTAATTCTTTGTTCTGTTTGGCTGCTGCTTTCAGAGCTGCTTGCCAATTAAGTGAAGTTATTTTAGAAGTACTTCTAATGCTTGGATCAGCATATTACTTTAGATTAAAGACATTTAAACCGTTGGGATATTTATGTATTCTATACATGTGGAGGAGGTTGCTTGCCTCTTCACTGAAAGGCGGCAGACAACTTGATTTCTGTGTTCCAGCTTGTCTAATAGCAAAAAGTGATTGCTATTGAACTTGTGATGCATAAAAGCCTCTCTCCTAATGACTTTGTGCTTGATGCAAAAAGTGATTTCTATTTTCATCTTCCAAAGTATGCATTTGATGCATTTATATACGTTAGGGCATCCAGAATGCAGTACGTGGACAGCAAAGTTTTTTTAACTGGAGACCCCCAAGGTAATAGGTTTGTGTACTTTGGAGGAAGCCTTAGAGATGAGCATTTGGTGTAATATGATGGATAGGGACACTGACAAGAACTTCCAAGGAATACGGGAATTCATATTATTTTTGCAATGCACATTCAAATTTAGGCGGCATTTATTTTTTCCTAATACACTTCCTTCCATAGCCTGCTGCTCATAATCACTAGTATATGCTGAAACATTTTCCAAGGATATTAAAAAGAATGACTTCCATATGCCACAATAGAAGCAGCCAAAGTTCAATGATGACGTTAATGAAACATGAATACCTATGACCTGAAGGCTCCATGGCGCAATCCTCCCCCTGATGTTGCACATGATTTCAAGACATGTACAACTTGGAGTTCAAAATGAAAGGCGATTGTTAGACTTCATCTCCAAATAATCTTTGCTAAAGCTCTGTATTTATTCCTCTGTACTTTCATGGTGCTTTTTTATTCTTTTTTATGATATTTATTTTTTTCTAAAATTGAAACAAAAGCTAAAGACTGACTCTTGACCAATCTGCGTCTGGGTTATGCCAAAATTGATCTCGTCCACATTGGTTAGGTTCTTTCTATAATATATACTCGATGTCCTTTAGTAACCTTTTATGTATCACAGCATCCTCTTTAAGGCCCTGTATGAGTGGGTTAGTTTGTGACTGCATAGACTAGCAAATGTGCTGCATAAGCTATATCCAGCTTGGTAGCTATGCACATAAATATTTTGGTTCTTTTACATGCTCACTTTCATATCAGAAAGCTTCTTATCCATGCCACGTGGCTTGTCGGATATATACCATTCTATTGCATTTTTCCTCTGGGACCTTTTTATTCTGCCATTTTGCCTGTTCACTTCAATACCTGGGAAATATCTTAAGCCTCTAGGACCATCTTGAACTTATTATGCACGAACATCTTTAGTATAAAAATAAGGGCCTCTAAGTTATCATTTAAAATGATATTATTGACAAATAAAATAATTGATCTCTCTAACTTGTCACTATTATGGGAGAAAATTGAGTGATCCCTTGTGTCTCTTGAAACCCCATTGACTTAAGAGCATTTTAGATACTTCGAAACCATATCCCTGTAGCCTATTTGGTCCCATATATAGACATAATGCACATCTCTTTGCATTAGCTTTGCTGAAGCCTTGCAGCTGCTCCATATAAACTTCCTTTTTCAAATATTCATGTAGAATCACATCATTTACCTCAACTGTAATTGACAAATATACTGGCAATATGAAAATGCAAGATAAATAACCGTTCTCACTGTGACAATGATTACAAGCGGAATAATTGGGAAAAATAGAAGGACAACAAGAAAAACAGGAAGAAACTTTTTTACTCTTGTGGGTTTGATAAATATCGTTTTGGTAACCTTGATTTCTGTCCTGTAATTTTCTGAAAACAGCTTTTATGAGAAAAAGAATTAGAAAAGAAAAATTATAGATGAAAAGAAAGGTTAAAGTGCCACGAGAAGAGGGCCAAAGATGTAAATAGCAGGGCGATAATATATGAATTAGGAACAAAGTAGAAGGAAAAAGAAAGAAACAACAAGACTGACAGATTCCTCTTTCCTCTGATGCTGCATTGCTTTAATAACCTTGAGGAGAGAGCAAAGTTCTTGTACTCTTTATTATCAAAGTCAGAACTGATAATGTGAATCTTGTTTATTTTAGGAACTTAAATGCACACATGTTACAAAGAGGTTAAAGAATTCAAAACCATTGTTCATGCCGCAGAAGGGCAATTTGTAAAAAAGTGCTCAAAGGAATAGAACAGTATCACTACAGAGTTAAAAGAAAAGAGGAAGGGAAAATAGAGGAGCATAGCATAGGTTACACACCTGCCCGATCAAAACCTCCTCATAGCTTATAGCTGAAGTGAATTGCTTAATAGATGTTCAAATACGTGTCTAATTGCTCCTTTTTTCAGTTCTCCCCCCCGTCATTCTTATGGTGTAACCACTTTTGCATCCCATGTTACAGGGTTTGTTCATATTCCAAGATGTGTTGGATACTGAGCATGATCTTGGTGATATTCACCTTAGAGTTGAAGGCGTATATATATGGCCCTTTAGGCAACTCCGTCTTGTTTCTAACAGGTAAGAATAATTTTCAGTTTGATGGACTTATCAGTTCTATATATTTGATCTTCATGGATGTTTGTGCTTAAATGATTCTTAAAAAAGAACATGATTTTGTCTGTTCCACGATGAAGCTTTAAATTCGTAAATCGGTAGGACTTGATAATATTCCTATAGAAGTTTGAAAAATACTAGGAGAAATAGGAATCACTTGGCTCACAAGACTATTTATTGAAATATGAAAAAACCAAAAGATGCCCGAGGAATGGAGAGTAAGTACACTTATACCCATATATAAGAACAAGGGAGACATTCAAAATTGTGCGAATTATCGAGGTATCAAGTTAATGAGTCATACTATGAAATTATGAGAAAAAATTATCGAATGTAGGTTAAGACAAGTATCAAGTACAACAGAGAACCAATTTGGATTCATGCCAGGTAGATCTACTATTGAAGTGATTCACCTTTTGAGACGTCTTATGGAACATTTTAGAGCAAAAAAGAAAGACCTTCACATGATATTTATTGATCTAGAAAAAGCTTATGATAGGGTACCAAGAGAGGTTCTTTGGAGAACTTTGGAAAAAAGAGGTATCCCATTGACATATATTAACCTTATAAGAGACATATATGATGATGCAAAAACATGTGTGAGGACTCATGAAGGAATGACAGACTTCTTTGAAGGTAATATTGGGTTACATCAAGGATCAACTTTAAGTCCATACTTATTTATAATGGTGATGGATGAGTGAACAAAAGATATTCAAGATGAAGTACCTTGGTGTATGTTATTTGCAGATGACATTGTATTAGTGGAGGAGTCTAAGGAAAAAGTTAATAGAAAATTGGAACTATGGAGAGAAACATTAGAAAGCAAAGGCCTCCGACTTAGTAGAACAAAGACAGAATATATGGAATGTAAGTTTGATCATTTGGTTACTTCAGAGGACATGAAAATTAAAATTGGCACACATTGCATTCCCCAAAAGGAAAGTTTTAAATACCTAGGGTCAATTTTTCATAGTGATGGAAGAATTGATGGAGATGTTACACATAGAATTAATGCTGGTTGGTTAAAATGGAGAGGAGCATCAGGTATTCTTTGTGATAAGAAGATACCATTAAAGTTAAAAGGTAAATATTATAGAGCAGCAATTAAGCCTGCCATGTTTTATGGTTATGAGTGTTAGGCAGTTAATCATCAACATGTACAAAAGATGTCTGTGACAGAAATGAAGATGTTGAGATGGATGAGTGGTCATATAAGAAAGATCGTATACATAATGAGGTTATTAGAAACAAATTAGGAGTGACACCAATAGAGGATAAAATGAGAGAACATCGTTTAAGATGGTTTGGACATATAGAAAGAAGTTCAAAAGAAGAACCTGTAAGAAGGTTAGAAAAACTAAATTTGGAAAGTATTAAAAGAGGCAGAGGACGACCACAAAAGTGTTGGAAAGAAACAATAAAGAATGATCTAGCTTATTGGGAGTTAAGTGCTAACATGGCACTTGATAGGGATCTGTGGAAACAAAGAATCCATGTAGCCGACCCCGTCTAGTATGGGAAAAGGCTTTGTTGTTGTTGTTGTAGAGAGGAAAACCAATTTGATCCAAAAGTTTAGACAATTTTGATATCTTAGAGGAGTATAAGGTCATGAGAATTACATAAGATGGTATCCCAATAAACTGTTTTTGCATTGTAGGAAGGAAACACATGGTGCACAATGTATCATTGTTAAAAAACCACACAACAATTATCTAAAACCATCATAAGCTTGGGTTCTCCAATCTTCAATTTACCACGGACAAAATCAGGTTCTTATAAGCAACTCCTGCATATGATAAAAAGGTTTGCCATTCTCTTTTATTCTCTTGGAGGAAGTTTTAATAATCATAATATGAGAGAGAGAGGGGTTGGTGGATTGGTAATGATGATGCAGGGAGAGGGAGATCAAAGAGAGATGGGAGGGGGCGGTAAATCAATAGAGATGGATTGCTTGGTGACATTGAGAGAGAGGGAGAGGGTGATCGCAATCAGTGAAGGGTATCTTAACAAAACATAATACCATTTAGGTAAACCTTACTTAAAAAGTGTAGAATGGGTCAATTTATTAGTGTTTAGGGCGGCACTGAGCCCAGTTTAACATAAGGAGATAATGTAACCTATTGAAGGTCACTTGGGCTCAAGCCTCTAATCAAGTCATTAAGGTTAAGGTGCAGCATATTCAAGGTAAGAGTCGTCTAGTGAGACTATGAAGAAATTGGCTCAATTGGAGATGATCTAGGGTTTGTAAGAAAATGATCCTTTAAGTTGCTCAAGGAATCCTAACCAATTGTCAATTGAACAAACCGAGAATAGCCACGAAACCGATTCACCAAAAGCTTGGTGTTTCAATGTTAAAGTCAAATAACAAGTCAAATATCAAAAGATTTAAAACAACCAAGAGTAAGGTACTACAAAACTGCATGATTTATTGATGAAGAAAGGCTCTATTTATAGAGTATTATGTATAACATTTACATTATGGAGAGGAAGGAAAGAGATTGGTAGCTGTTGGCATCTCCAATGGCTAGTTGAAGCCAACAATTCTAATTGGCCCTAATCGCCAAACCAGTTAGTCCAAGTTTGACGGGCTCTAGTGGCTCGTCTCCTATTATATTTAAGCTTTAATACCCTCACTCAAACTTACGGTGTATATATCAAAAGTTTGTCTAACAAAAAATTAAAACAAGTTGCCGATACGTATTTGGTGAAGAAATCTGTCAACTGCATTCCTGATGTTACATAACATAAACTAATCTATTTCTTCAAGCATTACTCACAAACAAAATTGCAGTACATTTTAATATGTTTTGTATACTTATAAAAAGTATTGTTAGAGGCGATATACATGACACTTTTATTATCGTAGAACATGGTGGTTGGTTGTCGTAACATGATTCCCATATCTCCGTACTTCTCTAATCTAGGAGATTTCTATAGCAGCATTAGCCATAGCTCGATATTCAATTTCGATAGAGGAAAGTGTTAGAATCAACAAGCAATCAATGTAACAAGAGATCGGAAATTTGAAGATGGAATTGGAGTGATTATTGACAGTCACCCAAGCTAACGCACCCTCTCTCTCTTTCTTCTTTATTCTTTTTAGGAAATCGTTATGATCCTGGGAAGGTTTTTCCCTTTAAATACGAGTATTTCATTAATGAGAATTACCTAAGGGTCATTAATGAAACTAATATACAACTACCTTTAAAAACAAACACATAAGAAAGTAAAGCAAGAAATATAAACTACAGAAAATAACTATTGCACTGCTACGTGTTGTGGGCATTCTTTATGTCTTCTAACATTCTCCCTTAAGTTGGGTTAAATATTGATGTTATACGCAATTTGCCACATAATCTCAGCAATAAATTTATGTTAAGAGCTTTAGTGAGCATGTCAGCACATTGATCTTGAGACCTCACATGTTCAAGCTTGAATTTCAATGTGTTTACAATGTTTTTGATAAAATGACAATCAATTTCAATGTGTTTTGTTCTCTCATGATATATTGGATTAGAGGCAATTTGTGTTGCTATTCTTCCAGGAGAATAGACACAGGATGTTTGGTATAAAATACCATGCGATTGGAGGTAAGTCCTCAAATGAGTGTTGATGAACTCACCACCATTATCATATCTAAGGATTTTAATTGAATAACCAAATTGAGTTTGAATGAGTTTACGAACAATGGGAAATATGGAAGATACTTCAGATTTGGATTTCATAAGATAAACAAAAGTAAGTTTGGAATAGTCATCAATAAGCATAACAAAGTATTTGAAATTGCCAAGGGAATGCATCAAAGAAGGACCCCATACATTAGAGTGAACCAACTCAAATGGAATAGACGACTTAGGCTCTCTACTAGGAAACGACACTTTATAGTGCTTAGCCCTTACAAAGATCACACTGAAGGACTAAGTCACCCAATCTTTAAAAATAAAATAACTCCCTAACTTTTGAAATAGGCATATGTCCCAACCGGCTATGTCATAACTTCAACTTCTCTTCATTAGTAGTGGTTGCCAATGCTCTTCTCTGTGCAGAAAGTTGATTTCCTGGAGATATAGCTCATTCCTTAGTTCACCACGACCAAAGATTTTTTTCGTCCACAGATCCTGAAAAATACATCCAATAGGAGAAAGTTATCGAACAATTTAGGTCTCGAGTCAAGGAACTGACTGATAATAAATTTATGAATGTATATCATAAAATTCATTCTGAAATTCTCGGCTTGAATTACTCCCTTTCCTTCCATAGGAAGCAGAGAACCATATGCAACTTTAACATATTGTGGTATAGATGTAGTTTCATTCTTCATAAATTGATTTTTATCACCTACCATATATCGATAGCACCATAATCAATTACCCAAAAATTAGATTCAGTAAGAAAGAAGTTACCACTGATACTGTAAGAGTTAGGAACACTTATTTCACATTTTTTAGTAGAAGTGGATGGTTGCTCACGCAGTATTAACTCAATTTCAGCGAGTTTCATTTTTAGCTCTACTATTTCATCGAGGGAAGAAGATTATACCTGCTTCTCTATGTTTGCTGCCACATGGTTTCCAAAGTCCTTATAATCAATTGGTCTACCTATGATTTTTCACCATTGTTCACGAGTGTGTCTTCTTTTTCCATAATGCGAGCACTGCAACTTACGTTTGTCTTCATGGTTTTGAAAATGGGCAGCCTCTCTACCTCTAGTAGAGTTTCTTCCTCGTTGAAAATTCTACCCTCTTTCAGCAAATGTCATCTTTTTTGTTTGAGTTGTGTCCCCTTTCTTGAGATTTGTCCTATCTTCTTCTCTCAATAGAAGAGAGAGTATACAATTCCAACTGATGACAATTCCTCCTTACTCAGAATATTGAGTTTAATCTGCTCATATTCAGGAGTTATTCCCTAAAGGAGATCGAACACCTCTTTTACTTCATTATCAATTGTTTGTTCTTTCATGCAATAGCTGCACTTGTTTTCTATAACATATCTTTGTTCATTCCACAATCTGCGTAATTCTCTATAGTATTCACTCAATGATCTGTTTCCTTCATAATATTTTTGTATTTTCTCGAGGATGTCATATTCTTTTGTTATGTTTCTTTGTCTGAAATAGGCTTCTTCTACAACTGCCTATATTTCTGCCGTTATCTCCATATATATAAACATTTTGCTTATTATTGGAGTCATCGATTGAATCAACCAAGAACTCATAAGGGCATCTTCCTTTATCTATCATTCATAATCTGTACTGTATTCAATGGGGCAAATCTGGTTTTGATTTATGTAGCCTAGTTTTCTTCTATATTTCAGGATAAGCTCATAGATCTTGCTCATTTTCTGTAATTGTACCCATCTAATTGAATATTTATTACTTGAAAGGACTCAATGTTTTGGTCACTTAAAAAAAAGGTGTTATACTTCTTTTTTCAATCTATTGTTCATGATTTCTGTAGTAAATGGAAGAAAATTAAGGTTTACTTGCAAAATTTTCTAACAATCTACTGTTCATGATTTCCTTCTTTGTTGCTCCACTCGATGATATGACTCGGTGAAATTAGCCTTTAAGGCTCTCATACCATGTTAGAATCAACAAGCAATCAAGGCAATAGGAGATCATAAATTTGAAGATAGAATTGGAGTGGTTATCGTCAGTCACCCAAGCTGACGCACCCTCTCTCTTTCTTCTTTATTCTTTTCTGGGAATTGTTATGATGCTGGGAGGGCTTCTCCCTTTTAAATACCAGCATTACACCGATGAGAATTACCTAAGTGCTATTAATGAAACTAATTTACAACTACCTTTAAAAATAAACACTTAAGAAAGTAAAGCAGGAAATATAAATTATAGAAAATAACTACTATATTGGTGCGTGTTGTGGGCATTCTTCACGTCTTCTAACAGAAAGCGAAACCTTTTACTGCTTGCACTTCCATGAAATCAGTGATTCTCCTAGGAAAACATAAAACTAGTAGTAAAATGTTTGTAGTTGATATTTCCACCCAAATCAGAATCAATATACACAGATAGATTAAAAGATAAAGAAGAAGTCAAAAGTACCCCTTTATTCATATAGCTCTTTATATAGTAAATAATTCTCATAAAAACACTCATATGAACGGTGGTAGGTGCTTGTTGAAATTGATTAGTTTTATGCAGTGTTATCTGTATCGCACCGTATCGTACAGATACGGTGCGATACGTGGGTATATCATAAATGTAAGTGTACCACACCGTATCGTACTATACGGGCGATACGCCCTATGACCCTTATAAAGAGTCCCCGGCCGACTGAAACCCGCGATTTTTTGCATCGCGGGTTTCATCTCTCCTCTTGGGTTTCTCAAGCTCCCTAAGAGCCGGTTTTCGCCTCCTTAGTGTTCAAAGCTCCAGAATCGTGTCCTATGGTGTCCGTGCAAGCCTCCAAACTCGGATTTAGGTATATTTTTAATATTTTTTCCATTTTTTCCTTTATATTTGTTGTTTTTTGTTTTATTTCATTTTTTTAATGACAAAATATAAAGTTATTAAGTGTGTGTATACGATTTTTATTGCATTCATGAAGTGGGAGACACTCAATTTGAGTGTTATTTGAAGATTGGGGGATTTACGAAGTGCTTTTATTTTCAGGTTTTTGTTTGAACTAAAGTACTCGATTGAGATGATAGGAAGGGGTGGTAGAGAGTCTAGAGACTCCCATTATCGGTCTGATGATCCGGCATGGTAGTGGGGTATACCAGTTGAGGGTTCCAGGTTAAAGATCAGATGCTTATTTTGTGAAAAGGTGGTTAGTGGTGGAATTTCAAGGTTGAAACACCACCTAGCAGGAACCAGGAAAGAAGTTGTTCCATGCATAGGCAAAGTTAGAAGTTTACCAGAAGGTATTAAATGACAATGCCTACATATGATAAAGAGTATACAAGAATGGAGACAACAAAAGGATGATTTCCAGATGAATGAAGAAGTTAATGATGCTACTGCCACTGGATTTGGATTCACTGATAGTTTGCCTTCAGATGCTAGAACAGAGATTGGTAGTAGCAGTTCACAAACACCTAGCAGAGGAAAGAGGGTTGCAGCTGAAACTTTGGAAGTGACAGAAGAGGAAGTTCAGGAAGGAGTAGAGGAAGAGCTTCTTCTTCTAGTATACATTCATTCTTTTCTCCTTCCACTATACCTGGTGCTCAACCAGGAATTCGTGCTGCTATGGCTTCAGAACAACTACATGATCAGGCAGACCTTGCAGTGGGAAGATGGTTTTATGATGCATGCATTCCATTTAATGCAGCAAACAGTTTTTATTTTCAAGCAATGACAGATGCAATTACAAACATTGGTCCAGGATACAAGATGCCCTCTTATCAGAAGTTGAGAGAGAAGATATTAGATCAGACCGCCATTGAAGTGCATCAATACTGTTCGACTTTGAGACAATCGTGAAAGGAAACGGGATGCACTATCATGGCAGATGGATGGACTGATAGGCGAGGAAGGACATTGCTAAACTTTCTTATATATTGTCCTAAAGGACTCATGTTTTTGAGATCTCTAGACATGTCAGAGGAGAGGCACACTGCTGATATCCTACGAGAAGAATTTGATATGATTATACAGGAGGTTGGGCTAGAGAATGTGGTCCAATTGATTACAGATAATGCAGCTAACTACAAAGCAGCTAGGAAGAAGTTAGTTGATATTTATAGGACTTTCTACTGGACACCATGTGCAACCCATTGTTTAGATCTCATCCTCGAGGACATTGGTGAGATGGATGAAATAAAGGCAGCAACTGAGTGTTGCCAAGATATTACAAAATTCATTTACAACCATGCATTTGTTTTCTGTATGATGAGGAGATATACAGAAGGTGCATAGCTTCTTCGCACAACTGCAACTCAGTTCGCAACAAACTTCTTATTTGTACAGAGTATTGTGAGACAAAAGCAAGCTTTGAAGAGAATGTTCTCCTTAGATGAGTGGCAACAATTTGCAGAATTGCCTCAAAACAGAAGAAATAGAAAGTTGAATGAGATTGCAGAAACAATTTTTAGAAGTTCATTTTGGAATGCATGTATCAGGTTATTGAAAATTACTTGTCCTTTAGTGAAAGTTTTGAGATTGGCAGACAGCGAGGAGAAACCATCTATGGGCTACCTTTATGAAGCCATGGACAGGGCAAAAGAAGCCATCAGAAATAATTTTAATGGAAAAAAGAGAGATTATGTGCTCGTGGGGAAAATAATTGATAGTAGATGGAATAAACAATTGCATCAGCCTATTCATGCAGCAGCCTACTATCTAAACCCATCATTTAGGTACTCAGCAACCTTCAAAAGGGACGGTGAGGTTAATGGAGGAATCATTTATTGTATCGACAGATTAGTCCCTGATGAGAGCATAGCAGATGCGATACATTGAGAGATAGAGATATATGATAATGCTCTTCACTTGATGGGTTTGCCTATTTTAATTCGCAACCGCACTACGATGCGTCCAGGTAAATTGTTTATTTTCATATTTAAGTTGTATCTTACATTACTGTGGATTATTATGTCTCTAATGTTTGTCTTTTTTACAAATGTTTAGTGGAACAGGTTTGAAAGTGATTGTCCAAACCTTAGAGATTTTATAGTGAGAGTCTTAAGCCAAACCTGTAGTGCAACAGGTTGTGAAAGAAATTGGAGTGTTTTTTAACACATCCATACAAAAAAGCACAACAGGTTGGAACACAAAAAGCTTAATGATTTGGTTTATATTCTTTCTAACATGTGCCTTCGTGAAAGGTAATGTTGTATTACTTTCAAATTTTCAATTCAATATTGTTTAACTTCAGTTTTCACTTGTTAATATTATTTACTAATTGTTTATCTTTGTTTGTGTCATAGGCAATTAAAAAAAGTAAATAGAGAAGAAAGTTAGTTCGATCCAATAAGTTTGGATAATTTTGATATATTAGAAGATTGGGTTATGAAAGACACTGAAGAAAATGCCCTCCTAACAGAAGAAGACGTTGCCTGAATTAATTTGGAAGAAGCGCAACAACATTATGGAGATGAAGAATTTGATTTTGAAGAAGAAGGTGTGGGCGTGGCTGATGATGATGATGAGGATCTGTAACAAGGAGAAGATGAAGATTATTTAATTAATGATCCTGATTACAATTTGTAAAATGTAACATTGTATGTAACTGTAAACTGTGTATGTATTTTATTTTTTAGATTCAAAATATATAAATTTGGATGCAATTATTCAATGTTGAATGCTTAATCTGTACTAAACTTATATTATATTAATTTAAAGAAATTACCCGATTTTTCCAGATTTTTTTTAAATTTTTACTAATTTTTATTAATTTTTAATTAATTTTTACATTATTTTAATATTAAAGTATGATACGATACGATACGCTCGTATCGTGGAGCCCAGCGATACATGATACGATACACGTCAGACAACACTGGTTTTATGTACTCGATGAGAAATATCAGGTCGGGTTATAGTAAGTTAGAGCACCTATCAGTTGCCTGTAGGGAGTTGGGTCATCCAATTTTTCTCCTTCTATAGCTCTTAACTTTGTGCCTAGTGTATCAACTTGTTCATTGTCAGTGATTAATGACCTGTCAATTATTTCATTTGAAAACTTAGTTTCTGACATAAAATACCCTCTATTATTTCTAACAATTTATGTACTCAAAATGTAGCTAAAAAGGCCAAGATCTTTCATCTCAAACTCCTAATGAAGATCATGTTTAACATATGTAATTCATTTATCATCACTTCTAGTGATGATCATATCATCCACATACATAAATAATATAGCAATACCTATGTCATATTTTCTTACAAAAAAAGCGGTGTCAGTATGGTAAGATACAAAGTTATGCATATGCATAAAGTCTTCAAAACGATCAAACCAAGCCTTGGGAGTTTCTTTAAGACCATACAAGGCTTTCTTAAGTTTAAGAACATGATCCTTTGTCTTATCCTTGGAATATCCTATTACATTTCAGCTTTAATAGGGTTGACCCCATAATCTAGATTTTAACTAGCCTAGAGTTGCAAGCCCCTTTGTTGATGTGGCAAGCTGACTTAGCATGCAAGAGCTGGACGACCTCCCTCTTAATCTCATTTGGATTTGTTTTAAGTTTAATTAAGGTATGCTTAAGTTTATTTAATGTTTTAGAGTCATTTGATTAAGTAAAACAACTATTTTATTTGTTGTAGGGCAAAACGAATAGGGAAATGTCCAAAACTCTTTTGGTCTATAAGAGGGACATATAATGGACAGATTTTAGCATCTTTTGAATATGGGTTCCTAGTTTGATTTCTCTCCCTCTAATCTCTATTTTTCTTCCTCTAGCTGTTGATTCTCAAGTATCTCTAGATTTTCTACTGAACTTTTGTGAATTCCATTTGAGCAAGAATTTCTCCACTAATCAGCTGAGGTTTTACGCCACTTTCAGCAATTGAAAGGTGTCACTTTTGCTGAGATCTGGAGCTGATGATTCATACATCCTTAAGGTCTGGTCTAGTCTTCAAGTCAGATCTGAATTCCAGTGAGTTTTGATAAAAAACCACTTCATCATCCAAATCGCATCAAGCTGAAATCGTTTGGCCAGCTTTGCTTCAATGCAAGTAATCAAAATTCAGACTTCTAGGTGTGTTTCAAGGCCGAAAAGCTTCAGGGACAATTTTTTTCCCAAGCCAAAACATGAACGAATTTTCACCTTCTCCTTAAGAAAGAAAAGCATAGCAGTAGTTATTAAAACTAGATTAGTTGCATTCCAACGCGCAATCCGATGGTAGTCATTTTGCAAGAACTCATTATCCTACTATAGTACGAATCAAATTCATTACTGTGCTACCAAGAATTATGAGTATTCTGAAGCTGTTGCGCCTAGTAATTGAATTTGACTATGAAGCAACAGCAGTAACATTAGGACAACTATTGAGGCACTTCTGAGTTTGCTTTGATTCTTTTTCCTAAGTAAGCTTTCAGGAGGTTCATTCCTTCAAGTATTATTTTATTTCTTATTCCAACTTTTGTTGCTGTCATATCCAGAGAGTCAAAGAAAGTGCCACCACTATTACAATCGGCAATATTACAAATTTTACTGTTACTACCAACTGTAATCTTGCCGTGTTAACAAGAGGTCCTAAAGCAAATCCTTGGATCATTAGCAAGATAAACCTAACAAAGCTCATAATTCACACTGTCTACTATGACAAAATGTGGCTACTTATTTGTTGTATGATATTGATAATAGTATCTAAGAACCTTATTTTTATAAATGAATATATCTCTAATACCGAGCAACAGGCATCAAGAAGTTGTTCTCCAACTTCTTTGAGAAGAAGATAAAATAGATATATGGTACAATAACTACAAAACGGTGCTCAGCATTCTTTGTGAAATTTCAAAGGACCTCATCATTCTTTTGTGTTGGGGTGTGTGTATATATGTATATATACATATACATATACATATATATATATATGTATGTATATATTATGCAACCCATTTATTATTCACTTTTTACTGTCTTACTGTGAAACGTTTCCTGCAAAAGAAGAGATGTTGGTATATATCTTTATATTGCATCTTATCCTAATATCTGTTGGTCATGAGGGACAATGAATTCTTTACAGATGGCATTCTCTTGGGAGGCATTGTGGTGATGTATGAGATGCATAGTTTCTTGCAGCCAATTTTGCTGCTCTTGTATTCATTTTGGATTCCTCAAATAATTGCAAATGTCACACGGGACTCGCGGAAACCTCTACATCCTTGTTACATACTGGGAATTACTGTATCAAGATTGGCTATTCCACTGTATGTCTTTGGTTGCCCAAACAATTTCATGCGAATTGCTAGGGATTGGAATTGGTGTTTATGTTTGATCATATTCGTGGGACTGCAAGCCATCATTCTTCTTCTTCAGCATTATTTTGGATCTCGGTGGTTCATCCCGCATCAGGTATGAATACTTTTGGTCATTTTCCTCATTGTAGGGCACCTCATGTGCAAGACGTTCTCCATACAAAATAGCCCATGTATGAGAACAAACAAAACATATTGATTGTAATGAAGACGACGCTCCAATATAGTTGCGGAAGATCGATGAATAAATATCACCACAATGTAACTATCACGAAGCCTTAAAAAAGGCTATAGCCGAGTGCAACGAGGGCACACCAAAAGAATAATGAACACAAAGCAAACTTGAATAAATAATCTTTATTAATTAGCCACGAAAGGCTTGGAGTTTACAATGGATTTGAAGAAATATTTATAGAGAAGAAGAGAGTGTGAGAGAGAACAAAGGGGAAATGAAGAGGGGGCTGGGTGTTGTCAGCCCCCAACGGCTAGTGGCCCTGGGGGTCCTGACCCTGATGGCTCAATGGTCAGGGCCGGGCCCGAGTGACCCTTTTTCTAACACCCCCCCTTAAACTGACAGTTCCATAACCTGAAGTTTGTCAATTAAAGATTGAAATCGAGGAGCAGGTAATGACTTGGTGAATACATCTGCAAGTTGATGTTCTGATTTTATAAACTGTAATATTAAGTTGCCTTGGAGATGCTCTTCACGAATGTAGTGACAGTCTATCTCTATATGCTTTGTACGCTCATGAAAGGTATGATTGTTGGCTATATACATAACACTTTTGTTGTCGCATAACATGATTGGAGGAGCTTTCAATTGTATGCCCAAGTCCTGAAGTAGTCGTCGCAGCTAAGTTAGTTCTGTAGTTGTGTTGGCCATTGCACGGTACTCGACTTCAGTGGATGAAAGATATACCTTTTATTGTTTCTTGCATCTCGATAAAATGAGTAAGTGATCAAGAAATATGCAGTAGCCGGTAGTAGAGTGTCTGCCATTCACATCACCACCTCAATCAGCATCAGTATATGCGAGCAACTGAGATAACGAGGAAGATGATAGAAATACTCCCTTAGTTGAGGTTTGTCGAATATAACGAACAATCCTCATAACAACACTCGTATGCATTGAGGTGTGTGCATGCTGAAACTGACTTGCAGTATGAACGACATGAGCAATATCTGACCGTGTTATGGTAAGATCGGTGAGTGCTCCAATCATGTGTCTATAAGGTATGGGATCACTCAAAAGTTCACCATCAACTAGACGCATCTTTTGGTTGATTACCTCAAGTGTCTCAATAATTTTGTCATTTGTAATACCTGATCTAAGAATAACATCATTAGTAAACTTAGTTTGTGATAAAAAGAAAACTCTATCATTACGAGTTACCTCAATGCTAAGGAAATAAGAAAGTTGACCAAGGTCCTTCATTTCAAACATATTACCAAGTTCTTGCTTAATTTGCTGGATACCTGTATTATCACTACCTGTAATAATCATATCATCGACGTAGAGCAAAAGAATAACAATACCTGCAGAGGATTTTTTTATAAACAAGGTTGTGTCATTATAACATATAGTAAAACCATGCAGTGTCATGAATTCAGTCATTCTATCAAACCAAGCTTTAGGAGCTTGTTTGAGACCATATAAAGCTCTTTTGAGCTTCAACACTTGGTTTCTAAGGGGATTGAGACTAGGAGGAGGCTCCATATATACTTCTTCCTTCAACCAACCATTCAAAAAAGCATTTTTAACGTCTAACTGATAGATATTCCAATGATGAATTGTACACACAACTATAAGTGTTCTAATAGTTGTCATTCTGGCCACATGAGCAAAGGTCTCTTCATAATCAATTCCATATTCTTGTGAGTAACCATTGGTAACTAATCTAGCTTTATAGCGATCTAATGAGCCATCACTATTAGTCTTGATTTTATAGACCCACCGACAACCTATAGTCTTTTTATTTGATGGTCTAGAGACAATATCCCAAGTTTGGGCTCTATACAAAGCATCCAACTCTTTCTTCATTGCATGAATCCAGTCTTGTGATAACTGGTCTTCCTTAAAGGTTCTAGGTTCCTTTATAGCTGAAATATTGTTACTAAAGTTCTATGTCTTGGTGAAAACTATCATATCAAACAAATCTTTCAGGAGGTCTAGAATCACGATTTGACCTCCTAGGGATAGGCACAGATCTCGTATTGTAATGTTGATTAAAAGGTGTAATAGGATGTCTTGTACTCATATATTCATCAAGATCATTTTCTTCATGAATTACCTCTTCACCTATAATATCATTCAAGAAGGAATAGGAGTCATCAAGAGAAATATCATCATCCATGCCTTTAAAAACATATTCATTTTAAAAAAACTTAACATCTCGTGATACATAAAGCTTATCATTTTTACAATCATAACACCTATATCCCTTTTTGGTTATTTCATATCCTAGAAAGACACATTCTATGGCCCGAGATGACAGTTTATCGTCTTTGTCAGTATAAACAAAGCATTTACATCCAAAAACACGTCGTCTTGAATAGTTGGGAGAAACTTTAAAGTCTTTCTATAGGAGACACATTTTGTAAAACCGAAGAGGGCATCCGATTAATTAAATAAACTGCAGTCATAATAGCCTCTTACCTAGAAATTTTTAGGAACACCACTTGATAAAAGCAAAGTTCTTGTGGTTTCCAAAATATGTCTATGCTTACATTCGAAAATACCATTTTATTGAGGAGTCTTAAAGCAAGAAGTTTGATGTATAATTCCAAACTTATTGAGATATTTTTAAAATCCTTTGACATAAACTCTCTTCCTGAATCGGATCTAAAAATCTTGATTTCGGAATCAAATTGATTTTTTACAAGATTATGAAAGATAACAAAATTTTGAAAGACATCGGATTTTGCTTTTAAAAGATATACCCATGTATACCTAATAAAGTCATCTATAAAAATGACATAATAGGAAATAACTCCTTTAGACAAAACGGGTACCGGACCCCATACATCCGAATGAACAATTTCGAAGGGTCTTGTTGGAACATGTGTTTTGTTTGGAAATGGAAGATGTTGTATTTTACCAATAACACAATCTTTGCAAGAAAAAGATTCCTTAGATTTCATTGCAAGAGGACATTTATACAATTTTTGAGCATTAAGATGTCCTAGTCTCTTGTGCCATAAAAGAGCATCATTTGTCAAAATATTAACATATCCTATACTATGCAAAAAGTCCATAATATAAAGTATGCCCTCTATGGCCACGACCATTCACCTTCTTCGAGAGGCGATCCTCTAATACATCCTATGGATGAAAAGGTTACAACACAATTTTTATCAGAAATCTAAGATACAGAGAGTAAGTTCAAATTTAGTTTTGGAACAACATTAATTTTGGAGATTTTAAAATTTTTATTTTGTAAATCACCAAATTTTTTTACATCTAATCTTGTCCCATCCACAGTATAAACACAAGATGAAGATTTTTTTAACACAACAACTAAGCCTTTTCCCATACTAGATTCTTTGTTTCCACAGATCTCTATCGTGTGCCATGTTAGTAGTTAACTCACAATAAGGTAGATCATTTTTTACTGTTTCTTTCTAACACTTTTGTGGTCGTCCTCTAGCTCTTTTAATACTTTCCAAATTTAGTTTTTCTAACTTTCTTACAGGTTCTTCTTTTAATCTTCTTTCTATATGTCCAAACCATCTTAAACGATATTCTCATTTTATCCTCTATTGGTGCCACTCCTAATGCGTGTGTGCGCTCATCCATCGGTAGGTGTGCGTACATGCATGTCATTCGAATGCCTCTTTTTATGCTTCTTCGAATGCATGTGCGACAAAGGTAGGTGAGTGGACTGCAAACCTCGTGAGTGAAGTGCACTTAGGGGCCGTTCCAAAGGCCATAACTTTGGCGGAGATAGGTCGAGTAGGTGGCGGAAGCGGATCAAATTAGTAGTTAGGAAGTGTCTTCCTTTAGTGTTCTGTATCCGGTGAGTGCGTGTGTCTTTATGTGATTACATCTGAAATAAAGAAGAAGCGTGCTTTGATGTTGTAAGCTTGACTAGGATCATTGTTCTTCGAGTGATAGTCGCTGAGTACCGAGTGCGTCCTGGAGTGGATCGGCAGCATTAGTCGTCGAAGAGCACTTCCGCAACTGAAGAACACAGATGGAAGCGGTGAAGAACCGTGAAACGTAGGTGTTCTGCGCTGGGAAAGGGCTGAGGTGAATAAGAGGAGTTCATCTGCCATCACAGGTGAGTAAATTCGGATTTTCGATTTAAATCTGTGACAATTTGGTATCAGAGCTTGCAAAGCTCGAATTGAAGCACGTTTAATCAGATTTAAACAAGAAACTACGCCGGAGAAACGAATCAGATGACAGAAAAATTTCCCGTCGGAAAATTTCTGTTCATTTTCTGTAAAAGAGTGCAGATCTGATTCTAATTGGCTGTTTCGATTGAATTCTGAGTGGAAGAAGATCAATCAAACTCGTATCTAGTTGAAGGAACTAGATCGGAAGCCGATCGGAACATCTGGAGGTAGATCGGGCCGTTCTTGAGCAAGAACTGGCCGAAAAAACAGTTTATCGGTGAAACTGTTTTGGCAATCTGAACTCAAGGTGGAAACACTTGATTCTGAGCAAAATGAATTCGCCTGATTAGATCTAGTAATGATTCATCATGCAACGATGAGATCAATTAACAACTGAGATTGATCGAGACCGATCTGACAAGATATTAGTTAACGCTTTTCTCGACAATTGTCGGAAAACAGATTTTCAGAAGAAAATTCTGTGCGGTTCAAAAAAAGGGACAATTCTGTTCGCTTTTAATTCAGTTGAACTGATTCTAAGGTGCGAGGAAGTGTTAGAGAGAATTGAGAGTTGAGAACCATGAGTCAGTCTAGCCAGGGAGCGTCTTCCTTTAGTATTTTGTATCCGGTGAGTGCGTGTGTGTCTTTGCTTATTACGTTTGAAATAAACAGGTTTTGTGCTTTGATGTCGTAAGCTTGATTGTGAGTGAACGTTCCTTGCTTTGAGTGAATCAGCAACCGAGCATTAAGTGAGATCTTGAGTGAGCCTTGGTGAAGATAACTAGAGCAGGTTTCCGCATTGAAGATCAAGAACGAAGACAGTTCAGAGTGAAGAACAGTGAACCGGAAGCATTCTGCACAGAAGAGAGACGGCTGAGGTGAGCTGAGGAAGTTCATTTGCTCACTGGTACTTAAATTCGAATTTTGGATTTTAATTTGTCACAGACGCGATCCTGACTTCGGCCTAACGGAAGTCCGACGCTCTGTTATGGCAAGTAAAGCCATGCTTTACCTCAGCCTCCTGCGCCAATGCTGGAAACCACAGCAAGAGAGGTTTCCTCTAATCGCACTGCGCTTCCACAACGCCTGCAGAAGTCTTCTTACCTCGATGCTTGTCTCACGCACACACATGCATCTCAGCCTCTCCACGAGTAGACAAATGCACGCATTTAAGAGGAGGATCGAAACTCTCTTTTATTCCAAAGGCTCACAAGACTGCACCTTTACATCAAGTGACTTGGGACAACACTTACGTATTCCTAGACTGAGCAGCTGATCCTGGACTTGTGAGGAACTCCCTCTCCAGCGATCACTCTCACCTCTAGCATCCCCTAGTGTATCTCTACGCCCAAGGAACCCCAAACTCCAGCCACACTCCCTTTCCCCCAATGGAACTCAAGTGTAACTACTATTCTCGGGTTACTATTCATGCTGCCCCCCTTGGTCTATTTATAGCCCAAGGGTGCAGCTAACCAGCCAAAGAATATTCCACAAATATTCCTTGGGTTTGGTTAGTCCCTAACCACCTTAGTTAGACACTAACCTAGCTAGCTTAGCTACCCCAACATGACTCAACATGAACCTAACCGACCCTAGCTAGTCCTAGTGGTTCACACACACTTGAACCCTCGGTTACAAGGACTCAATCCACACTAGCTATGTTATGTACAAGAGCATGAACAACTTCATGTGTGCACGTGCCGCCCGCCTCCACGCACGCGCCGCCCGCCTTCACGCGTGCTTGCCTCCGGAATGAAGAGATGCGTGCGTCTCTCTGTGAGTCGTCCGTGCGTAGACATGCCAAAGTGAGAATCGTCGCGTGGTGCTAGCGCTCTGGAAAATGTCATGTGACAACTCTCCCCCGGCCAAGCTGGACCTCGCCCTCGAGGTCTCGTGAGTGTGTGCCTAGCCCAAGGCACTCCCCCAGCTGAGTATTTCCCATGACCCCGGCCATCTGCTCTATTGCCACCTTCGGCTTCTGTCCCTGGCACGTCAAAACCTCCCTAGTATGTTCGATTCGCACGACACTCGCCCTAACTCACGCTTCTCCTTAGTCCCGGCTTGACACTAGCAACCTGCCCCTTGCGGCTTTGCCCTGGCGCTAGCCTTGGCGTGCTGCATCTGGCGCTAACAGCCTGACTTAAACCTCCCTGCCCCGAGGGGGTTTTCTTCTCCTCTGCTGGCACTCATGCCATGCTCCGCCATGTTGCTCCACCTGGAACGTCGTCTTGTCCCGGCGTCTCACCTCGCCCCTCCAAGGAACCCTGCGACAAGACCCCTCACGTCTCCTACCTGAAACGTGAACGGTAGGTACATGGCGCGTGCATCATCGGCGTGCCTATCCCTCGGTACTATCCCCATGTGCCCCCACGCACTCCTAGGGATATACGTCTTGTGCGTGGAACCCACACTGTCCCTCGCATGTCTCATGTTGATACGGGAGTTGCCTCGAGACCTTCGGCATTCGTGAGAATACTTGACCCATACTAAAAACCCTCAAGCTCCTCTTCTCCCTACAACCACTCTTGGTGTTCCGATACGTGCAACCCTTGCACCATCGACAACTCTACTTCAGCACGGTCCTCACTCGGACACCATTCACCACCTTCCTCTCTTTTGGGTAACTCACTCAATTTCTGCCCGTATGCACTCGCCTCCCGGCAACCCACCTAGCTGTCCTAGGCCTTTCACGCAACCTTCGAGAAGGCACCTCATGCCCCCGACGTGAGTCTCTTCGCCTTGCAACCCCTCGCACCTTTACACTAAGTCCGCTTCTGCCACCTACTCGGCCTATCTCCACCAAAGTTATGGCCTTTGGAACGGCCCCTACGTGCACTTCACTCATGAGGTTTGCAGTCCACTCACCTACCTTTGTCGTGCATGCATTCGAAGAAGCAGAAAAAGAGGCATTTGAATGGCGTGCCTGTTCACGCATGTCAACGGGCTGACCTGGAACTTCACTCTCTTGTCGGACACCCTCTGGTTCTATAGACGTCTGCACAGGCTGCTTCTGCAAACGGTCCACCAGCACGTCTACCTGATCCGACGTCGCTTGTATCACAGCCAACTCCTGCAAAACCTGCTGCAAAACTTTATTCGAGAATAGTCTGCTGGAAGAACTGGCCTCCTCCTCCACCTTCTGCCTGGTGTTCATCATCCAAGTGACTATCAACCTGATTTATAGGTTACGGACTCGAAACCGGACTGAACAAACAAATTACAGACTTCCCGAACCAAATTGGTGCAGAAAACAGCATTTTTGCACAGCTGATTTGTGCGACCTGTTACGGACCATATGTGAAGCACTACATACTCTATTTTCAGAATTCCAAGACACACAGATCCTCACTGATATACAGACAAGCCGTATACAATTTTTCACGCAATTCCTACCAGTAAAACCTACTCAAACAGCTCAATCAAAATCGAGAAAATCCACATCTGGATTTTCTATACCGTTCTGCGTCAACTGTTTCTGCTTGTTTTTCCGGCGGATCTCCTTGAAAATTCCATCAATTCACGGCAGCTCCATCTAGATCCACACCTGTCCTCACCTTAAATTCATTAAGCAACACTCTTGTTAGTCGACTTAAGCAAGGATTGGATGGGAGACCTCACAATCAGCGGATCAAGGCACACGATAGTCTTTTCTTGTATGACTGCTCATCCATCTCAACATCTTCATTTCTGTTACAGACATCTTTTGTACATGTTGATGATTAACTACCCAACACTCAAAACCATAAAACATGGCAGGCCTAATTGCTGCGCTATAATATTTACCTTTTAACTTTAACGGTATCTTCTTATCACAAAGAATACTTGATACTCCTCTCTATTTTAACCAACCAACATTAATTCTATGCGTAACATCTCCATCAATTCTTCCATCACTCTCAAAAATTGACCTTAGGTATTTAAAACTTTCCTTTTGGGGGATGCAATGTGTGCCAATTTTAATTTTTATGTCCTCTGAGGTAACCAAATGATCAAACTTACATTCCATATATTGTCTTTGTTCTACTAAGTCGGAGGCCTTTGATTTCTAATGTTTCTCTCCATAGTTCCAATTTTCTATTAACTTTTTCCTTTGACTCCTCCACTAATACAATATCATATGCAAATAACATACACTAAGGTACTTAAAGTTAGTCATCTTGAATATGTTTTGTTAACTCATCCATCACCATTATAAATAAGTATGGACTTAAAGTTGATCCTTGATGTAACCCAATATTAACTTCAAAGAAGTCTGTCATTCCTTCATGAGTCCTCACACATGTTTTTGCACCATCATACATGTCTCTTATAAGGTTAATGTATGTCAATGTGATACCTCTTTTTTCCAAGGTTCTCCAAAGAACCTCCCTCGGTACCCTATCATAAGTTTTTTCTAGATCAATAAATATCATGTGAAGGTTTTTCTTTTTTGCTCTAAAATGTTCCATAAGATGTCTCAAAAGGTGAATCGCTTCAACAGTAGATCTACCTGGCATGAATCCAAATTAGTTCTCTGTTGTACTTGATACTTGTCTTAACCTACGTTCGATAATTCTTTCCCATAATTTCATAGTATGGCTCATTAACTTGATACCTCGATAATTCGCACAATTTTGAATGGCTCCCTTGTTCTTATATATGGGTATAAGTGTACTTGCTCTCCATTCCTCGGGCATCTTTTGGTTTTTTCATATTTCATTAAATAGTCTTGTGAGCCAAGTGATTTCTATGTCTCCTAGTATTTTCCAAACTTCTATAGGAATATTATCTGGTCCTACCGATTTACCACCCTTCATATGTTTAAGAGCCTCTTTGACTTCATTCTTTTGAATACGTTAGTAGAAATTATGGTTTATATGCTTTTCTGATTTGGCTAACTCTCCTAAGCTAATACTAACATCTTTGTTTTCATTAAAAAGCTTATAAAAATAGTTTTTCCATCTATTTCTTATATCATCATTTGCCACTAGAATTTTTTCATCCTCGTCTTTAATGCATCTAACATAATTAAGATATTTAGTTTTCTTATCTCTAGCCCTAGCTATCCTAAAAATATCTCTTTCACCCTCTTTTGAGTTGAGTTTTTTATATAAATCCTCCCAAATTTTAGCTTTTGCTTCACTTACGGCCTTTTTTGCTTCTTTCTTTGCTTTCTTATAAGCCTCTAAAGTTTCACTAGTTTTCTTAGCATAATGTAATTTTTAGCATGCCCTCTTTGCCTTATTTTGCACTACTTCACTCCACCACCAAGCTTCTTTTTGTGCCGGTACACCTCCTTTAGATACACCTAACACATCTTTCGCCACTTTCCTAATATGTATAGCCATATTGTTCCACATATCACATGGTGTACCAACATAATTCCAAACATCTCCTTGAAGGACTTTCTGGTTAAATATATCTTCTTTCTCGCTTTTGAGGTTCCACCATTTAATCTAAATAGCTCGATGCACTCTTTTCTTCTTTGTCCATTTTTTAATTTGTAAATCCATAACTAAAAGTCGATGTTGGGTGGTTAAGCTTTCTCTTGGAATTACCTTGCAATCTTTACAACACACTCTATCTTTTTTTCTACAAATAAAGTAATCAATTTGTGTTTGTGATAAGCCACTCTTATAAGTAATTAAATGTTCATCTCGTTTTTTGAAGATTGTATTGACTATAAAGAGATCAAATGCCATAGCAAAATTTAAAATCTCCCTACCTTCCTCATTTATATCCCCAAAACCAAAGTTTCCATGAATCCCTTGATATCCTAATGCCTCTTTACCGACATGTCCATTTAAGTCTCCTCTTAAACAAATCATCTCCCTTTCTGGAATCTTTTGAATCACCTTATCTAACTCTTCCCAAAAAGCTGTCTTTATACTATCTTCTAGTCCTACTTGGGGTGTGTAAGCAAAAACTATATTCAAAACCTATGCTCCTAACACTAATTTCAACGTCATGATTCGGTCACCGTATCGTTGTATGTCTACTACACTATCCTTTAAATCTTTATTTATGATAATACCAACTCCGTTTCGAGCATTTTCTTTACCTGAGTACCATAATTTAAAACCTGTATCCTCTATCTCCTTTGCTTTTTCTCTAACCCATTTTGTCTCTTGTGAACATAGAATATGAATCTTTCTCTAAATTATAGTATCTACCACCTCCATTAGCTTACCAGATAATGTTTCGATATTCTAAGAACCAATACGAATCTTATTATCTCGGACTAGCTTCCTTACTCCCCGCATCCGTCCATAATCAAAATGCGAAGACCCTCTTTGAAAATTATTCACTACATTCGGGCGGCAATGTAGTGGAACTAACTTCTTTACTCACACCCGTCCATGATGTGAGAACCCTCTCTGTAATTGATTCACTACATTTGGGCGAAAATGTAGTGACCCTTGCTTACTTATTACTACATTCGGGCTCTACAGCATGTCGCTAGGCGGGGACGCCCCAAAGCAATGCTCATAATTTTTGTAATCCATGTTATAATAATCCGACGAAGTTTTACGTTGGCTGTCGAAAGCCTAACACAACCCTCCTCCTTTATCCGAGCTTAGAACCGGCAATGCAAGGGTGATCCCTTACATGGGCGGAGTTATGAAGATTTTTTTAACACATGAGTTTAAAATTCTTTCATTAGAAGTTATATAAAATGAAGCACCCGAATCAAGAATCCAAGAAGTCATACGAATTTCTTTTGTTGAAGAAGAGCAAACCGCACCAACTGTTGCTTTCTCCTTCATTTGAGCCTCAAGTTGCTTCACTTTTTCTTGAAATGCAAGAATGGAAGATGAAGTATTTTCCTCCACTAAGGCCGCCTTTTTTTTCAATTTAGGGCAATTTTGCCTTATGTGGTCGGCTTCTTTACAATGATGGCAAATGACTTCCTTTCTTACTTCGCTTGATCATTCGTTTTTGAAATGGGGAGGACGATAAACCTTCATATTTGCTCCGGGTTTAGATGCGGCAAGAGCGGTATCTTTTTGAAACCTAGCTTCATTTATTCTTGTTTCCGCCATTTGAAGATCGGTAAGAACCTCTTCTTTGATAGGAAATAGCTTTCGATGAATAAGAGATAACCTAACTCCTTCAAATTCTTCTCGGAGACTTCGTAAAAATTGATATACAAAATCTTCATTGTCTCTCATCAAGACATTGTATACATTTCTTTCTATAACCATGTAGTTGGTTCCAAATATTGGAATATTCACCAAAGAAATCGTTTATCCCTTTATCTCCTTGTCTAAGAGAGACCAATTTGTCTCTTAATGCCATTCTATTAGCAACATCACTTTGAACATGGAATGTTTTAAAGTATTCTCATGCTTCTTTTGCATTAGTGAAGTCGGCCAAAGTGTCCCTAGTGTGCTCATTTACATTATTTATGAGCACCCATAGGACTGTTCGATGGCCTCCTTCATATTCTCTTTTTGCTCAAGCGTAGCATTAATGGAGGGTTCTACCTTTGAACCACTTACATAGCCCCATAATTTTTTGAAATATAGATAATTTTTCATAGTTTGGGCCCATGTTTTGTAGTTTGAAGGTATTAAACGAAAATTAAATTCTCCCTTTTCATCCATATTTCAAGGAGAAAAATAATTATAAAGAGGTAAACTTATAACAAAATCAAGAGCACTATCGACACGCTTTCTAAGGTGACAATCGGTGTTTTCACGATCGAACCTGGCTTTGATACCATGTAATGAAGACGACACTCCAATATAGTTGCGAAAGATCGATGAATAAAAATAACCATAATGTAACTATCACGAAGCCTTAGAAAAGGCTATAGCCGAGTGCAACGAGGGCACACCAAAAGAATAATGAACACAAAGCAAACTTGAATAAATAATCTTTATTGATTAGCCACGAAAGGCTTGGAGTTTACAATGGAATTGAAGAAATATTTATAGAGAAGAAGGGAGTGTAAGTGAGAGAGAACAAAGGGGAAATGAAGAGGGGGCTGGCTGTGGCCAGCCCCCAATGGCTAGTGGCCCTGGCCCTGCCAGGGCCAGGCCAGAGTGACCCTTTTTCTAACATTGATGAATGTGCATTCATGCATATTCTGTTCCAGGAACTTCTTCATGATGTAATGATTCTTTTCTCTTGGGAATCCATATTCGATCTTCTGTCTTGAGGATTGTGATTGTTATACAAACTGTCCACCAGTTGTTCTCCTGGAACCTCTCTCATAACTTGATAATTCTAGCTTTATTTTGTTTTGCAAATTTCAGTTCTTATTGCACATTTATGAATTTCCTCTCTCTCTCTCTCATACACACACACACAGACATCTATGCAGGTGGATGTATGTCTGAAGTGAAATAGGTGCACTTTTTCTCAGTATTAACTGAGGATATACCAAAAAATGGTATGTAGGAGAAGATAAGAACCTTCAGTTGAGAGAACTAGTAGTGCTTCTTAGATTTTCTATTGCTCAGTTCTTGATGATATGAGGTGTTTAGCAAGAGCTAGTACAGTTTTCTTCTGTATTGCCTGCAAAAGAGACAGTTCAAGATTCAGTTACTGTTGAAGACCATATGGGATATATCTCGGGCACATATTGCTTGTCTGATCCTGATTTCTGTCTCTATTTGATCATTAGGCCAGGTGGTCAGTATCAAAGACTATGTGAGAACTTTGTAGTCCTTTACTCGCTACCTGCCACAGTTTAACATACTTGTGGTTTTTCACCTTATTGTACTCTTCCATAACTATGATTTCCCTAAATGTATTTCATTCATATTCATAATTTGTCCTTGATGTAACAGCTTGAATATTCTCTTTTCTTTTTATTGAATGAAAAGATGCTGCTCCTGTAGGGGCATCACTGGTGCATGTGCTGCTGTCCTGGGCACTGGAGTCATACCCCGTGGTGTGCTCCAGTACCCTACCATTCTGGGAACGAGCTCTTGGATATCAGTAACCTGGGTGGTGACTTCTCGGTTCAATGGCAATATGGTGTGCCAGTAGTTCTGCTATCAAGGACCTCCTAGAGTAGTTATAGTAAAACTTTTGCATGTATTTGTGTACGTGCCTATGTGGCTCCAACTTACGGTCCTTCACTCTCCCCTCCTCTAAGGCACCAATAACTGTTGATCGCTGACTATTTTTCTTCTAAAGCTCTCTTGTTCATGCAACACATTGTATTTTCACATGCCACTTACAATGAATGTTTCATCTTTCTTTACTTTCTTTGGGTGTATGACTCGACTATCCATTGGCTGTTCAGATTCTACCCGAAAAATACAACTATCACAGAAGGGTGGAGCAAAATATAATTCTTTCAAGTGACTGTGTCATCTGCATGACTCCAGTCGATCTTGCACAGCGATCAGACGATTTCATGGTAACTAGTAGAAATGTTCTTTTCCTGTTGTTTTAAGGGTTTTCATTTGCTATACAGGAATGTGGGATCTGAAATCCAATTCTGCTGCAGGTAACACCATATGAACATTTTTTCCACACTTGTTGTTTGCAAAGATGGATGGATATAAAAATGGAATGTCCTACTTGCCGGCGTCCACTGCCACCCATATAGTGTCAATAATCATGTAAGTTTGTAAATATTGTTTATTGAACTACATACACATCAGCCACAAAAAAGGCTCCATTTATAGAGCATGAAATACAACATTTACATTAGGGAGAGGAAATAAGAGGGTCCCAACAGCTAGTTGGGGGCCCTAAGGCCCCTGGACAGGGCCCTAATGGCCTATGCCTATTAAATGTTTTAACACCCCTCCTCAAACTTACGGTGGATTACCAAAAGTTTGTTTAAAAAGATAATAAATCAAATAGAACTCAATTCTTGCGTTTGCTTATAACAATAATAGCATTCAAGTTGTCACAGCTTCCTTTGAAACAGTTCCAGATCATCTTTGTCTATCAAGGTATCAATTCATTTTTTATCTTGCATGAAGATCAATGAAGTATTAATGCAAACATTTGCTCAATCTCTTCAACCAACAAGACAATGTATGATATATAATCCAAAAGGCAAACAAGTCAAATAAGTTTATAAAGTTGATTTTATCTAATCCAAGAAAGTTATTTAATAGAAGACATTGATATCATCCAAATAGAATTGTCTATTATAAAAATAGGTTTATAAATCACTACAAACTTGTGATATTATAAGAGGACCTTGGTATATAAAACAAGCGTTTTAAGGTTAAGCTCAAAACTCGAGTTTTAAGGATAAACTTGAATCCAAACAAGCTTTTTAAGGCAAAGCTCAAAACCTTGAAGTCAAACAAGTTTTTTTTAGGTTAAGCTCAAAACCCGTTAAGTTAAATAAGCTTTAAGGCTAAGCTCAAACCTGAGTTTTAAGGACAAACTCGAACCCAAACAAGTTTTTTAAGGCAAAGCTCAAAACCTTCAACATACAATTCCCAAGGCCATTAAATATCCTTTAAAATCAAAAGTGATCATATGATTCTAAAAATAAGACAATCCATTAAGATGATCAAAACAAGTCAAAAAAATCAACTTCATGTTTTTCAAAAAGTCTCACAAGGTTTGTCTCACAATTCTCTTCAAACAATTTTATCAAATACAAGTTAATCATGATAACTATAAGTGCTTTTTCATTATTGATTACTCTTCAACCAAAAGGCTGATAACATGGAGCATCTTAATCACAAAGATCTCCAACAAAAGGCCAACAAATGAAGATCATAATCTTATGAAAAGAACCTTAAAGTTATCAAGATCACAAATCCTCAAATAACAATAAGTGCATCTTCAAATATCAATTAATTTCCAATAAGGGTCACCAATATGAAGAACCTTAATCACAAAGGTCTTCAACAAAAAGCCAACAACATGAATCTTAGTTATAGATGCAACTTATTATCAACCAAACGACAAACAAATTTTCTTGCAAATGAGATATCAAACAATTAATCTAACAAATATTAAAAAATAAACAAGTTGACTCGAATCTAAATACCAAGCAAAATCAAATCGAATTCAAGCATAGCTTCGGGTCTGAATCCAAGACCAACAAAGGCTTCGTATTGAATACAAAATGGGCACAAAACGAGTTTGGATCCAAAACTGAATCCACGGCCTAACTGTATATAAATGCCCCATTTCTCTTAAAGAATCATAGGGTTTCTCTCTCCCTCCGAACCGGAAGAGCCTTATGCCGCCACTACCATAAGCCAACCTCACTTATCCTTGCACGTTGTGCGCAACTGTTGCGACCACCGCCTTCGATCGCCAATACGCAACCTCATAGTCATTTGTTGCTGGCAACTCTCTCCTCATTGTCTGCATTACAGAGGAGCCTTTTGTCCCTCATGATAGAGCGCACATGCCTCACGACCTCGATGACGTTCCCAGTGTCGGCTACTCCCTTGGTCATGATCATGGCGACACCTTCCCTTATCCTCTTGAGTGCCTCTCCCAGATTGTGATACCCACAAAGGAAGGGGACACAAAAATTGTGCTTGTTGATGTGATGTTGCTCATCGGTGACGGTTAGTACCTCGCTCTCATCCACGTAGTCGACACCGATGGCTTCGAGCATTTGAGCTTTCACAAAATGGTCGATCCTGTCTTTGGTCATCACTGGTATGGTGACGGCCTTCTTGATCTCTTTGAACAGATCGGAATTGCTCATTCGAGCAACACCTCCCTTTGCTTGGATATTGTTGTGGACGCGTTCGAGGGCCATGACCGCCCAAGCGTCGGCTTCTTCGGCGATCCTGGCTTGCTCCGCGTTGACGACGCCCATAATGACATCGCCCCTCAACATTTGAGTGAGTCCCACCTTGACGGAAAGGGAGATTTCTTGGCCTCTGTGATGGAACCAAGTTGTCATAAAGGGTCACAATGCTACTGCTTGCCATCTTGAATTTAGTTAAGAGAAATTGATCGATCTGCTAATGGAGAATGAGAGCAAGATCTTGCAATTCTGTGTGCTCACCGCACCATCGTGGATGCACCGTTGTTGCTCGCCCATCGCAAGCTCGGATACCATGTCAATAATCAGGTAAATTCCTGAATCTTGTTTATTAAACTACATACACAGTAACCACAAAAGGCTTAATTTATTGATAAAACAAGACTCTATTTATAGAGCATGAAATATAACATTTACATTAGGGAGAGAAAAGAAGAGAGAGGATCCCAACGGCTAGCTGGATGCTGTTGGGGGCCCTAAGGTCTTGGCGAGGGCCCTGTTGGCTCAGTCAGGTCAAGGTAATCCATGGGCCTTAATGGCTCGTGCCTATTACATGTTTTATCATATAGAACTCTTTTGTCTTTTATACTACATCCAACCGTTGCACCCAGCCTTCATAAAGCATTTGTACGTGACATTGAAGTATTATCCTTTCCGTTTTGTAATTCCATACTTGTTGCTTGATAAGTTTCATCGCCCCTTTTCTCTTCAAAGGGCGCTATCCACTAGGTAGAGAGTTGGCCCATAAGGCCTTTAAGTTGAAGATTATGAGTTCAATACTGGGGTTTGCATCCCTTTCCATAAGGTTGACATAGCAGGCTCCCTTGCATAGGACTTAGCTCAGATTTTAATGCCATCAGGCTGGCGCTAAAAGTCTCAACCTGGGTGTGGTTTGATAAATGGAATCTTTGGTACATATTCCTACTCAATTATGCTCAAGATCAAGTATGAACACTGTACAGCAATTCTTGCAGGTTTCTGGAGGCAGCCTCACTGTACTGTCACATAGTAACATTTTTTCAGCCAAGTTCAAGTTGAGATGCTGCATGCTGATCAGTATAATTATCAAAGGGCTGTAGAGCACGATTTTTTTGTTGTATAATTTTAGAATATTTGGTTGCACTTCCATCTCATGAAATAATTGTCACATTTTCTGCTCAATTTTATTATAGGGCATCTATCTGATGTAATACTGTTCATAGCAACAGCAGTTCTACTAACATGGTTGGATGAAATGTGTTACATTTGAAGCATTATGCATGGGCTGCTGGATCTTCAATAAAATGTGACCTATTCTAAATTGTAATCTACAAAGTCATGCCTTAATGCCCACCTCAAATTCGTCGAATACGTTATTTACTTTAGCATTTTTCTTGGAGTTCTCATTTTGATTTATCTATAAATGTTTTGACAATCCGCTACCTGTTGGATTGTACGGTTTAACTTTTTTGGAGGGTCGCTTACATTGGCCTTCGCGTAACAGAAAAACCTTTATGCGACATACTGCATGGAGAACACTGAGATCGGTAATCCAATTGTTGTTTCATGATAATCTTAAACCGTTTAATTTAGTGGTCTACGACTCAATTTCTGACTTACCTAGAATAGCACCTAAGAGTCCATACAGCTAAGGATTCCAACATTCTTTATTACGACACTCTTGTTCTGCTTCCTTTTCTTTCCCGACACTTTAGCTGGTTGGAATTCCTATCTTTGGCTGTTTTAAATAGTAGAATTCGGTTCAGAGAAACGGTAGGAGTAACCTTGAATCGTTACGGTGCTTGTTTTGAAAAAATTGGGGTTCGGTCTTTGTTGTCTTAGTTGTGCAGAAGTTACAAGTGTTCTTGATACATCCTGTCAAGTGGCAAAAGTTGTTATTTTATCAATTATGAGAAGAATAACCAATGGAACTAGATTTTGTAATTCATAATTTCTTAGATTAGCATTTATGTTAATTATTTCATAGAGATGTTTTTATTCAAAGAGCTACTTAACACGAATGTTGCCTGAATCTAGTTCTGTTTAATAGGTGGACTCTTGTGCCTTGCAAGCATCCTTTTCACCTGGCAGCTGGGTGTTGATTCTCGTGGGAATCCATTTAAGATCCTTTTGTCGTGCAAATATGCGGCTACTATAGTAACGTTCCCTGATATTTTGCTGCAGGATTGCAAACAAATTGTTATCGTACTCGTGAAGTTCTCACTAGTTCGAGGACTTCAGTGTCATTTCTCTTTTTCCCTTTTTTGGTTACAGTTGGATGGCTGGGCCGAGGTGTTCATACCCTGGGAATCAAACATGCGAACCTGCATCTCATGATTCGAGAACCTCGCAGGGTGAGCTAACACTCTGATCTACTTAAAGTTTTGATAATAGTAAGACAGCGAGTTTTGAAAATATTTCTAGCCTTGTATTTAAAGATTTGGCAGTTTTCATAGTAGTAATAATTAGGCATGGTCATGCTCAATGGTGCTTACGGATCCATGTAACTGACCCCTTTTATTGTAGGCAAAGGCATGGTTTTGGTCGACTTTTCTCAAATATAGTCTGTTTGTGTCACTTTACAAAGAAAGTCGTCTAAAAAGGCAATACTTGATATGGTTAGAGATTGGCTCTTGTGAATAATGGTTCTAGTTAACAAGGCAACTTGACCTCTTATCCAGTCTTGATTGTAAATAATGGCTCTAGTTTCATACAAGCCTCCAGGTTTAAAATCATATTGGATGAATCAGTGAAGGAACAGGACTCTAAGTGTGTGTTCAAACACGTTTAAAATTTCAATCAAATGCAGGAAAATGGTTTATTGATTAAAATATGACATTGCCTTTTAGATGCTAATATATTATTGGATGGAGCACAATAGTGACTAAGAATTCATGCAGCAAACCCAGTTGTTGTGGAATGCCTTGGTTTGGGATTCTTGAACGTGATGGATAATTGATGCAAGTGAATCCTAAAGTAATAGAAACCTTGAGCATCAGTTTATATGACCTCCTCAGATCTTTCATGTCAAATTCTTTGTGCAAATAACCTTTAAACTTTGTGATCTCATCTTCATCATTACCTCTAATGATTATGTCATTAATATAAACAATCATGATATATTCTTTCCTTTTTCATTATGAAAAGTGTATAACCGCTCATGCTTCTTATACTTGAATTGGTTAATGGTTTGGTTGAGCATTTAAAATCATGCCATTGGAGATTCCTTGAGGCCATAAATTGATTTCTTCATATTGCAAACTATCCCAAGGTCATATACACCAAATCTTGGTTCTAACTATATGCATGTGCTCGCATATGTGTATGTGTGTGTATGCGTGTGTATATATGTGTGTGTATATATCTTCATTCAAACAAGCCTATAAAAATGCAATTTTATACTCATTTGATACAATATTCATCCCTTATGAGTTGCTAAACTTATTAAAATTCTAATTGATGCCAATTTGACAACTGTTGCAAAAGTTTCATCATAGTCTATAGCATATGATTGGGTGAATCATTTTGAAGTCTTGCCTTATAACTCTCAATGTTGTCATATGCCTTAAATTTCACTATATACACCCACTTGCACCCTGTTGGCTTCCTTCCATGAAGTAAGTCAACCTCTTCCCTTATGTGGTTCTTCTTAATTGTATTCATTTCATTTGCATGACTCTCATGACACAAAGTTATTGGATGAGAAGTATAAAATCTTCTACTTTTAAGACAATGGCACAACTAAATCATTCTTGATAGACTATGGAATTTCAAGAATTATCTCAAGAGACAATCTTGAGATGATTCTTGAAAAGAGTCCATGATAGTGGTAAAGTGCAGAAAATGTTTTTGCATAGTCCTCAATTCCTTGTGCTCTTTCTCAACTGTTTTTGCAATTCTTTTAATAATGTCTATAGGATCTAGGATAGTAAGGATTAGAGTCAAAGAAATCAACATTTGTGGTTGCATACGTCTTTCTTTTCATAGGATCATAATACTTGCATCTATTCTGTAAAGGAAAATAACCCACAAATATAGTTAATAGACCTTGGGTCCAACTTGTCACTGAAATGAAAAAATATATGAACATAATTGGTCCAAGCAAGAACCCATACATACATAGTTAATAGACCTTGGGTCCAACTTGTCTCTGAAATGAAAAAATATATGAACATAATTGGTCCAAGTAAGAACCTTGGAAGAATATGAAATATTAATTTTCCATGGTTCAAAACTAATAGAAAATTTTCTTCGAGACTTTTAATGGATGTTGATTATTTCACTTAACTACCCTATTTTGTTGCGGGGTTTTGGGACACATATGTTGTTCCTTAATACCATTTCTATACAAGCATACCTTAAGGTAATTGGAGTTATATTCTCCTTCATTATGTAAGCAGAATGTTTCAATAAAGTGTCATAATGTTATGCATAATAGGGAATATAGCCTTCATTTAGATAAATTTAACAAGAATCGTTTCATTACAATAATCCACTAATAACAAAAAATACTGGTACAATCTCCTTGCTTTGTTCTATCTCAAATGATTTGACTTTTTAAGAAGAATTCTCTACAAGAGATGATAATGGTCCTTCATAAGAACATGATCTTGGGTTGAGGATGTACAAAGGTTTTGGCAAAATCAAATTTTGCAATGGTACATAATTTTGAAAACCCTGTTTTTATGAAACTTTTGGTTTTAAAAATTTTTATCATTTTCTTTGATTTTTCCAATTTTTTTCGTATTTTCAAGACAAACCTTTGAAGAGGAAATATATATATTTTTTGGTGTTTTTATATTGTTTTCACTTTTTTCAAGATTTTCTATTGTTTTTGGGTTTTGAAGATTTTCCAAATGTTTTTTATTTTTTCAAATATATAAATTTTTTTGGTTTCTGGTAGAAAAAGGGGGTCTTCCATCTAGCCTACAAGGAAAACACTACAAATTAAGTTCCGAAGAGGAGATCTAAATCATATGTTTCAGTTTTAGCGGCCCCTAGGTCACCCCTAAACCAAATGATTTCAGGTGGGGGTTCAGGAGGTTTCGATGGGTCAAAGCCTAACCCATGTCGACTTTAGTTTGGGGATGGGATGAGAGCTTCCAACCATTCTTGGCCTTCACTTCCTAGGCCTTGGTAAGATGTACATGTTTAGCATCATGATTCAAGGTTTTCAAGTTTGGAAAACTTTGGATAAAATTTACAAGAAGTTTAGAAATGTTTAAGGTCATGAATAAAATTGGGCAAAATCGAACAAAATCGGAAAAGAACCTATCTGCACTTCACATCTTACAATAGAGGTTGGGAAAAGTTACATCTATCTATAGTGATCCAATTTTCTTGAAAATGATTCCGTTGAAAAGTTGGCTTTCATAGATTCCCAATTTGACCAGTTTCCTAAAAGTCTAGTACCTACATGCTGAGATACAATCACTTTTTTAAGCCTTTAAGTTTTTGTCCCAGGGTCTTCCCGAGTTTTAGAGTAAAGGACTTCACTGATTTAATTTTGCACATCCACAATACAAAAAAATGAGTCCAATAATCTCTACATCGGGATCTATCTCAAGTAAAAGTTCGAATAATTTTAGAGACTTGAGGACTATCAAACAAATTAGAAATTTCTGCCTTGAAAACAAGACTAGTTTCTGCTTTTCAGGATTGAAGTTGATTTTTTATAAAGGAATAAACTCATGATTTTAGCAAACTTGTTCATATTGAAACTTGGCTTTAAAAATATCACGGATTTTAAAGCGATCTTCCAAGTGTCTAAGCTGACCCTTGAGCGTCGATTCAAGAAAGCTTACGGTGAAAATAACTCACTAGTCCACATTCGCCGAAGAAGTCAGAATTCAAAATTAAACTTTGCAAGTTTGAGAAAACTTGTTAGCACGCTTGCACACTTGTTTGTGAATTGAATTTCAAGTCTCTCCATAGACTTCGGAATTGAATTCACAATTACACTAGTAAGCTTTTGAAACCAATATTTAATTGAAATAGACTGTCCAAAACTATGTGATCATTCTCTTGGCAAAATCAAGTTCAATTTTGAAAATAAGTTCTTTTTCTAGCAACAAATGTTCACAATTGTTTTGTTACTTTTTTAGGGATCCAAAAATCCCAAACAATTCACCCAGCCTAGGCCCATATGTGAAGTTTATTGGAATATTTGTGTTTTGATTTTTGGTTTTGAGGATGAGTAGAATTAATTACAGGAATTTCCCAGCCTTGGAACTCAGGACAGACTCTGTGATAGACATTGGATTTTTAGAAATTGGTTCTTTGCATGTAGACATTGGATTTTTAGAAATTGGTCAAGATGGAAATATATGAAAATCATCTTTCCAAAAAAACTATTTTCAGAAGTTTTGTAATAATATAGATAGAGTTAATGAAGTTTAACCTAGACTTTATCGCAAGATATGCAGGGCAGTCACGTTCTGTCTCGGTTTGAGTTGGTTTTCTATAATTTTATTTATGACCACACCCTCTCTAAAATTCTTGAAAATTTTATGGGGTGTTGTTCAATGTATGAGTGAGGTGTGAAACGATTTTTGGAATATTTTGCTCACAAACAAGGGCTCGAAAATTCAATGATTAGACAAATGCATAATACTGAAAATAGAGTTTTATGTTTAAGAGGCTAATGGATGCATCCAGTTGATCTTTAATGTTTTAATGATTATCCAAAGAAATTTTGGTTGAGGACTTGTGTTTGTTTGGGGAGGAACTCATCTACATATAAATTCTCGGTGTGATCTCTCTCGAGGAGGAAAGCTCTCTTAAAAAATGTATGCGATCATAGCCCAGTGCTCGCATATCATTGCATATAAAACTTGGGTGCTAATGCCTCTCTTATAGCTTTATATTTTATTAGGGAGAAAGTACAATAATTAAGAAAAATTAATATATCTCTTAAGCGTAGAAGAGATGAGAGAGTATAAGGTACAATGTATATTGAGGTAGATGCAACCAAAAATTAAACAAGTGATGAACAATGTAAACACCCAAAAATTTCCATGTTTTCAAAACTCCTGAAATTCAAAAAAACCAACTCGAGGTAAAATCAAGAGAAAAGGAAGGCCCAAGCCCGTTCGAAGAAAAGCCAGACAGAAGATCGAAATTGGCATCCAGCTCAAAATCAAATTCAGCTACAAAATACAAAAAGAAGCCAAGACCCTGATGAAGCCGTCAGAAATCAAAGACCCGGCCTGTCAAAATGAAAAAAAAGAGTCCGTGAGAAAATCTAAGACCGACCTCATAAAAAACAAGCCAAAAACGGGAACAAACGGATCAAATCAAACGTCAAAACATCCTGAAAAGCAAAACATCGGCTGAAAAAAGAACCTGAGAAAACCCCACGCTGAAATCGGGTCACCGAGGAACTGGAGCCCGCTCAAAAACCGTCCATTGCATGCACCAGAAAGGACTCAAGAAAGAAGAAAAAGTTTGATTGGATCTGGACCAGAAGATCCAGATCCAAATCCAATGGAAAATTGGATCGGGTTGGATTTAAGGATCCAAATAACCCCTCCCCTTGGTCTATAAATAGGACCAAGGGGGTTCACATGAAACCCCTTCGAAGTTTTGCAAACTTGGAGCTTGGGCAAAGGAGAGAGAAGGAGTGGAGCAAGCCTTTCACGTGGAGCAAGGTCAACAAGTCAACAAAGTCCAAGCAAGCTCAAGCATTCACGTGTGTAAACAACAAAAATTCTTACTTCTGGCTTTTGAGGCCTGAAATGAACCTTCTCGTGCCTACGTCGCTTTTAAAGGGCGTGCCAGCTAGCTTGCTCAAGCTAGCGAAGTTTTTGAGATATCTAACGTTTTGAAAGGCAATTGTGAGCAAGCGGGATCTTTTTGCTTTAAACCTTCTTGAATCGGTGCTCAAGGGTCAATTTAAGTGCTTAGAAAACCTTTGATCTTTTAAACAAACGTATACTTTTGAAAGAAAAGTAAGTGTTTCGATGATTGTATGCCTAAATTGCAGTTTTTATTACGGGGGTTATACGATTTCAAGTCTTTGAGTTTTAGCTATTTAGGCCGGATGTGTGTGCTTCAAGTAGCCTAATTTCAGCGAGTTTGAGCGTAGATTCGAGGTTTCCTCTTTGAAAATGCGCGAATGCAAGGATGCATAAATATTTTTCGGGTTTGGTATGATGAGGTGAGCTAAGCTCAAATTGAAAGCAACTCACACATTCGAGTGGTTCAATTCATGTCATGTGAGTTTGTCATTTAAATTTCACACTACACACACGTGTGTATTGAGCCTTTCTGCTCTTATCATATATCTATATTTCAATTTCGGCAAAGTTCAATTCATGTCGTGTGAGTTTGTCATTTAAATTTCACACTATACACACGCGTACATTGAGCCTTTCCGCTCTTACTATATACTTATATTTCATTTTCGGCAAGTTCAATTACAGTCGTGTGAGTTGTCTTTCCATTTACACACCAAGAGCACTCACTCACAATTGAGCCTTTCCGCTCTTAAGATATAAGTATATTTCAATTCTGCAATTTATATTCAAGTCGTGTGAGTTGCTTTCAAGTTCGGGTATTTCCCTTAAGCTGCGTGAGTTGCACTTTCATTCGGATATTTATATTGAGGTAAGCCTTGACTGAACCCCTCTTGACCACCCGGCTGTAGCCCAAAACCACACTTGTGGACCAGCTGCAACCTAAACTGAGCCCTTGGAACCAGCTGGCCGATGCACTTGGCTGAACCTTGAACAAGAGCAAGGCTTGAGCTGACCGGACCAACCAAACCCTTGGAACCTTGCTGAACTGACTCACCTTGCAGACCGACCTTGGCCAATTAAACCTTGGCCGACCTACTTGGGCTGAACCGAACCACACGGCTGCAACCTTGGGTTGATTGCACCCTATTGACCAACCTAAACCGAGCCACTGTGCTGATAAAACCAACCATGTTGAACCTACTCGACTGCACCTAGCCGAACCTTGACCGACCTGCAAACTGAGCCAGCTGAAGCAAACTGAGTTGCATCTTGAACCGTTTGACTGAACAAAACTGAACCGAGCTGCACTTGGACTTGAAAGCTTTGACTTGGGCCAACTAAACCTCCTAGCCGAACCTTGGGACTTGGACTTGGTGCTGGCCGAATCTGGTTTGACTTGGCTGAAACAGAACCAACAAGACTTGGGCAGACCGACCTTGACTTGGACAAAACCCTTGACTTGGCTGCCTTCTTCAGCAAGGACCGAACCACTCTTTGAAGCTTGGACAGAACTGAACTGAACATCTGCACTTGTAGCTGACCGAGCCATTTTACATGGCCGACTTTGACCTGCCCTAATGCTGAATCGAACCTTGGGCTAACTACATCCTTGGCTGAACACTTGAGTTGCACCCAACCGAGCTAGCTGCAGTTGAACCGTGGAGGCCTTGGGCTGACCACGACCTGGGACTTGGCTGCAACATCAACATGAAGCTGGTTTGACCGAGGCTCAACACAAAGTGGAGGACTTGACTTGACCTAGCTCACAACTGCGACAAAGAGGGCTCGAGCGAACCCAACAAGTTGAATCAAGGGCTAAACCAAACGAAAAACTTGTAAGTACAGTTAACTTCGGTTTTAAACCACTTGTTTCATTCAATTCAATTCGGAACAAGATTGTATTAATGGAACGAAGTCTCTTCCCGGTGTAAACACCCCAAAATCCCACGATTTTCTCAAATATGCCTGGTTTCACAAAAGCAGCCCCAAAGGGCTATTTTGAGTTTGGAAACCCAAGAGCCTTCCAGACAACCCTGTACATACTTTGAACCTGTATATACGTTTTAAAACTGTATACATATAGTTTTAAACCTTAAAAATGTGTTTTGAAACCCCGAAAGCAGCCTGGCCTGATGAAAGTAGGACCGAAAAGGCAAAGGAGAGCCCCGACCCGAAGCCTACTTCAAGCCCGGCACATCAACTCTCGTATCAAAATCATCCCCAGATTCTCAGACATCAAAGCCCCAGATATCATAAATTTGCTCAAAATGAACTCCTAAAGGTGAGAAGAAGAGCGGATGATAATGTTGGCGAAGACCCAACGCAAGACGGAGTACTGATACAGTCAGGCCCCGCACAAACCGTTTGTTTCGAAACGCCATGAAGGAATCAAGAAAGTCAGATTTGGGCTGGATCTGGACCATATATATCTAGATTCAAACTCAACATGTATTTGGATTTGGATCCCAAGATCCAAATCCAATATCTACATCCATGGCCCACATCACCTTCTCATAAATGGAGGTGTGGGGCCCACAGATATTTCACGTGAAAAGCTTGGGTAGAGAGAGAAAGGGGGGGATAAAGTATGAGTGAGAAAGTTGGTAGGCTTGACTTTTGGTCAAGAGTAGGTTAACCTTGTGGGTTTAGCTTAGAGTGTGGGTTTAAGCTTATATGCACTTACACCTGACTTGGGGCTGCACCAACTTGGACGTGGCTGCAAATGGAGCAAGGGACCGACGCCAAGGGGAGGTTCTTAAACCTAGCCCTAAGCTAGCTCACCTCACCTAGCCATTCCCCCTAAAACCTAACCCAAACCTAGCCATTCTCACCCAAAACTGCCCCAACCTCACCTAGCCGACCTCACCTAGCTAGACCACTTAGACCCTAACTGACTAAGCCTAAACCCACCTTAGTGCACCTAATTAAACCCCTAACCACTAAGTCCCAGCCCACCTAACCGACCTACCCCAAACCACTAACCAGCCCCCCCCTAACTGACCTACCCCAAACCATGTCCCATGCCCACCTTATTACAAATATCTGGCCCATACCCCCCTAACCGACCCAGCCCATTCCTAGCCTATAAAAACCCCTCTTCCTTGCGGGTTCCACCCTCTCTTCCTCTCCTCCACTCTCACCCCCACTCACTCCAAGCTCCACCACCCGGCCCACTACCTACCATTCCACCGCCACTCCTTCCATTCGGCCAGCACTTCCCCATCCCAGCCGACTCCACCATCTTCCACCTTTGGTAAGGAGCTCCACCACTCGGCCACTCCATCCATCCACTACCATTTGGCCACCACTTCCATCCACCAGCACCACCTCTTCACGGTCAGTACCCCACCTCAACCCCATCTAAACCTTCACCTCCTTCTTTCCTAGTTGCACACTCCCATCTACCCGCCAACTTGCATCCTTCCCTTCTCCCTTCCACCCGGCCAACCTACACCATATCCCATTCACCCTCCTCAACACCATACCCATTAGCTCCTAGCTGAACATCCTCCCTTAGTCGCCCACTTCCCAGCCAAACACCACACCACCTTAGCCCATCCACCCGCCACTCCACCACACGGCCAGAACCCCTACCTGCTGCTCCTTCCACTCGGCCAGTATCAAGACGCCACTCGGCCAGCACCCCTACCTGCTGCCAACATACACCCAAGGAGCTCCCCTTCGGCTGCCCAAGGCGACTCACGAGGCTAAAGCCAAGCAAGTTGAATACGGACCAGCTACACGTAAGTGCCTAACTTGGTCCATTATATGAACTTGCTTACATTTAATTAAATTTGATACAGGGTTGTAATAATGGAGCGTTGTCTCCCCCTGAATGTAATAATGTGGTTTGACACACCAACACACACGTGCACTTGAGCCTTTCTGCTCTTAGTTGCATACCCTTTTGGCACACACACGTGCCTTGACAGCCCCTAAGATATAGTTGTATTTATATATATTCGGTTGCGTGGGTTTTCCATTAAGTCGTGGGTGTTGTCTTTCAATTCCACACTCACACACATTGAGCTTTCGCTCTTATTCCCAAGACCCTAGTAAGGGCCATATTGCAAGTTAATTTGGGTGTTTCATTCAAGTTGTGTGCGTGGTTTTTTCAATTCTACACTCACACACATTGAGCTTTCGCTCTTACTCCCAAGACCCTACTAAGGGCCATATTGCAATTCTATTTGGGTTTTACATTACAAGTCGTGTGAGTTGTCTTTACATATATACACAACACCCACGCACATGTTGGCGACCTTCGGGCCCATATATATTATAAGTATTTCCCTTCCGCTATGTCTTTAAGATTTGGGTTTTAAGGTTCAGCTGTGTGAGTAGTCTTTCCATATATACACGACACATACACAATTGAGCCTTTCCGCTCTTAAGATATAGCCATATTTCCTTTTTGCAATTTCCCTTTTGCAATTTACATTACGCGATTTCCCTTAAGCATTGTCTTTCAATTCGGGTTTTCCCTTGGAGTTGTGTGAGTTTGCATTGCATATTCGCCATACTACGAGTTAGGATGCATATTGCATCAAAGTAAACCCCACACTCCCGTGCAAAAATCGTCCAACTTAGGTCACTTGCGCACACACCTAGTTGACCCTAAAAAGCATAAAATGAAAGACATAGGCACATGCAAATCCCACGTGAAATAAAATTTGCAATCATACAAACAAAGCCCAAACACTTCGGGTATTTTCAAAGAGGTTCAAAAACGACTTTGCCAAGTGTACAGACTGACCCTTGCGCATCGGTGCAAGAAGGTCTGCGACGAAAAGAGCTTACTTGCCCACAGTCGTCCCGAAAGAGTCAGATTTCAAAAACTTACTTCGCTAGCTTGAGTAAGCTAGCTGGCACGCCCTCGCTTTCTAGAAAATGGGGGATTCGCTGAGGATGCCACATCCAAAGATAAGGCATTCATCCGGAAAATTACTACCCGATACACGATTTTGGGTGGGGTTCTGTATAAAAAGAGTTTTACTGGCATCTTACTAAGATGTGTTGACCTAGAGGAGGATAGGACTGTTATGCATGAATTCCACGATGGAGAATGTGGAGGTCATGTCAATGCCAACATGATGGCAATGAAAATACTTAGAGCGGGCTATTTTTGGTCCACCCCTGAAAAGGATTGCCACGATCATGATAGGAAGTGTCATCCATGTCAAGTGCATGGGCATGCCATTCATATCCCATCATCTTCATTGCATTCTGTGGTCAGCCCCTGGCCATTTACCATGTGGGCGTTTGATATTGTAGGCCCGATATTTCAAAAGGCATTGAATGGACATAGGTTCATTTTAGCAGCCACTGAGTACTTCTCCAAGTGGGTTAAAGCCATCTCCCTGACCAACGTACAGGAGCAACATGTGGTGGCTTTCATTAGGAGGAATATCGTGGCTCGATTTGGAGTTCCAAGAGACCTTGTGTCCGATAATGGCACCCCATTAAAAAATGAGTGGATGGTTAAGTTGTGCAACACCTATGGCATAACTCACCACTTCTCCTCACCCTACTACCCTCAAGGCAACGGCCAAGCCAAAGCCACGAATAAGACTCTCATTAGCATAATTGAGACGACTTTAGAGAAGGGTAGGACGTGGCACGAGAAGCTGGATGAAGCCTTATGGGCTTATAGGACATCCATCCGAACTCCCACGAATGCCACGACATTTGAGTTGGTCTATGGCACAAACACCATTCTCCCCATTCATACACGATTGCATTCATTCCATACATCCATTGCATTCGACCTCCCCCTAGAGATGCTTCAGCATGCTAGGATGGTGGAACTAGATTTATTAGATGAGAGGCGACTCCTTGCTATGGATCATGCTCATGCATACAGGCAAAGGAATGCCCGACACTATGACAAACATATGAAACCTCGCCACTTTGAAGTGGGAGAGCTGGTTTTGAAAATCATCCACTATCGTGGCCCACATCCACTTGGAAAGTGGCGCCTCAAGTGGGATGGACCCTATGTTGTGCGTGCAACCACCACGAACAACTCATATTGGTTGATCGATGTAGAAGGTAGGAATTTAGCAGATCCTATAAATATTCAATACTTAAAGAAGTATTATGTGTAGGGTTTGGGGTTAAATTCCCATTTTCGAAAATCCTTAAGGATAGCTGCTTCGAAACCTCGAAAGTAAGGTTCAAAGGTGTAGACACCGAAAAATCCTCGCCTCTGGTTCTTAGGCCTTAAGTGGATCTCTTCGTGTGTCTAAGTCGTATTTAAGCAAAAGGGCGTGCCCGCTAGCTTGCTTAAGCTAGCGAAGAAATATTTTGAAATCTGACTTCTATCGTGGCGACTGTGAGCAAGCAAGCTCTTTTCATCGCAGACCTTCTTGCACCGATGCGCAAGGGTCAATCTGTAAACTTAGAAAATCGAGTTTTAGACATGATAACCTAGGAAAGTGTTTGAGGTGTTCGATTCGGGCGGATTTGTATGCTTTTCAAGTTTTATTTCATGTGAATTTGCACGTGCCTATGTCTTTCTTTTTATCTCTTTTCGGGCCAACTAGGTGTGTGTATGCACACGTGACCTAAGTGGGGCGATTTTGAGCGGGACTGTGGGGTTTACTTTGATGCAATATGCGTCCTAACTCATGGTATGGTGTATATGCAATGCAAACTCACGCAACTCCAAAGGGAAAACCCGAATTGAAAGACAATGCGGAAGGGAAATGACTTAATGTAAATTGCAAAAGGGAAATTGCAAAAGGGAAATATGGCTATATCTTAAGAGCGGAAAGGCTCAATTGTGCAAGTGTGTGCCGTGTATATATGTAAAGACTACGCACACTGTTGAACCTTAAAACCCAAATCTTAAAGTTATAGCCGAAAGGGAAATACTTATAATATATATGGGCCCGAAGGTCGCCAACGTGTGCGTGGGTGTTGTGTGTATATTGAAAGACAACTCACACGACTTGTAAATGAAACCCAAATATAATTGCAATATGGCCTTAACTAAGGTCTTGGGAGTAAGAGCGAAAGCTCAATGTGTGTGAGTGTAGAATTGAAGTACTACGCACACAACATAAATGAAACCCAAATATAATTGCAATAGGCCTTGACTAAGGTCTTGGGAGTAAGAGCGAAAGCTCAATGTGTGTGAGTATAGAATTGAAGTACTACGCACACAACATAAATGAAACCCAAATATAATTGCAATATGGCCTTGACTAAGGTCTTGGGAGTAAGAGCGAAAGCTCAATGTGTGTGAGTGTGGAAATTGAAAGACAACACACACAACTTAAACAAAACCCACGCAACTTAAAGTATATAAGTATAGCTATATCTTAAGGACACATTAGGCCCATGTGTGTGTCAAAATCGTGTGCAGCTAAGAGCAGAATAGGCTCAAGTGCACGTGTGTGTGGGTGTGCCAAACGACATTATTACAAGCGGGGGGAGACAACGCTCCATTATTACAACCCCGTATCAAATTTAATTAAACATAAGCAAGTCTATAACAAGGAGTGAGTTAGGCACTTACGTATAGCTGGTCCAGGCGTGACTTGCTTGCGCTTGGGCTAGTGAGTCGCCTTGGGCTGCAAGGGGGAGCTCCTTGGATGGGCGCGGCAAAGGAAGGTGCGGGCCGGATGGCAAAGGTGCAGGCGGGTGGCGCCTTGGCGCTAGCCGAGTGGATGGGGGTGCTGCCTTGGCTGAGGTTGGGGTGCTTAGGGAAGGTAAGGATGCTAGTTAGGGTGTGTCTAAGGGAAGAGGGGGCAGGTCTTAGGGAGAGATAAAGTTTAGGGTGTTAGGTGCGGCTGGCTAGGATAGGAGGGGCAGGTGGTGCAGTCGGGTGGAGTGGCCGAATGATGGAAGGTGGCAGGTTGCAGCCGGGTGGATGGGAGGTTAGCTAGGCTAAGGGAAGGCGGTGGTTATGTGGCTAGGAATGGAGGGGAGTGGAGAAGAAGTGGGGTGGAGATGGGGTACTAACCGGAATGAAGGCTGGCCGAAGGGTGAAGGTGGTGGGTGGAAGAGATGTTGCCGAAGTGGAGGAAGGTTGCAGCCGGTGGCGTGGAATGGAGCTGGCCGAAGGATGGAGGTGGCGTGGAGTGGAGCTGGCCGTGTTCCAAGGGGGGAGCAAGTGATAGAAGAGAGAAAGGGATGAGAGACGAGAGGAAGGGCTGAATTGCCCAAGAATTTCCTGAAAAACCCGCCCCAAGAGGGGGGGGGGTTATAGGTTTTTGTGGGTCAGTTTGGGCTTGTATTGGGGATGGTGGTTTGGGGGTATGGTGGTGGTGGTTTGGGGATATGGTGGGCTAGGCATTTAGGTGGGCCAGATATTTGTCTTGGGTGATTTTAGGGATATGGTGTGCTAGGTGATTAGGTAGGCTGGTTTAGTGATTTAGGGCTTAACTAGGTGGGTTGGGCTTAGGGTGAGGTTTAGTGAGATGGGTTAGGTGTTTAGGCTAGGATTAGGGTGAGGTTAGGGGGATTAAGCTAGGTTTAGAGAAGGATTAGGGAAGTGGGTTAGGTGATTAGGCTAGGATTAGGGAAGGATTAGGGAAGTAGGTTAGGTGATTAGGCTAGGATTAGGTCGGGATTAAGGGGAAACGGCTAGGTAAAGGGGGTTTAGCTTAGGATTAGGGTTAGGAGCATCCCTTTGCATGACCCATGGACCTAGTTGCATCAAGTTGGTGCAGCCCTAGGTTAGGTGTAGGTGCATACAAGTTTAAACCCACACTCATTAGGCTAACCCACATGATTAACCCCAAAACTTGACACAAAAGTCAAGCTTAACACATGTTCACTCATATTTAATCCCCCCATGCTCTCTCATACCCAAGCTTTCCATGTGATTTTCTTGTGGGCCCCACCTCCATTTATGAGAAGGTGATGTGGGCCCTGGATGTGGATATTGGATTGGATTTTTGGATCCAAATCCAAATCTAAATCCACATATATGTTTGGATTTGGATCTGGATATATATGGTCCAGATCCAATCCAAAGCTAAATTTCTGACTCCTTCATGGTGTGTTCGAAACGAACGGTTTGTGCGGGGCCTAACAGCATCAGTACTCCGTCTTGCGTTGGGTCTTCACCAACATTGTCGTTCGCTCCTCTTTTCACCTTCTGGAGATCATTTCAAGCAGTTTGTTGATAACAGGGGCTTGGATGTTTGAGATCCTGGTGATGAATCTGATACGAGAGTTGATGTGCCGTGCTCGATATATGCTCCGATTTCGGGCTCTCTTTCGCTCCTCTGGTCCTGCTTTCATCAGGCCAAGTTGCTTTGCGGGGTTTCAAAACATCTTTTAAAAGGTTTTAAAACTATATCATACATATTTTAAAACATATATAGTTTAAACATATGCACAGGTTTTCCTGAAAGACTCCTAGGTTTTCAGACTCAAAATAGCCCTTTGGGGTAGCTTTTGCAAAACTAGGTGTGTTTGAGAAAATCGTGGGATTTTGGGGTGTTTATAGATGCCCCTCTTTGGCATTATCCAAATTGATTTGGATAATGGCAAAGACGACAAACACTCCTTTTAATGTCTCCCTAGATCTATCCATGAAAATATGGGATCGTCCCAATCTTTAGCAAAATCTCTCTTTTATAACCCTAGTAGGAGGGGATATCACACCAAAGGGATATATATATGGAATCTGGTCCTAAAATGGGATCATGTTATGCAAATGTCCATGCGTGGGTATGCAGATGCATGACATGGATGGGATGCCAAGAATGGCGATCTCCCAGAGACCGGATGACATGGTCAAACTCTTGAGACTTACAAAGGCCTGCTGCTCTAAGTGAGCAGACCCTATGCTGCTCGATGTTCGATTTTTCAAAATCTATTTACAAAAGGAAAACTGCTTTGAGCTTCAATCCTAAGGATCTTGAGCTCTTCGTGTTTGCCTTTGCTTAAGTCTTGACACTCGCTAATCTAGCGGAGGTTTTACAAGAAAACAAGCTACATTTCAAGATTTCTATGTCTTACTCGAAACGTTGAATTCTCAAACAAAATGAAATTAAAGTAAGTAAATCCTATTTTTACTTTAGGATTCCTCGAAATGAACCACGTTCATACTTGGGATAAGCCAGGGATAGGGAAGAGATACCACGGTCCCTTCTGAAGCATCCCGTGGTTTAAGGCATCGAAGGCAGAAAACTGCTCTTTTTGAGCTTTTTGGCCTCTTTTCCCTTTTTTTCATAAAGGGTCTCCCTTTGGGAGTATTTTTTTTCTTTAATCCCTCTTTTTCACAAGAGATTCGATTTTTTCTTTTTGATTCTGGTTTCTTTCTTTTGGAAAGAGACTTTGGATGGGAAATTCCCTTTATTTTGGCCAAGTTTTCCTTTTGGAAGGAGAAGAGAAGAGGGGAGGACTTATCCCAAGGTCACACTCGATCCACTCCAGATCAGCCTATTTAGAATTAGCACGTACTACTTGCAAGTATCTTGCTATATTGAACTAGGCCTTTCTTTGTAAGAAGAAGGATTTTGAAATGTAACCACGAATTTGAAAGACTCCACTCTTTCACAAGTGTGAATTCTCTCACTCAGGGTCACACAATTCGCCTTTGAACCTTACTTTCAAAGTTTCAAAGCAGTTATCCCTAAGGGTTTTCGAAAATGGGGATTTAACCCAAATCCTACACATAATACTTCTTTAAGTACTGAATATTGATAGGATCTGCTAAATTCCTACCTTCTACATCGATCAACCAATATGAGTTGTTCGTGGTGGTTGCACGTACAACATAGGGTCCATCCCACTTGGGGCGCCACTTTCCAAGTGGATGTGGGCCACGATAGTGGATGATTTTTAAAACCAGATCCCCCACTTCAAAGTGGCGACGTCTCATGTGTTTGCCATAATGTCGGGTTATCCTTTGCCAGTATGCATGAGCATGATCCATAGCAAGGAGTCGCCTCTCATTTAGCAAATCTAGTTCGGCCATCCTAGCATGCTGAAGCGTCTCTAGGAGGAGGTCGAGTGCGATGGATGTATGGAATGGATGGAGTTATGTATGAATGGGAAGAATGGCATTTGTGCCATAGACCAATTTGAATGGTGTGGCATTTGTGGGAGTCCGGATGGAAGTCCTATAAGCCCATAAGGCTTCATCCAACTTCTCGTGCCACGTCATACCCTTCTCTAAAGTGTTCTCAATTATGCTAATGAGAGTCTTATTCATGGCTTCAGCTTGGCCGTTGCCTTGAGGGTAGTAGGGCGAGGAGAAGTGGTGAGTTATGCCATACGTGTTGCACAACTTAACCATCCGCTCGTTTTTGAATGGGGTGCCATTATCGGACACAAGGTCTCTTGGAACCCCAAATCGAGCTAAGATATTCCTCCTAATGAAAGCCACCACATGTTGCCCCTGTACGTTGGTCAGGGAGATGGGTTCCACCCACTTGGAGAAATACTCAATGGCTGCTAAAATGAATCTATGCCCATTTGATGCTTTTGGAAAGATCGGGCCTACTATGTCAAACGCCCACATGGTAAATGGCCGGGGGCTGACCACGGAATGCAATGAAGATGATGGGATATGAATGGCGTGCCCATGCACTTGACATGGATGACACTTTCTAACATGATCGTGACAATCCTTTTTCAGGGTGGACCAAAAGTAGCCCACTCTAAGTATTTTCATTGCCATCATGTTGGCATTAACATGACCTCCGCATTCTCCATCGTGGAACTCATGCATCACAATCCTAGCCTCCTCTAGATCGACACATCTGAGTAGGATGCCGATAAAGCTTTTCTTGTATAGAACTCCACCTAGAATGGTGTATCGGGTAGAAATTTTACGGATGAATGCCTTATCTTTGGATGTGGCATCCTCAGTGAATTCCTCATTTTCTAGAAAACATGTGATGTCGTAAAACCAAGGTTTTTCAACAGAATATGAGTTATTTTGGCAAATATCCAAATCGTGTGTGGATGGGTTGGGCGCATGCCATATTTTTAAGGATCGGGTCCCTGAAATGGGATCGACCTTTAGGGCTGAACCCAAGGAGGAGAGGGCGTCGACAATGCCATTATCCTCTCTTCCTATGTGTGTGAGTGTATACGATTGGAATGACTCAACCAATCGAGTGGCCAACTCGTGATGTGGAAGTAGCTTTTCATTATGTACTTGCCAAATTTTCAAAACTTGGTTTCGAAATCCTTAAGCGTTGTATGAGGGCTTCATACTCAGCTATGTTGTTGGAACATTCGAAATCTATGCGGATTGCTATGGGAATCTCGCCCTTTTCAGGGGATATGAGGATGACCCCAGCACCAGCCCCTCGTTGGTTTCGTGCCCCATCGAAGTGCATTTTCCACACTTGGTTTTCAAAAGAGTTTGCCAAAATGTGGTTTTGAAAATGGTTTTGCAATATGCCTTCGTTAGGCATTTCATCAAATGTGGGATACGAGTCCTCCAGGGGGAACTGAACCATGTAGTCAGCTAGGGCTTGCCCCTTAATGGAGATCTGGTGATGGTATTTTAGGTCATACTCCATTAGAAGGAGTTGCCATTTGCCCAATCTACCAGTGAGAATGGGTTTTTCGAATAAGTGCTTGATTGGGTCAAGCATGGACACTATCCAGATTTCATGATCTAGGAAATAGTGTCTAAATTTCTGGCAGGCCCAAACTAGGGCCAGGCACGTCTTCTCCATGTCTTGATAATTCCTTTCGTAAGACAAGAGAGTTTTTGAAATATAACAGATGGCATACTCCTTATGGGTGTCATCCTTGTATTAAGCTAATAGAGCTCCCAAGGCATTCTTATGCATAGAAATGTAAAGCAAAAGAGGTTTTCCTTGCTTCAGAGGATTCAAAACAAGGGGATTAACCAGGTATGCCTTTAGTCTCTCGAAGGACTTTTGGCAGTCATCATCCCATGAAAATTTTGTGCCCTTCCTCAACAGTTTGTTGAAGGGTTCGCATCTAGTCGCCAGTTTTGATATAAATCGGCGAATGGACTGTAATCGACCTTGGAGGCTACGAATTTGTGTGAGATTGGAGAGTGGAGTCATGTCTATGATGGCTCGACACTTAGAGGGGTCGACTTCTATACCCCTTTGGCTCACGATAAAGCCTAGAAGCTTTCCGGATTCTACCCCGAATACACATTTTTTAGGGTTTAGCTTTACTTTGTAAAGTCTAAGCCTTTCGAAAATCTTTTGCAAATATTCAATATGAGTGCATCGGGTTTTGGATTTTGCCAAGAGATCATCTACATACACTTCTATGAGCTCATGAATCTGATCATGAAAGATCGTGGTCATGGCTCTTTGATATGTCGTGCCGGTATTTTTCAAACCAAAGGGCATGACTTTATAGCAGTACGTGCCCCACGAGGTTGTGAATGTGGTCTTACCCTGATCTCGTGGACTTAATTTAATTTGATTATACCCTAAATAGCCATCCATAAATGAAAACATCTCGTGATTTGCAGTACTATCGACTATCAAATCTATGTTTGGTAAAGGATAATTATCCTTTGGAGTGGCTTTATTGAGGTTTCTGAAATCGATGCATATTCGAATTTTCCCATTGGTTTTTCGAACCACAACGATGTTTGATAACCAATCAGAATACGCAATGGGTTTTATAAATCCGGCTTTTAGCATATCTTCTAAACCCTCTTTGACTTGTGCGTGTATATTCGGATGTATTTTCCTAAGCTTTTGCTTTATGGGTTTTATATCCGCATCTAAGGGAAGACGATGTTCGACAATGCTGGGATCTATGCCCGTCATGTCTTCATACGTCCATGCAAACACATGTAAGTAGGTTTGTAGAAATACAATGAATGCTGATCTTTCATGTTCATGCAAACATGCGCCTACTTTAATGAGTCTGGGATTGGAATCACTCCCTAGGTTCACCTCTATGAAATCTCCTCCTACTGAATTGGAAGGTCTTTCAAAATCGAGAATTTTATGAAATTCTGGGAACTCAAAAGTGGAATCTTCCTCAAGGGGATCCACTTCTGGGGTTTCGATCATTCTCGTGGGTTATAGACCCGAGGGAATTTGATGTGTGAGTTTTCAAAAGACCTGGTTTTACATTGGGAATTTCAATTGATTTCGAAATTTTTGGTCTGGTTATGCAAACAACGTTCCTTTCGAAATCCTTTCCTTTTTCCAAAGCCTTACTAGGAGCAGCTATGTACAACATCTTTTTGGTATTTTGTAGATTTTTGACTTTTTTGTGTTTTTGCAAAACAAGAACTTGAGGAACTATACAAACTATCTTATTTTCGAGTTTTTGATTTTCCAATGTTTTTGGATTTTGCAATTTTTTCATTTTTTTGATTTTGAGTTTTTCAAATGTTTTTGTATTTTTGTATTCCATCATACCTACAAAGGAAAAACACTACGGGTTAGACTCGGAATAAGAGGTCCAAATCGTAGGTTTCTTCTAGGGTAGGCTCCAGGGCACCCTTGACCCAAGTGGTCACAGGGGGTGGCTCTAGTGGTATTTTGGGAGTATAGCCGATCCCATATCGGCTTGGGTTGGCCCTAGGAAAGATTGGCTCTAGGAGACGCTGGTTTTGTGCCCCTAGACTTTTATAGGGCGCATAGCCCATGTTCAACAGCATGTTCCACGATTTTTTGTTTTTTGAAAAATTTGAATATAAATCGTGGTCCTAGAACTTGTTGTCGTCCATATCATGCACGTATGGCTTCTTGTCAAGGGGTTTTGGAAATAAAGGATGTTTGGGTCTTCTTACAAGGGTCAGAACTTTGAGGGGGCTAGGCTTGGGTGGCCCCTTCACATATATGACCTTCCTAGGGTTGTTTAACACGAGCCTTGGTGGCTCGACCATGGTCTACCCCAGATTAGCCTCATGGGCCTAGGAACTCGACAAACAAGGGGAGTTTATGGTCCCCTAAAGTTGAGGGTGACTCTCAGCTAGGATCACCACGACTTGGTTCCTGAAAGGGATTTTAACACACTTGTGGAAGGTGGATGGCACAGCGCACAAGCTGTGTATCCAGGGCCTTCCCAACAACAGGTTATAATAGGGGTGGATGTCCAAGACATGGAACACCCCCGTGTGTGTGATCCCTCCCGTTTCCATAGGAAGTTCGATTGATCCTAAGGGTCTAGATGCATTTCCATTGTATCTAGTGATAACGATGGAACTTGGGTTTACAGAAGTCAAGGTGACTCCGATTTGATACGCCACATGAAGTGGAAGGATGTTGAGCCCTCCTCCCCCATCGACTAGGCACCTGTCCAGAGAGTGGTTATTCAGAACCACCTCGATATGCAAGGCCTTGTTATGGGCTTCGTAGGGTCTATCTACATCATCTTCCGAAAAGGTGATGGGCGATTTTGCTCCTATTGATGCCACTTGGTCAGACAGGGATTCAAGGGTTATATTCGAACTAACCTTAGCTCTTTCTAGAATTTTCTCTAGCACGAGTCTATGCCTAGGCGAAGTTTGTATTAGCTCTAGGATGGACATGTGGATAGGAATCTTTGAAAGATGGTTTTCGAAATCATAAGGGTTTAAAATAATTTTCCCATTATCTACTTTCGGCAGAACTCTAGGAATACATGCTTTTGAGGGGCCAGGCACACTCACCACCTTTTTAGCACTTTGTAGGTGCGGGGATTGATAGATCCTTCCAGATCTTGTTACTTCCCCCACGACCAACCTAGGGTTCGCACCTAATATGGCTCTAACCGCGAGTTTTGGAGCACCTTGAATCTTTAAAACTGGTTTAGCCGGGGATTCAGCTCTTGGTGGTCCCTGGATGATTACTTGGGGGGGCTTCTTATAAAGTACAAGGGTAGACGCACAAGTGGATCGACCAGACTCAGATGGATGCGCTAGATCTTTTGAAAAGGTGAGAGTACATACCTCTTTTCCTTTCCCACTGCTACTGGCGTGCTTGGGAAAGGATTCTTTAAAGATAGCTTGAGTTGGCTTGGGTTCCTCAGTGACCTGGAGTCGGCCCTCTGCTATCAAGTTCTCAATCTTATTAAGGAGGGAGAATCACCGCCTTGTATCATGGCCTTTGAGCCGATGATACTTGCAGTACTTGTTTAAAAACCCTTCGTTCGAAGTGACTCCCTCGGGAATCTTGGGTAGTTCGATCATGCCTTTGACAAGTAGGAGGTCTAGGACCTCCGTCACAGGTTGATGGCACTTGCCGGGCTTGGATCCACTCAGACATTGGCGATTTTATGGGGCTTTACCCCTTTGTCCACAGTGGACGGCCCGTAGTTGATGGGCTTCTCCAAGCGGGTTTTCGAAATAGCACTTCCTTTCCATAAGTGATCGTATATCCCTTTCTTCAAATTGGTTTCGAAAAGGGATGTTTTTGATATAAACTTATGGAAAGTTGAGATTTTATGAAGAGAGAGAAGGGTCTTTAACTCATTTTTAAAATTATCCAGGATGAGCATGACTTCGGATATTGGCTCTCGCACTTGCTCTAAATGGGACCTCCATCGAATAATGAAGGCATGTACGTCTTCGTTCATGCCTTGCTTTGTATCCCTTAAAGTGTTTAAAGTCAGCGTGACTTCTACGTTATGTGCAAATCTTTGCATAAAGCAGTTCGCTAACTCTTCTACGTTAAGGGATAGAGGGAACCAATACACCCATTTCATCGAGTCCTTTTTCTTCTTATGGGCTCGACGTGAGAAAAGTTGCAGGTGAGACCTAGGGTCTCCCATGCCATCATACAGATAGAAGTTCGGTATTTCATCGTCACTGTCTGTTTCATAATCCATAGGTAGGAAATCAGACAGGGCGTAACTCATTTTCTCTTTACTTTGTCCTTTTAGCAGCTGTTGTAGGGCTTTACGGTCCTTTTGTGTGAAGAAGGACTCCTAGTATTGGTTGCCTTCCATTACGGAGGCCTCTTTATGTTTGCGAGGTTTTTCAGGTCTTTTCTTGGCCTTTTGTTCACCATTCGATGAACATTAATCGCCTGCTTCAGCCTCTTGGCTAAGAGCATCAATTTTGGCCTCGAATTCCCTTCTCAAATCTTCTATCTCTTCTAGTTTGTTTTTATTTTTCAAAACCCTCCTAGAGTGAGAACTTGATGCGCATGAGCCTTGGCTCGACACTTCATTTGGACTTGATTTCGACGTGCTTTCAAGCCTTCAAAATCCTATGTATGAAGTACAAAAAGAGTTTAAAAATAACACATTTGGAAAAAAAAATTCGCAAGGTTTCTTATATGACTCGATTTTCAAAAGACTCACGTCCCACCGGGTGTGCCAAAATATGTAGACGACGAAAAATCCCCGCCTCTAGTTCTTAGGCCTTGAGCGGATCTCTTTGTGTGTCTAAGTCATATTTAAGCAAAAGGGCATGCCAGCTAGCTTGCTTAAGCTAGCGAAGAAATATTTTGAAATCTGACTTCTATCGTGGCGACTGTGAGCAAACAAGCTCTTTTCATCGCAGACCTTCTTACACCGATGCACAAGGGTCAATCTGTACGCTTAGAAAATCGAGTTTTAGATATGATAACCTAGGAAAGTGTTTGAGGTGTTCGATTTGGGCGGATTTGTATGCTTTTCAAGTTTTATTTCATGTGGATTTGCACGTGCCTATGTCTTTCTTTTTATCCCTTTTCGGGCTAACTAGGTGTGTGTATGCACACGTGACCTAAGTGGGGCGATTTTGAGCGGGACTGTGGGGTTTGCTTTGATGCAATATGCGTCCTAACTCGTGGTATGGCGTATATGCAATGCAAACTCACGCAACTCCAAAGGGAAAACCCGAATTGAAAAACAATGCGGAAGGGAAATGACTTAATGTAAATTGCAAAAGGGAAATTGCAAAAGGGAAATATGGCTATATCTTAAGAGCGGAAAGGCTCCATTGTGCAAGTGTGTGCCGTGTATATATGTAAAGACTACGCACACTATTGAACCTTAAAACCCAAATCTTAAAGATATAGCCAAAAGGGAAATACTTATAATATATATGGGCCCGAAGGTCGCCAACGTGTGCGTGGGTATTGTGTGTATATTGAAAGACAACTCACACGACTTGTAAATGAAACCCAAATATAATTGCAATATGGCCTTAACTAAGGTCTTGGGAGTAAGGGTGAAAGCTCAATGTGTGTGAGTGTAGAATAGAAGTACTATGCACACAACATAAATGAAACCCAAATATAATTGCAATAGGCCTTGACTAAGGTCTTGGGAGTAAGAGCGAAAGCTCAATGTGTGTGAGTGTAGAATTGAAGTACTATGCACACAACATAAATGAAACCCAAATATAATTGCAATATGGCCTTGACTAAGGTCTTGGGAGTAAGAGCGAAAGCTCAATATGTCTGAGTGTGGAAATTGAAAGACAACACACACAACTTAAACAAAACCCACGCAACTTAAATTATATAAGTATAGCTATATCTTAAGGGCTGATTAGGCCCATGTGTGTGTCAAAATCGTGTGCAGCTAAGAGCGGAATAGGCTCAAGTGCACGTGTGTGTGGGTGTGCCAAACCACATTATTACAAGCGGGGGGAGACAACGCTCCATTATTACAACCCCGTATCAAATTTAATTAAACATAAGCAAGTCTATAACAAGGATTGAGTTAGGCACTTACGTATAGCTGGTCCGGGCGTGACTTGCTTGCGCTTGGGCTAGTGAGTCGCCTTGGGCTGCAAGGGGGAGCTCCTTGGATGGGCGCAGCAAAAGAAGGTGCGGGCCGGATGGCAAAGGTGTAGGCGGGTGGCGCCTTGGCGCTAGCCGAGTGGATGGGGGTGCTACCTTGGCTGAGGTTGGGGTGCTTAGGGAAGGTAAGGATGCTAGTTAGGGTGTGTCTAAGGAAAGAGGGGGCAGGTCTTAGGGAGAGGTAAAGTTTAGGGTGTTAGGCACGGCTGGGTAGGATAGGAGGGGCAGGTGGTGCAGTTGGGTGGAGTGGCTGAATGATGGAAGGTGGCAGGTTGCAGCCGGGTGGATGGGAGGTTAGCTAGGCTAAGGGAAGGTGGTGATTATGTGGCTAGGAATGGAGGGGAGTGGAGAAGAAGTGGGGTGGAGATGGGGTACTAACTGGAATGAAGGCTGGCCGAAGGGTGAAGGTGGCGGGTGGAAGAGATGTTGCCGAAGTGGAGGAAGGTTGCAGCCGGTGGCGTGGAGTGGAGCTGGCCGAAGGATGGAGGTGGCATGGAGTGGAGCTGGCTGAAAGATGGAGGTGGCATGGAGTGGAGCTAGCCGAAGGATGGAGGTGGCATGGAGTGGAGCTGGCCGGGTTCCAAGGGGGGAGCAAGTGAGAGAAGAGAGAAAGGGATGAGAGAGGAGAGGAAGGGCTGAATTGCCCAAGAATTTCATGAAAAACCCGCCCCAAGACGGGGGGTTTTAATAGGTTTTTGTGGGGTCGGTTTGGGCTGGTATTGGGGACGGTGGTTTGGGGGTATGGTGGTGGTGGTTTGGGGATATGGTGGGCTAGGCATTTAGGTGGGCCAGATATTTGTCTTGGGTGGTGTAAACACCCCGAAATTCCACGAATTTCTCAAACCCATCTGGTTTTGTAAAAGCAGCCCCAAAGGGCTATTTTGAGTCTGGAAACCCAGGAGCCTTCCAGGCAATCCTGTATATATGTTTTAAACTTTATATTTCAAAAATACATGATATGGCTTTTGAAAACCCTTTTAAAACATGTTTTGAAACCCTGAAGCAGCTTGGCCTAATCCAGATAGGACCAAAAAAGCAAAGGAGAGCCCAGAACCGGAGCACATGTCAAAACCGGCACAACAACTCTCGTATCAAATCCACACCCCCAGGATCTCGAACGTCCAAGACCCTGTTATCATCGAAACATTGTTTCAAGTCATCTCCGAAAAGCGAAAACAGAGACGGACGATCATGTTGGCGAAGACCCAACGGAGACGGAGCACTGATGTTGTCAGGCCCCGCACAAACCGTTCGTTTCAAACACAGCTCGAAGGAGTCAGAGTTCAGTTTGGATCAGATCTGGACCGTATATATCCAGATCCCAATCCAAACCCATGTATGCATCTGGATTTGGATTTGGATTCAAAAATCCAATCCAATATCCATATCCATGGCCCACATCACCTTCTCATAAATGGAGGTGGGGCCCACTTGAATTTCACGTGGGATTATGGGCATGAGAGAGAGTGGGGGTGGATAAGATCAAGTGTGTGTTGTAATTAAGCTTGACTTGTGTGTCAAGTTTGGGGTTAGTCATGTGGGTTAGCCTAATTAAATGGGTTTAAGCTTGTAATTAGCCAAAACCTAACCTAGGGCTGCACCAACATGATGTGGTTAAGGTCTATGGGCCATGCAAAGGGAGCTCCTTCACCTAAACCTAACCAAAAATACCTAATCCTAGCCTTCCACCCTAATCCGCCCCTAATTTGAACCTAATCACCTATCCTACTTCCCTAATCCCGGCCTAATCCCAACCTAATCACCTAACCCACTTCCCTAATCCTTCCCTAAACCTAGGTTAATTTCCCTAAACCTAGTCTAATCCTAGCCTAATCACCTAACCTAGCCCACTAAACCTCACCCTAGAACCAACCCACCTAACCAAACCCTAAACCGCTAAACCACCCTTAGCCCACAACCTACCCAAACCACTTGTATTTAAAATATCTGGCCCTACCCCTTTCCAGCCCACCTTATTATCATACCACCCTACCTAAACCACCTAACCACTACCCCAAACCCAGCCCTAACCGACCTAACCCAGCCCTATATAAACCCCCCCCCTTGGGGGCGGGTTTGACAACCAAGCAGCCCACCCATTCCCAGTCGGGTCCTCTACTTCCCCAAGTCCAGCCGAATCCCACCTGCTCCACCTGCTCCACATCCCACCACCGCCTGCTCCACATCCCGCCACCACCTACACCACTGCCTTTCAGCCGAACGTCACCACCATCGCCACCATCATCCGGCTGATTCCCTTCCACCCGCCACCACTTCTTCACTCGGTAAGTACCCTACGTCTTGCCTTACTCCTTCTTCACTCCCTCTCCACTCTCAGCCACCTAATCCACTCCCCTATCACCCTAACACCAGCCCTTCCACTTGCTGCCACCCTTCTCACTCAGCCGAACCCATAGCACCCTAACTACCCGCCACCACCTAGACCTTTAGACCCATTTGGCCACCCTATCCGACTCCCTAAAACCTGCCTGTGTCATCCTAATACACCTACTACAACCACTACCACCTGGCCCCATATCCTAGCTAGCTCCCCTACCTTACATCACTCCTAGCCACTCCAACTACCCGCCACAACTAAGTCCTCCTAGTCGGCCACTCCAACCGACTATCATTTCATTCGGCCACCCTAGTAACCCGCCAACCCTAGGTGATTCGTTAGACCTTCCCTTAGGTTCACCCTTTGCACAACCTATCTTAAAACTAAACCCTATTCCTTAGCGACCCTACTTAGGTCCTTTAGCCCAACACGCCCAAAAGAGCCCCTCCTTAACAACCGGCCATCTTCAAGGCGCTCTTCCGTGCACCAAGAACATCCGGCCAGCACCTCCCCTTGCCGTTCAACCTCACGGAGCTCCCTTTTGCAGCCCAAGGCGAAGGCCAAGCCCACGCTCAAGCAAGCCATCTTCGGACCAGCTATTAGTAAGTGCCTAACTCGGTCTTTAGTTGTATACTTGCTTGAGATTCAATTTGATACGGGGTTGTAATAACGGAGCATAGTCTCCCCCCGCTTGTAATAACGTGGCTTGGCACACCCACACACGTGCACTCTCATAGTTGTGCACGATTTTGAACGCACATGGGCCTAATCAGCCCCTAATACATAAGTATATACATATACTTTAATTTTGTAGGGTTTTGCTTAAGTTGAGTGTGTTGTCTTTCAATTCAAGCACTCACAGACATTGAGCCTTCGCTCTTATTTGAAAGACCCAAGTAAGGGCCGTGTTATACTATTTGGGTTTCATTTCATGTCGTGTGTGTTGTCTTTCAATTCAAGCACTCACACACATTGAGCCTTCGCTCTTATTTGAAAGACCCAAGTAAGGGTCGTGTTATACTATTTGGGCTTTCATTTCATGTCGTGTGTGTTGTCTTTCAATTCAAACACTCACACACATTGAGCCTTCGCTCTTATTTGAAAGACCCAAGTAAGGGCCGACTTATACTATTTGGGTTTAATTTCATGTTGTGTGCGTAGTACTTCAATTCAAGCACTCACACACATTGAGCTTTCGCTCTTACTCCCAAGACCTTAGTCAAGGCCTACTACAGTTATATTTGGGTTTCATTTCATGTTGTGTGCGTTATTCAAGCACTCACACACATTGAGCTTTCGCTCTTATTCCCAAGACCTTAGTCAAGGCCATACTGCAAGTTATATTTGGGTTTAATTTCATGTCGTGTGTGTAAGTCTTTCAATTCAAGCACGCACCCACATTGAGCCTTCGCTCTTATTTGCAAGACCCGAGTAAGGGCCCATATATCTATTCTATATACATATCTCCCTTCGGCATTTACTTTACAAGTCATTTCCCTTCGGTTATTTTCCTTCGGTTATTTCCCTTCAGTATTGTCTTTACATTCGGGTTTTCCCTTTGGAGTAGCTTGAGTTTGCATTGCATCTACGCCATACCACGAGGTAGGATGCATATTGCATCAAAGCAAGCCCCGCTCGAATTCGTCCATGTAGTGGAGTGTTCATAACACACAAACTAGGTGGCCCATAAAGGGATAAAAGGAAAGACTTAGGCACGTGCAAAATCACGTGATCTAAAATCTGCAATCGTATCTAAAAAACCCGAATTAGACACCTCGAACCGCTTCGTAGGCTTTCTATCCCAAAAACTCGATTTTTGCAAAGCGTACAGACTGACCCTTGCGCATCGGTGCAAGAAGGTCTGCGACGACAAGAGCTCACTTGCTCACAATCGCCACATTAGAAGTCAGTTTAGAATATATCTTTGCTAGCTTAGGTAAGCTAGCTGACACGCCCTGTTTACATAAATAGGCCTTAGACGCACGAGAGGATCCACTCCAAGCCCAGGAAAGGCGGGGAGGCGTGGGGATTTTTCGCGCGTCTACAGGTGGTTTTAGGGATATGGTGTGCTAGGTGATTAGGTGGGCTGGTTTAGTGGTTTAGGGCTTAACTAGGTGGGTTGGGCTTAGGGTGAGGTTTAGTGAGGTGGGTTAGGTGTTTAGGCTAGGATTAGGGTGAGGTTAGGGGGATTAGGCTAGGTTTAGGGAAGGATTAGGGAAGTGGGTTAGGTGATTAGGCTAGGATTAGGGAAGTAGGTTAGGTGATTAGGATAGGATTAGGTCGGGATTAGGGGGAAACGACTATGTAAAGGGGGTTTAGCTTAGGATTAGGGTTAGGAGCATCCCTTTGCATGACCCATGGACCTAGTTGCATCAAGTTGGTGCAGCCCTAGGTTAGGTGTAGGTGCATACAAGCTTAAACCCACACTCATTAGGCTAACCCACATGATTAACCCCAAAACTTGATACAAATGTCAAGCTTAACACATGTTCACTCATATTTAATCCCCCCATGCTCTCTCATACCCAAGCTTTCCACGTGATTTTCTTGTGGGCCCCACCTCCATTTATGAGAAGGTGATGTGGGCCCTGGATGTGGATATTGGATTAGATCTTTGGATCCAAATCCAAATCCACATATATGTTTGGATTTGGATCTGGATATATATGGTCCAAATCCAATCCAAAGTTGAATTTCTGACTCCTTCATGGTGTGTTCGAAACGAACGGTTTGTGCGGGACCTGACAGCATCAGTACTCCGTCTTGCATTGGGTCTTCGTCAACATTGTTTGTGTCTACACCCGGGTTGTAATATTTGTGCATGAACATGATCGCACCCATGAGCACTTGAGCCTTTCCGCTCTTAAACTGGTGGATGAACACGATCACACACACGTGCACTCAAGCCTTTCCCCTCTTTACACCCACAAAGCACTCAAGCCTTTCCACTCTTAAATTGTTGGTTTAAACACGAGTACACCCACAAAGCACTCGAGCCTTTCTGCTCTTAAATTGTTGGTTTAAACATGAGCACACCCACAAGCACTCGAGCCTTTCCGCTCTTTACACTCACGTGCACTCGAGCCTTCTCGCTCTCTTAAGCTAAACATATATATATTTAAATTCGCATGGGTTTACTTTCATGAAAGTAAAGTGAGTTGCACTTAAATTCGCGTGAGTTTACTTTGTGAAAGCAGAGTGAGTTGCACTTAAATTCGCATGAGTTTACTCTCGTGAAAGTAGAGTTGCACTTAAATTCGCGTGAGTTTACTCTCGTGAAAGTAGAGTTCCACTTAAATTCATGTGAGTTTACTTTCGTGAAAGTAGAGTTGCAATTTACATTTGGGAAAAATTTTATTTACAAATTTTTTTGGGTGTTTACACTTTCATAAGTGGTTGTCCTAGATGCATGTACTCTCTCTTTGTGTTTTCATATTTTTTTGTAGTTTTGGGATGGGTGGTTTATACTTGGGCCTAGAAGGTTTAGTGAAATTAGATAAAGAAGGTTCAACTCTAACACTTATTACTTTCTAAGATTTTACCCCACCATCTGGGGTAGACGACCCTCTCGCTTTGGCCTTGAAGAGAAGTCCTTAGCTTTCCAAAGGTCCTCATACACTCCCTTTTTTAGGTTTGCTTCGAAAAGTGATGACTTTTTGATAAGTTTTTCAAAAGTACTGATTTCATGAAGAGAGAGGAGGGCTTTTAAATCAGTTTAAAAATCAACATCACCACACAACCCTCGAATATGGGCTCCTTGACATGCCGAGGCAAAGATTTCCATCTCACAATAAAGGCATGGGTGTCCTCATTGTAAGCTTGCTTAGCATCTCTCAACGTGTTGAGAGTTGGAATAACCTCTATGTTGTGTGAGAATCTTTGAATGAAACAATTGATAAGCTCTTTGAAGGTAATGAATTGGCTCAAATCATATGAGGTCATCCATTTAGATGCATTCTCCTTGAGTGAGTGTGGGAACCAATAGACCAACTAGGACATGTCCTTCTTTTTCTTGTAGGCCTTGAGGGAAAAGAGTTGCAAATGAGATTTAGGATCTCCATTGTCATCATATAAATGAAAGTTTGACATTTCGTCCTCACAATCGGTTTGATAATCAGATGGTAAGAAATCCAATAGTGAGTAGACCTTTTCCTTTGATTGGTCTTTCAACAATTTTTGTATGACTCTCTTATCTTTTATGGTGAATGACTCGAGGTTTGACTCTTCTTCCTCAAATTTTGAAATCGGTTTGGTATTTCAGACATGGTTTGTTCTCTTATGAACCCGGAATTATTTTCCATGAGAAGAGCAAGATTCAACTACGTCGATCTCTTGGCTTAGGGCAACGATCTCTCTGTCAATTATGAACTCTCTCAGCTCTCTCTTTAAAGAGACAAATCTATCTTCTCGGGTTTTAGAAAGTGATTTATAAGACTTTCCTCACTTTTGAAAACCGACTTGTGGAGTTTGATGAGGCCCTACTCGACACATCCCCAATAGAACCTTCTGAACTTTACATGGTATGTTCTTGAAAATTTCAAACCTTTGGCCCTATCTTTTTGTGCCTTCAAACAATGATGACCCTCTTTTGCAATGATATTCTACAAAATGATTGATATTCTTGAGCTTACAAGGACTCAGGAGTTATACTTGAATTAACCTTGGCTCTTTCTAAGATTTTTTCTAAAAGTAGTCTATGCCTAGGAGAGGTTTGTATCAACTCTAGGATGGACATGTTTATCGGGATCTTAGAAAGATGATTTTCAAAAGGTAAGCGGGATCTTTTCGTCGCAGACCTTTTTGCACCGATGTGCAAGGGTCAATCTGTATGCTTAGAGACTTCGTTTGGAAGAAGTTAAACCTCAAAATCGATTTTGAACAAATAGGTGTTTTGAAATCATGCACTTGGTGAGTTTTTTATTTTATGAGGGTTGGATGACCCTAAGTCTTTCGATTTTATCTACTTAGGCACGATGTGTGTGCATCAAATGGCCTAAGTCTTGGCGTGTTTGCACGATTGGTTCGGGGTTTATTTGATGTAGGTATGCACTCTAGCTCGAGTATGGCGAGTATGCAATACAACTCACACAACTTGAATGTAAAACCCAAAATTTAAAGACTTAGCTGAAGGGAAAACTCAAATTGAATGCAACTCAACGACTTTGAATGTAAATTGCAGAAATTTAAATATATCTATATCTTAAGAGCGGAAAGGCTCAATTGTGTGCGTGGGTGGTGTATAAATTGAAATGCAACTCACGCAACTAAACCGTAAAACGTAGCAAAAGGGAGATATAGATATATAAGAGCGGAAAGGCTCAATGTGGCATGTGTGTATGTGTATAAATTGAAAGACAACACACACGACAGAATTTAACAACCCCAAAACGAATTGCAATACAGCTCTTATTAGAGTCTTGGGAGTAAGAGCGAAGGCTCAATGTGTGTGAGTGTGGAATGGAAAGACAACGCACACAACTTGAATATAAACCCAAATCGAATTGCAATACGGCTCTTATTAGAGTCTTGGGAGTAAGAAAGAAGGCTTAATGTGTGTGAGTGTGGAATGGAAAGACAACGCACACAACTTGAAAATAAATCCACACAGCTGAATATATATAAATAGAGCTATATCTTAGGGGTTGTCAAGGCCCGTGTGTGCAAAAGTGTGCAACTAAGAGCGGAAAGGCTCAAGTGCACGTATGTGCTTGTGTATCATGCACATTATTACAACCCGGGGGGAGACAACGCTCCATTACTACAACCCCGTATCAAAATTTAATTAAATACCAAATGTAAGGACTTACAACTCACCTAGCCTGCTATGTGGGGTGTGTCTAGGATGCGTACGCCTTGCTTGTGGAGCTCGGGTCACATGGAAGTGGAACCGGAGAGCTTTGAGGCTTGGGAACCCTTGAGGACTTGGGAGAGGTGTTTGAGTGGGCTTTGTATGGGCTTGGTATGGACTGATTTTAGGATGACTTGAGCCAAGGTGGCTCGAGTTTGGTTTGAGGTGAGCTTAGAGCAACTCGGGCTGACTTGGTGCAGCCTGGGTCTAGGCCTTGGAAGGGTCTGTTTTAGGATGACTCGAGCCAAGGTGGCTCGAGTTTTGTTTGAGGTGAAACCCTAACTAGGTTAGGTTCAGTTGCAGTCAAGGCCAGGGCAGGCCGGCCAGGGCTGTTTTAATGTGGTCTTGACCTAACCAGGTTAGGTTTAGGATGACTCGAGCCAAGGTGGCTCGAGCAGGGTCTTGGGAGTTCAGCCGAGGGAAGCGGCCAGGTATGGTGTCTTGGGCACGGGCTGGCTAAGGCGAGTCACAGCCAGAGATATGTGGCCAAAGGAAACGGCCTACCTTGTGGCAGGTCGGGGGCTTTGGTTGTGTGGATGATACACGGCTTGCACGAGCAGGCCGTGGGCTTGCGGGTGTGGATGATACACGGCCTGCACCGGCAGGCCGTGGGCTAGGGGGTGAAGGAAGGACACGGCCTACTCTAGCAAGCCGTGGGGGTTTGGGAATAGGTGGCCTACCAAGTGGCTGGCCCTGCCCTTGGTAAAGGAAGGGAAGCACGGCCTGCACTCGCAAGCCTTGTGGGGCTTTTAGGGAGAGGGCCTGCCGAGTGGCAGGCCTTTGGGGTTTTGGTTAAGGGATGGCCTGCCAAAGGGCAGGCCTGGTGGTTGGGAATAGGTGGGGCACGACCAGCAACTAGCCGTGTGTTTTGTGTTAGGGAGAAGTCGGCCAAAGTAGGCCGAGCTTGGGGTGGTTTGGATGGGGTTCGACCAAGGTAGGTCGAACCAGGTTTTGTCTAGGGTAGAGCTCGGCCAGCAACTGGCCGGGCTAGGTGGTAGTTTAGGGGGCTTAAGGTAGGTCTAAGCAAGGTGGGGCGGTGAAGGATAGTGGCTAGGTTTAGTTTAGGTGCAGGTGAGTGAGAGCCAAGTGCAAGGTGCACTCGGCTGCACTTAGGGAAGGGAGAAGGTTAAGGTGGTGGTGGGTTTAGGCGGTGCAAGTCAAGGAGGGAGGCCGGCTAGGTTGGGTTCAGCCAGCTAGGGCAGGTCGGTTGGTGGGCTGAGCTAGGGAGTGGCTCAGTTCAGGTGGAGGCTTGGATGGTGGTGGGTATGGTGGAGTGGAGTGGTGGTGCTAGGTTTAGGCGGGTTTCATGGAGTGGGTTAGGTTAGGTTTAGAGGGGTATAGAGAGAAGGGTTAGGTCTATTAGGCTTACCTTAGGTGCAGTCCCCTAGGTCCAGCCACCTCCACTCGGTCCAACCCACTTCCACGTCCGTGGTCCACATCTTGGTGCAGCTAGGGTCAAGTTGTTGCAACCCCTTGATCTATCCTTGGCCAACATGGCTCAAGCCCACTTCATTCATGAGCCCACATGGCTAGGTCTATCACTCCCTCTCTCTCCTCCCAAGCATTTGCATGAACCCCTTTTGAAATGGACCCCCTCACCTCTATTTATAGACATTTGAGGTGGGTCTTGGATTTGGATTTGGGTTTGGGATTTGGATCCAGACCAAAATCCAAACACTATTTGGATCTGGATCGTGTATCTCAGATATTTTGAGATCCATATCCGATCCAAACCCAACATTTTTATGGATACGGATCTGGATATTTTGGTACAGATTTGATCCAATCCAAATACTATTTGGATTCACCCAAACACTATTTGGATTGGCCCAAATTCAAACACTATTCATTATATGGATTTGGATCTGGATATTTATGGTCCAGATCCAAATCAAAATTTCTCCGGATAGTCCTTTTTGGCTTCTCGAGGCGAACGATCTGTGCGGGCACTGGCTTCATCAGCGCTCCGTCTGGTGCTAGGTTTTCTCCAACTTTGTCCTTCGGACTCCGTCTCGCCATTCTGGACTTTGTTTTCCTTGATTTTGAGCTTTTCTTCGAACGAGCTCTGCTTTCTCTTTTTTTTATCAGGGAGTGGCTTTTTGAGACTTCAGGCTTGAATCCTTCTTCTTGTCGGGGCTCTCCTTTCGCCTTTTGTACTTGTTTTTGTATTTAAAATAGGTTGTCGTTTTGGCTCAAACGAGTTTTTTGTGTTTTTGAGAGTTTTTAAATTTTGGAAAATTCGAGGTGTTTACAGATGCCCTCTTTGACATTATCCAAATGTATTTGGATAATAGCAAAGAAGAAAAACCCCATTTTGGTTTTTCTCTCAAATTTTCTCGAGAATACACCATTTATTTCGCAAAAACCCAATTTTCTTTTACTACAGGTTGGGATTTTTAGCAAAAGGGGGTTTTTCCTAGTTATTTCCCTATATGTATGATCATGCATGAACGACTCTTTGAATGCATGCATGAGAAAAAAATTTGCTGTCTGAAGAGAGCCTTTTGAGGCTGGCTGCTCCGAGCAAGTTTTTACCCATGTCTTCTTGACATTTTCTGGGTTTTCGAGCTTTAGAGAGAGCCTTTTGAGGCTGTCTGCTCTAAACAGGTTGTACACTTATCTTTTTGACATTCGTGGGTTTTTTTCAAAATTTTTTTTTTGAAAAGGAACTCCTTTTAACTTTTATAAAAAATAACTTCCATTTTTCATACTTCCCTTCATTCGGGTTTCAATACCTGCTACTCAATAGAGGTTTTTGGGTAGAAAAACTTGGAAAACATTTCAAAGTTCCATTTCCTACAAAACAGAGTCGAGTTCTCAAACAAAATGAAATCCAAATAAGCCGATTTTATTCGTACTTTAGGATTTTCGCAAATTTGAATCTTTTTCCTCGGGGATAAGCTATAGGGATATGGGAAAGAGATACCACGGTCCCTTCTGAAGCGTCCCGTGGTTTTAGGCAAAGAATCAGAAAATCACTCTTTAGAGCTTTGGCTTTTTGTTTCTTTTTTTCACAGAGGGTCTCTCTTTGGGAGTATTTTTTCATTAATCCCTCTTTTCTTTAAAGGAGAGTAGCTCTTTGGAGGAGTTTGTATTCCCTGTTTATGAAGGAAAGACCTCTTTGGGAGGAGTTTTTTATATCTCCTTTTTCTTTTGAACGAGAAGACCTCTTTTGGAAGAGTTTTTGTATTCCCTGTTTATGAAGAGAAGACCACTTTCAGAGGAGTTTTTGTATTCTCGTTTTTTCCTTTTTCTTTTGGACACAGCCAATTTTCCTTTTTGGAGAGAAAGTAGAATGGGGGAAGGCTTATCCCTTTGGTTACTTGATTCAAACGAGATCATCCTATTTCTTAATAGCATCTGCTATTCGAAAATATTTTGATATTTTGAACAAGGCTTAATCTTGTAAGCCAGAGTTCTTTGAAATATCGCCAATTCATTTTTGGAAGACTCTACCTTTTGAAAAGTATAAATTCCTCCATTCAGGGTTATACAATCAACTTTGATCCTTCTTTCAAGAAGTTTCAAAGGAGTTCGATTTTTCAAAATCTTTTTGAAAAAGAATTTAACATAAACCCTTTTGAATATTCGGGCATTTTCGGGGTTTTCTAATTTCGACCCACAATATCAACAAATTTCAGATTTTTGTTGCCCTTTGAAGACATGGAGACATTTCTACTCGAATTGCCACCCTTTTGGGCTTTCTTTGGGGTGATATGATATGAATGTGATGCATGCTATGCACTTCATGTGACTCAAAATGGAAATACATGCTTTTATGCAATGGTGAACACATGAAATGTACCTCACAAGTCATGAAGGAGATACATTTTCAAAATTGGCTCTCCATGGAAGGTGTCTAAGGGCTTTATTTAAAAATGCCCCTAGCTTGATGGGGATGCATGATTGCGCATGGCCACATGGTGAAGGGCCATGGTTTTTGAAAAGCTTTTTGGGTGGACGATGGTATGTTCATGTCCATGCCTTTCTATGGTTTTCTAACATGATCATGATACTTTTCGCTCCAGGATGAAAACATAACCAGCCCTAAGTGATCGTCATGGCCATCAGGTTTTAGTTTTGACATGGTCTCCATATTTCATCGTGAGATTCATGTTCTTTATCCCAACACAATCAAGGTTTTCATATAAACCTGAAGTTTGAGAATCTTTCTTTTCAAAGTTGTATGTAGGGTTAAATTTTCGAAATTTTGATCCCTTTTGAGAAAGCAATTTTGGGAAATCCTCCCTTTCTATATGAAGATGGTTTTATACCAACCCTTTTGATCTAAATATGTTTTCCATACTTGGTTTTGGTCAAGCATGGTTTTTGGAATTCATTTTGAAGATCCATGCCTTCATGGGGCATTTGATCAAGTATGGGGAATGTGTCTCAAGGAGGTACTTCAACCACACGATGCAGGGCTTGTCCCTTAATGGAGTCTTGAGTTTTGAACTCATACTTTATTGAAAGGGGCTGTCATTTACTTTGCCTATCTGTTTAAGATAGGTTTTCAAAATGAGTGCTTTAGTGAACATCATTTCCTTTTAATGACATGGGAGATGATGTCTCGAATTTTTGAAGGCCTACAATAAGGCTAAGCACGATTTTTCTTTTGGCTTAGTGATTCCTGTCACATGCCAATAGAGTTTCCGAAATGTATGGCACATTTAGTATGAATAACATCTTCATTTTGATCGGATCAAGCACCCAATGCATGAATTGCAATGCTTGGGAGGTTTTTATCAAAAGAATTTTGAAAAGTTTTTGTGAAATGCTAACCCTTTTTCGAGATTCACATTTCCTTTTGAAATTTGCCTTGAAGGTGTTGGTTTTGATTCGTATGGAGACATGCCTATGAAGGCTCGATTCTTAGGGGGTCGACTCTTATTGCCCCTTTGGTTTTTCAAAACCCTGAATTCGAGTTCTAGCATGATCTCTAGACTCGATGCATATGAATGATTTCAAAGTGTAATGCATGATGCTTATGCATACACTATGGGTTAAACACATTTCTAAAAATCCCCAATTTTCCACAAGTCAAGGATTTTACTAATTTCAGGAAGCTTGGAGGTGTTTATTTCTCCTTGCTTTGGTGATTCTCGAGCTTTTCAGTTTTGAAAAAGCTCTAGGCAAAAGGGGTGGACAGGACCAGCTTTTGGATACTTGGGTTTTGGGAGTATATACAATTTTTGAAAAAGCTTTTTTACAATTTTTCGACAATGAATTTTGTACATGGCCAAAGGCTTTTGAAACAAATTTCTTTTTGGAATTTTCAGTTTTTCAAATGTTTTTGAGATTTTGAGAGTTTTCAATTTTTTTGGTTTTTGGTAATATCCAATTTTTTTGGTTTTTTCAAAAGTAGGGATCTTCCATGGAACCTACAAAGAAAATGTTCATGAATCAGACTCTAATCAGATAGGTCTAAGACATGGGTTTCGGTTTTAGAGGTTCTACAGGGCACCCTTGACCCAGATGGTCTTAGGTGGCGGCTTTGGGGGTATGGGTGGGTTGTAGCCCAGTCCATATTGTTCCCTATTAGCTCTAGGTAGGACAGGTTCTAGCCTACCTTGGTTTCGGGTTCCCAGGCCCACATAGGGTTTATATCCCATGTTTAGGATCATGTTCCTGGGCTTCTTGGTTTTTGAAAAGTTTTTATATAATTCATGCCCCTGGAACATAGAATCGTCCATGTTATGGGTATATACCCTTTCTGTTTTGGCGAAGGGGAGTTTGGATTCATGGGTAATGGAAGACTTGGGCTTCCACACAACCCCGTTGTGGGAGATTTTGTTCTCAAGGGAAGCCGTGCTTGGTCCCTTGAGGGATTTTCGATATTTCGGGGTTTTGGAAGACTTATGGTTCCAGATAACCCCATTTTGAAAGATTTTGTTCTCAAGGGAAGCCGTGCTTGGTCCCTTGAAGACTTTGGACTTTTCAGGGTGATGGAAGACTTATAGTTCCATCTAACCTGATTTTGAGAGAAATTTTCTTCAAGGGAAGCCCAGATTGCTCCCTCGAAGTTTTTGACTTGTTCCCTAGGTTCAACTCGTGGTGCCCCTAGGGATGGATTTTTTTGTCGAAGCCATAGCCTTGGTTCCAGGGCACAAGACTATGCTTGCAGAAGTGGGTTTTTCTATGGTAGGGTTATGAGCTCCTAAGATGTCGATGCATGCATTAGGGGTCTCCATGTCTACCATGTTTTGAACTTATTTTTGTTGTTGAAATTCTTTTGGGTGGTGTGGGATATTTGGCGCACCTTAAAAATTCATAAATTTTGGCACAATTTGTGGGTTTGTGTGTGCATAGGGGTTATCCAATGCATCTGATGACCCTATATGAAGAAAAGAGTTTTGAGAAGGATAGGTTTCAGGTATACCTCTTTGTGGCTTGTCTACCTTTTCAAGGTGAGAACAGGCCGATTTCCCGGGTAACTCTATTTCGAGTTCCTGTGGCTTCACGAGGCGTTCCTTTTCGAAATCATCCTGTTTTTCACTCTCGTCTCTTTGTGGGGTGTGGGTTTCATGTCCCACAGTGTGTGTGCCTAGATTTAGAAATTTCACTTGAATTTTTTGAAATTTCAAAGTTTTGATTTTCAATTTTTTTGTTTTTTTGAAAGTTTTCAAGATTTTTTTGATTTTTTGAAACAAAAACATCCTTTTCAGTTTTTTCTTTTGATTTTCGAGAATTTAGAAGTGTGGGAGTGGAGGACTCGCCCCTTTCTGGGGTTTGGCCTTTTACCTCACATCCTTCATTGAGTTTAAGATCGGTTTTCTTTTCATGATCTTTGTGTGCCCGAGATGAGCTGCTATGTGATCGATGGGCTTTAAGCTCCTTGCTTAAAGCATCCATCTTTTGAAATATTTTTTGAATATCAGCTAGCTCCTTTTGGGCCTTTTCTGTTTTGAAAACCTCTCTTAGCCTACACAATGAGGATTTTGTGGGTTTTTGCTCCATTTTCTGCAACTTCTAAGTATGCACGATTTTGGAAAAACACCTTTTTTTGAAAATTTGAGTGTAACTTGTTTGTTTGAAGTCTACTTAAGTCCCTCGTCCCATCGAGCGTACCAATCTTGTAGACACCGAAAATTTTCAACTCTGGGTTCTTAGGCCTGAAGTGAACCTTTTCGCAATCTAGGTTCGCTTTTAGGGCGTGCCAGCTAGCTTACTCAAACTAGAGAAGTATATTTTGAAATATCTGACTTTTAAAAGGCAATTGTAGGCAAGCGGGATCTTTTTGTCATAGACCTTCTTGCATCGATACGCAAGGGTCAGTCTGTATGCTTAGAGACTTCGTTTGGAACAAGTTAAACCTCAAAATCGATTTTGAACAAATAGGTGTTTCGAAATCCTTTTGAAATCATGCACTTGGTGAGTTTTTTATTTTATGAGGGTTGGGCAACCCTAAGTCTTTCGATTTTATCTACTTAGGCACGATGTGCATGCATCAAATGACCTAAGTCTTGGCATGTTTGCACGATTGGTTCGGGGTTTATTTGATGCAGGTATGCACTCTAGCTCGAGTATGGCGAGTATGCAATGCAACTCACACAACTTGAATGTAAAACCTGAAATTTAAAGACTTAGCTGAAGGGAAAACCCAAATTGAATGCAACTAACACGACTTTGAATGTAAATTGCAGAAATTTAAATATATCTATATCTTAAGAGCGGAAAGGCTCAATTGTGTGCGTGGGTGTTGTCTATAAATTGAAATGCAACTCACGCAACTGAACCGTAAAATGCAGCAGAAGGGAGATATAGATATATAAGAGTGGAAAGGCTCAATGTGGCGTGTGTGTATGTGTATAACTTGAAAGACAATACACACGACTAAATTTAACAACCCCAAATCGAATTGCAATACGGCTCTTACTAGAGTCTTGGGAGTAAGAGCGAAGGCTCAATGTGTGTGAATGTGGAATGGAAAGACAACGCACACAACTTGAATGTAAACCCAAATCGAATTGCAATACGACTCTTATTAGAGTCTTGGGAGTAAGAGCGAAGGCTCAATGTGTGTGAGTGTGGAATGGAAAGACAACGCACACAACTTGAAAATAAATCCACGTAGCTGAATATATATAAATAGAGCTATATCTTAGGGGCTGTCAAGGCCCGTGTGTGTGCAAAAGTGTGCAACTAAGAGCGGAAAGGCTCAAGTGCATGTATGTGCTTGTGTATCATGCACGTTATTACAACCCGGGGGGAGACAACGCTCCATTACTACAACCCCGTATCAAAATTTAATTAGATACCAAATGTAAGGACTTACAACTCACCTAGCCTGCTATGTGGGGTGTGTCTAGGACGCGTACGCCTTGCTTGTGGAGCTCGGGTCACGTGGAAGTGGAACCGGAGAGCTTTGAGGCTTGGGAACCCTTGAGGACTTGGGAGAGGTGTTTGAGTGGGCTTTGTATGGAACTGGTATGGGCTGATTTTAGGATGACTCGGGCCAAGGTGGCTCGAGTTTGGTTTGAGGTGAGCTTGGGGCAACTCGGGCTCACTTGGTGCAGCCCGGGTCTAGGCCTTGGAGGGGGCTGTTTTAGGATGACTCGAGTGCCCCCGTAAAGCGTGGACTCGTCCTCGAGGCCTCATGATACGTACGCAGAAGGTACTCATATTTCCATAATTGTCCTGCAGGAACCCAGCTGTCGTCGTCCTATCCACGCCCTGTCCAACACACAAGGTACTGCGTCTGACATCGCGATCCTGCACTATCAACTCGATGCGATAGCACTTCTGACACTGCCGGTATGTCCTCACACACAAGTGGCGGTGGTCGACGCTCAAGTCTCTGTGGATCCTCAAAATATGGCTTCAACTGTGAAACATGGAATGTTGGATGCAGCTTCAACCTATTAGGCAATTCAAGCTTGTAGGCCACCTGTCCTATCTTCTGCACTACTCTGAATGGACCCTCAAATCTTGGCTTTAACCCCATGTGGCTGCCCTTGTAAACCTGCTTTTGGATGTACTCGGGTATCGGAAGCCATACAAAGTCACCTACTTTGTAATTCACTATTCTCCTATGATGATTTGCAAACTTCAACATGCATGCTTGTGCGCAGTTTAGGGCCATCCTCGCTTCCTCGTACAGTGCCTGCCTATCATGAACCTCTCGTAAAGCAGCGGGACAACTACTTGTGCCATCCCCTTGTACCATGTCTAATGGTCCTAAAGGCTGCCAACCCATCACCAACTCAAAAGGACTCTTCCTTGTGGCTGAGCTACGGTGAGTGTTATAGCTATACTGCGCAACATCAAGTAAAGAAACCCAATTCTTCTGGCTGGCTATCACATAATGTCGGAGATACTCCTCCAGTAGTGAATTTACTCTCTCTGTCTGACCGTCAGTCTGAGGATGCTGTGCTGATGAAAGAAGCAACTGAGTACCCATCATCTTGAAAATCTCACCCCAAAACCTACTCATCAACCGAGCATCGCGGTCAGATACTATCTCTTTCGGGACCCCGAAGTGTTTAACGACGTTCCTCAAGAACAACCAGGTTGTATGCTTGGCACTACACTCCCTCGGTGCGGCCATAAACACTCCATATTTTGAAAACCGATCTACGACCACAAAGATCGTCTCGAATCCATCTACTCATGGTAAACTCGAGATGAAATCCATAGATTCGGCCTTCCAAGGTCTATCCGGAATCGGGAGCAGCTGCAAGACCCCCGTAGGCTGCTTGCGCTCCACCTTGTCCTATTGACATACAGGACAATCCCACACATACTCACTAGCGTCACGCACCATACATGGCCAATAGTAGCCGCGCGCCAATAAGGTGACCGTGCACTCCACACCTGGATGCCTCGCGTGTGCGACGTCATGCACCTCAAACAAAAGGGCTCGTCTCAACCCATCCGTATCTGGAACGAGCAACTGTTTCGCTTTTGTCCACAAGACTCCCTTATGGCATGTGTATTTCTTTAACTCACCAAGAGAAACCTGCTCCTTCAAGTACTTATAAGATGGATCACTCTCCCCAACCTCCCTGACGCGTTGGATGAAGTTACCCTGGACTCTTGTAATGGCTCCAATCACGTCATGTGACAACTTCCTACTCAAGGCATCGGCCACTACATTCTCTTTCCCTGGTTTGTATGACCACTCGAAGTCATACTCTTCTAATAACTCCAACCATCTGGCCTGTCTTGGGTTAAGTTTCTTTTGGGTTTTAAGAAAAGTATTTGCCACGTTGTCCCTAACAATCGTGAAATGGGATCCCAACAAGTAAACCCTCCAGAGGTGTAAACAATGCACCACTGCTAGTAACTCGCACTCATGGGTTGGATACCGGGACTCTACGTCCTTCAACTTATGGCTCTCAAAGGCAATCGGATGTCCGTCCTGGGACAACACTCCTCCTAGCGCCCTATCGCTAGCGTCGATGTGTACAATGAAAGTCTTCGAAAAATCGGGTAAGTGTAGAACTGGCACCTCTGTGATCACTGACTTGAGACTATCCAAAGCCTCCCCACACTTGGGTGTCCACTCCCACGAAGTACCCTTCTTCAGCAACTCTGTGAGTGGGGTAGTAATCTTGGAAAAATTCCTCATGAATTTTCGGTAATTGTTTGCCAATCCCAAAAAACTACGAAGCTCACTCACGGATCTCGGTACCTCCCAATCTCTGATTGCACTCACCTTCCTAGGGTCCATCCGAATCTCGCCACCACCAATAATAAGGCCTAGGAACGTGATACTTTGTCTGGCGTACTCACATTTCTCCCTCTTGACATACAAGGTATGTTCCCTCAACCTCTGGAACACCTGGGAGAGATGTCTCACATGCTCCTTAAGATTGTGACTATATATAACAATGTCTTCTAGGTAGATGACCATGAACTCGTCCACAAACCCATGCAACACTTCATTCATAAGGCAGCAAAAGGTAGCCGGTGCGTTGGTTAACCCGAAAGGCATAACCAAAAACTCATACGCCCCGTATCTCATCACCATGGCCGTTTTGGCCTCATCCCCAGCAGCCACTCTCACCTACCAATACCCCGAACGAAGGTCCAATTTGGAGAACCAGCGTGCTCCTCCCAACCAATCAAACAGGTTAGCTACTAACGGAATGGGATAACGATCCTTCACTGTCACCTTATTCAAGGCCCGATAATCAACACACATACGGAGGGAACCATCGGCCTTCTTTTGAAATAGCACGGGTGAGCCAAAAGGAGACTTAGATGGCTGCACCATGCCGGCGTCAAGCAACTCCCCTAGTTGCTTGCGAAGCTCCTCTAACTCAGGAGGGCTCATGCGATAGGCTGCCCGACTGGGCACCTTAGCACCAGGCTCCAGTACGATCGCATGATCTGTTGCACATCTCGGTGGCAACTGCTTCGGTAACTCAAGCGGCATGACATCAGCGTCGTCGTATAGCACGCACTATACTTCGGTGGGTATGTGCTCCCCTACCTCAGGCTGGCTTTCCTCTCGTAACACTGCCACCACCGTGGGACAACCCTTACGTGAACCATCCTTTACCTACATAGCTGAAAGGTATAAGGCACCACAAGTCGGCTCAACAGGCGCCTTTTTGGGATCACACTGTGGCACAAACCCTGGTTGATATGGATCCATGCATAGGAGACCTCCCACATGAGGTGCTACCATCATCTTAGATGCACAGAAGAAATCGCATCCGAGTACCACCCCGAAGTCATCAATGGCACTCACTATGAACGTCAAGGTTCCGGTCCAACACCATACTTGGACACGGCAATCCTTAACCAAGCCGGCCACCTTGCTGGCTTGTGTATTCATGGTCTTCAACCATTGTTCGGACGGTGTCAACTTCAACCCTAAGCTCTTCGTTGTGGTAGTGGAAATAATCGAGTGTGAGGCGCCCGTATCGGCTAGCGCCCGCACCACCTTGGTGCCTATATACACCATGACGAAGACAAGCATCTTGCGCAGCTCCTCGGACACCCTCGCGGCACTCAACAACTGAAAGCTAGTTGTCGTAGCTTCATCCACTAACGTGCTAGAACTCGGTTCTTCGGTTAACAAGGCTGCTAGTTTCGCTTTCTTCGGGCAAAATTGCATTCGGTGAGGACCCTGGCAGATGAAACACGGTCTGGCTGACTTCCCACCCGAACTCCCTTGTCCTTTCCTACCCTCTAGTTGGTTGGACTTATCTTGTGATGACTGCCCCCGGGACTTACCCGAACCCTTTTTCCCTTTTCTCTTATGTTTGTTCTTACCGCCCTTCTTACCACTTCCGTCACTCTTAGACGATTCACCCTTTGGATTCCTCTCTTCCTTTGAAGACCTCAGCTCCACAAAGGATTCTACCATAGCCATGGCATCCATGACATCGAGTGGATTCCTCCTACGCAACTCGACTTGCACCCAAGGTTGTAAACCATTTTCAAAATGAAAGAGCTTATCTTGCTCAATCATATACTCTATTTCGAGCAAGAGGGAACTGAATTTCTTCACATACTCATGAAGACTCCCAGTTTGCTTAAGTTGTTTCAACGACTCTCGCGTACGTCGGAAGGTATTCGTCGGTGTGAATTGCTGAAAAATTTCACTTTTGAAATCCGTCCAGTTTGTAGGCAGTCTCCTACCACCTTCTAGAGACGCTTTCACTCTCGTACGCCACCATAGTTTGGCGTCACTAGTGAGGAACAAGGTAGCCACTGTTACCTTCTCCTCTTCGGGCACATGTGATGCCTCCTAGTAACGTTCTAGATCCCATACAAAATTCTCGAGGATCTTTCGGTCCCGTCCACCCTCAAATTGCTTCAGTTAAGGAAATTTTACCTTGTAAGTGTAAGCTGAAGTGTGAACTGAATCATTGGAGGTGGATGTAGGCTGAGCCTGACTTTCCCGAGAGCAACGAGGTTCTGTTTCCACATTCTTAACATTGCATTGTCCTGCCTTCAACTCCAACAGCTGTTGTGCAAAGCTTTCACCCTGCAACTAAAATGAAGCCATTTGCTGTAAGACCTAAGCCATGAACGCTTCCATGCCAGATTTACTGGTCATGGCCTCTTCTTCCATGGCACCTACTCTACTTCTACCCATCGAGCACTTGTTGTAAACACCCCGAAATCCCACGAATTTCTCAAATCAACCTGGTTTGTAAAAGCAGCCCCAAAGGGCTATTTTGAGTCTGGAAACCCAGGAGCCTTCTAGGCAACTCTGTACATATGTTTTAAACTTTATATATTTTAAATATGTATAATATGGTTTTAAAAACCTTTTAAATCACATTTTGAAACCCCGAAGCAGCTTGGCCTAATCAAGACAGGACCAGAAAAGCTAAGGAGAGCCCAGAACCGGAGCACAAGTCGAGCCCGGCACAGCAACTCTCGTATTGAATCCACCCCCAGGATCTCGAAAGTCCAAGACCCTGTTATCAGCAAAACATTACTTGAAGTCATCTCCGGAAGGCGAAAATAGAAGCAAACGATCATGTTGGCGAAGACCCAACGCAGACGGAGTACTGATGCTGTCAGACCCCGCACAAACCGTTCGTTTTGAACACAGCCTGAAGGAGTCAGAATTCAGTTTGGATTGGATCTGGACCATATATATCCAGATCCCAATCCAAACCCATGTGTGGACTTGGATTTGAATTTGGATCCAGAGATCCAATCCAATATCCATGTCCATGGCCCACATCACCTTCTCATAAATGGAGGTGGGGCCCACTTGAATTTCACGTGGGATTATGGGCATGAGAGAGAGTGGGGGAGGATAAGATTAGGGAGTGATTGTAATTAAGCTTGACTTGTGTGTCAAGTTTGGGGTTAATCATGTGGGTTAGCCTAATTAACATGGGTTTAAGCTTGTATTAGCCAAAACCTAAACTAGGGCTGCACCAACATGATGTAATTAAGGTCTATGGGTCATGCAAAGGGAGCTCCTTAATCCTATCCTAATAAAAAAGCCCTAATCTTAGCTTTTTACCCTAATCCTGCCCTAAACCTAGCCTAATCACCTAACTCACTTCCCTAATCCTGGCCTAATCCCAACCTAATCACCTAACCCACTTCCCTAATCCTTCCCTAAACCTAGTTTAATTTCCCTAAACCTAACCTAATCCTAGCCTAATCACCTAACCCACCTCACTAAACCTCACCCCAAAACGAACCCACCTAGCTAAACCCTAAACCCCTAAACCACCCCACCTAAACCTAGCACACCATATTCCTAATACCCCCTAAATCAAAATATATGGCCCCTCCCCAAAACCAGCCCACCTTATCACCACACCACCACCCCTAGACCACCTTACCACCCTCCCAATACCAGCCCCAACCGCCATCTTCAGCCCTATATAACCCCCCCCCCCCAAGGGGCGGCTTTTCAGCTTTTTCCACCTTGGCCGATCCAAGCTTCTTCCAGCCCATCTCTCCCAGCCGAGTCTTCCACCTACACCACCGCCACTCACCACCAAGCTCCTCCTACACCACCACTCCCAGCCAGCCAGCTCCTCATCGCCACCACCATCCGGCCGAATCCTCTGCATCCAAGACACCCGGCTGCCCCTCTTCCATCCTCCGCCTCTTCTCATCACCCGGTTAGTAGCTCAGCTTTACTCTACCCCTTCTTCACTCCCCCTCCACTCTCAACCACCTACACCACCGCCACATCATCCCAACACCAGCCACCCGCCATCCTACCCATTCGGCCAGACCTTAGCCACTTCAAACACCCGCCTTGAACCACTTCCCCTAGCAACACCCGGCCACTCCACTTAGCTCCCTAGGACCTGTCCCTTCCACTTCCCACTAGCCCCTAACTCCATCTTACACCACACCCTAGCTAGCTCCCTTCCCATCTACGACATCCATAGATACCCTAGCAGCCGGCCACCACCAAGTTTTCCTTAGTCGGCCACTCCAACTGACTGTCCCTAAACCATTCGGCCAGCCACCCGCCAACCTTAGGCATTCCCTTAGACACTCCCTTAGGCTCCCACTTAGTGCCATCTTTCCTAATACTACACCCTCCCTTAGTGACCCTACTTAATCACTTTAGCCCAATATGCTAAGGCAGCCCCCTTCCTAGCAGCCCGCCACCTTCAAGGCGCCCCTCCCGCGCACCTAAGGCATTCGGCCAGCAGCCCCCCTTGCCATTCAACTCCGAGGAGCTCCCTCTTGCAGCCCAAGGCGAAGGCCAAGCCCACGCTCAAACAAGGCATCTTCGGACCAGCTATAAGTAAGTGCCTAACTCAGTCCTTAGTTGTATACTTGCTTGAATTAAATTCGATACGGGGTTGTAATAACGGAGCATAGTCTCCCCCCGCTTTTAATAACATGGCTTGGCACACCCACACACACGTGCACTCTCTTAGTCATGCACGATTTTGAACACACACGGGCCTAATCAGCCCCTAGGATATAAATCTATGTATATACTTTAACTTACGTAGGATTTTGCTTAAGTTCGATGTGTTGTCTTTCAATTCAAGCACGCACACACATTGAGCCTTCGCACTTATTTGTAAGACCCAAGTAAGGGCCGTGCTATACTATTTGGGTTTAATTTCATGTTGTGTGCATAGTACTTCAATTCAAGCATGCACACACATTGAGCCTTCGCTCTTATTTGTAAGACCCAAGTAAGGGTCGTGCTATACTATTTGGGTTTAATTTCATGTTGTGTGTGTAGTACTTCAATTCAAGCACGCACACACATTGAGCCTTCGCTCTTATTTGTAAGACCCAAGTAAGGGTCGTGCTATACTATTTGGGTTTAATTTCATGTTGTGTGCGTAGTACTTCAATTCAAGCACTCACACACATTGAGCTTCCACTCTTATTCCCAAGACCTTAGTTAAGGCCATATTGCAAGTTATATTTGGGTTTTATTTCATGTCGTGTGTGTAAGTCTTTCAATTCAAGCATGCACCCACATTGAGCCTTCGCTCTTATTTGCAAGACCCGAGTAAGGGCCCATATATACCTTATATACGTATTTCCCTTCGGCATTTACATTACAAGTCATTTCCCTTCGGTTATTTTCCTTCGGCATTGTCTTTACATTCGGGTTTTCCCTTTGGAGTAGCATGAGTTTGCATTGCATCTACGCCATACCACGAGTTAGGGCGCATCTTGCATCAAAGCAAACCCCATACTCCCGCTCAAATTCGCCCCATGTAGTGGAGTGTTCATAACACACGCCTAGGTGGCCCATAAAGGGATAAAAAGAAAGACTTAGGCACGTATAAATCCACGTGACCTAAAATCTGCAATCGCACTAAAAAGACCCGAATCAAACACCTCGAACCGCTTTCGTAGGCTTTTCTACCTTAAAACTCGATTTTTAAAGCGTACAGACTGACCCTTGCGCATCGGTGCAAGAAGGTCTGCGACGACAAGAGCTTACTTGCTCACAATCGCCACGTTAGAAGTCAGGTTAAAATATATCTTCGCTAGCTTAGGTAAGCTAGCTGGCACGCCCTATTTATACAAATAGGACTTAGACACGCGAAAAGGTTCGCCCCAGGCCTAAGAAACCAAGGGAGGCAGAGGTTTTCCGTGTCTACACTTGTATTATTACAAACGGACACTCGGACAACAATTACATACACACAGACGGACTTTACAAACTTCCGAACTGAACTGTGCAGAAAAACTGTCAAATGCATAGGTGATTTTTCCACACTGTTACAGACACGATCTGAAGCAACCGAAGCTTAATTTGTACAAATCCAAAACTGTAGAATGCTAACTGAAATACAGAGAATAGACGGACCAAATCGACAAGAACAGCCCGCTCAAATCAACCGCTCAAAACTGCAAAAATCCATTTTCCGGTTTTCTATTCTGTTTGTCTGTTAAACTCTGTAACAGTTTTCCCGCCAAGAAAACTCCCGAAATTTCTTCTCTCTGACCACGATCTCTGTAATCCAAACCTGTACTTACTTGATCCTTACTCACAAACACTTTTGTTAGTCTGATCAAGCATTAAATAGTTCAGAATTAACCGAATTTCAGACTCGTTTGCTGCTCTGAATCTGTTCAGATTCCGTCCAACTAATTTGAATTTTCCGGTGATAGTTTTGCTTTGATCTATCACTGTATTGACCAATTCTCACTTAAACACCCTAGTTTAAGTGTCGATCAACAATCAACAGTCGATCCAACTCAAATTCAGCCTGGAATTTCTGAATTATAAGTCACGAAAAACAGTTTCCACCTGAAATTGATTTTCCGGCATGTTCTTATCCAAAACACTTCAGATCTGGAATTTCCAACCATATCCTCACTTGATCTGCCTACCTCAGGTAGATCTGGTTGTGATTGAACATCTACTATAGAAAATTCAATCAAAACCTAAGCAGAAAACAGATTGGCACTCACTCTTGGCCGATGTACAGAAAAATTTTTCGGCGAAATTTTTCTGCACGTTTTGTCTTGATCCGAGGTCTTTTTTCAGATGTAATCCGATCAAATCTTGTTCTAATCCAAGAGCCAAAGCTCTGATACCATTTTGTCACAAAATTTTTGTCAAAATGCTGGGAAATTACCTCGTGATAGCAGAATAGCGTCACACGTTGTTCTCAGATCACTTACTTGCGCAGAAGTTCATCTGTTCGTGCGTTTGTCGCTCGATCAGCTGAATTCACTTCGTGTTGATTGCAGAACTTCCATCCACCACATGACAACCTACTTCACTCGAGAAGATCGGCTAATTAAGCTTTCACGCGGCTTCAAGACAGGAACACGTTCACTCGGCTCATATGAAGAACTCTTTTATTGATCTTGCTGAAATCTGATTACAGAACTCAACTCGGACAGATCTGCTAACAAAGGAGGTTTGTGAACCAACAAGAGACAGGAATGGCTTCGGTTCACCTTGAACCAAGCTCACGAGTCTTCTCTCCTCTCAAGAGAAGTCTCGCCCAACCCCGGTAAGCACTCTACTCACCTAGGCACTCCACTCTTCCTAACACTAGGACGGGTTCTCACACACTCCATACCACAACCTATCCTGCCCGTCCTCTATTTATAGAGGATGGCTGGGTTACAATATCCATGTACCATAGAAGATTCTAGTGACACTCACTAGACTAGGCTCAACCCAACTCGGTTAGCCCACTATCCTAACTATGTGACTCGACTCACTTAGCCATACACTACATGACTCGAGAAATACAAACACGACTCATGTCTATGTACAAGACTCATCACATATGTACAATAATGACTCAAGTATCAAAGGACAGCTCCATAAGTGCCTGGGCGCGCGTTCCTCCAATGTGCTGGTGCGGGTGCGGGTGTATGGTGCGTGTGCATGGTGCATGTGCGTGGTGCGTGCGCATGGCACTAGCGTCGCATTCGTCACACACTCCTTAGCCGACCTTCACCCCACCGAACACCCCAGCCGTGACCCAACTCCCATGCCATAACCCAACACCTTGCCATAACCCCCATCTAGCACCTCCTTGGCCATAACCCCACGAAGCCCCATTAAGACCCGCACCAACCTCTCGCACCTAAACCCCACCAAGCTCTAAGCCCGACCAGACACATCACGCCACAAGCTTCAAGGGAGGCCCGTCCGTGGTTGTAAAGCTAGCACAAGCCCGTGTAGATTGGAGTGGACAAACATCCGAATCACTTGTAAGTGTTTCAAATTCGGTATTTACATATCTCTTTCTACGTTCTATTCAATTTGGATACGGGGTTGTATTAACGGAGCATTGTCTCCCCCCGGGTTGTAATAAGGATGCTTGATACACGAAGCATACACGAGCACTTGAGCTTTAGCTCTTAACTTGTACACCAAGCACCCACATGCACGATTGAGCCTTCGCTCTTACTCCCAAGACTCTAGTAAGAGTTGCGTGAGTTGTCTCCAATTTACACATTCCACACACATGTGCATTGAGCCTTCGCTCTTATCATATATATGTATTTACATTCAGCTGGGTTGTGTAGACGCGCGAAAATCCCCGCCTCTTCGCCCCTTTTCGTGGCTTGGAGTGGATCTTATCGTGCGGCTAAGGCCTATGTATAAAAACAGGGTGTGCCAGCTAGCTTACTTAAGCTAGCGAAGATATTTTTAACACTGACTTCTAAACGTGGCGACTGTGAGCAAGTGAGCTCTTGTCGTCGCAGACCTTCTTGCACCGATGCGCAAGGGTCAGTCTGTACGCTTTTGCAAAAATCGAGTTTTGGGGAGAAAGTCTACGAAACGGTTCGAGGTGTCTATTTCGGGTCTTTAAGATGCGATTGCATGTTTTAGATCACGTGGATTTGCACGTGCCTAAGTCTTTTCTTTTATCCCTTTTTGGGTCGCCTAGTTTGTGTGCTATGAACACTCCACTACATGGGCGAATTCGAGCGGGGGTTGCTTCGATGCAATATGCGTCCTACCTCGTGGTATGGCGTAGATGCAATGCAAACTCACGCTACTCCAAAGGGAAAACCCGAAATGTAAAGACAATACTGAAGGGAAATAGCGGAAGGGAAATAACCGAAGGGAAATAACCGAAGGGAAATAACCGAAGGGAAATAACCGAAGGGAAATATGTATATATCTTATGTATATGAGCCCTTACTCGGGTCTTGCAAATAAGAGCGAAGGCTCAATGTGGGTGCGTGCTTGAATTGAAAGACTTACACACACGACATGAAATTAAACCCAAATATAAATTGCAGTATGGCCTTGACTAAGGTCTTGGGAGTAAGAGCGAAGGCTCAATGTGTGTGAAAGTGCTTGAATTGAAAGACTTACTCACACGACAAGAAATGAAACCCAAATAGTATAGGTCGGCCCTTACTTGGGTCTTTCAAATAAGAGCGGAAGCTCAATGTGTGTGAGAGTGTTTAAATTGAAAGACTTACTCACACGACATGAAATGAAACCCAAATAGTATAGGTCGGCCCTTACTTGGGTCTTTCAAATAAGAGCGGAAGCTCAATGTGTGTGAGAGTGTTTAATCGAAAGACAACGCACCCAACTTAAACAAAACCCTTCGGAAATGAAATATATACGTACACTTATATATTAGGGGCTGATTAGGCCCGTGTGTGTTCGAAATTGTGCACGACTAAGAGAGTGCACGTGTGTGGTTGTGCCAAGCCACGTTATTACAAGCGGGGGGAGACTATGCTCCGTTATTACAACCCCGTATCAAATTGAATTTCAAGCAAGTGTATGATTAAAGACCGAGTTTAGAAACTTACAAGTAGCTGGTCCGTAGAGGTCTTGCTTGAGCGTGGCCTTGGCTTTGGGCTGCAAACGGGAGCTCCGCGAAGGTATGTGACCAAGAGTGCTGGCCGGCTGCAAATGGGCGCGGGATGGACGCCTCGAAGGGGGCCGGTGGCAAGTAGGCGGCGCCTCCAAGTAGGGAGTTTAGAGTGGCTGACTAAGTGGGTCTTAGGGTCACTAGGGAAGTTAGGTACTAAGGGAAAACTGGCCCTAAAAGGTGAGTTAGTGGGAAGGCCAAATAGGGCACCTAGGGGGGTCGGCCGAATGGGAGATGGTGGCTAAGCAGTGGCCAGCCACTTGGGTTATCCTAGGTTCGGCTAGGCTTAGATGGTGGCGGCAAAGAGGTTGAGCTAAGGGGAAGATGGGTGGCTAAGAGTGGAGGGGTGGTAGAGAGTGGCTTTGAGGGAGTTAGGGGGACTTACCGAATGGGGAGGAGTGGCGGATGGAGTGGGAGAGTGGCGGGCAGGTGGCTGTCGGCTGGTGGAGTTGGGGGAAAGGTGGTGACGTCCAGCTGGGGGGGGCAGTGATGGTGACGTGGGAGAGGGAAGGTGGCGGAGCAGGTGGCGGCTGGTGGAGGAGCTGGAGCTGCTGGGAAGACGGATGAGAGATGGGAGAAGGAGAGGGCCCGGCTGGGTGGTGGAGTGGTTCCCACTTGGAAAACCCGCCCACAATGAGGGGGGTTTAAATAGGGGATGGGTAGGTCGGTTAGGGCTGGGTTGTGGGTAGTGGTTAGGTGGTTTAGGTAGGGTAGTATGTAGATAAGGTGGGCTGGATGGGATTGGGCCAGATATTTTAAAACTAGGGGTTTGGGAAAATCGTGGGCTAAGGGTGGTTTAGGGGTTTAGGGCTAGGTTAGGTGGTTGGGTTTTAGGGTGAGGTTTAGTGAGCTAGGTTAGGTGGTTTAGGCTAGGTTTAGGCTAGGATTAGGGAAATTAATCTAGGTTTAGGGAAGGATTAGGGGAGTGGGTTAGGTGATTAGGTTGGGATTAGGCCGGGATTAGGGAAGTGGGTTAGGTGATTAGGTTCAGATTAGGCCGGGATTAGGGGTTTAGGCTAGGTTTAGGCATTTTGGGTTGGGTTTAGGTGAGGGAGCTCCCTTAGCATGGCCCATAGACCTTGATCACCCCATGTTGGTGCAGCCCTAGGTTAGGTTTTTGCTAATTACAAGCTTAAACCCACTCAATTAGGCTAACCCACATGATTAAACCCAAACTTGACACACAAGTCAAGCTTAATACAACACTCTTGATATTTTTCAACCCCACTCTCTCTCATGCCCAATATCCCACGTGAAACTCAAGTGGGCCCCACCTCCATTTATGAGAAGGTGATGTGGGCCATGGATATGGATATTGGATTGGATCTCTGGATCCAAATCCAAATCCAAGTCCACATATGGGTTTGGATTGGGATCTGGATATATATGGTCCAGATCCAATCCAAACTGAACTCTGACTCCTTCGAGCTGGGTTCGAAACGGACGCTTCGTGCGGGGCCTGACAACATCAGTACTCCGTCTGCGTTGGGTCTTCGCCAACATGGTCGTCCGCCTCCGTTTCTGCCTTCCGGAGATGACTTCAAATGATATTTTGGTAAGAACAGGGTCTTGGACGTTCGAGATCCTGGGGTGTGAATCAGATACAAGAGTTGCTGCGCCGGGCTCGACAGGTGCTCCGGTTCCGGGCTCTTCTTGGCTCTCCTGGTCCTGTCTTGATCGGGCCAAGCCACTTCGGGGTTTCAAAACATGTTTTAAAAGGGTTTTCAAAAGCTATATCATATGTTTTTGAAAGATAAAGTTTAAAACATATATACAGGGTTTGTTTGGAAGGCTCCTGGGTTTCCAAACTCAAAAATGGCCCTTTGGGGCTGCTTGTATCAAAACCAGATTTGTTTAAGAAATTCGTGGGATTTCGGGGTGTTTACAGATGCCCCTCTTTGGCCTTGTCCAAATAGATTTGGATAAGGGCAAAGATGACAAACACCCCTTTTAATGTCTCCCTAGATCTAGCCACGAAGAATATGGGATCGTCCCATTTTAACAAAATCTCAATTTTACAAACTCTGGTAGGAGGAGATATCACGCCAAAGGGTTCACTTATGGAATCTGGTCCTAAATGGGATCATGTTCATGCAAGTACCATGCGTGGAATGCAGATGACATGGGTGTGGTGCCACCAGTGGCGACCTCCCAGAGACCAGGTGTGGTCGAACTCTAGAGACTTACAAGGCCTACTGCTCCAAGTGAGCAAAAAAACCCTATGCTGTTCGATGTTCGGTTTTTTAAAACTTATTTACAAAAGCTATTTACAAAAGGGACAACTGTCTTGAGCCTCGATCCTAAGGATCTCGAGCTCTTCGTGCTTGCCCTTGTTTGAGTCTTAACACTCGCTTATTTAGCGGAGGTTTTATAAGAAAACAAGCTTCATTTCAAATCCCGACGCCTTACTCGAAAGGTCGAATTCTCGAACAAGATGAAATTCAAGTAAGTAAATCCTATTTTTACTTTAGGATTCCTCGAAATGAACCATGCTTTAGCTTGGGATAAGCCAGGGATGGGAAAGAGATACCACGGTCCCTTCTGAAGCGTCCCGTGGTTTAAGGCATAGAAGGCGGAAAACTGCTCTTTTTGAGCTTTTTGGCCTCTTTTCCTTTTTATAGAGGGTCTCCCTTTGGGAGTATTTTTTTTTTAATCCCTCTTTTTCATAAGAGAATCGATTTTTCTTTTTCAAGTCTGGTTTCTTTCTTTTGGAAAGAGACTTTAAATGGGAAATTCCCTTTTGATTTGGGCCTTTGTTTTCCTTTTGGAAGGAGAAAAGAAGAGGGGAGGACTTATCCCAAGCCTACACTCGATCCATTCCAGATCAGCCTAATTAGAAATAGCACGTACTACTTGCAAGTATCTTGCTATGTTGAACTAGGCCTTTCTTTGTAAGATGAAGGATTTTGAAATGCAACCACGATTTTGAAAACTCCACTCTTTCACAAGTGCGAATTCTCTCACTTAGGGTCACACGAGTTCGCCTTTGCACCTTATTCACATGTCTCAGGGCAGCTATCCCTATTAAATTTTTGAAAACTGGAATTTAATCCAGATCCTACACATGATACTTCTTTAAGTATTGAATATTGATAGGATCTGCTAAATTCCTACCTTCTACATCGATCAACCAATACGAATTGTTCGTAGTGGTTGCTCGTACAACATAGGGTCCATCCCAGTTGGGGCGCCACTTGCCTAGGGGGTGTGGGCCACGATGGTGGATGGTTCTCAAGACCAGATCTCCCACTTCAAAGTGGCGAGGTCTCATGTGTTTGCTATAATGTCGGGCTATCCTTTGCCGGTATGCACGAGCATGATCCATGGCAAGGAGTCGCCTCTCATCTAGCAAATCTAGCTCGGCCATCCTAGCATGCTGAAGCGTCTCTAGGGGGAGGTCGAGTGCAATGGATGTATGGAATGAATGCAGTTGGGTATGAATGGGAACAATGGCGTTTGTGCCATAGACCAATTCGAATGGTGTGGCATTCGTGGGAGTCCGGATGGAAGTCCTATAAGCCCATAAGGCTTCATCCAGCTTCTCATGTCACCTCCTACCCTTCTCTAAGGTCTTCTCAATGATACCAATGAGAGTCTTGTTTGTGGCTTCGGCTTGGCCGTTGCCTTGAGGGTAGTAGGGCGAGGAGAAGTGGTGAGTTATGCCATACGTGTTGCACAACTTAACCATCCGCTCGTTCTTGAATGGGGTACCATTATCAGACACCAGGTCTCGTGGAACCCCAAATCGAGCCAAGATATTCCTCCGGATGAAAGCCACCACATGTTGCCCCATTACATTCGTTAGGGAAATGGCTTCCACCCACTTGGAGAAATACTCCGTGGCTGCTAAGATAAAACGATGCCCATTCGAGGCCTTTGGGAATATGGGGCCTACAATGTCAAACGCCCACATGGTAAATGGCCAGGGGCTGACCACGGAATGCAATGCAGATGAAGGGGTATGAATGGCGTGCCCATGCACTTGACATGGATGACACTTTCTAACATGATCGTGACAATCCCTTTTCAGGGTGGACCAAAAATAACCCCCTCTAAGTATTTTCATTGCCATCATGTTGGCATTAACATGACCTCCACATTCTCCATCGTGGAACTCGTGCATCACTATCCTAGCCTCCTCTAGGTCGATACACCTAAGCAGAATGCCGGTAAAACTCTTTTTGTATAAGACCCCACCCAGAAGGGTGTATTGGGTCGAAATCTTACGAATGAATGCCCTATCTTTGGATGTGGCATCCTCGGTGAATCCCCCATTTTCTAAAAATTGTTTTATGTCATAGAACCAGGGTTTTTCAATAGACTCTGGGTTGTTTTGGCAAATATCCAAGTCGTGTGTGGATGGCTGGGGCGCATGCCATATTTCCAAAGATCTGGTCCCTGAAATGGGATCGACCTTCAGGGCTGAACCCAAGGAAGAGAGGGCATCGGCGATGCCATTGTCCTCTCTTCCCACGTGTGTGAGCTTACACGACTGGAAGGAGTGGACCAATCGAGTGGCCAACTCGTGATATGGAAGTAGTTTCTCATTACGTACTTGCCAAATTTTTAAAACCTGGTTTATGACAAGGAGCGAATCTCCAAAGACCTCGATGCATGATGCCCCTAGAGTTTTCGAAATCCTTAAGCCTTGTATGAGTGCTTCATACTCAGCCATGTTGTTGGAACATTCGAATTCTAAGCGGACTGCTATGGGAATCTCGCCCTTTCAGGGGAGATTAGGATGATCCCGGCACCAGCCCCTCGTTGGTTTCGTGCCCCGTCGAAGTGCATCTTCCACACTTGGTTTTCGAAAGAATTTGCCAAAATGTGGTTTTGAAAATGGTTTTGCAATATGCCTTCATCAGGCATTTCGACAAGAGTGGGATATGCGTCCTCCAAGAGGAAGTCAGCCACGTAATCTGCTAGGGCTTGCCCCTTAACGGAGATCTGGTGATGGTATTTTAGATCATACTCCATTAGAAGGAGTTGCCATTTGCCCAATCTACCCGTGAGAATGGGTTTTTCGAACAAGTGCTTGATTGGATCAAGCTTGGACACTATCCAGATCTCATGATCTAGGAAGTAGTGTCTGAATTTCTGGCAGGCCCAGACTAGGGCCAAGCACGTCTTCTCCATGGCTTGATAATTTCGTTCATAAGCCAAGAGAGTTTTCGAAATATAGTAGATGGCATACTCCTTATGGGTGTCATCCTCGTATTGAGCCAACAGGGCTCCTAAAGCGTTTACATGCACGGAGATGTATAATAAAAGCGGTTTTCCTTGCTTTGGAGGATTCAAAACGGGGGGATTAACCAAGTATGCCTTTAGTCTCTCGAAGGACTTTTGGCATTCGTCATCCCATAAGAATTTCGTGCCCTTCCTCAACAGTTTGTTGAAGGGTTCGCATCTAGTTGCCAGATTCGATATGAATCGGCGCACAGATTGTAATCGACCCTGGAGGCTACGGACTTGGGTGAGATTGGAGGGTGGAGCCATGTCTATGATGGCTCGACACTTAGAGGGGTCGACTTCTATTCCCCTTTGGCTCACCATAAAGCCTAGAAGCTTTCCTGATTCTACCCCGAACACACATTTTTGAGGGTTTAGCTTTACTTTGTAAAGCCTAAGCCTTTCGAAGATTTTTTGTAAACATTCGATATGGGTGCATCGGGTTTTGGATTTTGCCAAGAGATCATCTACATACACTTCTACAAGCTCGTGAATTTGATCATGGAAGATCGTGTTCATGGCTCGTTGGTATGTTGCGCCGGCATTTTTCAAACCAAAGGGCATGACTGTATAGCAGTACGTGCCCCATGGGGTTGTGAAGGCGGTCTTACCCTGATCTCGTGGACTTAGTTTGATTTGATTATAGCCTGAATAGCCATCCATAAATGAAAACATTTCATGATTTGCAGTACTATCGACTATCAAATCTATGTTTGGTAAAGGATAATTATCCTTTGGAGTGGCTTTATTCAGGTTTCTGAAATCGATGCATATTCGAATTTTCCCATTGGTTTTTCGAACTACAACGATATTTGACAACCAATCAGAATACGCAATGGGTTTTATAAATCCGGCTTTTAGCAGATCTTCTAAACCCTCTTTGACTTGCGTGTGTACATTCGGGTGTATTTTCCTAAGCTTCTGCTTTATTGGTTTTACACCTATATCTAAGGGAAGACGATGCTCGACTATGCTGGGATCTATGCCCGCATGTCTTCATACGTCCATGCAAACACATCTAAATAGGTCCGTAGAAATGCAATGAGTGCTAATTTTTCAGTTTCATGCAAGCATGCGCCTATTTTGATGGTTTTGGGATTGGAATCATCCCCTAGGTTCACCTCTACGAAATCTCCTCCTACTGATTGGGAAGGTCTTTCAAAATCGAGAATTCTATGAAATTCTGGGAGCTCAGAAGTGGGATCTTCCTCAAGGGGATCCACTTCTGGGCTTCGATCATTCTCGTGGACTTTAGACCCGAGGGAACTAGATGCGTGGTTTTCAAAATAACCTGGTTTTGTACTTGGATTTTCAAGTGATTTCGAAATTTTTGGTCTGGCTATGCAGACGACGTTTCTTTCGAAATTCTTTTCTTTCGCCAAAGTTAAACCAGGAGCAGCTATGTACAAAATCTTTTTGGTATTTTCCAAATTTTCGATTTTTTTGGGTTTTTGTAAAACAAGAACTTTGGGAACTATACAAAGCACACTTTTTTCGAGTTTTTGCTTTTCCATTGTTTTTGGTTTTTCTTGTTTTTCGATTTTTTTGGATTTTAAGTTTTCAAATGTTTTTGGTATTTTTAGAAAAAGGGATCTTCCGTTATACCTACAAAGGGAAAACACTATGGGTTAGACTCGGAATAGGAGGTCTAAACCATAGGTCTCTTCTAAGACAGGCTCCGGGGCACCCTTGACCCAGGTGGTCACAGGGGGTGGCTCCGACGGTATTCGGGGAGTATAGCCGATCCCATATCGGCTTGGGTTGGCCCTAGGAAGGATGGGCTCTAGGAGACCCTGGTTTTGTGCCCCTAGACTTTTGTAGGGCGTGTAGCCCATGTTCAATAACATGTTCCACGACCTTTTGTTTTTTGAAAAGATGGGATATAAGTCGTGGTCCTGGAACATGCTATCGTCCATATTAGGCTCGTAGGGCCTTTTGTCCAGGGGTTTTGGAAATAGGGAACGCTTGGGTTTTCCTAGGAGGATTAGAGTTGGGAGGGGGCCTCCTTTGGGCGGCCCCTTCACACATACAACCTTCCTAGGGTTGTTTAACACGAGCCGAGGTGGCTCAACCATGATTTGCCCCAGGTTAGCCTCATGGGCCTGGGAGCTCGATAAACAAGGGGAGTTTATGATCCCCTGAAGCTGTGGGTGACTCTCACCTAGGATCACTACGACCTGGTCCCTAAAAGGGATCTTGACACACTTGTGGAAGGTGGATGGCACAGCGCACAAACTGTGTATCCAGGGTCTTCCCAGCAACAGGTTATAATGGGGGTGGATGTCCAAGACATGGAACACCCCCGTGTGTTCGATCCCTCCCGTTTCCATTGGGAGTTCGATGGATCCTAAAGGCCTAGACGCATTCCCATCGTATCCAGTGATAACGATGGGGCTTGGGTTTACTGAAGTCAAGGTGACTCCGATTTTGTACGCCACGTGAAGTGGAAGGATGTTGAGCCCTCCTCCACCATCGACTAGGCACCTGTCCAGAGAGTGGTTGTTTAGAACCACCTCGATATGCAGGGCCTGGTTATGGGTTTCGTAGGGTCTATCTACATCATCTTCCGAAAAGGTGATGGGCGATTTTGCTCCTAACAAAGCCACTTGGGCAGACAAGGACTCCGGACTTATGTTCGAATCAACCTTGGCCCTTTCTAGAATTTTCTCTAAGACAAGTCTATGCCTAGGCGAGGTTTTGATAAGCTCTAGGATAGACATGTGAATAGGAATCTTTGAAAGGTGGTTTTCGAAATCATAAGGATTTAGGATGATTTTGTCCTTATCTGCTTTTGGCAGACCACTAGGGATACATGCTTTTGAGGGGCCAGGCACACTGACCACCTTTTGAGCACCTTGAAGGTGCGGGGGTTGGTAGATCCTCCCGGATCTAGTGACTTCCCCCACGACCAGCCTAGGGTTCGCGCTAAACTTGGCTCTAAGGATGAGCTGAGGAGGACCTTGGATTTTTAAAACTGGTTTTGCCGGGGTTTCCACTTTTGATGGTCCCCGAATGACGACTTGGGCGGGCCTCTTGTATAGTACAAGGATGGGCGCACAAGCAGGTCGACCAGGTTCGGGCTTTCGCGCTAGTTCCTTGGAAATGGTGAGGGTACATACCTCCTTTCCTTTCCCACTTCCACTGGCGTGTTTGGGAAAGGGTTCCTTGAAGATAGCTTGAGGTGGCTCAGATTCCGCAGTGACCTGGAGCCGACCCTCCGCTATCAAGTTCTCAATTTTATTTAGAAGAGAGAAGCACCGTTTGGTATCATGGCCTTTGAGCCGATGATACTTGCAAAATCGGTTTAAATACCCCCCTTTGGACGTGACTCCTTCGGGGATTTCAGGGAGTTCGATCATGCCCTGGGCAAGTAAGAGGTCTAGGACCTCCGACACAGGTTGCCCTAGCGGAGTGTACTCCCGTTTTTCAATTGGTTTTGAAAAATTGCGTTCTCTCTTATTTTCTATTTTTCCAAAATTTTTAGAAGTGCCCGCCATGCCTGGATCCACCCGGACATTGGCGATTTTATGGGGCTTTGCCCCTTTGTCCGTTGTGGGCAGCCCATATGCGATGGGCTTTTCCACACGTGTTTTGGGAACGGCACTTCCTTTCCATAAGTGGTCGTATGTCCCTTTTCGCAAGTTGGTTTCGAAAAGGGAGGCCTTTTTGATCAACTTATGGAAAGTTGAAATCTCATGGAGCGAGAGAAGGGTTTTTAACTCGCTTTTGAAATTATCCAGGATGAGCATTACTGTGCGTCCTTCGGATATAGGCTCTCGCACTTGGCCTAAAAGAGACCTCCATCTTATAATGAAGGCATGCACGTCTTCGTTCATGCCTTGCTTTGTATCCCTTAAGGTATTCAGGGTTGGCGTGACTTCCACGTTGTGTGCAAATCTTTGCATGAAGCAGTTCGCTAACTCTTCAAAAGTAGCGAACTGGCTTAAGTCGTAGGAAGCCAGCCATTTGGCAGCTGTGCCTTTAAGGGATAGAGGGAACCAATACACCCATTTCATCGAGTCCTTTTTCTTCTTATGGGCTCGACGTGAAAAAAGCTGCAAGTGAGACCTAGGGTCTCCCATGCCATCATACCGATGGAAGTTTGGTATTTCATCGTCACTGTCTGTTTCGTAATCCATAGGAAGGAAATCAGACAGGGCGTAGCTTCTTTTCTCTTTATTTTGCCCTTTCAGCAGTTGCTGTAGGGCTTTACGGTCCTTTTGTGTGAAGGACTCGTGGTATTGGTTGCCTTCCATTACGGAGGCCTCTTTTTGCTTGCGAGGTTTTTCAATTTTCTTTTTAGGCCTTTGTTCACCGTTTGATGAACATGAATCGCCTACTTCAGCCTCTTGGCTGAGAGCATCGATTTTGGCCTCAAATTCCCTTCTCAAGTCCTCGATTTCATCTAGTTTTATTTTGTTTTTGAAAATCCTCCTAGAGTGAGAACTTGATGCGCATGAGCCTTGGCTCGACACTTCACTTGGATTGGATTTTGACATGCTTTTCAAGCTTTTTCAAAATTTCCTAAGTAAAAGCAAAGAAAACAAGTTAAAACGACACCTTTATAAAATTTTCGCAAGACTTCTACAAGTAAACTCGACTTTTTGAAAAGGCTCACGTCCCACCGGGCGTGCCAATCTCTGTAGACGCGCGAAAATCCCCGCCTCTTCGCCCCTTTTCGTGGCTTGGAGTGGATCTTATCGTGCGGCTAAGGCCTATGTATAAAAACAGGGCGTGCCAGCTAGCTTACTTAAGCTAGCGAAGATATTTTTAACACTGACTTCTAAACGTGGCGACTGTGAGCAAGTGAGCTCTTGTCGTCGCAGACCTTCTTGCACCGATGCGCAAGGGTCAGTCTGTACGCTTTTGCAAAAATCGAGTTTTGGGGAGAAAGTCTACGAAACGGTTCGAGGTGTCTATTTCGGGTCTTTAAGATGCGATTGCATGTTTTAGATCACGTGGATTTGCACGTGCCTAAGTCTTTTCTTTTATCCCTTTTTGGGTCGCCTAGTTTGTGTGCTATGAACACTCCACTACATGGGCGAATTCGAGCGGGGGTTGCTTCGATGCAATATGCGTCCTACCTCGTGGTATGGCATAGATGCAATGCAAACTCACACTACTCCAAAGGGAAAACCCGAAATGTAAAGACAATACTGAAGGGAAATAGCGGAAGGGAAATAACCGAAGGGAAATAACCGAAGGGAAATAACCGAAGGGAAATATGTATATATCTTATGTATATGAGCCCTTACTCGGGTCTTGCAAATAAGAGCGAAGGCTCAATGTGGGTGCGTGCTTGAATTGAAAGACTTACACACACGACATGAAATTAAACCCAAATATAAATTGCAGTATGGCCTTGACTAAGGTCTTGGGAGTAAGAGCGAAGGCTCAATGTGTGTGAAAGTGCTTGAATTGAAAGACTTACTCACACGACAAGAAATGAAACCCAAATAGTATAGGTCGGCCCTTACTTGGGTCTTTCAAATAAGAGCGGAAGCTCAATGTGTGTGAGAGTGTTTAAATTGAAAGACTTACTCACACGACATGAAATGAAACCCAAATAGTATAGGTCGGCCCTTACTTGGGTCTTTCAAATAAGAGCGGAAGCTCAATGTGTGTGAGAGTGTTTAATCGAAAGACAACGCACCCAACTTAAACAAAACCCTTCGGAAATGAAATATATACGTACACTTATATATTAGGGGCTGATTAGGCCCGTGTGTGTTCGAAATTGTGCACGACTAAGAGAGTGCACGTGTGTGGTTGTGCCAAGCCACGTTATTACAAGCGGGGGGAGACTATGCTCCGTTATTACAACCCCGTATCAAATTGAATTTCAAGCAAGTGTATGATTAAAGACCGAGTTTAGAAACTTACAAGTAGCTGGTCCGTAGAGGTCTTGCTTGAGCGTGGCCTTGGCTTTGGGCTGGCAAAGGCGGGCCTCCAGTAGGGAGTTTAGAGTGGCTCTAAGTGGGTCTTAGGGTCACTAGGGAAGGGTATGTGACCAAAAGAGTGCTGGGCACCTAGGGGGGTCGGCCGAATGGGAGATGGTGGCTAAGCAGTGGCCAGCCACTTGGGTTATCCTAGGTTCGGCTAGGCTTAGATGGTGGCGGCAAAGAGGTTGAGCTAAGGGGAAGATGGGTGGCTAAGAGTGGAGGGGTGGTAGAGAGTGGCTTTGAGGGAGTTAGGGGGACTTACCGAATGGGGAGGAGTGGCGGATGGAGTGGGAGAGTGGCGGGCAGGTGGCTGTCGGCTGGTGGAGTTGGGGGAAAGGTGGTGACGTCCAGCTGGGGGGGGCAGTGATGGTGACGTGGGAGAGGGAAGGTGGCGGAGCAGGTGGCGGCTGGTGGAGGAGCTGGAGCTGCTGGGAAGACGGATGAGAGATGGGAGAAGGAGAGGGCCCGGCTGGGTGGTGGAGTGGTTCCCACTTGGAAAACCCGCCCACAATGAGGGGGGTTTAAATAGGGGATGGGTAGGTCGGTTAGGGCTGGGTTGTGGGTAGTGGTTAGGTGGTTTAGGTAGGGTAGTATGTAGATAAGGTGGGCTGGATGGGATTGGGCCAGATATTTTAAAACTAGGGGTTTGGGAAAATCGTGGGCTAAGGGTGGTTTAGGGGTTTAGGGCTAGGTTAGGTGGTGGTGGGTTTTAGGGTGAGGTTTAGTGAGCTAGGTTAGGTGGTTTAGGCTAGGTTTAGGCTAGGATTAGGGAAATTAATCTAGGTTTAGGGAAGGATTAGGGGAGTGGGTTAGGTGATTAGGTTGGGATTAGGCCGGGATTAGGGAAGTGGGTTAGGTGATTAGGTTCAGATTAGGCCGGGATTAGGGGTTTAGGCTAGGTTTAGGCATTTTGGGTTGGGTTTAGGTGAGGGAGCTCCCTTAGCATGGCCCATAGACCTTGATCACCCCATGTTGGTGCAGCCCTAGGTTAGGTTTTTGCTAATTACAAGCTTAAACCCACTCAATTAGGCTAACCCACATGATTAAACCCAAACTTGACACACAAGTCAAGCTTAATACAACACTCTTGATATTTTTCAACCCCACTCTCTCTCATGCCCAATATCCCACGTGAAACTCAAGTGGGCCCCACCTCCATTTATGAGAAGGTGATGTGGGCCATGGATATGGATATTGGATTGGATCTCTGGATCCAAATCCAAATCCAAGTCCACATATGGGTTTGGATTGGGATCTGGATATATATGGTCCAGATCCAATCCAAACTGAACTCTGACTCCTTCGAGCTGGGTTCGAAACGGACGCTTCGTGCGGGGCCTGACAGCATCAGTACTCCGTCTGCGTTGGGTCTTCGCCAACATGGTCGTCCGCCTCCGTTTCTGCCTTCCGGAGATGACTTCAAATGATATTTTGGTAAGAACAGGGTCTTGGACGTTCGAGATCCTGGGGTGTGAATCAGATACAAGAGTTGCTGCGCCGGGCTCGACAGGTGCTCCGGTTCCGGGCTCTTCTTGGCTCTCCTGGTCCTGTCTTGATCGGGCCAAGCCACTTCGGGGTTTCAAAACATGTTTTAAAAGGGTTTTCAAAAGCTATATCATATGTTTTTGAAAGATAAAGTTTAAAACATATATACAGGGTTTGTTTGGAAGGCTCCTGGGTTTCCAAACTCAAAAATGGCCCTTTGGGGCTGCTTGTATCAAAACCAGATTTGTTTAAGAAATTCGTGGGATTTCGGGGTGTTTACAGGTTGTTACATTAAGTCGTGTGAGTTTGTCATTTCAATTACACACTCGCACCCAAAGACACCCGAGCCTTTGCTCTAGCACCTCACGCACCATTTTGGCCTCGGCAGCCACTAAGATATAGCCATATCTCTATATTTTCGGCTGCGTGAGTTTTCTCGGTTCAATTGTGTTTGTCTTTCAATTCCGGGTATTTAAGGTTCAGCTGCATGTGTTGTCTTTACATATATACACCACACACACGCACACGTTGGCGACCTTCAGGCCCATATATATAGTTGTATCTCCCTTTTAGCTGGGTTTTACATTTCAGATGCATGTGTTGTCTTTCAATTTATACACAACACATACGCGCATGTTGGCGACCTTCGGGCCCATATATATATATAAGTATTTCCCTTCCGCAATTTACATTTAAGTCGAGCGGGGTTTTACATTCAAGTTGTGTGAGTTGTCTTTCAATTTATACACAACACACACGCCCACAATTGAGCCTTTCCGCTCTTAAGATATAGCTATATTTCCCTTCCGCAATTTCCCTTCGGCTATGTCTTTCAATTTCGGGTTTTAAGGTTCAGTTGTGTGAGTTTGCATTGCATATCCCCCATACCACGAGATAGGGCCCATACTTCATCAAAGCAACCTCGAACCACCCGTGCAAAATCGCCAAGACTTAGACACTTGATGCACACATCTCACGCCTAAGTAGCTAAAATCAAAGACATAGGATACGTGCAAACCCCACGTAAATAAAATCTGCAACTAGACAAACCAAATCGATTGAACACTTTCATACTTTTTAAAGAAGGTCATACTTGTTCAAAGTCGAGTTTTCTAAGCATACAAACCGACCCTTGAGCATCAGTTCAAGAAGGTTTGCAACGAAAAGAGCCCATTTGTCCACAGTCGCCTCCAAAGTCGGATATTTCAAAACTTACTTCACTAGTTTGAGTAAGCTAGCTGGCATGCCCTTTAAAAGCGACTTAGACATACGAAAAGGTTCACGCTAGGCCTAAGAACCCATAGTGGAAATTTTCGCATGTCTATAGAATTGGCACGCCCGGTGGGACATGGGTCATAAGAAAAGTCGATTCAAATAAACAGACCTCTTGAAAAAATTTCAAGAAAAAGTGTTTTAACTTTTTTGTGTTGTATTTTCATAGTTGGGTTTTAAAAGCATCGGAGCCATGTCAAGTCCAGGCTCCCAAGAAGTGTCTAGCCATGCCTCATGCGCATCAAGTTCTCATTCTAGAAAAATTTTGAAAACTCGAGATCAAAAAGAGGAAATCGAGGAGTTAAGAAGGGACTTTGAGGCCAAGATCGTTGCTCTTAGCCAAGAGGCAAAAGCAGCTGATTCATGTTCGTCACACGGCGAACCAAAGAACAAAAAGAGATTTGAAAAAACTCAAAAACACAAGGAGACCTCCACAATGGAAGGCAACCAATACCACGAATCCTTCACTCACAAGGATCGTAAAGCCCTACAACAACTGTTGAAATGGCAAAAGAAAGAGAAAAGAAACTACGCCCTGTCTGATTTTCTTTCTTTAGACTATGAAACAGACAATGACGATGAAATACCGAATTTTCATCGGTATGATGGCACGGGAGACCCTAGGTCTCACTTGCAACTTTTCTCTTGTCGAGCCCATAAGAAAAAGGACTCGATGAAATGGGTGTATTGGTTCCCTTTATCCCTCAAAGGCACAACTTCCAAATCGTTGGCTTCCTATGATCTTAGTCAATTCGCTACTTTTGAAGAATTAGCGAACTGCTTTATGCAGAGATTCTCGCATAACGTAGAAGTCATGCCCACTTTAAACACATTGAGGGATACGAAGCAAGGTATGAACAAAGATGTGCATGCCTTTATTATTCGATGGAGGTCCCTCCTTGGGCAAGTACGAGAACCCATATCCGAAGGGTGCGCAGTAATGCTCATCCTGGATAATTTTAAAAATGAGTTGAAAACCCTTCTCTCCCTTTACAAAATCTCAACTTTCCATAAGTTGATTAAAAAAGCATCTCTTTTTGAAATGAATTTGAAGAAAGGGATTTACGACCACTTATGGAAAGGGAATGTGGTTTCAAAAGCTCGCTTGGATAAACACGACACTTATGGGCTACCCACCATAGACAAAGGGGCAAAAGCCCACAAAGTCGCCAATGTCCGGGTGGATCCAAGCCTAGTGAGCACTTCTAAAAATTTTGAGAAATTTGAAAATAAAAGGGAGAAAAATTTACAAAAACCCTTTGAAAAATGGGAGTATACTCCGCTGGGGCAACCTGTGTCGGAAGTCCTAGACCTCCTACTTGCCCAAGGAATGATCGAACTCCCCAAAATTCCTGAGGAAATCACTTCCAAAGAGAGATTTTTAAATTGATTCTGCAAGTATCATCGGCTCAAAGGCCATGATACAAAACAGTGTTTCTCCCTACTTAATAAGATTGAGAACTTGATAGTAGAAGGCCGACTCCAGGTCACTGAGGAACCAGAGCCTGCCCAAGCTATCTTTAAAGAACCCTTCTCCAAACACGGAAGTACCAGTAGGAAGGGCAAAGAGGTATGTGCTCTCACATTTTCGAAGAGTCTAGAGCATGCATGTCATTCTGGTTTTGCTACTTGTGCATCTACTCTCATCCTTCATAAGAAACTCGCCCAAGTAGTGATCCGGGGACCACCCAGAGTTTCGTCCCCGGTTAAACCTATTTTAAAAATTCAAGGTGCTCCAAAGCACACGAATAGAGCAACGATAGGCGCGAGCCCTAGGTTGATCGTGGGGGAGGTGACTAGGTCCGAAAGGATCTATCAACCCCCACATCTACAAAATACTAAAAAGGTGGTCAATATACCTGGCCCCTCCAAAGCATGTATGCCTAGAGTCTCGCCAAAAGCGGACAAAAAACCTTGTATGATTTTGAAAATCATCTTTCAAAGATTCCTATTAACATATCCATCCTAGAGCTGATACAAACCTCGCCTAGGCATAGACTGGTTTTAGAGAAAATTCTACAAAGAGCCAAGGTTAGCTCAAACATAACCCCGGAGTCCCTATCGACCCAAGTGGCATCTATAGGTGCAAAAATATCCATCGTGTTCTCGGAAGACGATGTACAAAGACCCTACGAAGCCCACAACCAAGCCCTATATATCGAGGTGGTATTGAATCACCACTCTCTAGATAGGTGCCTAGTTGATGGGGGAGGAGGGCTTAACATCCTTCCACTCCACGTGGCGTACCAAATCGGACTCACCTTGACCTCCAGGAACCCAAGCCCCATCGTAATCATGGGATATGATGGGAATGCATCAAGACCCTTAGGATCCATAGAATTACCCAAGGAAAATGGAGGGATAGCTCACATGGGGGTGTTCCATGTCTTGGACATCCACCCCCACTACAACCTATTGTTGGGAAGGCCTTGGATACACAACCTACGTGCTGTGATATCCACCTTCTATAGGTGTGTCAAAATCCCTTTCGATAATCAAATAGTGGTAATTCTAGGTGAAAGTCACCCACAGCTTTAGGGAATCTAGAATTTCCCATGTTTATCAAGTTCCCAGGCCTACGAGGCCAAACTGGGGCAGACCTTGGTCGAGCCACCAAAGCTCACACTCCAAATACCTAGGAAGGTCGTGTACATCAAGGGGCAGCCCAAGGCTAGCCCACTCAAAACACTAACCATCCCAGGAAAGGCCAAGAGTCGCCTATTTCAAAAACCCCTGGACAAAAAGCCTTATGTGCAGAACATGGACGATAGCAAGTTCCAGGACCACGACTTATATGAAAACTTTTCCAAAAACAAAAAATCATGGAACATGTTATTGAACATGGGGTATATGCCATACAAGAGTCTAGGGACACAAAACCAAGGTCTCATAGAACCCATACTGTCAAAGGCAAACCCAAGTCGATATGGGATCGGCTATACTCCCAAAATACCACCAGAGCCCCCCCTTGTGACCACCTGGGTCAAGGGTGCCCTGCATCCTACCCAAGCAGAAGCCTACGATTTAGACCTCTTATTTAGAGTCTAACTTGTTACTTTTTCTTTTGTAGGCATGATGGAAGATCCCTGAACCAAAAACACAAAAAAATTGGAAAAACTCGAAATTCAAAAAATTGAAAAACCCCAAAAACCAAAAACATTTAAAAGAGATGAAAAACTCGAAAAAATAGTTGTTTGTATAGTTCCTAAAGTTCTGGTTTTACAAAAACCCAAAAAAATAAAAAATTTAGAGAATATCAAAAACAAAACCTTGTATATAGCTGCTCTTGGTAAAAACTTGGAAAAAGCCAAGTGTAAACACCCCAAAATCCCACGATTTTCTCAAATATGCCTGGTTTTGCAAAAGCACCCTCAAAGGGCTATTTTGAGTATGGAAACCCAAGAGCCTTCTAGACAACCCTATACATATGTTGAAACCATATATACGTTTTTAAACTATATACATATAGTTTTAGACCTTAAAAGGTATTTTGAAACCCCAAAAGCAGCCTGGCCTGACGAAAGTAGGACCGAAAAGGTAAAGAAGAGCCCGGACCCGAAGCATACTTCAAGCCCGACACATCAACTCTCGTATCAAAATCATCTCCAAATTCTCAGACATCCAAGCCCCATATATCATAAATTTGCTCAAAAATGAACTCCTAAAGGTGAGAAGAAGAGAAGACGACAATGTTGGCGAAGACCCAACGCAAGATGGAGTACTGATGCAGTCAGGCCCCGCACAAACCGTCCATTTCAAAACGCCATGAAGGAATCAAAAAATCAGATTTGAACGGATCTGGACCATATATATCCAGATCCAAACCCAACATGTATTTGGATTTGGATCCCAAGATCTAAATCCAATTTCTACATCCATGGCCCACATCACCTTCTCATAAATGGAGGTGGGGCACACAAATATTTCACGTGAAAAGCTTGGGTAGAGAGAGAAAAAGGGGTGATAAAGTATGAGTGACAAAGTTAGTAGGCTTGACTTTTGGTCAAGGGTGGGTTAACCTTGTGGGTTTAGCCTAAAGTGTGGGTTTAAGTTTGTTTGCACCTACACCTAACCTAGGGCTGCACCAACTTGGACATGGCTGCAACTGGGTCAATGGACCGGTGCCAAGGGGAGGTTCCTAAAACCTAGCCCTAAGCTAGCCCACCTCACCTAGCCATTTCTCCTAAAACCTAACCCAAACCTAGCCATCCTCACCCAAAACCGCCCCAACCTCACCTAGCCAACGTCACCTAGCCGACCTCACCTAGCTAGACCACCTAGACCCTAACCAACTAAGCCTAAACCCACCTTAGTGCACCTAATTAAACCCCTAACCACTAAGTCCCAACCCACCTAACCGACCTACCCTAAACCACTAACCAGCCCCCCCTAACTGACCTACCCCAAACCATGTCCCATGCCCACCTTATTATAAATATCTAGCCCATACCCCCCTAACGGACCCAGCCCCTTTCTAGCCTATAAAAACCCATCTTCCTTGCGGGTTCCACGGGCTCTCTTCCACTCTCACCCCCCATTCCCTCCAAGCTCCACCACTTCCATCCACTTGTCATTCCACCGCCACTCCATCACCCGGCTACCACCTCTCCACTTCAACCGAATCCACCACCTTCCATCTCCGGCGAGGAGCTCCACCCTTCGGCTGCCACCCTTCTTCCACCACCATCCGGCCACCACTTCCATCCACCAGCACCACCTCCATTCACGGTTAGTACTATAAACACCCCGAAATCCCACAAACTTCCCAAATAACCTGGTTTTACAAAAAGCAGCCCCAAAGGGCTATTTTGAGTCTGGAAACCCAAGAGCCTTCTAGTCAAACCTTGTACAAATGTTTAAATTGTATATATTTTAAAATATGTATAATATAGTTTTAAAACCTTTTAAAATACATTTTGAAACCCCACAAAGCGGCTTGGCCGGATGAAAGCAGGACTAGAAGAGCAAAAGAGAGCCCGAAATTGGAGCACATGTCGTGCCCAACACAGCAACTCTTGTGTTAGATTCATCCCTAGGATCTCGAACGTCCAAGCCCCTGTTATCAACAAATCATTTGAAATCATCTCTAGAAGGTGAAAACAGAAGCGGACGACCATGTTGGCGAAGACCCAACGCAAGACGGAGTAGTGATGCTGTTAGACCCCGTATAAACCGTTCGTTTCGAACATACCCTGAAGGAGTCAGAATTCAGTTTTGGATTGGATCTGGACCATATATATCTAGATCCCAATCTAAACGTATATGTGGATTTGGATTTGGATTTGGATCCAAAGATCCAATCCAATATCCACATCCATGGCCCACATCACCTTCTCATAAATGGAGGTGGGGCCCAGTTGAAATTCACGTGGGATCTTGGGCATGAGAGAGAATGGGGAGGATTACGTATGAGGGAAATGTATTAAGCTTGACTTGTATGTCAAGTTTTGGGTCAATCATGTGGGTTAGCCTAATTAGTGTGGTTTAAGCTTGTATGAACCTACACCTAACCTAGGGCTGCACCAACATGATGCAATGAAGTCCTAGGGCCATGCAAAGGGATGCTCCTTCCCTAAACCTAGCCTAATTCTCCTAATCCCGACCTAATCCTAGCTTAAACACCTAACCTACCTCACTAAACCTCACCCTAAAACCAACCCACCTAGCTAAGCCCTAAACCACCCCCCCAAAACCAGCCCAACCGACCCTATCAAAATCCTATAAAAACCCCCCTCTAGTGGGCAGGTTTTTTAGAATTTTTGGAACTCCCTTTGGGCCAACCGAGCCCTTCCTCTCCTCTCTCATCCCTTGCTCTCCTCTCTCACTTGCTCCACCTTGACCTCCGGCCAGCTCCACTCCACGCCACCATCACCTCCCGGTCAGCTCCACTCCACGCCACCCGACTGCACCCACCTTCCACCCAACTGCCTCCTTTGGACACCCGCCACCTTCACCTTCCTCTCCGGTTAGTACCCCATCCTAACACTACCCTTTCTTCACTCCCCCTCCAGCCACCACATATCACCTTCCCTTTGTCTAACCTCCCCTTCATCCAGCCGGCCACCACCTGCCACCGTTTTTCCTTAAACCAGCCACATCCTCCCTTGCCACACCCGCAGCCTTACATCCTCTCCCTTAGACAGCCCCTAGTCAAGACCCTTAACTCTACCTTCCCTAGGACCTGCCCTACACCTTAGTGACACCCCCTAACTACCCCAGCCAAGGCGCCACAGCAGAACCCCCTCCCATCACCCGGCTAGCGCCAAGGCGCCACACTCGCAGCACCTTGCTTCCCTCCGGTCAGCACCCCTTTGCCGCACCCTTCCGAGGAGCTCCCTCTTGCAGCCCAAGGCGACGCTCAAGCCCAAGCTCAAGCAAGTCACCTCTGGACCAACTATACGTAAGTGCCTAACTTGGTCCTTGTTTCTAGACTTGCTTAAGCTTAATTAAATTTGATAGGGGTTGTAATAACAGAGCATTGTCTAACCCCGCTTGTAATAACGTGGCTTGGCACACCCACACACACGTGCACTTGAGCCTATCTTGCTCTTAGCTGCACATGATTTTGAACACACACGGGCCTAATCAGCCCTTAAGATATAGACTTATTTATATAATTTAAGTTGCGTGGGGTTTTGCTTAAGTTGTGTGTGTTGTCTTTCAATTCTCGCACTCACACACATTGAGCTTTCGCTCTTATTTGCAAGAACCAAGTAAGCGCCGTGTTATATTTTCCCTTGGGTGTTTTACTTTATGTCGTGTGCGTAGTACTTCAATTCTACACTCACACACATTGAGCTTTCGCTCTTACTCCCCAAGACCTTAGTCAAGGCCTATTGCAATTTATATTTGGGTTTAATTTCATGTCGTGTGCGTACTTGTAAACACCCCAAAATTCCACGAATTTTTCAAATCTATCTGGTTTTGTAAAAGCAGCCCCAAAGGGCCATTTTGAGTCTGGAAACCCAGGAGCCTTCCAGACAACCCTGTATATATGTTTTAAACTTTATATTTCAAAAATACATAATATGGCTTTTGAAAACCCTTTTTAAAACATGTTTTAAAACCCCGAAGCAGCTTAGCCTAATCCAGACAGGACCAAGAGAGCTAAGGAGAGCCCGGAACCGGAGCACCTGTCGAGCTCGGCACAACAACTCTTGTATCAAATCCACACCCCCAGGATCTCAAACGTCCAAGACCCTGTTATCATCGAAACCTTGTTTGAAGTCATCTCCAGAAGGCGAAAACAGAGGCGGATGATCATGTTGGCGAAGACCCAACGCAGACGGAGCACTGATGCTGTCAGGCCCCACACAAACCGTTCGTTTCGAACACAGCTCGAAGGAGTCAGAGTTCAGTTTGGATCAGATCTGGACCATATATATCCAGATCCCAATCCAAACCCATGTATGGACTTGGATTTGGATTTGGATTCAAAAATCCAATCCAATATCCATATCCATGGCCCACATCACCTTCTCATAAATGGAGGTGGGGCCCACTTGAATTTCACGTGGGATTATGGGCATGAGAGAGAGTGGGGGTGGATAAGATCAAGTGTGTGTTGTAATTAAGCTTGACTTGTGTGTCAAGTTTGGGGTTAGTCATGTGGGTTAGCCTAATTAAGTGAGTTTCAGCTTGTAATTAGCCAAAACCTAACCTAAGGCTGCACCAACATGAAGTTGTTAAGGTCTATGGGCCATGCAAAGGGAGCTCCTTCACCTAAACCTAAAAAAAAATGCCTAATCCTAGCCTTCCACCCTAATCCGCCCCTAATCTGAACCTAATCACCTAACCTACTTCCCTAACCCCGGCCTAATCCCAACCTAATCACCTAACCCACTTCCCTAATCCTTCCCTAAACCTAGGTTAATTTCCCTAAACCTAGCCTAATCACCTACCATTGTTCGTGGTAGTTCTACGTACAACATAAGGACCATCTCACTTGGGCTGCCACTTTCCAAGTGGATGTGGGCCATGGTGTTGGATGATTTTGAGCACAAGGTCTCCCACTTTGAAGTGGCGAGGTCTTATATGCTTCTCATAGTGTCGAGCTACCCTTTGCCGGCATGCATGTGCATGATCCATGGTAAGGAGCCTTCGCTCATCTAGTAAATCAAGCTCGACCATTCTAGCATGTTGTAGCGTCTCTAGGGGAAGGTTGAGTGCAAGTGATGTATGAAATGAATCTAGTTTGGTATTGTAGACACCAAAAATTTTCACTTACGGGTTCTCAGGCCTGAAGTGAACCTTTTCGCCATCTACATTCGCTTTATGGGCGTGCCAGCTAGTTTACTTTAACTAGCAAAGTATGTTTTGAAAATAATCTGAGTTTTGAAAGGCGATTGTAGGCAAGCGGGATTTTTACGTCGCAGACCTTCTTGCACCGATGCTTCTTGCACCGATGCGCAAGGGTCAGTCTGTACGCTTAGAGACTTCGTTTTGAAACAAGTTTAACTCAAAATATATTTTGAATGAAGAAGTGTTTTAAAACTTTTTGAAAACCATGCATTTGGGCGATTTTGACTTTGTAAGGGTTGGACGACCCTAAGTCTTTCAAATTTTAATCTACTTAGGCACGATGTGCATGCATCGAAATAGCCTAAGTCTTGGCATATTTGCACGATTGATTCGGGTTGTTTTTGTATGATTTTCACATTTTAGGTCACGTGGATTTGCACGTGCCTAAGTCTTTCTTTTTATCCCTTTATGGGCCACCTAGGTGTGTGTTATGAACACTCCACTACATGGGGCGAATTTGAGCGGGAGTACGGGGTTTGCTTTGATGCAATATGCGTCCTACCTCGTGGTATGGCGTAGATGCAATGCAAACTCATGCAACTCCAAAGGGAAAACCTGCTTGGCACGTGTGTATATTGAAGGATAGCCGAAGGGAAATTGCCGAAGGGAAATAACCGAAGGGAAATGACTTGTAAAGTAAATAGCCGAAGGGAAATGACTTGTAAAGTAAATAGCGGAAGGGGAAATATGGCTATATCTTAAGAGCGGAAAGGCTCAATTATGTAAGTGTGTGTCGTGTATATATTGAAAGACAACGCACACGACTTGAACCTTAAAACCCGAATCTTAAAGACATAGCAGAAAGAAATACTTTATATAGAGTATATGTAGGGGCCCTTACTTGGGTCTTGCAAATAAGAGCGAAGGCTCAATGTGTGTGCGTGCTTGAATTGAAAGACTTACACACACGACATGAAATGAAACCCAAATATAAATTACAGTATGCCTTGACTAAGGTCTTGGGAGTAAGAGCGAAGGCTCAATGTGTGTGCGTGTGGGAATGTAAAGACAACTCACACGACATAAATGAAGCCCAAATATAACTGCAATAAGGCCTTTACTAAGGTCTTGGGAGTAAGAGCGAAGGCTCAATGTGTGTGCGTGTGGAAAATGGAAAGACAACACACACGACTTAATTAAAAAACCCCTTGACTTAAAATATATAAATATAACTATATATTAAGGGCTTGTTAGGCCCGTGTGTGTGCAAGAAGTGTACGACTAAGAGCGGAAAGGCTCAAGTGCACGTGTGTGTGGGTGTGTCAAACCACATTATTACAATCGGGGGGAGACGAAGCTCCTTTACTACAACCCCGTATCAAAATTTAATTGAATATAAAGCAAGTTAATGTAATAGACCAAGTTTAGACACTTACAAATAGCTGGTCCATGTTCAACTTGCTTGCACGTGGGCTCACGGTTCACCTTGGGCAGCCAAGAGGGGGTTATCCTAGGTGGCTTTGAGAGAGGTTCTATGAGGCACGGTTAGGGTCTTAGGGGAACTAAGGTTCGGCCAAGACGGGGGCTGTGTAGGGTCTGTCCTAGGGTGCAGTTCACGGCCAGGGTGTAGGTCAGGTCGGCAGGGGGGTGGTCAAGTCGACTGGGAGGCAGTCGGGTCGGCAGGGAGGCGTTTGGCGCCAGGCGCAACAGACGGGTCGGCAGGGAGGCATCTGGCGCCTGGCACAACAGACGGGCGCCTGGCGCTGGGCGTGCAGTAGCGCGGGACGGTTGCGGCACGAGGCGTGCAGGCAACAGAGGGGTGCACGGCAGGAAGCAGGGCGCGCAGCAGCAGAAGGGGCGCGCGCGGCAGGAAGCAGGGCGCGCGGTTGGCGCCTGGGGGTATGGGTTCGTTGTTTGTGGGATGTTTTGAGGCGGTTGGGGTTAGGTTAGGTCTAATTAGGGTTAGGTTCAGTTGGGGTTAGGTAGGTTCGAACCTAGGCTAGGTTGGGGGTTAGGTTTAGAGGGGTGTAGAGAGAATGGCAAGGTTAGGTTAGCCTTACCTCTTGGAGCCGGTCCTTCATGGCTTGAGCCCACGTCTCCACGGTTGCAGCCACTTGGTCCAGCCCACCTTTGTTGCAGCCCCTTGATCTAGACCCACTTAGCCCACATGGCTTGAACCCACTTCACCCAATGAGCCCACATGGCTAGGTCTATCACTCCCTCTCTCTCCTCCCAAATATTTGCATGGACCCCTTTACATGGATCCCCTCACCTCTATTTATAGAGATTTGAGGTGGGTCTTGGATTTGGGTTTGGGTTTGGGTTTGGATCCATACCCAAATCCAAACACTATTTGGATCTGGATATTGGATCTCGGATATTTTGAGATTCGTATCCGATCCAAACCCAACATTTTTATGGATATAGATCTGGATATTTTGATCCAGATCCGATCCAATCCAAACATTATTTGGATCTAATCCAAATCCAAACACTATTTGGATCGACCCAAACACTATTTGGATTGGCCCAAATCCAAACACTATTCATTACATGGATTTGGATCTGGATATTTATGGTCCAGATCCAAATCAAAATTTCTTCGGACAGTCCTTCTTGGCTTCTCGAGGCGAACGATCTGTGCGGGCATTAGCTTCATCAGCTCTCCGTCTGGTGCTGGGTTTTCCCCAACTTTGTCGTCCGGACTCCGTCTCGCCGTTCTAGACTCCGTTGAGCTTTTCAACAAACGGGCTATGCTTTCTTTTGTTTTTTTTTATCAGGGAGTGGCTTCTGAAGCTCTGGGCTTGAATCCTCTTCGGGCCTAGGGTCTTCTTTTGCCTTCTGTACCTGTTTTCACATTTCAAAACAGGTTGTCGTTTTGGCTCAAACGAGCTTTTTGGTGTTTTGGGAGTTTTTGAAATATAGAAGATTTGGGGTGTTTACAGGTATGAATGGGGAGAATGGCATTTGTGCCATAGACCAACTCAAATGGCGTGGCATTTGTGGGAGTTCGGATGGAAGTCCTATAAGCCCATAAGGCTTCATCCAACTTCTCATGCCACGTCCTACCCTTCTCTAAAGTTTTCTCAATAATGCTTATGAGAGTCTTATTGGTGGCTTCGGCTTGGCCGTTGCCTTGAGGGTAGTAGGGCAATGAGAAGTGGTGAGTTATGCCATACGTGTTACATAACTTTACCATCCTCTCGTTTTTGAAGGGGGTGCCATTATCATACACGAGGTCTTTTGGAACTCCAAATCGAGCCAAGATATTTTTCCTAATGAACGCCACTACATGTTGCTCCTGGACATTATTCAAGGAGGTAGCTTCAACCCATTTGAAAAAGTATTTAGTGGTTGCTAGGATAAACCTATGCCCATTTGATGCATTTGGAAAAATTGGTCCTATGATGTCAAACGCCCATATGGTGAATGGCGATGGGCTGACCACGGAATGTAGGGTGGTGTAGACACCGAAAAATTTTCAACTCCGGGTTCTTAGGCCTGAAGTGAACCTTTTCGCACCTACGTCACTTTTAGGGCGTGCCAGCTAGCTTACTCAAACTAGCGAAGTATGTTTTGAAATATCTAACTTTTAAAAGGCAATTGTGGGCAAGCAGGATCTTTTCGTCACAAACCTTCTTGAACCGATGCTCAAGGGTCAGTTTGTATGCTTAGAGACTTTGTTTGAAACAAGTTAAACTCAAATTCGATTTTTGAAAAAAAGGTGTTTGAAAACTTTGGAAATCATGAACTTGGCGAGTTTTCTTCCTTTTACGGGGCTTGGGTGACCCTAAGTCTTTCAATTTTATCTGCCTTAGGCGTGGACTGTGTGCATCAAGTGCCTAAGATGGGCGTTTTGCATGATTTGTTCGGGGTTTGTTCGATGCAGGTATGCACTCTAGCTCAAGTATGGCGAGTATGCAATGCAACTGACACGACTTGAATGTAAAACCCAAATTTAAAAGACATAACAGAAGGGAAAACCGAAATTGAATGCAACTCACACGACTTGAATGTAAATTGCAGAAATTTAAATATATCTATATCTTAAGAGCAGAAAGGCTCAATGTGTGCGTGGGTGTTGTGTATAAATTGAAATGCAACGCACGCAACTAAACCGTAAAATGCAGCAGAAGGGAGATATAGATATATAAGAGCGGAAAGGCTCAATTATGGCGTGTGTGTATGTGTATAAATTCAAAGACAACACACACGACTGAATTTAACAACCCAGAATTGCAATGTGAACACAGCTGAACCGGGAAAACTCACACAGCAGAAAATATATAGATATGGATATATCTTAGTGGCTTCTGAGGCCAAAATGTGCATGAGTGTTTGAGCAAGTGCTCGAGTGAACTTTGGGTGCAATGGTGTCCAGTTAAGAGCGAAAAGGCTCAAGTGCACGTGGTGCTTGTGTACGAGTTAAGAGCAAAAAAGGCTCAAGTGTATGTGTGTGTCTCGTGTGTCCAACACCGTTATTACATTCCGGGGGGAGACGATGCTCCGTTATTACAACCCCATATCTCGAATTGAATTAAATGGAAAACAGACGATATATATCGAATAACTTGCACTTTTCCAGGTTCTCGAGTTATGATTGTACAAGGGACGAGTTCATCATCATCTCATGGCATTCGAGGCATGTGGGAGCGAAGCCGGAGAGCTTGAGAGCTTGAGAGCTTGGAGAGACTTAGAGTTCCGGGAGCTACAAGTTATACCATATTTGGGACCACTTGGGGCTGGTTTGGGTAAGGGATGACTCGAGGCCAAGGTGGCTTGAGTGGTATGGTTTTAGTTTAGGATTCGGCCAGCATTTGGCCTTGGGTTTTATCTTGTGAAACTCGAGCCAAGGTGGCTCGAGTGATAGTGGTTTGCTCTAGGGTTCGGCCAAAGCTGGCCTTGGGTTTAGGTCTTGTGAGACTCGAGCCAAAAGTGGCTCCAGTGAGAGTGGCTTTAGGGTGTAGTTGGGGTTGGTTTAGACTTGGGATTAGGCCCTAGACTTGAGAGGGACGTGGGCTAGGATTAGGTTGCAGCTGGTCCTAGGCTTAGTTTAGGTTTAGGTTTGGTTGAGTCCTAACTAGTTTAGGTGTGGGACAAGTTTTGATGGCAGGCGGCTATAAACACCCCAAAATCCCACGATTTTCTCAAATATGCCTGGTTTTACAAAAGCAGCCCCAAAGGGCTATTTTGAGTCTGGAAACCCAGGAGCCTTCTAGACAACCCTGTACATATTTGCAAATCTATACATATAGCTTTTAGACTATAAACAGTATTTAGAAACCACAAAAGACTTGTGGCCTGACAAAAGTAAATCGAAAAGGCAAAGGAGAGCTCGAACCCGAAGCATACTTGAAGCCCGACATATCAACTCTCATGTCAAAAGCATCCCCAAATTCTCACACATCGAAGCCCCAAATATCAGAAAAAATGATCAAAATGAACTCCTGAAGGTGAGAAGAAGATCGGATGACAATGTTAGCGAAACGCCATGAAAGAATTTAAAAAAATCAGATTTTGGTCGGATCTACACCATATATATCTAGATCCAAACCCAACATGGATTTGGATTTGGATCCCAAGATCCAAATCCAATATCTGTATCCATGGCCCACATCACCTCCTCATAAATGGCGGTGACGGGCCCACAATATTTCATGTGAAATGCCTTGAAAGGCTTGGCTAGAGAGAGAAAGGGGGTCATAAAGTATGAGTGAGAAAGTTGGTAGGCTTGACTTTTAGTTAAAAGTGGGTTAGCCTTGTGGGTTTAACCAAGAGTGTGGGTTCAAGCTTTTATGCACCTACACTTGACCTAGGGTTGCACCAACTTGGACATGACTGCAACTAAGGCAATGGACCGGCGCCAAGGGGTGGTTCCTAAACCTAGCCCTAAGCTAGCCCACCTCACCTAGTCATTTCCCCTAAAACCTAACCCAAACCTAACCTAAACCTAACCCTTCTCACCCAAAACCGCCCCAACCTCACCTAACCAACCTCACCTAGCTAGACCACCTAGACCCTAACCAACTAAGCCTAAACTAACCTAACCATGTCCCTAACCACTATGTCCCAGCCCACCTAACCGACCTACCCCAAACCATGTCCCAGCCCACCTAAATGAAAAGATCTAGCCCACCATTTTCCAGCCCACCAAAACAAATATATGGCCCATCAACCGACCTAAGCTCCCAGCCACCAACCCCTAGCTAGCCTATATAAACCCCCTCCTTCATGCGGGTTCTCTCTCTTGGCTTCTCTTCATCCATCCCTTCACCCTTGGGACCCGGCCAACACCTCTCTTCATCAACTGGCCACCCTTCCACCTTCGGCGAGGAGCTCCACCCGGCCACCTTCCATCCACCTGTTGCCTCCTTCCCAGCTGCCACTCCTTCCATCCTCTTCTAGCCGACCACTCCAACACCACCATCAGCTCCATCCTTCTTGGTTAGTACCACCTCCCCTTTCACCTCTTGGGACTCCTCTCTTCACCCCCTTCTTCCCAACCGAGTACCACCCCACGCCTGCCCGTCCACCTCCTATCCTTAGTCGCCCCTTTCCAGCATCCCTTCACCATTCCCCAACACCTCCTCCACTTCCAGCCGATACCTACCTGTCCCCAAAACCCATCCCAACTCCTACTAACACGCCTTAGCCCAACCTACCTTCTTTACCACACCTCAACACCAGCCGGCCAGCACTCCTACCTGCCGCAACCATCTACTTAAGGGACTCCCCTTGGCAGCCAAGGCGACTCATTAAGGCCAAGTCCACACAAGTTGAACATGGACCAGCTACATGTAAGTGCCTAAACTCGGTCCATTATATGAACTTGCTTTATATTCAATTAAATTTTGACATGGGGTTGTAATAATGAAGCGTAGTCTCCCCCCAAGATGTAATAACGTGGTTTGACACACAAGCACCCACGTGCACTTAAGACTTCCGCTCTTAGTTGCACACCTTTTTGCACACACACGGGCCTTGACAGCCCCTAAGATATAGTTCTATTTATATATATTAAGCTGTGTGGGTTTATATTTAAGTCATGGGTCTTGTCTTTCAATTCTACACTCACACACATTGAGCTTTCGCTCTTACTCCCAAGACCCTAATAAGGGCCATATTGCAAGTTAATTTGGGGTTTTCATTCAAGTTGTGTGCGTGGTCTTTCAATTCTACACTCACACACATTGAGCTTTCGCTCTTACTCCCAAGACCCTAATAAGGCCATATTGCAATTCTATTTGGGTTTTACATTACAAGTCGTATGAGTTGTTTTTACATATACACACAACACCCACGCACACGTTGGCGACCCTCGGGCCCATATATATATAGTTGTATTTTCCTTCCACTATGTCTTTAAGATTTGGGTTTTAAGGTTCAGCTGTGTGAGTAGTCTTTCCAAATATACACGACACACATTTACACAATTGAGCCTTTCCACTCTTAAGATATAGCCATATTTCCCTTTTGCAATTTCCCTTACGCAATTTCCCTTAAGCATTGTCTTTCAAATTCGGGTTTTCCCTTAGGGTTGACACCTAGTTGGCCTAAATAGCATAACATTCAAAGACATAGGCACGTGCAAATCCCACGTGAAATAAAACTTGTAATCATACAAACAAAACACAATCAAACACTTCGTGTATTTTCAAAGAGGTTACCTGTTTAAAAACGACTTTGCTAAGCGTACAGACTAACTCTTGCACATCTGTGCAAGAAGGTCTGCAACGAAAAGAGCTCACTTGCTCACAGTCGCTCCAAAAGAGTCAGATTTTCAAAACTTACTTTGCTAACTTAAGTAAGCTAGCTGGCACGCCCTCTTGTTATAAAAACAACTTAGACACACGAAAAGGTTCACTTCGGGCCTAAGAACCGGAAGTGAGAGTTTTCTGTGTCTACAGGATTGGCACGCCCGGTGGGACCTGGGCCTTGTGCAAAGTCAATTCCTATAGAAAAAACCTCACAAATTTTTTTCAAAGAAAGTGTTTTTAACTTTTGTTTATTGCATTTCATACCTAGGATTTTTTAAAAGCATTGAAGCATGTCGAGTCCAGGCTCCCAAGAAGTGTCGAGCCATGGCTCATGCGCATCAAGTTCTCATTCTAGGAGGTTTTCGAAAAAACAAAACAAACTAGAAGAGATTGAGGACTTAAGAAGGGATTTTGAGAACAAAATCGCTGCTCTTAGACAAGAGGCTGAAGCAGTTGACTCATGTTCGTCAAATGACGAACCAAAGGCCAAGAAAAAGTTTGAAAAAACTCGCAAACATAAGGAAACTTCCGCAATGGAAGGCAACCAATACCACGAGTCCTTCACACACAAGGACCGTAAAGCCCTATAGTAGCTGTTGAGAGGGCAAAATAAGGAGAAAAGGAGTTACGCCCTGTCTGATTTCTTGCCTATGGACTATGAAACAGACAGTGAAGATGAAATACCAAACTTCCATTGGTACGATGACATGGGAGACCCTAGGTCTCACTTGCAACTTTTCTCTCGTCGAGCCCATAAGAAAAAGAAGGACTCGATGAAATGGGTTTATTGGTTCCCTTTGTCCCTCAAAGGCACAGCTGCCAAATGACTGGCTTCCTACGACCATAGCCAGTTTGCAACTTTTGAAGAGTTAGCGAACTGCTTTATGCAGAGATTCTTGCATAACGTAGAAGTCACGCCGACTTTAAATATATTGAGGGATACAAAACAAGGCATGAACGAAGAAGTACATACGTTCATCGTTCGTTGGAGGTCTCTCCTAGGACAAGTGCGAGAGCCAATATCCGAAGGATGCGCAGTCATGCTCATCCTAGATAAATTTAAAAACGAGTTGAAAACCCTTCTCTCGCTTCACGAAATCTCAACTTTCCATAAGTTGATAAAAAAAGCATCCTTTTTCGAAACAAATTTGAAAAAAGGGATTTATGATCATCTGTGTAAAGGAAGCATGGTTTCGAAAACTCGCTTAGAGAATCCCAACACTTATGAGCTACCCACCGCGAACAAAGGGGCAAAACCCCACAAAATCGCCAATGTTCGGGTGGATCCAAGCCCGGTAAGTGCTTCAAGACATTTTGAAAAAATAGAAAATAAAAGGGAGAAAAGTTTTCAAAAACCCTTTGAAAGACGGGAGTACACTCTGCTGGGGCAACCTACATCGGAGGTCCTAGACCTCCTACTCGCCCAGGGTATTATTGAACTCCCTGAGATTCCCGAGAGAGTCACTTCAAAGGGAGGATTTTTAAACAAATTCTGCAAGTATCATCAGCTCAAAGGACATGATACAAAGCGGTGTTTCTTCCTGCTTAATAAATTTGAGAACTTGATAGCAAAAGGCCGGCTCTAGGTCGCTGAAGAACCTGAGCCTGCCCAAGCTATCTTTAAAGAACCCTTCCCCAAGCACGCAAGTACGAGTGGGAAGGGAAAAGAGGTATGTGCTCTCACGATTTCGAAGAGTCTAGTGCATGCATATGAGTCTGGTTTGTCTACTTGTGCATCTACTCTCATACTTTACAAAAAACCCGCCCAAGTAGTTATCCGGGGACCACCAAGAGTTTCGTCCCTGGTTAAACCAGTTTTAACAATTTAAGGTGCTCCAAATCTTTTGATTAGAGCCATGTTAAGTGCGAAACCTAGGTTGATCGTGGGGAAGGTGACAAGATCCGGGAGGACCTATCAACCCCCACATCTGCAAAGTGCTAAAAAGGTGATCAGTGTGTCTAGCCCCTCAAAAGCATGTATTCCTAGAGTTTCGCCGAAAACGTACAAAGAAAATGTCGTGTTAAAGGTATATGATTTCGAAAACCATCTTTCAAAGATTCCTATCAACATGTCCATCCTAGAGCTAATACAAACTTCGCCTAGGCATAGACTCGTGTTAGAGAAAATTCTAGAAAGAGCAAAGGTTAGTTCGAACAAAACCCCAAAATCCTTTTCCAAACAAGTGGCCTCCAAAGTAGCAAAAACGCCCATCGTATTCTCAGAAAATGATGTAGAAAGACCCTATGAGTCCCATAACCAAGCCCTACATATCGAGGTGGTTCTGAATAACCACTCTCTAGATAGGTGCCTAGTTGATAGGGGAGGAGGGCTCAACATCCTTCCACTTCATGTGGCGAACCAAATCGGAGTCACCTTGACATCCGTAAACCCAAGCCCCATCGTCATCAGTGGATACGATGGGAATGCATCTAGACCACTAGGATCCATTGAACTCCTCATGGAAATGGGAGAGATAGCACACACGGGGGTGTTCCATGTCCTGGACATCCACCCCCACTATAACCTGTTACTAGGAAGGCCTTGGATACATAACTTATGTGTTGTGCCATCCACCTTCCACAGGTGTGTCAAAATCCCTTTCAGGGACAAAGTCATAGTGATCCTAGGTGAGAGTCACCCTCAGCTTCAAGGGGTCATAAATTCTCCTTGCTTGTCGAGTTCCCAGACCCACGAGATAAAATTGGGGCAGACCTTGCTCGAGCCACCAAGGCTCACATTGAAAAATACTAGGAAGGTCGTATATGTGAAGGGGTCACCCAAGGCTGGTCCCCTCAAAGTTTTGACCATCCCAGGAAAGCCCACAAATCCCCTATTTCCAAAACTCCTCGACAAAAAGCCCTATGTGCATAACATAGATGACAGCGAGTTCCAAGACCATGATTTATATGAAAATTTATCTAAAAACAAAAAATCGTGGAACATGCTGTTAAATATGGGCTATTTGCCATATAAAAGTCTAGGGGCATAAAATCAGGGTCTCCTAGAACCCATACTACCTAGGGCAAATCCAAGCCGATATGGGATCGGCTATACTGCTAGAATACTACCAGAACCACCCCCCTGTGACCACCTGGGTCAAGGGTGCCCCGGAGCCTACCTTAGAAGAGACCTACGACTTAGACCTCTTATTCAGAGTCTAAACTGTAGTATTTTCCCTTTGTAGGTATGATGGAAGATACCTCAATTGAAAATATAAAAACATTTGAAAAATTCAAAATTCAAAAAATCAAAAAATTACAAAAGCCAAAAACACTTGAAAATGTAAAACTTGAAAAAAGAGTAGTTTGTATAGTTTCCAAAGTACTCGTTTTACAAAAACATAAAAAAATAAAAAATTTACAAAATTCCAAAAAGATTTTATACATAGCTGCTCCTGGTAAGGATTTGGAAAAAGCCAAGGATGTCGAAAGGAATGTTGTTTGCATAAGCAGACCAAACATTTCGAAATCAATAGAAATTCCAAGTGAAAAACCAGGTCTTTTTAAAATCCATGCATCAAATTCCCTAGGATCTATAAACCTCGAGAATGATCAAAGCCCAGAGGTGGATCCCCTTGAGGAAGATCCCACTTCTCAGCTCCCAGAATTTCATAAAATTCTCGATTTTGAAAAGCCTTCAAATTCAGTAGGAAGAGATTTCATAGAGATAAACCTAGGGAGTGATTCAAAGCCTAAGCTCATTAAGGTAGGCGCATGTTTGCATGAGCATGAAAGATCATCATTCATTGCATTTCTAAAAACCTAATTAGATGTGTTCGCAAGGACGTATGAAGACATGTCGGGCATAGACCCGAGCATTGTCGAACATCCTCTTTTCTTAGATGCGGATGTAAAACCCATAAAGCAAAAACTTAGGAAAATACATCCGAACGTACACGCACAAGTCAAAGAGGGCTTAGAAAATCTGTTAAAAGTCGGATTTATAAAACCCATTGCGTATTCTGATTGGTTATCCAATATAGTTGTTGTTCGAAAAACCAATGGGAAGATTCGAATATGCATCGACTTTAGAAACCTGAATAAAGCCACCCCAAAGGATAATTATCCTTTACCAAACATAGATTTGATAGTCGACAGTACTGCAAATCACGAAATGTTTTTGTTTATGGATGGCTATTCAGGGTATAACCAAATCAAACTAAGCCCACGAGATTAGGGTAAGACCGCTTTCACAACCCCATGGGGCACGTACTGCTATACAGTCATGCCCTTTGGTTTGAAAAATATCGGCGCCACATACCAAAGAGCTATGACCATGATCTTCCATGATCAGATTCATGAGCTCGTAGAGGTATATGTGGATGATCTCTTAGCAAAATCCAAAACTCGATGCACTCATATCGAATGCTTATAAAAGATTTTCGAAAGGCTTAGACTTTACAAAGTAAAGCTAAACCATCAGAAGTGTTTGTTCGGAGTAGAGTCTGGAAAGCTCTTAGGCTTTATGGTGAGCCAAAAGGGCATAGAAGTCAACCCATCTAAGTGTCGAGCCATCATAGACATGGCTCCACCCTCCAATCTCACGCAGGTTTGTAGCCTCCAAGGTCGATTACAATCCATCCACAGGTTTATCTCAAACCTGGCGACTAGATGTGAACCCTTCAACAAGTTGTTGAGAAAGGGCACGAAATTTTCATGGGATGACGATTGCCAAAAGTCATTTGAAAGTCTAAAGGCATACTTAGTTAATCCTCCTATTTTAAATCCTCCAAAGCAAGGAAAACCTCTTCTGCTTTACATTTCCGTGCATGCGAATGCCTTGGGAGCTTTGTTGGCTCAATACGATGATGACACCCACAAGGAGTATGCCATCTATTATATTTCGAAAACTCTCTTGGCTTATGAAAGGAATTATCAAGCCATGGAGAAGACGTGCTTGGCCCTAGTTTGGGCCTGACAGAAATTTCGACACTATTTCCTAGATCATGAAATCTGGATAGTGTCCAAGCTTGATCCAATCAAGCATTTATTCGAAAAACCCATTCTCACTGGTAGATTGGGCAAATGGCAACTCCTGTTAATGGGGTATGACCTAAAATACCATCATCAGATCTCCACTAAGGGGCAAGCCCTAGCTAACTATGTGGCTGAGTTCTCCCTAGAGGACGCATATCCCACACTTAGTGAAATGCCTAATGAAGGCATATTGCAAAACCAATTTCAAAACCATATTTTGGCAAGCTCTTTCGAAAACCAAGTGTGGAAGATGCACTTCAATGGGGCACGAAACCAACGAGGGGTTGGTGCCGGGGTCATCCTCATATCCCCTGAAAAGGGTGAGATACCCATAGCAATTCGCCTAGGTTTCGAATGTTCCAACAACATAGCTAAGTATGAAGCACTCATACAAGGCTTAAGGATTTCGAAAACTCTAGGGGCATCATGCATCGAGGTCTTTGGAGATTCACTTCTTGTTATAAACCAAGTTTTAAAAATTTGGCAGTGCGAAATGAAAAACTTCTCCCATATCACGAGTTGGCCACTCGATTGGTTGAATCATTCCAATCGTGTACACTCACACACGTAGGAAGAGAGGATAATGGCGTTGCCAACGCCCTCTCATCCTTGGGTTCAGCCCTAAAGATCGATCCCACTTTGGGAACCCGATCCTTAGAAATATGGCATGCGCCCACTCCATCCACACACGATTTGGAAATTTGCCAAAATAATTCAGATTCTGTTGAAAAACCTTGGTTCTATGACATCAAATGTTTTCTAGAAAATGGGGGATTCACTGAGGATGCCACATCTAAAGATAAGGCATTCATTCGGAAAATTTCTACCCAATACACAATTTTGGGTGGGGTTTTGTATAAAAAGAGTTTTACCGGCATCTTACTAAGATATGTCAACCTAGAGGAGGCTAGGACTGTTATGCATGAATTTTGGGTAAAGGTCATGTCAATCCCAATATGATGGCGATGAAAATACTTAGAGCGAGCTATTTTTGGTCCACCCTGAAAAAGGATTGCCACGATCATGTTAGGAAGTGTCATCCATGTCAAGTGCATGGGCACGCGCCATTCATATCCCCTCATCATCATTGCATTCTGTGGTCAGCCCCTGGCCATTTACCATGTGGGCATTTGATATTGTAGGCCCAATATTTCCAAAGGCATCGAATGGGCATAGGTTCGTTTTAGCAGCCACTAAGTACTTCTCCAAGTGGGTCGAAGCCATCTCCCTGACCAACGTACAGGGGCAACATGTGGTGGTTTTCATTAGGAGGAATATCTTGACTCGATTTGGAGTTCCAAGAGACTTGGTATCCGATAATGGCACCCCATTCAAAAACAAGCGGATGGTCAAGTTGTGCAATACCTATGCATAACTCACCACTTCTCCTCGCCCTACTATCCTCAAGGCAACGGTCAAGCCGAAGCCATGAATAAGACTCTCATTAGCATAATTGAGAAGACTTTAGAAAAGGATAGGACATGGCATGAGAAGCTGGATGAAGCCTTATGGGCTTATAGGACTTCCATCCGGACTCCCATGAATGCCATACCATTTGAGTTGGTCTATGGCACAAACGTCATTCTCCCCATTCATACACGACTTCATTCATTTCATACATCCATTGCACTTGACCTCCCCCTAGAGATGCTTCAGCATGCTAGGATGGCCGAACTAGATTTGTTAGATGAGAGGGGACTCCTTGATATGGATCATGCTTATGCATACCGGCAAAGGATAGCCCGACACTATGACAAACATATGAAACCTCACCACTTTGAAGTGGGGGATCTCGTTTTGAAAATCATCCACTATCGTGGCCCACATCCGCTTAGAAAATGGCGCCCCAAGTGGGATGGACCCTATGTTGTGCGTGCAACCACCAAGAACAACTCATATTGGTTGATCGATGTCGAAGGTAGGAATTTAGCAGATCCTATCAATATTCAATACTTAAAGAAGTATTATGTGTAGGGTTTGAGTTAAATTCTCATTTTCGAAAATCTTTAGGGATAGCTGCTTTGAAACCTCAAAAATAAGGTTCAAAGACGAATTGTGTGACCCTAAGCGAGAGAATTCGCACTTGTGAAAGAGTGGAGCTTTCCAAATACGTGGTTACATTTCAAAATCCTTCTTCTTACAAAGAAAGGCCTAGCTCAATATAGCAAGATACTTGCAAGTAGTACGTGATATTTCTAAATAGGTTGATATGGAATGGATCGAGTATGACCTTGGGATAAGTCCTCCCCTCTTCCCTTCTCCTTCCAAAAGGAAAATATGGCCAAAAACAAAGGGAAATCCCCGCCAAAATCTCTTTTCCAAAGAAAGAAACATGAATCAAAAGCAAAATTCAATTCTCTTATGGAAAAGAGGGATTAAAGAAAAATACTCCCAAAGGGAGACCCTCTATAAAAAAAGGAAGAAAAGGCCAAAAAGCTCAAAAAAAAGCAGTTTTTCCGCCTTTTATGCCTCAAACCACGAGACGCTTCAGAAGGGACCGTGGTATCTCTTTCCTATCCCCATGGCTTATCCCAAGTAAAACATGGTTCATTTCAAGGAATCTTAAAGTAAAAATAGGATTTACTTACTTGAATTTCATTTTGTTTGAGAATTCGACGTTTCGAGTAAGGCGTAGGAATTTTGAAATATAGCTTGTTTCTTATAAAAGCTCCGCTAGATTAGCGAGTGTCAAGACTCAAGTAAAGGCAAACGCGAAGAGCTCGAGATCCTTAGGATTGAGGTTAAAAGTAGTTTTCCCTTTTGTAAATAGATTTTGAAAAATCGAACATCGAGCAACATAGGGCCCGCTGACTTGGAGCAGCAGGTCTTTGTAAGTCTCAAGAGTTCGACCATGCCATCTGGTCTCTAGGATGTCGCCCCTCTTAGTGTCTCATCCATATCATGCATGTGCATATCCACGCATGAACACTTGCATAACATGATCCCGTTTAGGGCCAGAAACCATAGAAATTCCCCTTTGGCGTGATATCTCCTCTTACCAGGTTTTAAAAGAGAGATTTTGCTCAAAAATTGGGATGATCCCATATTTTCGTGGATAGATCTAGGGAGACATGAAAAGGGGTGTTGTCGTCTTTGTTTGGATAATGCCAAAGAGGGGTATTTCTAAACACCCCAAAATCCCACGATTTTCTCAAATATGCCTGATTTTACAAAAACAGCCCCAAAGGGCTATTTTGAGTCTGGAAACCCAAGAGCCTTCCAGACAACCCTGTATATATTTGCAAATCTATATATATAGTTTTTAGACTTTAAAAAGTATTTTGAAACCCCGAAAGCCTCCTGGCCTAGCAAAGTAGGACCGAAAAGGCAAAGAAAAGCCCGGACCCGAAGCATACTTCAAACCCGGCACATCAACTCTTGTATCAAAAGCATCCTCAAATTCTCAGGCATCCAAGTCCCAAATATCAGAAAAATACTCAAAATGAACTCCTGAAGGTGAGAAGAAGATCAGACGATCATGTTGGCGAAGACCCAACGCAAGACAGAGTACTGATGAAGTCAGGCCCCGCACAAACCGTTCGTTTCAAAACGCCATGAAGGAATCAAAAAAATTAGATTTGGGTCAGATCTGGACCATATATATCCAGATCCAAACCCAACATGTATTTGGATTTGGATTTGGATCCCAAGATCCAAATCCAATATCTGTATCCATGGCCCACATCACCTCCTCATAAATGGGAGTGACGGGCCCACAATATTTCACGTGAAATGCCTTGGAAGGCTTGGGTAGAGAGAGAAAGGGGGCTATAAAGAATGAGTGAGAAAGTTGGTAGGCTTGACTTTTGGTCAAGAGTGGGTTAGCCTTATGGGTTTAGCCAAGAGTGTGGGTTTAAGCTTGTATGCACCTACACTTGACCTAGGGTTGCACCAACTTAGACATGGCTGCAATTGAAGCAATGGACCAGCGCCAAGGGGTGGTTCCTAAACCTAGCCCTAAGCTAGCTCACCTCACCTAGCTATTTCCCCTAAAACCTAACCCAAACCTAACCTAAACCCAACCCTTCTCACCCAAAACCGCTCCAACCTCACCTAGCTGACCTCACCTAGCCAACCTCACCTAGCTAGACCACCTAGACCCTAACCAACTAAGCCTAAACCCACCTTAGTGCACCTAACTAAATCCCTAACCACTATGTCCCAACCCACCTAACCGACCTACCCGAAACCACTAACCAGTCCCCCTTAACCGACCTATCCCAAACCATGTCCCATGCCCACCAAATTGAAAATATCTGGCCCACAACCCACCAACCGACCTAACCCAATCCTAGCCTATATAAGCCCCCTCCTTCATGCGGGTTGGCTCTCTCTCCATGCTCCTAGGACCCGGCAGCTCTCTTGGCTCCACCTTCATCCATCCCTTCATCCTTAGGACCCGGCGAGCACCCCTCTTCATCCCTTCCACTCCCAACCGAGCGCTCCATCCACCTACCGGCTACCATTCATCCTCTTCCAGCCAGCCACTCCAACACCACCAGCACCGCCTCCTTCCTGGTTAGTACCCCACCTCAACCTCATCTAACTTGCCACCTTCCATCCATCCAGCCAACACCTCTCCACTCCAGCTGACCAAGACACCGGCCCTTCCACCTGCAACACCTGCCACTCCACCACACGGCTAGCACCTGGACACTTCACCACCCGGCTAGCACTACTACCTGCCGCCAACATCCACCCAAGAGACTCCCTTTGGCTGCCCAAGGTGACTCATTAAAGCCAAGTCCACGCAGGTTGAACATGGACCAGCTACATGTAAGTGCCTAAACTCGGTCCATGAACTTGCCTTATATTCAATTAAATTTTGACATGGGGTTGTAATAATGGAGCGTAGTCTCCCCCCAAGATGTAATAACGTGGTTTGACACACCAACACACACGTGCACTTGAGCCTTTCCACTCTTAGCTGCACACCTTTTTGCACACACACGGGCCTTGACAACTCCTAAGATATAGTTATATTTATATATATTCAGTCGCGTGGGTTTTCCTTTAAGTCGTGGGTGTTGTCTTTCAATTCCACACTCACACACATTGAGCTTTCACTCTTACTCCCAAGACCCTAATAAGGGCCATATTGCAATTTAATTTGGGTGTTTCATTCAAGTTGTGTGCGTGGTCTTTCAATTCCACAGTCACACACATTGAGCTTTCGCTCTTACTCCCAAGACCCTAATAAGGGTCATATTGTAATTCTATTTTGGTTTTACATTACAAGTCGTGTGAGTTGTCTTTACATATACACACAACACCCACGCACACGTTGGCGACCTTCGGTCCCATATATATATAGTTGTATTTCCCAAACCCTACGTTTAAGGTATTTTTATTTGAAAAACTCTTAAAAGACACAAAAGTGCAATTTTTCTTTAAAAAACGCAAAAATTCTAAAAGATCAATAATTTTTTTGTTTTGAATTTTTTTTGGGTGTTTCCAGTTGTGATAAGTATATAACCATAACATAAATGTCTATATGAACTCTCTTTATTGTATTAAAAGGATAATCCATTTAATTTGTTTATAGAGAAATTCATCAATCGTGAATGCCAATCCCTATTTTACAGTATACTTATCCAAGCTTTCCGAAGTCTTAACATCTTTCAAAACCTCCAAAGAACTAGCATTTCACATCAAGTTAATAAACCGATTCATTTCAATGAACCAAACCTGAAAGACGAAAGATTATCACAAAATGATGATATACAAGAAATCAGAAATTGCAATCCACATCAATTATCAAATGATTAACATGATTAATATGTCAGTCAACATATCAAAATATATTAAAATAACTATGCAATATATATGGATGTTACGAATAATTTCACATTTGCAAATATGTTGTCCTACATATTAATTACCTTAATTTGTATGCACATGAATATAATTATAAATGTAGGTTAATATGATGTGTCATTGTACATTATATGAAGCTAAATAATATAATATATCATATACTGGAAAGTATAAATGAGTATGAATTTGTGATAATTATTATATCTTGATATATTTTATTAAATATAGATAGCTATACGAACAACAATTTCGAGTAATAGGTGAAATGCAAAGATTGTTCAACCCATTACATAAAAGAAATTTAATGAAATAAGGAGCTGAAACCTACTTTAGTAATAGAGACCACTCTAACAAGATTCGGAAAATTCAAGCAAAGGCAAGAGAGTTTGGTGGATGCTGGTTCCAATTTCCAAAAGGGTAAAATCTAACATTTAAAAAATCAGAAGATTTAAACACTAGTTTGTTAGGCTCATCCACCAGTCCCAAGGGTGTTCATGGTTCGGTTCTAATCTCAACCTCGAACCAAACCGCTATCTTCAGTTCTTAGTTTTTAGAGAACCAAACCAAACTGTGTCATAGTCAGAACCGAACTGTTTTTGTTCAGTTATAAACCATGGTTCCACTTATATTGGGGTTTGGCAAAATACAAAATATTATGCAATCAAATTAAAAAAATTCCTGTTATAACCAAACCGCTCGACATTTAGAACTGAACCGAATTGCCAGTTTAGTTCAAATTTGGCTGTTTTGTTCGGTTCCAGCAGTTCCTTGAACACCGCTAACCAGTCCCATTTTAGTTTGGTATTCAGTTGTGGTTTTAAACTTTATGGTGCGATTTTCGAACAAAATATGACATTACGGTTGTGATGGAGTTTGGGTTGGTAAGGTCCAATGTTAGTTTGGTTCAAGATTCAAAGGTGAACCTGAACAAAACATGCAATTCCTTTGCTCTATTTAGATTCAGTTTAGGTTTATTTGTGAACCTTCGATCGCGAACTATACTATGGTTGTGTAATCAGGCCCGTGCGTAGGAGCACTCTGGCAACTTATAGTATATAGGAACGGGGCGTTGCCTCTTTACAGTAAGGCACCCTCTTTGCTTATTGTGCTTCTTAAGAGTCTCGCATCTGAGTTATAAGCGTGTCACGGGCCACACACCTTTATATGCTATCAATACAATTGCATTGCTTTCTTATTTATTTTCTAGTATCCTTGCTTACTCCAATCGACCCTCCCAATCATTAGTCTTAAGCTTCCGCTCAACCTCTGTATCCTTGGTGAAAGTCTTACTAGGTTGTGCGCAGCCTAGTGCCGGTCACGAGTTTCGAGTCATTGGGTCATTCCAACGCTGGGGCGTGACCTACTCGCTTGAATAAGTAAAAAGCAATACTCTTAATAATCTAATAAATAAACCAAGCTGCTTGTAGATCACCTCAGTTCAGATGGTACCAACCTTGCCCATGTTCGGCCCGTGATCTTAATTTCTGTTGAACAAGAATGAATTTTTGGAGTATGCCTAACTTAGCTTCTGAAGCTTTCCAGAAAAGAAGAGTCGTTCATGACTGCTCATCTCGTGGTAAACTCTTAACTCATGTAAACCTCCTCCATACTGTTCTACAATTATTACACTAGATCATTTAAGCCATTACTTCGAACATGAGCTAAAATGAACATTAGCACGCGTTCATAGTTTCAAACTCGCTCATTGGTTGGAAAGTGGAAACAGGCATAAAGTGTTGCCATGTGAGTAAAACGTGAAGTTGATGCATGCTTTCCAAGTAGACATCTCCGATTTCAAGCCAAACCGGCGGTTAGAACTGGAACCAAGCCGGGCCCTAGACAAACCAGACATGGAACCCGTCGAACTGGAATCAAAACCGTGACTGAAATCGGAGTCACCCCGGTTAGTTTACGGGTTTAACTTTCACAAAACCAGAACAGGCACCCATTCCAGTATATTATTTAAAAATATATCGTTAAGGTGGATTTACACTATATATTTTAAAGATCTAAAATAATTAATAAAAAAATTAATAACATGATTGTTGTCATTATCGTAGCTTCATAGACAATAATACCCTCAAGCCTATGAATCATAATGACCAACAAAAGTCAGTCATTAGGAATCACAATGACTGCATCAACCATCAATATCAAATGTATCTAAAATTTAATAATTTTATTTTTATGGTTTCAGTTTTGCCCTGAAGATGGGTATGGACCCGTAACTGAAACAAGCCTACAATCGGTTTGGTTACGACAGTTCATGGGTTGAAACAAACTGAAACCGACAGTTTTGAACCGCCAGCCAGCCGTATCTATTTCCGGAGAAGCACATTGTAGGATATGCTACCATTGTGAGGGATCATGAAAGCCGATTCCTCGAGGGGTAAACGGGGTGGAATAAATTATACTCTGGCTAAAGCGATTGCTTTAAGGGATACTCTTTGCTGGCTGCAGAGTCCCAAACTCTTAATCATGTAGACGTCGATTTGGATACCCTAGGGGTAGAAAGCGGTTGCTTAGAATCTTAATCATATTGACATCGAATTGGATACCCATTTTTCTGATTGCTCTTGTGGGTGGTTTCAGCATGAATCATACTTAGGGAAGCTCTGTTTTTCTTTTGAAGAGTTTGGCACTCGCTCTTTGGAATCCCGCTGATGTTGGATACAAATGGTTCGTACAATAAAAGTACCCGAACACGAGGAGCTCCCAGTGTTTCGTTCATTGGCGTCGTTTACATTGTCCCACAACCAAGTACTAGAACCCGTGTTTGAGGCCATGAAACGTTATAAACAGGCGGCGACGGGGATCACCAAGGTTTGACGGTCGGCGGCTTCCGTGTGCCCGGTGTTGTGCCTTCCAAGCAACAATGGTGCAAGGTGCGTCTCCTTCATCCCCTCCCTCCTTTTCTTGTTCAGAGAGAGAGAGAGAGAGAGAGTGCTCGTGGTTTTCCTCTTCATCCATCGTTCTCTTTTGTGTTTGATTTTGGCCGTCGTTTGTTGAAGATCTTCCGGGCTTCTACTTTGATCCCATAAAGAATCGGTACTACCCATCAAATACTCGTGGCGCTCCGCTGCCGCCAACTTCCCCGGCGTCACGCTCCGACTCTTCTCCGGTAATGCTTCTTTTTTTTCCTGTTCACGATTTGCATCCACTAAGACCTTCACCCAAGACTTCTCTCATTTGGAAAAACCGTTTCTTCCCGTTCTTCTCAGTTTCTTCGGGCCACTTCAGAGGACCCCGTTTCCTTTTTGGAGCGCTAGTTCCACTGTGGGTCTAAGCCTAAAACCAAAACCAAAAGCAAGTATTTTCTCACATTAAGTAGGGTGGGCTACATGGATTCTTTGTGGTTATTGTGAGACACCATGTCTCGTATCAGCATTTAAGCCTAACGGAAAGCTGAAATCAGATGAACTGGAATTTGATGAGTAACGAAAATGGTAGTACCATAGAAGATTAGACTAAGGCTTTGTTTGGTGATACTGAATCAGGGGAAACGCTATTTCGGTTTCATTCAGAACCTCTAATATTTCAGAAGTTGTGGATGGGATTGGTAGCGGAGCACCACTTATCACTACTTTGTGTCCAAGTGCATTAGCTATGCACCAAAATCTCCTTATTGGTAGAAACACACTTTATACATCTGATGATGTTGGAATTTCTGGAATCAGCATCATCTGCCGTTTTCTGTGGTATTCTTTTAGTATGTAGACGGTGGATTAACTAATGGCTACTTTAACCCTGTTCACAAAAAGGCCCTACCTGAAGTCTAACCCTTGCTTCAAGCTCTGGTCTGAGAGAATGGTCCACCGTCCCACCCAATGTGATTGACGTCACATCTCAACTTGTTTATGCTGCCAAGAGTTCATCACTCTCATCCATTACCATCCTCATCCACTTCTTCCTCGCTACCACAATATCTTCTTAAATACACTCTTTTTGATGTCCTTTCACCGTTTAGTGTTCACAAACAGAGCAAGACTGGTTTTATCAGTAATAAAATAATGGATAGGGCTCATGGCTTCAAAACCAATCCTTGTCTCATGGTAAACGCTCCATTTAGGAAAGTGAAACATAAAACACCTTTTCAAGCATGCATGAGTCTGTTTAGGAGAAGATTTTCTTTGAAAACATAGGTTCTCAGCACAATGCAACAGCCATTCACTGAAGTGCACTAATCAATGTGCAAATCCTAGTGCAGAACTCATCGAATTAAGTGCACACATGTGCCAGAGTCCTAATTTTGTCAACAACATCCTCTGTTTGAAGGTTTCAGCATGGGGCAGATTATATTGTTTGAAACAGCAATTTGCAGAACAATGCAATTCATCTGACAAAATACATCTGTCATGTGACCAAACCTGGTTTCGGTGACAGGTCCCAAACACAAAGCAGTGGGTCCATCATACGAAGTTGTTGAAACTTGCATCAGCTCCTTTTTCATTTCGAAAGACCACCTCTTATGCATTGTTTTTATGAATCTCTGGCCTCAAGAACAAAATTTCTCATGGATACAGCTGGAAACACAGTTTTCATGTTTCTATGTTCCCAATGCAAGGCAGTGTCAGGAAAGGTTATTAGTCACCATTGTGGCCTTTCTTAGGCCATGCCCATGTTTAAGTCCCACAGAGCAGGATGCTGTTCTATGCAACCTTCTACTACTTTTAAAACTCTCATCCGTCTTTTGTGTTGCTCACAGATTTTCACTGGACCTCCAATTGGTTTCCTCTCCATTTTTTAAAACCATTATTAATCATGACCCTTTCCTTTTAACTTGTATTGCCACCAGGGGTTCCTGCCAACATTGAAATATCAAAACTGGTTATCGGGACCATCAAGCATTTCTTTCTGGATACCTTAAAATGAATGACATGCCTTCCCTGCACGTACAACATTGTACTAACTATTGTACCTGGCACTTTTGCCTCAACAGGGGCTTCACTAGTCTACCTGAAACTGAACTGTCTTCTTTCCTTTAGTTTGTTAAGTTATTCTAAGAAAGTCACACTCTCATAATTTTGAATGGTAATGTAACCATGTTGTCTGATACACCAATGACATGATCATGTTATAGTTTCTGTCTATCATTGTGGTCCATTCAATTTCATTGCTCATGATGGATGCTCAAGATTATTGTAGTGGTAGCAGTAGTGTTGATTTCATATGGCCATTTTATAGGTTACTCTCATTCTTCTTCATTTAATAGCTCACGGTGCATGCACCTAAGTTTTAGAATGATTTCAAGCTAAGTAGCAGTTAATATTGACATTGGTTCTGTCAAACCTCTTTTTCCATATGATCCATATCCTATTACTTTTCTTTTATTCCTTTTCTGTATTCCTGTTTTTTTTCCAGAGAAATCCTGAAAATGAAATATACAGAAGAAACCACATTAAAACTTATAAGCTACTGGAGGATAGAGAGATGCATGGTTGGGTTTCTACTAAATCAAAGAGATTCAGTTTTCAGCAACAATACCTGATATCACAAGCTTCAAGACCTACTGTACGTTTTCATTTTCTTTTCCTAAGTGCTTCAAGCCTTCAACTGCTTTGTGATTAACTGCTGTATATGTTGGTACTGTCCACAAGCCTTCGGTTTAAAGTCCTATATGAAAGACCCAAACTTGTGGTGCCTTCAATTGTGTTTCTTATAATCTGCAGCCTTGTTAATATACCTACTTAAATGTGTGAGTGCATGTTTGTTGAAAATGGAAGATTCAAACTATTCCATAGTAAGGGTTCCAGGGAACTCTTGTGGAGACAATCAACCTATAAATATCTGCATACATTGTTCATAACCGTCAAAACCATTACCCAATATTTGATGGTGCATCATATATTCGATGGAATTGCAATGATGATCCTTGGGTTGCAAAGTGCATCATATGTCAGATGAAATTGTGTAACCGTATTTTGGAGCTAAATGTAAACGACTCAACTGGCCCAAGCTACGCCCTTTTGTGCAACCTATGAGAGGTAAAGAAGGAAAAAGAAAACACACAATTTTTAGTAGTGGATGTTATTATGACTTGGCAGGTCAGTCTTCCTCTATCTTGATTACAAGTAACAAGATTTTTATCAAGCTAACTATACTGTAATCATGAGGCCATCAAAAAAATATTTCAGAAGTCCTGCGAATTGGGACCTACTTGTCTCTGATGTCTGTGACCTTGCTGTTTTGCAAGCCATGCGAGTACACTCTCACATTCTGTAGGGTTATGGTGTTGTAGGCTTTTAATACAGAGTAAAAGTGTATTCACTCTATGTGAGTCCATCTCAGTTGCATAATTAATTCTTATATGGGTTTTAATATGCCTTTTATTGCTATAATCTGTTTCCATTGAAAAGGTTTTAATAGGGCTTTCATTTCTAGAACTTGCATTAGCTGACTGTGGGACGTTTTATTTCTAAACATTGGCAGAAGACTGTTTCTGAAGTGTATTCAAGCATGTTCCACCTTATTGTTCATGAAAGTGGTTTTTCTTTTTTATTATCTTCTTGCTTCCCGCAATATCTGATGGAGACTAGTTTTCCCTTTCAGAATCGTTTCTAGGTTCTTACTGTTTTTCATACTTCGAAGTTGTTGAGCAGTTTTAGTGTGTTAATGGTTGCAGGTGTGGAAATATGATAATACGGGTTCCATTGCAGACAGTTCTTTGGAACATTTTGTAGCTTGCGTTCAAACACCACAAGGAAAAAGAATGACAGGGATGCTTACTATGGGCAATATAGTTGGTTCCATAAGGTAAGGAAGTATACAGGTTAAGTATTTCTCTTCTGTTTCTCATAAAAGCAGTCTTTCTAAAATGCTTTATCTTTAAATACCAAAATGCATTACCTTGTTTCAGGAGAAAAACTGAGGCAATGAACAATATAAGGCAGTGTTGTTCGATGCGTATCGTATCGTGTATCGTTTTGGTCCACGATATGATACGTCATAGTGTATCATAATTTAATACTAAAAAATTAATAAAAATCTAAAAAAAATCAGAAAAATAGGAAAAAATCTGATAATTGCAAAGAATTCATATAATGTAAAGTTTAATACATATTCATCATTCACTGTTCAACAATTGAAAAGGAATTACATATTTTGAAGCAAAAAATAAAATACATTTACATTTACATATTGTAATCAGGATCATCAACTAAATAATCTTCATCTTCTCCTTGCTGAAGATCCTTACTACCTTTTGCTTCAAAATCAAAATCTTCATTTCCTTGATGATGGTGTTGTGCTGCATCCAAATTAATCCATGCGATGTCTTCTTCGGTTAGGAGTGCAATTTTTTTGTTATCTTCCATAATCCACTTCTCTAATATATCAAAATTATCCAAACTTATTGGATCAAATTAGCTTTCTTCTCTATTTAACTTTTTTAATTGCCTATAAGAAAGAAAGAAAAGTAATTAGTAAATAATATTAATGATTGAAGCGAAACAAAATATTGAATGAATCTTTAAGTAGTAACTAACACAAGATTACCTTTGTGACAAAGTCACATGTTACGACGGATGAAAATTACACAAATTAATCCATACAATGTCTTCTTCGGTTAGGAGTGCAATTTTTTCGTTATCTTCTATAATCCACTTCTCTAATATATCAAAATTATCCAAACTTATTGGATCAAATTTGCTTTCTTCTCTATTTAACTTTTTTAATTGCCTACAACAAAGAAAGAAAAGTAATTAGTAAATAACATTAATGATTGAAGTCAAACAAAATATTAAATGAATCTTTAAGTAGTAACTAACACAAGATTACCTTTGTGACAAAGCCGCATGTTATAATGGAAACTAAGTCATTGAGCCGCTTATGTTTCGAATTGTTGCGCTTTTTTGTGTAGATGTGTTGAAAGAGATTCCCAATTCCTTTCACAATCCATTTTACTACAACTTTAGCTCAGAACTCTTACTGCAAAATCTCTAAGGTTTGAGTAATCACTTCGAAACCTATTCCACCAAACATTTGTAGAAAAAGACAAACATCAGGAACTTAATCCACAATAAATATAATATTTAAGAAACTTAAATACGAAGATAAACAGTTTACTTGGACTTAAATTAGTGGTTATGGATTGTTATAGGCAAACCCATCAAGTGAAGAGCATTATCATAGATCTCGATCTCTCGATGTATAGCATCCGCTCTACTCTCATAAGGGACTAATCTGTCTATACAATCAATAATGTCTCGATTAACCTCATCGTCTTTTAAAGCTTGTTGAGTACTTAAATGCTGGGTTTAGATAATATGCTGCTGCATGAATAGACTGATGCAATTGTTTGTTTCATCTATTATTTATAATGTTCCACATGGGCACATAATTCCTCTTTCTTCCTTTAAAATTACTTCTAATGACTTCTTTTGCCCTATCTATGGCTTCATAAAGGTAGTTCATAGATGGTTTCTCCTTGCTATCAGCCAATCTCAAAACCTTCACTAAAGGAAACAGAAAGTTAAATGAGATTTCAGAGAAAGTCTTCAAGAGTACATTTTAGAAAGCATATGTTAGACTATTGAGGTTTGAGGCAACTCTGCAAATTTTTGCCACTCATATGAGGAGAACATTCTCTTTAAGGCTTTCATTTGTCTCACAATACTCTCTAAAAATAAGAAATTAGTTACAAACCAAGTTGCAGCTTTACGAAGAAGCTCTGTACTATCTGCATATCTCCTCATCATACACAATACAAAGGTATGGTTGTAGATAAATTTGGTGTTATCTTGGTAACAATTGCCTTTATCTCATCCATCACACCAATATCCTCAAGGATGAGATCTAAACAATGGGCTACGCATAGTGTCCAATAGAAAGTCCCATAAGTATCTATTAACTCCTTCCTAGCTTTATAGTTAGTTGCATTATCTGTAATGAATTGGACTACACTCTCTAGCCCAACCTTGCATATCACCTTATCAAACCCTTGCCTTAGGATCTCTGCAGTATGTCTCTCCTCTGACATTTCTAGAGATGTCAAAAACATAAGTCATTTAGGACAATAGAGAAGAAAGTTTAACAAAGTGCTTCATCGCTTTTCTGTCCATCCGTTTGTCATGATAGTGCATCCTGTCTTTTTCCATGACTCTCTCAAAGTTGAACAATATTCTTTCACTTAAAGAACAATCTTACCTAATAACTTTCCTATCAACTTCTGATAAGAGAGACTCTTGTATCTTAGACCAATATTAGCAATTGTATCAGCTATGGCTTGAAAATAAAAACTGTTTGCTGTATTAAATGAAATGCATAAATCATAAAATCATCTGCCTACTGCAAGGTCTGCTTGCTCATGTAGTTGTTCTTAAGTCATAGCAATACGAATTCCAGGTTGAGCACTATGTATAGTGCTAGGAAGAAGAAATGAATGTATGCCAGAATAATCTCTTCCTCTACTCCTTATACTACTTTCACTTCCAAAATCTTCAAAAACCCTCTTTCCTCTGGTTGATGGTCGAGAACTACTACTATACTATCACTCAATCCAACAACATTATCACCCTCTTTCTTAAACATCTCTAAATCATCTTTAGGTTGTCTCCTCTCAAGTATGCTCTCAATCATCTATAGACATTGCCATTTAATGACTTCTAGTAATTTCCTAACTCTGCTCGTACAAGGAGCAACATCTTTCCTAGTCTTGCTAGGTAATATTTCAATCGTGAAATTCCATCACTAACTACTTTCTCACAATACAAGCATTTTATCTTCAATCTGTTTCTCTCAATTGGTGTACCCTACTGCCACGTCGGATCATTAGAACGAGATTGGGAGTCCCTAACACCCCTTCCTGCCATTTGAATTAAATACTTCAATTCAATAAAAAAACCTGAAAATAAAAGCACTTTATAAATCTCCAATCTTCACTTAACACTAAAATAGAGTGTATTCCACTCAGGAATGCAATATTAAATAAAAAAAATTCTAAAAAACGTAAAAGTTATACTACAATCCGAGTTGAGAGCCTTGCATCGACGCCGTAAAGTATTTTTTTTCGAGCCTTGAACACGAACGAGGGGAGAGCCATTAGATGAGGCCTTAGAGAGAAGTGAAGAGAGGCGAACAGAGGCTAGAAACTCGCAAAACTGCAGGTTTTTATTAGGCCAGGTCCCTGACCGTATTGCCCATATCATACGATACGGGCTATATCGCACGATACTACACAATAAGTGCGGTTGGGCAATACAAGAGCCTGTATCGTATCGTGACATTCTACGATATTTACTAGTTTAGACAAAACACATCCTTCACATTATTTTTGAAGGATATGTTAATTAAGAATAGTGGAGCTATGCATGGCTGGTTTTGACCCTGCATAAAGGTGGAGGGTGTTGAATATTCGATAAATAAAGAAGATTTGGAGCATCAACAATGGAGAAATCAATATGTAGCAGTCACCTGTCTTCTTGGACGATGGCAGCCTCTCTCTCTTTCTTTTTATTTCTCAATTAAAACCTAATGGACAGTTGCCTGTTAGTTTATTACATGTTGTTCTAACTTAAAAGACTATAATACCCCTACTAAGTGATTCTAATACAAGGGGTCATTAAAAAAACGATTACAACCTAGTTAATATTTCAGACTCCCCTCAGGTTGGGACGAAGATACTCTGAGTTCTTAACTTTAGAAAAGTTTTTCCAGTCTTCCCTTTCCTAGAGGTTTAGTTTAGTATTGTTTGATGCGTATCGCATCGTGTATCGTTTTCATCCACGATACGATATGAACATAGCGCTCCGTATCGTTAACGTATTGTATCGTTCGGTTAGGAGTGCATTTGCTTCATTGTATTTCATAATTCACTCCTCTAATATATCAAAATTATCCAAACTTATTGGATTAAATTGGTTTTTTTCCCTATTTAACTTTTTTAATTGCTTGTAAAAAAGAAAGATATGTAATTAATAAATAACATTAACAATTAAAGTCAAATAAAATATTAAATTAAATCTTTAAGTAGTATCTAACACAAGATTACCTCTGTTAGAGTCGTATGTTACAACGTATAAAAATTAAGTCATTGAGCCGCTTATGTTGTAAATTGTTGTGTTTTTTTGTGTATATGTGTTCAAAGCAGTGTTATTTGTATCGTAGGGTCCCTGACCGAACATAAACTCGCAATTTTACGGGTTTCTGGTATCTGTTCATAGCTCCCCATTACTTCCTTCGGTGGTTCTTCCCCTCCTTGGTGTTTGAGGCTCGAAAAAAAGTTTTCTACGACATCCGTATAAGGCTCTTAACTCGGATTGTAGTATAACTTTTGCCTTTTTTAGAAATTTTCTCTTTCTATTTGTTGTTTTTTGGTGTTATTTGCGTATTTTTTTTGACTGACAAAATATGAAGTTATAAAGTGCGTTGATATGATTTTTATTGCATTCGTAAAGTGGGAGACATTCTATTTGAGTGTTAAGTGAAGATTAAGGATTTATTAAGTGCTTTTATTTTTTAGGTTTTTGATTGAATTGAAGTATTAAATTAAGATGACAGAAAGGGGTGTTAGGGACTCCCAATCTCGGTCTAATGATTCAATATGGTAGTGGGGTACAACAATTAAGGAAAACATATTAAAGATCAAAGGTGGTTAGTGGTAGAATTTCACGAATGAATCTTTTTCTACATATGTTTGATGGTATAGGTTTGGAAGTGATTGCCCAAACCTTAGAGATTTTGCAGTAAGAATTCTAAGTCAAAGCTATAGTGCAATGGATTGTGAAAGGAATTGGAGTGTCTTTTAACACATTACACAAAAAAAGCCAACATTTTGGAACATAAGCGGCTCAATGACTTAGTTTTTATCCATTGTAACATGCGACTTCAACAAAGGTAACGCCGTGTTAGTTACTACTTAAAGATTCATTCAATATTTTGTTTGACTTCAATTGTTAATGTTATTTACTAATTACTTATCTTTCTTTCTCGTAGGCAATTAAAAAAGTTAAATAGAGAAAAAGTCCAATAAGTTTGAATAATTTTGATATATTAGAGGAGACAAATATGGAAGATAACTAAAAAAATAAACTTCTAACCGAGGAAGACATTGCATAGATTAATTTGGAAGCAGCGCAACATCATCTAAGGAGATGAAGATTTTGATTTTGAAGCAGAAGGTAACGAGGATCTTTAGCAAGGAGAAGATGGAGATTATTTGGTTGATGATCCTGATTACAACATGTAAATGTATTTTATTTTTGCTTCAAAATATGTAATTATTTTTCAATTATTAAATGGGGAATGATGAATATGTACTAAACTTTACATTATATGATTTTTTTGCAATTATAGGATTTTTTCTTTTTTTTTGATTTTTTCTAGATTTTTACTAATTGTTTATATTAAATTATGATACAGTACGATACTATATGATACATATCGTGAACCAAAATGATATATGATATGATACGCGTCGAACAACACTGGTTCCAAGACACACCAATTCCTTTTATAACCCGTTGCGCTAGAGGTTTGAAGCAAAACTCTTACTGCAAAATCTAAGATTTGGACGATAACTTTCAAACCTATTCTCTGATAGAAAAAGACAAACATGAGGGACTTAATCTATAAGTTAAATGGTGTAAAACTTATGGCATAAGAGACAACCATTTAAATGTTAAAAAGTTCTATGAATGCTCTTTTACTGGAATAAAAAATATTGAAAATTTATGTTCTAAAGATTGTGTTCTTGGTAAAATGAAGCATCTTCTATTTCCTAATAAAACATATATTATAAGCAAATCGTGTGAAATCGTGCACTCTTATGTTTGGAGCCCGCACCTTTTATGTCAAAAGGAAGAGTCTCCTATTATGTGATTTTTGTTGATGATTTTACTATATATACACGAGTATATCTATTAAAAGTAAAATCGGATGTGTTTAGGAATTTTGTTATTTTTCATAATCTTGTTAAGAACCAATTTGATTATGAAATTAAGATCTTTAGATATGACTTTGGTGGTGAATTTGTATAAAATGGGTTCGAAAAATATCTTGAAAATCATGGTATTTTCACCAAACATCTAATGCAAAAATCCAAGAGCCACTACATCAAATGTGTTAGGCTTTCGATAACCTACGTAAAACTTTATCGGATTTTTATAACATGGATTACACAAATTATGAGCATTGCTTTGGGGCATCCGACACTCTAGAGAGCCCGAATGTAGTGATAAGTAAGCAAGGGCTACTACGTTTTTGCCCGAATGTAGTTAATCAATTGCAGAGAGGATTCTCACATCATGGACGGGTGTGGGTAAAGAAGTTAGTTCTGTTACATTGCTGCCCGAATATAGTGAATAATTTAAAGAGAGGGTCTCCGTATTTTGAATATGGACGGATGTAGGGGGGGTAAGGAAGCTAGTCCTAGATAATAAGATTCATATTGGTTCGTGGAATATCGGAACATTATCCGGTAAGCTAATGGAGGTGGTAGATACTATGATTCGGAGAAAGATTCATATTATATGTTTACAAGAGACAAAGTGGGTTGGAGGAATAGCAAAGGAAATAGAGGACACATGTTTTAAATTATGGTACTAAGATAAAGAAAAGGCTCGAAACGGAGTTGGTATTATCATAAATAAAGATTTAAAATATAGTAATGTGATCGAATCATGACGTTGAAATTAGTGTTAGGAGCAAAGGTTTTGAATATAGTTTGTGGTAATGCACCCAAAGTAGGACTAGAAGATAGTATAAAGACAACTTTTTGGGAAGAGCTAGATAAGGTGATTCAAAAGATTCCACAAAGGGAGATGATTTGTTTAGGTGGAGACTTAAATGGACATGTCAGTAAAGAGGCATTAGGATATCAAGTTATTCATAGAAACTTTGGTTTTGGCGATATAAACGAGGAAGGTTGGTAGATTTTAAATTTTGCTATGGCATTTGATCTCTTTATAGTCAATACATTCTTAAAAAACGAGATGAACATTTAATTACTGATAAGAGTGGCTTATCACAAACATAAATTGATTACTTTATTTATAGAAAAAAAGATAGAGCGTGCTATAAAGATTGCAAGGTAATTCTAGGAGAAAGCTTAACCACCCAACATCGACTTTTAGTTATGGATTTACAAATAAAAAAATGGACAAAGAAGAAAAGAGTGCATCGAGCTAAATGAGAAAGATATATTTAAAAAGAAAGTCCTTCAAGGAGATGTTTGGAATTATGTTGGTATACCTTGTGATATATGGAACAATATGGCTATACATATTAGGAAAGTGGCGAAAGATGTCTTAGGTGTATCTAAGGGAGGTGTACTGGGATAAAAAGAAGCTTCGTGGTTGAGTGAAATGCAAAATAAAATCAAGGCAAAGAGGGCATGTTACAAATTACATTATGCTAAAAAAATTAGTGAAACTTTAGAGGTTTATAAGAAAGCAAAGAAGGAAGCGAAAAATGTCTATCAGTGAAGCAAAAGCTAAAATTTGGGAGGATTTATATAAAAAACTCAACTTAAAAGAGGGTGAAAAAGATATTTTTAGGATAGCTAGGGCTAAAGATAAGAAAACTAAAGATCTTAATTATGTTAGATGCATCAAGGACGATGATGAAAAAATTGTAGTGGCAAATGATGATATAAGAAACAGATGAAAAAATTATTTTTGTAAGCTTTTTAATGAAAATAAAGATGTTAGTATCAGCTTAGGAGAGTTAGCCAAATCAAAAAAATATATAAACTACAATTTCTACTGACGTATTCAAAAGAAGAAGTCAAAGATGCTCTTAAACATATGAAAGGTGGTAAATCGGTAGGACCAAACAATATTCTTATAGAAGTTAGGAAAATACTAGGAGAAATAGGAATCACATGGCTCACACAACTATTTAATGAAATATGGAGAAACCAAAAAACTCCGCCCATGTAAGGGATCACCCTTGCATTGCTGGTCCTAAGCTCGGATAAAGAAGGAGGGTTGTGTTAGGCTTTCGACAGCCAGCGTAAAACTTCATCGGATTTTTACAACATGGATTACAAAAATTATGAGCATTGCTTTGGGGCGTCCCCGCCTAGCGACGTGCTGTAGAGCCCGAATGCAGTAAGAAGTAAGCAAGGACCACTACATTTTCGCCCGAATGTAGTGAATCAATTGCAGAGAGGGTTCCCACATCATGGACGGGTGTGGGTAAAGAAGTTAGTCCCGCTATATTGCTGCCCAAATGTAGCAAAAAAATTTCAGATAGGGTCTCCGCGTTTTGATTATGGATGGATGCGGGGGGTAAGGAAGCTAGTCCTAGATAATAAGATTCATATTGGTTCTTGGAATATCGTAACAATATCCGGTAAGCTAATGGAGGTGGTAGATACTATGATTCGGAGAAAGATTCATATTCTATGTTTACAAGAGACAAAATGGGTTGGAGAAAAAGCAAAGGAGATAGAGGATACAGGTATTAAATTATGGTACTCAGGCAAAGAAAAGGCTCGAAACGGAGTTGGTATTATCATAAATAAAGATTTAAAGGAGAGTGCAGTAGACATACAACGATATGGTGACCGAATCATGACGTTGAAATTAGTGTTAGGAGTAGAGGTTTTGAATATAGTTTGTGCTTACGCACCCCAAGTAGGACTAGAAGATAGTATAAAGACAGATTTTTGGGAAGAGTTAGATAAGGTGTTTCAAAAGATTCCACAAAGGGAGATGATTTGTTTAGGAGGAGATTTAAATGGACATGTCGGTAAAGAGGCATTAGGATATCAAGGGATTCATGGAAACTTTGGTTTTGGGGATATAAATGAGGAAGGTAGGGAGATTTTAAATTTTGCTATGTCATTTGATCTCTTTATAGTCAATACAATCTTCAAAAATCGAGATGAACTTTTAATTACTTATAAGAGTGGCTTATCACAAACACAAATTGATTACTCTATTTATAGAAAAAAAGATAGAGCGCGTTGTAAAGATTGTAAGGTAATTTCAGGAGAAAGCTTAACCACCCAACATCGACTTTTAGTTATAGATTTACAAATAAAAAAATGGACAAATAAGAAAAGAGTGCATCGAGCTATTCAGACTAAATGGTGGAACCTCAAAAGCGAGAAAGAAGATATATTTAAACAGAAAGTACTTCAAGGAGAGGTTTGGAATTATGTTGGCACACCGTGTGATATGTGGAACAATATGACTATATATATTAGGAAAGTGGCGAAAGATGTGTTAGGGGTATCTAAGGGAGGTGTACCGGCACAAAAAGAAGCTTGGTGGTAGAGTGAAGTAGTACAAAATAAAATCAAGGCAAAGAGGGCATCTTACAAATTACATTATGCTAAGAAAACTAGTGAAACTTTAGAAGCTTATAAGAAAGCAAAGAAGGAAGCAAAAAAGGCCGTTAGTGAAGCAAAATCTAAGATTTGGGATGACTTATATAAAAAACTCAACTCAAAAGAGGGTGAAAGAGATATTTTTAGGATAGCTAGGGCTAGAGATAAGAAAACTAAAGATCTTAATTATGTTTGATGCATAAAAGACGAGGATGAAAAAATTCTAGTGGCAAATGATGATATAAGAAATAGATGGAAAAACTATTTTTATAATCTTTTTAATGAAAATAAAGATGTTAGTATTAGTTTAGGAGATTTAGCAAAGTCAGAAAAGTATATAAACCACAATTTCTACCGACGTATTCAAAAGAATGAAGTCAAAGAGGCTCTTAAACATATGAAGAGTGGTAAATCGGTAGGACGAGATAATATTCCTATAAAAGTTTGGAAATACTAGGAGAAATAGGAATCACTTGGCTTACAAGACTATTTAATGAAATATGGAAAAACCAAAAGATGCCCAAGGAATGGAGAGCAAGTACACTTATACCCATATATAAAAACAAGGGAGACATTCAAAATTGTGCGAATTATCGAGGTATCAAGTTAATGAGTCATACTATGAAATTATGAGAAAGAATTATCGAACGTAGGTTAAGACAAGTATCAAGTACAACAGAGAACCAATTTAGATTTATGCCAGGCAGATCTACTATTGAAGCGATTCACCTTTTGAGACGTCTTATGGAACATTTTAGAACAAAAAAGAAAGACCTTCACATGATATTTATTGATCTAGAAAAAGCTTATGATAGGGTACCGAGGGAGGTTCTTTGGAGAACTTTGGAAAAAAGAGGTATCCCATTGATATACATTAACCTTATAAGAGACATGCATGATGGTGCAAAAACATGTGAGGACTAGACAAACTTCTTTGAAGTTAATATTGAGTTACATGAAGGATCACCTTTAAGTTCATACTTATTTATAATGGTGATAGATGAGTTAACAAAACATATTCAAGATGAAATACCTTGGTGTATGTTATTTGCAGATGACATTATGTTAGTGGAGGAGTCTAAGAAAAAAGTCAATAGAAAATTGGAACTATGGAGAGAAACACTAGAAAGCAAATGCCTCCGATTTAGTAGAAGAAAAACAAAATATATGGAATGTAAGTTTGACCATTTGGCTACTTCAGAGGACATAGAAATTAAAATTGGCACACATTGCATTCCCCAAAAGGAAAGTTTTAAATACCTAGGGTCAATTTTTCAAAGTGATGAAAGAATTGATAGAGATGTTACACATAGAATTAATGCTGGTTGGTTAAAATGGAGAGGAGCATCAGGTATTCTTTGTGATAAGAAGATACCATTAAAATTAAAAGGTAAATATTATAGAGCAGCAATTAGGCCTGCCATGTTTTATGGTTCTAAGTGTTGGGCAGTTAATCATCAACATTTACAAAAGATGTCTGTGACAGAAATGAAGATGTTGAGATAGATGAGTGGTCATACAAGAAAATACCGTATACATAATGAGGTTATTAGAAACAAATTAGGAGTGGCACCAATAGAGGATAGTCGTTTAAGATGATTTGGACATATAGAAAGAAGATCAAAATAACCTGTAAGAAGGTTAGAAAAACTAAATTTGGAAAGTATGAAAAGAGGTAGAGGACGACCACAAAAGTGTTGGAAAGAAACAATAAAGAATGATCTAGCTTATTGGGAGTTAACTGCTAACATGGCACACGATAGGGATCTGTGGAAACAAAGAATCCATGTAGCCGACCCCGTCTAGTATGGGAAAAGGCTTAGTTGTTGTTGTTGTTGCATGGAGAAACCAAAAGATGCCCGAGGAATGGAGAGCGAATACACTGATACCCATATATAAGAACTAGGGAGACATTCAGAATTGTGCGAATTATCGAGATATCAAGTTAATGAGCCATACTATTAAATTGTGGGAAAGAATTATCGAACGTAGGTTAAGACAAGTATCAAGTATAACAGAGAACCAATTTGGATTCATGCTAGGCAGATCTACTGTTGAGGCGATTCACCTTTTGAGACATCTTATGAAACATTTTAGAGCAAAAAAGAAAAACCTTCACGTGATATTTATTGATCTAGAAAAAGCTTACGATAGGGTACCGAGGGAGGTTCTTTGGAGAACTTTGGAAAAAAGAGGTATCCCATTGATATACATTAACCTTATAAGAGACATGCATGATGGTGCAAAAACATGTGAGGACTAGACAAACTTCTTTGAAGTTAATATTGAGTTACATGAAGGATCACCTTTAAGTTCATACTTATTTATAATGGTGATAGATGAGTTAACAAAACATATTCAAGATGAAATACCTTGGTGTATGTTATTTGCAGATGACATTATGTTAGTGGAGGAGTCTAAGAAAAAAGTCAATAGAAAATTGGAACTATGGAGAGAAACACTAGAAAGCAAATGCCTCCGATTTAGTAGAAGAAAAACAAAATATATGGAATGTAAGTTTGATCATTTGATTACTTTAGAGGACATAAAAATTAAAATTGGCACACATTGCATAGAATTAATGTTGGTTGGTTAAAATGGAGAGGAGCATTAGGTATTTTTTGTTATAAGAAGATACCATTAAAGTTAAAAGGTAAATATTATAGAGCAATAATTAGGTCGGCCATGTTTTACAGTTCTGAGTGTTGGGCAGTTAATCATCAACATGTACAAAAGATGTCTATGACAGAAATGAAGATGAGATGCATGAGTGGTCATACAAGAAAAGACCGTATACATAATGAGGTTATTAGAAACAAATTAGAAGTGACACCAATAGAGGATAAAATGAGAGAATATCGTTTAAGATGGTTTGGACATATAGAAAGAAGATTAGAAGAATAACCTTTAAGAAGGTATGAAAAACTAAATTTGGAAAGTATTAAAAGAGGTAGAGGACGACCACAAAAATGTTGGAAAGAAACTATAAAGAATGATCTAGCTTATTGGGAGTTAATTGCCAACATGACATACGATAGGGTTCTATGGAAACAAAGAATCCATGTAGCCGACCCCGTCTAGTATGGGAAAAGGCTTAGTTGTTGTTGTATCTAATACAAAAATCCCACAACAAAATGGTGTTGTCAGAAAGGCAAAAATCGATCTTTGTAGAAGAAACGACAAGAACTACGCTCAATCGTTCAGGCCACACCTTCCTAAGTACTTTCTCGGTCGACGCTGTTAACACTGCTTGTTATGTTATGAATAGTAGCCCTAATAAGTGCCAATTTTAAAGAAAATCCCATAGCGAGTTATACAAAAGTACAGGAAGGAAGCTAAAATGTGTGTACACTTTCATATTTTTTGGATATAAATGTTTTGTTTTAATAAATAAAGGAGATTAACTCTCTTCTCGAGGTATTGAATGTGCTTTCACAGTATATGGAATGAATAAAAAGAGGTATAGGTATTTATGATCTCAAGAATAATAAGCTTTATGTGGAAAGATAAACTCTCTCCTCTATACCTCTTGATAAATTTGTTTCATATGAAACCTTCTCACCACACCATAGAGCACTATTGACTATTATTTTTGCTATTAGGGAAACTAAGACCTTTAATTAAGTCTATACATCCCAAGTTTGACTTCATGTTATGAATGAGAACAAAACACAAACATGGGAGATAGGTACACATTTTCAAACAAAAAAACCCAATAGGATGTAGGTGGGTATACAAAATTAAAACCAATGGTGATGACACTCTAAAACGATATAAAGTCCGCCTAGTTGCGAAAGGATATTCCCAAGAATACGGAATAGATTAAGAAAGCACATTTGTCTTAATAGCTAGAATGACCATAATAAGAACCCTTATTGCCATTATTGCGATAAAAAACTGGAATGTCTTTTAAATGGATGGCTAAGAGAAGAGGTCTATGTGGAACCTCCTCTTGATCTTAATATTTAAAAAAAATCATGTCCTTAGTTTTAAAAAGTCTTTATATGGACTTAAACAAGCTCTTAAGGCTCGGTTTGACAAAATGAGTGACTTAATGGCTTGTTATGTATTACTAACATTATATTGTTTGGAAGAAAATCTGTTACAAGTATGGTAATTCTTTTATTATACGTAGACGATATGATCATCATTGAGAGTGATGATATAGCTATCTAGAATATCAAGCAAGATCTTGGTAAAGAATTTGAAATGAAGGATCTAGGTCATCTACAATACTTCTTAGGTATTGAGGTAACACATAATGATAGAGGTTTTTTCTTATCTAAAATTAACCTTGATAATGATGTGGTTGTTAGATCAGGACTAACATATGATAAGATAATTGAGACACCAAAAGTGATTAATCAAAAGATGAGAGTTACATACGACAAACCATTTATTTATTCCACCTATATATAAGATGATTGAATCTCTGACATATCTTACTATTACTCATCCTAACATCACTAATATTGTTCACACAGGAAGTTAATTCCAACATGCACCTACCAAAGTGCATATGAGTGCTGTCATGAGAATAATACGATATGTTCGACATACCACTGAAAAAGGAATATTCTTATCCTTTTCATTCTTACTCAATTTAATTGTCTATAATGATGTAGATTAGGGTAGTGATATCAATGACACACATTCTACGACAAACTATTATATCTTTCTTGGAGACTTTATTATCTTGTGGAAATGCGAAAAGCAACAAGTGTCTCTCTCTTCTACTTAAGCTAAATATGGAGCAATGGCCAACACAACTACATAATTAACCTTGCTAAGTAGATTTCTTCAAGATCTTGGTGTAACACTTGGTCACTCTCATTATGTATTGTTATAACAAAAGTGTTCTGTATATAGCTAATAACAACACATTTTATAAGTGCACCAAACACATTGAGATTGACTGCCACTACATTTGAGAAGAACATATATAAGGACAATTAACCTTCCACTTTGTATGATATGAGTATCAACTTGCACGTATCTTCATCAAATCTCTGGCTGTCCTATGATTTTAGTTTTTAGTTATCAAACTTTCGATGATGTACCGTTAGTTTGAGGGAGGGTGTTAAAATAAATTAATTTTTCTTTGTTTTTGTGTAATCGGGTCCAAGCAAGCCAAGGCCATAAGACCCACTAAGCTTCAAACAGTTAGATTTCTAGCCGTTAGAAACCCTCCAACCGCTAGAAGCCTAGAAATCTAATTGCTTAGAGGGTGTTATTAAACTCTCTTTGTTATAAATCTCTTTCACTGTACATGGTTATGTAATTTTTTTGAGTAGAATTCTTGCTTAGTGATTTGAGCCTTATGGAAGACATTTTATAGTCAGTTTTTGGTGGATGATTTCCTCTCTTCATTATAAATCTCTTTCCACCGAACAGGGTTATGTAATTTTTTTGAGTAGAATTCTTGCTTAGTGATTTAAGCCTTATGTAAGGCATTTTATAGTCACTTTTTGATAGATACAAGCAAAGAGGGTTGCGTTTAGGCTTTCAAAAGTCGGTGTAAAACTTTGTTGGATTTATCTACCATGGATTCTACCAATTATGACTATTGTGGTAGGGTATCTCCTTTTAGTGACGCGCTATAGAGCCCAAATTTAATGAAAAGTAAGTAATGATTTCTATATCTTCGCCCAAATGTAGTGAATCAATTACAAAAAGGGTTTCCACATCATGAACCGCTGTGGATAAAGAAGTTAGAGAGGGTCTTTGTATTTTCAGCATTGACGAATGTGGAGGTAAGGAAGCTAATCTTAGATAATAAGATTCATATCAGTACTTGGAATATCAGAACATAGATCGACAAGCTAATAGAGGTTGTAGATATTATGATTAGGAGAAAGATTCACATTCTATGTTTACAAGAGACAAAGTGAGTTGGAAAAAAATAAAGGAGATTGAGAATAAAAGTTTTAAAATATGGTATTAAGGAAAGAAAAAGACTCAAAATGGAATTGCTATTATTATAAATAAAGATTTAAAGGATAGTGTAGTGGATATACAATGATATGGAAACCGAATTATGATGGTGAAATTAGTGCTAGGAGTAGAGGCTTTGAATATAGTTTGTTTAATAGAAGACTTAAATGGACATGTTGGTAAAGAGGCATTAGGATATAATATGGTTTTGGAGATATAAATGAGGAGTGTAGGAAGATTTTATTTTTTGTTATAGTTTTTGATATTTTTATATCTAATACAATTTTTAAAAAACGAGATGAACATTTAATTACTTATTTTGTCACAAACACATTGATTATTTTGTTTGGAGGAAAAAAATAGATCATGTTGTAAAGATTACAAGGTAATTCTAGGAGAAAGCTTAACTATTCAACATCGACTTTTAGTAATGAATTTGCAGGCAAAAAAGTGGACAAAGAAGAATAAACTTTTCGGACTAGATGGTGGAACTTCAAATGTGAGAAAGAAAATATTATTTAAACAGAAAGTTCTTGAAGGAGATGCTTGGAATTATGTAGGTATGCTTTTTAATATATGGAACAATATGACTATAAATATTCGGTAAGTGACAAGATGTGAGGCGAATCAAGGGGATGTATACCGGCACAAAAAGAAGCTTGGTGGTGGAATGAAGTAGTGTAAGATAAAATCAAGGCATAGAAGGCATGTTACAAATTGTATTATGTAAAGAAGGCTAGTGAAACTTGGGAGGCTTATAAGAAAGCAAAGAAAGAATCGAAAAATACTGTTAGTGAAGTAAAAGCCAAAATTTAGAGAGATTTATATAACAAACTTAACTCAAAAAATGAGTTGTCACGTCCTAATGGGCCACATTCTGCAGATTATCCACAAATCCTTTTTGAAGATGCATGGCTGCTATAAGATGCCGATGTTCCACTTCATTGAGATCTCTTGACTGGGGCATACTTATTTCTACTGCAGACATTCCATATATCGTACTAAAACTGAGCCTGACGAGGGACTGATTACTTTCTAATTTGCCAGGAAAATGTATCTAACTGGGTAAGTTAATTATTTATGTAGGACATTTTGCATCATCAAGTTTTCACTTATTTTGGCTTTAAACTTGTGTGCGTAGTTATCAGTCTGTTTGAATTTGTTTTATCTTTACATATTCATCTGGAGAAAGATGCCCTTGGGATGCCTTAAGGTAGTTGAATTGCTCGTATAATTTCTTTTTTCTTATTGTTTTCATTTTCCTGGGAGGCCACTGTAATTTTGTTTCTTTACCATATAACAAGTGGTTCTGCTTAAATCTGAGTGATATTTGTGTAGTTGCTAAAATCAAATTACATGGTAATGTTATATTCCCCAAATCAACAACCTAAGTCTTACTTGTGGAGAATGTTTCTCTTAATCTTGTTGTCTTGCATAACTAGATGGCAGTGGTAGGGGTCTTGCTTGTTCATACTGGCTCATATTGACAGGCTGGTTAATTTTTGCAGACTTTTTGAAGTGGGAAAATTTGAAGATGTTGATTCTGTAGTACCTCGGAAACCAGTTTGCTTGACACGTTGCAGAACTTTTGATGATTGTACAGTACCTGAACATATAAGGGTCTGTGCAGAGGATGCGATACAATTGTCATCTAGTGTGTCATGCATAAAGAGCATATCAAAGAAGCTGTCTTCTGCAGATCATCAGCTTTCATATAATCTTCGACGTGCACTGTATCCAAATGTACTCTGTTCATTTTTCTGACTGCTTCTATAGTTGCGCTATATTTGCTCACACATTTGTCTCATACTATATTTTAATCCTTTTCTTTCATTTGCATCTTGTTACACCTTGACTTTGAGAAGCGTGTCCAGTCTTGGATCTGGAGGATGTGGTGGATCTGTATATATTCTAGATTTGGCTAAACCATTCGATCTTGATTTTGGTTCTCTATCCCTCCAGAGAAGATTATCTAAGGTTGCTTCCACGAATTGTACAATTTGGTCTGCTGATATTAATTATGATGGCACAAGAGCAGTAATCGGTATGCAACACATTCCTCATCCTTTTGTGTGATGTTGGATTTCTTCAGAATCAATTAGTTTTCTTACGTAAATGAGTACAAGGGATGGGGTATGAACTATCTTTTATCTCAGTGACATTGATGCCTTTCTACTCTTGTTTTCTAGTTGTAAGAACCTTGTGACATGTTTGATTCGGTCCAGCATAGAGATAGTGCTTTCTAGTTTGGTAAGCAAGATGGAGGTCGGCCTCCCATTTAGCTCGAAAGTAAGGTGAAATTGTTTGTTTATGAGAGTTTTGCTGGGATATTGGGCTTGGCCAACTTAGGTCCACGTGGAGCCTCTTCTTGGTCTTGTTATTTTGAAAAATCATGTTCTTCGTTTTAAAAAGGTTTTGTATGAACTTAAACAAGCCCTTAAGGCTTGGTTTGACAAAATAAGTGAATTTATGGCTGATATAAGCATACCGTGTATTAAGGACCAGGAAGTCGAAATGAAAGATCTTGCTCATCTACGTTATTTTCTTGGTATTGAGGTAACTCATACTGATAGAGACTTTTCTTAGTCTCAAATTAAGTTTGGTAGTGATGTTGCTAGATCAAGACTAATAAATGACAAGATAGTAGAGACACCAAAGGTGCTTAACCGAAAGATGAGACTTAGCGATCCCAATCTGTATCAACAAATGACTAGGGCTCTAACTTATCTTCTTATCACTCGTCTGGACAACACTCATGTTGTTCACATATTAAGTCAATTTGAAAATGCACCCACCAAAGTGCATATAAGTAGTTATGCAAATAGTAAGATATGTCAGACATACCGCTAAAAGGTAATGTTATAATTAGCGTATCGGTGCCCGTATTGTACAGAGCACTGATACGAGATACATCTTGAATAATAAAGAAAAAATCCTAACAAATTAAAAAAATAGAAAAATTTAAAATTAAGAACCAAAAAGTAACCAATTGTTAGAAAACACAATCTTAATCTAATTAATAACTAGTTAAGCATTGGCATGACAATGGCATTTTATAATAAATAATAATACCATATCAACAAGCTAAAAGAGTACGAAAGTCTATCATTGCCAAGGGAACCACTATTCGAGGGACTGCCTCACAGGAGCATCCACCCAATGGGTGAATGCAATGACTGTTACGAAGACCTCGAATATGACAAATGGGTGTAAGGAGCCTATACGTTATTGCGGGGCACTCCAAGTGTTTAAGTTCACCACCAGCGTCACTAGGCACCTATGCTTAGAGAATAGGATGGGTTGTTCTACGTCAGAGTTCAACTGAAAGGAATGGAGTCCCAAGCCATGATTGAATTGGGCGCTACACACAACTTCCTATCCTTGACAGAAGCACGCCAGCTAGGACTCCACATTTATAGGACCAATGCATATATCAAAGACGCGTTGGGTAAGGTGACTGAAGTAAGTGGTGAGATAAACAACACCATCCTTTTAATTAGAGACCGGCACACACGGGTCAATTTTTGTGTGGCAGATGTTGATCACCCCATGGTCTTGGGTTTGACGTTCCTCCATGTGGAAGATGCCTGTCTCAACCTTGTGGAATGTCTCTAGTTTGAAGATAGTAGTGATCAAGACAAGAACACCTCTTTATCGTTAAGCGAGTCCAAGGAGAAGCGACTCTCTGGCTTAAGATTGATCTGACCCCTCATGGCCCTCAAAAGCACTCAAGGGGTAGTATTTACTGTGGCTGCCCCATCCAACTCCACTAAGGGAACTCCATAAGGCATGAAGTCATCCCAAGCCCCACTAACGGTGCAAAGTTACCGCGATGCCTTGATGCGGAACACAACTGGCACTGAAGTGGAACAAACATGGTCAAACAACCACTGGTGAGGGAGATGGCCAAGACATTGCCGAGGATGACAACGATTCAAGTGGGGCAGAATATGACCCTTCAATCGTGAATTATACATAGCTATTTTTGGCCATTTTAAAATCTCTTTTGAGGGAAGAGTCCAAAAAATCTTGTTGCATGTTAGGACCACACGAACTCCTGTATGCTATAAAAGAACTCAAGTTGCTTTCAAAATTTTCTGCATTTGCTCTCTTGCCTTTGTCGTTGGGCTGTGCGTCTTTGAGTGCTAACAATTTCGACAATATTGACACTCGGGAGAGGGACACTCACGTTTTGTTTTGGGTTGCTAGTGGCTGACTGCAACACTAAGGTGAAATCTGCTAAGGCTTGCTTGGCCCCAAGGTCAAGCACTGGTCCAAGCCCAGCCCGTTGGCTTGCACAACATCGAATTGGTTGTGACAAAAATGGTATTTGAGTAGTTTCGATACTGGAGAGAACGTTAAGGAAAATCGGCTGAAGAGAAGGAGATTTGGGTTGCTCATGAACCGTTGCTCATGGACCACCATTTTAATCACTAAGAGGGTTAGGGTTGTCATTTTCGCGTCAGTTGGAGGAAACACTACGGTTATGTAGAGGGCAAAAGCCCTGAGACACGCAGAACGACCACTTTGATGGGCTATCAGTATTGGCTGCATCACCCTATCGAGAGGATAATATCCAGAAGTCTAGTGTCATTCTTTTATGTTTGGACATGCCGTTTCTCTGGGTACCCCCTCTTTTTAACCATTCCCTTGCAGAGGCAGGGCGGTGCATCCAAGTGATTATATTTATGTGATGGGGGCGCACACAAGGCTGAATGACCCATTTTGGTCCGATTTCAGTGACTACTTCAGTGATTCGGAGTGTCATCCATCGGTTACCATCAAGTAGATGGTTTACCAGTTGCCATAAGGACTGTGCTTCGAAACGCTCATCGTCGAGGCCATCATCCTCAAGACAGGTGGAGAACCCTCATGCAATGCTTGGTTCCATCTCAGGCTAACAGGATACGTTATGTTCAGTCTGATGTTCACACGGTATTCGATGAAGGATGGATTATGCAGAACACTATGTTATAGAAGGTTTGTTGGCCGCCACAAAGACCATGCATCTATGATGGTTCGCCGACTACTGATAAAGACTGTGCTTCCGTATCACTTTCGCTCAATCACCAACAAAGACGTTCTCTAGCCAAGGCTTTCATGTATAGTGCCGATGAGGGCTTCCTCATAAGAGGCAAAGAGTCCTCATGCTGCCGTTAGTTAGTATTCTGATTGCCTCTAATAAGCGGGGTGCCGTCAAGGAGATTTTGATCATACTAGACATGGTGCCGAAAACGGGGGTGCAAGTTGCCTTGGTGAGTTAAAGCAAATCCAAGGTGGGGTGAAGATCGTGATATTACCGGGGACGACAACATATTTGTGTGGGGGAGAATGTATCAGTGAATTGTCCTTTTGGCTTTATGCTTCTAAGTTGAAACCCTCTTTGAGGGAAACACCTCAAATACCCATGTTGCATGATGGGGCCGTGCACCCCTTCAAAGCCATAGCTGATCTTATGCTTGGTTGAGCTCGTATCGTACGATACAATATGATTTTAATAACATGGCTTCTCATGAAGCTGCACATGTATTTGCACTATATATATTGTGAATGAAAGTAAAACTACTGGTAGGACTAATAATAAGTCTCCATGTGTGCTATTGCTATTCATCACATTCACAAAAATGCCAATAGTTCTTGTAACCACATTGAAATTCACTGTTTTTGCCAAATGTATATATGGTACCGAAACCTGAAGTTGAAGGATCACTTCTGTGGACTTATCATACCATTGTTTTATAGATGTGATTAGTGCATCATATATGGTGAGTAAACCCAAAATTAATTCAAAAGTCATAAGAATAACATAAAATTATAAGCAATGAGAGAAGAACATTTTAATACCAACTCTCTCTCTCTCTTAGAAAACACAAACAAATTAATACCAACTCTCTCTCTCTCTCTTAGAAAACACAAACAAACACGAGTGTGCAGATACATACATATATACATATATACATATACATATATACATATATACATATATACATATATATATATATACATATATACATATATACATATATATATATACATATATACATATATATATATATATATATACATATATACATATATACATATATATATATACATATATATATATATATACATATATATATGTATATATATATATGTATATATATACATATATATACATATATATATATACATATATATATATATATACATATGTATATATGTATATATATATATATGTATATATATACATACATATATACATATATATATATACATATATATAAAAGGAATTCTGCAGTCTTTCAGAATTATATACTCTGGGACTGGGATATAGACAGTTTGCTCTCCCTTGATGGGTGATCAGCCAACAAGGTGCCGTCCTTGCCACATGGTAAGCCCCATAACGTGGCAAGGATGATGCCTTTTCTAATGGTTCATGAAGAGCGACCAGATGGTCCACATCTGGTATGACCTTACGAATGCTCACATGAATCAATGGAGCAAACTTAGTACCTCGCAACAAACTGTGAACTATATTTCTTAGCCACGATCTTCCTTTGTAGGGCTTACAGCTCCAATAGGTGCTATCTTTGACTTGTATACTCTATCAACATATTTTTCCTGTATACACTTGATTGATTTTTCAACAACAACAACAACTAAGCCTTTTCCCATACTAGACGGGGTCGGCTACATGGATTTTTTGTTTCCACAGATCCCTATCGTGTCCATGTTAGCAGTTAACTCCCAATAAGCTAGATCATTCTTTATTGTTTCTTTCCAACACTTTTGTGGTCGTCCTCTACCTCTTTTAATACTTTCCAAATTTAGTTTTTCTAACCTTCTTACAAGTTCTTCTTTCTATATGTCCAAACCATCTTAAACGATGTTCTCTCATTTTATCCTCTATTGGTGCCACTCCTAATTTGTTTCTAATAACCTCATTATGTATATGGTCTTTTCTTGTATGACCACTCATCCATCTTAACATCTTCATTTCTGTCACGGACATCTTTTGTACATGTTGATGATTAACTGCCCAACACTCAGAACCATAAAACATAGTAGGCCTAATTGCTGCTCTATAATATTTACCTTTTAACTTTAATGGTATCTTCTTATCACAAAGAATGCCTGATGCTCCTCTCCATTTTAACCAACCAGCATTAATTCTATGCGTAACATCTCCATCAATTCTTCCATCACTCTGAAAAATTGACCCTAGGTATTTAAAGCTTTCCTTTTGGGTAACGCAATGTGTGCCAATTTTAATTTCTATATCCTCTGAAGTAGCCAAATGATCAAACTTACATTCCATATATTCTGTCTTTGTTCTACTAAGTCGGAGGCCTTTGCTTTCTAATGTTTCTCTCCATAGTTCCAATTTTCTATTAACTTTTTCCTTAGACTCCTCCACTAATACAATGTCATCTGCAAATAACATACACCAAGGTACTTCATCTTGAATATGTTTTGTTAACTCATCCATCACCATTATAAATAAGTATGGACTTAAAGTTGATCCTTGATGTAACCCAATATTGACTTCAAAGAAGTCTATCATTCCTTCATGAGTCCTCACACATGTTTTTGCACCATCATACATGTCTCTTATAAGGCTAATATATGTCAATGGGATACCTCTTTTTTCTAAAGTTCTCTAAAGAACCTCGCTCGGTACCCTATCATAAGCTTTTTCTAGATCAATAAATATCATGTGAAGGTCTTTCTTTTTTGTTCTAAAATATTCCATAAGACGTCTCAAAAGGTGAATCGCTTCGATAGTAGATCTGCCTGGCATGAATCCAAATTGGTTCTTTGTTGTACTTAATACTTGTCTTAACCTACGTTCGATAATTCTTTCCCATAATTTCATAGTATGACTCATTAACTTGATACCTCGATAATTCGAATGTCTCCCTTGTTCTTATATATGGGTATAAGTGTACTTTCTCTCCATTCCTCGGGCATCTTTTGGTTTTTCCATATTTCATTAAATAGTCTTGTGAGCCAAGTGATTCCTATTTCTCCTAGTATTTTCCAAACTTCTATAGGAATATTATCTGGTCCTACCGATTTACCACCCTTCATATGTTTAAGAGCCTCTTTGACTTCATTCTTTTGAATACGTCGATAGAAATTGTGGTTTATATACTTTTCTGACTTTGCTAAATCTCCTAAACTAATACTAACATCTTTATTTTCATTAAAAAGATTATAAAAATAGTTTTTCCATCTATTTCTTATATCATCATTTGCCACTAAAAGTTTTTCATCCTCATCTTTTTTGCATGTAACATAATTAAGATCTTTAGTTTTCTTATCTCTAGCCCTAGCTATCTTAAAAATATCTCTTTCACCCTCTTTTGAGTTGAGTTTTTTATATAAGTCCTCCCAAATCTTAGCTTTTGCTTCACTAACGGCCTTTTTCGCTTCCTTCTTTGCTTTCTTATAAACTTCTAAAGTTTCACTAGTTTTCTTGGCATAATGTAATTTGTAACATGCCCTTTTTGCCTTGATTTTATTTTGCACTACTTCACTCCACCACCAAGCTTCTTTTTGTGCCGGTACACCTCCCTTAGATACCCCTAACACATCTTTCGCCACTTTCCTAATATGTATAGCCACATTATTCCACATATCACAGGGTGTGCCAACATAATTCCAAACATCTCCTTGAAGGACTTTCTGTTTAAATATATCTTCTTTCTCGCTTTTGATGTTCCACCATTTAGTCCGAGTAGCTCGATGCACTCTTTTCTTCTTTGTCCATTTTTTTATTTGTAAATCCATAACTAAAAGTCGATGTTGGGTGGTTAAGCTTTCTCCTAGAATTACCTTACATTCTTTACAACACCCTCTATCTTTTTTTCTACAAATAAAGTAATCAATTTGTGTTTGTGATAAGCCACTCTTATAAGTAATTAAATGTTCATCTCATTTTTTGAAGATTGTATTGACTATAAAGAGATCAAATGCCATAGCAAAATCTAAAATCTCCCTACCTTCCTCGTTTATATCCCCAAAACCAAAGTTTCCATGAATCCCTTGATATCCTAATGCCTCTTTACCGACATGTCCATTTAAATCTCCTCCTAAACAAATCATCTCCCTTGGTGGAATCTTTTGAAACACCTTATCTAACTCTTCTAAAAAAACTGTCTTTATACTATCTTCTAGTCCTACTTGGGGTGCGTAAGCACAAACTATATTCAAAACCTCTACTCCTAACACTAATTTCAACGTCATGATTCGGTCACCATATCGTTGTATGTCTACTGCACTCTCCTTTAAATCTTTATTTATGATAATACCAACTCCGTTTCGTGCCTTTTCTTTACCTGAGTACCATAATTTAATACCTGTATCCTCTATCTCCTTTGCTTTTTCTCCAACCCATTTTGTCTCTTGTAAACATAGAATATGAATCTTTCTCCGAATCATAGTATCCAGTGTTGTCCGTATCGCACCGTATCGTACGTATCGTATCGTGGGTCACCACGATACGATACGGGCCCCCGTATCGCAGGTGCGGGCGTATCGCACCGTATCGTGCGATACGACCCATATCGCCCGTATCGTGCGATACGGCTCATATCGCCCGTATCGTACGATACGGGCGATACGCCCTGGGACCCTTATAAAGGGACCCGGCCCGAGAGAAACCCGCGATTTTTTGCGGGTTTCCTCTCTCCTTTTGGGTTCTTCAAGTTCCCTAAGAGTCGATTTTCGCCTCCTTGGTGTTCAAAGCTCTAAAATCGTGCCCTACGGTGTCCGTCCAAGCCTCCAAACTTGGATTTAGGTATATTTTTAATGTTTTTTTCCTTTTTTTCCTTTATATTTATTGTTTTTTGTGTTATTTCAGGTTTTTTTTTTGAATGACAAAATATGAAGTTATTAAGTGTGTGTATACGATTTTTATTGCATTCATGAAGTGGGAGACACTCGATTTGAGTGTTATTTGAAGATTGGGGGATTTACGAAGTACTTTTATTTTCAAGTTTTTGTTTGAATTAAAGTACTCCATTGAGATGGCAGGAAGGGGTGGTAGAGACTCTCATTCAAAGTCTGATGATCCGGCATGACAGTGGGGTATACCAGTTGAGGGTTCAAGGTTAAAAATCAGATGTTTATTTTATGAAAAGGTGGTTAGTGGTGGAATTTCAAGGTTGAAACACCACCTAGCAGGAACCAGGAAAGAAGTTGCTCCATGCACAGGCAGAGTTAGAAGTGTGCCAGAAGGTATTAAATGGCAATGCTTGCAGATGATTGAGAGCATACAGGAAAGGAGACAACAAAAGGATGATTTCCAGATGTGTGAAGAAGCTGATGATGCTACTGCCACTGGAGTTGGATTCACTGATAGTTTGCCTTCAGATGCTAGAACAGATATTGGTAGTAGCAGTTCGCGAGCACCTAGCAGAGGAAAGAGGGTTGCATCTGAAGACTTTGGAGGTGGCAGAAGAGGAAGTTCAGGAAGGAGTAGAGGAAGAGCTTCTTCTTCTAGCATACATTCGTTCTTTCCTCCTTCCACTACACCTGGTGCTCAACCAGGAATTCGTGCTGCTATGGCTTCAGAACAACTGCACGATCAAGCAGACCTTGCAGTGGGCAGATGGTTTTATGATGCTTGCATTCCATTTAATGCAGCAAACAGTTTTCATTTTCAAGCAATGGCAGATGCAATTGCTAACATTGGTCCAGGATACAGGATGCCCTCTTATCAGAAGTTGAGAGGGAAGATATTAGATCAGACCGTGATTGAAGTGCAGCAATACTGTTCGACTTTGAGACAATCGTGGAAGGAAACAGGATGCACTATCATGGCAGATGGATGGACCGATAGGCGAGGAAGGACATTGCTAAACTTTCTTGTATATTGTCCTAAAGGACTCATGTTTTTGAGATCTCTAGATATGTTAGAGGAGAGGCACACTGCAGAGATCCTACGAGAGGAATTTGATAAGGTTATACAAGAGGTTGGGCTAGAAAATGTAGTCCAATTGATTACAGATAATGCAGCTAACTACAAAGCAACCGGAAAGGAGTTAGCTGATATTTATGGGACTTTCTACTGGACACCATGTGCAGCCCATTGTTTAGATCTCATCCTCGAGGACATCGGTGAGATGGATGAAATAAAGGCAGCAACTGAGTGTTGCCAAGATATTACAAAATTTATTTACAACCATGCATTTGTTTTATGTATGATGAGGAGATACACAGAAGGTGCAGAGCTTCTTCGCACAGCTGCAACTCGGTTCGCAACAAACTTCTTATCTGTACAGAGTATTGTGAGACAGAAGCAAGCTTTAAAGAGAATGTTCTCCTCAGATGAGTGGCAACAATTTGCAGAGTTGCCACAAAACAGAAGGAACAGAAAGTTAAATGAGATTGCAGAAACGGTTTTTAGAAGTTCATTTTGGAATGCATGTATCAGATTATTGAAAATTACTTGTCTTTTAGTGAAAGTTTTGAGATTGGCTGACAGCGAGGAGAAACCATCTATGGGCTACCTTTATGAATCCATGGACAGGGCAAAAGAAGCAATCAGAAATAACTTTAATGGAAAAAAAAGAGATTATGTGCCCGTGTGGAAAATAATTGATAGTAGATGGAATAAACAATTGCATCAGCCTATTCATGCAGCAGCCTACTATCTAAACCCATCATTGAGGTACTCAGCAACCTTCAAAAGGGACGGTGAGGTTAATCGAGGAATCATTGAATGCATCGACAAATTAGTCCCTGATGAGAGCATAGTAGATGCGATACATCGAGAGATGGAGATATATGATAATGCTCTTCACTTGATGGGTTTGCCTGTTGCAATTCGCAACCGCTCTACGATGCGTCCAGGTACATTGTTTATTTTCATATTTAAGTTGCATCTTACATTACTGTGGATTATTATGTCTCTAATGTTTATATTTTTTTTACAGATGTTTGGTGGAACAGGTTTGGAAGTGATTGTCCAAACCTTAGAGATTTTGCAGTTAGAGTCTTAAGCCAAACCTGTAGTGCAACAGGTTGTGAAAGAAATTGGAGTGTTTTTGAACACATCCATACAAAAAAGCACAACAGGTTGGAACACAAAAGGCTTAATGATTTGGTTTATATTCGTTGTAACATGTGCCTTCATGAAAGGTAATGTTGTATTACTTTCAAATTTTCAATTCGATATTATTTAACTTCAGTTTTCAATTGTTAATATTACTTACTAATTGTTTATCTTTGTTTGTGTCGTAGGCAATTAAAAAAAGTAAATAGAGAAGAAAGTCAGTTCGATCCAATAAGTTTGGATAATTTTGATATATTAGAAGATTGGGTTATGGAAGACATTGAAGAAAATGCCCTCCTAACAGAAGAAGACGTTGCTTGGATTAATTTGGAAGGAGCGCAACAACATTATGGAGATGAAGAATTTGATTTTGAAGAAGAAGGTGTGGGCGTGGCTGATGATGATGAGGATCTGCAACAAGGAGAAGATGAAGATTATTTAGTTGATGATCCTGATTACAATTTGTAAAATGTAACATTATATGTAATTGTAGTGTACTGTAAAGTGTAAACTATGTCTGTATTTTATTTTTTGGATTCAAAATATATAAATTTGGATGCAATTGTTCAATGTTGAATGCTCAATCTGTACTAAACTTACATTATATGAATTTAAAGCAATTATCAGATTTTTTCTGATTTTTTCCTGATTTTTTTTTGATTTTTTACTATTTTTATTAATTTTTAATTATTTTTACATTATTTTAATATTAAAGTACGATACGATACGATACGATACGCCCGTATCGTGGAGCCCAGCGATACACGATACGATACGCGTCAGACAACACTGATAGTATCTACCACCTCCATTAGCTTACCGGATAATGTTACGATATTCCAAGAACCAATACGAATCTTATTATCTAGGACTAGCTTCCTTACCCCCCGCATCCATCCATAATCAAAACGCGGAGACCCTGTCCGAAATTTTTTTGCTACATTCGGGCGGCAATGTAGCGGGACTAACTTCTTTACCCACACCCGTCCATGATGTGGGAACCCTCTCTGCAATTGATTCACTACATTCGGGCGAAAATGTAGTGGCCCTTGCTTACTTCTTACTGCATTCAGGCTCTGCAACACGTCGCTAGGTGAGGACGCCCCAAAGCAATGCTCATAGTTTTTGTAATCCATGTTGTAAAATCCGACAAAGTTTTACGCTGGTTGTCGGAAGCCTAACACAACGCTCCTCCTTTATCCGGGTTGGGACCGGCAATGCAAGGATGATCCCTTACATGGCGGAGTTACTTGATTAATTTTTAATATGGAAAAAAACTGTAGGAAACCTGAAAAAGAGCAATGATATATAATTCAAAAGTTTCAATGATTTTGGTGTATTCTGTGTTAAATTAAGAATGGTCCAAACCCTTAACTGAAATGATTAATCTTATACTGTTGTATTTGTCTCAAAATTACTTATCTCCTATTGTTTGATCTAAATCTTCATTTATGGTTTTGATATATTACTGTGCCCTAGAGTATAGTGGTCCTTAGTGGGACCTCACGTGTGATTTATTGTATAGGGACCAGTAAAGGAGCTGCTCTTGTGCATGTTGAAGGGCAAAAGCTGTCACACATTTGTCAAATCAAAAGTGATGTACTCTCTTTGCAATTTGATCACACGGTACACCATTTTCTTTTAAAGAAGGAATCATTTCAGAGTTTCAAATCCAAATAATTTTTTTATATGCATTACACATTTCATTGTCATATATGTTTGCCATTTGTAGACTTGCCTTAGTGTTTGTAGATGAAGATGTTTGAGGCAACAGAGTTATTGTTTTCTATTATCTATTTTGGAGACTGAATTGGTTCCTTAGCACTTTCTACTTAAGACTAGAAAAGCTCGTTCTTTCAATTTTGTGTTCCCTGTTCCATGTAAGGGATCACCCTTGCATGGCCCGTCCCAAGCCCAAATAAAGGAGGAGGGTTGCGTTAGGCTTCCGAATGCCAGCGGAAAACTGTCGGACTTATCTACCATGAATTCTACAAATTATGATAGGGCTATGTGGAAACAAAAAATCCATGTAGCTGACCCCTTCTAGTATTTGGAAAGGCTTAGTCGTTGTTGTGTAAATGTTTTCCAATTGCATAGAATGTAATGGTCTTATAAAGGATTCCATATTAATGTCACCTTAAATGTCTCATACACCTTCCAAGTCATTTTCAAGACTAACGTCACCAGGAGTTTGAAATTCACATACGTAGAAATGATGTTTGTGACCAATGAAAAACTAAGAAGATACTAAGGGTGGACAAAATGATATGAGTCACTTAGGAGAGCCTAGTTTAATCCTAGAAGTCACCACTAAAGAAAGACTAACTGAGCCGTACTAGGAAACCACCACTTAGCCCATGTAAAAGCGAAGTTTGTCACACACTCACTCTAAGTGCATACACTAAAGAGAAAGAGGAACAACAATAGAAAGAGTAACTTTCATTCATAAACTCAAAACAAGACTCGCAACCCAAAAAGGGCTACATGCTTATACAGGATTACATGTAGATCTTACCTCGAAAACAAACAATGAAACAAAAACTACCTACCAGAATAACCAATTCGTGAATGGAGGTTTACCCATAAAAAAACCCAATGTATGCAAAGTTCTCTCAAGAAGGCCAATGGATAAATGAGGTGAAATAGGCAAATGCATGCAAGGGTTCTAATGGTTATCCAGAAAGAGCCAATAAATACAAATTTCACTAGTTTCAAGTTGTTGGCTGATTTTTATATATTTAAATGTGTGTTGATGAATCAATAGTTTGGATTGGATCCATTATGTGATTTGACCCAAATCCAAAGACACTATTGTGTCCTCCTCGGATGGGTTAGAACCCACAAGTTGAGCTTGGCAAAGTCTCCCTAGTACGATATAAGATCGGATATGCTATATATGTTGGAGACTTCATAATGGCTTGGAAACTCTATTCTGTCAGCATTGGATCCAATTTTTTCAAGCACTTTGGATGTTCATACGCTCTAGGTTGAAGTTCTCCATGTGATCCTCTCAGAAATCTTTCCCTACGAAGGTGCACCCGCACTAGATCTCTTGATTGAAACTCCATATGTTTGTGGTGTCTGTTTGCACTTTTCAATTTTCTCACGAATTTATTATGAAGAGTCTTGATGTGCTTAACTAGTGCTTAGCCTTCACCACTAAGATGTTCTTTTGTTCGTAACCATGTGAAATCAAGAGGACTATGAGGATTGAGACCAATGGGCTCTTGCTGGTTGTTTGACTTGAAGATTGATTATAAGCAAACTCGGTTTGAGGAAGAACTAGATGCTATTGCTTAAAGTTTTTGCAAACAAGTGCTCGAAGTAAGTTACCTAGGCTTTTATTCACAACTTTCATTTGCCCGTGGGTTTGAGGTGACGGGACGAGCTAAATTGAAGGTTACACCCTAGTTCCACCAACTTAGAATCTCAATCAAAGGTGATCTTATGATGTATTCCATGCAAACAAACTGCTTTGAAATATAAGTCGTCTATGTAAGAGGCACCGATAGTCTTATAGTAATAAATAAAGTGTGCGATATTTAAGAATTGGTCCACCACACAAATAACCGAATCTCACCCTCTTTGAGTTTGCTTAAGGTCGGTCACAAAGTTGAAACTCACATCTTCTCCATGAGCCATGGATACTGGTTGATGAGTGTAAGGTCTTGTATTTTGGCAAACATGATACCCATTTAAAATATTTGAAAACATTTTAAGCATTTTAGACCAACGAAACCGTTCCTTCACGAGCATGAAGGTTTTATACCTTTCAAAGTGTTCAACTAAACCCTCACCATGGGCTTCTTCAATAATGGCAAGCCTTAAAGAACCAACCACTATGCAAGATTAACAACAACAACAACAACTAAGCCTTTTCCCATACTAGACGGGGTCGGCTACATGGATTCTTTGTTTCCACATATCCCTATCATGTGCCATGTTAGCAGTTAACTCCCAATAAGCTAGATCATTCTTTATTGTTTCTTTCCAACACTTTTGTGGTTGTCCTCTACCTCTTTTAATACTTTCCAAATTTAGTTTTTCTAACCTTCTTATAGGTTCTTCTTTTGATCTTCTTTCTATATGTCCAAACCATCTTAAACGATGTTCTCTCATTTTATCCTCTATTGGTGCCACTTCTAATTTGTTTCTAATAACCTCATTATGTATACGGTCTTTTCTTGTATGACCACTCATCCATCTCAACATCTTCATTTCTGTCACAGATATCTTTTGTACATGTTGATGATTAACTGCCCAACACTCAGAACCATAAAACATAGCAGGCCTAATTGCTGCTCTATAATATTTACCTTTTAACTTTAATGGTATCTTCTTATCACAAAGAATGCCTGATGCTCCTCTCCATTTTAACCAACCAGCATTAATTCTATGCGTAACATCTCCATCAATTCTTCCATCACTCTGAAAAATTGACCCTAGGTATTTAAAGCTTTCCTTTTGGGTAACGCAATGTGTGCCAATTTTAATTTCTATATCCTCTGAAGTAACCAAATGATCAAACTTACATTCCATATATTCTGTCTTTGTTCTACTAAGTCGGAGGCCTTTGCTTTCTAATGTTTCTCTCCATAGTTCCAATTTTCTATTAACTTTTTCCTTAGACTCCTCCACTAATACAATGTCATCTGCAAATAACATACACCAAGGTACTTCATCTTGAATATGTTTTGTTAACTCATCCATCACCATTATAAATAAGTATGGACTTAAAGTTGATCCTTGATGTAACCCAATATTAACTTAAAAGAAGTCTGTCATTCCTTCATGAGTCCTCACACATGTTTTTGCACCATCATACATGTCTCTTATAAGGCTAATATATGTCAATGGGATACCTCTTTTTTCTAAAGTTCTCCAAAGAACCTCGCTCGGTACCCTATCATAAGCTTTTTCTAGATCAATAAATATCATGTGAAGGTCTTTCTTTTTTGTTCTAAAATGTTCCATAAGACGTCTCAAAAGGTGAATCGCTTCGATAGTAGATCTGCCTGACATGAATCCAAATTGGTTCTTTGTTGTACTTAATACTTGTCTTAACCTACGTTCGATAATTCTTTCCCATAATTTCATAGTATGACTCATTAACTTGATACCTCGATAATTCGCACAATTTTGAATGTCTCCCTTGTTCTTACATATGGGTATAAGTGTACTTTCTCTCCATTCCTCGGGCATCTTTTGGTTTTTCCATATTTCATTAAATAGTCTTGTGAGCCAAGTGATTCCTATTTCTCCTAGTATTTTCCAAACTTCTATAGGAATATTATCTGGTCCTACCGATTTACCACCCTTCATATGTTTAAGAGCCTCTTTGACTTCATTCTTTTGAATACGTTGATAGAAATTATGGTTTATATACTTTTCTGACTTTGCTAAATCTCCTAAACTAATTCTAACATCTTTATTTTCATTAAAAAGATTATAAAAATAGTTTTTCCATCTATTTCTTATATCATCATTTGCCACTAAAAGTTTTTCATCCTCATCTTTTATGCATCTAACATAATTAAGATTTTTAGTTTTCTTATCTCTAGCCCTAGCTATCCTAAAAATATCTCTTTCACCCTCTTTTGAGTTGAGTTTTTTATATAAGTCCTCCCAAATCTTAGCTTTTGCTTCACTAACGGCCTTTTTCTCTTCCTTCTTTGCTTTCTTATAAGCTTCTAAAGTTTCACTAGTTTTCTTGGCATAATGTAATTTGTAACATGCCCTCTTTGCCTTGATTTTATTTTGCACTACTTCACTCCACCACCAAGCTTCTTTTTGTGCCGGTACACCTCCCTTAGATACCCCTAACACATCTTTCGCCACTTTCCTAATATGTATAGCCATATTGTTTCACATATCACAGGGTGTGCCAATATAATTCCAAACATCTCCTTGAATGACTTTCTGTTTAAATATATCTTCTTTCTCGCTTTTGAGGTTCCACCATTTAGTCCGAGTAGCTCGATGCACTCTTTTCTTCTTTGTCCATTTTTTTATTTGTAAATCCATAACTAAAAGTCGATGTTGGGTGGTTAAGCTTTCTCCTAGAATTACCTTACATTCTTTACAACACCCTCTATCTTTTTTTCTACAAATAAAGTAATCAATTTGTGTTTGTGATAAGCCACTCTTATAAGTAATTAAATGTTCATCTCGTTTTTTGAAGATTGTATTGACTATAAAGAGATCAAATGCCATAGCAAAATCTAAAATCTCCCTACCTTCCTCGTTTATATCCCCAAAACCAAAGTTTCCATGAATCCCTTGATATCCTAATGCCTCTTTACTGACATGTCCATTTAAATCTCCTCCTAAACAAATCATCTCCCTTGGTGGAATCTTTTGAAACACCTTATCTAACTCTTCTAAAAAAACTGTCTTTATACTATCTTCTAGTCCTACTTGGGGTGCGTAAGCACAAACTATATTCAAAACCTCTACTCCTAACACTAATTTCAACGTCATGATTCGGTCACCATATCGTTGTATGTCTACTGCACTCTCCTTTAAATCTTTATTTATGATAATACCAACTCCGTTTCGTGCCTTTTCTTTACCTGAGTACCATAATTTAATACCTGTATCCTCTATCTCCTTTGCTTTTTCTCCAACCCATTTTGTCTCTTGTAAACATAGAATATGAATCTTTCTCCGAATCATAGTATCTACCACCTCCATTAGCTTACCGGATATTGTTACGATATTCCAAGAACCAATATGAATCTTATTATCTAGGACTAGCTTCCTTACCCCCCGCATCTATCCATAATCAAAACGCGGAGACCCTGTCTAAAATTTTTTTGCTACATTCGGGTGGCAATGTAGCGGGACTAACTTCTTTACCCACACCCGTCCATGATGTGGGAACCCTCTCTGCAATTGATTCACTACATTCGGGCTTTGCAGCACGTCGCTAGGCGGGGACGCCCCAAAGCAATGCTCATAATTTTTATAATCCATGTTATAAAAATCGGATGAAGTTTTACTCTGGTTGTCAGAAGCCTAACACAACCCTCCTCCTTTATCCGGGCTTGGGTTCGGCAATGGGTGATCCCTTACATGGGCGGAGTTCAATCACTATGCAAGATTATTAAGGAAAATGAAAGCTTGTTTGAGGAATACCTTGAAGAAATTCCTTTCTTGTGAGCTTTAAGCAAAGCTCCAAAATAAGGTTCTTTTTTATAGTATTTCTTAAACAATCAAACCCTAACTCCCATTATATTTGGTAGATAACAAGGTTTGCTTTCAGCTAAGTGCTTCAGTCAACCTTTTTAAGTTTGCTTGTGCTTGAGATGAAAGGTGAAAGTTTGTGAAAATTTCACCCTCTAGGTATGTGATGCATTGAGCTTGTGTTGCCCATTGATAAACTTGAGAGCTTCATGATCCATGAAAAGAATAAACTCATGGCTATGGGTTGGCCCTCTTGACTAAGCACATGACCAATGTCAACATTAGATGCATCACAATCAAACTTCAAGTACCTTGTTAAAAATCCAGTAAAGTTAAGATCAATACAGAAGTAACCTTTTCTGTTAAAAGCTCAAATGCCTTTTAAGCTTGATGGTTCCACTTAAACTCTATCTTTAAGGCACCTGGTTAAGGGAGCTGTGATGGTGCTAAACCCTTTGATAAATCGTCGATAGAAGGATTCTAAACCATGAAAACTCCAAGTGTTGTAGGACTTGGCTAGCTTGTAATGACCTCACCTTGCTTGGATCCAACTATGTGCCTTTAGAGCTCACAACATAGCCCAAGAAGATAAGGTCAGTGACGAGAAACTGACACTTCTTCATGTTGGCATAAAGTTTTTCTTTCCTCAATATATCAAATACTCAAGAGTGTTTCAACTTTCAAGTGAAGTTCTTGAGGATATAGAGAGGATATCATCAAAACAAACAACTATGAGTTGAGTAGTGTACTTGAAGATTTGATCCATATGGCTCATAAAAGTGCTAGAGGCATTGGAAATGCCAAAAGGCATATCCGTTCCTTCGTAAAGACCATCCTCTATTCTTGACCATCCTCTATTCATGTTTGGGCCTTATATGCATTTGATGGTAACCACTTCTTAGATAATCTTGGAGAAGATGGTGGCATCATATGGTTGACCAAGAAGAAGGTCTAGGTGTGGAATAGGAAAGTTGCATTTGATGGTAATCTTATTGGCCACCCTACTATCCACACATGCTCCAAGTGCCATCTTTATTAGGTACAAATAAAGCCAAAACAATGCAAGGAATTAAGGCTTTATGAATTAATCCCTCCTTTTGAAGCTCTTCAGCGTATCTTTGTAATTCCTCAAGCTCCTTAGGACTCATGTTAGGGAGATGTGCTCTTAGAATCAACTCTATGCAATGTTGGATGTGTCTCATGGAAGGAAAACCTGGAGGAGATTTCTTCTGGTATAACATCTTCACAGACATTGATTAGAGGCTTCACCAACTAGAGAATCTCGTTTTGTTTTTGGTTTTCATCTATTGAGAGAAATGCATGTGCTCGATCATGATCCTTTATAGCCTTCTCTACCTCGGAGTTGGAGAGCAAGATATTCCCTTTATGATCTTTCTCCTTCACGGATGTTAAAATGATTCCTAACACCATCTCTAATAAAAGAATATGTGCTCTTGAATCCATAATGTATAGAATGCCAATCATGTAGCAAGCATCTATAAGTATGATATCGCATCACTTCAGCCGTATATTTGCTTCCAATAGTAAAAGAAACAAGGCATCTTTTTGAAACTTACACTTCATTGCCCTTGGTCAAAAAGAGCTTTTTAGGGTGTGGATGAGAAATGGACGTCGAGTTCAACTTCTACACCATGGAAGTTCCTACAACATTCTCGCAATTTCCTCCATCAATGATCATCTTGCACACCCATGTAAGGTGCATGTTGTGGGGAAGATGTTATGCTGCAACGAATCTTCTTTAGCAAGAGAAGTGGAGAGAGCTCTACGAACCACAAGAATCTCACCACTATCTCCATAAGTAACTTATACAATCTCATCTGAATTTGATTCATGTACACCTTCCTATAGTTTGGTTTCTTCTCCTTCAATGGTAGTGACCACCTTCTGGTTTCTGCATCCAGAAGCAATATGTCCAAAGCCTTGACACTTGAAACACTTGATTTTGGAACTGTAAGGAGGAACACTATTTGAACTCACCACATCATCCTTCTTTGGTACAGGTTAATGTGAATTTTTGGTAAATTTGAAGTACCTCCAAGACTTTAGTTAATGCGGATTTTTTCTCCTTAAGTTGTCGCTCCACCTTGAGAGGGAATCATTTCACATCTAATATGGTTGGAGTTGGAATTTGTCCGAGATCTTGGGGCATAGACTTCCCAAACATCGAGCTATGGTTTGTTTTTCTACTTCTTGAGCATCAAAAAGGGATGATTAGGTGCTTGAATTCCATGGGATACTCTTCCACTTAAGGTCCCTTGGCAAAAGTTATGGAATCGGAGAAATGAGTTTTGCCTAAAGCTTATTGGCAAATTCCTTTTTTTCAATTCTTCAATCATATTTTCTTGAAGAGGTAATTCTGGGTTTTCCTTCTTGAGCTAGCTCATTAGCTCTTGAAGTTTTCCTACCAAGTAGATGCATGATTTCTGAGTTTGACGGCCACAAACTTGACTTTTCTGTTGTCAGTATCATTTTTATAGTTAAAGATCCTTTAGTGCTAAGCCAATCATGAAAATCTTTTTGGAGAGTTTTTTCCTTTATAATTTGGCATATATACCTTGCCATCAAATCCTCTTTGGGTTTCCTGGTCCTCATGGATGGGTAGGATTTGGTTCCTACAAGCACCTTGATGTGGTACCCTAGGTTCCTTCTCACTACATGATTCAGCATTTCCTCCTCCATGGAAAGGATTTTTGGACTCTTCATGAACCGATCTCAAACTATAGGAAGCTTTCTCGTCTTGATTTTGGTAAAGCCTTCACTTGAACTTATAGCGCCTTCATGACTTTCATGAAGTCTTGTATGGTAGTTTTGAGCTCTCCATTGCTTTATCTATGACCTCAGCCTCCTCCTATAGTCATCCGTATCTCTGCTACCAATTTGTGTGCGTTACTTAGGACTACGAGAGCCTAACACAATTAGAAGTCATTCTATAACAAACTAAGCACAAAGTACACAACTAAAGAAAGACTAGCACAAGCCACACTAAGGAACTGCCACTCAGCTCATGTAAAAGCTAAACTAAGGTCTTCACTTGCTCACTCTAAGTGCACATATTCAAGAAAAAGAGGAACGAAAATAGAAAGAGTAACTTTCATTCATCAATTTAAAAGAACTCAAATGGGGCTACAAGCTTATATAAGGATAACATGTAAATTCTTGCCTCAAAAACAACCAACGTCCTAAAAAGGTGCCCCCCAAAAATGACTAATAGATGGAATGAATGTCTCCACATAAAAGAACCCAATACATGCAAAGTTCTTGCAAAAAGGCCAACGGGTGAGGGGGGTGAAATATGCATTCAAAGATTCTATATAAAAAGTTCTCCCAAAAGAGCCAATAAATAAATGAGATTTCACTAATTCCAAGTAGTTGGGTGATTTTTATGTTTTTAGATTAGTGTAGATGGATCAATAGTTTGGGTTTGATCCATTATGTGATTTGGCCCGAATCCAAAAGACACTTCTGTGTCATAAAGGATGGTAAAATTTGTTGTTATGCCTATTGTTAGATATGTTTAGTGGAAAAACTGACTAAGCCTGAAGAAGTACAATTCTTTTATATATCTTTGCAAAAGTATCACGTAGCATGCACGGACCATGAGTAATCAATTCATAAATGTACTAAATTTATCAAACTTGACTTTAGGAACTTGTTTTAGCCCATACAAAGCTTTTTTTAGGAAAAGGACTTTACCTTCAACAATCATTTTCCGGGGCGGTGCTTTCATATAAGCCTTCTCATCCAAACACTTAGAAAGCAATTTTCATATATATATGAAAGATATCCCATTTCCTGATTGCACAAATTGATATGAGGGTTCTAACTAAATCCATATGAGTAATAGGGCCAAAAATCTCATAAAAGTCAATTCCATATTTTTGTTTTTAAGCTTTTAAAACTACTCTGCCCTAAAATATATCAAAAGCATGTGATTCATCACTTTTGACTCTTAAAGACTGTGTTTTCTATCTTTTGGTTTATGAACCCAAATGTTGGCTTTCTGTAAGAGCAGCAAGTTCTTTATCCATAGCAATCAGAAGATTCTCTTGCTTGACTATAGTTTCTGGGTTCTTTGTAACCATTACGCACGTCTATATGGGCTTTACTTTAAGGATCAAAACTCTCATATGACACAAATCAAGTTGGTGGCCTCCTTTCTCTACTTGAGATTTTGACTCCAATATGTTGAATACACATTTTGTTTTGGTTCACACGTTTTTCAAAAGGATCATGATCTCTTGCCTCCACCAGAGGTTTCAATAGGCACTTGGGTTCTTCATATTGAGTCTCTCTAACTCCATTATCAACATAACAAAAATAAGATTCTCCAAGAATATCATCCATGGAAGAGTACTTCTAATGCTCTATCTCTTCGATTTTATAGTAAAATTTCATGAGCATCCTTAGAAACATAAGTTTGTTGGTTTTGGGTCCTAACACCAATATCCCTTTCTTTGTAGTAATGACAATGAAAACTTACATCTCATGGCATTGGACATATAATTGTTGGATATGAATAGATATAAACAACAACTAAGACTTTTCTAATACTAGATGGGATCGGCTACATGGATTATTTGTTTTCACATGGCTCTATCATGTGCCATGTTAGTAGTTAACTCAATATAACTAGATCAAGAAACAATAAATAATGATCTAGTTTATATTGAGTTAACTGCTAGCATGACACATGATAGGGCCTGTGGAAACAAAGAATCCATGTAGCCAACCCATCTAGTATGGGAAAAGGCTTAGTTGTTGTTTATATCTATTCATATCCAACAATTACATGTCCAATGCCATGAGATGTAAGTTTTCATTGTTGTTACTACAAAGAATGCACCTATAATCCAAGGACTTTAAACTGCTCAAAAGATAAGGTCTCCTGAAAACTTTTCCACTAGAGAGACATTATTTATGAGCTTTGATGGCATACAATTGATAAGATAGACCAGGGTTTAGTTGGCTTCTGCACATGGTTCTTGGGAATCTTGCTTGTAGTCTTTGTGCTGTTCTTCTTTCTTTATTCTCATCCTTGGCCTTGGTTTTGGCATCACTTTTTGAAGCCTACTCATATCAGGAGTAAGAGCTTCTTCAGTTCCATCTAGGTAATCCTGTAGGCTGTTTCCATACATGATTTTCTATTTTTTGCATCCAGTTGTAGTATTTGGTATAATTGATAACGTGGAGTTGGAGAGCATCCACAACCCATCAACACCTGTTTGAAAGCTGCTCGGAGGAGACTAGCCTTTGAGATTTTGCAAATGCTTGTGGGTAGCTTGTTTGGCTTCAGGCTTTGCTTATTTGGCTTTAGGCTTTGCTTATTTGGCTTTAGGCTTTGCAAGTCATCGATATAAGTCTTTAGGCTTTGTGAGTTTTTGACAAAGTGAAGCTTCAAATTACTTGCAAAGCGAGCTTTTCTAGTGCCTTGCATTGACAAGCTAGTTTATCTCTAACTTTAGGCCGGACTATGACATGACTTTGGTGTTTGAGGTATGACACCACTTGTTGGCAATTTTGAACAGTATGAACTCTCAATATATGTTTGTCTTTTCAAGAAAGTATTGATCAGTTCTCAGATCTTAAGTTTGTTCAATCATACCCCTCGCTAGGGTTTAAAAGTGCAAGATCCAACTAGTACTCCACCCAACATTGAGGAATTGTTCAGGACTAAGGTCTTAAGGAATGAATGAAGATTTGCACTTCAGAAATAGGCACTAGACTGCAAACAACTCTACTTCTCCTCGCGCCGAGAGTGTTTGCTCAACGGCAGGACGCTCTAATGCTTTTGCATGCCAGTGGAGTTTGATTCCCAGAAGGTGCATGTATCTAGGTCTTATATTAGGCTTGGCCAAGAGTTTGATTCCTACGACGGGCATATATAAAAAAAATAGTTTTCAAATCTTTCTTTTTACGTCTTATGAAACATTTTAGAGCAAAAAAGAAAGACCTTCACATGATATTTATTGATCTAAAAAAAGCTTACGATATGGTACCGAGGGAGGTTCTTTGGTGAACCTTAGAAAAAAGAGGTATCCCATTGACATACATTAACCTTATAAGAGACATGTACGATGGTGCAAAAACATGTGTGAGGACTCATGAAGGAATGACAGATTTCTTTTAAGTTAATATTGGGTTACATCAAGGATTAACTTTAAGTCCATACTTATTTATAATGGTGATTGATGAGTTAACAAAACATATTCAAGATGAAGTACCTTGGTGTATGTTATTTGCAGATGACATTGTGGTAGTAGAGGAGTATAAGGAAAAAGTTAATACAAAATTGGAACTATGGAGAGAAACATTAGAAAGCAAAGGCCTCCAACTTAGTAGAACAAAGACAGAATATATGAAATGTAAGTTTGATCATTTGGTTACTTCAGAGGACATAGAAATTAAAATTGGCACACATTACATCCCTCAAAAGGAAGTTTTAAATACCTAGGGTCAATTTTTAAGAGTGATGGAAGAATTGATGGAGATGTTACGCATAAAATTAATGCTGGTTGGTAAAAATGGAGAGGAGCATCAAGTATTCTTTGTGATAAGAAGATACCATTAAAGTTAAAAGGTAAATATTATAGAGCAGCAATTAGACCTGCCATGTTTTATGGTTCTGAGTGTTGGGCAGTTAATCATCAACATGAACAAAAGATGTCTGCGACATAAATGAAGATGTTGAGATGGATGAGTGGTCATACGAGAAAAGACCGTATACATAATGAGGTTATTAGAAACAAATTAGGAGTGGCACCAATAGAGGATAAAATGAGAGAATATCGCTTAAGATGGTTTGGACATATGGAAAGAAGATTAAAAGAAGAACCTTTAAGAAGGTATGAAAAACTAAATTTGGAAAGTATTAAGAAAGGTAGAGGATGACCACAAAAGTGTTAGAAAGAAACAATAAAGAATGATCTAGCTTATTGTGAGTAAACTGCTAACATGGCACATGATAGGGCTCTGTGGAAACAAAGAATCCATGTAGCCGACCCTGTCGAGTATGGGAAAAGGCTTAGTTGTTGTTGTTGTTGAATGAATGGAGGACGACCCAAAGATTTGTCCCTCCGTACTCCACCCTTTTAACTTTCTCTATGGAATAAAAAAACATTCTTCCTACTTTCTATATGAGAATAGAAAGAGATGTTATTCTGTTGTTGTCCTAACAATAGAAAGAAACAGGTTTCTCCTAACCGCAAGACCTATATAAAATGTCTCAATCGAAAAAAGGATGACAATTTATCTCTGCTTCCAATAACCCCCTTGTTCACATGAGAGAAGTCATTTGACCCTTCCCTAAGCAAATTTTTCACTTCAGGAGCCATTATGGTTGCAGTGTCTATGCGAAACTCATTGACCATGTTCACAATGCCTCTAAGGTGGTTCCTCATTCAGTTGCAAAATGAGAAATTTGTTTCAAACAAATATGGGGAATCATTTTGCACTATGATTTTGTGTTTCTTTCTCCAGGAATATGGAGATCCATATGATACATTTCTACCATATACACCTTTAATTTTCAATATTGTTACTTTTTCAAAGGCATATGGAGGTTTAGTAGTGTTTCATTGATGTTAAAACATACTCCTATGCTCATCCAATATTTTGATAAGCACACATGCAACAACGTTACAACTGAAAGAATTAATAGTTCCAACTAGTGTGAGGTGAGACCTCTGATATTTAAAGGAAAGATTTTTCTTAACCATTTGGCATTTTGGTTTCTTTTCCTTTTTTTAGTAACACATTATGGTTCTTGAGTAATGCCTTCTTTGCCTCTTCAGAAAAGGATCCCTTTTGAATATGGTGTTTTAATTGTTTGTTTCATAGTTCCAGTTCTCCATTTTATGGATCGCGTGACATGTTTAGGTAGTAAAAGTGGAATTTTTGTTCCTTTGTCGTTTTTCTCCTTTTGCAGGGTAACATTGTTTTGTGTGGCCTTAGAAATGGAGCTCTTATAAGTTTGGACATTCGCCAAAGGCATTTAAGTCTTCTTGAGAACTGTAGCAGCTCAAGGTCTTCTATAGATCAGAAGTTCCCAGGTCGTGGGTTAGGTGCCTCAAGGCATCTGAGGACCTTGGTAAGACATAGTATCATTGAAACTTGTTCCTGTATACACACATACACATGGTTATGCATTTCTCTGAAATATATGAGCGCGCACACACATGTGCATATTCATTCATCTCTGAGTGTATGTTATGTATCTTAAGTCTAGTGCATCTTTCATCCATTTGAAACGACATTAGCATAATATCTTCATCTTATTAGATGGAATTGTAACTAAGACAGTCATGATTTTGCTAAGGATTTCTACACTGAACTTTGAGCAAATATTTGCAGAATGTTCATTCCTCACATAAGTTTAAAGGTGTTCTATTAGCGCTGAGTGTTTACATACAGTTATGCATGCTGCTGTTGAATTGCATATTCAGATGACAATTTAGATGCCTTCAAGGCTATAAAAGTTGGTTAAGTGTATCAGCTTGTGCCACACGAGAAATTCACAAGTGTACACACACACAAAAGTTGCCTTGCTTGTTGGTGAGGAGAGAAAACAATCACAATTGTACTTGCAAGTTGAGGAAGTTTTCCCTTTGGTAGTGAATCATGTGGACTACTTTTTATAGGGGGTTACCCTTTTATAGTTCTCCAGCCTGTGATTGAAATAACATGCCAAAACTGGGAGAAAACTCATTATCGTCTTCACTCAACACTGATAGCAATAATATTCCCAAGTGATGCTAGAGATTCCACCAAATTAGCGGCTTGAATGTTGCTAACACAAAAAATAAAGGAACAAATTGGTTTTATCGCATATATAGATGACGAGAGGACTTACTACAGAGAGATCAATGTGCAACATGGAGCCCAAGGTGTGTCATGTTTACAGGTCATAACCAAACTGGCAGGTAGTCACTAATTATTCACAAGAGTGGAGTCCTAGATACTCTGCAGCTTTTGTTGGCCTATGAAAGCAGATACAACAACAACAACTAAGACTTTTCACATACTAGACGGGGTCGGCTACATGGATTCTTTGTTTCCACAGATCTCTATCGTGTGCCATGTTAGCAGTTAAACTATGAAAGCAGATAATTACAAAAAAAATCTGGGACAGCATTGTCTTTGTCATATCTTCTGAGGTTGCATAGTTCTCCATTGCATGCTTGTTAATATGAAAGCACTCTTGCAATGGTAACAAATTATTATCCTACACGTTGCAGCTTAAAGGAAATGCCAGTCCTCTTGGGGGGATATTCATGCCTTCAGCTGTTTGTAGGTACATGGAGTTTTGCTTTTCTTTGTCTAAGCATTGTTTAATCATCTTTTCTGTTCTAACAGAAGAATGTCTTGCAGTTTGTCGGTTCTCCATTCCTATGGCAACTATTTCTTGGCAAGTTCAATGGATGGATCGGTTAGTTTATCTGGTACTTTACTATGAGGTGGTCTGTTTTACTTTTGTTTAGTACTTGTTTCCTTATCCAGGTATTTTAATGCTGTATTTAGTTCTCTATGTAAAGTCAGCCTCTTATTGGCAGCACGGGTGCCAAGAGAGGGTTGATGATAGCCAAGTAGAATTTCCCAATGGCAAGAGTAGGTACTTATCAGGAAACTGAAGTATAAATCTGAAGAACACAATGAATAAACATTATCTACATTTCCTCATTGTCTGGGGTTTAAAGTGAATAGACATGAAACAGTGTGTAGAAGGTGCATTTTGACCTAGAGAGAGAGACACTTCACGACCAAGAACCTTGTAAACTTGCTCTCCCATGTTTCTGGTTCTCCACTGGCAAACTGTTTCCTGTCAGTAACCAACAGTCCCATGGTTCTTGAAGCATCAAATTCGCTCAAGAACTGCCTAGTGAACAGTTCCTTAAAGATGGTGTCTCTATGAGTTTGTAATCTGAAGAGTTCTTTTGAGTGAAGTGCCATTCCAACAGTTTGAAATCTGATTTGCAGAGGGCGACAGTGGTTATCATTCTTTTTCCATGCTCTAGCACATGGTTCGCCTACATTCAAACTCATACTCCGTGCTGTACCTACCCTTGTGCGGTAACTGGGGGACCATCTTGTTGTGTAGCGTACTTGCGGGAGAGAGAGAGAGTTAAATGCCCTCCATAAGTCTTGTGATACATAAGATTGAAATGCCCCTCTTAACTCATCTCCCATATCATCAAGGGTTGTTAAATCTTTGGTTGTTTATCAGTTATATAACATGGATCTTTAGCCTAGATATTCTTGGCAAAATTGATTTGGAAGACTAATGGGAAAAGTTCTGGTGTCCGATGCAGATAAGCCTTTTTGATTCTCGCCTTCTTCAGGGAGGTGCCATACAGCGTTATGAGGGTCATGTGAATTCCCATAGCCGATTACAGATTGGAGTGGATCCGACAGAAACATTTTTCATGGCTGGTTTGTTGTTCTGTCACTAGTGAAGTTGAAAAATGCGTCCTGCTTCCCTTGAGCAACTGATATGTTAATGTTTCAGGAGGCGAAGATTGTTACACGCGTATCTGGAGCATAAAAACTGGCGAGTTTCTTTCTGCCTCAAGAATGTCATCTCATCCGGTCGTGACAATGTGCTGGCCACATACTGAAAATGCCTCATCTGTGTGCTATGGTAACTCACCTCTCCTTTCTCCTGGCATTTTAAAGCCATCTAGAGCTTATGGAATCCTAGACTTGGACACCCATTCCTCACAAGAATCTCTGTGCAGAATCACCTGCATCAAGTGAAGGGGACTTTTGTGGGGATTGTTCAGCACAAAGGTACAGTTGGGCAGCTTGGCTTGGATCCTTTGATGGATTGTTTCATGTTCACGGCTCTTGAACATGAACAATGGTGTTTCAGAAAAGGAAGCAGTGACTTTTCCTCATATTTATTACGTCATGACTTGGTGTAACTGTACATAAAAGGTAAAATGTCGATGTAATGTCTCGTTAGTGCTGGCTGGTGGTTGGACTTGATCACAGTGAACTGGAAACTTTTGTTCATCCAAGAGGTTATGGCAGTTTCCAGAGAGAGAGAGAGAGAGACCACAGAATTGTGTTTGTGTGCACGTGTACATGCCAGTGGATATGTGCAAAATAGCGTTTAGATCTTTTTTGGTGGCAAGTACGTTCTGGAGCTTGGTTCCAATGGTCTACAGTTTTGGAAACAATTCTTTTTCTGGGGACTCGTATCAAACCCTCTAAATATGAGTGAAATTAGTCTAGTTTCACCTTTTATGTGGTTTCAATTCTTTTGGAACAGACCTCTTCATTTTGGCTCATTGAGGTTGGACTCTTCACAGCCTTGAGCTCGCCGAACTTCCCCACAACATGCTAAGCTGGATCACCTCACGTTCAGTTCGCTCACACGCTGTGATCCTTGGATTTTCTCGTTGTTGGTATCCCTTCTTGTCAGTAGCAATTGTCATATGATCCTGTGGCATAATATATGTTCACATTCCATGTTGCATATATTTGACAGATATCAGAGGAAACGAGAAATATTCATTAACTTGGCCCAAATTAGTATAGCTCTCTTGGATATATTTTTGACCTTTCGTATTTGACATTGTATCTGATTACTCTGTTATCCAAACAGTCGGTTCACTTGAAACGGTACCTGAACTTCTCTACATCTCTCTTGTGAAGGGGTTATGTTGATCAGTTGTACTTTTCACAAAGGTGGCTCATTAGCAATGGATGAACTCCTTTTTCAAAAGTTATGATTACTATCAAGTAGTGAGACAAACGTAGGAGTATTTCTACGATGGAAAACAACACTTGCTAGAAGCAAGCAAAATTCTCGAGCTACTTATGTTGAAAAATATGTAAACCTTAGATTTATTGATTGACAATAGGTTATACGGACAACAAGGCCTTTGAAACAGACAAGAAAACTGGAGCATGTCTCTGCCACACTCTCTTATTAATCTTGCTTTTTGTAAGGTTATAAAACTAATTATAGCATATATGATCCTTTTATAACTTGAAAGACTAAAATACCATAATTATAATACTTTTGATACATCATTAGGATATCACTTAAATCGATCCAATTAAGATGCCTCTTGAGCTAATCCAAAGTCTGGAGTGAGATCTTGATCTAGTATCATCTTCTCAACACTCACCCTTCAATTGGGAGAAAGATAACTTTCAACTTGGGAAAAACACTCACAAGACCATTCTTGTCGACTACTTTGTTAAGAATGTTAGCAAGTTTTTTAGACTTGACATAGATCAATCAAAACTTTTTGTTGGAAACTTTTTTTGTACTAAAGTGACAATGGACCTCAATATCTTTAATCCTTTCATGTTAAATTGGATTTGGTGTAATGTTAATAGCAGCTTTACTATCACAGTAAAGAGGGATGGTACATCTTGATTTCATTCTCAACTCTTTTATCGTAGACTTATATTCCTTTACGTTCTTTGGGTCATTGCTTTGTATTTTGTTTCTGCACTTGATTTAGTTACTATTATTTGTTTTTTGTTTTTTATGAAACAATATTATCACCAATCAATGTTGGTCATGTCAACTTTTCTAATGGTAAAGGAAGTTCCAATTCAATGTTCATGGAAGACCTTTGCTACAATGTGTTTGAAGTATATTGATGTAAAGTAGAGGAACATTGGTCATGTCAACTTGAGTATTTGGCATCACCACCTTCCACTCTCCATGACTATATACTTTAGTATCCTTAAGCATTTCATTTGTCCCTATATTATCACTTAATTCTGTTTCATAATTGATTGCACTTATAGGTAGAATAGGAGTATGTCTCACTAAAGAATCAGGGACTCCCCCTTGAAAGAATAGTAAGGGATTGACTTGAAGAAGATAACGTCCAAGGAGACAAGCTTTTTTGGTTATAGAATTGTAAACACCCTAAATAAATTTTGATACTCTCAATTTTGAAAACCAGTTTGTTTTAAAAAACCCTGCTTTAAATTGGTAATTTTAAAATCTTTAATTTCAAAGTTAAAAATTTTCAAATTAAAGCTGAAGGGATGAAGACCAGAGAATAGAATCAAATCAAGATGGGAGTGAAGATCAAGGCAACAGTTGAGTCAAGCCCGCATCAAGCCAAGATCAAGTTCATGTGGACCAAGCTATGGATCAAGGAAGTGGATCAAATCGAGTCAAGGCACGACTCCATCAAAGACCAATCCAAGTGGGTAGCCTCACCAACCTAACCTAGTTGAATTTGATCAAAGCCTAGACTCAATTCATCTAGGCTAACCATGACCCGTGGTGGTCTAGCTCCAACCAAGTGGCCTTAACTAGACCGAATGGATTTGACTCACCTTAGCCATCTCCACCCTACCCTCTTTGGCCAAACCACCATTAAAGTCACCTTGCCTAGCCTTGGCCAAACTTATCATGGCTGGCCCATTTCTTCCATTGAACACAACTGACCTATGCCTAGGCGATGGAATCAAGCTCCTAAGTGGCTTGAACCAAGACCCAACCGGACCACTTGGAGCTGCATTTGCTTGGTCATCTTGACCTAGGGGGACCACATGAAGACCCCTTAAAGGCCATGCGAAGACTAAGCCTTATGGGCTGGATTTTGGGCCATGGAGCACCCACCCCAAGGAAGGGTCTAGAGAAGGCCCCCCTTTGGCTTATAAATAGAGGCCAAGGGGGACGATTTTCAGCATTCTTGGGCATCTTGGCTAGAGCATTTCGTGAGGTTTACCTAGGCTAAAGTGGAGAGAGAGAGAGAGGAAGTGTAGGAAGTGTTGCAAATTAGAGAGTGAAAGAGAGAAAAGAAAGAGGAGAGAAAAGAGAGAGGGAAGTGAAGGTCGTGTGCCTCATTGTAATCCGTTCTTGGAGATAATCAAGTAAGTGTTTCTCATCCCTTATTCCTCTCTATTCTCTTCTTAACATTCAATTCAAGAAAAGAGTTGTATTAATAGAGCTTTGTCTCCCCCAATGATTTAATAAATAGATGTGCTGCAATTTTCGTTCCTTACGCACTCTAATTGTTTGTAATCTTGATTTTACCTCTCTATATGTTATAAAAATCCTATAACTCCTAATCCCCTATATGTTTAAGCCAATATATATGTTTTCATTCATTTTCCTTCATCAATTTATTTTGAGTTGTTGTATTGGTGCAATTTAAATTAAGGTGAGTTTGCATCACGTATGTTCTAAAAACGAAACTCTGTTTTCTTGCATTTGGCATATGTTCATTGCTATAATTTTAATTTCTAGACCGATGATCCAAATGCTCTAAAATTTTAGGCACCAAATCTACACACACAAACTCATTAGAAATAAAATTTTTAAGAATTTTAGAGTCGTGTAGTTGTGTGAATAAAACTGGAAAAGATCGGGCCAATTCAGATTTAGTTTCTGCACAGTTTATTTTCTTACAACAGGGGTTGGGTAAAAGTCTCATATCTCTGCCAGTAGTGAACCAAATTTGATAAAATTAGTCTCATCGAAAAGCTGACATCCATAGATTTCTGGAAAGACTAAAATCATAGAATTTAGAGTTTTGTACACTGAGATACAGAGGTTTCTTTGGGCCTTTGGGTTTTTGTAACAAAATGTCCTGAAACTGCTGAGTAGAGGTCAGTTCTTGATTTAATTTTGTAAATACACAGCCCAAAATTCAAAATAAAAATAGGCTTATAATCTTCACATTCCATTCTATGTTCTATAAAATTTTCATGAATTTTGGAGATATCTAAGTCATAAAAGAAAATTTTAAAAACAAGTTTTTAAAATAGAACTAGTTTCTGTTTTTCATAACTTAAAGATTTTCACCCTCTTGACCAAAGTGCACGAGTTTGTTTCTATCACCACCACATTTCAACATGAATTTGGAATTTTACCTATATATATGAAATTCTCAAAGTGCTTAGGCCGACCCTTGAGTATCGGTTCAAGAAGGCCTAAAGCGAAAAAATCTCGCTTAGCCACGATCTCCCAAAGTCATATTTTAAACTTTTGCTAGTTTTGGAAAACTAGTAGGCACGCTCGCGCAAGCAAAGTAGATTTGAGAAGTTTACTTTAAGTCTCTACATAGGCTTGGAGTGAAATTTTCGCATCTACAAGAATCATAACACTTATACTCCTTTTGAGATGAATAAAATTCAATAAAAACATATTTGGTAGCTCTAAGATCCAACTTATCATGGGCGTGAGAGTGTATATGGACATAACTAAAGCACCCAAAGATGCTAGATTGAATATGAAACACTTTGTTTTGAGGATTAACAACTTTTCAGGACTTACTTGAAGTAAGGACACCCTATCTCCATGTGGGTGTAATGGGCTTACTGTAGAGGTAATGAGCCCACTAAAGAAACTAAAAGGATTATAGAAATAAGTTCAAATGGAAGATAAAAATCTGTTGATAAATGAATCCCAATCTGTTGAACATTACTTGTCAGGTCCTGCTCTATGATCTGGTTTGATCTTGTAGTCCAAATAATCCCGTACCATGACGTGTTTAAGATAGTAGCAATTAGTGAAAAAAAAATACTTGTACAAACTATAGAAGTGAACCCATCTCCGACAGTCCAAAAATTCAAATTATTGTAATATTCTGAACCGTTCATAAACATCACAGCAAATAAGATTAAGACATTTATAGCTCCCACGTAAATAAGGAGCTGCGCAGCAGCCACAAAATAAGAGTTCGATGGAATATAAAATAAAGATATACAAACAAGAACTAATCCCGATGAAAAGGCAGAATAAATTGGATTGGTAAGTAATACCACTCCTAGACCTCCTACTATAAGACCTGATCCCAGAGATACTAAAAGAATATCATGTATTGGCGCAGGTAAATCCATTATGTGTTAAATAAGCTATGAATAAGTGCAAATATCTCATGATCTTACTGGTCGGGAAAAAGTGGGTTACCCTTCTTATTTAATAGTTCCTACTGTAAACACCCTAAAAATGGTAATGTTTTCCAAAAACTCCTAAGTTTCAAAATCCAGCTTACAACCTTCTGAAACCTTTAAAAAACCCAAAATTTTAAAGCTTAAACCTTTCGGAAAATATTTCAAAATAAAGGTTTTAAATTCAAGCTAAAAAGCCCATGGATTTCAAAGCAGCTCAAATGGACATGTGAAACCCGATCCAAAATCCAGCTCGAGGTCCAGTCAAAAAGTCAAGGAGAGGCTCAGCCTGTCCGGATAAAAGCGAGACGGAAGATCGAACTCGGTGTCCATTTCAAAAGACAAGTTCAGCTTCAAAAATGCAAATTGAAATCAAGATCTTGATGAAGCCATCAAAAATCAAGAACTGGGCCTGTCAAAAAGAAAATCAAAGTCTGCTTGAAAATCTGAGATCGACCTCATAAAAAGCAAGCTCAAGACGGGGCCAGACAGATCAAAACCAAACATCAAAAAATCTGGAAAGCGAGAAATTGACCGGTGAAAAGGACTGGAAAAAACCCAGCCTAAAATTGGGTCACCAAGGAACCGAAGCCCGCTCGAAAATCGTCTGTTTCATGCACAAAAAAAGGACTCAAAAGAAAAAGGTTGGATTGGATATGGACCAAAAGATCCAGATCCAGGTCCCACTGAAGAGTGGATCGGGTTGAATCCTAAGATCCAAACCCAATCCAAAGAACCATCCTTGGCCTATAAATAGGGCCAAGGGGGTTCACGTGAACTCTCTTGAAAATTTTGGAAAGGAGGAGAGAGGTTGGAGCACTTGGTCAACAAAGGGGGGAGGACTTGGAGCTCAAGCAAAGGGGTTCACGTAAAGCATTTGGTCAAAGTGGGAGCATTTGGTCAAAGATGGTAGGCTTGACCCAAGATGGAGTCAAGACTTGAATAAGGTGAGTGCCTAAACCTAGGGTGGCTGCACCAAGATGGAGCTCTTGACCAAGGAGGGCTCGAGCTAGGCTAGTGAGCTGCACCTGGCTGAACCCACCTTGACCTGCACCTAGTTCACGGCTACACCTTGGGTTGAACCAAGCTCAAATTGTGGGCTAGCTGCTTGGTCGAACTCACCTTGACCTGCACCTAGTTCACGGCTGCACCTTGGGCGGACTTGACCTGGTTGAACCATACCAAGTGAAGGGGCTGACCTGACTTGGCCGAACCACACCAAGGGGAGCTTGAAGGATCCGGCTACACCAGGGTGGAGCTCGACCAAGTGAAGCGAAAGGGGCTACACACAAAAGACTAAATCGAATGGGAAAACTTGTAAGTACTTTTAACTTCGATTTTAAACCGCTTTTTCCATTAAATTCAATTCGGAATGGGGTTGTATTAATGGAGCGAAGCCTCCCCCCATGTTGTAATATTTGTGCATGAACACGATTGTACCCATGAGCACTTGAGCCTTCTCGCTCTTAACTGGTGGATAAACACGATCGCACCCATGAGTACTTGAGCCTTTTCGCTCTTAACTGGTGGATGAACACGATCGCACCCATGAGCACTTGAGCCTTTTCGCTCTTAACTGGTGGATGAACACGATCGCACCCATGAGCACTTGAGCCTTTTCACTCTTTACACTCACATGCACTTAGCCTTTTCACTCTTTACACTCACATGCACTTGAGCCTTTCCGCTCTCTACCTCAATATACATTATAAACATTCTATACTTTGAACCCCCTCTGTTCTTAAGCAAGTATACGTATTTCATTTAGCGTGAGTTTTACTTTCGTGATCGTAGAGTGGCTGCACTTCAATTCGTGTGATTTTACTTTCGTGAAAGTAGAGTGAAAGCACTTCAATTCGCATGACTTTACTTTCGTGAAAGCACTTAAATTCGCATGAGTTTTACTTTCGTGAAAGTAGAGTGGGTACAATTTCAATTCGGGTGAGTTCGCATCATCGTTCTCGAAAATACAAAACATAATTTATAGCATCTCTGCATCCGCTCATTGCGGCAAATCGCTCGAACACTCGCTCAAATCACGTTGAAATTAGGCCACACATTCCACACACACATCAGGCCTAAACGAATAAAACTTGCAAGAAACTTAGGGTAATCCAACCCTCGTAATAAAATTGGAAAAAGAGTGCATGAACCAAATTAGCCCAAAACACTTGTCGTTTGAAGTAAATACTTGTTCAGAAGTCGAAGTTCCTAAGCGCTTAAACTGACCCTTGAGCATCGGTTCAAGAAGGTTTAAAGCGAAAAGAGTCCACTTGCCTACAATCTCCAAAAGTCAGAAAAACGTTTAAAAACCTTCGCTAGTTTGAGTAAGCTAGCTGGCATGCTCGTGCAAGCGTAGGCACAAAAAGGTTCACTTTGAGTTTTCTATAACTTGGGAGTGGAAATTTTCATGTTTACACCTACCTCAATGTAGTGTGGTTTGATATTAATCAATTGAACGGGCCAATCTTGTTTTTATCTTTAGTTGAGGGAGAGTTTGTTTCATATTTTAAATTAAACAAATAAAATAATGGCTATGCCTTTCATGAGTACACAACTCCAAAGGGAAAACCTGAATTGAAAGACAATGCGGAAGGGAAACGACTTAATGTAAATTGCAAAAGGGAAATTGCAAAAGGGAAATATGGCTATATCTTAAGAGCGGAAAGGCTCAATTGTGCAAGTGTGTGTCATGTATATATGGAAAGACTATGCACACAACTGAACCTTAAAACCCAAATCTTAAAGACATAGCCGAAGGGAAATACTTATAATATATATGGGCACGAAGGTCACCAACGTGTGCGTGGGTGTTGTGTGTATATGTAAAGACAACTCACACGACTTGTAATGTAAACCCAAATATAATTGCAATATGTCATTGACTAAGGTCTTGGGAGTAAGAGCAAAAGCTCAATGTGTGTAAGTGTAGAATTGAAATGCTACGCACACAACTTGAATTTAAACACCCAAAACGAAATTGTAATATGGCCCTTACTAGGGTCTTGGGAGTAAGAGTGAAAGCTCAATGTGTGTGAGTGTGGAATTGAAAGACCACACACACAACTTGAATTAACACCCAAATGAAATTGCAATATGGCCTTTACTAAGGTCTTGGGAGTAAGAGCGAAAGCTCAATGTGTGTGAGTGTGGAAATTGAAAGACCACGCACACAACTTGAATTAAAACACCCAAGGGAAATTGCAATACAGCCCTTACTAGGGTCTTGGGAGTAAGAGCGAAAGCTCAATGTGTGTGAGTGTGGAAATTGAAAGACCACGCACACAACTTAAATTAAAACCCATGCAGCTTAATACATATAGGTATAACTATATCTTAAGGGCTGGTTAGGCCCATGTGTATGTCAAAATGGTGTGCAGCTAAGAGCGGAATGGCTCAAGTGCACGTGTGTGTTGTTGTGCCAAACCACATTATTACAACCGGGTGGAGACAACGCTCCATTATTACAACCCCATATTAATTTTAATTAAATGTAAGCAAGTTCATAATAAGGACCGAGTTAGGCACTTATGTGTAGCTGGTCCGGGCTCAACTTGCTTGGCTTTGGCCTAGTGAGTTGCCTTGGACAGACGAAGGGGAGCTCCTTGGATGTGGATTGGCGACAGGTAGGGTGCAAGCCGGGGGTATGTCTTGATGCTGGCCGGGTGATGGAGTGGCTAGGGTGCAGCGGTTTAAGGTGGCTGGTTAAGGTGGGGGCAGGTAGGTTGTTGGCCAGATGATGGCGGGTTAAGGGAGAAGGTTTAGCTAGGGGCTGAGGGGGATGATGCTAAGGGAAGGTGGTGAGGTAGGGTGTGATGTGGCCGGGTAAGAAAGGGAGAGGAAGGCTAGATGGGGTACTAACCATGGTGCTGGGGGATGAGGTGGTGGAAGGAGGTGGCAGCCGAATGGAGTATGCAACCGGATGATGGAATGGGAAGATGGCAATCGGGTGGAGTGTGCAGCCGGGTGGAGTGGTAGTCGGGTGGAGTGGCGATGGAGGTGGTACAGCTGGGGGAGAGTGGGAGTGAGATGGGGTGGAAGAGAGGGTAGGAGAGAGAGTCCCAAAACCCGCCCAAAATAAGGGGTATTTATAGGAGGGTTGGGGTCGGTTGGGAGTGGTTTAGGCTAGATATTTATGATAAGGTGGGCTTGTGGGGTGGTTTGGGTAGGTCGGTTAGGGTTGGTGGTATGGTGGTTTAGGGTAGGTCGGTTAGGGGGGTTGGGAATTAGTGGTTAAGGGATTAATTAGGTGGATTAAGGTGGGATTAGGTTTAGTCTAGTTAGGGTCTAGGTGGTCTAGTTAGGTGGGGTGAGCTAGGTGAGGTCGGTGAGGTATGGTTGGGGCGGTTTTGGGTGGGGACGGCTAGGATTGGGTCAGGTTTAGGGGGGAGTGGCTAGGTGAGGTGGGTTAGCTTAGGGCTAGGTTTTAGGAGCATCCCCTTGACATCGATCCATGGACCTAGTTGCAACCATGTTCATGTTGGTGCAGCTCCAGGTTAGGTGTAGGCGCATACAAGCTCAAACCCACACTCTAGGCTAAACTCACATGGTTAACCCACCCTTGACTAAAAGTCAAGCCCACCAACTTTCTCACTCATACTTTATCCCCCTTCTCTCTCTATCCAAGCTTTTCACGTGAAATCTCTGTGGGCCCCACCTCCATTTATGAGAAGGTGATGTGGGCCATGGATGTGGATATTGGATTTGGATCTTTGGATCCAAATCCAAATCCAAATCCAAATGCATGTTTGGGTTTGGATCTGGATATATATAGTCCAGATCTGACCCAAATCTGATTTTCTGATTCCTTAATGGCGTTTCGAAATGGACGGTTTGTGCGGGGCCTGACTGCATCAGTACTCCGTCTTGCATTGGGTCTTCGCCAACATTGTCATCCGCTCTTCTTCTCACCTTCCGGAGATCATTTTGAACATATTGTTGATATCAGGGGCTTGCATGTCCGAGGATATGGGGATGATTCTGATACGAGAGTTGATGTGCCGGGCTTGAAATATGCTCTGGGTTCGGGCTCTCTTTCGCTTCTTCGGTCCTGCTTTTATCAGGCCAAGCTGCTTTTCGGGGTTTCAAAACACCTTTTTAAGGTTTTAAAACTATATGTATATATTTTTAAAACATATATGGTTTTAACATATGTACAAGGTTGTCTGGAAGGGTCCTAGGTTTCTAGACTCAAAATAGCCCTTTGGGTCTGCTTTTGCAAAACCAGGTAATTTGAGAAAATTGTGGGATTTTGGGGTGTTTACAGATGCCCCTCTTTGACATTATCCAAAATGGCAAAGACGACAACACCCCTTTCGATGTCTCCCTGGATCTATCCACAAAAATATGGGATCATCCCAATTTTTGAGCAAAATCTCTCTTTTAAACCTGGTAGGAGGAGATATCACGCCAAAGGGGTATTCTATGGAATCTGGTCCTAAAAGGGATCATGTTATGCAAGTGTTAATGCGTGGATATGCACATGCATGTCATGGATGAGACGCCAAGAATGGTGACCTCCTAGAGACTAGATAGCATGGTCGAACTCTTGAGACTTACGAAGACCTGCTACTCCAAGTGAGCAGGCCCTAGGTTGTTCGATGTTCAATTTTTCAAAATCTATTTACAAAAGGGAAAACCGCTTTAAGCCTCAATCCTAAGGACCTCGAGCTCTTCGTGTTTTGCCTTTGCTTGAGTCTTGACACTCGCTAATCTAGCAGAGGTTTTATAAGAAAACAAGCTATATTTCAAAATTCTTACGTCTTACTCAAAACGTCAAATTCTCAAACAAAATGAAATTCAAGTAAGTAAATCCTATTTTTACTTTAGGATTCCTTGAAATGAACCATGTTTTACTTGGGATAAGCCAAGGATGGGAAAGAGATACCACGGTCCCTTCTAAAGCGTCCCGTGGTTTGAGGCATAGAAGGCGGAAAACTGCTCTTTTTGAGCTTTTTGGCCTTTTTTTCTTTTTTTCATAGAGGGTCTCCCTTTGGGAGTATTTTTTCTTTAATCCCTCTTTTCCATAAGAGAATCAAATTTTTCTTTTTGATTCTGGTTTCTTTCTTTGGGAAAGAGATTTTTGGCGGGGATTTCCCTTTGTTTTGGCCACATTTTCCTTTTGGAAGGAGAAGAGAAGAGGGGAGGACTTATCCCAAGGTCATACTCGATCCATTCCAGATCAACCTATTTAGAAATAGCACGTACTACTTGCAAGTATCTTGCTATATTGAACTAGGCCTTTCTTTGTAAGAAGAAGGATTTTGAAATGTAACCTCGTGTTTGGAAAACTCCACTCTTTCACAAATGCGAATTCACTTGCTCAGGGTCACACAATTTGCTTTTGAACATTACTTTCGAAGTTTCAAAGCAGCTATCCCTAAGGATTTTTGAAAATGGGAATTTAACCCAAATCCTACACATAATACTTCTTTAAGTATTGAACATTTATAGGATCTGCTAAATTCCTACCATCTACATCGATCAACCAATATGAGTTGTTCGTGGTAGTTGCACACACAACATAGGGTCCATCCCACTTGGGGCGCCACTTTCTGTAGACACCGAAAATTTTCACTTACGGGTTCTTAGGCCTGAAGTGAACCTTTTCGCAATCTACTTCGCTTTATGGGTGTGCTAGCTAGTTTACTTTAACTAGCAAAGTATGTTTTGAAAATAATCTGACTTTTTGAAAGGCGATTGTACGTAAGCGTGATTTTTACGTCGCAGACCTTCTTGCACCAATGCGCAAGGGTCAGTCTGTATGCGTCCTAACTCGTGGTATGGCGTATATGCAATGCAAACTCACGCAACTCCAAAGGAAAAACCCGAATTTAAAAGACAATGCCGAAGGGAAATTGCCGAAGGGAAATAACTTGTAATAGAAATTGCCGAAGGGAAATACGTATATAATGTATATATGGGCCCTTACTTGGGTCTTGCAAATAAGAGCGAAGGCTCAATGTGGGTGCGTGCGAGAATTGAAGTACTACACACACGACATGAAATGAAACCCAAATATAAATTGCAATATGGCCTTAACTAAGGTCTTGGGAGTAAGAGCGAAAGCTCAATGTGTGTGAGTGCTTGAATTGAAGTACTACGCACACAACATGAAATTAAACCCAAATATAAATTGCAATATGGCCTTAACTGAGGTCTTGGGAGTAAGAGCGAAGGCTCAATGTGTGTGCGTGTGGAAAATGGAAAGACAACACACACGACTTAATTAAAACCCCCATAACTTAAAGTATATAAATACAACTATATCTTAGGGGCTGGTTAGGCCCGTGTATGTGCAAGAGGTGTACGACTAAGAGCGAGGTAGGCTCAAGTGCACGTGTATGTGGGTGTGCCAAACCATGTTATTACAAGCGGGGGGAGACGATGCTCCGTTATTACAACCCCATATCAAAATTTAATTGAACATAAAGCAAGTTAATGTAATAGACCAAGTTTAGACACTTACAAATAGCTGGTCCATGTTCAACTTGCTTGCACTTGGGCTCACGGTTCACCTTGGGCAGCCAAGAGGGGTTATCCTAAGTGGCTTTGAGGGAGGTTCTATGAGGCACGATTAGGGTCTTAGGGGAACTAAGGTTCGGCCAAGATGGGGGCTATGTAGGGTCTACCTAGGGTCTGTCCTAGGGTGCAGGTCACGGCCAAGGTGTAGGTCAGGTCGGCAAGGGGTCAGCAGGAAGGTGGTCGGGTGGCTGGCGCGGCCGTCGGGTGACTGGCGCGGCAGTCGGGTGGCCTGGCGCTAGGGGGCGTGCTGGGGGGGGTCCTGGCGCTAAAGGGGCGGCAGGGCGCTGAGGGGCGCCGCAGTGGCGCGAGATGGCATCAGGGCGCGTGGACAGAGTGTGGGGCGCGGTAGGGGGTTCGAGTGACGCGTAGGGCGCGGTCTGGTTAGATTTAGGTCGGTTCGAGTCTAGGGTTAGGTTTGGTCGAACCTAGGCTGGGTTAGGGCTAGGTTTAGTTAGGGTTAGGTTCAGTTGGGGTTAGGTTCAGTTGGGGTTAGGAAGGTTCGAGCCTAGGCTAGGTTGGGGGTTAGGTTTAGAGGGGTGTAGAGAGAATGGCTAGGTTAGGTTAGGCTTACCTCTTGGAGTCGGTCTAGCCCATGTCCAAGCTTGGTTGCAGCCACTTGATCCAGCCAACCTCTTGGTTGCAGCCCCTTGGTCTAGACCCACTTAGCCCACATGGCTAGATCTATCACTCCCTCTCTCTCCTCCCAAATATTTGCATGAACCCTTTACATGGACCCCCTCACCTCTATTTATAGAGATTTGAGGTAGGTCTTGGATTTGGGTTTGGGGTTTGGATCCAGACTCAAATCCAAACACTATTTGGATCTGGATATTGGGTCTCAGATATTTTGAGATCTGTATCCGATCCAAACCCAACATTTTTATGGATCTGAATCTGGATATTTTGATCCAGATCCAATCCAATCCAAACACTATTTGGATCCAATCCAATCCAAACACTATTTGGATCTATCCAAACACTATTTGGATTGGCCCAAATCCAAACACTATTCATTACATAGATTTGGATCTGGATATATATGGTCTAGATCCAAATCAAAATTTCTTCGGACAGTCCTTCTGGGCTTCTCGAGGCGAACGATTTGTGCGGGCACTGGCTTCATCAGCGCTCCGTCTGGTGCTGGGTTTTCCCCAACTTTGTCGTCCGGACTCCGTCTCGCCGTTCTGGACTCCGTTGAGCTTTTCATCAAATGGGCTCTGCTTTCTTTTATTTTTTTATTAGAGAGTGGCTTTAGAAGCTCTGGGCTTGAATCCTCTTCGGGCCTAGGGTCTTCTTTTGCCTTCTGTACCTGTTTTCACATTTTAAAATAGGTTGTCGTTTTGGATCAAACGAGCTTTTTGGTGTTTTTGAAATATAGAAGATTTAGGGTGTTTACACTTTCCAAGTGGATGTGGGCCACGATAATGGATGATTTTCAAAACCAGATCTCCCACTTTAAAGTGGTGAGGTCTCATGTGTTTGTCATAATGTCGGGCTATCCTTTGCTGGTATGCATGAGCATGATCCATAGCAAGGAGTCGCCTCTCATCTAGCAAATCTAGTTCGGCCATCCTAGCATGCTGAAGCATCTCTAGGGGGAGGTCGAGTGAAATGGATGTATGGAATGAATGCAATTGTGTATGAATGAGAAGAATGGCGTTTGTGCCATAGACCAATTCGAAATGGTGTGGCATTCGTGGGAGTCCGGATGGAAGTCCTATATGCCCATAAGGCTTCATCCAGCTTCTCGTGCCACATCCTACCCTTCTCTAAAGTCTTCTCAATTATGCTAATGAGAGTCTTATTCGTAGCTTCGACTTGGCCGTTGCCTTGAAGGTAGAAGGGCGAGGAGAAGTGGTGAGTTATGCCATAAGTGTTGCACAACTTAACCATCCGCTCGTTTTTGAATGGGGTGCCATTATCGGACACAAGGTCTCTTGGAACTCCAAATCAAGCCAAGATATTCCTCCTAATGAAAGCCACCACATGTTGCCCCTGTACGTTGGTTAGGGAGATGGCTTCGACCCATTTGGAGAAATACTTAGTGGCTGCTAAAATGAACCTATGCCCATTCGATGCCTTTGGAAATATTGGGCCTACAATATCAAACGCCCACATGGTAAATGGCCAGGGGCTGACTACGGAATGCAATGAAGATGAGGAGATGTGAATGACGTGCCCATGCACTTGACATGGATGACACTTCCTAACATGATCGTGGCAATCCTTTTTCAGGGTAGACCAAAAATAGCCCGCTCTAAGTATTTTCATCGCCATCATATTGGCATTAACATGACCTCCACACTCTCCATCGTGAATTCATGCATAACAGTCCTAGCCTCCTCTAGATCAACACATCTTAATTGGATGCCGGTAAAACTTTTTTTGTACAAAACTTCATCCAAAATCGTGTATCGGGTAGAAATTTTCCGGATGAATGCCTTATCTTTGGATGTGGCATCCTCAGCGAATCTCCCATTTTCTAGGAAACATTTGATGTCATAGAACCAAAGTTTTTCAACAGAATCTGGATTATTTTGGCAAATATCCAAATCGTGTGTGGAGGGAGTGGGTGCATGCCATATCTCGAAGGATCGGGTTCCCGAAAATGAGATCGACCGTTAGGGCTGAACCCAAGGAGGAGAGGGCGTCGGCAATGCCATTATCCTCTCTTCCTACGTGCGTGAGTCTACACGATTGGAATGACTCAACCAATCGAGTGGCCAACTCGTGATATGGAAGAAGTTTTTCATTTCGTACTTGCCAAATTTTCAAAACTTGGTTTATAACAAGGAGCGAATCTCCAAAGACCTCGATGCATGATGCCCATAGAGTTTTCAAAATCCTTAAGCCATGTATGAGTACTTCATACTCAGCTATGTTGTTGGAACATTCAAAATCTAGGCGAATTGCTATGGGGATCTCACCCTTTTTAGGGGATATGAGGATGACCCCATCACCAGCCCCTCGTTGGTTTTGTGCCCCATCGAAGTGCATCTACCACACTTGGATTTCGAAAGAGTTTGCCAAAATGTGGTTTTGAAATTGGTTTTGCAATATGCCTTCATCAGGCATTTCGCTAAATGTGGGATATGCGTCCTCTAGGGGGAACTCAGCCATGTAGTCAGCTAGGGCTTGCCCCTTAATGGAGATCTGATGATGGTATTTCAGGTCATACTCCATTAAAAGGAGTTGCCATTTGCCCAATCTACCAGTGAGAATGGGTTTTTCAAACAAATGCTTGATTGGATCAAGCTTGGACACTATCCAGATCTCATGATCTAGGAAATAGTGTCAAAATTTCTAGCAGGCCCAAATTAGGGCCAAGCACGTCTTCTCCATGGCTTGGTAATTCCTTTCGTAAGCCAAGAGAGTTTTCGAAATATAATAGATGACATACTCCTTGTGGGTGTCATCCTCGTACTGAGCTAACAATGTTCCCAAGGCATTCGCATGCACGGAAATGTAAAGCAAAAGAGGTTTTCCTTGCTTTGGAGGATTTAAAACAGGGGGATTAACTAGGTATGCCTTTAGTCTTTCAAATGACTTTTGGCAGTCGTCATCCCATGAAAATTTCGTGCCCTTCCTCAACAATTTGTTGAAGGGTTCGCATCTAGTCACCAGGTTTGATATAAACCTGCGAATGGATTGTAATCGACCCTGGAGGCTATGAATCTGTGTGAGATTGGAGGGTGGAGCCATGTCTATGATGGCTCGACACTTAGATGGGTCGACTTTTATACCCCTTTGGCTTACCATAAAGCCTAAGAGCTTTCCGGACTCTACTCTGAATACACATTTCTAAGGGTTTAGCTTTACTTTGTAAAGTCTATTCCTTTCGAAAATCTTTTGTAAGCATTCGATATGGGTGTATCGTGTTTTGGATTTTGCCAAGAGATCATCCACATATACCTCTACGAGCTCATGAATCTGATCATGGAAGATCGTGATCATGGCTCTCTGGTATGTTGCGCCGGCATTTTTCAAACCAAAGGACATGACTGTATAGCAATACATGCCCCATGGGGTTGTGAACGCGGTCTTACCCTTATCTCGTGGACTTAATTTGATTTGATTATACCCTGAATAGCCATCCATAAACGAAAACATTTCGTGATTTGCAGTACTATCGACTATCAAATCTATGTTTGGTAAAGGATAATTATCCTTTGGAGTGGCTTTATTTAGGTTTCTGAAATCGATGCATATTCGAATCTTCCCATTGGTTTTTTGAACAACAACGATATTGGATAATCAATCAGAATACGCAATGGGTTTTATAAATCCGTCTTTTAATAGATCTTCTAAACCCTCTTTGACTTGTGCGTGTACATTCGGATGTATTTTCCTAAGCTTTTGCTTTATGGGTTTTTACATCCGCATCTAAGGGAAGACGATCTTCGACAATACTGGGGTCTATGCCCGGCATGTCTTCATACGTTCATGCAAACACATCTAAGTATGTTTGTAGAAATGCAATGAATGCTGATCTTTCATGCTCATGCAAACATGCGCCTACCTTAATGAGTTTGGGATTTGAATTACTCCCTAGGTTTACCTCTATGAAATCTCCTCCTACTGAATTGGAAGGTCTTTCAAAATCGAGAATTTTATGAAATTCAGGGAGCTCAGAAGTGGGATCTTCCTCAAGGGGATCCACTTCTGGGCTTCGATCATTCTCATGGTTTATAGATCCTAGGGAATTTGATACATAGATTTTCAAAAGACCTGGTTTTACACTTGGAATTTCTATTGATTTCGAATTTTTTGGTCTGGTTATACAGACAACATTTCTTTCGAAATCCTTTCCTTTTTCCAAATCCTTACCAAGAGCGGCTATGTACAAAATCTTTTTGGATTTTTGTAAATTTTCGATTTTTTTGTTCTTTTGTAAAACGAGTACTTTGGGAACTATACAAACTACTCTTTTTTCGATTTTTTTATTTTCCAATGTTTTTGGCTTTTGTAAATTTTCTATTTTTTTGATTTTGAGTTTTTCAAATGTTTTTGTATTTTTGATAAAGGGATCTTACATCATACCTACAAAGGGAAAACACTACAGGTTAGACTCTGATTAGGAGGTCTAAATCGTAGGTTTCTTCTAGGGTAGGCTCCAGGGCACCCTTGACCCAGGTGGTCATAGGGGGTGGCTTTGGTGGTATTTTGGGAGTATAGCCGGTCCCATATCGGCTTGGATTGGCCCTAGGAAGTATGGGTTCTAGGAGACCCTGATTTTGTGCCCCTAGACTCTTATAAGGCAAATAACCCATGTCTAACAGTATGTTCCATGATTTTTTGTTTTTGGAGAAATTTGAATACAAATCATGGTCCTGGAACTTGCTGTCGTCTATATTGTGTACATAAGACTTCTTGTCCAGGGGTTTTGGAAATAAGGGATTCTTGGGTCTTCCTAGAATAGTCAAAACCTTAAGGGGGTCAGCCTTGGGCGGCCTGTTCACATACACGACCTTCCTAGGGTTGTACAAAGTGAGCCTTGGTGGCTCGAGCATGGTTTGTCCCAGTTTTACCTCGTGGGTCTGGGAGCTTGACAACCAAGGGGAATTTATGACCCCTTGAAGTTGAGGATGACTCTCTCCTAGGATCACTATGACTTTGTCCCTGAAAGGGATCTTGACACACCTGTGGAAGGTAGATGGTACAGCGCACAAGCTATGTATCTAGGGCCTTCCCCACAACAAGTTATAATGGGAGTGGATGTCTAGGACATGGAACACCCCCGTGTGTGCTATCCCTCCCGTTTCCATGGGGAGTTCGATAAATCCTAGCGGTCTAGACGCATTCCCATCGTATCCAGTGATAATGATGGGACTTGGATGAACGGATGTTAAGGTGACTCCGATTTGATTCGCCACATGAAGTGGAAGGATGTTGAGCCCTCCTCCCCCATCGACAAGGCACCTATCCAGAGAGTGGTTATTCAGAACCACCTCGATATGCAGGGCCTGGTTATGGGACTCGTAGGGTCTTTCTACATCATCTTTCGAGAATACGATGGGCATTTTCGCTCCTATAGAGGCCACTTGTTTAGACAAAGATTCAGGGATAATGTTCGAACTAACCCTTGCTCTTTCTAGAATTTTCTCTAACACTAGTCTATGCCTAGGCGAAGTTTGTATTAGCTCTAGGATGGACATATTGATAATAATCTTTGAAAGATGGTTTTCGAAATCTGACTTCTATCAGGGCGACCGTGAGCAAGTGAGCTCTTTTCATCGCAGACCTTCTTGCACCGATGCACAAGGGTCAGTCTGTACGCTTGGCAAAGTCTTTTAATTAAACCTCTTTGAAAAATACCCTAAGTGTTTGGGCTTTGTATGTACGATTTTAGATTTTATTACACGTGGGATTTGCACGTGCCTATGTATTTCTTTTTAAGCTTTTTAGGACCAACTAGGTGTGTGCACAAGTGACCTAAGTTGGGCGATTTTTGTATGGGAGTGTGGGGTTTTGCTTTGATGCAATATGCGTCCTAACTCGTGGTATGGCGAATATGCAATGCAAACTCACACAACTCCAAAGGGAAAACCCGAATTGAAAGACAATGTGGAAGGTAAATGACTTAATGTAAATTACAAAAGGGAAATTGCAAAAGGGAAATATGGCTATATCTTAAGAGCGGAAAGGCTCAATTGTGCAAGTGTGTGTCGTGTATATATGGAAAGACTACGCACACAGCTGAACCTTAAAACCCAAATCTTAAAGACATAGCCGAAGAGAAATACTTATAATATATATGGGCCCGAAGGTCGCCAATGTGTGCATGGGTGTTGTGTGTATATGTAAAGACAACTCACACAACTTGTAATGTAAACCCAAATATAATTACAATATGGCCTTGACTAAGGTCTTGGGTGTAAGAGTGAAAGCTCAATGTGTGTGAGTGTAGAATTGAAATGCTATGCACACAACTTGAATTTAAACACCCAAAACGAAATTGCAATATGGCCCTTACTAGGGTCTTGGGAGTAAGAGCGAAAGCTCAATGTGTGTGAGCGTAGAATTGAAATACTACGCACACAACTTGAATTTAAACCCAAATATAATTGCAATAGGCCTTGACTAAGGTCTTGGGAGTAAGAGCGAAAGCTCAATGTGTGTGAGTGTGGAAATTGAAAGACAACACACACAAGTTAATGTAAACCCACACAACTTAAATATACATAAGTATAGCTATATCTTAAGGGCTGATTAGGCCCATGTGGGTATCAAAATCATGTTCAGCTAAGAGCGGAATAGGCTCAAGTGCACATGTGTGTGGGTGTACCAAACCACATTATTACAAGCGGGGGGAGTGTAGACATGAAAATTCTCATTTCAAAGTTTATGAGGCAAACTTGAAATGAAACTTTCCACACCTACGTTTGCGCGAGCGTGCCAGCTAGTTCAAAACTAGCAAATGTTTGTAAGACTTCTAGGCGATTATGTGCAAGCGGGATCTTTTCACTCACACCTTCTTGAGCCGATGCTCAAGGGTCAGTGTTGAGCGCTTAGGAGTTTCATTTTACAGCAAAACATGACTCCCTTTTACATAAACAAGTGTCTTTGAAAAATTTGTTGAACTTGTGCACTCGGATTCAATACTTGGAAAAATACAAGCTGCTGAAAACAGAGAATTCTGTTTCCAGATCTGTTTTCTAGGAGAGTTTTCAAGGCGTCACAGTCTTCCAAAAATTATCAAAATTTTACTAGACGAAGCTGGTAGTGTGGAAAGATTGTAGCCTTTTTCAAATCGACATTTGGAGTAGTATTGAATCAGAAACAAATAATCTACTCAGACCATTTCACTGACTCAGAACAGTTCTGTTTCAGAAATATAGAAACTCAAATATGAGCCTGTATCTCTCTGCTCAGAACTCCGATTTTGATGATTTTGATGTTTCTGGAAATCTATGGATGTTAGATTTCCAATGCATCAAAAATCAATTAATTTGGACTCTTGTGGACAGAGATATGGGACTTTTACCCAACCTCTATTTCAGGAAATCTGACTGTGCAGACAGTGGTGTAGAAATTTGGTCGTTCTTAATCTACTTTTATTATGTGGTTGAGCGGCCCTAAAAACTTGCCAATTTTATACAGAGTGTCCAAATGTGTGTAGAATCAGTGTGCCAAATTTCGAGATAATCGGAGCAAGCATCACAAAACTAAAATTACAGAAACAGACATATGCAGAGATGCTAAAATCTGGTTTTCTGTTTTATAAATGTAATGATGCGTAACCCACATGAAATTAAAATGCAACAACCCTTAAAGCAAATTTGCTGAAATATAAATGAATGAAAAGTACTTTATAGCTTAGACATAGAGGGGGTTAGAAGTATAGAGGGTATATAGCATATAGGAAGGAAGAAGCATTAAAGCAAACACTTGGTGTGCAAGTGGGTGTATTGTGTTTCATCCATGAAATTGAAATTACAGCAAAGCTAGATTATTACAACTCGGGAGGAGATGAAACTCCATTAATAGAACCCCATTTAATGAATTGAATGGAAGAGAATGAAACTTAGATTAAGTAAGAAAGGTCTTACACGAGTTTTGGATGGTGAAGGACTGGGTTTCAATGATGAAGCCGACCTTCCTCTTGATGGCCTTCCTTCTCAACTCCCACAAGTTCTCACCTAGCTTCCCCTTCTTCCCACACTAGAAGACGTCCCTTCTTGCTAGAAATTCTTATACCTATTCTAGCACACACCACCCAAGGTCTAGAGCTTCTCTCTCTTCTCTCTCCAATATCCAAGTTATGGAACCCACCCCCCCCTCTTGGGCCTTTTTATAGGCCAAGGGGGGCTGGTTCTAGTGGTTTCTTGTGGGGCGGGTTGGAACTTTAGCTTGGTGGATTTGATCCGCTCCAAACCGGCTTCTTGTAGTTCCTTATTGAGTCGATTTGGACCATCCCATGTGGGCCGGTCTAGGTGCCATGGCTTAGTGTAGCCCTAGAGCATGCGGTTGGTTTTAAACAACCTTACAATGTGTAACATGTTTTGTTTGGGCTGATTTCTTTAAACTTCGACCCACTTGAATTCTCTTCTTTCTTTGATTCGGCTCCCACCTTGATTTGAACTCCACACGGATACGGCTTGATCTTTGGCTTTAGTTCTTTACACGATCCCACTTGATTTGGGCCCGTCTATTTGGGCTTGAGCTTGATGATCCTGCCTTGAACCACATCGAGTTGGTGCTTCGTGTTCTTGGTCGGTCGCATCCTTTAGGCTTGTCTTGATGTGATGAGCTTTCGGTGCCGCTTTACTCAACATATTTCGAACATAATTCACTTGACAAGGTAGGCCTTGACACGACCCATCTGGGAGAGCTGCATTCGATCCATACTTCTGGGCTTGGATTGGATCTTACCCGCTTCGAACTTCAGAGGCTTTTTAACTTGGATTTAAAACCTTAAAGTATCTCCCTGAATGTTTAAACTTTAAAATCTGGGGTGTTTTTGAATTTAAAGGTTCATAAAGGTTTTAAACTGATTTTTGGAAACTTAGGACTTTGAAAAACTTTGAAAATATCGAGTGTTTACAAGGAGACAACGCTCCATTATTACAACCCCATATCAAATTTAATCAAATGTAAGCAAGTTCATAACAAGGACTGAGTTAGGCACTTACGTATAGCTGGTTCGGGTGTGACTTTCTTGGCTTTGGCCTAGTGAGTCGCCTTGGACAACCGAAGGGGAGCTCCTTGGTTGCGTATGGGTGCCAAGTAGGGTGAGAGCCGAGTGGATGCCTTGATGAAGGCCGGGTGTAAGGCGCAACAAAGGGGGATGTTGAGTGAGTTGGGAGAGGTTAGGGTGTTAGCTAGGTGGTGGGAGGTTGAGGGTGAAGGCTTAGCTAGGGGCTGGGATGGGTGGCTAAGGGAAAGTGGGGGATGTAGGGTGTGAAGTGGCCGGGTGTAAGGAAGATGACAAGGCGGCTGTGGTGGCGGGTGATGGAAGGTGCGGCTGGGTAAGGAGGGGAGAGGAAGAGAGACTAGACAGGGTTAAGGTGGGGGGTACTAACCGAAGGTGGTGGCTGTGGTGGTGGCCAGAGGTGGTGGAAGGAGGTGGAAGCTGGAAGAAGGTGGCAGTCGGGTGGAAGGGAGCAATCGGGTGTGAAGTGCAGGTGGCAGCCAAATGGAAGTGGAGCTGGGTGGAGCGACGGTGGATGGTGGTGCAACTGGTGGGGGTAAGGGAGTGAAATGGGTGAGAGAGAGGGCAGGTGAGAGAGGAGAGAGAGGGTTGAGTGCTGCCCAAGATCTGATTAAAATCCCCTTCAAAACTCGCCCCAAAAGGGGGGGTTTTATAGACATGGGGTGGGGTCGGTTAGGATGGTATTGGGGGGTAGATATTTAGGATGTTGTGGGCTGGGATGGGGTGGTTTGGGTAGGTCAGCTAGGTGGGTGGTTTGGGTAGGTCGGTTGGGGTGGCTGGGATTTTAGGACTAGGGTCTAATTAGGTGGGTTAAGGTGGGATTAGGCTTAGTCTAGTTAGGGTCTAGGTGGTCTAGTTAGGGGGGGTGAGCTAGGTGAGGTCGGCTAGGTATAGTTAGGTGGTTTTGGGTGAGGGTGGCTAGGATTAGGTAGGGTTTAGGGGGGAATGGCTAGGTGAGCTGGGTTAGCTTAGGGCTAGGTTTAGTAGCATCCCCTTAGCCTTCGATCCATGGACCTAGTTGCAGCATGTTGGTGCAGCCCTAGGTTAGGTGTAGGTGCATACAAGCTTAATCCCACACTCTTAGGCTAAACCCACATGATTAACCCAAAACTTGACACAAAAGTCAAGCCCACCAAAATTCTCACTCATACTTTATCCCATTCTCTCTCATACCCAAGCTTTTCATGTGAATTTCTTGTTGGCCTCACCTCCATTTATGAGAAGGTGATGTGGAACATGGATGTGGATATTGGATTGGATCTTTGGATCCAAATCCAAATCCAAATCCATATGCATATTTGGATTTAGATATGGATATATATGGTCCAGATCCGATCCAAATCTGATTTTCTGACTCCTTCATGGTATTTTGAAACAGACGGTTTGTGCGGGGCCTGATAGCATCAGTACTCCGTCTTGCGTTGGGTCTTCGCCAACATGGTCGTCCGCGCTTCTTCTCACATTCCGGAGATCAGTTTGAACAATTTGTTGATAATAGGGGCTTGGATGTCTGAGATTTTGGGGATGATTCTGATACGAGAGTTGATGTGCGGGGCTTGAAATATGCTCCGGTTCTGGGCTCTCTTTTGCTTCTTCGGTCCTGCTTTCATCAGGCCAAGTTGCTTTCCGGGGTTTTAAAATACCTTTTCAAAGGTTTTAAAACTATATAACATAGATTTTAAAACATATATGATTTAAACATATGTACAGGGTTGCCTGGAAGGCTCCTGGGTTTCCAGACTCAAAATAGCCCTTTGGGCTGCTTTTGCGAAACCAGGTGTTTTGGGAAAATTGTGGGATTTTGGAGTGTTTACAATTGGCTAAGATTGTAGAAAGCCAGCCATTTGACAGCTGTGCCCTTGAGGGACAAAGGGAACCAATACACCCATTTCATCGAGTCCTTCTTTTTCTTATGGGCTCGACAAGAGAAAAGCTGCAAGTGAGACCCAGGGTCTCCCATGCCATCATACCGATGGAAGTTCGGTATTTCATCGTCACTGTCTGTTTCATAGTCCACATGCAAGAAATCAAACAGAGCGCAACTTCTTTTCTCTTTATTTTGCCCTCTCAGCAGCTGCGGTAGGGCTTTACGGTCCTTGTGTGTGAAGGACTCGTGGTATTGGTTACCTTCCATCGCGGAAGTCTTTTTGTGTTTGCGAGGTTTTTCAACTTCTTTTTCTTGGCCTTTGGATACCTTCCATGACGAACATGAGTTGCCTACTTCAGCCTCTTGGCTAAAAGCGGCGATCTTGGCCTCGAAATCCCTTCTCAAGTCTTCAATCTCTTGTTTTTTCGAAAACTTTCTAGATTGAGAGCTTGATGCGCATGAGCCATGGCTAGATACCTCTTTGGAGCCTGGACTCGACATGCTTCAATATGCTTTTCAAAACAAATCCTAAGTATGAAAATGCAACAAACAAAGTTAAAACACTTTAGAAAAAAAAATTCATGAGGTTTTTCTACATGAACTGACTCTGCACAAGGCCCAGGTCCCACCGAGCGTGCCAAATCCTGTAGACACGGAAAATTCCCACTTCTGGTTCTTAGGCCCGAAGTGAACCTTTTCGTGTGTCTAAGTCGTTTTTAACAAAAAGGGCGTGCCAGCTAGCTTGCTTAAGCTAGCGAAGAAAGTTTTTGAAATCTGACTCTATCGGGGCGACTGTGAGCAAGTGAGCTCTTTTCGTCGCAGACCTTCTTGCACCGATGCGCAAGGGGTCAGTCTGTATGCTTGGCAAAGTCTTTAAAATTTAAACCTCTTTGAAAAATACCCGAAGTATTTGGTTTCTGTTTGTATGATTGCAAGTTTTATTACACGTGGGATTTGCACGTGCCTATGTATTTCTTTTTAAGCTTTTTAGGACCAACTAGGTGTGTGCACAAGTGACCTAAGTTGGGCGATTTTTGTATGGGAGTGTGGGGTTTTGCTTTGATGCAATATGCGTCCTAACTCGTGGTATGGCGAATATGCAATGCAAACTCACACAACTCCAAAGGGAAAACCCGAATTGAAAGACAATGTGGAAGGTAAATGACTTAATGTAAATTACAAAAGGGAAATTGCAAAAGGGAAATATGGCTATATCTTAAGAGCGGAAAGGCTCAATTGTGCAAGTGTGTGTCGTGTATATATGGAAAGACTACGCACACAACTGAACCTTAAAACCCAAATCTTAAAGACATAGCCGAAGAGAAATACTTATAATATATATGGGCCTGAAGGTCGCCAACGTGTGCATGGGTGTTGTGTGTATATGTAAACACCCAAAACGAAATTGCAATATGGCCCTTACTAGGGTCTTGGGAGTAAGAGCGAAAGCTCAATGTGTGTGAGTATGGAATTGAAAGACCACGCACACAACTTGAATTAACACTCAATATCCGTCCCCTAGGTACTCCCTTAGCCTCCCTTAGTGCCACATTCCCTAGGCACCCCATCCTTGGCATCTGGCACCCCATCCCTAGCACCCGGTGTAGACACCCAAAATTTTTCTTTTAATTCTTACCTTTTTAGGAAAGTATCCATTTTTGGTAATTTTGGGTTTTCGAAGGAAAAAGGCACTAAACGAGTTGGTTTTGGTACCAAAATTTTATGAAAGCTTTAAAATGATGAAAGAATACTTTCCTTTCTGAAAAATTCGAATTTTGACAAAATTGGAAAAAAATGACGATTTTGCCCCTGGCATGGAAAAGTTGGATTTCGTTTTCTTAAAAGATTTATGACAAAAACATATGTTGAAAGCTTGCCTTTTGAAAAGATACAGGCATGTATAAGATAATTTGACACCTGAAAAGGTAGGTGGGTGCCCAAAAAGGAGAGCGGGCATCAAAAAGGGAAAGTGAGATTCCCAAAAAGAAAAGTTCATATTCGGAAAGAAATCAGTTGCCCGAGGGAAAAGTTGATGTTATCAAAGGAAAGGAAAGATGGAAGCAAGAACGAACGCTTCCGAAAACGAAGGTTTGGTATCAAACACCTTTCGTAACGTGTCTACGTTATGTTTGGGTATCGAGGTAATTAGTATTGATATACATCAATTTGCATCGTCATGCTATTGATATGTTATGATAAGAGCAATTTTAATATCCCAACACTCGTGGAAAGGATTGAATGAGCATGATAGTTGATTTTCAAAAACGTAACATGGGCTTAATAGAACACATTCATAGTAGAAAGGCATGTAACATGTATTTGCTTAACCACTTTTACAGCAAGTATGTAAGTGGAAGTTCAGAATGCTCAGGAGAACGTGGAAGGTGCAGTAAACAGGCTGATTAATTTGTCCGCTGAAAATGAAATTACTAATGCTGCTGTAAAAGTTGCTGAATCACAGATTCACCTGACAAAGAATGGGGATAGACATACGGACATTGTGGTTCCAACAGTATCAGGAAATATCTATGTTCCTGATGGAAGGGATGGCACTAAAGTATGCCCATTCCAATTTCGTACTCATGGGAGGATTATGAGCCAAGTTCTTTTACTTGATCTCAGTAAACGTGGAGAACAGCAGAAGGGGCTCATTCTTGCAGCAACTTCATTTGATGGGTATCGGTATCTTGTTCCCCCAGCCGCACAGATGATTGTTGACATTGACGAAACTTGATACAACGTGGTGACAGGAATCCATCTGGCAAGTGTTCTACCCCAGTTATGATGACCATCAAGTGGTATATTAATGATCAATGAAGTAGCCGATACAAACCCTGAAGAAGGTGTCCCCTGCTTGAATGATTCTTATGTCATGTCAGCATCAGGAGGTTAAATACACCATCAAGGCCACAAACATTCCCTTCACAATATCAAGGAGCTGCCGACCAAGGCAAGATGTGTATCTCTAACGGTGGCATCTTTATCTGTTTGCGGTTCATCATCAGGTATCCATGCCAATTATGTTGGTGATCTTTATTTTGCTGGTTCCACTGATCATGGGTCTGATTTCGCTGCTGAGAATTTGATCAGTAACTTAGATAGTCTAGACGTCAATGCCGTAGATAGTTTGATTTCTGATTTGATGCACCGTGAGGATTCTTTCGTTGACCATTCTAGCTCTCCTGGATCTGCTTCTATGTGTAAATTGGCTTCATTGAAGAATTGCATAATGAAGTCGTTAGAGAGAAAAGAAAATGAAATTGATCAGTCAGAAAATGAACTCAGGTCACTGTTCTCTGAAACTGAGGGCATTATCACTTGTCAGGCAGCTACTAATGCAGGTGATGGTGTTATGAAAGCGCTTGGGAAAAACACAAAAGACAGCTACCTGTTAAAAGGTTATGCTTTAAACACAGGCTGTGCTGCACAAGGAGTGCCTACAAGAGTTGCGCCTGCAAGAATCGCTTTCAATCTTCAAAAGACCAATATGCAACTAGGACGCTTATTGGATATGTATCAAATAAAAGCAGTGGATTTGATCGTTTCACAAAGTGTCATGAAATTACCTGCTCCTATGCTTGAAGACGAAGAAGAATGGCTTTTGAGTCTCTCACGATTCAGTTGTCGTTACCATCAACGTAATGGAACCATCTAAAGAGAATCAATCAAATCCGTGGCTGCTTATCATGTTGGCCAAACATAGCAAGCTGTGTTTCCTGCAAATGAAGGCAAAAGACGATCAAGGCAAGGAAAACACTCCACTTGCCATACGCCGCACCAGTTGGAGCAAACCCATTTTAGCAACTTCTCCACAGCAAACGATTATTAATTTGGAAGGCATGTACAACAGCCACTTACCAAGTTCAGCTCCCATCGATTTCTGCAAGGAACACCACAACAGTAAGGAGGACGTGTACAACATCCACTTACCAAATAGCACGATGATTGATTTCAGCAAGTAACGGCGGTGATCGACTCGGTGAAGGCAGGTCCATCTACAGCAACGTGAAACAACCAGCTCCACCAAACTAGCTGATCTTCCCTTGCTGCCAAATCCAGCACCAACTTACCACGTTGAATCACATTAAGCCTCATCCAATTCCATGCTGGTGGTTGAATTTAGCAACTAACTACAGCAAGCAGTTGCCAGAACCAGCAACACTTCCCAAATACGATTTTTGCAGCAATTACATGCCAAAAACGAATTTGATCAGCAAGGCAACTTGCCTTGCCCAATGCTACACCAAAGGGGCACCTTTTGGCCTATAAAAGGAGCCTGAAGGAGGCTGCAAAGGGATCCTCCAGTGACCACAAAACCTCAATCCGGGAAAACCAAGAAAACAGGAACAGTCAGTCCGAAAATTTAGAGAAATAGAGAGAGAGAGAGAGAGAGAGAGAAAGAAAGAAAAGAAGGAGAAGAAGGAAGTCCGGCCTGGTTCCGACGTTCGACGATCGTCCGGCGAAGTGCTCCTACGTCCCCTCTCACTCACACAGGTTGGAATTCTTGCACAAATTGGTTTTAATCCATGAGAACCTGAAAAAGCACAGATTCTGGAAATTTGTACATGAATCAAGGCTTTGAGCCCATGTTCTTCATTTATATCGATACAAACATGCATAATTCCTTCATGAACGAAACAAAAATCTATGTTTGTATGATTTCCATGCTTTATTAGGACTGATACGGGTTGAACTTTGTTCTAGAATCATCTTAGGAACCTTCTGAAATTTTCTGTAAAACCGGTTTCTGAAACTGTCTGTGCACATGCGTCTGATCACAGAATTTTTATAGACAAACTGATAAGCCAATTGCTTCGAAATTTTGCATGAATAATCTAGACATATCAGACGTTCTTAGATAAAATTTTGAGGAATTGTTATGAAATTTTGCCTAGCCAATTATATCCGTGAAGTTTATACAAAATCCAGATTGCGTTTTACAGAAACAGAATGTTCAGTAACATACCTCTGTTCTTTTGCCCATATCTCTGCAACCACTGAGTGAAATTGGATGAAATTTGATTATTTAAAAACCTAACATCCGTGTCTTTCTAACAACAAATTTCATCAAAATTCGATGACAGAGCACTGAGATATTGCTGTTTTTCTGAGCTTCTGATCTACAGAAACAGGGCTGTTCTGAATGTTATAACAGTTTCTGATTCTGTATTTAATTCTCAGAAAATAAAGAACTAAATTATAAAATAAAAATATATTCTGATTTTACACACACGTGTCTCTATTCTGTAAAAGTTTTAGAATTTTTGGAGAATCAGAAATATTTTTAAAAATTCAAAGAACAGGCCTCTGAAACTGAACAGGTTCTGCAAATCTAAAAATCTGAAATTTTTCAGAAATCAAGAACTTGAACACAAATGTAAACTTTGGAAAATCTGGTTTTTCCTTTTTCGAATTAACGGATTCAAACAAGTTTCAAGCGTCTAGGCTGACCCTTGAGCGCCGGTTCAAGAAGGCCTAAGTCGAAAAGATCTCACTTGTCCACAATCGTTCTAAGAAGTCAGAAAAGCATAATTTGTTAGTTTTAGTAAACTAACTGGCACGCTCACGCAACCCGATGTAGTTCGAGGGTTTGATTTCGAATCCCAAACGATTTGAAATAAAATCACGTCTACAGAATTGGCACACCCGGTGGGACTTGAGTCTTAGAAGCTTGTTCAAATCCGTGATACTGACTAAATTTTCAGATTTATGATAAGATTTTCTCACAGGTTAATCATGTCGAGCTCAGAAGGATCTTGCGAGGTATCCAGTCGGGTCTCCCGCTCTACCAGCTTCTGCTCGAACAAAATTTCAAAAAGCTTTTCAAAAGGAGACAGGTTCGCTGCCCTAAGGGAGGGAATAAAGGTACTAAGAGAAGAAATCGACGCTTTAAGCCAAGAAGGTGAAGTAATCGAATCCTGCTCTTCCCATGATAGGAAAACCAAAACGAATAGGAAATCGAACCACTCTAGGAAGCCTAGGGTCATTTCCAAAAGTGGAGAAGAACTTGAGCCCGAATCCTTTACCATGAAAGATCGAAAGGCTCTACATCAACTTTTGAAAAACCAAAAACATGAAAAAAAGTCCTATGCCTTATCAGATTTCCTGCCTTTCGACTACCAAACCGATAGTGATGATGAGATACCCAGCTTCCACCGTTATGATGGAAATGGAGACCCTAGGTCTCATCTCCAACTTTTCTCCCGAAGTGCCTATAAAAAGAAAAAAGACTCCTCTAAGTGGGTCTATTGGTTCCCTCATTCTCTAAAAGGAAGTGCTACAAAATGGTTGGCCTCTTATGACTTAAGCCAGTTTACTGATTTTGAAGAATTAGCCAACTGTTTTATGCAAAGATTTTCTCACAATGTTGAAGTTACTCCCACTTTAAATACATTGAGGGACACCAAACAAGGCCCTAACGAAGACGCCCACGCGTTCATCGTTAGATGGAGATCAATCCTGGGGCAAGTCAAAGAACCTATCTCCGAAGGGTGTGCAGTGATGCTCATCCTAGACAATTTCAAAACTGATTTGAAAATCCTCCTTTCCTTACATGAGATTTCTACTTTCCAAAAATTGATCAAGAAAGCTTCCCTCTTCGAGACTAATTTGAAAAAGGGAACTTATGAAGATTTATGGAAAGGAAAAAGTTTTCCAAAAAAGTTTGAAAAACCTGGGGCATATGGGCCACATGCACCAGAGGGAGGAATAAAAGTACCAAAAGTGGCTAATGTTCGAGTAGAGCAAGGTTTAGCAGGACCCTCAAAACCTTCAGGGCAAAAAGATTTCGAAAAGAACCAAAAAAATAAAAAGAGATTTGAAAGGAAGGAGTACACTAACCTAGGACAACCACTCACAGAGGTCCTAGACATCCTATTGGCACAAGGTCTCACAACACTCCCAGAGATTCCCGAAGGGGCACCACCCCAAGGAAAGTTTTTAAACAAGTTTTGTAAATATCATAGGCTCAAGGGCCATGATACCCAACACTGCTACGCCCTGAAGAATAGGATAGAGGATTTGATCGAGCAAGGTAAGCTGCACGTGTCTGAAGAGCCGGAGTCACCCCAGGCCATTTTTAAAGAACCCTTCCCTAACCACGCCAATACGAGTGGGAAGGAAAAAGAGGTATGCTCCCTATCACACTCTAATCATGCAGTGCAAATCGTGCATCCCACACCTCACACACCACACTTTCCTGAAATAAAAAATGCCCAAGCAATAGTGATCCGAGGAGCGCTTAGAAACCCGCCCCCGGCTAGAGCCTTGGTAGTGATTCGAGGTGTCCCGAGACACCAAGTTAGAGCCAAAATAGGAACGAGCCCTAGGGATAGTGTAGAGGAAGTGACTAGATCCGGGAGGATCTATCAACCCCCACACTTAGCAAAACAAACAAGCAAGGGAGTGGTCGTTCTACCAGGCCCCCCACAAGCATGCATACCAAACTCATCCTAGGGTGTTGGTAAAAAGGGTGTGGTAATAAACCCCTATGACCTAGAAATGTATCTTTCTAAACTACCCATAAACATGTCTATCTTGGAATTGATAAAAATTTCTCCCAAGCATAGACGAGTCCTAGAGGAGATTTTAGAGAAGACTAGAGTCGACACTACCATATCCCCTGAATCCCTATCTACCTTGGTTTCTCCCGTCTTTGCAAAAACTTCCATTGTATTCACAGAGAATGATTTGGGAAAGTATGATGTGATCCATAACCAAGCACTACATATAGAAGTTGTGTTAAACGGCTACCCTATTAGTAAATGCCTAGTCGATGGAGGAGGAGGCCTTAATATCCTCCCTCTCCATGTGGCTTTCCAAATAGGAATCCCTACCTCTATGCTTGAACCGAGTCCCATAACCATTACAGGATATGATGGGAACCCATCCAACCCCTTAGGCTCCATAAAATTACCCATGAAAGTCGGACAAATACCTCACGAGGGATTGTTCCATGTCTTGGATATAAATCCCCATTACAACCTATTATTGGGAAGACCATGGATACACTCTCTTAGAGCCGTCCCATCCACCTTCCACAGATGTCTCAAAATCCCATGGAAAAATCGAGTAGTGGTTGTTTTTGGAGAAGACCATCCCCAATTAAATGGAATACAAACCTTACCTTGTATATCAGGAGAACCAAATCAGGAAGTAAAGACCAATCGGGAAACTGGCAAAATAAGCCTCCCTAAAATAGCCAAACCTTCCAAAATGAGAGTAGTCCATATTTCAGGCAAGTCAAAACCTTCCAAATCCCTCCATCTTCCCAAAAGAACCATTAGGATAAGTAAACCTGCCATAGATGATTCATCTTTCCAAAATCATCCTCTATATCAAAAATTTTCAAAATTCAAAAAACCTTGGAAGATGTTGCTAAATATGGGATATACTCCTTACCAAGGATTGGGGGTTCAAGGTCAAGGAAAACTAGAGCCTATTATACCTATGCCCAATATAGGACGCCATGGTTTAGGATATAGCCTATCCATACCACCCGAGCCACCACCCGAAACCAATTGGGTTAAGGGTGCCTTAGAACCCGCTAAAACCGAGACCTATGGTTTAGACATCTTATTTGGAGTCTAATTCATAGCGTTTTCTTTGCAGGTTTGATGGAAGATCCCTCTTTTGAGAAAAATACAAAAAAAGTATATATTTCCAAAAACCAAAAAAATCTAGAAAAACCCAAAAACCCCAAAAAATGTTTGATTTCCAAAGATTTAGTTGTTTCCCCTTTTGTTATTTATGGTGAAAATTATCATGTGTGAAGGAAAATATATGTAAAATTTGTTCCATAGCAAAAATCGCAAAGATAGCTCAAATTAGCTGAAAGAAAATGTATTAACGTTCCTGGAGCAGCTACGATTTATGGTGGAAATTCAAAGATGTACGTCAATTTGACATACTTCGGTACTGGGTGTACGCTGAAATCCATATGTACCTTCTCCCAATCAAATCAAATAATCGATTTTGTAACAAAAAATTATTATTTTTCGTTAGATCACTGCGTAATAAATCTACACAATTTCGATCAAAAATAGTGGAGAGAATAAGTCGAAAATAATTCGGAGCGAAAGTGAAACACGAATTGGAAAACCAAAATAAACAATTTAAACCAAGCAGTCCACAATTATTTGTGAGCCAAAGTTTGGGGTCATTACAGGGCGAGCAAGCCTGATATTGAGTAGCAATCTAATGATGGGTGGGACTCCGGCGACAAAGAGGATCCGGTGACACGAATAAATTCTTGGCCGATTTACAAGTGTTACGCAGATTAGTGCCTAAAGATAAAGGACCACTCTCTTTAGCCGCATGGCATATACAAAAACTTCATCTTCTGAAGATGCATTCGCTCTAATTAGACGAATCCGTTCGAGCAGAAGAAGGGCTTGCTAGATCTTAAGCTTACACTGGCTACTACTTCAACCAGAGTTGCATTTGTGAGAGCAAGAGTTCACGGAGTTGTCCCCAAGAAACATCAGCCCGGGAAAATGGGATGAAAATGTGAACAATGAAATTGTCTTTTGCCACTAATGAAAAAAGTTTTGAATGAACGCGCTCTACAAAAGGCATGGTACCCCCATTGATTCGTCGCTTTGATATTCATAGTTAGCTGTCTTGTCGATCTCAGTAATTGGAAGAAATGCAGCAAAGATAATCCATGAAAATCAATTTTATATAAGCGGGAATTATTTTATTTTAGTTTAATCTTGTGAAGCGCAGAACATCACGGCTATCCGAGTAATATATATATATGGACGTTGAAAGGATTGTATTTGTAATTTGATATCTAATTGTGATTGGTCATCTAAATTTCTGAATTAATATTTAACATCAATCATTACACGTGTCTGCATTATGATACGGGTTTCATATGCAGTTCTTTGGAATGATAATTAGTCATTGAGTTGGAATATTAAAAACTGAATTTACTATGTAATTAGACTAAGTCAAAGGTTGTGGGGATATTTTATGCATTATACATACGATAATTAAGGGTAGCGTCGTTAAAATACCCGGCCAATATATGAGGGTCGTTGAAGACGGCATTAAATACATTTTCTAGCTGGAGCATTTCCACATGGTCAAGTACGATCTTTGCGTAAGGAGCATCTGTACAATTCAATATGTATTTCTCTATGGTTAAAGGAGTTTATATTTATGCGCGGTGGCATAAACTCTTGTTGTCTCGAGACTACTTTACCCATGGAATTTATACGTGTACTTCATGTTACTTTTCTAAGTTTGCACACTGAGATATTAAGTATTTATTCAATTAATGTTTGTTAAGATATCCAACACATGAGGACTAAAATTGTGGTTACATTTTTCTTGGGGGGGGGTCAATGATTAAAAGTTTCGGAAAAATAATTATCAGCTCTTATTAAGTGAATCGTGAATGTCTTCTAAAAACTCAAAAATTGAAAGCATTTGCTTGATTATTCATTTTAGAAGTTTTCTAAAAATCTATTGAAGAGTTTTTTTCAAGCTCTTTGAATATCTATCTTACTTCGAACTGAGTTAAAATTTGTGATTCAGTATTTTAATGAAACTAATGTTGTCCTATATTAAGTGGAGAATATTTAGTCATGGATGTAAATGTATTAGCTTGTGATATGTGTTTACAATTTGAATATGGTCTTTATTTGTAAACCATGACAATTAAGTGGAGGATAATGCTATCCAACATTAGAGAACAATACATCTGGATTTACGTTGTTTCCTGCAGAGCTATGAAGTGGATTTAACAAGTATGGAGGATTCGGTTGCCTTCTTGGTGGTTTAGGATGCATTTGACATCCTTTAACCTTTTGTTGAATCTTTGAGGGTTGTTTGTGAAGAGTATGATACTTGCATTGCAACACTATGCTTTGGCTCATGTGTGGTAAAGATGTAATTAGCGCTTTTTTATATGACGGGAGTATATAAATTGAAACATTTGATTGGATCGTACTGTATCAATGTTACCGGCATGAAAAAAAATCTTTCCAAGGAATCGGTTTTATTGATTCGGTAAAAGAACAAAGATGCATAGTGCTCTTTGATATTTTTTAATTTGAATTTTAGGTTTTAGTCCTTAAATCTAAGAAAATTGATCTTCTGTCTGTGATTTTTATTTAGATTACGAATCTTAGATCAATCTGCCATATAATTTCGCTCGATATTTGTTATGTTAGAGTTCGTGGAGTGGAAATCTTACCAGGCCATCCTCTTCTTTTTCATTTTATACTCAATAGAATTTTATATTAAGTGTAGAAGCATTTCCATTTATAAAGATATTTTTAATTAACTTGGCCGGATTATATTAATCCTCCTTTTTGAATGTATTAAATATTTTTTTTAGAATGGGTCATATTATGTAAATATTTGCCTAGATTCATATATTATAGATTTATACATGAAGAAGGTTTTTCATTATGAACTCTTTTGAACGAAATTTAACATCAGGTTTTTATTTGATATAATGATGTTTTGAGGACTTATTGTGATGCAAATATTAAAACAAAAATAGCTTCACCCTAAATTAAGTTTTAAGGGTTTATAACCTTATATGTGGTATCTTGAATTAAATGTTTGATTCATGAATTAGCGATTAATATTTCATTATTATTGGAAACATCATAAGCAAGCGTATGAAATGAATTTGGCATTTGGACCATTATTATTTTATATGGAGTATTGAATGAAATTTCACTTCTGTGAATTGGACATGAAACAACATTAAAATTTCTTTGATCTCAAAATAACATCATAACATAGGATTCTGTGATTAAAGTAGAATGTAATTCTATTAGACTATTAGTCCAAAATTGCATTTGAGGTAATGGTCCATTGATTAGAATCTGCATATAATATGACATTGCTATTTCAATTGTCTACTAGTTGTGAGATACACACCCTTACATGGCAACAATGGTTGAATTGATTCACCAATGTATTACCTTAAAGGGCATTGGGAGATTTAGATTGTACCTATTGGAGTTCATTTCATTGGACACTCTAATGGCAATAGTAATTTTCATAGAAGATGGGCTCCATAGTTATTAATGGCGACATATGTATAATGCAGTAATTATTTTACCTTGACCTTTAGATTGTGTCCGGCGAATGAGTGAAGGCGGAATTATAAGAAAAACACCGATGTTAGTCAGAGATTGACTGCAAAAAAAAGAAATCTCTCAAGAAGTTGTTCTAGAAATGGGTAGGAAAGGCGATGCCTATCTAATAGAGTATATGTAAATTTTGAAGGTATTCATGAGTGGTCAAACATAATGATTCAATTGCAATATAGGAATAATGCATTGCAACTTGCGTACATTAAGTTGGCAAGTTCGATGTATATTATGTTCTCAATTGTGGAAATGACTTAACGAAAGTGTTGGTAAGCGGGGAGCATGTTGTATGAAATATTATTATATGCGCAAGTTATCTTATTCAAGCTGCCATCGCATAAAGAGCAATGGAAACGCATCTTTGTTAACTTTTTCAAGTATTATGTTTAAAATAATTTGTTCAAGACATGCTAAGTGGACGAATAGCGAATGGATTGCGAGAGGACGTTGCAATTGAATGAGTGACTTATGCCGTAATGGATACCAAAGCTCTAGTTACCTTTTGCTCTACATGACACACATATTTGCCTCGGATTTCAAGCATGTGTGTTTCGAATGGATCATTAATCACTTTCATTTACCAAAATGTGAAGACTTTTTATTATTGTAACGAATTACATCAACTCACATCGCGAACGGTAGTCACGTCGCGCGCATGGCTCTAAATAAAATTTTCAATCAGAAATTATTGGAAACATTTTCCTAAAAAAAATTGATTGGACCCAAAGATCAAAATTAGCTTTAGTACATCTATGGCATCATATTTCTTTATATATCAGCTTATGGACTGATTACACAAAAAAAAAAAAAATGAAAAAAAAAAAAAAAAAAAAAAAAAAAAAAAAAAAAAAAAAAAAAAAAAAAAAAAAAAAAAAAAAAAAAAAAAAAAAAAAAAAAAAAAAAAAAAAAAAAAAAAAAAAAAAAAAAAAAAAAAAAAAAAAAAAAAAAAAAAAAAAAAAAAAAAAAAAAAAAAAAAAAAAAAAAAAAAAAAAAAAAAAAAAAAAAAAAAAAAAAAAAAAAAAAAAAAAAAAAAAAAAAAAAAAAAAAAAAAAAAAAAAAAAAAAAAAAAAAAAAAAAAAAAAAAAAAAAAAAAAAAAAAAAAAAAAAAAAAAAAAAAAAAAAAAAAAAAAAAAAAAAAAAAAAAAAAAAAAAAAAAAAAAAAAAAAAAAAAAAAAAAAAAAAAAAAAAAAAAAAAAAAAAAAAAAAAAAAAAAAAAAAAAAAAGCTAAGATCAACCAAACGATAGTTAATTCCAAAGTAAATTTTCCGATGCGTAAATATTTTATTTTTCAGCCCGTAAAAGTACGCAAATGGGAAAGCATATTTCTGAATACAACAATTTATCTTTGCTAACCTTCCCATAAACCAATTTTTTAAATCCTTGATGATGATCAATCAGCCAAAACTATGGTCGAATTTATTTCACTATCAATCAATTGTATATATGCTTGTACAAGTCAAATAAAATGCAGGCATAACATATTATTTATTAAAGCAACTTGTGGGTCTCATAATTAAATGGATAATTATTACCTTTTGCGCGTACATAATTTGCATCAACATAAGTCACAATGCCTTACTGGGGTCGTTCGGCTGATCCCATTCTTATGGATGGTCCTCAGATTGACTTAAATCTAATAGAATTGAGATCTCAACAATTTGAGTGTAGTCTGGATCACAATCATAAAGCATTATTAATGAGTTTCTTGGATATCAAAAGTGCGCGAAAAATATCGTATTTGTACAATAATATCAAAAATATGAAATCTTAAGCCTAAGTAAAGGAGAGCAAAGATATTTCAAATAAAGTGTTGTTACACATTGTGTGACGGTCTATGATAACATATGCAATTGATAGAGTGTTCTAATATGACAATAGTATTCTCTGTGCAATGTAAAAATGTAATAAAGACAAAGTTATGAAAGACGCTTCAAGAATGGAAACCAAGTGATTGTATTGGAACCATTCTTTTCAAGTTATTCCTTCAATAAGCAGATGTTTGGTATTGCATATGAAAAAGAACATGAAGAAGTAATATGTAGTCTCATAAGCAAAGGTGAGAGATTGTTGTGATTCAAGTAACATCCGTTTAAAAATAGTTCTCTGGATACAAACAATGAAAAATTTGATCAGAAGAAGGGAAATGGTAATGGAGTTAAAAATGTAAATAGCACTCATTTGTTGAAACCAGGCCATTCAACTTTATCAGCGTACATACAAGAGGTGTATTCGAATAACTTCTTTTATGGCACATATGATTTTATGAATATATACCATCGCGCAATAATCCTCAGGGTCAAAGGTTATTCAATAATGTTCCAGGAAAGAATAATTCTAACACTGCGTTCGCTATTGTGAATAAGTCAGCATTACAGCAATGAATGAATTTAGACATCAAGAGCCTCCCAGTTTTAAGTGGAGTTGATGCGCAATTTTAGCAAAACAAACCCGACAAGGTAAAGATGGGGCTGCGAATGGGTAAAAAAAGAATATTTTCACTCTTTTCTTCCATAAAACATTTGAGAACATCAAGGTGTCTAGAACAAAATGTCAGTTAATTAAAGATCATCAGATCCATTAGAAGAAGCCATAATCCGAGTTTTTAATTAATAATCTTGCACATCTTTGTTATCATCAAAATATAATAGTCGCACATAATGTATTTCGCTTATTCAGAACATTAATGTGTAGATTTAATCAATGTGATGAAAAAAATTATTTTGGCAGAGTTTGCATTTCTAAACCTTTTTGTAAGAGGTGTTCAGATACATGTGCTGTAAACAGCAGAAATTTCATATTTTTGGCGGGCTGCAATTCATTTGAGGTGCGGCTAGGGCGCAGGAAATATCTGCCTTAGCAATAAACTCAGCAATAATTACGAGAACAAGACGAAGAAAGTGAGTGACAAGGTAAAGCAAATACGTGATAACTTGTCTCCAAGGTAATTACGGTGCCGTGCAACCTGGATGACTTCCATCTTTTGGATGAAACCGGTGCGGATTTGATCTTTGTCTCAACCGGAATGTAAGAAACACGATATTCACCGTAGACAGGAAAAGGATGTCATGTAACCGCTGAGGTCATTATTACACGCATAGTCTTCAAGATATAATAACATTCTTTTTTACAAATTGTCTAGATGTGGCATAATAGCAATAGCACATCACGGATTACCCAAGACCTGCTAAACAAAGTTGATCACGTAAGAACGTGGGATCATAAAATTTTGCACTCCAATGGTTTCTCGTGAAGTTCGGTGTTAGATTCACGCGGTACCCCTTCGTCATCGCCGGCTCTGTCTGTTGCAAGGCACTTGAGGAGATAATCCTATCAGATTTGGTGCCATTGGAAATGTAATGCATAGTCGACTACTGCTCTCGCATGTAGGTTTTGTGGTCAACAAATATGGTTGCCATGATCTCTCTCATGCTTATCTCTCTGACCATTTCGAGTAATCTGCTAGAGCAAATTCTTTCGTGACTCAACGATCAGGAGCAATGCAAGAAGACGCCTCTTTATGTAAGATTACACAATTAGATCCACATACTATTTTTTGTAATACACCTTTTCCTTTTCAAGAGCATGATCATTGTTCAATTTTGTGTAGTCCACGGAACCAACTTTATACCACCTTGACGTATGACGTTAACTTGGTGGCCTAATTACTTAAAACTCTTATCTTCTCCATGAGGACATATTTCCCTAACGGCCAGGAATATTGATGTCTCAAGCCATAAGTTGCCACGACACACTTTCCTTCCTTTTGACCGCTTCATATGATATGCTTTCATGTAAAAGAAATCATCATAGCTTCTCATCCGTGGGATTTGTCTGACCATTCATCCATTATGTACCACGGTCACGTACGGGTGATGAAGCATGTCTATATCTTTGACTAAGGGTAGGGATAATTACTGCTGACATACTAGTCTCAGGATATGTGCATATGGAGTCATGGAATACCTAAGTAACAATTACCTGATCTAGGACATTTAGAGAACAGTGGGTAATGTAAAATCGATTCCCGATCAAGCTCCCCCGTTTAGAGGCGGTCATGCCCGATTTGATGTCTCTATGGTAATCATTTACAATTAACACGACGAAAGTGACTAGAGTCGAATTAAGACTAAAGGCAAGGCACAACTATTAATGAATGCCTACTCGGGGATGTAACATAGCATAATAGAATGTCCAAGTGAATACAGAAGATGGATTGGCCTAGGGTATGCCTCATAAGTAAATATATCGGCTATCAAGGTAAGCATTACAACGATGCTTAACATGCAAGTGAATTTTACCGACAATCAAGGTTGCCAGTAGTGGAAGTTAAAATCAAAGGTTGGAAAGCGAATTAATCCTGGTTCACCACCAATGGTTTGTGGCCTACATCCAATCCCCAAGCTTGACTTGAGATTTTCTATGGACTAACTGTTTAGACTTCACGGTGCTAGAAAACCTGAGTTACAAGATAAGAATTGTTTCAAGATACACCTGGGATACCTCAATCCTGTGCTGTGAGCTTTTTAGGCATATTAATGAAGTTATCATTTGATTGACCTACCAGCAGAGATCTGGCAAAAATCTTAATATTTAACATAATAATTTAGATAAACGTTAGTAAGCCTTATGCTCTCCTATAAGTTGTTGGAAGTTATACCTCACCTTACAATTTTGAGGATACTCCACCAAGGTGTCCTTAGTAGATAATACAAGTTTAAAGGACCACAAACTCTTCAATTTGACAATTTCTAAATCAAGACTTTATTTCTCCTCTCTCATGATTCACAGTAGGATTCAGGACATCTCTAGAAAGCTCAAAAAGTTTTAGAGAAATAGAGAGAGAGAAGAGAGAAAGGGAAGAAAAGAAGGAGAAGAAGGAAGTTCGGCCTGGTTCCGACGTTCGACGATCGTCTGGCGAAGTGCTCCTACGTCCCCTCTCACTCACACAGGTTGGAATTCTTGCACAAATTGGTTTTAATCCATGAGAACCTGAAAAAGCACAGATTCTGGAAATTTGTACATGAATCAAGGCTTTGAGCCCATGTTCTTCATTTATATCGATACAAACATGCATAATTCCTTCATGAACGAAACAAAAATCTATGTTTGTATGATTTCCATGCTTTATTAGGACTGATACGGGTTGAACTTTGTTCTAGAATCATCTTAGGAACCTTCTGAAATTTTCTGTAAAACCGGTTTCTGAAACTGTCTGTGCACATGCGTCTGATCACGGAATTTTTATAGACAAACGGATAAGCCAATTGCTTCGAAATTTTGCATGAATAATCTAGACATATCAAACATTCTTAGATAAAATTTTGAGGAATTGTTATAAAATTTTGCCTAGCCAATTATATCCGTGAAGTTTATACAAAATCCAGATTGCGTTTTACAGAAACACAATGTTCAGTAACAGACCTCTGTTCTTTTGCCCATATATCTGCAACGAGTGAAATTGGATGAAATTTGATTCTTTAAAAACCTAACATCCGTGTCTTTCTAACACAACAAATTTCATCGAAATTGGATGACCGAGCACTGAGATATTGCTGTTTTTCTGAGCTTCTGATCTACAGAAACAGGGCTGTTCTGAATGTTATAACAGTTTCTGATTCTGTATTTAATTCTCAGAAAATAAAGAACTAAATTATAAAATAAAAATATATTCTGATTCTACACACACGTGTCTCTATTTTGTAAAAGTTTTAGAATTTTTGGAGAATCAGAAATATTTTTAAAAATTCAGAGAACAGGCCTCTGAAACTGAACAGGTTCTGCAAATCTAAAAATCTGAAATTTTTCAGAAATCAAGAACTTGAACACAAATCTAAACTTTGGAAAATCTGGTTTTTCCTTTTTCGAATTAACGGATTCAAACAAGTTTCAAGCGTCTAGGCTGACCCTTGAGCGCCGGTTCAAGAAGGCCTAAGTCGAAAAGATCTCACTTGTCCACAATAGTTCTAAGAAGTCAGAAAAGCATAATTTGTTAGTTTTAGTAAACTAAGTGGCACGCTCGCGCAACCCGATGTAGTTCGAGGGTTTGATTTCGAATCCCAAACGATTTGAAATAAAATCACGTCTACACCCGGCCACCTTCAAGGCGCCTCTCCCGCTCCCCATTTGTAGCTGGCCAGCACCTCTTGTCGCTCAACCTCGCGGAGCTCCCTTTTGCAGCCCAAGGCAAAGGCCAAGCCCACGCTCAAGCAAGGCCTCTACGGACCAGCTACTAGTAAGTGCCTAACTCGGTCTTTAGTTGTATACTTGCTTGAGATTCAATTCGATACGGGGTTGTAATAACGGAGCATAGTCTCCCCCCGCTTGTAATAACGTGGCTTGGCACACCCACACACGTGCACTCTCTTAGTTGTGCACGATTTTGAACACACACGGGCCTAATCAGCCCCTAATACATAAGTATATACATATACTTTCATTTTTGTAGGGTTTTGCTTAAGTTGGGTGTGTTGTCTTTCAATTCAAGCACTCTCACACACATTGAGCCTTCGCTCTTATTTGAAAGACCCATGTAAGGGCCGACCTATACTATTTGGGTTTCATTTCATGTCGTGTGTGTAAGTCTCTCAATTCAAGCACTCTCACACACATTGAGCCTTCGCTCTTATTTGAAAGACCCAAGTAAGGGCCGACCTATACTATTTGGGTTTCATTTCATGTCGTGTGTGTAAGTCTTTCAATTCAAGCACTCTCACACACATTGAGCCTTCGCTCTTATTTGAAAGACCCAAGTAAGGGACGACCTATACTATTTGGGTTTCATTTCATGTCGTGTGTGTAAGTCTTTCAATTCAAGCACTCTCACACACATTGAGCTTTCGCTCTTACTCCCAAGACCTTAGTCAAGGCCTATTGCATTTATATTTGGGTTTAATTTCATGTCGTGTGCGTAGTACTTCAATTCAAGCACTCCACACATGGGTTTTATAAGTCTCTTTGACACATTGAGCTTTCGCTCTTATTCCCAAGACCTTAGTTAAGGCCATATTGCAATTTATATTTGGGTTTAATTTCATGTCGTGTGTGTAAGTCTTTCAATTCAAGCACGCACCCACATTGAGCCTTCGCTCTTATTTGCAAGACCCGAATAAGGGCTCATATACATACTCTATATACATTTCTCCCTTCGTCATTTATATTTCAAGTCATTTCCCTTCGGTTATTTCCCTTCGGTTATTTCCCTTTGGTTATTTCCCTTCAGTATTGTCTTTACATTCGGGTTTTCCCTTTGGAGTAGCATGAGTTTGCATTGCATCTACGCCATACCACGAGGTAGGACGCATATTGCATCAAAGCAAGTCCCACTGGAATTCGCCCATGTAGTGGAGTGTTCATAACACACAAACTAGGTGGCCCGAAAAGGGATAAAAGGAAAGACTTAGGCACGTGCAAATCCACGTGATCTAAAATATGCAATCGCATCTAAAAGACCCGAATTAGACACCTCGAACCGCTTCGTAGACTTTCTCTCCCAAAACTCAATTTTTTGCAAAGCGTACAGACTGACCCTTGTGCATCGGTGCAAGAAGGTCTGCGACGACAAGAGCTCACTTGCTCATAGTCGCCATGATTAGAAGTCAGTTTTTAATATATCTTCGCTAGCTTAGGTAAGCTAGCTGGCATGCCCTGTTTGCATAAATAGGCCTTAGACACACGGGAGGATCCACTCTGCGCCCTGAAATGGTGAGAAGCGGGGATTTTCGCGCGTCTACAGAGATTGGCATGCCCGATGGGATGTGAGCCTTTCAAAAATCGAGTTTTTAAGTAGAAGTCTTGCGAAAATTTTTAAAAGGTGTCATTTTTAACTTATTTTTCTTTGCTTGTACTTAGGACATTTTGAAAAAGCTTGAAAAGCATGTCAAAATCAAATCCAAGTGAAGTGTCAAGCCAAGGCTCATGCGCATCAAGTTCTCACTCTAGGAGGATTTTGAAAAACAAAATAAAACTAGATGAAATCGAGGATTTCAGAAGGGAGTTTGAGGCCAAAATCGATGCTCTCAGCCAAGAGGCTAAAGTAGGCCATTCATGTTCATCAAATGGTGAACAAAGGCCTAAAAAGAAATCTGAAAAACCTCGCAAGCACAAAGAGGCCTCCGTAATGGAAGGCAACCAATACCACAAGTCCTTCACACAAAAAGACGACAAGAGCTAGTATGTGAAGGACTACGACGACAAGAGCGTACAGATGTCTTTAGCTGTTTCCAGAAACATAAACATACTAGTAATGGATGGAGACATCGACTGTAGGAGCCAGGCACTGACTAGGGCATTTTCCCTGCGCCATCTGGAATATAGAGGATCGTTAATTTGAGGTTGAATCATATCACCAGTTAGATACTCCCAGCGCCCCCTTGCCATTACAACCAGTTCTATTGATCGGGCCCACTAAAGAAAATTCTTTTCATCCAGTTTTAGATTAGTTATTTGAAACCCTTCACTCTTATCCGCTGAATAGGTTTCATTTGTATCACTCATCTTGATTCTTTCCATCAGTCACTGAAGACACTTTTTGTAGATGATCACTCTTTGATTCAGTCACACATAAGGCACATCTAAACCTGAGTATTGGTGCAGGCAAGTACTCTTAATTGAAATTGAATATTGGTACAGGCAAGTAGAACCGATTTCTGTCGATTTCTCTTAGGAAGATATTCAACAACTTATAACTGAAACTGAATAGAATAATCTGAACTGAATAGAATAACCTGAACAATATATGATTTCACACTCCAAATGTGTCAGCCGATTTCTGCAGATTTCTCTTAGAAAGATATTCCACAACTTCTAATGTGTAATCTCAACTAATTGCTTTGAATTTGTAAATTGTAAGAACGATGAATCAAAGACACCAGTTGAGTTCTTTAATCCCACGACTTAATCCAAAAGCTTTGTTAAAGATATCTACTGTGCACGTGTTCAACAAGAACCTGCCCCCTTTTTCTATTGAATTTTCTGTATTTCAGAATTGAAACAAAGCACTGAAAGATAGATTATACTCACGATTTTTTATTGAAACCTCTTAATCTCCCTGTTAATATTCCACGATAACCGAAACTCGGAGTTTAGGCTCTGATACCATATTGATTTCAAGCATAAAATAAGGATAAAAGTGACTGAAATGCAAGACGAGAGATTGTTTCTGGGTTAGGGCAGAAATCGGCTCACACTGTGCAGCCGTCCCCTTCCTTCTTTTTATTCAATCCATACTTAATGAAAAGTAACCCTAATTACACTTTATACTAATCCCTGTTATAACTTAAAAGACCATAATGACCCTACTTAAAAAGAACACGGTTTCTGATGGACCCTAATGAATCTGATCCGATTCATTAGGATCCAAATACATCGCTAAACACACACACTAGCTAGATTTATACTGACTCAACCACACTAGAATTACACAAAACTCAAATAATGTAAAGACGAGACTTGATCTCCAACACACTAGCTCTCCCAAAACTCGATTTTTGCAAAGCGTACAGACTGACCCTTGCGCATCGGTGCAAGAAGGTCTACGACGACAAGAGCTCACTTGCTCACAGTCGCAACGATTAGAAGTCAGTGTTAAATATATCTTCGCTAGCTTAGGTAAGCTAGCTGGCACGCCCTGTTTGCATAAATAAGGCCTTAGACACACGAGAGGATCCGCTCCGAGCCCTGAAAAGGTGAGAGGCGGGGATTTTTCGCACGTCTACAGAGATTGGCAGGCCCGGTGGGACGTAAGCCTTTCAAAAATCGAGTTTTAAGTAGAAGTCTTACGAAAATTTTGTAAAAGGTATCGTTTTAACTTGTTTTCTTTGCTTGTACTTAGGACATTTTGAAAAAGCTTGAAAAGCATGTCAAAATCCAATCCAAGTGAAGTGTCGAGCCAAGGCTCATGCGCATCAAGTTCTCACTCTAGGAGGATTTTCAAAAACAAAATAAAACTAGATGAAATCGAGGACTTGAGAAGGGAGTTTGAGGCCAAAATCGATACTCTCAGCCAAGAGGCTGTAGTAAGCGATTCATGTTCATCAAACGGTGAACAAAGGCCTAAAAAGAAGTCTGAAAAACCTCGCAAGCACAAAGAGGCCTCCGTAATGGAAGGCAACCAATACCACGAGTCCTTCACACAAAAGGACTGTAAAGCCCTACAACAATTGCTGAAAGGGCAGAATAAAGAGAAAAGAAGCTACGCCCTGTCTGATTTCCTTCCTATGGATTACGAAACAGATAGTGACGATGAAATACCGAACTTCCATCGGTATGATGGCATGGGAGACCCTAGGTCTCACTTGCAGCTTTTCTCACGTCGAGCCCATAAAAAGAAAAAGGACTCGATGAAATGGGTGTATTGGTTCCCTTTATCCCTTAAAGGCACAGCTGCCAAATGGCTGGCTTCCTACGACTTAAGCCAGTTCGCTACTTTTAAAGAGTTAGCGAACTGCTTCATGCAAAGATTTGCACACAACGTAGAAGTCACGCCAACCCTGAATAACTTAAGGGATACAAAGCAAGGCATGAACGAAGACGTACATGCCTTCATTATAAGATGGAGGTCGCTTTTAGGCCAAGTGCGAGAGCCCATATCCGAAGGATGCGTAGTAATGCTCATCCTGGATAATTTTAAAAGCGAGTTAAAAACCCTTCTCTCGCTCCATGAGATTTCAACTTTCCATAAGTTGATAAAAAAGGCTTCCCTTTTCGAAACCAACTTGCGAAAAGGGACATACGATCACTTGTGGAAAGGAAGTGCCGTTCCAAAAACCCGCTTGGAAAAGCCCATCGCATATGGGCTACCCACGACGGACAAAGGGGCAAAGCCCCATAAAATCGCCAATGTCCGGGTGGATCCAGGCGTGGCGGGCACTTTCAAAAATTTTGAAAAGTTAGAAAATAAGAGGGAGCGAAATTTTCAAAAACCGGTTGAAAAACGGGAGTATACTCCACTGGGGCAGCCTATGTCGGAGGTCCTATACCTCCTACTTGCCCAGGGCATGATAAAACTCCCTGAAATCCTTGAAGGAGTCACTTCCAAAGGGGGTATTTAAACCGATTTTGTAAGTATCATCGGCTCAAAGGCCATGATACCAAACGCTGCTTCTCCCTCTTAAATAAAATTGAGAACTTGATAGCAGAAGGCCGGCTCCAGGTCACTGCGGAACCTGAGCCACCTCAAGCTATCTTCAAGGAACCCTTTCCCAAACACGCTAGTGGCAGTGGGAAAGGAAAGGAGGTATGTACCCTCACCATTTCCAAGGAACTAGCGCAAAAACCAGAACCTGGTCGACCTACTTGTGCACCCATTCTTGTACTATATAAGAAGCCCGCCCAAGTCGTCATTCGGGGACCACCAAAAGTGGAAACGCCGGTAAAACCAGTTTTAAAAATCCAAGGTTCTCCTCAGCTCATCCTTAGAGCCAAATTTAGCGCGAACCCTAGGCTGGTCGTGGGGGAAGTCACTAGATTCGGGAGGATCTATCAACCCCCGCACCTTCAAGGTGCTCAAAAGGTGGTCAGTGTGCCTAGCCCCTCAAAAGCATGTATCCCTAGTGTTCTGCCAAAAGGAGATAAGGACAAAGTCATCCTAAATCCTTATGACTTTGAAAACCACCTTTCAAAGATTCCTATTCACATGTCTATCCTAGAGCTTATAAAAACTTCGCATAGGCATAGACTTATATTAGAGAAAATTCTAGAAAGGGCCAAGGTTGATTCGAACATAAGTCCAGAATCCTTGTCTGCCCAAGTGGCTTTATTAGGAGCAAAATCGCCCATCACTTTCTCGAAAGATGATGTAGATAGACCCTACGAAACCCATAACCAGGCCCTGCATATCGAGGTGGTTCTAAATAACCACTCTCTGGACAGGTGCCTAGTCGATGGTGGAGGAGGGCTCAACATCCTTCCACTTCATGTGGCATACAAAATCGGAGTCACCTTAACTTCAGTGAACCCAAGCCCCATCGTTATCACTGGATACGATGGGAATGCGTCTAGACTTTTAGGATCCATCGAACTCCCAATGGAAACGGGAGGGATCGAACACACGGGGGTGTTCCATGTCTTGGACATCCACCCCCATTATAACCTGTTGCTGGGAAGGCCCTGGATACACAGTTTGTGTGCTGTGCCATCCACCTTCCACAGGTGTGTCAAGATCCCTTTTAGGGACCAGGTCGTAGTGATCCTAGGTGAGAGTCACCCACAGCTTCAGGGGATCATAAACTCCCCTTGTTTATCAAGCTCCCAGGCCCATGAGGCTAACCTGGGGCAAATTATGGTTGAGCCACCTCGGCTCGTGTTAAACAACCCTAGGAAGGTTGTATGTGTGAAGGGGCCGCCCAAAGCAGGCCCCCTCCCGACTTTAATCCTTCTAGGAAAACCCAAGCGTTCCCTATTTCCAAAGCCCCTGGACAAGAGGCCATATGAGCACAATATGGACGATAGCATGTTCCAGGACCACGACTTATATGAAACCTTTTCAAAAAATAAAAAGCCGTGGAACATGTTGTTGAACATGGGCTACACGCCCTACAAGAGTCTAGGGGTGCAGAACCAGGGTCTCCTAGAGCCCATCCTTCCTAGGGCCAACCCAAGCCGATATGGGATCGGCTATACTTCCCGAATACCGCCAGAGCCACCCCCTGTGACCACCTGGGTCAAGGGTGCCCCGGAGCCTGCCTTAGAAGAGACCTACGATTTAGATCTCCTATTCCGAGTCTAACCCGTAGTGTTTTCCTTTTGTAGGTATGACGGAAGATCCCTTTTCTAAAAATACAAAAACATTTAAAAAACTTAAAATCAAAAAAATCGAAAAACAAGATCAACCAAAAACAATGGAAAAACAAAAACTCAAAAAAAGAGTGCTTTGTATAGTTCCCAAAGTTCTTGTTTTACAAAAACCCAAAAAAATCGAAAATTTGGAAAATACCAAAAAGATTTTGTACATAGCTGCTCCTGGTAGGGCTTTGGCAAAAGAAAAGGATTTCGAAAGAAACGTCGTCTGCATAGCCAGACCAAAAATTTCGAAATCACTTAAAAATCCAAGTACGAAACTAGGTCAGTTTGAAAACCACGCATCAAATTCCCTCGGGTCTATAGCCCACGAGAATAATCAAAGCCCAGAAGTGGATCCCCTTGAGGAAGATCCCACTTCTGAGCTCCCAGAATTTTATAGAATTCTCGATTTTGAAAAACCTTCCCAATCAGTAGGAGGAGATTTCATAGAGGTAAACCTAGGGGATGATTCCAATCCCAAAACCATCAAAATAGGCGCATGCTTGCATGAAACTGAAAGGTTAGCATTCATTGCATTTCTACGAACCTATTTAGATGTGTTTGCATGGACGTATGAAGACATGCCGGGCATAGATCCCAGCATTGTCGAACATCGTCTTCCCTTAGATGCAGGTGTAAAACCCATAAAGCAGAAGCTTAAGAAAATACACCCGAATGTACACACGCAAGTCAAAGAGGGTTTAGAAGATCTGCTAAAAGCCGGATTTATAAAACCCATTGCGTATTCTGATTGGTTATTTCTTTCATCATTTTAAAGCTTCCATAAAATTTTGGTACCGAAATAATTCGTTTAGTGCCTTTTTCCTTTGAAAACCCAAAATTACCAAAATACCCTTAGTCACAAAATACCCAAAATATGATCGTCACACAGGCAGGTGCTACATCTCATGATATGGCATATTCCCTTTGACAGTACTATACCCTTGACATGTGCGGGTCCACCTTTGGCCTTGAGCAAATATTTAAGCCCAAATGGTATTTTTCGATCATTAGGAATCTTTATCGCATTGTTAGCGATCTAGTTGCCTATCTTGAGCGTTTTCAAAATCGTGATAAACATTGCTTCTTCATATATATGGCATATTTTTTTTTCTCAATAGCAAATCTTTTAAATCAAAAAAAAATCAAAAAAGGAGGATGTACTTTCAAAAAAAATTTTCCAACCGAAATAGCATTCTCAAAGAATACATGGTTTAATATGTAAAACCTCTATATTCTAAAAGGTTTTTAAAATAGTAATGTAACGTGTCTTGTGCAAAATAAATATAAAAAGTGAATAAGCAAATTTTGAAATAGTTTTAAAATTCATGATTATAAAAGTATCTGTGAGTATTTTCTTTTAATCGATATAAGGTAACGTACTTAACATTTATCTTCGTATAGTTTTTTTTTTTTTTATATATATCTTCTTAAAACTTTAACGCTTCAAGATTGTAGAATGACTTCGTCATACTTTTCACACTTATAGCACTCTGATTGTTGTTTATTTTTGCGCTACTTTCTACTTGGTTGTTTATCTTTTTCAGTGCTTTAATATCTTTGTCATTTTCTCTAATTTGTTCAATAAAAAATATAAAAAAAAAAAAAAAAAGACTATCTTAAAAATATTATTGAATTTTTTTTTTTTTTTTCATTTTTTTTTTTTTTTTTTTTTTTTTTTTTTTTTTTTTTTTTTTTTTTTTTTTTTTTTTTTTTTTTTTTTTTTTTTTTTTTTTTTTTTTTTTTTTTTTTTTTTTTTTTTTTTTTTTTTTTTTTTTTTTTTTTTTTTTTTTTTTTTTTTTTTTTTTTTTTTTTTTTTTTTTTTTTTTTTTTTTTTTTTTTTTTTTTTTTTTTTTTTTTTTTTTTTTTTTTTTTTTTTTTTTTTTTTTTTTTTTTTTTTTTTTTTTTTTTTTTTTTTTTTTTTTTTTTTTTTTTTTTTTTTTTTTTTTTTTTTTTTTTTTTTTTTTTTTTCAGTCGCTTCAGAACATACATGATTAGGGAAGTACATACACACAAGATGCAGCGCGCATTATACATACATGTATAAATTTTTACATTACCTTGATATATATATATAAATACATCATATAATATAAATATATAAAAGATAAAGATACATATATATAGTTTATACATACTTATAATATATATGTTTTCTTCAAAAAATATTTTTCTTCACATATATGTTTTTTTTTTCTTTTTTCTTTTTTCTTTACATGTTTTTTTTAAAAAAAATGTTTAGGGGGAAATGCGCGAAATGGCGTGCAGGTTGAAACGTAATGCAACAAATATTTTTTTCATTGATACATATAAATAGCTTTTACAACAATGTAATAAGATGACCGAAAAGACCAATACGTTGATGCACATTTTTTCCAACCAATTTTTTTACATTGCCGCAGTTTCATATTATTTTAGCGCGCGCGCCGCGCGAAAAAAGTTGAGCAAGATTTGCACAGCTATACCAGCATATATATTGTGTAGAAGTGCTATGGTGAGATACAGGCATTTCAGGCTATTAGCAGTACAATGAGCAGCGCAAAAGCATCTATACAGTTGACCAACCGGGGTAATATTACTGATATATGTTGGATATATCATCCTCCTCGTATTGTTACATTGTCTTGTTGACAAAGATTATCTAGCGCCGCCGCTGATTATTTTCACGGCCGGTGAAGTGCATACATGTATTTTATCAGACTTTCTTTTTACTGGCAGAGATTCCTATTTCTACCGTTTTTTGCGGTATCACCGGTTATTTATCAATCGAGAATGTCATCCCGGACATGTGATTCGAAACATCTACGAGCAACATGTTACACAAGTTGACGCAAACCGCTATCCGCCTTTACATACAACACCCGGATAGTGGTGTTTATATTGTTGTGCGTTTATGTTCTACCAAGGCCAGCTTTCTTTTTACTGTATTACGTGATTCAAAAATATTTTTTTTAAGATTCGTGCTACATATATCGATATACATACTTTTTTATATATGTTTTTTTTTATTTTTTTTTTTTTTTTTTTTACGTACAAATTTTTTATAAAACAAGATAGCGGAATATATATTCGCGACCATACCGATCGCATAAATGAACTAATATTAAAAAATATTAGGAGTCGCCATATTTTTTTACATACATTACATATATGAAAAATATATATGATATGCTACATATTTTTTACATATACAAAAGATAAAAATATAACATACATATATGACGACTGAAAGATGGTGTTTATTTTTTTTTACAAGTGCCTACATATGTAGAGGTAAAGTGTGTGTGTGTAGAAACCGGGGGGGGGGGCTCGGGGGCCAAGCACTATGCGCTGCGATCAGGTAACTCCTGGCCCTTGATACATTTGACGACCTCCATTAATTAATATGTGCCAATTATCATCGATTGAAAATATCTGTTTTACCCATTTAGTAGAAAATATGAAAAATAAATTCATCTAAAGCTTCCAACGGAAAAAGTATTCATATCAATCGATTTATGAGCAAAAGATATGCGCTAATTCAGCCATTACATTACTCATTTAACCCCTCTATAATAATTGTTGTTTGCCACTTGCAACAAGTGGTAGTAAAATTGCTAATACAATAAGTCAGCCATAATGAGCTGTTTCGGCTTTCTTCAACGGGTGTAAGTTCCATCAATCAAATCAATCATAACACATCAAGGCTAATCTAACACAATTATTCGTAATTTCATCAACGATCATTAACCCTATCTTTTCAGAAGTTGGTAGTAGGATTATGCAAATTGGGACCAAACTCCAAGGATCTTCTGTCCTTCTTCCATTTTTTTCTTCAAAACTTTAATTTTCTTATTTTTGGGATTTTTGATCATTTTATTTTATGTTTTTTATCCCACACATTTAGCTAAAAATGGTGTGAAAATTTATACACCTAATACATTTAAATGGACCGATTATATGCTCAAACTTAGCCTCTCTTCAAACAATTGCGCGCAAAGTCAATATAAAATCATCACCATTATCCTAAATGTTACATCAAACAGTGAATGAATTCTTTTTTAGGTGTTAAATGAACAACAATTCACCACAGATTATGTGGGATACATCAAAATACGTTTTTCATGAAGGTACAAAGCTGTAGCGTAGTACATATGTTCTAAAAAACAACACTCTTACTCAGCTTAATACGAATTATTAGAATGATCAACTAAGAGTGCTTTTTATTTCAATCAAATGCAAAAAAGATAGTTTTTTTTATTGTTAATCATCTTATTTTCATTGGGAAGATACATTGATGCGCGCGCGAACTACAGAATCAAATCATTAATAAAGTCTTGACCATGTTCACGAGTGTGAACGTACAAAAACCGAAAGAATAATACTATTGCCAGAATATAGCGTAGTGTGACCATTTCCTTCCTCATGTAAATAATGTCTCTAGCCACCTTATTTGGGACAGAATCAATGAACATGAATAATGTTTGTAACTAAACCAGGCTCAATCAAATGAAGATTGCATGATAAGACATTAAATATTAAGAGGCGTCAAATTTAAAATTCTTACCTCTTCTACAGTATTGAATCCGGCTAAAGATGATCCAAGATGGTAGAGAACCGAGCGATCCGGTTGAGAAAATTCGAGCTATGAGGATGAATTAATACTTTTGTGCCGAAGTACACAAAGATTATTAAAGAAGAAGGGATTCCAAAGAATGTACTATCATTTTCTCAAGTAAGAGGAAGCTGTATGCCATACAAAAAAAAAATGATCTTCAAGCGTCCAAAATGTGTGTGTAATGTGGGGGGGGGTAAATGCGAGGCACACGAAAACGGCAGCACCACCACTATGGCAGACTTAAGACGATATGCCGTTCAGTTTGAGACAAAAGGCGTCCTAAAGAAAAAGAAAGGAAGGAGAGCATATTAGATTTGTAATAGGTAGAGCCAATGACAAAAGCTCTTCCGATAGTTCCAGAGAACGAAGAAGCCTATCTTTGGTCTCATGGCTCCAAGGAGATATAGCGTATGTCTAGTAGAGGTTGGGAACTAATTCGAGGTATATAGAATTACTAGAATTGTAGAATCTCCAAAATATTTTAATTAATGATGATTATATGCATATTTTATTTTTTTGTTAATTAATTGCATTCGGCTATGAAAAAAAAGAGGCTCACAAAAATATTACTTATTCTTCTGAACAGGGGGAGGAGAATCTGACTCTATTGGTAAACAAAGTTCTCTGTTAAATTTAATGATTCAATATGAGATTAATGAGCTTAAGATAAGAAGAATGCAGACCTTAGATCCTTATTGATGCTAACTCATCGGGTTAACATCAACTCACTCCTTACATGATCACACATCCATATCCTTACATTGGCTCATCATGTAAAGTAATTTGTGTACCAAAAAATGAAGCAGATGCATAAACGAGACAGGTGACTTACCCAAAGTAGTGTCCATAAAAATGGAACTAAGCTGTGCCACTTATCTCAGAACCTACATTGATCTCAAGGTGGCAAGATTGTCTAGTCACACAAAGAGAATGGAGCTGGAAAGGGAAGAGTGGACTATTGCTATAGAGGAAGGAAGAGGATATTTACAGAGGGAGAGACCATGAGACTCCAGCTTTTAAAATATCTTCTAACCCTTCTTTTACTTGGGAGTGGATATCAGGATGAATTTTCCTAAGTTTTTGTTTTACGGGTTTGATTTGGGGGTCTAATGGCAACTGATGCTCTACCACACGAGGATCTAAACCAAGCATATCCTCATAAGTCCATGCAAACACGCCTATATAGTCTTTTAAGAATGCAATGAAGGATGCTTTCTCATGCTCATGCAAACAAAGACCTATCTTGACTTTCTTTCGATTTGACTCATTCCCTAAGTTGACTTCCACAAAATCTCCCCCTATGGCACTAGAAGGTTTATCCAAGTCTAGGACTTTATGGAATTCAGGCAGGCTAGAGGCGAGATCATCCTCATGAATGAGGGGATCCTCCTTTTCGCCTTGATCATTTTCAAGCATCTTTGTCTCTAAGAAAATATCAAAAGAAGACATTTTTGAATCTAAACCTTTCTGTTTTTGGGAAATAAACATTTTTTTTTAGTTTTCATAATTTTCTATTTTTTTGGATTTTTGAAAACAAACAGAAGGGGAAACCAGCATTTTTTTGGATTTTTGATAATTTTCACCATAAATAACAAAAGGGGAAACAACTAAATCTTTGGAAATCAAACATTTTTTTGGGTTTTTGGGTTTTTGTAGATTTTTTTGGTTTTTAGAAATATATATTTTTTTTGTATTTTTCTCAAAAGAGGGATCTTCCATCAAACCTGCAAAGAAAACGCTATGAATTAGACTCCAAATAAGATGTCTAAACCATAGGTCTCGGTTTTAGCGGGTTCTAAGGCACCCTTAACCCAATTGGTTTCGGGTGGTGGCTCGAGTGGTATGGATAGGCTATATCCTAAACCATGGCGTCCTATATTTGGCATAGGTATAATAGGCTCTAGTTTTATTTGGCCTTGAACCCCCAATCCTTGGTAAGGAGTATATCCCATATTTAGCAACATCTTCCAAGGTTTTTTGAATTTTGAAAATTTTTGATATAGAGGATGATTTTGGAAAGATGAATCATCTATGGCAGGTTTACTTATCCTAATGGTTCTTTTGGGAAGATGGAGGGATTTGGAAGGTTTTGACTTGCCTAAAATACGGACTACTCTCATTTTGGAAGGTTTGGCTATTTCAGGGAGGTTTATTTTGGCAGTTTCCCGATTGGTCTTTACTTTCTGGTTTGGCTCCCTTGATATACAAGGAAAGGTTTGTATTCCATTTAATTGGGGATGGTCTTCTCCAAAAACAACCACTACCCGATTTTTCCATGGGATTTTGAGACATCTATGGAAGGTGGATGGGACGGCTCTAAGAGAGTGTATCCATGGTCTTCCTAATAATAGGTTGTAATGGGGATTTATATCCAAGACATGGAATAATCCCTCGTGAGGTATTGGTCCGACTTTCATGGGTAACTTTATGGAGCCTAAGGGGTTGGATGGGTTCCCATCATATCCTGTAATGGTTATGGGACTCGGTTCAAGCATAGAGGTAGAGATTCCTATTTGGAAAGCCACATGGAGGGGGAGGATATTAAGGCCTCCTCCTCCATTGACTAGGCATTTACTAATAGGGTAGCCGTTTAACACAACTTCTATATGGAGTGCTTGGTTATGGATCACATCATACTTTCCCAAATCATTCTTTGTGAATACAATGGAAGTTTTTGCAAAGACGGGAGAAACTAAGGTAGATAGGGATTCAGGGGATATGGTAGTGTCGACTCTAGTCTTCTCTAAAATCTCCTCTAGGACTCGTCTATGCTTGGGAGAAATTTTTATCAATTCCAAGATAGACATGTTTATGGGGAGTTTAGAAAGATGCATTTCTAGGTCATAGGGGTTTATTACCACACCCTTTTTATCGACACCCTGGGATGAGTTTGGTATGCATGCTTGTGGGGGGCCTGGTAGAACGACCACTCCCTTGCTTGTTTGTTTTGCTAAGTGTGGGGGTTGATAGATCCTCCTTGATCTAGTCACTTTCTCTACACTATCCCTAGGGCTCGTTCCTATTTTGGCTCTAACTTGGTGTCTCGGGATACCTCGAATCACTACCAAGGCTTTAGCCGGGGGCGGGTTTCTAAGCACTCCCCGGATCACTATTGCTTGGGCATTTTTTATTTCGAGAAAGTATGGTGTGTGAGGTGTGGGATGCATGATATGCACTGCATGATTGGAGTGTGATAGGGAGCATACCTCTTTTTCCTTCTCACTTGTACTAGCGTGGTTAGGGAAGGGTTCTTTAAAAATGGCCTGGGGTGACTCCGGCTCTTCAGACACGTGCAACTTACCTTGCTCGATCAAATCCTTTATCCTATTCTTCAGGGCGTAGTAGTGTTGGGTATCATGGCCCTTGAGCCTATGATATTTACAAAACTTGTTTAAAAACTTATCTTGGGGTGGTGCCCCTTCGGGAATCTCTGGGAGTGTTGTGAGACCTTGTGCCAATAGGATGTCTAGGACCTCTGTGAGTGGTTGTCCTAGGTTAGTGTACTCCATTCTTTCAAATCTCTTTTTATTTTTTTGTTTTTTTTCGAAATCTTTTTGCCCTGAAGGTTTTGAGGGTCCTGCTGAACCTTGCTCTACTCGAACATTAGCCACTTTTGGTACTTTTATCCCTCCCTCTGGTGCATGTGGCCCATATGCCCCAGGTTTTTCAAACTTTCTTAGAAAACTTTTTCCTTTCCACAAATCTTCATAAGTTCCCTTTTTCAAATTAGTCTCGAAGAGGAAAGCTTTCTTGATCAATTTTTGGAAAGTAGAAATCTCATGTAAGGAAAGGAGGATTTTCAAATCAGTTTTGAAATTGTCTAGGATGAGCATCACTACACACCCTTCGGAGATAGGTTCTTTGACTTGCCCCAGGATTAATCTCCATCTAACGATGAACGCGTGGGCGTCTTCGTTAGGGCCTTGTTTGGTGTCCCTCAATGTATTTAAAGTGGGAGTAACTTCAATATTGTGCAAAAATCTTTGTATAAAACAGTTGGCTAATTCTTCAAAATCGGTAAACTGGCTTAAGTCATAAGAGGTCAACCATTTTGCAGCACTTCCTTTTAGAGAATGAGGGAACCAATAGACCCACTTAGAGGAGTCTTTTTTCTTTTTATAGGCACTTCGGGAGAAAAGTTGGAGATGAGACCTAGGGTCTCCATTTCCATCATAACGGTGGAAGCTGGGTATCTCATCATCACTATCGGTTTGGTAGTCGAAAGATAGGAAATCTGATAAGGCATAGGACTTTTTCTCATGTTTTTGGTTTTTCAAAAGTTGATGTAGAGCCTTCCGATCTTTCATGGTGAAGGATTCGGGCTCAAGTTCTTCTTCAATTTTGGAAACGATCCTAGGCTTCCTAGAGTGGTTTGATTTCCTATTAGTTTTGGTTTTCCTATCATGGGAAGAGCAGGATTCGACTACTTCAGCTTCTTGGCTTAAAGCGTCGATTTCTTCTCTTAGTACCTTTATTCCCTCCCTTAGGGCAGCGAACCTGTCTCCTTTTGAAAAGCTTTTTGAAATTTTGTTCGAGCAGCGACTGGTAGGGCGGGAGACCCGACTGGATACCTCACAAGATCCTTCTGAGCTCGACATGATCAACCTGTGAATGGAATCTTATCACAAATCTAAAAATTTAGTTAGTATCACGGATTCAAACAAGTTTCTAAGACTCAAGTCCCACCGGGCGTGCCAAATCTGTAGACGTGATTTTATTTCAAATCGTTTGGGATTCGAAATCAAACCCTCGAACTACGTCGGGTTGCGCGAGCGTGCCAATTAGTTTACCAAAACTAACAAATTCTGATTTTCTGACTTCTAAGAACGATTGTGAACAAGTGAGATCTTTTCGACTTAGGCCTTCTTGAACTGGTGCTCAAGGGTCAGCCTAGACGCTTGAAATTTGTTTGAATCCATTAATTCGAGAAAGGAAAAACCAGGTTTTCCAAAGTTTCAGATTTGTGTTTAAGTTCTTGATTTCTGAAAATTTTCAAATTCTTAGATTTGCACAACCTGTTCAGTTTCAGAGGCCTGTTCTCTGAATTTTTAAAAATATTTCTAATTCTCCAAAAATTCTAACAGAATAGAGACACGTATGTGTAGAATTAGAATATATTTTTATTTTATAATTTAGTTCTTTATTTTTTGAGAATTAAATACAGAATCAGAAACTGTTATAAAATTCAGAATAGCCCTGTTCTTGTGAATCAGAAGCTCAGAAAAACAGCAATATCTCAGCACTCAGTCATCCAATTTCGATAAAATTTGTTTTAGAAAGATACGGATGTTAAGTTTTCAAAGAATCAAATTTCATCCAATTTCACTCAGTGGTTGCAGAGATATGGGCAAAAGAACAGAGGTCTGTTACTGAACGTTCTGTTTCTGTAAAACGCAATCTAGATTTTGTATAAACTTCACGGATATAATTAGCTAGGCAACAGTTCATAACAATTCCTCAAAATTTTATCTAAGAACTTCTGATATGTCTAGATTATTCATGCAAAATTTTGAAGCAATTGGCTTATCCGTTTGTCTATAAAAATTCCGTGATCAAACGCGTGTGCACAGACAGTTTCAGAAACCAGTTTTACAGAAAATTTCAGAAGATTCCTAACGTGATTCTAGAACGAAGTTCAACCTGTATCAGTCCTAATAAATCATGGAAATCTTCTAAACATGGATTTTAATTTCGTTCATGAAGGAATCATGCATGTTTGTATCGATATAAATGAAGAACATGGGCTTAAAGCCTTGATTCAGGTACAAATTTCCAGAATCTGTGCTTTTTCAGATTCTCATGAATTAAAACCAATTTGTGCAAGAATTCTAACCTGTGTGAGTGAGAGGGGGTGTAGGAGCACTTCGTATAGACGCGCGAAAATCCCCGCCTCTTTGCCTCTTTCGTGGCTTGGAGTGGATCTTATCGTGCGTCTAAGGCCTTGATATACAAACAGGGCGTGCCAGCTAGCTTACTTAAGCTAGCGAAGATATATCAATACTGACTTCTAAACGTGGCGACTGTGAGCAAGTGAGCTCTTGTCGTCGCAGACCTTCTTGCACCGATGCGCAAGGGTCAGTCTGTACGCTTTTGCAAAAATCGAGTTTTAGGGAGAAAGTCTACGAAACGGTTCGAGGTGTCTATTTCGGGTCTTTAAGATGCGATTGCATGTTTTAGATCACGTGGATTTGCACGTGCCTAAGTCTTTTCTTTTATCCCTTTTTGGGTCGCCTAGTTTGTGTGTTATGAACACTCCACTACATGGGCGAATTCGAGCGGGGGTTGCTTCGATGCAATATGCGTCCTACCTCGTGGTATGGCGTAGATGCAATGCAAACTCACGCTACTCCAAAGGGAAAACCCGAAATGTAAAGACAATGCTGAAGGGAAATAACAGAAGGGAAATAACCGAAGGGAAATAACCGAAGGGAAATAACCGAAGGGAAATATGTATATATCTTATGTATATGAGCCCTTACTCGGGTCTTGCAAATAAGAGCGAAGGCTCAATGTGGGTGCGTGTTTGAATTGAAAGACTTACACACACGACATGAAATTAAACCCAAATATAAATTGCAGTATGGCCTTGACTAAGGTCTTGGGAGTAAGAGCGAAGGCTCAATGTATGTGAGAGTGCTTGAATTGAAGTACTACACACACGACATAAATGAAACCCAAATATAACTGCAATATGGCCTTGACTAAGGTCTTGGGAATAAGAGCGAAGGCTCAATGTGTGTGAAAGTGCTTGAATTGAAAGACTACTCACACGACAAGAAATGAAACCCAAATAGTATAGGTCGGCCCTTACTTGGGTCTTTCAAATAAGAGCGAAAGCTCAATGTGTGTGAGAGTGTTTAAATTGAAAGACTTACTCACACGACATGAAATGAAACCCAAATAGTATAGGTCGGCCCTTACTTGGGTCTTTCAAATAAGAGCGAAAGCTCAATGTGTGTGAGAGTGTTTAAATTGAAAGACAACACACCCAACTTAAACAAAACCCTTCGGAAATGAAATATATACGTACACTTATATATTAGGGGCTGATTAGGCCCGTGTGTGTGCAAAATTGTGCACGACTAAGAGAGTGCACGTGTGTGGTTGTGCCAAGCCACGTTATTACAAGCGGGGGGAGACTATGCTCCGTTATTACAACCCCGTATCAAATTGAATTTCAAGCAAGTGTATGATTAAAGACCGGGTTTAGAAACTTACAAGTAGCTGGTCCGTAGAGGTCTTGCTTGAGCGTGACCTTGGCTTTGGGCTGCAAATGGGAGCTCCGCGAAGGTGTGTGACCAAGAGTGCTGGCCGGCTGCAAATGGGGCGCGGGATGGACGCCTCGAAGGGGACCGGTGGCAAGTGGGCGGCGCCTCCAAGTAGGGAGTTTAGAGTGGCTGACTAAGTGGGTCTTAGGGTCACTAGGGAAGTTAGGGACTTAGGGAAACTGGACCTAAAAGGTGAGTTAGTGGGAAGGCCAAATAGGACACCTAGGGGGGGGGTCGGCCGAATGGGAGATGGTGGCTGAGTAGTGGCCAGCCACTTGGGTTATCCTAGGTTCGGCTAGGCTTAGGTGGTGGCGGCAAAGAGGCTGAGCTAAGGGGAAGATGGGTGGCTAAGAGTGGAGAGGTGGTAGAGAGTGGTTTTGAGGGAGTTAGGGGGACTTACCGAATGGGAAGGAGTGGCGGCAAAGGTGGCTGTCGGCTGGTGGAAGATGGGAGAAAGAGAGGGCCCGGCTGAGTGAGGGGGTGGTGTCCGGCTGGGGGGGCAGTGATGGTGGACGGAAGAGGGAGAGTGGCGGAGCAGGTGGCGGCTGGTGGAGCTGGAGCTGTTGGGAAGACGGGTGAGAGATGGGAGAAGGAGAGGGCCCGGCTGGGTGGTGGAGTGTGGTTCCCACTTGGAAAACCCGCCCACAATGGGGGGGGTTTAAATAGGGGATGGGTAGGTCGGTTAGGGCTGGGTTGTGGGTAGTGGTTAGGTGGTTTAGGTAGGGTAGTATGTAGATAAGGTGGGCTGGATGGGATTGGGCCAGATATTTTAAAACTAGGTGTTTGGGAAAATCGTGGGCTAAGGGTGGTTTAGGGCTAGGTTAGGTGGTTGGGTTTTAGGGTGAGGTTTAGTGAGCTAGGTTAGGTGGTTTAGGCTAGGTTTAGGCTAGGATTAGGGAAATTAATCTAGGTTTAGGGAAGGATTAGGGGAGTGGGTTAGGTGATTAGGTTGGGATTAGGCCGGGATTAGGGAAGTGGGTTAGGTGATTAGGTTCAGATTAGGGGTGGATTAGGGGTTTAGGCTAGGTTTAGGCATTTTTGGCTAGGTTTAGGTGATGGAGCTCCCTTAGCATGGCCCATAGACCTTGATCACCCCATGTTGGTGCAGCCCTAGGTTAGGTTTTAGCTAATTACAAGCTTAAACCCACTCAATTAGGCTAAACCACAAGATTAAACCCAAACTTGACACACAAGTCAAGCTTAATACAACACTCTTGATATTTATCACCCCCACTCTCTCTCATGCCCAATATCCCACGTGAATTTCAAGTGGGCCCCACCTCCATTTATGAGAAGGTGATGTGGGCCATGGATATGGATATTGGATTGGATCTCTGGATCCAAATCCAAATCCAAGTCCACATATGGGTTTGGATTGGGATCTGGATATATATGGTCCAGATCCAATCCAAACTGAACTCTGACTCCTTCGAGCTGGGTTCGAAACGGACGATTCGTGCGGGGCCTGACAGCATCAGTACTCCGTCTGCGTTGGGTCTTCGCCAACATGGTCGTCCGCCTCCGTTTCTGCTTTCCGGAGATGACTTCAAATGATATTTTGGTAAGAACAGGGTCTTGGACGTTCGAGATCCTGGGATGTGAATTAGATGCAAGAGATGTTGTGCCGGGCTTGACAGGTGCTCCGGTTCCGGGCTCTTCATGGCTCTCCTGGTCCTGTCTTGATCGGGCCAAGCCACTTCGGGGTTTCAAAACATGTTTTAAAAGGGTTTTCAAAAGCTATATCATATGTTTTTGAAAGATAAAGTTTAAAACATATATACAGGGTTTGTTTGGAAGGCTCCTGGGTTTCCAAACTCAAAAATGGCCCTTTGGGGCTGCTTGTATAAAACCAGATTCGTTTAAGAAATTCGTGGGATTTCGGGGTGTTTACAGTCGGGCGATCGTCGGACGTCGGAACCAGGCCAGACTTCCTTCTTCTCCTTCTTCTCTTCCTTTCCCTCTCTCTCTCTCTCTCTATTTCTCTAAATTTTCGGACTGAATGTTCTTGTGTGCTGGTCCTCCCCTTTTGCATCCTCCTTCAGGCTCCTTTTATAGGCCAAAAGATGCCTCTTAGGTGTAACATTGGGCAAGGCAAGTTTCCTTGCTGAATTTAACGAAAAAGGCATGTTATTGTTGTAAAAAATCAGAACTTGGAAAGTTTTGCTAGGGCTGCCATGAGGACCATGTTGATTTGGAAAGTTAAGGAACTGCTAAACTCTGCAGTTCATGTTGAATTTGGAAAGAAGCTGCTCATTAGCTGTGAGATATGTGCCTTACATTTTCCTCCTCTTTCTTGTTGTTGAATTAGGCCAGAATTTGAAAGGCAAGTCTTCTTACTTAATCTTGCTGACAGCTTGCCCATTCCTATTTCTTCTGCCTCTTAATTTCCTGATGCACTAAATGTTTTCTTGTATCTAATGTCTCTTCTTGATTTTGCAGGAATGCTAAAATACTGGCATCAGTGGATTCTTCATGTGACGAACCAGGGCTGCTTCAATATGTTTCCCTTCCTTAGGTATCGTGACCATCATGCTCATCTGATTCTGGTTTCCCTTATGTAACACTGCACGCATTATGTTTTTTGTTCTGTTGATTTTGCAGCTTGTGTGGGCGATGATTTTGTACCAGTTGCATAATAGGCTGATGAGGACGAGTTCCTTCAGCTCAGCCTCAGTAAATTCAGTTCAGTCAGCATCATGGAACTCATGCACATCCAGTTCTTCTTTAACTTCATGTGTCTACAAGAATTCACTACATGCTAAAACTGGTCTAGATATGACTTGTTGTATTGTATTTCAAGATGCACTTTGACAAGCTAATAGGAACACCTTTGTACAGCTCAGCCAGCTTAGCAATCGAACTGGATAAAACTGCATGTTTGCTGTGAAAGTGGTTATGCAAATCCATGTTACATGCATTACTACAAAAGCGTTCAAGTAAGCCCATGTTACGTTTTTGAAAACCAACCATCATGCTCGTTAGATTTCTTCCATGAGTGTTGGAATATTAACCTTATTCTTAACATAACAGTAACAGATGACAATGCCAAACTGATGCATATCAATACACTAATTACCTTGACAATCAAACATAACATGGACATGTTACGAAATGCATTCAATACCAAACCTTTCTTTTCGGAAGCTATTGTTCTTGTTTCCATCTTTCCTTTCCTTTGATAACATCAACTTTTCCCTCGGGCAACTGATTTCTTTTCGAATATGAACTTTTCTTTTTGGGAAGCTCACTTTCCCTTTTTGATGCCCGCTCTCCTTTTTGGGCACCCACTTGCCTTTACAGGTATCAAATTGTCTTATAAATGCCTGTATCTTTTCAAAAGGCAAGCTTTCAACATATTTTTTTGTCATAAATCTTTTAAGAAAACGAAATCCAGCTTTTCCATGTCGGGGGTAAAATCATCATTGTTTTCCAATTTGTCAAAATTTGAAATTTTCAGAAAGGAAAGTATTCTTTCATCATTTTAAAGCTTCCATAAAATTTTGGTACCGAAATAACTCGTTTAGTGCCTTTTTCCTTTGAAAACCCAAAATTACCAAAAATGGACACTTTCCTAAAAAGGTAAGAATTAAAAGAAAATTTTGGGTGTCTATATTATGAAGACAATTTTGTCTTCGAAATCCTTGGCCTTTTCCAAATGTTTACCAGGAGCTGGTATATACAGGATTTTGTTTTTGGGTTTTTCCAATTTTTTGATTTTTTTGGATTTTGGCAAAGCCAAGCTTTTTGTAGCTATACAAACTACATCTTTTTTGGATCTTTCACAAATTTCTAATGTTTTTGGTTTTTGAGATTTTTCAAATTGTTTTTTTATTTTGAGATTTTTTAATTTTTTTGGATTTTGGTTTAAGAAGGGATCTTCCATCATACCTACAAAGGAAAACGCCACAAGTTAGACTCTAAACAAGAGGTCTAAATCGTAGGTTTCTGCTTCATTAGGTTCCAGGGCACCCTTGACCCAGGTGGTCACAGGTGATGGTTCTGGTGATATTTTGGGAGTATAGCCGATCCCATATCGGCTTGGGTTGGCACTTGGCACTATGGGCTCGAGGTAACCTTGGTTTTGATTCCCTAGACTTTGGTATGGCATGTATCCCATGTTTAATAGCATGTTCCACGAATTTTTGTTTTTGGAAAAGTTTTGATATAATTCATGGTTTTGGAACTTGCTATCATCTATGTTATGCATGTATGGTTTCTTTTCTAGGGTTTTTTGAAATAGACGAGACTTGGTCTTTCCTAGGATGGTTATGGTTTTGAGTGGGCAAGCCTTGGGCTGCCCCTTGATACACATGACCTTCCTAGGCTTTTGGAGGACGAGCTTGGGTGGCTCGACCAAGACTTTCCCCAAGTTGTCCTCGTAGGCTAGGTGACCTAATAAGCATGGGGAATTCTAAATTCCCTGAAGCTGAGGATGGTTTTCACCTAGAATTACCACTATTTGGTCTTCGTTGGGGATTTTGACACACCTATGGAAGGTGGATGGCACAGCTCGCAGGCTGTGTATCCAGGGTCTTCCCAGCAATAGGTTGTAATGGGAGTGAATGTCTAAGACATGGAACACCCCCAAGTGGGCTATGCCCCCCGTTTCCATGGGTAACTCTACGGCTCCCAACTGTCTAGATGCATTCCCATCGTATCCAGTGATTATGATGGGCTTAGGTTTACGGAGGTCAAGGTGACTCCGATTTGATATGCTACATGGAGCGGAAGGATGTTGAGACCTCCTCTCCCATCAACTAAGCATTTGTCGAGAGGATAGTGATTCAACACTACCTCAATATGCAAAGCCTGGTTGTGGGTTTCATACGGTCTTTCTATATCACCTTCCGAGAACACGATGGGCGTTTTTACACATATAGGCGCCACTTGGATCGACAAGGATTTAGAAGTTATATTTGAGCTAACCTTGGCTCTTTCTAGAATTTTTTCTAAGACAAGTCTATGCCTAGGCGAGGTTTGTATCAGCTCTAGGATGGACATGTTTATGGGAATCTTCAAAAGATGATTTTCAAAATCATACAAGGTTAAAATATTTTTTTCTTTGTCCGTTTTTGGCGAAACCCTAAGAATACATGCTTTTGAAGGGCCAAAAACACTGACCACTTTTTTAGCACTTTGCAGATGTGGGGGTTGATAGATCCTTCCGGACCTAGTCACCTCTCCCAATCTCTGCCTAGGGCTCGCGCCTATTGTGGCTCTACTTGTGTGCTTTGGAGCACCTTGGATTTGTAAAATGGTTCTAACCAGGGGCGAGATTCTAAGCGCTCCCCGGATTACTACTTGGGCGATTTTTTTATGAATGATGAGAGATGGTGCGCAAGTAGTAAAACTAGAATGTAATGCATGCACTAGACTCTTTGAAGTCGAGAAAGCACATACCTCTTTTCCCTTCCCACTGGTGCTTGCGTGATTGGGGATGGGTTCTTTGAAAATAGCTTGGGCAGGCTCTGGTTCCTCAGTGACTTGGAGTCGGCCCTACGCTATCAAGTTCTCAATCTTGTTTAAAAGGGAAAAACATTTGTTGGTATCATGACCTTTTAGTCGATGATACTTACAAAATTTGTTTAGAAATTTCCCTTTTGGGGGTGTCCCCTCTGGAATTTCCAGGAGTGTGATCATCTCTTGTGCGAGTAGGAGGTCCAGGACGTCCGAAACAGGCTGCCCCAAGGGCGTGTACTCCCTTTTTTCAAAACTTATTTGAAATTTTTGGTTTTTTTTGTTCGGTTTTCTTAGAAGTACCGGCCGGGTTTGTTTCCACTCAGACATTTGCAATTTTTAGGGGCTTTGCCCCTATGTCCATCGTGGGCATCCCGTATGTTCCGGGTTCTTCCAACCGAGTTTTTGAAACTATATTACCTTTCCACAAATGATCGTAGACTCCCTTTTTTAGATTTGTTTCGAAGAGGGAGGCTTTCTTGATCAGTTTATGAAAAGTCGATATTTCATGTAAGGAGAGAAGAGTTTTCAACTCAGGTTTAAAATTATCGAGGATGAGCATCACTACACATCCTTCTGATATTGACTCTCTCACTTGCCCTAGGAAGGACCTCCATCGAACGATGAATGCATGTACATCCTCGTTCGTGGCCTGCTTTGTATCCCTCAAAGTATTTAAAGTTGGCATAACTTCTACGTTATGCAAAAATCTTTGCATAAAGCAGTTTGCTAACTCTTCAAAAGTTGTGAACTGACTCAGATCATAAGAAGCGAGCCATTTTGAAGCAGTTCCTTTGAGGGAGAGGGGAAACCAATATATCCACTTCATCGAGTCCTTTTTCTTTTTATGGGCTCGACGGAAAAAGAGTTGCTGGTGGGATCTAAGATCTCCCGTGCCATTGTACCGATGGAAGTTTGGTATCTCATCGTCACTATCTGTTTTGTAATCCAACAGAAGGAAATCAGACAGGACGTATATCCTCTTTTCTTTATTTTGCCCTTTTAGCAGCTATTGTAGGGCTTTACGGTTATTGTGGGTGAAGAACTAGTCATATTGGTTTCCCTCCATAGCGGAGGTTTCCTTGGGTTTTCAAGACTTGTTGAATCTCTTCTTGGCTTTTGCCGGTTCGCCATGTGATGAACAGGACTCAACTGCCTCAACCTCTTGGCTAAGAGCAGCAATTTTTACCTCGAAGTCTTTTCGTAAGTCGTCTATCTCTTCTCTCCTATTTTTGAACTTTGTTTTTGAAATATTTTTGGAGTGAGAACTTGATGTGCGCGAGACATGGCTAGACACTTCATTGGAGTCTGAACTCGACATGACTATGATGCTTTTGTTATAAAAAACCAGCTATGAAATGCGAAAAGGCAAAGAGTTAAATACTTTTCTTGAAAATTTTTTCAAGAGGTTTGTTTGTTTTTGATCGATTTTCCCAAGACCCGAGTCCCACCGGGCATGCCAAACAAATTTCTATGCTCCTGGTTTACAAGACCAAAAACGAGCCTTTTCGCGTTTACATCGCTTTTGGGGCATGCCAGCTAGCTTTCTCAAACTAGGGAAGATTTTAAAATATATCTGACTTTAAAAAGGCAATCATGGGCAAGCGGGATCTTTTCGCTTAAAACCTTCTTGAACAAGTGCTCAAGGATCAGTTCCAGCACTTAGAAAACTTTGATCTTTTTAAACAAACCTTCATCTTTTGAAAAGAAAAGCGAGTATGAGGATTGTTTGCCTAAGTTTGCAGGTTTTTATTTACGGGGTTATCCGTATCCAAGTCTTTGAGTTTTTAAGCTAATTAGGCCGGATGTGTGTGCTTCAAGTGACATAGATTTAGCGAAGTTTGAGCGTGGTTTGGGGTTCCTTCTTTCAGAATGCGCATAATGCAAGGATGCACGAACTCTCACGGGTTTGATATGATGTGAGCTAGGCTCGAATTGAAAGCAACTCACGCACCCAGCTTGAAGTAAATACCCGAAACGTAAGTGCAACTCACGCAGCTGAAGGGGAAATACCCAAACCTTAAAAGCAACTCACATGACTTGAATGTAAATTACGAAAGGGAGATATACTTATATTAAGAGTGGAAAGGCTCAATGCACACGTGTGTGAGTGTAGAATTGAAATGACAAACTCACACGACTTGAATTGAACTTGCCGAAATTGAAATATAAGTATATATATGAGCGGTAAGGCTTAACGTGTTCGTGTGTGTTGTGTATAAATGGAAAGACAACTCACACACACGACTTGAATTGAACTTTGTCGAATGAGAAATATAAATATAAGAGTGGAAAGGCTCAATGTGAGTGAGTGCTTTTGGTGTGTAAATGGAAAGGCAACTCACAGACATGACTTGAATTGAACTTCGCCGAATGGGAAATATAAATATAAGAGCGGAAAGGCTCAATGTGAGTGAGTGCTTTTGGTGTATAAATGGAAAGGCAACTCACATAACTGAAATTGAACCACCCGGAATGTAAAGACATACACAGCTGAATCGTAAAACTCACGCAGCTGAAAGTATATAGATATGTCTATATCTTAAGGGCTGCCAAGGCCAAAATGTGCGTGAGAGTGTTTGAGCCAGAGCTCGGGTGTCCTTTGTGTGCAAGTGTGGAATTGAAATGACAAACTCACATGACTTAAAGTAACAACCCGAATGAAATTGCAGCCTATATGGCTCTTACTAGAGTCTTTGGAGTAAGTGCGAAAGCTCAATTGTGGATGTGTGAAAATCGTGTACGGTTAAGAGCTAAAGCTCAAGTGTACGTGGGTGTCTTGTGTACGAGATAAGAGCTAAGGCTCAAGTGCACGTGTGTGTCTCGTGTATGAGATAAGAGCTAAGGCCCAAGTACACGTATGTGTCTCATATGTCAAGCACCAATATTACATCTCGGGGGGAGACCACGCTCCATTATTATAACCCCGTATCCGAATTAAATTAAGTATGAAAGGAGTAATGTAAATACCGAATTTTAAACACTTATAAGTGATTCGGCTTTCTTCTCCTTGCTCACGCTTGGGCTTGTGTCCACCTTGGGTAGCCAAGAGGGGTCTCCCTAGGTGGGTTGAGAGAGGGAGTTTGGGCTTTGAAGAGGCACGGGTGCTTGAAGCTTGGGTCCGGCCAAAGGGTAGGGTTGGTCCTAATCGGCCAAGAGAGGTAGGCGTGGGCTATCTAGGGTCGGTCCTAAGGTAGGTCACGGCAACAAAGGGTGGCTTAGCTAAGGCTAGTCACTACCTAGTGTGGGGGAGGTCCTAAGGTAGGAAGGTTCGGCCAAAGGAAGTAGAAGATGGCAGGTCGGTGCTGCAGGGGTGCGCGGCATAGGCGCTGCCGCAGGGCGGCGCCGGGCACTAGGGCGTTGGTGCTAGGGTAGGGTGTGCTGGGCGCACTGGTGTCGCTGGGGCGCAGAGCGCGCAACGGGTGTTGGGGCACGCGGACAGAGTGTGGTCGCACAGATAGGGCGCACAAGGTGCCGGGTGGCGCACTGGGTGTGTCTTTCAAAATCGAGTGTTGTAGCACTCAGTGGGGCTTAGACTTAGGCTTTGTTAGGGGTAGTTTGAGTGGGTTAGGCTAGGTTTAGTCTAGTTAGGGTGAGGTTTTATGAAGTGGGTTAGGTGATTAGGAGGCCTACCTCTTGGAGCCGGTCCTTCTTGGTCGAGCCCACGTCCAAGCCATGATTGCAGCCTTCCTTGATTGAGCCCACCTTGGTTGTAGCCCACTTAGCCAATAAGGCTTGAACCCACCTCACCCTTGAGCCAACATGCCTAGGTTTACCTCTCACTCTCTCTCCTCCAAGCAATTTCACTTGAATCCCTTCTTGGAGACCCCCTCACCTCTATTTATAGGCAAGTGAAGTGGGTCTTGGGTTTGGATATGGGCTCGAGATCTGGATCCAAATCCAAATCCAAATACCATTTGTATCTGGATCTGGATATTTATAACCAGATCTGATCTAAATCCAAACATTTATGTGGATATGGATATGGATATTTTTGTCCAAATCCGATCCAATCCAAACACTATTTGGATCCAATCCAAATCCAAAGACTATTTTGATCGATCCAAATCCAAACACTATTTGGATATGGATCTGGATATATATGATTAAGATCCGATCCAAATTTTCTCCGAACAGTCCTTCTTGGCGTTTTGAGATGGACGGTTTGTGCGGGCCTTGGCTTCATCAGCACTTTGTCTTATGCTAGGTTTTCCCTAGTTTTGTCGTCTGAATTCCTTGTCGCCTTTTTGGACTTCGTTTCTGCTCAATTCCGCCGTTTTTGGCTCAGATTTATGCTGCTTGGGTGGATGTGCTTGTCTTGGCTCTTGGGTGCTCCAGGCTGGCAGTTTGCATCGGGCTTGGGCCTTCTTTTCGCCTTTTGACCTTGGCTTTTATCAGGTCAGGGTGCTGCTTTTGGGCTTCTACACCTGTTTCTAAGGCTGCTTTGGCATTCAGGGCTTTACCTATTGAAAATTGGCTTTTACAAAATTGAAACTTTGCCCATATGTGTGAAAATCAAGTTGAATGGGGTTTTAACAAAATTTGAAGCTTTTACAGCCCCTGGGTTTTCGAAAAACTCCAAATTTGGGTTTTGAAAGGAATTTTCAAACCAAGTGTTTGGTTTTGAAATTCATTTTATTTTGGGGTGTTTACAAATGCCCCTCTTTGGCATTATCCAAATTTATTTGGATGATGGCAAAGATGACAACACCCCTGAAGTCCCAGTTTTGAGAAAAATATTTTCTTTATGCCCAGTAAGAGGGGATTTTTGCCAAAGGGGACTTTGCCTAAGATGGTGCTAGTCCTGAATGGGATTGATACATGTGTCTATGCGTGAATATGAATGAATGGCATGGGATGTCATATTAGGAAGTGGAGTTTCCTAGAGACTTGAATGGCATGGTCGAACTTGGGAGTCTTATGAAGACCTGCTGCACCAAGTGGGCTGGTCTTATGCTGCTCGATGCTCGAGGTTTTCTAAACTCGTTTTTGAAAAAGGAAAGCTCCTTTTAGCTTCAATCCTAAGGATTTCAGCTTTTCGTGTTCTCCCTTTACTTGATTCTTGACACTCGCTAATCTAGCAGAGATTTTAAAGGAAAATCAAGCCATATTTCAAAATTCCTACGCCTTACTGAAACGTCTAACTCTCAAACAAGATGAGATTCAAGTAAGCAAATCCTATTTTTACTTTAGGATTCCTCGAAATGAACCTTTCTTCACCTTGGGATAAGTCGCAGGGATGGGAAAGAGTTTACCACTGTCCCTTCTGGAGTGTCTTGCAAGTATCTTGCTATTTTGAACTAGGCCCTCTTTTGTAAGAAGAAGGATTTTTTAAATGTGACCCATTGGTTTTGAAAAACTCTGCTTTTTCACAAGCAATCAAGTCTCTCATTCAGGGCTGCACGATTTGCTTTGATTTTCACTCACAAAGTTTCAAAAGGAGGTTTTCAAAGTATTTTCGAAATAGGGCTTAGCTTAGACCCTACACATGGTATTTTTTCAAATATTGAGCATTCATAGGGTCTACTAAGTTCCTACCCTCAACGTCGACTAACCAGTAGGAGTTGTTCATGGTGGTTCCACGTACAACAAAAGGGCCATCCCACTTGGGCCGCCACTTTCCAAGTGGATGTGGGCCACAATATTGGATGATTTTGAGAACAAGTTCTCCCACTTTGAAGTGGCGAGGTCTCATATGCTTCTCATAGTGTCGGGCTACCCTTTGCCGGTATGCATGTGCATGATCCATGGCAGGGAGCCTTCGCTCATCTAGTAAATCAAGCTCGGCCATTCTAGCATGCTGTAGCATCTCTAGGGGAAGGTCGAGTGCAAGTGATGTATGAAATGAATAAATTTTGGTATGAATGGGGAGAATGGCACTTGTGCCATAGACCAACTCAAATGGCGTGGCATTTGTGGGAGTTCAGATGGAAGTTCTATAAGCCCATAAGGCTTCATCGAGCTTCTCATGCCACGTCCTACCCTTCTCTAAAGTTTTCTCAATAATGCTTATGAGAGTCTTATTGGTGGCTTCGGCTTGGCCGTTGCCTTGAGGGTAGTAGGGAGATGAGAAGTGGTGAGTTATGCCATACGTGTTACATAACTTAACCATCCTTTCGTTTTTGAAGGGAGTTCCATTATCAGACACTAGGTCTTTTGGCACCCCAAAGCGAGCCAGAATATTTTTCCTATTGAACGCCACTACATGTTGCCCCTGAACATTAGTTAGGGTGGTAGCTTCAACCCATTTGGAAAAGTATTCAGTGGCTGCGAGTATAAACCTATGCCCATTTGATGCATGAGGAAATATTGGTCCTATGATGATGTCAAATGCCCACATGGTGAATGGCCAGGGGCTAACCACGGAATGCAGTGTGGATGACGGGGTATGAATGGTGTGTCCATGCACTTGACATGGGTGACACTTCCTAACATGGTCATGGCAATCCTGCATTAAAGTAGACCAAAAATAACCTGCTCTAAGTATTGTCATTGCCATCAGATTGGCGTTTACATGCCCTCCACATTCTCCATCATGGAATTCATGCATTACTATCTGTAAACACCCCAAATTCCAAAAATTTTGCAAAAACAAATGCCTGGTTCGAAAATGAGCTCAGAAAGCCAAAATTGGAATTTTCGAAAACCCAGGAGCTCAAATACTTCAAACCTCCGTTTTACAACCCTGTCAGAACATACATTCTTGAAAATGGACGAAAGTCCTATTTTTGCAAAAGCCCAGATGAACAGGTAAAGCCTGGCCCAAGGCAGTTTACAATAGAGATTCAGAAAATTCAATGAGCAAGCCCAGCCCGATCAAAGGCCAAATTCAAAGGCAAAAGAGGAGCCCAGGCCGCGAATGGACTTCAAACCAGAAGCATAAGAGGCCCAACCAACAGTGCCCCTGAAATCACAAACAATCCAAGTCGAAAACAACCAAAATCAGTTGAAACAGAGTCCAGAAAGGCGAAAAGGAGCTCGAACGATGAAATGGGGAAAACCCCCGCTTAAGACGGATCGTTGATAAACTCAAGGCCCACACGAAGCGTTCGACTCAAGATGCCAAGAAGGAGAGAAGAAGAAAAAAATTTGGATCAAATTTGGATCCAAATATCCAGATCGAGACCCAAGATCCAGATCCAAACAAGACTTGGATTGGACCCGGATTTCAGAATCAATCTAGGATCCATATCCACATAAGAAATCTATAAAAGGATGTGAGGGGCTGATTCACGAGAGGCTGCAAATTTTTTCACGTTTATTCACTTGGGTAGGAGAGAGAGAGAGAGAGAGGAAAGGTCAACAAAGGGGGCTGGCTTTCCCCCTTTGCTTTTTGTAAAAAGGTGGGCTGGTATTGTAGATGAAAGAGCCCCTTCATTTCACGCAAAGTGAGTCCCTAGAACCCACCTAAACCGCTCTCTTCTAGCCTTTCTAAAGCACCCCATACCACCTCTTGAAAACCCAGCAAAGTCCAGCCAAGAAGCTAGCCGAACTTCACTAAAAAGCTACCCTAGTTTCACCCAAGCCCGTCCCCACCTAAGACTACCCCAAGCTCAGCCATTGGCTGGCCGAGTCCACCCTAGATCTGCCTCATTTAGTACCTAAATCCTAACTTTGTAAACCACCTATTCTTTTTCAAGAAAATCCAGCCAAGTTCGGCCAAACAAATGCTGACCGAACCTTGCAAAAACCGCACCTAGACTCTACCCAAAACCGTTCCCACCCAAGCCCATACCAAGCTCGGCCAATAGCTGGCCGAGCTCACCCTAGGTCTGTCCTATTAGGTCCCCCAAAGCCCAACCTAAACTAAACCCAAGTTGATCAGCTCGGCCACCCTTGGCCGAGCCATTTCCCTTTAACCCTTTCATCCCAAATCCCACCTAAACTAAAAACCCAAGTTGATCAACTCGGCCACCCCTGGCCGAGCCATTCCCTTTGGCACTTTCACCCTAAGTCCTAACCTAGACCAACCCTAAGTCTTGACCAACTCGGCCACCCTTGGCCGAGCCCTTTCCTTAGGACTTTTCCTTGGATCAACCCCAAAACACCAAACGAGCTCGGCCACCACTTGGCCGAGCATTCCTTTAGGACCCTTCCCAAATCCGCACTAGGACCATCACCTAACTCAGACCCTATCTAGTCGAGTATCACCTTAGGACTTGGACTAAAACCCTACCTAAGCCCTTCACCTTAGAGCTGGCCTTAGATCCCCTACCCCTTGCCTTAAGTTCGCTCGAATCCCACCCAAAACCATAGAACCCTCGTGTGTCGACATAGCCTAGATCGTGAGCTAGGACCAAAAACCCCACGCATCGGATCGATTCGCAGCGAGAGGTCCATCCAACGGTTATATCCAAGGTTGGATCCCATTGATAAAGAAAGCCCAAGCAGACTAAGTGTAAGTGCTCGAATCTGGTTCTTTACATTGTTTCAAGTTCAATTAAATTCGATACGGGGTTGTAATAATGGAGCGTAGTCTCCCCCCGAGATGTAATATTATGGCTTGAAACATGAATCACACACGTACACTCGAGCCTTTCCGCTCTTATCTGCACACCTTTTGCACACAAAACGGGCCTCAACAGCCCATAGGATATAGCTCTATTTATATACATTCAGCTGGGTTTTAAGGTTCAAGTCGTGTGAGTTGTCTTTCATTTTATACACTCAAAGCACTCACTCATATTGAGCCTTTCCGCTCTTACATATATATACGTATTTCCCCTTTCAGCTGGGTTTTTAAGGTTCAAGTCGTGTGAGTTGCCTTTCAATTTATACACTCAAAGCACTCACTCACATTGAGCCTTCTCGCTCTTAAGATATAGCTATATATATTTTCCCTTCCGCATCTAAGATATAGCCATATTTCCCTTTCTGCTATGTCTTTAAATTCCGGGTTTTCCCTTCCAGTTGTGTGAGTTTGCATTGCAAATCCGCCACACTCGAGATAGGGAGCATACTTGCATTGAACCAGATTGATCAAATCGTGTAGAACTTGCCCAAAATCGAACACTGGATGCACACGACTACACACCAAAATTGGCTAAAACCCGAGAGACGTAGAAGCGCATAGATCCCATGTATAAAAGTTGCAAATTTGACAAAACCAATCGATAAAACACTTTCAAGTTTTCAAAAGAGTCGTGTTTGTGTAAAATCAAGTTTTTCTAAAGCGTACAGACTGACCCTTGCGTGCCGATGCAAGAAAGTCTACGACGAAAAGAACCCACTTGTCCACAATTGCCCCAAAAGTCAGATATTTTCAAAAATTACTTCGCTAGTTTGAGAAAGCTAGCTGGCATGCCCTTTTTAAAGCGACGTAAGCACGAAAAGATTCGCTTCAGGCCTAAGAACCTAGAGACGAGGATTTTTCGTGTCTACAGATTTGGCACGCTCTGTGGGATGTGGGTCCTTAGGAAAAATCGATACAAACAAACCAATCTCTGAAAAAATCGTTTTTTCAAAGAAAAGTGTTTTAACTCTTTGTCTTCTTGCATTTCATAGTTGGATTTAAAAGCATCGGAGTCATGTCGAGTTTAGACTCCAATGAAGTGTCTAGCCAGTTCTTGTAAACACCCCGAAATCCCACAAATTCCTCAAAACAACCTGGTTTTGTAAAAGCAGCCCCAAAGGGCCATTTTGAGTCTGGAAACCCAGGAACCTTCTAGGCAACCCTGTACATATGTTTTAAACTTTATATATTTCAAAAATGTATAATATGGATTTAAAAACCTTTTAAAACATGTTTTTGAAACCCCGAAGTAGCTTGGCCTAATCAAGACAGGACCAGAGAAGCTAAAGAGAGCCCGGAACCAGAGCACAAGTCGAGCTCGGCACAACAACTCTCGCATTGAATCCACCCCCAGGATCTCAAACATCCAAGACCCTGTCATCATCAAAACATTACTTGAAATCAGCTTTGGAAGGTGAAAACAGAGGCGGACGATCATGTTGGCGAAGACCCAACGCAGACAGAGTACTGATGCTGTCAGACCCTGCACAAACCGTTCATTTCGAACACAGCCCGAAGGAGTAAGAATTTAGTTTGGATTGGATCTGGACCATATATATCTAGATCCCAATCCAAACCCATGTGTGGACTTGGATTTGGATTTGGATCCAAAGATCCAATCCAATATCCACATCCATGGCCCACATCACCTTCTCATAAATGGAGGTGGGGCCCACTTGAATTTCACGTGGGATTATGGGCATGAGAGAGAGTGGGGGAGGATAAGATTAGAGTGTGTTGTAATTAAGCTTGACTTGTGTGTCAAGTTTGGGGTTAATCATATGGGTTAGCCTAATTAAAGTAGGTTTAAGCTTGTATTAGCCAAAAACCTAACCTAGGGCTACACCAACATGATGTATTTAAGGTCTATGGGTCATGCAAAGGGAGCTCCTTAATCCAATCCTAACCAAAAACACCTAATCCTAGCCTTTTACCCTAATCCTGTCCTAATCCTAGCCTAATCACCTAACCCACTTCCCTAATCCCAGCCTAATCCTAACCTAATCACCTAACCCACTTCCCTAATCCTTCCCTAAACCTAGATTAATTTCCCTAAACCTAACCTAATCCTAGCCTAATCACCTAACTCACCTCACTAAACCTCACCCCAAAACCAACCCACCTAGCTAAACCCTAAACCTCTAAACCACCCCACCTAAACCTAGCACACCATCTACCCAAAACCCCTTGTATGAAAATATCTGGCCCCTCCCCAAAACAGCCCACCTTACCACCACACCACCACCCCTAGACCACCTTACCACCTTCCTAAAACCACCCCCAACCGACCTCTTCAGCCCTATAAACCCCCCCCCCAAGGGGCGGGTTTTCCAAGTTCCCTTCCCATCCGATTCTAGCCCAACCGACTCCATCCCCCATTGCCAACCGGACCTCCACCTTGCTCCACCTGCACCACCGCCTCCCAGTCAAGCCCCACCACCTTGCTCCACCTGCTCCACCTACACCACCACCACATCACCCTAACACCAGCCACCCTCCATCCTACCCATTCGGCCAAACCTCATCCACTCCAACCACCTGCCATTACCTAGACACCCTAGCTACACCCGGCCACTCCACTTAACTCCCTAAGACCTACCCATATCACCTCACCACAGCCGGCCACTACCTTACCCCATACCCTAGCTAGCTCCCTTCCCATCTACAACAGCCCTAGCTACCTTAGCAACCACCACCACCGAGTCTCCCTTAGTCGGTCACTCCAACCGACTGTCACATATCCATTCGGCCAGCCACCCGCCAGCCACATACCTCCCCTAGGCACTCCCTTAGACACTCCCTTAGGCTCCCATTTAGTGCCACATTTCCTAACACTACATCCTCCCTTAGTGACCCTATTTAGTCACTTTAACCCAACGCATAAAGCTAGCCCCCTTCATAACAGCCGACCATCTTCAAGGCGCCCCTCCCGCGCACCTAAGGCATCCGGCCAGCAAACCCTCTTGCCGTTCAACTCCGCGGAGCTCCCTCTTGCAGCCCAAGGTGAAGGCCAAGCCCACGCTCAAGCAAGGCATCTTCGGACCAGCTATAAGTAAGTGCCTAACTCGGTCCTTAGTTGTATACTTGCTTAAATTTAATTCGATACGGGGTTGTAATAATGGAGCATCGTCTCTCCCCGCTTGTAATAACGTGGTTTGGCACACCCACACACACGTGCACTCTCTTAGTCGTGCACGATTTTGAACACATACGGGCCCAATCAGCCCCTAATACATAAATATATATATACTTTAACTTACGTAGGGTTTTTGCTTAAGTTGGGTGTGTGGTCTTTCAATTCAAGCACGCACACACATTGAGCCTTCGCTCTTATTTGTAAGACCCAAGTAAGGGTCGTGCTATACTATTTGGGTTTAATTTCATGTTGTGTGCATAGTACTTCAATTCAAGCACTCACACACATTGAGCTTTCGCTCTTATTCCCAACACCTTAATCAAGGCCATATTGCAAGTTATATTTGGGTTTAATTTCATGTTGTGTGCGTAGTACTTCAATTCAAGCACTCACACACATTGAGCTTTCACTCTTATTCCCAAGACCTTAATCAAGGCCATATTGCAAGTTATATTTGGGTTTAATTTCATGTTGTGTGCGTAGTACTTCAATTCAAGCACTCACACACATTGAGCTTTCGCTCTTATTCCCAAGACCTTAATCAAGGCCATATAGCAAGTTATATTTGGGTTTTATTTCATGTTGAGTGTGTAGTCTTTCAATTCAAGCACGCACCCACATTGAGCCTTCGCTCTTATTGGCAAGACCCGAGTAAGGGCCCATATATATACCTTATATACATATCTCCCTTCGGCATTTACATTACAAGTCATTTCCCTTCGGTTATTTCCCTTCGACATTACATTTCGGGTTTTCCCTTTGGAGTAGCGCGAGTTTGCATTGCATCTATGCCATACCATGAGGTAGGACACATATTGCATCAAAGCAAAACCCCGTACTCCTGCTCAAATTCGCCCCATGTAGTGGAGTGTTCATAACACACACATAGGTGGCCCCATAAAGGGATAAAAAGAAAGACTTAGGCACGTACAAATCCACGTGATCTAAAATCTGCAATTGCATTAAAAAGGCCCGAATCAAACATCTTGAACCTCTTTCGTAGGCTTTTTCTATCCCAAACTCGATGTTTAAAGCGTACAGACTGACCCTTGCGCATCGGTGCAAGAAGATCTGCGATGACAAGAGCTCACTTGCTCACAGTCACCACGTTAGAAGTCAGGTTAAGATATATCTTCGCTAGCTTAGGTAAGCTAGCTGGCACTCCCTGTTTATACAAATAGGACTTAGACACAAGAAAGGATCCGCTCCAGGCTTGAGAAGCCAGGGAGGCGGGGGATTTTCTTGCATCTACAGTTCTCATGCTCTTCAAGTTCTCATTCTAGAAGGTATTTGAAAAATCGAAAACAAAAAGAGGAAGAGTTAAGAAGAGAGTACGAGGCCAAGATCGCTGCTCTCAGCCAAGAGCCTGAAGCAGCTGATTCGTGTTCGTCACATGGCAAACCAATAAAGGCCAAAAAAGAAGTTTGGAAAAACTCGTAAACACAAGGAGACCTCCGAGATGGAAGGCAACCAATACCTCGATTCCTTCACTCACAAGGATCATAAAGCCCTACAGCAGTTGCTGAAGGGGCAAAATAAAGAGAAAACAACGTACGTCCTGTCTGATTTTCTCCCTTTAGATTACGAAATAGATAGTGATGACGAAATACCGAATGTCCATCGGTATGATGGCACGAGAGACCCTAGGTCTCACCTGCAGCTTTTCTCTCATCGAGCCCATAAGAAAAAGGACTCAATGAAATGGGTGTATTGGTTCCCCTTATCCCTCAAAGGCACAGCTTCTAAATGGCTGACTTCCTACGATTTGAGCCAGTTCGCAACTTTTGAAGAGTTGGTGAACTGCTTCATGCAAAGATTTTCACACAACGTAGAAGTCACACCTACATTAAACACTTTGAGGGATACGAAGCAAGGTATGAATGAAGATGTGGATACATTTATCGTTCGATGGAGGTCGCTCCTTGGGCAAGTGCGAGAACCCATATCTGAAGGATGCACAGTAATGCTCATCCTGGATAATTTCAAAACTGAATTGAAAACTCTTCTTTCTTTACATGAAATCTCTACTTTCCACAAACTGATTAAAAAAGCATCTCTTTTTGAGACAAATTTGAAAAAAGGGGCTTACGACCACCTGTGGAAAGGGAGCGTAAATTCAAAGACTCGCTTGGAAAAGCTCGGCAATTATGGGCTACCTACCATGGACAAAGGGGAAAAACCCCACAAAGTCGCCAATGTCCGGGTAGATCCAAGGCTGGCGAGCAGTTCAAAGAATTTTGAAAATTTTGAAAACAGAAAAGACAAAAAAACGCAAAAATCATTTGAAAAATGAGAGTACACTCCGCTGGGGCAACCTGTGTCGGAGGTCCTAGACCTCCTACTCGCCCAAGGCATGATCGAACTCCTTGAAATCCCCAAGGGAATCACTTCCAAAGGGAGGTTTTTGAATCGATTCTGTAAGTATCATCGGCTCAAAGGCCATGATACAAAACAGCGTTTTTCCCTCCTAAACCAAATCGAGAACTTGATAGCAGAGGGCCGGCTCCAGGTCACTGAGGAACCGGAGCCTACCCAAGCTATTTTCAAAGAACCCTTCCCCAATCACGCAAGTACCAGTGGGAAGGGCAAAGAGGTATGTGCTCTCGTAATTTCAAAGAGTCTAGCGCATACATATAAGTCTGGTCTTTTCACTTGTGCATCTACACTCATCCTTCATAGGAAACCTGTCCAAGTAGTGATTCGGGGACCACCAAGAGTTCCGTCCCCGATCAAACCAGCTTTGAAAATTCAAGGTGCTCCAAAACATTCGATTAGAGCCATCTTAAGTGTGAACCCTAGGTTGATCATGGGGAAGTGACAAGATCTGGGAGGATCTATCAACCCCCACATCTGCAAAATGCTAAAAAAGTGGTCAATGTGCCTGGCCCTTCAAAAGCATGTATTCCTGGAGTTCTGCCCAAAACGGATAAAGGAAAAGTCATTTTGAACTTTGTAAACACCCCAAATCTTCTATATTTCAAAAAACTCTCGAAAAAGCTCGTTTGAGCCAAAACGACAACCTGTTTTGAAATGTGAAAACAGGTACAAAAAGCAAAAGAAGACCCTAGGCCCGAAGAGGATTCAAGCCCAGAGCTTCAGAAGCCACTCCTTGATAAAAAAACAAAAGAAAGCAGAGCCCGTTTGATGAAAAGCTCAACGGAGTCCAGAACGGCAAGACGGAGTCTAGACGACAAAGTTGGGGAAAACCCAGCACCAGACGGAGCGCTGATGAAGCCAGTACCCGCACAGATTGTTCGCCTCGAGAAGCCAAGAAGGACTGTTCGAAGAAATTTTGATTTGGATCTGGACCATATATATCCAAATCCAAATCCATGTAATGAATAGTGTTTGGATTTGGGCCAATCCAAATAGTGTTTGGGTCGATCCAAATAGTGTTTGGATTGGATCGGATCTGGATCAAAATATCCAGATCCATATCCATAAAAATGTTGGGTTTGGATCAGATACGAATCTCAAAATATCCGAGATCCAATATCCAGATCCAAATAGTGTTTGGATTTGGGTCTGGATCCAAACCCCAAACTCAAACCCAAATCCAAGACCCACCTCAAATGTCTATAAATAGAGGTGAGGGGGTCCATGTAAAGGGTTCATGCAAATATTTGGGAGGAGAGAGAGGGAGTGATAGTCCTAGCCATGTGGGCTCATTGGGTGAGGTGGGTTCAAGCCATGTGGGCTATGTGGGTCTAGACCAAGGGGCTGCAACCAAGGTGGGCTGGACCAAGAGGCTGCAACCATGGAGACGTGGGCTCAAGCCATGAAGGACCGGCTCCAAGAGGTAAACCTAACCCCCAACCTAGCCTAGGTTCGAACCTACCTAACCCCCAACTGAACCTAACCCCAATTGAACCTAACCCTAACTGAACCAACCTAACCCTAACTAAACCCTAACTAGACCTAACCTAACCCCAACCGCCTAAAAAGATCCCCCAAACAACGAACCGAAAGACCCGGGTGCCTACCGCGCGCCCTGCGTCCTATCGTGCAGCCCTGACACTGTCGCGCCCTGTCCGCGCTCCCTGACGCCATCCCGCTCCACTGCGGTGCCCCTCAACACCCTGCCGCCCCTTTAGCGCCAGGACCCCCTCCTAGCGCCAGACGCCCAGCGCCCAGAGCCAGGCGCCCGATGCCTTCCTGCCGACATGACCACCTCGCAACCGACCTGACCACCCCCCTGGCCGTGACCTGCACCTCTTCCAGCCACCTAGGACAGACCCTAGACAGCCCCATCTTGGCTGAACCTAAGCTTCCCTAAGGCCCTAACCGTGCCCCATATAACCTCCCTCAAAGCCACATAGGATAACCCCTCTTGGCTGCCCAAGGTGAACCGTGAGCCCACGCGCAAGCAAGTTGAACATGGACCAGCTATTTGTAAGTGTCTAAACTTGGTCTATTACATTAACTTGCTTTATGTTCAATTAAATTTTGATACGGGGTTGTAATAACGGAGCATCGTCTCCCCCCGCTTGTAATAACGTGGTTTGGCACACCCACACACACGTGCACTTAGCCTACCTCGCTCTTAGTCGTACACCCCTTGCACATACACGGGCCTAACCAGCCCCTAAGATATAGTTGTATTTATATACTTTAAGTTGTGGGGGTTTTAATTAAGTCGTGTGTGTTGTCTTTCCATTTTTCACACGCACACACATTGAGCCTTCGCTCTTACTCCCAAGACCTTAGTTAAGGCCATATTGTAATTTATATTTGGGTTTAATTTCATGTTGTGTGCGTAGTACTTCAATTCAAGCACTCACACACATTGAGCTTTTGCTCTTACTCCCAAGACCTTAGTTAAGGCCATATTGCAATTTATATTTGGGTTTAATTTCATGTTGTGTGCGTAGTACTTCAATTCAAGCACTCACACACATTGAGCTTTCGCTCTTACTCCCAAGACCTTAGTTAAGGCCATATTGCAAGTTATATTTGGGTTTCATTTCATGTTGTGTGTGTAAGTCTTTCAATTCAAGCACTCACACACATTGAGCCTTCGCTCTTATTTGAAAGACCCAAGTAAGGGTCGTGTTATAATATTTGGGTTTTATTTTATGTCGTGTGTGTAAGTCTTTCAATTCAAGCACGCACCCACATTGAGCCTTCGCTCTTATTTGCAAGACCCGAGTAAGGGCCCATATATACCTTATATACATGTCTCCCTTCGGCATTTACATTACAAGTCATTTCCCTTCGGTTATTTCCCTTCGACAATTTCCCTTCGGCATTGTCTTTTAAATTCGGGTTTTCCCTTTGGAGTTGCATGAGTTTGCATTGCATCTACACCATACCACGAGGTAGGACGCATATTGCATCAAAGCAAGCCCCGTACTCCCGCTCAAATTCGCCCCATGTAGTGGAGTGTTCATAACACACACCTAGGTGGCCCTTAAAGGGATAAAAGGAAAGACTAGGCACGTGCAAATCCACGTGATCTAAAATCTGAAAATCATACAAAAACAACCCGAATCAATCGTGCAAACACGCCAAGACTTAGGCTATTTCGATGCACGCCCATCGTGCCTAAGCAGATTAAAATTTGAAAGACTTAGGGTCGTCCAACCCTTATAAAATCAAAATCGCTCAAATGCATGGTTTTTAAAAGGTTTTAAAACACTTCTTCATTCAAAATATATTTTTGAGTTAAACTTGTTTCAAAACGAAGTCTCTAAGCGTATAGACTGACCCTTGCGAATCGGTGCAAGAAGGTCTGCGATGAAAAAAAAAATCCCGCTTGCCTACAATCGCCTTTCAAAAGTCAGATTATTTTCAAAACATACTTTGCTAGTTAAAGTAAACTAGCTGGCACGCCCATAAAGCGAAGTAGATTGCGAAAAGGTTAACTTCAGGCCTATGAACCCGTAAGTGAAAATTTTTGGTGTCTACAAACTTATATGATTTCGAAAACTATCTTTCAAAGATTCCCATTAACATATCCATCCTAGAGCTGATATAAACCTCGCCTAGGCATAGACTCGTGTTAGAGAAAATTCTAGAAAGAGCAAAGGTTAGTTCGGACATAACCCCAGAATCCTTGTCCAATCAAGTGGCGTCCATAGGTGCAAAAACACCTATAATGTTTTCGGAAGAGGATCTCGAAAGACCCTACGAACCCCATAATCAGGCCCTACACATCGAAGTGGCATTGAATCACCACTCTCTAGATAGGTGCCTAGTTGACGGGGGAGGAGGGTTCAACATCCTTCCGCTTCACATAGCACATTAGATTGGAGTCACCTTGACTTCCATGAACCCAAGCCCCATCGTAATCACTGGATACGATGGAAATGCGTCCAAACCTTTAGGATCCGTTGAACTTTCCATAGAAACGGGAGGGATAGGTCACATGGGGGTATTCCATGTTTTGGACATCCACCCCCACTACAACCTACTGCTGGGAAGGCCTTGGATACACAACCTGCATGCTGTACCATCCACCTTATCACCACAACACCACCCCTAGACCACCTTACCACCATCTTAATACCAGCCCCAACCACCCTCTTCAGCCCTATATAAACCTCCCCCCAAGGGGCGGGTTTTCCATTTTTTTCCAGCCCAGCCGATCCCAACCGACTCCAGCCACCATTTCCAACCGAACCTCTAGCCTTGCTCCACCTACACCACATCCGGCCTCCACCTTGCTCCACCTGCGCCACTGCCTCCCAGCCAACCACCACCACCACCGCTCCAGCCAAGCCCCCCGCATTGCCACCACCATCAAGCCGAACCACATCCACTCTAACCGCCCGGCTGCCCCTCTTCCATCCACCGCCTTCTTCCCCTTTCGGTTAGTACCCTCTCCTTAAGCTCCATCTCTTCTTCACTCCCCCTCCACTCTCAACCTCCTACACCACCACCACATCACCCCAACACCACCTACCCGCCATCCAATCCATTCGGCCAGACCTTAGCCACTTCAACCACCCGCCTAGAACTACTTCCCCTAGCAACACCCAGCCACTCCACTTAGCTCCATAGGACCTGTCCCTTCCACTTCCCACCAGCCCCTAACTCTACCTTATCCCATACCCTAGCTAGCTCCCTTCCCATCCTCGCCATTGCCTAGCCATCCTAACAGCCGGCCACCACTAAGTCTCCCTTAGTCGGCCACTCCAACCGACTATAGCACATCCACTCGGCCAGCCACCCGCCAGCCTTAGGCACTCCCTTAGACACTCCCTTAGGCTCCCACTTAGTGCCATCTTTCCTAATACTACACCCTCCCTTAGTGACCCTACTTAGTCACTTTAGCCCAACACGCCAAGGCAGCCCCCTTCATAACAGCCGACCACCTTCAAGGTGCCCTTCCCGCGCACCCAAAGCATCCGGCCAGCACCTCCCCTTGCCGTTCAACTCCGAGGAGCTCCCTCTTGCAGCCCAAAGCGAGGCCAAGCCCACGCTCAAGCAAGCCATCTTCGGACCAGCTATAAGTAAGTGCCTAACTCGGTCCTTAGTTGTATACTTGCTTGAATTCAATTTGATACGGGGTTGTAATAACGGAGCATAGTCTCCCCCCGCTTGTAATAACGTGTCTTGGCACACCCACACACACACGTGCACTCTCTTAGTCATGCACGATTTTGAACACACACGGGCCTAATCAGCCCCTAGGATATAAATATATGTATATACTTTAAATTACGTAGGGCCGTGCTATACTATTTGGGTTTTATTTCATGTCGTGTGTGTAAGTCTTTCAATTCAAGCACGCACCCACATTGAGCCTTCGCTCTTATTTGCAAGACCCGAGTAAGGGCCCATATATACCTTATATACGTATTTTCCTTCAGCATTTACATTACAAGTCATTTCCCTTCGGTTATTTCCCTTCGGCATTGTCTTTACATTCGGGTTTTCCCTTTGGAGTAGCGTAAGTTTGCATTGCATCTACGCCATACCACGAGTTAGGGCGCATATTGTATCAAAGCAAAACCCCATACTCCCGCTCAAATTTCACCCCATATAGTGGAGTGTTCATAACACACACCTAGGTGGCCCATAAAGGGATAAAAAGAAAGACTTAGGCACGTGCAAATCCACGTGATCTAAAATCTAGAAATCGTATTAAAGACCCGAATCAAACACCTCGAACCGCTTTCGTAGGCTTTTTGTACCCTAAACTTGATTTTTAAAGCATACAGACTGACCCTTGCGCATCGGTGCAAGAAGGTCTGCGACGACAAGAGCTTGCTTGCTCACAGTCGCCACATTAGAAGTCAGGTTAAAATATATCTTCGCTAGCTTAGGTAAGCTAGCTGGCATGCCCTGTTTATTCAAATAGGACTTAGACACACGAAAAGGTTCGCCCCAGGCCTAAGAAACCAGGGAGGCGGAGATTTTCCGTGTCTACAGATTTTGGCATGCTCGGTGGGACGTGAGTCTTTCAAAAGTCGAGTTAGTTTAGAAGCCTGCGAAAAATTTTCAAAGAGGTATTGTTTTTAACTTTGTTTTCTTTACTTGTACTTAGGAAATTTTGAAAAAGCTTGAAAAGCTTGTCAAAATCCAACCCAAGTGAAGTGTCGAGCCAAGGCTCATGCGCATCAAGTTCTCACTCTAGGAGGATTTTCAAAAACAAAATCAAACTAGACGAGATAGAGGACTTGAGAAGGGAGTTTGAGGCCAAAATCGATGCTCTCAGCCAAGAGGCTGAAGTAGGCGATTCATGTTCATGAAACGGTGAACAAAAGGCCAAAAGAAAATTTGAAAAACCTCGCAAGCACAAAGAGGCCTCCGTAATGGAAGGCAACCAATACCACGAGTCCTTCACACAAAAGGACCGTAAAGCCCTACAACAGCTGTTGAAAGGGCAAAACAAAGAGAAAAGAAGTTACGCCCTGTCTGATTTCCTTCCTATGGATTACGAAACAGATAGTGACGATGAAATACCGAACTTTCATCGGTATGATGGCATGGGAGACCCTAGGTCTCACTTGCAACTTTTCTCACGTCGAGCCCATAAGAAGAAAAAGGACTCGATGAAATGGGTGTATTGGTTTCCTTTATCCCTTAAAGGCACAGCTGCCAAATGGCTGGCTTCCTACGACTTAAGCCAGTTCTCTACTTTTGAAGAGTTAGCGAACTACTTCATGCAAAGATTTGCACACAACGTAGAAGTCATGCCGACTCTGAACACTTTAAGGGATACAAAACAAGTTATGAACGAAGACGTACAGGCCTTCATTATACGATGGAAGTCACTTTTGGGCCAAGTGCGAGAGCCCATATCCGAAGGATGCACAGTCATGCTCATCCTGGATAACTTTAAAAGTGAGTTAAAAACCCTTCTCTCGCTCCATGAGATCTCAACTTTCCATAAGTTGATCAAAAAGGCATCTCTTTTCGAAACCAACTTGAGAAAAGGGACATATGATCACTTATGGAAAGGAAGTGCCGTTTCTAAAACCCGCTTGGAAAAGCCCATCACTTATGGGCTACCCACGATGGACAAAGGGGCAAAACCCCATAAAATCGCTAATGTCCGGGTGGATCCAGGCATGGCAGGCACTTTCAAAAATTTTGAAAAACTAGAAAACAAAAGGGAGCGAACCTTTCAAAAACCGGTTGAAAAACGAGAATATACACCGCTGGGGCAACCTGTGTCGAAGGTCCTAGACCTCCTACTTGCCCAAGGCATGATAGAACTTCCCGAAATGCCTAAAGGAGTCACTTCCAAAGGGGGATATTTAAATCGATTTTGTAAATATCATCGCCTCAAAGGCCATGATACCAAACATTGTTTCTCCCTTATAAATAAAATTGAGAACTTGATAGCGGAGGGCCGGCTCTAGGTCATTGCGGAACCTGAGCCACCTCAAGCTATCTTCAAAGAACCCTTTCTCAAGCACGCTAGTGGCAGTGGGAAAGGAAAGGAGGTATGTACCCTCACCTTTTCTAAGGAACTAGTGCAAAAACCTGAGTCTGGTCGACCCACTTGTGCGCCCACTCTTGCGCTTTACAAGAGGCCCGCCCAAGTCGTCATTCGGGGACCACCAAGAGTTGAAACCCTGGCTAAACTAGTTTTAAAACTTGAAGGTGCTCCAGGCATGGCAGGCACTTTCAAAAATTTTGAAAAACTAGAAAACAAAAGGGAGCGAACCTTTCAAAAACCGGTTGAAAAACGAGAATATACACCGCTGGGGCAACCTGTGTCGAAGGTCCTAGACCTCCTACTTGCCCAAGGCATGATAGAACTTCCCGAAATGTCTAAAGGAGTCACTTCCAAAGGGGGATATTTAAATCGATTTTGTAAATATCATCGCCTCAAAGGCCATGATACCAAACATTGTTTCTCCCTTATAAATAAAATTGAGAACTTGATAGCGGAGGGCCGGCTCTAGGTCATTGCGGAACCTGAGCCACCTCAAGCTATCTTCAAAGAACCCTTTCTCAAGCACGCTAGTGGCAGTGGAAAAGGAAAGGAGGTATGTACCCTCACCTTTTCTATGGAACTAGTGCAAAAACCTGAGTCTGGTCGACCCACTTGTGCGCCCACTCTTGTGCTTTACAAGAGGCCCGCCCAAGTCGTCATTCGGGGACCACCAAGAGTTGAAACCCTGGCTAAACTAGTTTTAAAACTTGAAGGTGCTCCTCAACTCATACTTATAGCCAAATTTAGTGCGAACCCTAGGCTGATCGTGGGGGAAGTGACTAGATCTGGGAGGATCTATCAACCCCCGCAGCTACAAAGTGCTAAAAAGGTGGTCAGTGTGCCTGGCCCCTCAAAAGCATGTATTCCTCGAGTTCTGCCAAAAGCAGACAAGGATAAAGTCATCCTAAATCCTTATGACTTCGAAAACCACCTTTCAAAGATTCCTATCCACATGTCTATCCTAGAGCTTATACAAACCTTGCCTAGGCATAGACTCGTGCTAGAGAAAATTCTAAAAAGAGCCAAGGTTGATTCGAACATAAGTCCGGAATCCCTGTCTGCCCAAGTGGCTTTATTAGGAGCAAAGTCGCCCATCACTTTCTCGAAAGATGATATAGATAGACTCTACGAGTCCCATAACCAGACCCTGCATATCGAGGTGGTTCTGAATAACCACTCTCTGGACAGGTGCCTAGTCGATGGGGGAGGAGGGCTCAACATCCTTCCACTTCATGTGGCGTATGAAATCAGAGTCACCTTGACTTCAGTAAACCCAAGCCCCATCGTTATCACTGGATACGATGGGAATGCGTCTAGGCCTTTAGGATTAATCGAACACACACGGGGGTGTTCCATGTCTTGGACATCCACCCCATTATAACCTGTTGTTGGGAAGGCCCTGGATACACAGCTTGTGCGCTGTGCCATCCACCTTCCACAGGTGTGTCAAGATCCCTTTTAGGGACGAGGTCGTAGTGATCCTAGGTGAGAGTCACCCACAACTTCAGGGGATCATAAACTCCCCTTGTTTATCAAGCTCCCAAGCCCATGAGGCTAACCTGGGGCAAATTGTGATTGAGCTGCCAAGGCTCGTGTTAAACAACCCTAGGAAGGTTGTATGTGTGAACGGGCCGCCCAAAGCAGGCCCCCTCTTGATCTTAACCCTTCTAGGACAACCCAAGCATTCCCTCTTTCCAAAGCCCCTGGACAAGAAGCCATATGAGCACAATATGGAAGACAACAAGTTCCAGGATCACGATTTATACTCTACATTTTCAAAGAATAAGAAATCATGGAACATGTTGTTGAATATGGGCTACACGCCCTACAAAAGTCTAGGGGCGCAAAACCAGGGTCTCCTAGAGCCTATCCTTCCTAGGGCCAATCCAAGCCGATATGGGATCGGCTATACTCCCAGAATACCGCCAGAGCCACCCTTGTGACCACCTGGGTCAAGGGTGCCTTGGAACCTGCCTTAGAAGAGACCTACGATTTAGACCTCCTATTCCGAGTCTAACCCGTAGTGTTTTCCCTTTGTAGGTATGACGGAAGATCCCTTTTATAAAAATACAAAAACATTTGAAAAACTTAAAATCAAAAAAATCGAAAAAGAAGAAAAGCCAAAAAAAATGGAAAAACAAAAACTCGAAAACAGAGTGCTTTGTATAGTTCCTAAAATTCTTGTTTTACAAAAACCCAAAAAAATCAAAAATTTGGAAAATACTAAAAAGATTTTGTATATAGCTGCTCCTGGTAGGACTTTGGCAAAAGAAAAGGATTTTGAAAGAAACGTCGTCTGCATCGCCAAACCAAAAATTTCGAAATCGATTGAAAATCTGAGTACAAAACCAGGTCCTTTTGAAAATCACGCATCAAATTCCCTCGGGTCTATAGCCCACGAGAATGATCGAAACCCAGAAGTGGATCCCCTTGAGGAAGATCCCACTTCTGAGCTCCCAGAATTTCATAAAATTCTCGATTTTGAAAGACCTTCTAATTCAGTAGGAGGAGATTTCATAGAGGTGAACCTAGGGGATGATTCCAATCCCAAATCCATCAAAATAGGTGCATGCTTGCATGAACATGAAAGATCAGCATTCATTGCATTTCTACGAACCTATTTAGATGTGTTTGCATGGACGTATGAAGACATGCCGGGCATAGACCCCAGCATTGTCGAGCATCGTCTTCCCTTAGATTCAGATGTAAAACCCATAAAGCAGAAGCTTAGGAAAATACACCCGAATGTTCACACGCAAGTCAAAGAGGGTTTAGAAGATCTGTTAAAAGCCGGATTTATAAAACCCATTGCGTATTCTGATTGGTTGTCAAACATCATTGTAGTTCGAAAAACCAATGGGAAAATTCAAATATGCATCGATTTCAGAAACCTGAATAAAGCCACTCCAAAGGATAATTATCCTTTACCAAACATAGATTTGATAGTCGATAGTACTGCAAATCACGAAATGTTTTTGTTTATGGATGGCTATTCAGGCTATAATCAAATCAAACTAAGTCCACGAGATCAGGGTAAGACCGCCTTCACAACCCCATGGGGCACGTACTGCTATACAGTCATGCCCTTTGGTTTGAAAAATGTCGGCGCGACATACCAACGAGCCATGACCACGATCTTCCATGATCAAATTCATGAGCTCGTAGAAGTGTATGTAGATGATCCCTTGGCAAAATCCAAAACCCGATGCACTCATATCGAATGTTTGCAAAAGATTTTTGAAAGGCTTAGGCTTTACAAAGTAAAGCTAAACCCTCAAAAATGTGTATTCGGGGTAGAATCAGGGAAGCTTCTGGGCTTTATGGTGAGCCAAAGGGGTATAGAAGTCGACCCCTCTAAGTGTCGAGCCATCATAGACATGGCTCCACCCTCCAATCTCACTCAAATCCGTAGCCTCCAAGGTCGATTACAATCCGTTCATTGATTCATATCGAATCTGGCGACTAGATGCGAACCCTTCAACAAACTGTTGAGGAAGGGCACGAAATTCTTATGGGATGACAAATGCCAAAGGTCCTTCGAGAGACTAAAGGCATACCTGGTTAATCCCCCCGCTTTGAATCCTCCGAAGCAAGGAAAACCACTTTTACTTTACATCTCCGTGCATGTGAATGCTTTAGGAGCCCTATTGGCTCAATACGAGAATGATACCCATAAGGAGTATGCCATCTACTATATTTCGAAAACTCTCTTGGCTTATGAACGAAATTATCAAGCCATGGAGAAGACGTGCTTGGCCCTAGTCTAGGCCTGCCAGAAATTCAGACACTATTTCCTAGATCATGAGATCTGGATAGTGTCCAAGCTTGATCCAATCAAGCACTTGTTCGAAAAACCCATTCTTATGGGTAGATTGGGCAAATGGCAACTCCTTCTAATGGAGTATGACCTAAAATACCATCACCAGATCCCCATTAAGGGGCAAGCTCTAGCAGATTACGTGGCTGAGTTCCCCTTAGAGGATGCATATCCCACACTTGCTGAAATGCCTGATGAAGGCCTATTACAAAACCATTTTCAAAACCACATTTTGGCAAACAATTTCGAAAACCAAGTGTGGAAGACGCACTTCGATGGGGCACGAAACCAATGTGCTGGGGTCATCCTCATCTCCCCTGAAAAGGGCGAGATTCCTATAGCAGTCCGCTTAGATTTCGAATGTTCCAACAATGTAGCTGAGTATGAAGCACTCATACAAGGCTTAAGAATTTCGAAAACTCTAGGGGCATCATGCATCGAGGTCTTTGGAGATTCGCTCCTTGTCATAAACCAGGTTTTGAAAATTTGGCAAGTATGTAATGAGAAACAGCTTCCATATCACGAGCTGGCCACTCGATTGGTTGAGTCCTTCCAATCGTGTAAACTCACACACGTAGGAAGAGAGGACAATGGCATTGCCGATGCCCTCTCCTCCTTGGGTTCAGCCCTAAAGGTCAATCCCATTTCAGGGACCCGATCTTTAGAAATATGGCATGCGCCCAACCCATGCACACACGACTTGGATATTTGCCAAAATAACCAGAGTCTATTGAAAAACCTTGGTTTTACGACATAAAACAATTTCTAGAAAATGGGGGATTCGCTGAGGATGCCACATCCAAAGATAAGGCATTCATCCGTAAGATTTCAACCCGATACACCATTCTGGGTGGGGTTCTATACAAAAAGAGCTTTATCGGCATTTTGCTTAGGTGTATCGATCTAGAGGAGGCTAGGATAGTGATGCACGAATTCCACGATGGAGAATGTGGAGGTCATGTTAATGCCAACATGATGGTGATGAAAATACTTAGAGGGGGCTATTTTTGGTCCACCCTGAAAAAGGATTGTCACGATCATGTTAAGAAGTGTCATCCATGTCAAGTGCATGGGCACACCATTCATATCCCTTCATCTGCATTGCATTCCGTGGTCAGCCCCTGGCCATTTACCATGTGGGCATTTGACATCGTAGGCCCAATATTTCCAAAAGCCTCGAATGGGCATCGATTTATTTTAGCAGCCACGGAGTACTTCTCCAAGTGGGTGGAAGCCATTTCCCTAACCAACGTGCTGGAGCAACATGTGGTGGCTTTCATCCGGAGGAATATCTTGGCTCGATTTGGGGTTCCATAAGACCTTGTGTCTGATAATGGTTCCCCATTCAAGAACGAGCAGATGGTTAAGTTGTGCAACACGTATGGCATAACTCACCACTTCTCTTCGCCCTACTACCCTCAAGGCAACGACCAAGCCGAAGCCACAAACAAGACTCTCATTAGTATAATTGAGAAAACCTTAGAGAAGGGTAGGACGTGGCACGAGAAGCTGGATGAAGCCTTATGGGCTTATAGGACTTCCATCCGGACTCCCACGAATGCCACACCATTCGAATTGGTCTATGGCACAAATGCCATTCTTCCCATTCATACTCAACTGCATTCATTCTATACATCCATTGCACTCGACCTCCCCCTAGAGACGCTTCAGCATGCTAGAATGGCCGAACTAGATTTGCTAGATGAGAGGCGACTCCTTGCCATGGATCATGCTCGTGCATACCGGCAAAGGATAGCCCGACATTATGGCAAACACATGAGACCTCGCCACTTTGAAGTGGGGGATCTGGTTTTGAAAATCATCCACTATTGTGGCCCACATCCACTTGGAAAGTGGCGCCCAAAGTGGGATGGACCCTATGTTGTACGAGCAACCACCACGAACAATTCGTATTGGTTGATCGATATAGAAGGTAGGAATTTAGCAGATCCTATCAATATTCAATACTTAAAGAAGTATCATGTGTAGGATTTGTATTAAATTCCAATTTTCGAAAATTTTAGGGATAGCTGCCTTGAGACATGAGAATAAGGTGCAAAGGCAAAGTCGTGTGACCCTGAGTGAGAGAATTCGCACTTGTGAAAGAGTGGAGTCTTCAAAATCGTGGTTACATTTCAAAATCCTTTTCCTTACAAAGAAAGGCCTAGTTCAACATAGCAAGATACTTGCAAGTAGTACGTGCTATTTGTAAATAGGCTGATCTGGAATAGATCAAGTGTGAGCTTGGGATAAGTCCTCCCCTCTTCTCTTCTCCTTCCAAAAGGAAAAACACGGCCCAAAAACAAAGGGAATTTCCCATTAAAAGGCTCTTTCCAAAAGAAAGAAACCAGAATTCAAAAGAAAAATCGATTCTCTTGTGAAAAAAAGAGGGATTAAAGAAAAAATACTCCCAAAGGGAGACCCTCTATGAAAAAAAAAGGAAAAAGAGGCCAAAAAGCTCAAAAAAGAGCAGTTTTCCGCCTTCTATGCCTTAAACCACGGGACGCTTCAGAAGGGACCGTGGTATCGCTTTCCCATCCCTGGCTTATCCCAAGCTAAAGCATGGTTCATTTCGAGGAATCCTAAAGTAAAAATAGGATTTACTTACTTAAATTTTATCTTGTTTGAGAATTCGACGTTTCGAGTAAGACGTAGGAATTTGAAATATGGCTTGTTTTCTTATAAAACCTCCGCTAGATAAGTGAGTGTTAAGACTCAAACAAGGGCAAACACGAAGAGCTCGAGATCCTTAGGATCGAGACTCAAGACAATTGTCCCTTTTGTAAATAGTTTTGTAAACAGATTTTGAAAAATCGAACATGAACAGCATAGGATTTGCTCACTTGGAGTAACAGGCCTTGTAAGTCTCTAGAGTTCGACCACATCTGGTCTCTGGGAGGTCGCCACTCTTGGCACCTGTAGACACCAAAAATTTTCACTTACGGGTTCTTAGGCCTAAAGTGAACCTTTTCGCAATCTACTTCGCTTTATGGGCATGCCAGCTAGTTTACTTTAACTAGCAAAGTATGTTTTGAAAATAATCTGACTTTTGAAAGGCGATTGTAGGCAAGCGGGATTTTTACGTCGCAGACCTTCTTGCACCGATGCGCAAGGGTCAGTCTGTATGCTTAGAGATTTCGTTTTGAAACAAGTTTAACTCAAAATATATTTTGAATGAAGAAGTGTTTTAAAACCTTTTGAAAACCATGCATTTGGGCGATTTTGATTTTGTAAGGGTTGGACAACCCTAAGTCTTTCAAATTCTAATCTACTTAGGCACGGTGTGCGTGCATCGAAATAGCCTAAGTCTTTGGCGTGTTTGCATGATTGATTCAGGCTGTTTTTGTATGATTTTCAGATTTTAGATCACGTGGATTTGCACGTGCCTAAGTCTTCCTTTTTATCCCTTTTTGGGCCACCTAGGTGTGTGTTATGAACACTCCACTAAAATGTGGCGAGTTTGAGCGGGAGTATGGGGTTTGCTTTGATGCAATATGCGTCCTACCTCGTGGTATGGCGTAGATGCAATGCAAACTCATGCTACTCCAAAGGGAAAACCCGAATGTAAAGACAATGCCGAAGGGAAATAACCGAAGGGAAATGACTTGTAATGTAAATGCCGAAGGGAGATATGTATATAAGGTATATATGGGCCCTTACTCGGGTCTTGCAAATAAGAGCGAAGGCTCAATGTGGGTGCGTGCTTGAATTGAAAGACTTACACACATGGCATGAAATAAAACCCAAATATAACTTGCAATATGGCCTTGATTAAGGTCTTGGGAATAAGAGCGAAAGCTCAATGTGTGTGAGTGCTTGAATTGAAGTACTACGCACACAACATGAAATTAAACCCAAATAGTATAACACGGCCCTTACTTGGGTCTTTCAAATAAGAGCGAAGGCTCAATGTGTGTGAGTGCTTGAATTGAAAGACTACACACACGACATGAAATAAAACCCAAATATAAATTGCAGTATGGCCTTAACTAAGGTCTTGGGAGTAAGAGCGAAAGCTCAATGTGTGTGCGTGTGGAAAATGGAAAGACAACACACACGACTTAAAATATATAAATACAACTATATCTTAGGGGCTGGTTAGGCCCGTGTGTGTATGCAAAAGTGTGCAACTAAGAGCGGAAAGGCTCAAGTGCACGTGTGTGTGGGTGTGTCAAACCACGTTATTACAATCGGGGGGAGACGAAGCTCCTTTACTACAACCCCGTATCAAAATTTAATTGAATATAAAGCAAGTTAATGTAATAGACCAAGTTTAGACACTTACAAATAGCTGGTCCATGTTCAACTTGCTTGCACTTGGGCTCACGGTTCACCTTGGGCAGCCAAGAGGGGGTTATCCTATGTGGCTTTTAGAGAGGTTCTATGAGGCACGGTTAGGGTCTTAGGGGAACTAAGGTTCGGCCAAGACGGGGGCTGTGTAGGGTCTGTCCTAGGGTCTGTCCTAGGGTGCAGGTCACGGCCAGGGTGCTGGTCAGGTTGGCAGGGGGGTGGTCAGGTCGACAGGGAGGCAGTCGGGTCCGCAGGGAGGCGTCTGGCGCCTGGCACAGCAGACGGGCGCCTGGCACTGCTACAGTGGCGCGGGGCGCGCTGGTGGGGTCCTGGCGCTAAAGGGGCGGCAGGGCGCTGAGGGACGTCGCAGTGGCGTGGGATGGTGTCAGGTAGCGCGAACTGGGCGCGGGGCGCACGGCAGGCGCGGTAGGGGGTTCGGGTGACGCGTGGGGCGCGGTCCGGTTAGATTTAGATCGGTTCGAGTCTAGGGTTAGGTTTGGTCGAACCTAGGCTGGGTTAGGGCTAGGTTTAGTTAGGTTTAGGTTCAGTTGGGGTTAGGTCCAGTTGGGGTTAGGTAGGTTCGAACCTAGGCTTGGTTGGGGGTTAGGTTTAGAGGGGTGTAGAGAATGGCTAGGTTAGGTTAGGCTTACCTCTTGGAGTCGGTCCAGCCCATGTCCAAGCTTGGTTGCAGCCACCTGACCCACATGTAGGTTAGGTTAGGTTAGGCTTACCTCTTGGGTTAGGTTCGAACCTAGGTTAGGTTGGGGGTTAGGTTTAGAGGGGTGTAGAGAGAATGTCTAGACACACTTAGCCCACATGGCTTGAACCCACCTCACCCAATGAGCCCACATGGCTAGGTCTATCACTCCCTCTCTCTCCTCCCAAATATTTGCATGAACCCTTTACATGGACCCCCTCACCTCTATTTATAAAGATTTGAGGTGGGTCTTGGATTTGGGTTTGGGTTTGGGGTTTGGATCCAGACCCAAATCAAAACACTATTTGGATTTGGATATTGGGTCTCGGATATTTTGAGATCCGTATCCTATCCAAACCCAACATTTTTATGGATATGGATATGGATATTTTGATCCAGATCTGATCCAATCCAAACACTATTTAGATCTAATCCAAATCCAAACACTATTTGGATCTAATCCAAATCCAAACACTATTTGGATTGGCCCAAATCCAAACACTATTCATTACATGGATTTGGATCTGGATATATATGGTCCAGATCCAAATCAAAATTTCTTCGGACAGTCCTTCTTGGCTTCTCGAGGTGAACGATCTGTGCAGGCACTGGCTTCATCAGCGCTCCGTCTGGTGCTGGGTTTTCCCCAACTTTGTCGTCCGGACTCCGTCTCGCCGTTCTGGACTCTGTTGAGATTTTTATCAAACGGGCTCTGCTTTCTTTTGTTTTTTTTATCAAGGAGTGGCTTCTAAAGCTCTGGGCTTGAATCCTCTTCGGGCCTAGGGTCTTCTTTTGCCTTCTGTACCTGTTTTCACATTTTCAAACAGGTTGTCGTTTTGGCTCAAACGAGCTTTTTGGTGTTTTTGAGAGTTTTTGAAATATAGAAGATTTAGGGTGTTTACAACACCACACCCATGTCATGCATCTGCATTCCACACATGACACTTGCATAAACATGATCCCATTTAGGACCAGAAACCTTTTGTATATCCCTTTGGCGTGATATCTCCACCTACCAGGGTTTTAAAACTGAGATTTTACTAAAGATTGGGACGATCCCATATTTTCGTGGCTAGATCTAGGGAGACATTGAAAGGGGTGTTTGTCATCTTTGCCCTTATCCAAATCGATTTGGACAAGGCCAAAGAGGGGCATCTGTAAACACCCCGAAATCCCACGAATTTCTCGAAACAAACCTGGTTTTGTAAAAGCAGCCCCAAAGGGCTATTTTGAGTCTGGAAACCCAAGAGCCTTCCACGCAACCCTGTACATATGTTTTGAACTTTATATGTTTTAAATATGTATAATATGGTTTTAAAAACCTTTTAAAAACACATTTTGAAACCCCGAAGCAGCTTGGCCTAATCAAGACAGGACCAAAAAAGCTAAGGAGAGCCCGGAACCAGAGCACAAGTCGAGCCCGGCACAACAACTCTCGTATTGAACCCACCCCTAGGATCTCGAATGTCCAAGACCCTGTTATCATCAAAACATTACTTGAAATTAGCTTCGGAAGGCGAAAACAAAAGCGGACGGTCATGTTGGCGAAGACCCAACGCAGACGGAGTACTGATGCTGTCAGACCCCGCACAAACCTTTCGTTTCAAACACAGCCTAAAGGAGTCAGAATTCAGTTTGGATCGGATCTGGACCATATATATCCAGATCCCAATCCAAACCCATGTGTGGACTTGGATTTGGATTTAGATCCAGAGATCCAATCCAATATCCATATCCATGGCCCACATCACCTTCTCATAAATGGAGGTGGGGCCCACTTGAATTTCACGTGAGATTATGGGCATGAGAGAGAGTGGGGGAGGATAAGATTAGAGTGTGTTTGTAATTAAGCTTGACTTGTGTGTCAAGTTTGGGGTTAATCATGTGGGTTAGCCTAATTAAAGTGGGTTTAAGCTTGTAATTAGCCAAAACCTAACCTAGGCCTGCACCAACATGATGCAACAAGGTCTATGGGTCATGCAAAGGGAGCTCCTTAACCCAACCCTAATCAAAAAGCCCTAATCCTGTCCTAAACCTAGCCTAATCACCTAACCCACTTCCCTAATCCTGGCCTAATCCCAACCTAATCACCTAACCCACTTCCCTAATCCTTCCCTAAACCTAGTTTAATTTCCCTAAACCTAACCTAATCCTAGCCTAATCACCTAACCCACCTCACTAAACCTCACCCCAAAACCAACCCACCTAGCTAAACCCTAAACCCCTAAACCACCCCACCTAAACCTAGCACACCATATTCCTAAAACCCCTAAATCAAAATATCTGGCCCCTCCCCAAAACCAGCCCACCTTATCACCACACCACCACCCCTAGACCACCTTACCACCATCCTAATACCAGCCCCAACCGCCCTCTTCAGCCCTATATAACCCCCTCCCCAAGGGGCGGGTTTTCCATTTTTTTCCAGCCCAGCCGATCCCCTGCCGACTCCAACCACCATTTCCAACCGAACCACCAGCCTTGCTCCACCTGCACCACAGCCGGCCTCCACCTGCGCCACTGCCTCCCAGCCAACCACCACCATCACCGCTCCAGCCAAGCCCCCCCCATCGCCACCACCATCCGGCCAAACCACATCCACTCCAACCGCCCGACTGCCCCTCTTCCATCCACCGCCTTCTTCCCCTTTCAGTTAGTACCCTCTCCTTAAGCTCCATCTCTTCTTCACTCCCCCTCCACTCTCAACCTCCTACACCACCACCACATCACCCCAACACCACCTACCCGCCATCCAATCCATTCGGCCAGACCTTAGCCACTTCAACCACCCGCCTAGAACTACTTCCCCTAGCAACACCCAGCCACTCCACTTAGCTCCCTAGGACCTGTCCCTTCCACTTTCCACCAGCCCCTAACTCTACCTTATCCCATACCCTAGCTAGCTCCCTTCCCATCCTCGCCATTGCCTAGCCATCCTAACAGCCGGCCACCACTAAGTCTCCCTTAGTCGGCCACTCCAACCGACTATAGCACATCCACTCGGCCAGCCACCCGCCAGCCTTAGGCACTCCCTTAGACACTCCCTTAGGCTCCCACTTAGTGCCATCTTTCCTAATACTACACCCTCCCTTAGTGACCCTACTTAGTCACTTTAGCCCAACACGCCAAGGCAGCCCCCTTCATAACAGCCGGCCACCTTCAAGGTGCCCTTCCCGTGCACCCAAAGCATCCGGCCAGCACCTCCCCTTGCCGTTCAACTCCGAGGAGCTCCCTCTTGCAGCCCAAAGCGAGGCCAAGCCCACGCTCAAGCAAGCCATCTTCGGACCAGCTATAAGTAAGTGCCTAACTCGGTCCTTAGTTGTAGACTTGCTTGAATTCAATTTGATACGGGGTTGTAATAACGGAGCATAGTCTCCCCCCGCTTGTAATAACGTGGCTTGGCACACCCACACACACACGTGCACTCTCGTAGTCGTGCACGATTTTGAACACACACGGGCCTAATCAGCCCCTAGGATATAAATATATGTATATACTTTAAATTACGTAGGGTTTTGCTTAAGTTGGGTGTGTTGTCTTTCAATTCAAGCACTCACACACATTGAGCCTTCGCTCTTATTTGTAAGACCCAAGTAAGGGCCGTGCTATACTATTTGGGTTTAATTTTATGTTGTGTGCGTAGTACTTCAATTCAAGCACTCACACACATTGAGCCTTCGCACTTATTTGTAAGACCCAAGTAAGGGCCGTGCTATACTATTTGGGTTTAACTTCATGTTGTGTGCGTAGTACTTCAATTCAAGCACTCACACACATTGAGCCTTCGCTCTTATTTGTAAGACCCAAGTAAGGGCTGTGCTATACTATTTGGGTTTAATTTCATGTTGTATGCGTAGTACTTCAATTCAAGCACTCACACACATTGAGCCTTCGCTCTTATTTGTAAGACCCAAGTAAGGGCCGTGTTATACTATTTGGGTTTAATTTCATGTTGTGTGCATAGTACTTCAATTCAAGCACTCACACACATTGAGCTTTCGCTCTTATTCCCAAGACCTTAGTTAAGGCCATATTGCAAGTTATATTTGGGTTTCATTTCATGTCGTGTGTGTAGTCTTTGAATTCAAGGACGCACCCACATTGAGCCTTCTCTCTTATTTGCAAGACCCGAGTAAGGGCCCATATATAGTCATTTCCCTTCGGTTATTTCCCTTCGGCATTGCCTTTACATTCGGGTTTTCCCTTTGGAGTAGCGTGAGTTTGCGTTGCTTCTACGCCATACCATGAGTTAGGGCGCATATTGCATCAAAGCAAAAGCCCATACTCCCGCTCAAATTTCGCCCCATATAGTGGAGTGTTCATAACACACACCTAGGTGGCCCATAAAGGGTTAAAAAGAAAGACTTAGGCACGTGCAAATCCACGTGATCTAAAATCTGGAAATCGTATTAAAGACCCGAATCAAGCACCTCGAACCACTTTCGTAGGCTTTTTCTACCCTAAACTCAATTTTTAAAGCGTACAAACTGACCCTTGCGCATCGGTGTAAGAAGGTCTGCGACGACAAGAGCTTGCTTGCTCACAGTCGCCATGTTAGAAGTCAGGTTAAAATATATCTTCGCTAGCTTAGGTAAGCTAGCTGGCACGCCCTGTTTATTCAAATAGGACTTAGACACACGAAAAGGTTCGCCCCAGGCCTAAGAAACCAGGGAGGCGGAGATTTTTCATGTCTACACCCGCAACAGCCAAAAGAATTTCAAAAACAAAAACAAAAAGAAGTTGAAAAAATGGTAGACATGGAGACCCCTAATACATGCATCGACATCTTAGGAGCTCATAACCCTGCCATAGAAAAACCCACTTCTTCGAGCCTAGTTTTGTACCCTAGAACCAAGATTAGAGCTTTGAAACAAAAAAATCCATCCCTAGGGGCACCACGAGTTGAACCTGGGAGCAAGCCAAAAAATTCGAGGGAGCAAGTTTGTCTTCCCTCGAAGAAAAATTATCCCAAATACAGGTTGTGTGGAATCTCAAGCCTTCCATCACCCTACAATATCCAAAGATCCTCAAGGAACCAAGCATGGCTTTCCTTGAGGACAAATCTCCCAATTCGGGGTTCTAATGAAGCCCAAGTCTTCCATCACCCCAAAATATCCAAAGTCTCTCGAGGGACCAAGTACGGTTTCCCTTGAAGATAAAAACACCCCGAAATATCCAAAACTTCTTGTAGACACAGAAAATCCTCGTCTCTAGGTTCTTAGGCCTGAAGCGAATCTTTTCGTGCTTACATTGCTTTAAAAGGGGCGTGCCAGCTAGCTTTCTCAAACTAGCGAAGTAATTTTTGAAAATATATGACTTTTGGGGCGACTGTGGACAAGTGGGTTCTTTTCGTCGTAGACTTTCTTACACCAGCACGCAAGGGTCAGTCTGTACGCTTTAGAAAAACTCGATTTTACACAAACACGACTCTTTTGAAAACTTGAAAGTGTTTTATCGATTGGTTTTGTCAAATTTGCAACTTTTATACATGGGATCTTTGCGCTCCTATGTCTCTTGGGTTTTAGCCAATTTTGGCGTGTAGTCGTGTGCATCTAGTGCTCGATTTAAGGCAAGTTCTACACGATTTGATCAATCTGGTTCGATGCAAGTATGCTCCCTATCTCGAGTGTGGCGGATATGCAATGCAAACTCACACAACTTGAAGGGAAAACCCAGAATTTAAAGACATAGCAGAAGGGAAATAGCAGAAAGGGAAATATGGCTATATCTTAGATGCGGAAGGGAAAATATATATAGCTATATCTTAAGAGCGAGAAGGCTCAATGTGAGTGAGTGCTTTGAGTGTATAAATTGAAAGGCAACTCACGCAACTTGAATTTAAAACCCAGCTGGAAGGGAAATACGTATATATACGTAAGAGCGGAAAGGCTCAATGTGAGTGAGTGCTTTGAGTGTATAAAATGAAAGACAACTCACACGACTTGAACCTTAAAACCCAGCTGAATGTATATAAATAGAGCTATATCCTATGAGCTGTTAAGGCCCGTTTTTGTGTGCAAAAGGTGTGCAGATAAGAGCGGAAAGGCTCGAGTGTACGTGTGTGATTCGTGTTTCAAACCATAATATTACATCTCGGGGGGAGACTATGCTCCATTATTACAACCCCGTATCAAATTTAATTGAATTTGAAACAACGTAAAGAACCAGGTTCGAGCACTTACACGTCGTTTGTTTGGACTTCCTTTATCAGCGAAATCTGACCTTGGATATAGCCGTTGGATGGACCTTTCTCTGCGAAACGACCAGCTGCGTGGAAGGTTGATCCTAGATCGTGACCTGGGCTAGGTTGACACACTAAGGTGCTATGGGTTCTGGACTTAGACATGACAGATCTAGGGTGAGAACTAATGGATCTAGGTCAGGTCTAGGCGGGTTGTTTTGGTTAAAAGCTAGACCAAGGTCCTAAGGGAAAAACCCGACCAACTAATGGTCGAGTTAGGTGGTGTCTACGGGATTGTTTTAGGTGAGACACTATGGAATGCTCGGCCAACTAATGGCCGAGCTTGGTTGGGGATTAATGGATGGTCTTAGGGGAGATCCTAAGGTGAGCTTTAGGGTAATGCTCGGCCAAAGGGAGGCCGAGCTGGGCAGGTTTTTGGAGAAGGATTAGGTAGGATCTAAGGTTGAATCCTAAGGAAAGAGCTCGGCCAGATGGTGGCCGAGTTTTGGCTGATATTAGGTGGTTGATCTCGGGTGAGATCCTAAGGGAGTGGCTCGGCCAAAGGGTGGCCGAGCTGGGTAGGTTTAGAGTGGTTTTTTTTTAGTTAGGATCTAACTTAGGTAGTGGTTTAAGGTTAGGGATAGACCTAAGATGAGCTCGGCCAATATGGGCCGAGCTAAGTGGGTGAGGATGGGTTCAACAAGAAGAGGGAACCGAGTGTTTTAGACACTCGGTTTGGCCAGGTCTTTGGGAGTAGTTTTGAGTTAGGAAATAGCTTAGGTAGTGGTTTTGATGTTAGGATTTTCTTTAGGACAGATCTAAGGTGAGGTCGGCCAGCCAATGGCCGAGCTGGGTATGGTCCTAGGTTAGGATGGTCTTAGGTAGAACTAGGTCAGCTCTTTTAGTGAAGTTCGGCCAGCTTCTTGGCTGGACTTTGCTGTGTCTTTTCGTTAGTGGTCTAGGTGGTTTAGAGAGGTGAGAAAAGAAATGGTTTTGGGCAGGAACTAGGGGACTTACCTTGACAACGTTTCAGCCATTTAGTCCTTGGTTCCCACGCAGCCAATCCTCACCAAGCAAGGGCCATCCAATGCCGCCAGATTTTGTTTCTTTTCAGCCATGTACAAGACGTGAACTAAAAGTTCCAGCCCACCCACAACTTCAACCCACAATCTCACCAAAACAAGAGGGGAAGGCCAGCCCCTTTTGTTGACCTTCCTCCCTCTCTCTCTCTCTCTCTCTTTCCCCCAAGTGGAGAGGCGTGGAATGCTGGAAAAATCTGAACTCTCAAAAGCCAGCCCTCTCACATCCTTTTATAGGCCTCTTATTTGGATATGGATCCTTTGTTGGGTTTTGAAATCCGGATCCAATTCAAGCCTTGTTTGGATCTGGATCTTGGATCTGGATCTGGATATTGGGATCCAAATTCGATCCAAAATTTTCTCTTCTTCAGTCCTTCCTGGCGTTTCGAGCCGGGCGCTTCGTGCGGGTCTTGAGTTTATCAAGATTCCGTCTTATGCTGGGTTTTTCCCAATTTCATCATCCGAGCTTCTTTTCGTCTTTCTGGACTCTGTTTCAACTATTTCTTTTGTTTTTGACTTGGATTGCTCGTGATTTCATATGTGCTTTCGGCTTGGCCTTCGATGCTTCAGTCTTGAAGTACACTCGGGCTGGGCTTGACCTTTGAGCTTTTTCAATCTTTTGCCACTGTTTTGAGCCAGGCTTCATCTGTTCGTCTGGTCTTTTGTAAAAATAGGACTTTTGTCCACTTTCAAGATTTTTTATGTTTCGAACAGGGTTGGAAAATAGAGTTTTGAAGGGTTTGAGTTCCTGAGTTTTTCAAATCTCCAAACTTGGCTTTTTGAGCTGATTTTCGAACCAAGCATTTGGTTTTGGAAAATATTTGGATTTTGGGGTGTTTACACTTCTCAAAGGACCAAGCACGGTTTTCTTTGAGAAACAAACCTCCCAAACCAGGGTTGTATGGAAGCCCAAGTCTTCCATCACCCCAGAATCCAAACTCCCAATATCCAAAAGGGTATATATCCCTAACATGGACGATTCCATGTTCCAAGGCCATAATTTATACAAAAACTTTTCAAAAAATAAGAAGTCTTGGAACATGATTCTAAATATGGGATATAAACCCTACCAGGGCCTGGGAACCCAAAACCAAGGTAGGCTCGAACCTGTCCTACCTCAGGCCAATCGACAAAAGTATGGATTGGGCTATAGCCCACCCATACCCCCAGAGCCACCACCTAAGACCATCTGGGTCAAGGGTGCCCTGTAGAGCCTCTAAAACCCAAAACCCATGTCTTAGACCTATTGATTAGAGTCTGATTCATGAATGTTTTTTTTGTAGGTTCATGGGAAGATCCCCCCTTTTGAAAAAGCCAAAAACATCAGATATTTGCCAAAAACCAAAAAAAATTGAAAACCCAAAACAAAATCTCAAAAACATTTGGAAAAATGAAAATTCCAAAAAGAAATTTGTTTTAATGCCTTTCGCCATGTACAAAGTCCATTTTCGAAAATTGTAAAAATGCTTTTTGAAAATTGTATATAACTCCCAAAAAACCAAAAAATCCAAAAAGATGATCTTGAGCACCCTTTTGTCTAGAGCTTTTTCAAAATGAAAAGCTCAAGAATCACCAAAGCTAGGAGGAATAAAAAACCTCCGAACTTCCTAAAATATGCAAGATCCTTGACTTATGTAAAGATTGGGGATTTTTAGAAACAAGCCTGACCCATAGTGTGTGCATAAGCATCATGCATCACACTCTGAAATCATTCATGTGCATCGAGTCTAGACATCATCTTAGAACTCGAATTCAGGGTTTTTGTAAAACCAAAGGGGCAATAAAAGTCGACCCCCTAAGTATCGAGCCTTCATAGACAGGTCTCCATACGAACCAAATCCAACACCTTCAAGGAAAATTTCAAACGGAAATGAGAATCTCGAAAAAAGGGTTATCATTTCACAAAAGCCTTTTCAAAATTCTTTTGATAAAAACCTTCCATGCTTTGCAAATCCTGCATTGTTTGCTTGACTTGATCAAATGAAGATGTTGTTCATACTAAATGTGCCATACATTTTCGAAAACTCTTTTGGCGTGTGAAAGGAATCACTAAGCCAAAAGAAAAATCGTGCTTAGCCTTGCTGTAGGCTCTAAAAATTCGAGACATCATCTCCCATGGAAAGGGGAATGATTCATTAAAGCACTCATTTGAAAAACCTATCTTAAACCGGTAGGCAAAATGGCAGCCCCTTTCAACAGAGTATGAGTTTCAAAACTCAAGACTCAATTAAGGGACAAGCCCTGTATCGTGTGGCTGAAGTGCCTTTGTGAGACACATTCCCCATACTTGATCAAATGGCCCATGAAGGCACGAATTTTCAAAATGAATTCCAAAAACCCTGCTTGACCAAAATCAAGTATAGGAAACATATTTCGATCAAAAGGGCTGGTATGAAACCATCTCCATATAAAAGAGAGGATTTCCCAAAATTGCTTTCTCAAAAGGGATCAAAATTTCAAAAATTTAACCCTACATATACTTTGAAAAGAAAGATTTTTCAAAACTTCAGGTTTGTATGAAAACCTTGATTGTGTTGGGATAAGAACATGAATCTCACGATGAAATATGGAGACCATGTCAAAATCAAAGCCCGATGGCCATGATGATCACTTAGGGTTGGTTGTGTTTTCCATCCTTGAGCAAAAAGTATCATGATCATGTTAAAAAACCATCGTCCATCCAAAAACGTCTTTTGAAATGCCATGGCCCTTCACCATGTGGCCATGCGAAATTCCCCTCAAGCTAGGGGCATTTTTAAATATAGCCCCTAGACACCTTCCATGAAGAAACGAATTTCATAAAATGCATCTCCTTCATGATTTGTGAGATACATTTCATATGTTCACTCTTGCATAAAATCGTGTATTTCCATTTTGAATCACACGGAGTGTATAACATGCGTCATATTCATATCATACCACCCCAAAGAAAGCCCAAGAGGTGGGCAAACCTGAGTAGGAATGTCCCCATGTCTTCAAAAGGGCAACAAAAATCGAAAATTTGTTGATGTTGTGGGTAGAAATTAGCAAAACCCGAAAAATGCCCGAATATTCATAAGGGTTTATGTTAAATTCCTTTTTTTGAAAAGATTTTGGAAAAATCGAACTCCTTTGAAACTTCTTGAAAGAAGGATCGAAGTTGATTATATAACCCTGAATGGAGGAATTTATACTTTTCGAAAGGTAGAGTCTTCCAAAAACAAATTGGCGATATTTCGAAGAACCCTAGCTTACAAGATTAAGCCTTGTTCAAAATATCAAAATATTTTCAAATAGCAGATGCTATTAAGAAATAGGACGATCCCGTTTGAATCGAGTAACCAAAGGGATAAGCCTTCCCCCATTCTACTTTCTCTCCAAAAAGGAAAATTGGTTGTGTCCAAAAGAAAAAGAAAAACAAGAATACAAAAACTCCTCCGAAAGTGGTCTTCCCTTCATAAATAGGGAATACAAAAACTCCTCCGAAAGAGGTCTTCTCGTTCAAAAAGAAAAAAAGGAGATATAAAAAAACTCCTCCCAAAGAGGTCTTCCCTTCATAAACAGGGAATACAAAAACTCCTCCAAAGAGCTGCTCTCCTTTAAAAAAAAAAAAAAAAAAAAAGAGAAAGAGGGATTAATGAAAAAATACTTCCAAAGGGAGACCCTCTATGAAAAAAAGAAATAAAAAGCCAAAGCTCAAAGAGCGATTTTCTGACTCTTTGCCTAAAACCACGGGACGCTTCAGAAGGGACCATGGTATCTCTTTCCCATATCCCTACGCCTTATCCCCGAGGAAAAAGATTCAAATTTGCGAAAATCCTAAAGTACGAATAAAATTGGCCTATTTGGATTTCATTTTGTTTATGAACTCGACTCTGTTTTGTAGGAAATGGAACTTTGAAATGTTTTCCAAGTTTTCCTACCCAAAAACCTCTACTGAGTAGCAGGTATTGAAACCTGAATGAAGGGAAGTATGAAAAACGGAAGTCCTTTTCGATACAAGCTAAAAGGTGTTCATTTTCAAAAAGAAAATTTTCAAAAAAAAAACCTACGAATGTCAAAACGACAAGGGTAGAACCTGCTTGGAGCAGACAGCCTCAAAAGGCTCTCTCCAAAGCTCGAAAACCCGAAAACATCTAGAAGACATGGGTAAAACCTGCTCAGAGCAGCCTACCTCAAAAGGCACTCTTCGGGCTAAAAACCCCAAAAACAAAAATGTTTTTCTCATGCATGCATCCAAAAATCGTCCATGCATGATCATACATAGGGAAACCTAGGAAAAGTCCCCTTTTGCTAAAAATCCCCACCTGTGGTAAAAGAAAACAGGGTTTTGCGAAATAAAAATGGTGTATTCTCGAGAAAATTTGAGAGGAAAACCAAGCCAAAAACAATGGAAAAACAAAAACTCGAAAATAGAGTGCTTTGTATAGTTCCTAAAGTTGTTGTTTTACAAAAACCCAAAAAAATCAAAAATTTGGAAAATACCAAAAAGATTTTGTATATAGCTGCTCCTGGTAGGACTTTGGCAAAAGAAAAGGATTTCGAAAGAAACGTCGTCTGCATAGCCAGACCAAAAATTTCGAAATCACTTGAAAATTCGAGTACAAAACCAGGTCTTTTTGAAAACCACGCATCAAATTCCCTCGGATCTATAGCCCACGAGAATGATCAAAGCCCAGAAGTGGATCCCCTTGAGGAAGATCCCACTTCTGAGCTCCCAGAATTTCATAAAATTCTCGATTTTGAAAGACTTTCCAATTCAGTAGGAGGAGATTTCATAGAGGTGAACCTAGGGGATGATTCCAATCCCAAAACCATCAAAATAGGCGCATGCTTGCATGAACATGAAAGATCAGCACTCATTGCATTTCTATGAACCTATTTAGATGTGTTTGCGTGGACGTATGAAGACATGCCGGGCATAGACCCCAGCATTGTCGAGCATCGTCTTCCCTTAATCGGACCAGCTATTAGTAAGTGCCTAACTTGGTCTTTAGTTGTATACTTGCTTGAGATTCAATTCGATACGGGGTTGTAATAACGGAGCATAGTCTCCCCCCGCTTGTAATAACGTGGCTTGGCACACCCACACACGTGCACTCTCTTAGTTGTGCACGATTTTGAACACACACGGGCCTAATCAACCCTTAATACATAAGTATATACATATACTTTCATTTTTGTAGGGTTTTGCTTAAGTTGGGTGTGTTGTCTTTCAATTCAAGCACTCACACACATTGAGCCTTCGCTCTTATTTGAAAGACCCAAGTAAGGGCCGACCTATACTATTTGGGTTTCATTTCATGTCGTGTGTGTAAGTCTTTCAATTCAAGCACTCTCACACACATTGAGCTTTCGCTCTTATTTGAAAGACCCAAGTAAGGGTCGACCTATACTATTTGGGTTTCATTTTATGTCGTGTGTGTAAGTCTTTCAATTCAAGCACTCTCACACACATTGAGCTTTCGCTCTTATTTGAAAGACCCAAGTAAGGGCCGACCTATACTATTTGGGTTTCATTTTATGTCGTGTGTGTAAGTCTTTCAATTCAAGCACTCTCACACACATTGAGCTTTCGCTCTTACTCCCAAGACCTTAGTCAAGGCCTATTGCAGTTATATTTGGGTTTAATTTCATGTTGTGTGCGTAGTACTTCAATTCAAGCACTCTCACACACATTGAGCTTTCGCTCTTATTCCCAAGACCTTAGTTAAGGCCATACTGCAATTTATATTTGGGTTTAATTTCATGTCGTGTGTGTAAGTCTTTCAATTCAAGCACGCACCCACATTGAGCCTTCGCTCTTATTTGCAAGACCCGAGTAAGGGCCCATATACATACTCTATATACATATCTCCCTTCGGCATTTACTTTACAAGTCATTTCCCTTCGGTTATTTCCCTTCGGTATTGTCTTTACATTTCGGGTTTTCCCTTTGGAGTAGCGTGAGTTTGCATTGCATCTACGCCATACCACGAGGTAGGACGCATATTGCATCAAAGCAAGCCCCGCTCGAATTCGCCCATGTAGTGGAGTGTTCATAACACACAAACTAGGTGGCCCATAAAGGGGATAAAAGGAAAGACTTAGGCACGTGCAAATCCATGTGATCTAAAAATTGCAATCGCATCTAAAAGACCCAAATTAGACACCTCGAACCGCTTCGTAGGCTTTCTATCCCAAAAACTTGATTTTTGCAAAGCGTACAGACTGACCCTTGCGCATCGGTGCAAGAAGGTCTGCGACGACAAGAGCTCACTTGCTCACAGTCGCCACGTTAGAAGTCAGTTTAGAATATATCTTCGCTAGCTTAGGTAAGCTAGCTCACACGCCCTGTTTGCATAAATAGACCTTAGACGCACGAGAGGATCCGCTCCAAGCCTTGAAAGGGTGAGAGGCGGGGGATTTTTCGTGCGTCTACACATATGTACAGGGTTGTCTGGAAGGCTCCTGGGTTTCCAGGCTCAAAATAGCCCTTTGGGGCTGCTTTTACAAAACCAGGTTGTTTTGAGGAATTCGTGGGATTTAGGGGTGTTTACAGATGCCCCTCTTTGGCCTTGTCCAAATCGATTTGGATAAGCGAAAAGATGACAAACACCCCTTTCAATGTCTCCCTAGATCTATCCACGAAGAATATGGGATCATCCCAATTTTTAGCAAAATCTCAATTTACAAACTCTGGTAGGAGGAGATATCACGCCAAAGGGATATGTTATGGAATCTGGTCCTAAATGGGATCATGTTTATGCAAGTACCATGCGTGGAATGCAGATGCATGACATGGGTGTGGTGCCAAGAGTGGCGACCACCCAGAGACCAGATGTGGTCAAACTCTAGAGACTTACAAGGCCTACTGCTCCAAGTGAGCAAACCCTATGCTGTTCAATGTTCGATTTTTCAAAATCTATTTACAAAAGCTATTTACAAAAGGGGACAACTGTCTTGAGTCTCGATCCTAAGGATCTTGAGCTCTTCGTGTTTGCCTTTGTTTGAGTCCTGACACTCGCTTATTTAGTAGAGGTTTTATAAGAAAACAAGCTATATTTCAAATTCCTACGCCTTACTCGAAACGTCGAATTCTCAAACAAAATGAAATTCAAGTAAGTAAATCCTATTTTTACTTTAGGATTCCTCGAAATGAACCATGCTTTAGCTTGGGATAAGCCAGGGATGGGAAAGAGATACCACTGTCCCTTTTGAAGCGTCCTGTGGTTTAAGGCATAGAAGGCGGAAAACTGCTCTTTTTGAGCTTTTTGGCCTCTTTTTCCTTTTTTTTTCCTAGAGGGTCTCCCTTTGGGAGTATTTTTTCTTTAATCCCTCTTTTTCACAAGAGACTTTGAATGGGAAATTCCCTTTATTTGGAAAGAGACTTTGAATGGGAAATTCTCTTTATTTGGGCCTTTGTTTTCCTTTTGGAAGTAGAAGAGAAGAGGGGAGGACTTATCCCAAGCCCACACTCGATTCATTCCAGATCAGCCTATTTAGAAATAGCACGTACTACTTGCAAGTATCTTGCTATATTGAACTAGGCCTTTCTTTGTAAGAAGAAGGGTTTTGAAATGTAACCACGATTTTGAAGACTCCACTCTTTCACAAGTGTGAATTCTCTCACTTAGGGTCACACGACTTTGCCTTTGCACCTTATTTTCATGTCTCAGGGCAGCTATCCCTAAAATTTTTGAAAACTGGAATTTAATCCAAATCCTACACATAATACTTCTTTAAGTGTTTGTAAACACCCCAAATCTTCTATATTTCAAAAACTCTCAAAACACCAAAAAGCTCGTTTGAGCCAAAACGATGACTTGTTTTGAAATGTGAAAACAGGTACAGAAGGCAAAAGAAGACCCTAGGCCCGAAGAGGATTCAAGCCCAGAGCTTCAGAAGCCACTCCCTGATAAAAAAACAAAAGAAAGCAGAGCCCATTTGATGAAAAGCTCAATAGAGTCCAGAACGGCGAGACGGAGTCTGAACGACAAAGTTGGGGAAAACCCAGCACCAGACGGAGCACTGATGAAGCTAGTGCCCGCACAGATCGTTCGCCTCGAGAAGCCAAGAAGGACTGTCCGAAGAAATTTTGATTTGGATCTGGACCATATATATCCAGATCCAAATCCATGTAATGAATAGTGTTTGGATTTGGGCCAATCCAAATAGTGTTTGGATTTGGATTGGATCCAAATAGTGTTTGGATTGGATCGGATCTGAACCAAAATATCCATATCCGTATCCATAAAAATATTGGGTTTGGATCGGATACGGATCTCAAAATATTTGAGATCCAATATCCAAATCCAAATAGTGTTTGGATTTGGGTATGGATCCAAACCCAAATCCAAGACCCACCTCAAATCTCTATAAATAGAGGTGAGGGGGTCCATGTTAAGGGTTCATGCAAATATTTGGGAGGAGAGAGAGGGAGTGATAGACCTAGCCATGTGGGCTCATTGGGTGAGGTGGGTTCAAGCCATGTGGGCTATGTGGGCTGGACCAAGTGGCTGCAACCATGGAGACGTGGGCTCAAGCCAAGAAGGACCGGCTCCAAGAGGTAAGCCTAACCTAACCTAGCCATTCTCTCTACACCCCTCTAAACCTAACCCCAACCTAGCCTAGGTTCGAACCTACCTAACCCCAACTGAACCTAACCCTAACTAAACCTAGCCCTAACCCAACCTAGGTTCGACCAAACCTAACCCTAGACTTGAACCAACCTAAACCTAACCGGACCGCGCTTGCCGTGCGCCCCGTGCCCTGTCCGTGCACCCTGACGCTGTCCGCGCTTCCTGACGCTATCCCGCGCCCTGACGTTGTCCGCGCGCCCTGACGCTATCCCGCGCCCTGACGCCATCCCGCGCCCTGACGCCATCCCGCGCCCTGACGCCCTCCTAGCGCCAGACGCCCGCCAGCGCCCAGCGCTAGGCGCCCGATTGCTGCGCCCGACTCCTTCCTGCCGACCTGACCACCTTCCTGCCGACCTGACCACCCCCCTGGCCGTGACCTGCACCTCTTCCAGCCACCTAGGACAGACCCTAGACAGCCCCATCTTTGTCGAACCTTAGTTCCCCTAAGGCCCTAACCGTGCCCCATAGAACCTCCCTCAAAGCCCCCTAGGATAACCCCCTCTTGGCTGCCCAAGGTGAACCGTGAGCCCACGTGCAAGCAAGTTGAACATGAACCGGCTATTTGTAAGTGTCTAAACTTGGTCTATTACATTAACTTGCTTTATATTCAATTAAATTTTGATACGGGGTTGTAGTAAAGGAGCTTCGTCTCCCCCCGATTGTAATAACGTGGTTTGACACACCCACACACACGCGCACTTGAGCCTTTCCGCTCTTAGTCGTACACTTTTTGCACACACACGGGCCTAACAAGCCCTTAATATATAGTTATATTTATATATTTTAAGTCAAGGGGGTTTTTAATTAAGTCGTGTGTGTTGTCTTTCCATTTTCCACACGCACACACATTGAGCCTTCGCTCTTACTCCCAAGACCTTAGTAAAGGCCTTATTGCAGTTATATTTGGGTTTCATTTATGTTGTGTGCGTAGTACTTCAATTCTACACTCACACACATTGAGCTTTCGCTCTTACTCCCAAGACCTTAGTCAAGGCATACTGCAATTTATATTTGGGTTTCATTTCATGTCATGTGTGTAAGTCTTTCAATTCAAGCACGCACACACATTGAGCCTTCGCTCTTATTTACAAGACCCAAGTAAGGGCCCCTACATATACTCTATATAAAGTATTTCTTTCGGCTATGTCTTTAAGATTCGGGTTTTAAGGTTCAAGGCGTGTGCGTTGTCTTTCAATATATACACGACACACACTTACACAATTGAGCCTTTCCGCTCTTAAGATATAGCCATATTTCTCCTTTCGCTATTTACTTTACAAGTCATTTCCCTTCGGCATTGTCTTTTAATTTCGGGTTTTCCCTTTGGAGTAGCGTGAGTTTGCATTGCATGTACGCCATACCACGAGGTAGGACGCATATTGCATCGAAGCAAGCCCCGTACTCCTGCTCAAATTCGCCCCATGTAGTGGAGTGTTCATAACACACACCTAGGTGGCCCATAAAGGGATAAAACGAAAGACTTAGGCACGTGCAAATCCACGTGATCTAAAATCTGAAAATCGTACAAACCCGAATCAAATCGTGCAAGACTTAGGCTATTTCGATGCACGCCCATCGTGACTAAGTAGATTAAAATTTGAAAGACTTAGGGTCGTCCAACCCTTACAAAGTCAAAATCGCCCAAATGCATGGTTTTCAAAAGGTTCTAAAACACTTCTTCATTCAAAATATATTTTGAGTTAAACTTGTTTCAAAACAAAGTCTCTAAGCGTACAGACTGACCCTTGCGCATCGGTGCAAGAAGGTCTGCGACGTAAAAATCCCGCTTGCCTACAATCGCCTTTCAAAAGTCAGATTATTTTCAAAACATACTTTGCTAGTTAAAGTAAACTAGCTGGCATGCCCATAAAGCGAAGTAGATTGCGAAAAGGTTCACTTCAGGCCTAAGAACCCGTAAGTGAAAATTTTCGGTGTCTACAGATTGGCACGCCCGGTGGGACCCGGGACTTAAGCAGACTTCAAACAAACGAGTTATACTCAATTTTTTGAAAAAAAGAGTGTTTTTTTTCAAAAATCATGCATACTTAGGAAAATTGCATGAAAATGGATAGAAAGCTACAAAAATCTTCGTTGAGTAAACTAAAAGAGGCTTTCAAATCAGATAAAGCCCAAAGAGAGCTCGATGAGATTGAAAAAATATTTCAAAAGATGGATGCTTTAAGCAAGGAGCTTAAAGCCCATCGATCACATAGCAGCTCTTCGAGGGCACATACAGATCGTGAATTGAAAACCAATCTCAAACTCAACGAGGAATTGGAGATTAGAGACAAATCCCGGCAAAGGGATAAGTCATCCACTCCTACAGCTTCAAGCTTTTCAAAATCCATAGAAAAACCAAAAAAAGATTTTTCTATTTCAAAAAACCAAAAAAATCTTGAAAATTTGGAAAAAGACCAAAAAATTGAAAAACAAAATTTTGGAATTTCGAAAACTTCAAGTAAAAGTCCTAAGTCTAGGCACACACATACAGTGGGACATGAAGTCCACACCCTACAAATGAACGAGAGTGAAAAACAGGAAGGTTTCGAAAGGAAACGCCTCGTTAAACCCCGGGGGCTCAAAACAGAGTTACCCGGGAAATCGGCCTGCTCTCACCCTGAAAAGGTAGACAAGCCACAAAGAGGTATGCCTGAAACCCATCCTTCTCAAGACTCTCTTCTTCATATAGGGTCATCAGATGCATTGGATAACCCCTTTGCACACACAAACACACAAACTGTGCCAAAACTTGAGGATTTTCAAGGTGCGCCAACTGTCGCGCACCATTCAAAGGAATTTCAAAAACAAAAAGAAGTTCCGAAAATGGTAGACATGGAGACCCCTAATGCATGCATCGACATCTTAGGAGCTCATAACCCTACCATAGAAAAACCCACTTCTTCGAGCCTAGTCTTGTGCCCTGGAGCCAAGGCTATGGCTTTGAAACAAAAAAATCAATCCCTAGGGGCACCACGAGTTGAACCTAGGGACCAAGTCAAAAACTTCAAGGGACCTTGCATGGCTCCCCTTGAAGTAAATTTTTCCCAAAATGGGGTATGGAACCATAAGTTTTCCATAACCCTGCTATGTCCAAAACTCCTCAAGGAACCAAGCTTGGCTTTCCTTGAGGGCAAAGTCTCCCAAACCAGGTTTGTATGGAAGCCCAAGTCTTCCATCACCCCGGAATCCAAACTCCCGATATCCAAAAGGGTATATATCCCCAACATGGACGATTCCATGTTCCAAGACCATGATTTATACCAAAACTTTTCGAAAAGCAAAAAGTCTTGGAACATGATTCTGAATATGGGATATAAACCCTACGCGGGCCTGGGAACCCGAAACCAAGGTAGGCTTGAGCCTGTCCTACCTAGAACCAATAGGGAACGATATGGACTGGGCTACAGCCCACCCATACCACCAGAGCCACCACCTAAGACCATCTAGGTCAAGGGTGCCTTGTAGAACCTCTAAAACCGAAACCCATATCTTAGACCTATCTGATTAGAGTCTGATTCATGAATGTTTTCTTTGAAGGTTCAATGGAAGATCCCTACTTTTGAAAAAGACAAAAAAATTTGAAAACTCTCAAAATCTCAAAAACATTTGGAAAAACGAAAATTTCAAAAAGAAATTTTGTTTCAAAAGCCTTTGGCCATGTACAAAGCCCATTTTCGAAAAATTGTAAAAATGCTTTCGAAAATTGTATATACTCCCTGAAACCAAGTGTCCAAAAAGCTGGTCCTATCCACCCTTTTGCCTAGAGCTTTTTCAAAAATGAAAAGCTCGAGAATCACCAAAGCAAGGAGGAATAAACACCTCCAAGCTTCCTGAACTTCGCAAAATCCTTAACTTATGGAAAATTGGGGATTTTTAGAAATAAGTTAACCCATAGTGTGTGCATAAGCATCATGCATTACACTTTGAAATCATTCATATGCATCGAGTCTAGACATCATTCTAGAAATCGAATTCAGGGTTTTGCAAAATCAAAGGGTCAATAAGAGTCGACCCCCTAAGTATCGAGCCTTCATAGGCATGTCTCCATACAAATCAAAACCAACACCTTCGAGGCAAATTTTAAAAAGGAAATGAGAATCTCGAAAAAGGGTTAGCATTTCACAAAAACCTTTCATGGCTTTGAAAAGAAAGATTTTCTTCAACTTCTGGTTTATATGAAAACCTTGATTGTGTTAGGATAAAGAACATGAATCTCACAATGAAATATGGAGACCATGTCAAAACTAAAACCTGATGGCCATGACGATCATTTAGGGCTGGTTATGTTTCCCATCCTTGAGCAAAAAGTATCATAATCATGTTAGAAAAACCATGGAAGTGCATGGACATGAACATACCATTGTCCATCCAAAATCCCTTTGAAAAGCCATGGCCCTTCACCATACGGCCATGCGAAATTCCCATCAAGCTAGGGGCATTTTTAAACACAGCCCCTAGCACTTTCCATGGATAAGCGAATGCATCTCCTTCGTGATTTGTGAGATACATTTCATGTGTTCATCGTTGCATAAAGACATGTATTTCCATTTTAAAACACATGGAGTGCATAGCATGCATCATATCACCCCGAAGAAAGCCCAAAAGGGTGGCAAACTCGAGTAGAAATATCCCCATGTCTTCAAAAGGGCAACAAAAATTAGAAATTTGTTGATATTGTGGGTAGAAATTAGCAAAACCCCGAAAATGCCCGAATATTCAAAAGGGTTTATGCTGAATTCTTTTTCAAAAAGATTTTGAAAAATCGAACTCCTTTGAAACTTCTTGAAAGAAGGATCAAAGTAGATTGTATAACCCCGAATGGAGGAATCTATACTTTTCAAAAAGTAGAGTCTTCCAAAAATGAATTGGCTATATTTCAAAGAACCCTGGCTTACAAGATTAAGCCTTGTTCAAAATATCAAAATATTTTCGAATAGCAGATGCTATTAAGAAATAGGATGATCTCGTTTGAATCGAGTAACCAAAGGGATAAGCCCTCCCCCATCCTACTTTCTCTCCGAAAAGGAAAATTGGCTATTTTCAAAAGAAAGAAAAAAAATCGAGAATACAAAAACTCCTCCGAAAGTGGTCTTCCCTTCATAAACAGGGAATACAAAAACTCCTCCGAAAGAGGTCTTCTCGTTCAAAAGAAAAAGGAGATATAAAAACACTCCTCCCAAAGAGGTCTTCCCTTCATAAACAAGGAATTCAAAAACTTCTCCAAAGAGCTGCTCTCCTTTAAAGAAAAGAGGGATTAATGAAAAAATACTCCCAAAGGGAGACTCTCTATGAAAAAGAAACAAAAAGCCAAAGCTCCAAAGAGCGATTTTTTGATTCTTTGCCTAAAACCACGGGACGCTTCAGAAGGGACCGTGGTATCTCTTTCCCATATCCCTACGGCTTATCCCCGAGAAAAAAGATTTAAATTTGCGAAAATCCTAAAGTACGAATAAAATCGGCTTATTTGGATTTCATTTTGTTTGAGAACTCGACTCTATTTTGTAGGAAATGGAACTTTGAAATGTTTTCCAAGTTTTCCTACCCAAAAACCTCTACTGAGTAGCAGGTATTGAAACCCGAATGAAGGGAAGTATGAAAAATGGAAGTCCTTTTCGATACAAGTTAAAAGGAGTTCCTTTTCAAAAAGAAATTTTTGAAAAACCCACGAATGTCAAAAAGACATGGGTAAAAACCTGCTCGGAGCAACCAGCCTCAAAAGGCTCTCTTCGGGCTCAAAAACAAAAAATAAAATTTTTCTCATGCATGCATTCAAAGAGTCATTCGTGCATGATCATACAAATAGGGAAATAGCTAGGAAAAGCCCCCTTTTGCTGAAAATCCCCACTTGTGGAAAAAGAAAACAGGTTTTTGCGAAATAAATGGTGTATTCTCGAGAAAATTTGAGAGAACGGGGTGTTTCTTCTTTGCCATTATCCAAATACATTTGGATAATGACAAAGAGGGGCATCTGTAAACACCCCAAATCTTCTATATTTCAAAAACTCTCAAAACACCAAAAAGCTCGTTTGAGCCAAAACGATGACCTGTTTTGAAATGTGAAAACAGGTACAGAAGGCAAAAGAAGACCCTAGGCCCGAAGAGGATTCAAGCCCAAAGCTTCAGAAGCCACTCCCTGATAAAAAAACAAAAGAAAGAAGAGCCCATTTGATGAAAAGCTCAACAGAGTCCAGAACGGCGAGACGGAGTCCAAACGACAAAGTTGGGGAAAACCCAGCACCAAACGGAGCGCTGATGAAGCCAGTGCCCGCACAGATCGTTCACCTCGAGAAGCCAAGAAGGACTGTCCGAAGAAATTTTGATTTGGATCTGGACCATATATATCCAGATCCAAATCCATGTAATGAATAGTGTTTGGATTTGGGCCAATCCAAATAGTGTTTGGGCCGATCCAAATAGTGTTTGGATTTGGATTGGATCCAAATAGTGTTTGGATTGGATCGGATCTGGACCAAAATATCCATATCCGTATCCATAAAAATATTGGGTTTGGATCGGATACGGATCTCAAAATATTCGAGATCCAATATCCAGATCCAAATAGTGTTTGGATTTGGGTATGGATCCAAACCCAAATCCAAGACCCACCTCAAATCTCTATAAATAGAGGTGAGGGGGTCCATGTTAAGGGTTCATGCAAATATTTGGGAGGAGAGAGAGGGAGTGATAGACCTAGCCATGTGGGCTCATTGGGTGAGGTGGGTTCAAGCCATGTGGGCTATGTGGGCTGGACCAAGTGGCTGCAACCATGGAGACGTGGGCTCAAGCCAAGAAGGACCGGCTCCAAGAGGTAAGCCTAACCTAACCTAGCCATTCTCTCTACACCCCTCTAAACCTAACCCCAACCTAGCCTAGGTTCGAACCTACCTAACCCCAACTGAACCTAACCCTAACTAAACCTAGCCCTAACCCAACCTAGGTTTGACCAAACCTAACCCTAGACTTGAACCAACCTAAACCTAACCGGACCGCGCTTGCCGTGCGCCCCGCGCCCTGTCCGCGCACCCTGACGCTGTCCGCGCGCCCTGACGCTATCCCGCGCCCTGACGTTGTCTGCGCGCCCTGACGTTGTCTGCGCGCCCTGACGCTATCCCGCGCCCTGACGCCATCCCGCGCCCTGACGCCATCCCGCGCCCTGACGCCCTCCTAGCGCCAGACGCCCGCCAGCGCCCAGCGCTAGGCGCCCGATTGCTGCGCCCGACTCCTTCCTGCCGACCTGACCACCTTCCTGCCGACCTGACCACCCCCCTGGCCGTGACCTGCACCTCTTCCAGCCACCTAGGACAGACCCTAGACAGCCCCATCTTTGTCGAACCTTAGTTCCCCTAAGGCCCTAACCGTGCCCCATCTTTCAATATATACACGACACACACTTACACAATTGAGCCTTTCTGCTCTTAAGATATAGCCATATTTCACCTTTCGCTATTTACTTTACAAGTCATTTCCCTTCGGCTATTTACTTTACAAGTCATTTCCCTTCGGTTATTTCCCTTCGGCAATTTCCCTTCTGCACTGTCTTTTAATTTCGGGTTTTTCCTTTGGAGTAGCGTGAGTTTGCATTGCATCTACGCCATACCACGAGGTAGGACGCATATTGCATCGAAGCAAGCCCCGTACTCCCGCTCAAATTCGCCCCATGTAGTGGAGTGTTCATAACACACACCTAGGTGGCCCATAAAGGGATAAAAAGAAAGACTTAGGCACGTGCAAATCCACGTGATCTAAAATATGAAAATCGTACAAACCCGAATCAAATCATGCAAGACTTAGGCTATTTCGATGCACGCCCATCGTGACTAAGTAGATTAAAATTTGAAAGACTTAGGGTCGTCCAACCCTTACAAAGTCAAAATCGCCCAAATGCATGGTTTTCAAAAGGTTCTAAAACACTTCTTCATTCAAAATATATTTTGAGTTAAACTTGTTTCAAAACAAAGTCTCTAAGCGTACAGACTGACCCTTGCGCATCGGTGCAAGAAGGTCTGCGACGTAAAAATCCCGCTTGCCTACAATCGCCTTTCAAAAGTGTAGACGCGCGAAAATCCCCGCCTCTTTGCCTCTTTCGGGGCTTGGAGTGGATCTTATCGTGCGTCTAAGGCCTATGTATATAAATAGGGCGTGCCAGCTAGCTTACTCAAGCTAGCGAAGATATATTTAACACTGACTTCTAAACGTGGCGACTGTGAGCAAGTAAGCTCTTGTCGTCGCAGACCTTCTTGCACCGATGCGCAAGGGTCAGTCTGTACGCTTTTGCAAAAATCGAGTTTTGGGGAGAAAGTCCACGAAGCGGTTCGAGGTGTCTATTTCGGGTCTTTAAGATGCGATTGCATATTTTAGATCACGTGGATTTGCACGTGCCTAAGTCTTTTCTTTTATCCCTTTTTGGGTCGCCTAGTTTGTGTGTTATGAACACTCCACTACATGGGCGAATTCGAGCGGGGCTTGCTTTGATGCAATATGCGTCCTACCTCGTGGTATGGCGTAGATGCAATGCAAACTCACGCTACTCCAAAGGGAAAACCCGAAATGTAAAGACAATACTGAAGGGAAATAACAGAAGGGAAATAACCGAAGGGAAATAACCGAAGGGAAATAACCGAAGGGAGATATGTATATATCTTATGTATATGAGCCCTTACTCGGGTCTTGCAAATAAGAGCGAAGGCTCAATGTGGGTGCGTGCTTGAATTGAAAGACTTACTCACACGACATGAAATTAAACCCAAATATAAATTGCAGTATGGCCTTGACTAAGGTCTTGGGAGTAAGAGCGAAGGCTCAATGTGTGTGAGAGTGCTTGAATTGAAGTACTACACACACGACATAAATGAAACCCAAATATAACTGCAATAAGGCCTTTACTAAGGTCTTGGGAGTAAGAGCGAAGGCTCAATGTGTGTGAAAGTGCTTGAATTGAAAGACTTACTCACACGACATGAAATGAAACCCAAATAGTATAGGTCGGCCCTTACTTGGGTCTTTCAAATAAGAGTGAAAGCTCAATGTGTGTGAGAGTGCTTGAATTGAAAGACAACGCACCCAACATAAACAAAACCCTTCGAGAATGGAATATATATGTACATTTATATATTAGGGGCTGATTAGGCCCGTGTGTGTTCAAAATCGTGCACGACTAAGAGAGTGCACGTGTGTGGTTGTGCCAAGCCACGTTATTACAAGCGGGGGGAGACTATGCTCCGTTATTACAACCCCGTATCAAATTGAATTTCAAGCAAGTGTACGACTAAAAACCGAGTTTAGACACTTACGGGTAGCTGGTCCGTAGAGGTCTTGCTTGAGCGTGGCCTTGGCTTTGGGCTGCAAACGGGAGCTCCGCGAAGGTAGGTGATCAAGGGTGCTGGCCGGCTGCAAATGGGGCGCAGGATAGACGCCTCGAAGGGGGCCGGTGGCAAGTAGGTGGCGCCTCCAAGTAGGGAGTTTAGAGTGGTTGAACAAGTGGGTATTAGGATCACTAGGGAAGTTGGGTACTTAGGGAAACTGGACCTAAAAGGTGAGCTAGTGGGAAGGCCAAATAGGACACCTAGGGGGGTTGGCCGAATGGGAGATGGTGGCTAAGTAGTGGCCAGCAACTTGGGTTATACTAGGTTCGGCTAGGTTTAGGTGGTGGCGGCAAAGGGGCTGAGCTGAAGGGAGGATGGGTGGCTAAGAGTGGAGAGGTGGTAGAGAAGGGGGCTAGGTAAGGTGCAAGGTACTTACCGAATGGGGAGAAGTGGCGGATGGAGTGGGAAAGTGGCGGGCAGGTGGCTGTCGGCTGGTTCAGTTGGGGGAAGATGATGGCGTCCGGCTGAGGGGTAGTGGTGGTGGACGGAAGAGGGAAGGTGGCGGAGCAGGTGGCGGCTGGTGGAGCAGCTGGAGCAGGCCAAGGTGGGGAGTTGTCCCGGCTGGGTGAGAGAAGGGAGAAGGAGAGGGCCCGGCTGGGTGAGGTAGAGTGGTTCCCACTTAGAAAACCCGCCCACAATGAGGGGGGTTTAAATAGGGGATGGGTAGGTCGGTTAGGGCTGGGCTGTGGGTAGTGGTTAGGTGGTTTAGGTAGGGTGGTATGTAGATAAGGTGGGCTGGATGGGGTTGGGCCAGATATTTTAAAACTAGGGGTTTGGGTAAATCGTGGGCTAAGGGTGGTTTAGGGGTTTAGGGCTAGGTTAGGTGGTTGGGTTTTAGGGTGAGGTTTAGTGAGCTAGGTTAGGTGATTAGGCTAGGTTTAGGCTAGGATTAGGGAAATTAATCTAGGTTTAGGGAAGGATTAGGGAAGTGGGTTAGGTGATTAGGTTAGGATTAGGACGGGATTAGGGAAGTGGGTTAGGTGATTAGGTTCAGATTAGGGGTGGATTAGGGGTTTAGGCTAGGTTTAGGCATTTTGGGCTAGGTTTAGGTGAAGGAGCTCCCTTAGCATGGCCCATAGACCTTGATCACCCCATGTTGGTGCAGCCCTAGGTTAGGTTTTAGCTAATTACAAGCTTAAACCCACTCAATTAGGCTAACCCACATGCTTAACCCAAACTTGACACACAAGTCAAGCTTAATACAACACTCTTGATATTTTTCACCCCCACTCTCTCTCATGCCCAATATCCCACGTGAATTCCAAGTGGGCCCCACCTCCATTTATGAGAAGGTGATGTGGGCCATGGATATGGATATTGGATTGGATCTCTGGATCCAAATCCAAATCCAAGTCCACATATGGGTTTGGATTGGAATCTGGATATATATGGTCCAGATCCAATCCAAACTGAACTCTGACTCCTTCGAGCTGGGTTCGAGACGGACGATTTGTGCGGGGCCTGACAGCATCAGTACTCCGTCTGCGTTGGGTCTTCGCCAACATAGTCGTCCGCCTCCGTTTCTGCCTTCCGGAGATGACTTCAAATGCTATTTTGATAAGAACAGGGTCTTGGACGTTCGAGATCCTGGGATGTGAATCAGATACAAGAGTTGCTGCGCCGGGCTCGACAGGTGCTCCGGTTCCGGGCTCTTCTTGGCTCTCCTGGTCCTGTCTTGATCGGGCCAAGCCACTTTTGGGGTTTCAAAACGTGTTTTAAGAGGGTTTTCAAAAGCTATATCATATGTTTTTGAAAGATAAAGTTTAAAACATATATACAGGGTTGTTTGGAAGGCTCCTGGGTTTCCAAACTCAAAATGGCCCTTTGGGGGCTGCTTGTATAAAACCAGATTTGTTTAAGAAATTCGTGGGATGTCGGGGTGTTTACAAAAAGTCAGATTATTTTCAAAACATACTTTGCTAGTTAAAGTAAACTAGCTGGCACACCCATAAAGCGAAGTAGATTGCGAAAAGGTTCACTTCAGGCCTAAGAACCCGTAAGTGAAAATTTTCGGTGTCTACAGTGTTGAATATTGATAGGATCTGCTAAATTCCTACCTTCTACATCGATCAACCAATACGAGTTGTTCGTGGTGGTTGCTCGTACAACATAGGGTTCATCCCACTTGGGGTGCCACTTTTCGAGTGGATGTGGGCCACGATAGTGGATGATTTTCAAAACCAGATCCCTCACTTCAAAGTGGCGAGGTCTCATGTCTTTGCAATAATGTCGGGCTATCCTTTGCCGGTTTGCACGAGCATGGTCCATGGCAAGGAGTCGCCTTTGATCTAGCAAATCTAGTTCGACCATCCTAGCATGCTGAAGCGTCTCTAGGAGGAGGTCGAGGACAACGGATGTATGAAATGAATGCAGTTGAGTGTGAATGGGAAGAATGGCGTTTGTGCCATAGACCAATTCGAATGGTGTGGCATTCGTGGGAGTCCGGATGGAAGTCCTATAAGCCCATAAGGCTTCATCTAGCTTCTCGTGCCACGTCCTACCCTTCTCTAAGGTTTTCTCAATTATACTAATGAGAGTCTTGTTTGTGGCTTCGGCTTGGCCATTGCCTTGAGGGTAGTAGGGCGAAGACAAGTGGTGAGTTATGCCATACGTGTTGCACAACTTAACCATCCGCTCGTTCTTGAATGGGGTGCCATTATCAGACACAAGGTCTCATGGAACCCCAAATCAAGCCAAGATATTCCTCCGGATGAAAGCCACCACATGTTGCCCCAGTACGTTGGTTAGGGATATGGCTTCCACCCACTTGGAGAAATACTCCGTGGCTGCTAAAATAAATCGATGCCCATTCGAGGCTTTTGGAAATATTGGGCCTACGATGTCAAACGCCCACATGGTAAATGGCCAGGGGCTGACCACGGAATGCAATGCAGATGAAGGGATATGAATGATGTGCCCATGCACTTGACATGGATGACACTTTCTAACATGATCGTGACAATCCTTTTTCAGGGTGTACCAAAAATAGCCCCCTCTAAGTATTTTCATTGCCATCATGTTGGCATTAACATGACCTCCATATTCTCTATCGTGGCACTCATGCAGTACTATCCTAGCCTCCTCTAGATCGATACACCTAAGCAGAATGCCGGTAAAGCTTTTTTTATATAGAACCCCACCTAGAATGGTGTATCGGGTCGAAATCTTACGGATGAATGCCTTATCTTTGGATGTGACATCCTCGGCGAATCCCCCATTTTCTAGAAATTGTTTTATGTCATAAAACCAGGGGTTTTCAATAGACTCTGGGTTATTTTGGCAAATGTCCAAGTCGTGTGTGGATGGGTTGGGCGCATGCCATATTTCTAAAGATTGGATCCCTGAAAGGGGATCGACCTTTAGGGCTTAACCCAACGAGGAGAGGGCATCGGTGATGCCATTGTCCTCTCTTCCTATGTGTGTGAGTTTACACGATTGGAAGGACTGGACCAATCAAGTGGCCAACTCGTGATATGGAAGTAGTTTTTCATTACGTACTTACCAAATTTTCAAAACCTGGTTTATGACAAGGAGCGAATCTCCAAAGACCTCGATGCATGATGCCCCTAGAGTTTTTGAAATCCTTAAGCCTTGTATGAGTGCTTCATACTCAGCTACGTTGTTGGAACATTCGAAATCTAGGCGGACTGCTATGGGAATCTCGCCCTTTTCAGGAGAGATGAGGATGACCCCAGCACCAGCCCCTCTTTGGTTTTGTGCCCCATCGAAGTGCATTTTCCACACTTGGTTTTCGAAATTGTTTGCTAAAATGTGGTTTTGAAAATGATTTTGTAATATGCCTTCATCAGGCATTTCAGCAAGTGTGGGATATGCGTCCTCTAAGGGGAACTCAGCCACGTAATCTGCTAGGGCTTGCCCCTTAATGGAGATCTGGTGATGGTGTTTCAGGTCATACTCCATTAGAACGAGTTGCCATTTTCCCAATCTACCCGTGAGAATGGTTTTTCAAACAAGTGCTTGATTGGATCAAGCTTGGACACTATCCAGATCTCATGATCTAGGAAATAGTGTCTGAATTTCTGGCAGGCCTAGACTAGGGCCAAGCACGTCTTCTCCATGGCTTGATAATTTCGTTCATAAGCCAAGAGAGTTTTTGAAATGTAGTAGATGGCATACTCCTTATGGGTGTCATCCTCGTATTGAGCCAACAGGGCTCCTAAGGCATTCGCATGCACGGAGATGTAAAGTAAATGCGGTTTTCCTTGCTTTGGAGGATTCAAAACGGGGGGATTAACCAAGTATGCCTTTAGTCTCTTGAAGGACTTCTGGCATTCGTCATCCCATAAGAATTTCGTGCCCTTCCTCAACAGCTTGTTGAAGGGTTCGCATCTAGTCGCCAGATTCGATATGAATCGGCGAACGGATTTGTAGACACCGAAAATTTTCACTTACGGGTTCTTAGGCCTGAAGTGAACCTTTTCGCAATCTACTTCGCTTTATGGGCATGCCAGCTAGTTTACTTTAACTAGCAAAGTATGTTTTGAAAATAATCTGACTTTTGAAAGGCGATTGTAGGCAAGCGGGATTTTTACGTCGCAGACCTTCTTGCACCGATGCGCAAGGGTCAGTCTGTATGCTTAGAGACTTCGTTTTGAAACAAGTTTAACTCAATGTATCTTGAATGAAGAAGTGTTTAAAACCTTTTTAAAAACCATGCATTTGGGCGATTTTTTATTTTGTAAGGGTTGGACGACCCTAAGTCTTTCAAATTTTAATATGCTTAGGCACGATGGGCGTGCATCGAAATAGCCTAAGTCTTGGTGTGTTTGCACGATTGATTCGGGTTTGTACGATTTTCAGATTTTAGATCACGTGGATTTGCACGTGCCTAAGTCTTTCTTTTTATCCCTTTATGGGCCACCTAGGTGTGTGTTATGAACACTCCACTACATGGGGCGAATTTGAGCGGGAGTACGGGGCTTGCTTCGATGCAATATGCGTCCTACCTCGTGGTATGGCGTAGATGCAATGCAAACTCACGCTACTCCAAAGGGAAAACCCGAATTTAAAAGACAATGCCGAAGGGAAATTGCCGAAGGGAAATAACCGAAGGGAAATGACTTGTAATATAAATGCCGAAGGGAGATGACTTGTAAAGTAAATAGCGGAAGAGGAAATATGGCTATATCTTAAGAGCGGAAAGGCTCAATTGTGTAAGTGTGTGTCGTGTATATATTGAAAGACAACGCACATGACTTGAACCTTAAAACCCGAATCTTAAAGACATAGCCGAAAGAAATACTTTATATAGAGTATATGTAGGGGCCCTTACTTGGGTCTTATAAATAAGAGCGAAGGCTCAATGTGTGTGCGTGCTTGAATTGAAAGACTTACACACACGACATGAAATGAAACCCAAATATAAATTGCAGTATGCCTTGACTAAGGTCTTGGGAGTAAGAGCGAAGGCTCAATGTGTGTGAGTGTAGAATTGAAGTACTACGCACACGACATAAATGAAACCCAAATATAACTGCAATAAGGCCTTTACTAAGGTCTTGAGAGTAAGAGCGAAAGCTCAATGTGTGCGTGTGGAAAATGGAAAGACAACACACACGACTTAATTAAAAACCCCCTTGACTTAAAATATATAAATATAACTATATATTAAGGGCTTGTTAGGCTCGTGTGTGTGCAAGAAGTGTACGACTAAGAGCGGAAAGGCTCAAGTGCGCGTGTGTGTGGGTGTGTCAAACCACGTTATTACAATCGGGGGGAGACAAAGCTCCTTTACTACAATCCCGTATCGAATTGAATCTCAAGCAAATATACAACTAAAGACCGAGTTAGGCACTTACTAGTAGCTGGTCCGTAGAGGCCTTGCTTGAGCGTGGGCTTGGCCTTTGCCTTGGGCTGCAAAAGGGAGCTCCGCGAGGTTGAGCGACAAGAGGTGCTGGCCAGCTGCAAATGGGGCGCGGGAGAGGCGGCTTGAAGGTGGCCGGGTGCTAGGGATGGGGTGCCGGATGCCAAGGATGGGGTGCCTAGGGAATGTGGCACTAAGGGAGGCTAAGGGAGTACCTAGGGGACGGATATGGCTGGCGGGTGGCTGACCAAAGGGGCAGGTGGTAGTCGATTGGAGTGGCCGACTAAGGGGACTTGGTAGTGGCGGGTAGTTAGGTCGGTTGAGGCTTGGCCGAATGGGAGTGGTGGCGGCAGGTGGCTGGTGTTAGGGTAAGGTGGTGGTAGGGTGGATGGTTAAGAGTGGAGGGGAAGTGGAGAAGAGGTGAAGTAGGGTATGGGGTACTAACCAAGTGATGGGAGGCAGCGGGTGGCTGAGGAGAAGCCGGGTGTGATCGTGGATGGGGCAGGTTCGGCCGGATGAAGAGGGTGGCGACGGATGGTTGGTCGGCTGGGGCGTGGTGGAGCAGGTGGAGCGAGGTGGTGGCTGGTGGTGGTGCAGGTGGAAGGTCCGGCTGGAAGTGGTGCAAGCGGATCGGTTCGGCTGGGCTGGGAAGTGGGGTCCAAGGCTTGAAAAACCCGCCCACTAGGGGGCGGGGTTTATAGCCTTTGTGAAGGGCCGTGGGGATGGTTTTGGGGTAGTGGTTAGGTGGTCTAGGGAGGGTGGTAAGGTGATATGGTGGGCTGGTATTAGGGTAGGGCCAGATATTTTGTTTTAGTGGTTTTGGGGGATATGGTGTGCTAGGTTTAGATGGGGTGGTTTAGTGGTTTAGGGTTTAGTTAGGTGGGTTGGTTCTAGGGTGAGGTTTAGTGAGCTAGGTTAGGTGATTAGGCTAGGATTAGGCTAGGTTTAGGGAAATTAACCTAGGTTTAGGGAAGGATTAGGGAAGTGGGTTAGGTGATTAGGTTGGGATTAGGCCGGGATTAGGGAACTGGGTTAGGTGATTAGGCTCAGATTAGGGGTGGATTAGGGTGGAAGGCTAGGATTAGGTGTTTTGGGTTAGGTTTAGGTGAAGGAGCTCCCTTTGCATGGCCCATAGACCTTAACCACATCATGTTGGTGCAGCCCTAGGTTAGGTTTTGGCTAATTACAAGCTTAAACCCACTCAATTAGGCTAACCCACATGATTAACCCCAAACTTGACACACAAGTTCAGCTTAATTACAACCACACTTGATCTTATCCACCCCCACTCTCTCTCATGCCCATGATCCCACGTGAAATTCAAGTGGGCCCCACCTCCATTTATGAGAAGGTGATGTGGGCCATGGATATGGATATTGGATTGGATCTCTGGATCCAAATCCAAATCCAAGTCCACATATGGGTTTGGATTGGGATCTGGATATATATGGTCCAGATCCGATCCAAACTGAACTCTAACTCCTTCGAGTTGTGTTCAAAACGGACGATTTGTGCGGGGTCTGACAGCATCAGCACTCCGTCTGCGTTGGGTCTTCGCCAACATGATCGTCCGCCTCCGTTTCTGCCTTCCGGAGATGACTTCAAATGACATTTTGATAATAACAGGGTCTTGGACGTTCGAGATCCTGGGGGTATGGATTTAATATGAGAGTTGCTGTGCCGGGCTCGACATGTGCTCCGGTTCCGGGCTCTCTTTGACTTTGCTGGTCCTGTCTTGATTAGGCCAAGCTGCTTTGGGGTTTCAAAAACGTGTTTTAAAAGGTTTTCAAAAGCCATATTATATATTTTTGAAATATGAAGTTTAAAACATATATACAGGGTTGTCTGGAAGGCTCTTGGGTTTCCAGACTCAAAATAGCCCTTTGGGGCTGCTTTTACAAAACCAGATGATTTTGAGAAATTCGTGGGATTTTGGGGTGTTTACAGGATTGTAATCGACCCTGGAGGGTGGAGTCATGTCTATGATAGCTCGACACTTAGAGGGGTCAACTTCTATACCCCTTTGGCTCACCATAAAGCCCAGAAGCTTCCCTGATTCTACCCCGAATACACATTTATGAGGGTTTAGCTTTACTTTGTAAAGCTTAAGCCTTTCGAAAATCTTTTGCAAACATTGGATATGAGTGCATCGGGTTTTGGATTTCGCCAAGATATCATCTACATACACTTCTATGAGCTCATGAATTTGATCATGAAAGATCGTGGTCATGGCTCGCTGGTATGTTGCGCCGGCATTTTCCAAACCAAAGGGTATGATTGTATAGCAGTATGTGCCCATGGGGTTGTGAAGGCGGTCTTACCCTGATCTCGTGGACTTAGTTTGATTTGATTATAGCTTGAATAGCCATCCATAAACGAAAACATTTCATGATTTGCAGTACTATCGACTATCAAATCTATGTTTGGTAAAGGATAATTATCCTTTGGAGTGGCTTTATTCAAGTTTCTGAAATCGATGCATATTTGAATTTTTCCATTGGTTTTTCGAACTACAACAATGTTTGACAACCAATCAGAATACGCAATGGGATTTATAAATTCGGCTTTTAGCAGATCTTCTAAACCCTCTTTGACTTGCGTGTGTACATTTGGGTGTATTTTCCTAAGCTTCTGCTTTATGGGTTTTACATCCGCATCTAAGGGAAGACGATGCTCGACAATGCTGGGGTCTATGCCCGGCATGTCTTCATACGTCCATGCAAACACATCTAAATAGGTTCGTAGAAATGCAATGAATGCTAATCTTTCAGGTTCATGCACACATGCGCCTATTTTGATGTTTTTGGGATTGGAATCATCCCCTAGGTTCACCTCTATGAAATCTCCTCCTACTGATTGGGAAGGTCTTTCAAAATCGAGAATTTTATGAAATTCTGGGAGCTCAGAAGTGGGATCTTCCTCAAGGGGATCCACTTCTGGGCATCGATCATTCTCGTGGGCTATAGACCCGAGGGAATTTGATGCGTGATTTTCAAAAAGACCGGGTTTTGTACTCGGATTTTCAAGTGATTTCGAAATTTTTGGTCTGGCTATGCAGACGACGTTTCTTTCGAAATCCTTTTCTTTTTCCAAAGTCCTACTAGGAGCAGCTATATACAAAATCTTTTTGGTATTTTCCAAATTTTTGATTTTTTTGGGTTTTTGTAAAACAAGAACTTTAGGAACAATACAAAGCACTCTATTTTCGAGTTTTTGTTTTTCCATTGTTTTTGGTTTTTCTTCTTTTCCGATTTTTTTAATTTTAAGCTTTTCAAATGTTTTTGTATTCTTATAAAAGGGATCTTCCGTCATACCTACAAAGGGAAAACACTATGGGTTAGACTCGGAATAGGAGGTCTAAATCGTAGGTCTCTTCTAAGGCAGGTTCCAAGGCACCCTTGACCCAGGTGGTCACAGGGGGTGGCTCTGGCGGTATTCGGGGAGTATAGCCGATCCCATATCGGCTTGGATTGGCCCTAGGAAGGATGGGCTGTAGGAGACCCTGGTTCTGTGCCCCTAGACTTTCGTAGGGTGTGTAGCCCATGTTCAACAACATGTTCCACGATTTTTTGTTTTTTGAAAAGGTGTGATATAAATCGTGGTCCTGGAACATGCTGTCGTCCATATTGTGCTCATATGGCCTCTTGTCCAGGGGCTTTGGAAATAGGAAACGCTTGGGTTTTCCTAGAAGAGTTAGAATCGGGAGGGGGCCTGCTTTGGGTGGCCCCTTCACACATACAACCTTCCTAGGTTTGTTTAACACTAGCCGGGGTGGCTCAATCATAATTTGCCCCAGGTTAGCCTCATGGGCCTGGGAGCTCGATAAACAAGGGGAGTTTATGATCCCCTGAAGCTATGGGTGACTCTCACCTAGGATCACTACGACCTGGTCCCTGAAAGGGATCTTGACACACCTGTGGAAGGTGGATGGCACTGTAAACACCCCGAAATCCCACGAATTTCTTAAACGAATCTGGTTTTATACAAGCAGCCCCAAAGGGCCATTTTTGAGTTTGGAAACCCAGGAGCCTTCCAAACAAACCCTGTATATATTTTTAAACTTTATCTTTCAAAAACATATGATATAGCTTTTGAAAACCCTTTTTAGAACCTGTTTTGAAACCCCGAAGTGGCTTGGCCCGATCAAGACAGGACCAGGAGAGCCAAGAAGAGCCCGGAACCGGAGCACCTGTCAAGCCCGGCGCAGCAACTCTTGTATCTGATTCACACCCCAGGATCTCGAACGTCCAAGACCCTGTTCTTATCAAAATAGCATTTGAAGTCATCTCCGGAAGGCAGAAACGGAGGCGGACGACTATGTTGGCGAAGACCCAATGCAGACGGAGTACTGATGCTGTCAGGCCCCGCACGAATCGTCCGTTTCGAACCCAGCTCGAAGGAGTCAGAGTTCAGTTTGGATTGGATCTGGACCATATATATCCAGATTCCAATCCAAACCCATATGTGGACTTGGATTTGGATTTGGATCCAGAGATCCAATCCAATATCCATATCCATGGCCCACATCACCTTCTCATAAATGGAGGTGGGGCCCACTTGAAATTCACGTGGGATATTGGGCATGAGAGAGAGTGGGGGTGAAAAATATCAAGAGTGTTGTATTAAGCTTGACTTGTGTGTCAAGTTTGGGTTTAATCTTGGGGTTTAGCCTAATTGAATGGGTTTAAGCTTGTAATTAGCTAAAACCTAACCTAGGGCTGCACCAACATGGGGTGATCAAGGTCTATGGGCCATGCTAAGGGAGCTCCTTCACCTAAACCTAGCCAAAAATGCCTAAACCTAGCCTAAACCCCTAATCCACCCCTAATCTGAACCTAATCACCTAACCCACTTCCCTAATCCCGGCCTAATCCCAACCTAATCACCTAACCCACTCCCCTAATCCTTCCCTAAACCTAGATTAATTTCCCTAATCCTAGCCTAAACCTAGCCTAAACCACCTAACCTAGCTCACTAAACCTCACCCTAAAACCCAACCACCTAACCTAGCCCTAAACCACCCTTAGCCCACGATTTTCCCAAACACCTAGTTTTAAAATATCTGGCCCAACCCCATCCAGCCCACCTTATCTACATACTACCCTACCTAAACCACCTAACCACTACCCACAACCCAGCCCTAACCGACCTACCCATCCCCTATTTAAACCCCCCTCATTGTGGGCGGGTTTTCCAAGTGGGAACCACTCTCCACTCCCAGCCGGGCCCTCTCCTTCTCCCATCTCTCACCCAGCCGTGGCCACTCCCCAGCAGCTCCAGCTCCTCCACCAGCCGCCACCTGCTCCGCCACCTTCCCTCTTCCGTCCACCACCACTGCCCCCCAGCCGGACGCCACCATATCATCCCAACTCCACCAGCCGACAGCCACCTGCCCGCCACTCTCCCACTCCATCCGCCACTCTTCCCCATTCGGTAAGTCCCCTTAACTCCCTCAAAGCCACTCTCTACCACCTCTCCACTCTTAGCCACCCATCTCCCCTTCAGCTCAGCACCTTTGCCGCCACCACCTAAGCCTAGCCGAACCTAGGATAACCCAAGTGGCTGGCCACTGCTTAGCCACCATCTCCCATTCGGCCGACCCCCCCCCCTAGGTGTCCTATTTGGCCTTCCCACTAGCTCACCTTTTAGGGCCAGTTTCCCTAAGTACCTAACTTCCCTAGTGACCCTAAGACCCACTTAGTCAGCCACTCTAAACTCCCTACTTGGAGGCGCCGCCCACTTGCCACCGGTCCCCTTCGAGGCGTCCATCCCGCGCCCCATTTGCAGCCGGCCAGCACCCTTGAGCACATACCTTTGCGGAGCTCCCGTTTGCAGCCCAAAGCCAAGGCCACGCTCAAGCAAGACCTCTACGGACCAGCTACTCGTAAGTGTCTAAACTCGGTCTTTAGTCGTACACTTGCTTGAAATTCAATTTGATACGGGGTTGTAATAACGGAGCATAGTCTCCCCCCGCTTGTAATAATGTGGCTTGGCACAACCATACACGTGCACTCTCTTAGTCGTGCACAATTTTGAACACACACGGGCCTAATCAGCCCCTAATATATAAGTGTACGTATATATTTCATTTCCGAAGGGTTTTGTTTAAGTTGGGTGCGTTGTCTTTCAATTCGAACACTCTCACACACATTGAGCTTTCGCTCTTATTTGAAAGACCCAAGTAAGGGCCGACCTATACTATTTGGGTTTCATTTCATGTCGTGTGAGTAAGTCTTTCAATTCGAACACTCTCACACACATTGAGCTTTCGCTCTTATTTGGAAGACCCAAGTAAGGGCCGACCTATACTATTTGGGTTTCCTTTCTTGTCGTGTGAGTAAGTCTTTCAATTCAAGCACTTTCACACACATTGAGCCTTCGCTCTTACTCCCAAGACCTTAGTAAAGGCCTTATTGCAGTTATATTTGGGTTTCATTTATGTCGTGTGTGTAGTACTTCAATTCAAGCACTCTCACACACATTGAGCCTTCGCTCTTACTCCTAAGACCTTAGTCAAGGCCATACTGCAATTTATATTTGGGTTTAATTTCATGTCGTGTGTGTAAGTCTTTCAATTCAAACACGCACCCACATTGAGCCTTCACTCTTATTTGCAAGACCCGAGTAAGGGCTCATATACATAAGATATATACGTATCTCCCTTCGGTTATTTCCCTTCGGTTATTTCCCTTCGGTTATTTCCCTTCTGTTATTTCCCTTCAGCATTGTCTTTACATTTCGGGTTTTCCCTTTGGAGTAGCGTGAGTTTGCATTGCATCTACGCCATACCACGAGGTAGGACGCATATTGCATCGAAGCAACCCCCGCTCGAATTCGCCCATGTAGTGGAGTGTTCATAACACACAAACTAGGCGACCCAAAAAGGGATAAAAGAAAAGACTTAGGCACGTGCAAATCCACGTGATCTAAAACATGCAATCGCATCTTAAAGACCCGAAATAGATACCTCGAACCGTTTCGTAGACTTTCTCCCTAAAACTCGATTTTTGCAAAAGCGTACAGACTGACCCTTGCGCATCGGTGCAAGAAGGTCTGCGACGACAAGAGCTCACTTGCTCACAGTCGCCACGTTTAGAAGTCAGTGTTGATATATCTTCGCTAGCTTAAGTAAGCTAGCTGGCACGCCCTATTTGTATACATAGGCCTTAGACGCACGATAAAGAGCCACTCCAAGCCACGAAAGAGGCGAAGAGGCGGGGATTTTTCGCGCGTCTACAGAGATTGGCACGCCCGGTGGGACGTGAGCCTTTTCAAAAAGTCGAGTTTACTTGTAGAAGTCTTGCGAAAATTTTATAAAGGTGTCGTTTTAACTTGTTTTCTTTGCTTTTACTTAGGAAATTTTGAAAAAGCTTGAAAAGCATGTCAAAATCCAATCCAAGTGAAGTGTCGAGCCAAGGCTCATGCGCATCAAGTTCTCACTCTAGGAGGATTTTCAAAAACAAAATAAAACTAGATGAAATCGAGGACTTGAGAAGGGAATTTGAGGCCAAAATCGATGCTCTCAGCCAAGAGGCTGAAGTAGGCGATTCGTGTTCATCAAAGGTGAACAAAGGCCTAAAAAGAAAATTGAAAAACCTCGCAAGCAAAAAGAGGCCTCCGTAATGGAAGGCAACCAATACCACGAGTCCTTCACACAAAAGGACCGTAAAGCCCTACAGCAGCTGCTGAAAGGGCAAAATAAAGAGAAAAGAAGCTACGCCCTGTCTGATTTCCTTCCTATGGATTACGAAACAGACAGTGACGATGAAATACCGAACTTCCATCGGTATGATGGCATGGGAGACCCTAGGTCTCACTTGCAGCTTTTCTCACGTCGAGCCCATAAGAAGAAAAAGGACTCGATGAAATGGGTGTATTGGTTCCCCCTATCCCTTAAAGGCACAGCTGCCAAATGGCTGGCTTCCTACGACTTAAGCCAGTTCGCTACTTTTGAAGAGTTAGCGAACTGCTTCATGCAAAGATTTGCACACAACGTGGAAGTCACGCCAACCCTGAATACCTTAAGGGATACAAAGCAAGGCATGAACGAAGACGTGCATGCCTTCATTATAAGATGGAGGTCTCTTTTAGGCCAAGTGCGAGAGCCTATATCCGAAGGATGCGCAGTGATGCTCATCCTGGATAATTTCAAAAGCGAGTAAAAAACCCTTCTCTCGCTCCATGAGATTTCAACTTTCCATAAGTTGATCAAAAAGGCCTCCCTTTTCGAAACCAACTTGCGAAAAGGGACATACGACCACTTATGGAAAGGAAGTGCCGTTCCCAAAACACGTGTGGAAAAGCCCATCGCCTATGGGCTGCCCACAACGGACAAAGGGGCAAAACCCCATAAAATCGCCAATGTCCGGGTGGATCCAGGCATGGCAGGCACTTCTAAAAATTTTGAAAAAATAGAAAATAAGAGAGAACGCAATTTTTCAAAACCAATTGAAAAACGGGAGTACACTCCGCTGGGGCAACCTGTGTCGGAGGTCCTAGACCTCCTACTTGCCCAGGGCATGATCGAACTCCCTGAAATCCCCGAAGGAGTCACGTCCAAAGGGGGGTATTTGAACCGATTTTGCAAGTATCATCGGCTCAAAGGCCATGATACCAAACGGTGCTTCTCTCTTCTAAATAAAATTGAGAACTTGATAGCGGAGGGCCGGCTCCAGGTCACTGCGAATCTGAGCCACCTCAAGCTATCTTCAAGGAACCCTTTCCCAAACACGCCAGTGGCAGTGGGAAAGGAAAGGAGGTATGTACCCTCACCATTTCCAAGGAACTAGCGCGAAAGCCCGAACCTGGTCGACCTGCTTGTGCGCCCATCCTTGTACTATACAAGAGGCCCGCCCAAGTCGTCATCCGGGGACCACCAGAAGTGGAAACCCCGACAAAACCAGTTTTGAAAATCCAAGGTTCTCCTCAGCTCATCCTTAGAGCCAAGTTTAGCGCGAACCCTAGGCTGGTCGTGGGGGAAGTCACTAGATCCGGGAGGATCTACCAACCCCCGCACCTTCAAGGTGCTCAAAAGGTGGTCAGTGTGCCTGGCCCCTCAAAAGCATGTATCCCTAGTGGTCTGCCAAAAGCAGATAAGGACAAAATCATCCTAAATCCTTATGATTTGGAAAACCACCTTTCAAAGATTCCTATTCACATGTCTATCCTAGAGCTTATCAAAACCTCGCCTAGGCATAGACTTGTCTTAGAGAAAATTCTAGAAAGGGCCAAGGTTGATTCGAACATAAGTCCGGAGTCCTTGTCTGCCCAAGTGGCTTTGTTAGGAGCAAAATCGCCCATCACCTTTTCGGAAGATGATGTAGATAGACCCTACGAAACCCATAACCAGGCCCTGCATATCGAGGTGGTTCTAAACAACCACTCTCTGGACAGGTGCCTAGTCGATGGTGGAGGAGGGCTCAACATCCTTCCACTTCACGTGGCGTATAAAATTGGAGTCACCTTGACTTCAGTGAACCCAAGCCCCATCGTTATCACTGGATACGATGGGAATGCGTCTAGGCCTTTAGGATCCATCGAACTCCCAATGGAAACGGGAGGGATCGAACACACGGGGGTGTTCCATGTCTTGGACATCCACCCCCATTATAACCTGTTGCTGGGAAGACCCTGGATACACAGTTTGTGCGCTGTGCCATCCACCTTCCACAAATGTGTCAAGATCCCTTTTAGGGACCAAGTCGTAGTGATCCTAGGTGAGAGTCACCCACAGCTTCAGGGGATCATAAACTCCCCTTGTTTATCGAGCTCCCAGGCCCACGAGGCTAACCTGGGGCAAATTATGGTTGAGCCACCTCGGCTCGTGTTGAACAACCCTAGGAAGGTTGTATGTGTGAAGGGGCCGCCCAAAGCAGGCCCCCTCCCGACTCTAATCCTCCTAGGAAAACCCAAGCGTTCCCTATTTCCAAAACCCCTGGACAAAAGGCCATACGAGCCTAATATGGATGATAGCATGTTCCAGGACCACGACTTGTATCCCATCTTTTCAAAAAACAAAAGGTCGTGGAACATGTTATTGAACATGGGCTACACGCCCTACGAGAGTCTAGGGGCACAAAACCAGGGTCTCCTAGAGCCCATCCTTCCTAGGGCCAACCCAAGCCGATATGGGATCGGCTATACTCCCCAAATACCGCCGGAACCACCCCCTGTGACCACCTGGGTCAAGGGTGCCCCGGAGCCTGTCTTAGAAGAGACCTATGGTTTAGACCTCCTATTCCGAGTCTAACCCATAGTGTTTTCCCTTTGTAGGTATGACGGAAGATCCCTTTTTCTAAAAATACCAAAAACATTTGAAAACTTAAAATCAAAAAAATCGAAAAACAAGAAAAACCAAAAACAATGGAAAAACAAAAACTCGAAAAAAGTGTGCTTTGTATAGTTCCTAAAGTTCTTGTTTTACAAAAACCCAAAAAAATCGAAAATTTGGAAAATACCAAAAAGATTTTGTACATAGCCGCTCCTGGTATGACTTTGGCGAAAGAAAAGGATTTCGAAAGAAACGTTGTCTGCCTAGCCAGACCAAAAATTTTGAAATCACTTGAAAATCCAAGTACAAAACCAGGTTATTTTGAAAACCACGCATCAAATTCCCTCGGGTCTAAAGCCCACGAGAATGATCAAAGCCCAGAAGTGGATCCCCTTGAGGAAGATCCCACTTCTGAGCTCCCAGAATTTCATGGAATTCTCGATTTTGAAAGACCTTCCCAATCAGTAGGAGGAGATTTCGTAGAGGTGAACCTAGGGGATGATTCCAATCCAAAAACCATCAAAATAGGCGCATGCTTGCATGAAACTGAAAAGTTAGCATTCATTGCATTTCTACGAACCTATTTAGATGTGTTTGCATGGACGTATGAAGACATGCCGGGCATAGATCCCAGCATAGTCGAGCATCGTCTTCCCTTAGATGTAGGTGTAAAACCAATAAAGCAGAAGCTTAGGAAAATACACCCGAATGTACACACGCAAGTCAAAGAGGGTTTAGAAGATCTGCTAAAAGCCGGATTTATAAAACCCATTGCGTATTCTGATTGGTTGTCAAATATCGTTGTAGTTCGAAAAACCAATGGGAAAATTCGAATATGCATCGATTTCAGAAACCTGAATAAAGCCACTCCAAAGGATAATTATCCTTTACCAAACATAGATTTGATAGTCGATAGTACTGCAAATCATGAAATGTTTTCATTTATGGATGGCTATTCAGGCTATAATCAAATCAAACTAAGTCCACGAGATCAGGGTAAGACCGCCTTCACAACCCCATGGGGCACGTACTGCTATACAGTCATGCCCTTTGGTTTGAAAAATGCCGGCGCAACATACCAACGAGCCATGAACACGATCTTCCATGATCAAATTCACGAGCTTGTAGAAGTGTATGTAGATGATCTCTTGGCGAAATCCAAAACCCGATGCACCCATATCGAATGTTTACAAAAGATTTTCGAAAGGCTTAGGCTTTACAAAGTAAAGCAAAACCCTCAGAAATGTGTGTTCGGGGTAGAATCAGGAAAGCTTCTAGGCTTTATGGTGAGCCAAAGGGGAATAGAAGTCGACCCCTCTAAGTGTCGAGCCATCATAGACATGGCTCCACCCTCCAATCTCACCCAAGTCCGTAGCCTCCAGGGTCGATTACAATCTGTGCGCCGATTCATATCGAATCTGGCAACTAGATGCGAACCCTTCAACAAACTGTTGAGGAAGGGTACGAAATTCTTATGGGATGACGAATGCCAAAAGTCCTTCGAGAGACTAAAGGCATACTTGGTTAATCCCCCCGTTTTGAATCCTCCAAAGCAAGGAAAACCGCTTTTATTATACATCTCCGTGCATGTAAACGCTTTAGGAGCCCTGTTGGCTCAATACGAGGATGACACCCATAAGGAGTATGCCATCTACTATATTTCGAAAACTCTCTTGGCTTATGAACGAAATTATCAAGCCATGGAGAAGACGTGCTTGGCCCTAGTTTGGGCCTGCCAGAAATTCAGACACTACTTCCTAGATCATGAGATCTGGATAGTGTCCAAGCTTGATCCAATCAAGCACTTGTTCGAAAAACCCATTCTCACAGGTAAATTGGGCAAATGGCAACTCCTTCTAATGGAGTATGATCTGAAATACCATCACCAGATCTCCGTTAAGGGGCAAGCCCTAGCAGATTACGTGGCTGACTTCCCCGTGGAGGACGCATATCCCACTCTTGTCGAAATGCCTGATGAAGGCATATTGCAAAACCATTTTCAAAACCACATTTTGGCAAATTCTTTCGAAAACCAAGTGTGGAAGATGCACTTCGACGGGGCACGAAACCAACGAGGGGCTGGTGCCGGGATCATCCTAATCTCCCCTGAAAAGGGCGAGATTCCCATAGCAGTCCGCTTAGATTTCGAATGTTCCAACAACATAGCTGAGTATGAAGCACTCATACAAGGCTTAAGGATTTCGAAAACTCTAGGGGCATCATGCATCGAGGTCTTTGGAGATTCGCTCCTTGTCATAAATCAGGTTTTAAAACTGTGGCAAGTACGTAATGAGAAACTACTTCCATATCACGAGTTGGCCACTCGATTGGTCCAATCCTTCCAGTCGTGTAAGCTCACACACGTGGGAAGAGAGGACAATGGCATCGCCGATGCCCTCTCCTCCTTGGGTTCAGCCCTGAAGGTCGATCCCATTTCAGGGACCAGATCTTTGGAAATATGGCATGCGCCCCATCCATCCACACACGACTTGGATATTTGCCAAAACAACCCAGAGTCTATTGAAAAACCCTGGTTCTATGACATAAAACAATTTTTAGAAAATGGGGGATTCACCGAGGATGCCACATCCAAAGATAGGGCATTCATTCGTAAGATTTCGACCCGATACACCATTCTGGGTGGGGTCTTATACAAAAAGAGTTTTACCGGCATTCTGCTTAGGTGTATCGACCTAGAGGAGGCTAGGATGGTGATGCACGAGTTCCACGACGGAGAATGTGGAGGTCATGTTAATGCCAACATGATGGCGATGAAAATACTTAGAGGGGGTTATTTTTGGTCCACCCTGAAAAAGGATTGTCACGATCATGTTAGAAAGTGTCATCCATGTCAAGTGCATGGGCACGCCATTCATATCCCTTCATCCGCATTGCATTCTGTGGTCAGCCCCTGGCCATTTACCATGTGGGCGTTTGACATTGTAGGCCCCATATTTCCAAAGGCCTCGAATGGGCATCGTTTTATTTTAGCAGCCACGGAGTATTTCTCCAAGTGGGTGGAAGCCATTTCCCTAATGAATATAATGGGGCAACATGTGGTGGCTTTCATCCGGAGGAATATTTTGGCTCGATTTGGGGTTCCACGAGACCTTGTGTCTGACAATGGTACCCCATTCAAGAACGAGCGGATGGTTAAGTTGTGCAACACGTATGGCATAACTCACCACTTCTCCTCGCCCTACTACCCTCAAGGCAACGTCCAAGCCGAAGCCACAAACAAGACTCTCATTGGTATCATTGAGAAAACCTTAGAGAAGGGTAGGAGGTGGCATGAGAAGCTGGATGAAGCCTTATGGGCTTATAGGACTTCCATCCGGACTCCCACGAATGCCACACCATTCGAATTGGTCTATGGCACAAACGCCATTCTTCCCATTCATACCCAACTGCATTCATTCCATACATCCATTGCACTCGACCTCCCCCTAGAGACGCTCCAGCATGCTAGGATGGCCGAGCTAGATTTGCTAGATGAGAGGCGACTCCTTGCCATGGATCATGCTCGTGCATACCGGCAAAGGATAGCCCGACATTATAGCAAACACATGAGACCTCGCCACTTTGAAGTGGGAGATCTGGTCTTGAGAACCATCCACCATCGTGGCCCACACCCCCTAGGCAAGTGGCGCCCCAACTGGGATGGACCCTATGTTGTACGAGCAACCACTACGAACAATTCGTATTGGTTGATCGATGTAGAAGGTAGGAATTTAGCAGATCCTATCAATATTCAATACTTAAAGAAGTATCATGTGTAGGATCTGGATTAAATTCCGGTTTTCGAAAATTTTGAAGGGATAGCTGCCCTGAGACGTGTAAATAAGGTGCAAAGGCGAACTCGTGTGACCCTAAGTGAGAGAATTCACACTTGTGAAAGAGTGGAGTTTTCAAAATCGTGGTTGCATTTCAAAATCCTTCATCTTACAAAGAAGGGCCTAGTTCAACATAGCAAGATACTTGCAAGTAGTACGTGCTATTTCTAAATAGGCTGATCTGGAATGGATCGAGTGTAGGCTTGGGATAAGTCCTCCCCTCTTCTCTTCTCCTTCCAAAAGGAAAACAAAGGCCCAAATCAAAAGGGAATTTCCCATTTAAAGTCTCTTTCCAAAAGAAAGAAACCAGACTTGAAAAAGAAAAATCGATTCTCTTATGAAAAGAGGGATTAAAGAAAAAATACTCCCAAAGGGAGACCCTCTATGAAAAAAAGGAAAAAGAGGCCAAAAAGCTCAAAAAGAGCAGTTTTCCGCCTTCTATGCCTTAAACCACGGGACGCTTCAGAAGGGACCGTGGTATCTCTTTCCCATCCCTGGCTTATCCCAAGCTAAAGCATGGTTCATTTCAAGGAATCCTAAAGTAAAAATAGGATTTACTTACTTGAATTTCATCTTGTTTGAGAATTCGACGTTTCGAGTAAGGCGTAGGAATTTGAAATGAAGCTTGTTTTCTTATAAAACCTCCGCTAGATAAGCGAGTGTTAAGACTCAAACAAGGGCAAGCACGAAGAGCTTGAGATCCTTAGGATCGAGACTCAAGACAGTTGTCCCTTTTGTAAATAGCTTTTGTAAATAAGTTTTAAAAACCGAACATCGAACAGCATAGGGTTTTTGCTCACTTGGAGCAGTAGGCCTTGTAAGTCTCTAGAGTTCGACCACACCTGGTCTCTGGGAGGTCGCCACTCTTGGCACCACACCCATGTCATCTGCATTCCACGCACGGTACTTGCATGAACATGATCCCATTTAGGACCAGATTCCATAAGTGAACCCTTTGGCGTGATATCTCCTCCTACCAGAGTTTGTAAAATTGAGATTTTTGCTAAAAATGGGACGATCCCATATTCTTCGTGGCTAGATCTAGGGAGACATTAAAAGGGGTGTTTGTCATCTTTGCCCTTATCCAAATCTATTTGGACAAGGCCAAAGAGGGGCATCTGTAAACACCCCGAAATCCCACGAATTTCTTAAACGAATCTGGTTTTATACAAGCAGCCCCAAAGGGCCATTTTTGAGTTTGGAAACCCAGGAGCCTTCCAAACAAACCCTGTATATATTTTTAAACTTTATCTTTCAAAAACATATGATATAGCTTTTGAAAACCCTTTTTAGAACCTGTTTTGAAACCCCGAAGTGGCTTGGCCCGATCAAGACAGGACCAGGAGAGCCAAGAAGAGCCCGGAACCGGAGCACCTGTCAAGCCCGGCGCAGCAACTCTTGTATCTGATTCACACCCCAGGATCTCGAACGTCCAAGACCCTGTTCTTATCAAAATAGCATTTGAAGTCATCTCCGGAAGGCAGAAACGGAGGCGGACGACTATGTTGGCGAAGACCCAACGCAGACGGAGTACTGATGCTGTCAGGCCCCGCACGAATCGTCCGTTTCGAACCCAGCTCGAAGGAGTCAGAGTTCAGTTTGGATTGGATCTGGACCATATATATCCAGATTCCAATCCAAACCCATATGTGGACTTGGATTTGGATTTGGATCCAGAGATCCAATCCAATATCCATATCCATGGCCCACATCACCTTCTCATAAATGGAGGTGGGGCCCACATGAAATTCACGTGGGATATTGGGCATGAGAGAGAGTGGGGGTGAAAAATATCAAGAGTGTTGTATTAAGCTTGACTTGTGTGTCAAGTTTGGGTTTAATCTTGGGGTTTAGCCTAATTGAATGGGTTTAAGCTTGTAAATAGCTAAAACCTAACCTAGGGCTGCACCAACATGGGGTGATCAAGGTCTATGGGCCATGCTAAGGGAGCTCCTTCACCTAAACCTAGCCAAAAATGCCTAAACCTAGCCTAAACCCCTAATCCACCCCTAATCTGAACCTAATCACCTAACCCACTTCCCTAATCCCGGCCTAATCCCAACCTAATCACCTAACCCACTCCCCTAATCCTTCCCTAAACCTAGATTAATTTCCCTAATCCTAGCCTAAACCTAGCCTAAACCACCTAACCTAGCTCACTAAACCTCACCCTAAAACCCAACCACCTAACCTAGCCCTAAACCACCCTTAGCCCACGATTTTCCCAAACACCTAGTTTTAAAATATCTGGCCCAACCCCATCCAGCCCACTTTATCTACATACTACCCTACCTAAACCACCTAACCACTACCCACAACCCAGCCCTAACCGACCTACCCATCCCCTATTTAAACCCCCCTCATTGTGGGCGGGTTTTCCAAGTGGGAACCACTCTCCACTCCCAGCCGGGCCCTCTCCTTCTCCCATCTCTCACCCAGCCGTGGCCACTCCCCAGCAGCTCCAGCTCCTCCACCAGCCGCCACCTGCTCCGCCACCTTCCCTCTTCCGTCCACCACCACTGCCCCCCAGCCGGACGCCACCATATCATCCCAACTCCACCAGCCGATAGCCACCTGCCCGCCACTCTCCCACTCCATCCGCCACTCTTCCCCATTCGGTAAGTCCCCTTAACTCCCTCAAAGCCACTCTCTACCACCTCTCCACTCTTAGCCACCCATCTCCCCTTCAGCTCAGCACCTTTGCCGCCACCACCTAAGCCTAGCCGAACCTAGGATAACCCAAGTGGCTGGCCACTGCTTAGCCACCATCTCCCATTCGGCCGACCCCCCCCCCTAGGTGTCCTATTTGGCCTTCCCACTAGCTCACCTTTTAGGGCCAGTTTCCCTAAGTACCTAACTTCCCTAGTGACCCTAAGACCCACTTAGTCAGCCACTCTAAACTCCCTACTTGGAGGCGCCGCCCACTTGCCACCGGTCCCCTTCGAGGCGTCCATCCCACGCCCCATTTGCAGCCGGCCAGCACCCTTGAGCACATACCTTTGCGGAGCTCCCGTTTGCAGCCCAAAGCCAAGGCCACGCTCAAGCAAGACCTCTACGGACCAGCTACTCGTAAGTGTCTAAACTCAGTCTTTAGTCGTACACTTGCTTGAAATTCAATTTGATACGGGGTTGTAATAACGGAGCATAGTCTCCCCCCGCTTGTAATAATGTGGCTTGGCACAACCACACACGTGCACTCTCTTAGTCGTGCACAATTTTGAACACACACGGGCCTAATCAGCCCCTAATATATAAGTGTACGTATATATTTCATTTCCGAAGGGTTTTGTTTAAGTTGGGTGCGTTGTCTTTCAATTCGAACACTCTCACACACATTGAGCTTTCGCTCTTATTTGAAAGACCCAAGTAAGGGCCGACCTATACTATTTGGGTTTCATTTCATGTCGTGTGAGTAAGTCTTTCAATTCGAACACTCTCACACACATTGAGCTTTCGCTCTTATTTGGAAGACCCAAGTAAGGGCCGACCTATACTATTTGGGTTTCCTTTCTTGTCGTGTGAGTAAGTCTTTCAATTCAAGCACTTTCACACACATTGAGCCTTCGCTCTTACTCCCAAGACCTTAGTAAAGGCCTTATTGCAGTTATATTTGGGTTTCATTTATGTCGTGTGTGTAGTACTTCAATTCAAGCACTCTCACACACATTGAGCCTTCGCTCTTACTCCTAAGACCTTAGTCAAGGCCATACTGCAATTTATATTTGGGTTTAATTTCATGTCGTGTGTGTAAGTCTTTCAATTCAAACACGCACCCACATTGAGCCTTCGCTCTTATTTGCAAGACCCGAGTAAGGGCTCATATACATAAGATATATACGTATCTCCCTTCGGTTATTTCCCTTCGGTTATTTCCCTTCTGTTATTTCCCTTCAGCATTGTCTTTACATTTCGGGTTTTCCCTTTGGAGTAGCGTGAGTTTGCATTGCATCTACGCCATACCACGAGGTAGGACGCATATTGCATCGAAGCAACCCCCGCTCGAATTCGCCCATGTAGTGGAGTGTTCATAACACACAAACTAGGCGACCCAAAAAGGGATAAAAGAAAAGACTTAGGCACGTGCAAATCCACGTGATCTAAAACATGCAATCGCATCTTAAAGACCCGAAATAGACACCTCGAACCGTTTCGTAGACTTTCTCCCTAAAACTCGATTTTTGCAAAAGCGTACAGACTGACCCTTGCGCATCGGTGCAAGAAGGTCTGCGACGACAAGAGCTCACTTGCTCACAGTCGCCACGTTTAGAAGTCAGTGTTGATATATCTTCGCTAGCTTAAGTAAGCTAGCTGGCACGCCCTATTTGTATACATAGGCCTTAGACGCACGATAAAGAGCCACTCCAAGCCACGAAAGAGGCGAAGAGGCGGGGATTTTTCGCGCGTCTACAGGCACAACGCACAAGCTGTGTATCTAGGGTCTTCCCAACAACAGGTTATAATGGGGGTGGATGTCCAAGACATGGAACACCCCCGTGTGTGCGATCCCTCCCGTTTTCATTGGGAGTTCGATCGATCCTAATGGTCTAGACTCATTCCCATCGTATCTAGTGATAACGATGGGGCTTGGGTTCACTGAAGTCAAGGTGACTCCGATTTGATACGCCACATGAAGTGGAAGGATGTTGAGCCCTCCTCCCCCATCGACTAGGCACCTGTCTAGAGAGTGGTTATTCAAAACCACCTCGATATTGTAGACGCACGAAAATCCCTGCCTCTTTGCCTTTTTCAGGGCTCGGAGCGGATCCTCTCGTGTGTCTAAGGCCTATCTATGCAAATAGGGCGTGCCAGCTAGCTTACTTAAGCTAGCGAAGATATATTTTAACACTGACTTCTAAACGTGGCGACTGTGAGCAAGTAAGCTCTTGTCGTCGCAGACTTTCTTGCACCGATGCGCAAGGGTCAGTCTGTACGCTTTGCAAAAATCGAGTTTTTGGAGAGAGTCTACGAAGCGGTTCGAGGTGTCTATTTCGGGTCTTGAAAATGCGATTGCATGTTTTAGATCACGTGGATTTGCACGTGCCTAAGTCTTTTTCTTTTATCCCTTTTCGGGCCACCTAGTTTGTGTGTTATGAACACTCCACTACATGGGCGAATTCGAGTGGAGCTTGCTTTGATGCAATGTGTCCTACCTCGTGGTATGGCGTAGATGCAATGCAAACTCACGCTACTCCAAAGGGAAAACCCGAAATGTAAAGACAATACTGAAGGGAAATAACCAAGGGAAATAACCGAAGGGAGATATGTATATAGAACATGTATATGAGCCCTTACTCGGGTCTTGCAAATAAGAGCGAAGGCTCAATGTGGGTGCGTGCTTGAATTGAAAGACTTACACACACGACATGAAATTAAACCCAAATATAAATTGCAGTATGGCCTTGGCTAAGGTCTTGGGAGTAAGAGCGAAGGCTCAATGTGTGTGAGAGTGCTTGAATTGAAGTACTACACACACGACATAAATGAAACCCAAATATAACTGCAATAAGGCCTTTACTAAGGTCTTGGGAATAAGAGCGAAGGCTCAATGTGTGTGAGAGTGCTTGAATTGAAAGACTTACACACACGACATGAAATTAAACCCAAATAGTATAGGTCGGCCCTTACTTGGGTTTCTCAAATAAGAGCGAAAGCTCAATGTGTGTGAGAGTGCTTGAATTGAAAGACTTACTCACACGACATGAAATAAAACCCAAATAGTATAGGTCGGCCCTTACTTGGGTCTTTCAAATAAGAGCGAAAGCTCAATGTGTGTGAGAGTGCTTGAATTGAAAGACAACGCACCCAACTTAAGCAAAAACCCTTCGAAAATGAAAGTATATATATACACTTATGTATTAGGGGCTGATTAGGCCCGTGTGTGTTCAAAATCGTGCACAACTAAGAGAGTGCACGTGTGTGGGTGTGCCAAGCCACGTTATTACAAGCGGGGGGAGACTATGCTCCGTTATTACAACCCCGTATCAAATTGAATCTCAAGCAAGTATACAACTAAAGACCGAGTTTAGGCACTTACGAGTAGCTGGTCCGTAGAGGCCTTGCTTGAGCGTGGGCTTGGCCTTCGCCTTGGGCTACAAACGGGAGCTCCGCGAGGGTGGATGACAAAGGGTGCTGGCCGGCTGCAAGTGAGGCGCGGGATAGGTGCCTCGAAGGTGGCCGGCTGCAAATGGGTGTCGCCTTGATGTGGGCGATTAAAGGGCTGGGCCAAGTAAGTGTGTAGGGTCACGAATGGAGAGTATAGAGTGTTAGGGAATATGAACCTAAGGGAGTTTAAGGGAAGGTCGAATGGGAGTCTAAGGGGAAAAGAGATGGCTGGCCGGGTGTAGTTAGGGTAGTTAGGTAGTGGCCGATGGTTTAGGTTGTGCTAGGTTCGGCTAAGGGAGAATGGTGGCAACAAAGGGCTGATGTGTAGGTGAGATGATGGTATGGTGGGTGGCTAGGAATGGAGAGGGAGTAGAGAAGGATTTAGGTAGAGTTGGGGGGTGCTTACCGAATGGGGAGAAGGTGGTACCCGGCTGGGAGAAAGGTGGGCAGGCTGTGAAGCTCGGCTGGGAGGTGGTGGAGATGGTGGTGCGAGCTGTGGTGGGATGGAGGGATGGTGGTGGTGCAGGCGACGCAGGTGGAGCAGCTGGGCAGGTTCGGCTGAGCTAGGAAGTGGGGGAAAGAGAGGGCCCGACTGGGATTGGTGAAGGGTTCCAGCTTGAAAAACCCGCCCCCAAGGGGGGGGGGGGTTTAAATAGGGATGGGTAGGTCGGTTAGGGCTGGGTTTGGGGTAGTGGTTAGGTGGTTTAGGTAGGGTGGTATGTAGATAAGGTGGGCTGGAAAGGGTTGGGCCAGATATTTTGAAAACTAGTGGTTTGGGTAGGTTGTGGGCTAGGGGTGGTTTAGGGGTTTAGGGCTAGGTTAGGTGGTTGGGTTTTAGGGTGAGGTTTAGTGAGCTAGGTTAGGTGATTAGGCTAGGTTTAGGGAAATTAACCTAGGTTTAGGGAAGGATTAGGGAAGTGGGTTAGGTGATTAGGCTCAGATTAGGGGTGGATTAGGGGGGTAGGCTAGGATTACGTGTTTTGGGTTAGGTTTAGGTGAAGGAGCTCCCTTAGCATGGCCCATAGACCTTAACCACCTCATGTTGGTGCAGCCCTAGGTTGGGTTTTGGCTAATTACAAGCTTAAACCTGCTCAATTAGGCTAACCCACATGATTAACCCCAAACTTGACACACAAGTCAAGCTTAATTACAACACTCTTGATATTTTCCATCCCCACTCTCTCTCATGCCCACAATCCCACGTGAATTTCAAGTGGGCCCCACCTCCCTTTATGAGAAGGTGATGTGGGCCATGGATATGGATATTGGATTGGATTTTTGAATCCAAATCCAAATCCAAGTCCATACATGGGTTTGGATTGGGATCTGGATATATATGGTCCAGATCCAAGCCAAACTGAACTCTGACTCCTTCGAGCTGGGTTCGAAACGGACGATTTGTGTGGGGTCTAACAGCATCAGTACTCCGTCTGCGTTGGGTCTTCGCCAACATGGTCGTCCGCCTCCGTTTCTGCCTTCCGGAGATGACTTCAAATGATATTTTGATAAGAACAGGGTCTTGGACGTTCGAGATCCTGGGGGTGTGAATCAGATGCAAGAGTTGCTGTGCCGGGCTTGACATGTGCTCCAGTTCCGGGCTCTTCTTAGCTCTCTTGGTCCTGTCTTGATCGGGTCGAGCCGCTTCGGGGTTTCAAAAACATGTTTTAAAAGGTTTTCAAAAGCTAATATTATATATTTTTGAAATATGAAGTTTAAAACGTATGTACAGGGTTGTCTGGAAGGCTCCTGGGTTTCTAGACTCAAAATAGCCCTTTGGGGCTGCTTGTATAAAACCAGGTTTGTTTAAGAAATTCGTGGGATTTCGGGGTGTTTACAGATATGCAGGGCCTGGTTGTGGGACTCATAGGGTCTATCTACATCATCTTTCGAGAAAGTGATGGGCGATTTTGCTCCTAATAAAGCCACTTGGGCAGACAAGGATTCCGGACTTATGTTCGAATCAACCTTGGCCCTTTCTAGAATTTTCTCTAGCACGAGTCTATGCCTAGGCGAGGTTTGTATAAGCTCTAGGATAGACATGTGGATAGGAATCTTTGAAAGGTGGTTTTCGAAGTCATAAGGATTTAGGATGACTTTATCCTTGTCTGCTTTTGGCAGAACTCCAGGAATACATGCTTTTGAGGGGCCAGTCACTTCCCCCACGACCAGCCTAGGGTTCGCGCTAAATTTGGCTCTAAGTATGAGTTGAGGAGCCCCTTGAAGTTTTAAAACTGGTTTAGCCGGGGATTCAGCTCTTGGTGGTCCCCGGATGATGACTTGGGCGGGCTGTTTGTATAGTACAAGAATGGGCGCACAAGTGGATCGACCAGACTCAGGTTTTTGCTCTAGTTCCTTTGAAAAGGTGAGGATACATACCTCCTTTCCTTTCCCACTGCCACTGGCTTGCTTGGGAAAGGGTTCTTTGAAGATAGCTTGAGGTGGCTCAGGTTCCGCAATGACCTGGAGCCGGCCCTCCGCTATTAAGTTCTCAATTTTATTTAAAAGGGAGAAACAGCGTTTGGTATCATGGCCTTTGAGCCGATGATACTTACAAAATCGATTTAAATACCCCCCTTTGGAAGTGACTCCTTCAGGGATTTCGGGATGCTCTATCATGCCTTGGGCAAGTAGGAGGTCTAGGACCTCCAACACAGGTTGCCCCAGTGGTGTGTACTCCCGTTTTTCAATCGGTTTTTGAAAGGTTCACTCCCTTTTGTTTTCTATCTTTTCAAAATTTTTGAAAGTGCCTGCCATGCCTGGATCCACCCGGACATTGGCGATTTTATGGGACTTTGCCCCTTTGTCCATCGTGGGTAGCCCATAAGTGATGGGTTTCTCTAGGCGGGTTTTAGAAACGACACTTCCTTTCCATAAGTGATCGTATGTTACTTTTCTTAAGTTGGTTTCGAAAAGGGATGCCTTTTTGATCAACTTATGGAAAGTTGAGATTTCATGGAGCGAGAGAAGGGTTTTTAACTCGCTTTTAAAGTTATCCAGGATGAGCATTACTGCGCATCCTTCGAATATGGGCTCTCGCACTTGGCCCAAAAGTGACCTCCATCTTATAATGAAGGCATGTACGTCTTCATTCATGCCTTGCTTTGTATCCCTTAAGGTATTCAGAGTCGGCGTGACTTTCACGCTGTGTGCAAATCTTTGCATGAAGCAGTTTGCTAACTCTTCAAAAGTAGCAAACTGACTTAAGTCGTAGGAAGCCAGCCATTTGGCAGCTGTGCCTTTAAGGGATAAAGGGAACCACTACCCCCATTTCATCGAGTCCTTTTTCTTCTTATGGGCTCGACGCGAGAAAAGTTGCAAGTGAGACCTAGGGTCTCCCATGCCATCATACCGATGTAAATTCAGTATTTCATCATCACTGTTTGTTTCGTAATCCATAGGAAGGAAATCAGACAGGTCGTAGCTTCTTTTCTCTTTATTCTGTCCTTTCAGCAACTGCTGTAGGGCTTTACGGTCCTTTTGTGTGAAGGACTCGTGATATTGGTTGCCTTCCATTATGGAGGCCTCTTTGTGCTTGCGAGGTTTTTCAGATTTTTTCTTAGGCCTTTGTTCACCGTTTGATGAACATGAATCGCCTACTTCAGCCTCTTGGCTGAGAGCATCGATTTTGGCCTCAAATTTCCTTCTCAGGTCCTCGATCTCATCTAGTTTTATTTTGTTTTTGAAAATCCTCCTAGAGTGAGAACTTGATGCGCATGAGCCTTGGCTCGACACTTCACTTGGATTGGATTTTGACATGCTTTTCAAGCTTTTCAAAATTTCCTAAGTACAAGTAAAGAAAACAAGGTTAAAAACGACACCTCTTTGAAAAATTTTCGTAGGTTTCTAGACTAACTCGATTTTTGAAAGACTCACGTCCCACCGGGCGTGCCAAACTCTGTAGACGCAGGAAAATCCCTGCCTCCCTTGGCTTCTTAGGGCCTGGAGCGGATCCTTTCGTGTGTCTAAGTCCTATTTGTATAAACAGGGCGTGCCAGGTAGCTTACCTAAGCTAGCGAAGATATATTTTAACCTGACTTCTAACGTGGTGACTGTGAGCAAGTGAGCTCTTGTCGTCGCAGACCTTCTTGCACCGATGCGCAAGGGTCAGTCTGTACGCTTTAAAAATCGAGTTTAGGGTAGAAAAAGCCTACGAAAGCGATTCGAGGTGTTTGTTTCGGGTCTTTTTAATGCGATTGCAGTTTTTTAGATCACGTGGATTTGCACGTGCCTAAGTCTTTCTTTTTATCCCTTTATGGGCCACCTAGATGTGTGTTATGAACACCCCACTACGTGGGCGAATTTGAGCGGGAATACGGGGTTTGCTTTGATGCAATATGCGTCCTACCTCGTGGTATGGCGTAGATGCAATGCAAACTCATGCTACTCCAAAGGGAAAACCCGAATGTAAAGACAATGCCGAAGGGAAATAACCGAAGGGAAATGACTTGTAATGTAAATGCCGAAGGGAGATATGTATATAAGGTATATATGGGCCTTTACTTGGGTCTTGCAAATAAGAGCGAAAGCTCAATGTGGGTGCGTGCTTGAATTGAAAGACTTACGCACACGACATGAAATAAAAAATATAACTTGCAATATGGCTTGATTAAGGTCTTGGGAATAAGAGCGAAAGCTCAATGTGTGTGAGTGCTTGAATTGAAGTACTACGCACACAACATGAAATTAAACCCAAATAGTATAGCACGGCCCTTACTTGGGTCTTACAAATAAGAGCGAAGGCTCAATGTGTGTGAGTGCTTGAATTGAAAGACTACACACACGACATGAAATAAAACCCAAATATAAATTGCAGTATCGCCTTAACTAAGGTCTTGGGAATAAGAGCGAAAGCTCAATGTGTGTGAGTGCTTGAATTGAAGTACTATGCACACAACATGAAATTAAACCCAAATAGTATAGCACGGCCCTTACTTGGGTCTTTCAAATAAGAGTGAAGGCTCAATGTGTGTGAGTGCTTGAATTGAAAGACAACACACCCAACTTAAGCAAAACCCTACGTAAGTTAAAATATATATATAATTATGTATTAGGGGCTGATTAGGCCCGTGTGTGTTCAAGATCGTGCACGACTAAGGGAGTGCACATGTGTGTGGGTGTGCCAAGCCACGTTATTACAAGCGGGGGGAGACTATGCTCCGTTATTACAACCCCGTATCGAATTAAATTTTAAGCAAGTATACAGCTAAGGATCGAGTTAGGCACTTACTAATAGCTGGTCTGAAGATGCCATGCTTGAGCGTGGGCTTGGCCTTCGCCTTGGGCTGCAAGAGGGAGCTCCGCGAAGTTGAATGGCAAAGGGCTGCTGGCCGGATAGAAATGGCGTGCGGGAGGGGCGCCTTGAAGATGGCCGTCTGCTTAGCAAAGGGCGGGTTTTGTGTGTTGGGCTAAAGTGACTAAGTAGGGTCACTAAGGGAGGTTGTAATGTTAGGAAGTATGGCACTAAGGGGGAGCCTAAGGGAGTGTTTAAGGGAGTGCCTAGGGGAAGGATGTGGCTGGCGGGTGGCTGGCCGAATGGGTATGTGGCAGTCGGTTGGAGTGGCCGACTAAGGGAGGCTCGGTGGTGGTGGTTGCTAAGGTAGCTAAGGCTGTGGTGGATGGGAAGGGAGCTAGCTAGGGTATGGGGTAAGGTAGTGGTCGACTGTGATGAGGTGGTATGGGTAGGTCTTAGGGGGTTAAATGGAGTGGTCGGGTGTAGCTAGGGTGTCTAGGTAGTGGCGGGTGGTTGGAGTGGCTGAGGTTTGGCCGAATGGAAGTGGTGGCGACAAGTGGCTGGTGTTAGGGTAAGGTGGTGGTGGTGCAAGTGGCTGAGAGTGGAGGGGGAGTGGAGAAGAACTAGGTTAAAGGATGGGGTACTAACCGGCGATGATGGGAGGCGGTGGATGGAAGAGGAGTAGCCAGATGTTTGAAGTGGCTGGTTCGGCCGGATGAAAAGGATGGCGACGGGCGGTTGGCCGGCTGAGGTGTGGTGGAGCAGGTGGAGCAAGGTGGTGGCCGGCTGTGGTGCAGGTGGAAGACTTGGCTGGGCTCGGTTGGAGTCAGTTGGGCTCGGTTGGGCTGGAAAGGGCATGAGAGAGATTAAGAAAACCCGCCCCTTAGGGGGGGGGTTATATAGGGCTGCAAAAGTCGGTTGGGGCTGGTATTAGGAGGGTGGTTAGGTGGTTTAGGTAGGGGTGGTGTGGTGATAAGGTGGGCTGGTATTGGGGTAGGGCCAGATATTTTCATACAAGGGGTTTTGGGTAGATTGTGTGCTAGGTTTAGGTGGGGTGGTTTAGAGGTTTAGGGTTAGCTAGGTGGGTTGGTTTTGGGGTGAGGTTTAGTGAGGTGGGTTACATGATTAGGCTAGGATTAGGTTAGGTTTAGGGAAATTAACCTAGGTTTAGGGAAGGATTAGGGAAGTGGGTTAGGTGATTAGGTTGGGATTAGGCCGGGATTAGGGAAGTGGGTTAGGTGATTAGGCTCATATTAGGACAAGATTAGGGTAAAAGGCTAGGATTAGGTGTTTTTGGTTAGGATTGGATTAAGGAGCTCCCTTTGCATGACCCATAGACCTTAATCACATCATGTTGGTGCAGCCCTAGGTTAGGTTTTGGCTAATTACAAGCTTAAACCCACTTTAATTAGGCTAACCCACATGATTAACCCCAAACTTGACACACAAGTCAAGCTTAATTACAACACACACTTTAATCTTATCCTCCCCCACTCTCTCTCATGCCCATAATCCCACGTGAAATTCAAGTGGGCCCAACCTCTATTTATGAGAAGGTGATGTGGGCCATGGATATGGATATTGGATTGGATTTTTGAATCCAAATCCAAATCTAAGTCCATACATGGGTTTGGATTGGGATCTGGATATATATGGTCCAGATCCAATCCAAACTGAATTCTGACTCCTTCAGGCTGTGTTCGAAACGAACGGTTTGTATGGGTTCTGACAGCATCAGTATTCCGTCTACGTTGGGTCTTTGCCAACATGATCGTCTGCCTCTGTTTTCGCCTTCCGGAGATGACTTCAAATGATGTTTTGATGATAACAGGGTCTTGGACGTTCGAGATCCTGGGGGTGGATTCAATATGAGAGTTGCTGTGCCAGGCTCGACATGTGCTCCAGTTCCGGGCTCTCCTTAGCTTTTCTGGTCCTGTCTGGATTAAAACAAGCTGCTTCGGGGTTTCAAAAACATGTTTAAAAAGGTTTTTCAAGCCATACTATACGTTTTTGAAATATAAAGTTCAAAACATATGTACAGGGTTGTCTAGAAGGCTCCTGGGTTTCCAGACTCAAAATAGCCCTTTGGGCTGCTTTTACAAAACCAGGTTGTTTTGAGGAATTCGTGGGATTTCGGGGTGTTTATAGATGCCCCTCTTTGGCCTTGTCCAAATCGATTTGGATAAGGGAAAAGATGACAAACACCCCTTTCAATGTCTCCCTAGATCTATCCACGAAGAATATGGGATCGTTCCAATTTTTAGCAAAATCTCAATTTACAAACTCTAGTAGGAGGAGATATCACGCCAAAGGGATATGTTATGGAATCTGGTCCTAAATGAGATCATGTTTATGCAAGTACCATGCGTGGAATGCAGATGCATGACATGGGTGTGGTGCCAAGAGTGGCGACCTCCCAGAGACCAGATGTGGTCGAACTCTAGAGATTTACAAGGCCTACTGCTCCAAGTGAGCAAACCCTATGCTGTTCGATGTTCGATTTTTCAAAATCTATTTACAAAAGGGGACAACTGTCTTGAGTCTCGATCCTAAGGATCTCGAGCTCTTCGTGTTTGCCTTTGTTTGAGTCCTGACACTCGCTTATTTAGTGGAGGTTTTATAAGAAAACAAGCTATATTTCAAATTCCTATGCCTTACTCGAAACGTCGAATTCTCAAACAAAATGAAATTCAATTAAGTAAATCCTATTTTTACTTTAGGATTCCTCGAAATGAACCATGCTTTAGCTTGGGATAGGCCAGGGATGGGAAAGAGATACCACGGTCCCTTCTGAAGCATCCCGTGGTTTAAGGCATAGAAGGCAGAAAACTGCTCTTTTTGAGCTTTTTGGCCTCTTTTTCCTTTTTTTTTCCTAGAGGGTCTCCCTTTGGGAGTATTTTTTCTTTAATCCCTCTTTTTCACAAGAGAATCGATTTTTCTTTTGAATTCTGGTTTCTTTCTTTTGGAAAGAGACTTTGAATGGGAAATTCCCTTTATTTGGTTCTTTGTTTTCCTTTTGGAAGTAGAAGAGAAGAGGGGAGGACTTATCCCAAGCCCACTCTTGATTCATTCCAGATCAGCCTATTTAGAAATAGCACGTACTACTTGCAAGTATCTTGCTATATTGAACTAGGCCTTTCTTTGTAAGAAGAAGGGTTTTGAAATGTAACCACGATTTTGAAGACTCCACTCTTTCACAAGTGTGAATTCTCTCACTTAGGGGAACTCTGACTCCTTCGAGCTGGAGTCGAAATGGACGATTTGTGTGGGGTCTGACAGCATCAGTACTCCGTCTGCATTGGGTCTTCGCCAACATGGTTGTCTGCCTCCGTTTCTGCCTTCCGAAGATGACTTCAAATGACATTTTGATAATAACAGGGTCTTGGACGTTCGAGATCCTGGGGGTATGGATTTGATACAAGAGTTGCTGTGCCGGGCTCGACATGTGCTCCGGTTCCGGGCTCTTCTTAGCTCTCCTGGTCCGGTCTTGATCGGGCCAAGCCGCTTCGGGGTTTCAAAACATGTTTAAAAAGGTTTTAAAAAAAGCCATATTGTATATTTTTGAAATACAAAGTTTAAAACATATATACAGGGTTGTCTAGAAGGCTCCTGGGTTTCTAGACTCAAAATGGCCCTTTGGGGCTGCTTGTACAAAACCAGGTTTGTTTTAAGAAATTCGTGGGATTTCGGGGTGTTTACACCTGTATCCTAACATCTATTCTCAGGAGACCCAATGATTACAGGTACGAGATTACAGAGAAGTTACAGGATTCCTAGCAGTTGCAGCTTTTTCATGTACAAAGTTCCGCGATAGTTCGTACAATGTGCAGGCACTGATCGAGAAGCTTCAAGGGCAAAATGAATCACGAAAGTTTCATTTCAAAATGCAACCAACAAAATGAAACATAGGTCTCAGTGAATGTTCAGCACTGGGCTCGGGCTGGGTCTTCTCTATGTGCAGGTCGAACACATAGTTTCTCCAAGGAAACTTTTGCCTAGAATTTGTAACAGCATACTTAATGTCACCTCACCGGAACTCAAATGACAATGCAAATGTTGTACCCTCCCACATGCCAAAGTGATATACAAGGGAATAGTAAGATTGTCCCAAATGGAAAAGTCACTAACCTTAGTCTTGTCATGGATATAACCAACCAAGAAACGGCATCTGCAGCCCCTTACGTCATGACGTTTTCTCTCAACTTCGATAATATGTGCATCAAAGTAGGCAGCTTTGCCACTTCCCTTCTAGAAATAATAAATCAACCAAGAGAAACTCACAGCTTGCAAGCAGACTTTTTTCTTTGCTTGTTTATACTAAAACAAGCTTACCCGGAAACAGAGGACATGATCCCCAGGCATAACCTTTCCACATTCAGAAGACTCTAGTGGAACTGAACGTTGCCGGAGAGCTCGTCTGACATTCACCCATTCATCCTCTATAGCACCAAATCCGACATATCTGACTAGTACTTCCTGCAACATAAGTGCTAACTTAGAATAAATTGTTCATAGAAGACAACTACTAGCAAGTTATGAAGCAAGCGTTCACAGCAATAGACTACCCTTTGTTAACCAACAACAGACAAGAAATATAAACTACTCCGTCAAATTGACAGATAAGTTCTCACCAGAAAGGAAATCACAAATAAGTCAGGCATTCTAAAGCTTCAAGCTTTGCGAAGCCTTTGCCAGCTCGCCTAGTGTAAGCTGTTACATGCAAATCCTAGGAGGAATAGTGCTGAATATTCAAAACTAGTCAATCCATGCCAAAATGACTAGTGCCTCCCTCCTCTATCTTGTACTCATCCATCATTAGATAGACCCTTCAAAATCTAATTTCTTGAAAACAGATTATTGCGTCAATGCAGATCAATTATTTGCCTCCATTGCCTTGTCTAGCCATTTGTCAAGTGTGATTATCACTTTGGAGATTTTGACTTTGATTTCTCAGATTGATCCCTTTAGGATTTGTATTCAGTTGTGGAGTTGAATCTTTGCTGTTTGAGTACACTTTCTTGGGTGTTTGCCTATAGCCTCATCCAACACAGCAATACAACAACAACTAAGCCTTTTTCCATACTAGATGGGATCGGCTACATAGATTCTTTGTTTCCACAGAGCCCTATCATGTGCCATGTTAATAGTTAACTCACAATAAGCTAGATCATTCTTTATTGTTTCTTTCCAACACTTTTGTGGTCGTCCTCTACCTCTTTTAATACTTTTCAAATTTAGTTTTTCATACCTTCTTACATGTTCTTTTCATCTTCTTTCTATATGTCCAAACCACCTTAAACGATATTCTCTCATTTTAGCTTCTATTGGTGCCACATAATTTATTTCTAATAACCTTATTATGTATACGGTCTTTTCTTTTGGGGACCACTCATCCATCTCAACATCTTCATTTCTATCACAAACATCTTTTGTACATGTTGATGATTAACTGCCCAATATTCTGAACCATAAAATATGGGAGGTCTAATTGTTGCTCTATAATATTTACCTTTTAACTTTAATTGTATCTTCTTATCACAAAGAATAGTTATGCTCCTCTCCATTTTAACCAACCAGCATTAATTCTATGCGTAACATCTCCATCAATTCTTCCATAGGTATTTAAAACTTTCTTTTTGGGAGATGCAATGTGTGTCAATTTTAATTTCTATGTCCTCTGAAATAACTAAATGATCAAACTTACATTCCATATATTCTGTCTTTGTTCCAATTTTCTATTAACTTTTTCCTTAGACTCCTCTATTAACACAATGTTATCTACAAATAACATACACCATGGTACTTCATCTTGAATATGTTTTGTTAACTCATCAATCACCATTATAAATAAGTATAGACTTAAAGTTGATCCTTGATATAACCCAATATTAACTTCAAAGAAATCTGTCATTCCTTCATGAGTCCTCACACATGTTTTTGCACCATCGTGCATGTCTCTTATAAGGTTTATGTATGTCAATGGGATACCTCTTTTTTCCAAGGCTCTCCAAAGAACCACCCTCGGTACCCTATTGTAAGCTTTTTCTAGATCAATAAATATCATGTAAAGGTCTTCCTTTTTTGCTCTAAAATACTCCATAAGACGTCTCAAAAGGTGAATTGCTTTAACAGTACATCTATACCCCAATAATTCGCATAATTCTGGATATCTCCCTTGTTCTTATATATGGGTATAAGTGTACCCGTTGTCCATTCCTTGGGCATCTTTTGGTTTCTCCATATTTCATTAAATAGTCTTATGAGCCAAGTGATTCCTGTTTCTCCTACGATTTTCCAAACTCCTATAGGAATATTGTCTGGTCCTACCAATTTACCACACTTCATATATTTAAGAGCCTCTTTGACTTCATTCTTTTGAATACATCGGTAGAAATTGTGGTTTATATACTTATTTGATTTAGCTAACTCTTCTACATCTTTATTTTCATTAAAAAGCTGATAAAAATAGTTTTTTCATCTATTTCTTATATCATCATTTGCCACTAGAATTTTTTCATCCTCGTCTTTGATGCATCTAGCAGAATTAAGATCTTTAGTTTTCTTATCTCTAGCCCTAGCTATCTTAAAAATATCTCTTTCACCCTCTTTTGAGTTGAGTTTTTTATATAAATCCTCCAAAATTTTAGTTTTTGTTTCACTGACGGCCTTTTTCGCTTCCTTCTTTGCTTTCTTATAGGCTTCTAAAGTTTCACTAGTTTTCTTAACATAATGTAATTTTATTTTGTACTGCTTCGCTCCACTACCAAGTTTCTTTTTGTACCGGTACACCTCCCTTAGATTCACGTAACACATCTTTCATCACTTTCCTAAATATATATAGCCATGTTGTTCCACATATTACAAGGTTGTAGACACCGAAAATTTTCAACTCTGGGTTCTTTAGGCCTGAAGTGAACCTTTTCGCAATCTATGTTCGCTTTTAGGGCGTGCCAGCTAGCTTACTCAAACTAGCGAAGTATGTTTTAAATATCTGACTTTGAAAAGGCAATTGTGGGCAAGCGGGATCTTTTCGTAGCAGACCTTCTTGCACCGATGCGCAAGGGTCAATCTGTACGCTTTAGAGACTTCGTTTAAAACAAGTTTAACCTCAAAATCGATTTTGAACAAACCAGTGTTTTGAAATCTTTGGAAAATCATGCACTTTGGTAAGTTTTGATTTACGAGGGTTGGGCGACCCTAAGTCTTTCAATTTTATCTACTTAGGCACGATGTGTGTGCATCAAATGGCCTAAGCCTTGGCGTGCTTGCATGATTTGTTCGGGGTGTATTTGATGCAGATATGCACTCTAGCTCGAGTATGGCGAGTATGCAATGCAACTCACACAACTTGAATGTAAAGCCCGAAATTTAAAGACTTAGCTGAAGGGAAAACCCAAATTGAATGCAACTCACACGACTTGAATGTAAATTGCAGAAATTTAAATATCTATATCTTAAGAGCGGAAAGGCTCAATTGTGTGCATGGGTGTTGTGTATAAATTGAAATGCAACTCACACAGCTGAACCGTAAAACACAGCAGGAGGGAGATATAGATATAAGAGCGGAAAGGCTCAATGTGACGTGTGTGTATGTGTGTAAATTGAAAGACAACACACACGACTGAATTTAACAACCCCAAATCGAACAATATGGCTCTTATTAGAGTCTTGGGAGTAAGAGCGAAAGGCTCAATGTATATGAGTGTGGAATTGAAAGACAACGCACACAACTTGAATGTAAACCCACGCAGCTGAATTTATAAAAATAGAGCTATATCTTAGGGGCTGCCAAGGCCCATGTGTGTGCAAAAGTGTGCAACTAAGAGCGGAAAGGCTCGAGTGCATGTATGTGCTTGTGTGTCATGCACCAATATTACATTTCGGAGGGAGACTATGCTCCATTACTACAACCCCGTATCACAAGGGTAGGTGGTTGTCCTAGGTAAGTCACGGTTAAGCTGGGGCTGGTTAACTAAGGTTGGCCAAGGTGGCTGTGGGGCTGGTACACGGCCAGCCCTTGGACTAAGGTTTTGGGCTGAAGATAAGACACGGCCTGCCTTGTAGCAGGCCGTGGGGTTTAGGTTGAGTGACGTACCGAATGGCAGGTCCTGTTGGGCTTTGGTAAGGGGGCCACGGCCAGTATGGCCGGGTGGTTTCAAGGTGAATGGCTTGGTATGGGTTTCAAAGAGGGGAACACACGGCCTGGTTTGGCCGTGTGTTTAGGGTTAGGTGGCCTGCCGAATGGCAGGCCAGGTTGTGGCGAAAAAGCAAGGAAGCTCGACCACCTTTGGCCGGGCTGTTTTAGGTAGGTGGGGAGGGAAAACCTAGCCAACAACTGGGTGGTTTTTAGGGTAGGTGGCCGGCCTCAAGGTAGGCCAGACCTTGGGTAAAAGAATGGGACACAGCCTGCATTTCGAGCTATGGGTGTTTCAAAGGGGAGTTCAGCCAAGGTTGGCCAAACTTGGCTGGGTTCAAGGGGGAGTTCGTCCAGGTGGTGGCCGAACCTGGCTGGACCTTGGGGGTAGTTGGTTTAGGGTATTGTCTAGGGTAGGATTTTTGGTGAAAATCGGCCAGATCTTGGCTGGTTTTAATGGAGTTTAGGGGGCTGGTTTAGATGGTTTTAGGATGAGTGGTCTAGAGTGGTTAGGAAAGAGGTGGATTAGGTTAGGGTCTAGGAACTTACCTCAACTTGCAGCACCACTCCAAGCCGCCTCCACGGCACCAAGCTCCACCACGCAGCTCCACTCCCAGCTAGCTTGAAGAAGTCGTTCCATTTGGTGCAGCCCATGGCTTTATGGCCAATCCCAAGCACTCAAAGGCCAACATGCCTTGGCCAATAGGGCCCTCTGGGCCCTCTCTCTCTCCTCCCCCTTAAAGTTCACGTGAAGGGCCTTTTTTATTTCACGTCCCCCTTTTTTTTAGCCCCCTCACCTCTATTTATAGAGGCTTGAAATGGGTCTTGGATTTGGGTCTAGGTATTCGGATCCAATCCAAACACTATTTGGATCTGGATCACGGATCTCGGATATTTTGAGATCCAGATCCAGTTCAAATATTTATTTGGGTTTGGATCTTGGATCTCGGATATTTTGAGATCAAGATCCGATCCAAACACTATTTGGATCTGGATCTAGATATTTTGGAGTCCAGATCCAATCCAATCTTTTCTTCTGCTCCTTGATTTCTGGTGCTTTTCACCGTTAGTTTTGAGCAAGCTTCGATTCATCAGAGGCCCGACTCTGGCCTGGGTCTTCCCCAAGTCTTTCTTCCAACTGGTGTTCTGCTTTTCAAGACTTTTTCGGCGTCTGTTTCAGTCCACCGTTTTGGTTTCTGGCCGGTTCCTGGTGATATCGAACTCAGATTGCCACACGAATTCCGTTATTCATTCTGACGGGACGTGTCTTGGACTTCTGTCGACTTCATCCAGTTCTCGGCTTCTTTCTGCAATTTGGAGCTGCTTTCTGCTTTTCTTTGACCCAAATTATGCTTTTACCCTTCTGTTGGGCTTTTCTCTGAATTTTTGGGCAAAGGATGGCTTCTGAAGTTCTAGGCTTGAATCCTTCTTCTTGCCTGGGCTCTCCTTTTGCCTTTTGTACCTGTTTTTGTATTTTAAAATAGTTTGTCGTTTTGGCTCAAACGAGCTTTTTGTGTTTTCGAGAGTTTTTGAATTTTAGAAAATTCGAGGTGTTTACAAAGGTGCACCAACATAATTTCAAGCATCTCCTTGATGGACTTTCTGTTTAAATATATCTTCTTTCTTGCTTTTGAGGTTCCACCATTTAGTCCGAATAGCTCGATGCACTCTTTTCTTCTTTGTCCATTTTTTTATTTGTAAATCCATAACTAAAAGTCGATGTTGGGTGGTTAAGCTTTCTCCTGGAATTACCTTGCAATCTTTACAACACGCTCTATATTTTTTTCTACAAATAAATTAATCAATTTGTGTTTGTGATAAGCCACTCTTATAAGTAATTAAATGTTCATCTTGTTTTTTGAAACTATAAAGAGATCAAATGCCATAGCAAAATTTAAAATCTCCCTACCTTCCTCATTTATATCCCCAAAACCAAAGTTTCCATGAATACCTTGATATCCTAATGTCTCTTTACCAACATGTTCATTTAAGTCTCCTCCTAAACAAATCCTCCCTTCGTGGAATTCTTTGAATCACCTTATCTAACTCTTCCCAAAAAGCCGTCTTTATATTATCTTCTAGTCCTACTTAGGGTGCGAAAGCACAAACTATATTCAAAACCTTTGCTCCTAACACTAATTTTAACGTCATGATTCGGTCACCATATCATTGTACGTATATTACACTATCCTTTAAAACTTTATTTATAATAATACCCAACTCTGTTTCGAGCCTTTTCCTTACCAGAGTACCATAATTTAAAATTTGTATCCTCAATCTCCTTTGCTTTTTCTCTCCAACCCATTTTGTCTCTTTAAACATAGAATATGAATCTTTCTGTGAATCATAGTATCTACCACCTCCATTAGCTTACCGAACAATTTCCGATATTTCAAGAACCAATACGAATCTTATTATCTAGGACTAGCTTCCTTACCCCCCCGCATCCGTCCACATTGAAAATGGAGACCCTCTCTGTAATTTATTCACTACATTCGGGCGGCAATGTAGCGGGACTAATTTATTTACCCACACCCATCCATGATGTGGAAACCTTCTCTATAATTGATTCACTACATCCGGGCGAAAATGTAGTGGCCCTTGCTTACTTTAGAATTCATTCTTCAATCTAAAAGAATGAACGAGTGTGCGGACAATCGCGAGAATTGAAAGAGGATGAATCCCATTGTTTGGGTGACAATGAAGTTGTACACATTCCCCTTAAGTGAATAGCTGTAAGGGCAGTTACTTTTCAGAAAGGTTTACACAATGGGGCGATCTATTCTCGTCACAAGAGGATATGCCAATGAGGAAACGTTGAAACTCTTGCCATATTTGTTTGCCTCCTTTATGACTTCCAGTATTTGGAAGCACGACCTCTTTTAAGATTGGTACGAGAGATTTTGATAAAGCAACATTCAGTGTCTGGTAAGTATACTGCAAGATGAGGTGGTTGGCTCCAAAGTATACTCCTGCTCCAAAGTCTTGCCGTTCTTATGCTTGCTAGGTATGGGAAGAAACAATCATTATCATACACAAAATGCTTCAGAATTAAGATAGGTTCCAGTATGCTGGTTTTTATGAATGATATTGATTGACCAAGGGAAAGATTAGCATGTGCATAAGCCTAGACATAGGACGATCAGGCTCATGAGAGGTATATGTAACATTCAATAGAAAATATAATTTTAAAAGAGTGATAGTAGCGTTGAGGATGAAGGAGTGCTTGGATTGGTGCCTAAGGAAACTCTGGTGGAAGGCATGCCGGATGCACAATTTCATTTTAATTCCATTCAAAAGCCTTTGATTAATTATATGGGAGCTCCTGGAAGCTGGTATGATACAACCTTCTAAATCACCCTTTGGTTCGCCAGTATTGTTTCAAAAGAAGTTAGATGGTTTCCTACGGATGTGCGTAGATTACCAAGCACTAAACAAAGTAATGGTAAAGGACCGTTACCCAATCCCCTTAGTAGTTGATCTCTTCGACAGACTCGGAGGAGCGAAGTGGTTCACAAAAATGGACCTTAGGTCAGGCTATTGGCAGGTGAGGATAGCACACACGACATGTGGGTGCGTGCTTGAATTGAAAGACTTACACACACGACATGAAATTAAACCCAAATATAAATTGCAGTATGGCCTTAACTAAGGTCTTGGGAGTAAGAGCAAAAGCTCAATGTGTGTGAGAGTGCTTGAATTGAAGTACTACGCACACAACATGAAATTAAACCCAAATATAACTGCAATAGGCCTTGACTAAGGTCTTGGGAGTAAGAGCGAAAGCTCAATGTGTGTAAGAGTGCTTGAATTGAAGTACTACGCACACAACATGAAATTAAACCCAAATATAACTGCAATAGGCCATGACTAAGGTCTTGGGAGTAAGAGCGAAAGCTCAATGTGTGTGAGAGTGCTTGAATTGAAAGACTTACACACACGACATAAAATGAAACCCAAATAGTATAGGTCGGCCCTTACTTGGGTCTTTCAAATAAGAGCAAAGGCTCAATGTGTGTGAGTGCTTGAATTGAAAGACAACGCACCCAACTTAAGCAAAACCCTACAAAATCAAAGTATATATATATATTTATGTTTTAGGGGCTGATTAGGCCCGTGTGTGGGTGTGCCAAGCCACGTTATTACAAGCGGGGGGAGACTATGCTCCGTTATTACAATCCCGTATCGAATTGAATCTCAAGCAAGTATACAACTAAAGACCGAGTTAGGCGCTTACTAGTAGCTGGTCCGAAGATGCCTTGCTTGAGTGTGGGCTTGGCCTTCACCTTGGGCTGCAAAAGGGAGCTCCGCGAGGTTGAACGGCAAGAGGAGGTGCTGGCCGGAGGTCCTTGGTGCGCGGAAGAGGCGCCTTGAAGGTGGCTGGCCACTAGAGATGGGCTGTTTTTGGTGTGTTGGGTTAAAGGACCTAAGTAAGGTCACTAAGGGAAGGAGCTAGCAAGGAGAGGGTGATGGCTGGCCGAATGAAAAGGTGACAGTCGGTTGGAGTGGCCGACTAGGAGCTTGGTGGTGGCGGGTATTTAGGGTGTTGTGGGTTCGGCTAAGTGGGGTTGGTGGCAACAGGTGGACGGGCTAGTGTTAGGATGATAGGGGAGTGGATTAGGTGGCTGAGAGTGGAGAGGGAGTGAAGAGGTGGCAAGGTAGGGTGTGGGGGGCTTACCGGGTGAAGAAGAGGGTGGCGCTCGGCTGGAAGGAAGTTGGGCAGGCGGTAGCGTTCGGCTGGAAGGTGGTGGTGTAGGTGGTGGTGGGATGTGGAGTAGGTGGACCAGGTGGGGCAGGCGGCTGAGCTTGGGGAAGTGGAGGACCCGGCTGGGATGGGTGAGGTGGCTTAGTGATTAAACCCGCCCCCAAGGGGGGGGGGGTTTATATAGGGCTGGGTAGGTCAGTTAGGGCTGGGTTTGGGGTAGTGGTTAGGTTGTTTAGGTAGGGTGGTATGATGATAAGGTGGGCTGGAAAGGGTAGGGCCAGATATTTTAGATACAAGTGGTTTGGGTAGGTTGTGGGCTAGGGGTGGTTTAGGGGTTTAGGGTTTGGTTAGGTGGGTGGGTTCTAGGGTGAGGTTTAGTGAGCTAGGTTAGGTGATTAGGCTAGGTTTAGGGAATTTAACCTAGGTTTAGGGAAGGATTAGGGAAGTGGGTTAGGTGATTAGGTTGGGATTAGGCCAGGATTAGGGAAGTAGGTTAGGTGATTAGGTTCAGATTAGGGGCGGATTAGGGTGGAAGGCTAGGATTAGGTATTTTGGGTTAGGTTTAGGTGAAGGAGCTCCCTTTTCATGGCCCATAGACTTTAACCACATCATGTTGGTGCAGCCCTAGGTTAGGTTTTGGCTAATTACAAGCTTAAACCCACTCAATTAGGCTAACCCACATGATTAACCCCAAACTTGACACACAAGTCAAGCTTAATTACAACCACACTTGATCTTATCCACCCCCCCCACTCTCTCTCATGCCCATAATCCCACGTGAATTTCAAGTGGGCCCCACCTCCATTTATGAGAAGGTGATGTGGGCCATGGATATGGATATTGGATTGGATCTCTGGATCCAAATCCAAATCCAAGTCCACACATGGGTTTGGATTGGGATCTGGATATATATGGTCCAGATCCAATCCAAACTGAACTCTGACTCCTTCGAGCTGGGGTCGAAACGGACAATTTGTGCGGGGTCTGACAGCATCAGTACTCCGTCTGCGTTGGGTCTTCGCCAACATGGTCGTCCGCCTCCGTTTCTGCCTTCCAGAGATGACTTCAAATGACATTTTGATAATAACAGGGTCTTGGACGTTCGAGATCCTAGGGGTGTGAATTTGATACAAGAGTTGTTGTGCCGGGCTTGACATGTGCTCCAGTTCCGGGATCTTCTTAGCTCTCCTAGTCCTGTTTGGATTAGGCCAAGCTGCTTCGGGGTTCCAAAACATGTTTTTAAAAGGGTTTTAAAAGCCATATTGTATGTTTTTGAAATACACAGTTCAAAACATATGTACAGGGTTGTCTAGAAGGCTCCTGGGTTTCCAAACTCAAAATGGCCCTTTGGGGCTGCTTTTACAAAACCAGATGAATTTGAGAAATTCGTGGGATTTTGGGGTGTTTACAACACAAAAGGACCGTAAAGCCCTACAACAACTGCTGAAAGGGAAAAGTAAAGAGAAAAGGAGTTACGCCCTGTTTGATTTCCTACCTATGGATTATGAAACAGACAGTGACGATGAAATACCGAACTTCCACCGGTATGATGGCATGGGAGACCCTAGGTCTCACTTGCAACTTTTCTCACGTTGAGCCCTTAAGAAGAAAAAGGACTCGATGAAATGGGTGTATTGGTTCCCTCTATCCCTTAAAGGCACAACTGCCAAATGGCTGGCTTCCTACGATTTAAGCCAGTTTGCTACTTTTGAAGAGTTAGCGAACTGCTTTATGCAAAGATTTGCACATAACGTAGAAGTCACGCCGACTTTAAACACTTTAAGGGATACAAAGCAAGGCATGAACGAAGACGTACATGCCTTCATTATTCGATGGAGGTCCCTTTTAGGGCAAGTGCGAGAGCCAATATCCGATGGATGCGCAGTCATGCTCATCCTGGATAATTTTAAATGAGCTAAAGACCCTTCTCTCTCTTCATGAAATCTCAACTTTCTATAAGTTGATAAAAAAAGAATCCCTTTTCTAAACCAATTTGAAGAAGGGGATATATGATCACTTATGGAAAGAAAGTGCCATTTCAAAAACCTACTTGGAGAAGCCCATCACTTATGGGCTACCCACGATGGACAAAGGGGTAAAACCCCACAAAGTTGCCAATGTCTGGGTGGATCCAGGTCCGATGAGCACTTCAAAAAATTTTGAAAAATTAGCAAACAAAAGGGAGAAAAACTTCCAAAAACCTTTTGAAAAACGGGAGTACACTCCGCTAGGGCAACCTGTGTCGGAGGTCCTAGACCTCCTACTTGCCCAAGGCATGATTGAACTCCCCGAAATCCCCGAGGGAGTCACTTCCAAAGGGGGATATTTAAACCTCTTTTGCAAGTATCATCAGCTCAAAGGCCATGATACAAAGCGTTGTTTCTCCCTCTTAAACAAAATCGAGAACTTGATAGTGGAGGGTCGGCTCCAGGTCACTAAGGAACCCGAGTCAACTCAATGTATCTTTGAAGAACCCTTTCCCAAGCACGCCAGTAGTAGTGGGAAAGGAAAAGAGGTATGTACCCTCACATTTTCAAAAGATCTAGTGCATCCATCTGAGTCTGGTTGATCCACTTGTGCGTCTACTCTTGTACTTTACAAGAAACCCACCCAAGTAATCATCCGGGGACCACCAAGAGCTGAATCCCCGGTTAAACCAGTGTTAAAGATTCAAGGTGCTCCAAAACTCTCGGTTAGAGTCATTTTAGGTGCGAACCCTAGGTTGGTCATGGGGGAAGTGACAAGATCCGGAAGGATCTATCAACCCCCGCACCTACAAAGTGCTAAAAAGGTGGTCAGTGTGCTTGGCCCCACAAAAGCATGTATTCCTAGAGTTCTGCCGAAAGCAGACAATGGGAAAATCATTTTAAACCCTTATGATTTCGAAAACCATCTTTCAAAGATTCCTATCCACATGTCCATCCTAGAGCTAATACAAACTTCGCCTAAGCATAGACTCGTGCTAGAGAAAATTATAGAAAGAGCTAAGGTTAGTTCGAACATAACCCTTGAATCCCTGTCTGACCAAGTGGCGTCAATAGGAGCAAAATCACCCATCACTTTCTCGAAAGATGATGTAGATGGACCCTACAAAACCCATAACCAGGCCCTGCATATCGAGGTGGTTCTGAATAACCACTCTCTGGATAGGTGCCTTGTCGATGGGGGAGGAGGGCTTAACATCCTTCCACTTCATGTGGCGTATCAAATCGGAGTCACCTAAACTTCTGTGAACCCAAGTCCCATCGTTATCACTGGATATGATAGGAATGCATCTAGACCCTTAGGATCGATCGAACTCCCTATGGAAACGGGAGGGATCACACTGTAGACACCGAAAATTTTCACTTACGGGTTCTTAGGCCTGAAGTGAACCTTTTCGCAATCTACATTCGCTTTATGGGCGTGCCAGCTAGTTTACTTTAACTAGCAAAGTATGTTTTGAAAATAATCTGACTTTTTGAAAGGCGATTGTAGGCAAGCGGGATTTTTACGTCGCAGACCTTCTTGCACCGATGCGCAAGGGTCAGTCTGTACGCTTAGAGACTTCGTTTTGAAACAAGTTTTAACTCAAAATATATTTTGAATGAAGAAGTGTTTTAAAACCTTTTGAAAACCATGCATTTCGGTGATTTTGACTTTGTAAGGGTTGGACGACCCTAAGTCTTTCAAATTTTAATCTCCTTAGGCACGATGGGCGTGCATCGAAATAGCCTAAGTCTTGGCGTGTTTGCACGATTGATTCGGGTTTGTACGATTTTTCAGATTTTAGATCACGTGGATTTGCACGTGCCTAAGTCTTTCTTTTTATCCATTTATGGGCCACCTAGGTGTGTGTTATGAACACTCCACTACATGGGGCGAATTTGAGCGGGAGTACGGGGCTTGCTTTGATGCAATATGCGTCCTACCTCGTGGTATGGCGTAGATGCAATGCAAACTCACGCAACTCCAAAGGGAAAACCCGAATTTAAAAGACAATGCCGAAGGGAAATTGCCGAAGGGAAATAATCGAAGGGAAATGACTTGTAAAGTAAATAGCCGAAGGGAAATGACTTGTAAAGTAAATAGCGGAAGGGGAAATATGGCTATATCTTAAGAGCGGAAAGGCTCAATTGTGTAAGTGTGTGTCGTGTATATATTGAAAGACAATGCACACGACTTGAACCTTAAAACCCGAATCTTAAAGACATAGCCGAAAGAAATACTTTATATAGAGTATATGTAGGGGCCCTTACTTGGGTCTTGCAAATAAGAGCGAAGGCTCAATGTGTGTGCGTGCTTGAATTGAAAGACTTACACACACGACATGAAATGAAACCCAAATATAAATTGCAGTATGCCTTGACTAAGGTCTTGGGAGTAAGAGCGAAAGCTCAATGTGTGTGAGTGTAGAATTGAAGTACTACGCACACGACATAAATGAAACCCAAATATAACTGCAATAAGGCCTTTACTAAGGTCTTGGGAGTAAGAGCGAAGGCTCAATGTGTGTGCGTGTGGAAAATGGAAAGACAACACACACGACTTAATTAAAAAACCCCTTGACTTAAAATATATAAATATAACTATATATTAAGGGCTTGTTAGGCCCGTGTGTGTGCAAGAAGTGTATGACTAAGAGCGGAAAGGCTCAAGTGCGTGTGTGTGTGGGTGTGTCAAACCACGTTATTATAATCGGGGGGAGACGAAGCTCCTTTACTACAACCCCGTATCAAAATGTAATTGAATATAAAGCAAGTTAATGTAATAGACCAAGTTTAGACACTTACAAATAGCTGGTCCATGTTCAACTTGCTTGCACGTGGGCTCACGGTTCACCTTGGGCAGCCAAGAGGGGGTTATCCTAGGTGGCTTTGAGGGAGGTTCTATGGGGCACGGTTAGGGCCTTAGGGAAGCTTAGGTTCGGCCAAGACAGGGGCTGTGTAGGGTCTGTCCTAGGGTGCAGTTCACAGCCAGGGTGCAGGTCAGGTCGGCAGGGGGGTGGACAGGTCGGCAGGGAGGTGGACAGGTCGGCAGGGAGGCAGGGAGGCGTCTGGCGCTTGGCGCAGCAGACGGGCGCCTGGGGCTGGGCGCTGGGCGCTGGCGGGCGTCTGGCGCTAGGAGGGGTCCTGGCGCTAGAGGGACGGCAGGGCGCTGAGGGGTGCCGTAGTGGCGCGCGGCAGCAGAAGGGGCACGCGGCAGGAAGCAGGGCGCGCGGTAGGCGCCCGGGGGTATGGGTTCATGGTTTGCAGGATGTTTTGAGGCGGTTGGGGTTAGGTTAGGTCTAGTTAGGGTTAGGTTGGTTCAGTTAGGGTTAGGTTCAGTTGGGGTTAGGTAGGTTCGAACCTAGGCTAGGTTAGGGGTTAGGTTTAGAGGGGTGTAGAGAGAATGGCTAGGTTAGGTTAGGCTTACCTCTTGGAGCCGGTCCTTCATGGCTTGAGCCCACGTCTCCACGGTTGCAGCCACTTGGTCCAACCCACCTTGGTTGCAGCCCCTTGGTCTAGACCCACTTAGCCCACATGGCTTGAACCCACCTCACCCAATGAGCCCACATGGCTAGGTCTATCACTCCCTCTCTCTCCTCCCAAATATTTGCATGAACCCCTTTACATGGACCCCCTCACCTCTATTTATAGACATTTGGGGTGGGTCTTGGATTTGGGTTTGGGGTTTGGATCCAGACCCAAATCCAAACACTATTTGGATATGGATATTGGATCTCAGATATTTTGAGATCTGTATCCGATCCAAACCCAACATTTTTATGGATATGGATCTGGATATTTTGATCCAGATCTGATCCAATCCAAACACTATTTGGATCCAATCCAAATCCAAGCACCATTTGGATCGACCCAAACACTATTTGGATTGGCCCAAATCCAAACACTATTCATTACATGGATTTGGATCTGGATATTTATGGTCCAGATCCAAATCAAAATTTCTTCGGACAGTCCTTCTTGGCTTCTCGAGGCGAACGATCTGTGCGGGCACTGGCTTCATCAGCGCTCCGTCTGGTGCTGGGTTTTCCCCAACTTTGTCGTCCGGACTCCATCTCGCCGTTCTGGACTCCGTTGAGCTTTTCATCAAACGGGCTCTACTTTCTTTTGTTTTTTTTTATCAGGGAGTGGCTTCTGAAGCTCTAGGCTTGAATCCTCTTCGGGCCTAGGGTCTTCTTTTGCCTTCTGTACCTGTTTTCACATTTCAAAACAGGTCATCGTTTTGGCTCAAAATACCACCAGAGCCACCCCCTGTGACCACCTGGGTTAAGGGTGCCCTAGAGCCTACCCTAGAAGAAACCTACGATTTAGACCTCTTATTCTGAGTCTAACCTGTAGTGTTTTCCCTTTGTAGGTATGACGGAAGATCCCTTTTACAAAAATACAAAAGCATTTGAAAAATTCAAAATCGAAAAAATGGAAAAATTGCAAAAACCAAAAACATTAGAAAACCAAAAACTCGAAAATAGAGTAGTTTGTATAGTTCCTAAAGTTCTTGTTTTGCAAAAACACAAAAAATTGAAAATCTACAAAATACCAAAAAGATTTTGCACATAGATTCTCCTGGTAAGGCTTTGGAAAAAGAAAAGGATTTCGAAAGAAACATCGTTTGCAGAGCCAGGCCAAAGATTTCGAAATCAATTGAAATTCCAAGTGTAAAACCAGGTCTTTTGAAAACTCACGCATCAAATTCCCTCGGGTCTATAAACCACGAGAATGATCGAAACCTAGAAGTGGATCCTCTTGAGGAAGATCCCACTTCTGAGCTCCCAAAATTTCATAAAATTCTCGATTTTGAAAGACCTTCCAATTCAGTAGGAGGAGATTTCATAGAGGTGAACCTAGGGAGTGATTCCAATCCCAAACTTATCAAGATAGGCACATGTTTGCATGAGCATGAAAGATCAGCATTCATTGCATTTCTACGAACCTACTTAGATGTGTTTGCATGGACGTATGAAGACATGCCGGGCATAGACCCCAGCATTGTCGAACATCGTCTTCCCTTAGATGCGGATATAAAACCCATAAAGCAGAAGCTTAGGAAAATACATCCGAATGTACACGGATAAGTTAAAGAGGGTTTAGAAGATCTGCTAAAAACCAGATTTATAAAACCCATTGCGTATTCTGATTGGTTATCAAACATCGTTGTGGTTTGAAAAACCAATGGGAAAATTCGAATATGCATCGATTTCAGAAACCTGAATAAAGCCACTCCAAAGGATAATTATCCTTTACCAAACATAGATTTGATAGTCGATAGTACTGCAAATCACGAGATGTTTTCGTTTATGGATGGCTATTCAGGGTATAACCAAATTAAACTAAGTCCACGAGATCAGGGTAAGACCGCATTCATAACCCCATGGGGCACGTACTGCTATACAGTCATGCCCTTTGGATTGAAAAATGCCGGTGCAACATACCAAAGAGCCATGACCACGATCTTCCATGATCAGATTCATGAGCTCATAGAAGTGTATGTAGATGTGTAGACACGGAAAATTTTCACTTGCAGGTTCTTAGGCCTGAAGTGAACCTTTTCGTGCTTACGTTCGCTTTTAGGGCGTGCCAGCTAGCTTACTCAAACTAGCGAAGTAGTTTTTGAAATATCTGACTTTTGAAAGGCAATTGTGGACAAGCGGGATCTTTTCGTCGCAAACCTTCTTGAACCGACGCTCAAGGGTCAGTTTGTACGCTTAGAGACTTCGTTTGAAACAAGTTAAACTCAAATTCGATTTTTGAATGAACAGGTGTTTGAAAACTTCAGAAAGCATGCATTTGGCGAGTTTTTGCTTTTACTGGGTTTGGGCGACCCTAAGTCTTTGAAATTTATCTGCCTTAGGCGTGGAGTGTGTGCATCAAGTGCCTAAGATGGGCGTTTTGCACATTTTATTCGGGTTTTTTTCGATGCAGGTATGCAACCTAGCTCGAGTATGGCGACTATGCAATGCAACTCACACAACTTGAATGTAAAACCCAAAATTTAAAGACTTAATAGAAGGAAAAACCCAAATTGAATGTAACTCACACGACTTGAATGTAAATTGCAGAAATTCAAATATCTCTATATCTTAAGAGCGAAAAGGCTCAATGTGTGCGTGGGTGTTGTGTATAAATTGAAATGCAACACACGCAACTGAACCGTAAAACACAGCAGAAGGGAGATATAGATATATGTAAGAGCGGAAAGGCTCAATTGTGGTGTGTGTGTATGTGTATAAATTGAAAGACAACACACACGACTGAATTTAAAACCCAGAATTGAAATGCGTACACAACTGAACCGGGAAAACTCACGCAGCAGAAAGTATATAGATATGGCTATATCTTAGTGGCTTCTGAGGCCAAAATGTGCGTGAAGTGTTTGAGCAAATGCTCGGGTGTTTCTTGGGTGCGAGTGTGTAATTGAAAAACAAACTCACATGACTTAATGTAACAACCCAGCCTAATTGAAATACGTACGTATAATAAGAGCGAAAAGGCTCAATTGTGTACGTGGTGCTTATGTACGAGATAAGAGCGAAAATGCTCGAGTGTACGTGTGTGTCTCGTGTGTCCAGCACTGTTATTACATCTGGGGGGAGACGATGCTCCGTTATTACAACCCCGTATCAAATTGAATTGAATACGAAAAACAACTTGATATATATCAAAATAAACTCATATTTTCCAGATTCTTGAGTTATGCTCGTACAAGAGGCGAGTCCATCATCATTACATGGAGTCCGGGGCACGTGGGAGCGAAGCCGGAGAGCTTGAGAGCTTGGGGAGACTTGGAGTTCCGAGAGCTGCAAACTATACCGGGTTTAGGGCCGCTTGGGGCTGGTTTGGGTAAGGTAAGACTCGAGCCACCTTGGCTCGAGTGATTATGGTTTGAGTGTGGGGTATAGCCTGCAATTGGCCTTGGTTTAGGTAGGGTTCACTAGGTTGCCAAGGTGAGCTTAGGGGCTCATTCACGGCCAGCCCTTAGCCTAAGGTTTTGGGCTGGGATGGCTTGCCTTTAGGGCAGGCCTTAGTTGATTGTAGGTGAGACACGGCCTGCTCTAGCAGGCCGTGGGTCTTAGGTAGGTGGGCTAGCTAAGGTCGGCCAGGTTTTTGGCAAGAAAAACTAGGACGCCCGGCCACCTTTGGCCGGGCTGTTTTAGGTAGTTGGAGGGGGAAAACCAGCCACGGGCTGGGCTGGTTTTTAGGTAGTTGGCCTGCCTTTAGGGCAGGCCACCTTGGGTAGGAAAAGGGGACACGGCCTGCTGGTGCAGGCCGTGGGTTTTTGGGGAAAAAGGACTCGAGCCAAGGTGGCTCGAGTTAGGTTGAAGTTCGGCCAAAGCTGGCCGAACTTGGTTGGGTTGAAGGGGGGGAGTTCGGCCAAGTGGTGGCCGAACTAGGTTTAGGTCTTGGAGCAGCCTAGCTAGGTGGTTGTCTAGGGTAGATGTTTTGGGAAAAATCGGCCAGGACTTGGCTGTTTAGGTAGTGTTTTTAGGGGCGGTTCTTGGTGGTTGATGGGTGGTCTAAAGAGGTTAGGGAAGAGGTGGGTTAGATTAGGTTTTTAAGGCTTACCTAGGGTGCAGCTCCGCTCCAGCCACCACTCACGCCGCCAAGCTCCACCATGCAACATTCCCAGCTTTGAAGAAGAGGCTTCTACCATTGGTGCAGCCCTTGGCCAATCCCCATCTCAAACAAAAAACATTTTGGGCGTATGAGCCACTTTCTCTCTCATCCCCCCCCTCTTTATTTCATGTGAAGTGGGTTTCCTGGAGACTTCACGTGAATGATTTCCAGCCCACTCACCTCTATTTATAGAGGTTTTAAATGGGTCTTGGATCTTGGGTCCTGGATTTGGGTCTAGCTATCCGGATCCAATCCAAACCCTGTTTGGATCTGGATCATGGATCTCGGATATTTTTGAGATCCAGATCCAGTCCAAATATTTATTTGGGTTTGGATCTTGGATCTCGGATCTTGGATTTTGAGATCCAGATCCAATCCAAACACAATTTGGATCTGGATCTGGATATTTTGGGTCCAGATCCAGTTCGAACTTTTTCTTCTGCTCCTTGGTTTTCTGGTGCTTTTTGGTGCTTTTCACCGTCGGTTTCGAGCGGGCTTCGATTCATTGGACGCCCAACTCTGGCCTGGGTCTTCCCCAAGTCTTTGTTCCAACCAGTGTTCTGCTTTTCAGGACTTTTTCGGCGTTTGTTTCGGTCCGCCGTTTTGGTTTTTGGCCGGTTCCTATTGATATCGAATTCATATTGCCGCACGGATTCCGTTCTTCATTCTGACAGGACGTGTCTCGGACTTCTGTCGACTTCCTCAGGTACTGGGCTTCTTTCTGCATTTTGGAGCTTCTTTGTGCTTTTTCTTTGACCCAAATTACATTTTTACCCTTCTATCGGGCTTTTCTCCAAACGAGCTCTTTTTTTCTTCTGTTTTTGAACAGGGGGTGGCTTCTGAAATTCTGGGCTCGAATCCTCTTCTTGCCTGGGCTTTTCTTTTGCCTTTTGTACCTGTTTTCACATTTTAAAACAGGTTGTCGTTTTGGCTCAAACGAGCTTTTTTTGTATTTTTGAGAGTTTTTGATTTTTGGAAAATTTGGGGTGTTTACATATTCCCCTCTTCGGCATTATCCAAATTGATTTGGATAATGGCGAAGAAGATAACACCCCATTTTGGTTTTTCTCTCAAATTTTCTCGAGAATACACCATTTTTATTTCGCAAAACCCTGTTTTCTTTTACCATAGGTGGGGATTTTTAACAAAAAGGGGACTTTTCCTAAGTTTCCCTATGTATGATCATGCATGGACGATTTTTGGATGCATGCATGAGAAAAACGTTTTTGTTTTTGGGGTTTTGAGCCCGAAGAGTGCCTTTTGAGGCAGGCCACTTTGAGCAAGTTTTACCCATGTCTTCTAGACGTTTTCGGGTTTTTGAGCTTTGGAGAGAGAGCCTTTTGAGGCTGTCTGCTCTAAGCAAGTTGTACCCTTGTCTTTTTGACATTTGTGGGTTTTTTTGAAAATTTCTTTTTGAAAAGGAACTCCTTTTAACTTATATCGAAAAGGACTTCCATTTTTCATACTTCCCTTCATTCGGGTTTCAATACCTGCTACTCAGTAGAGGTTTTTGGGTAGGAAAACTTGGAAAACATTTCAAAGTTCCATTTCCTACAAAACAGAGTCGAGTTCTCAAACAAAATGAAATCCAAATAAGCCGATTTTATTCGTACTTTAGGATTTTCGCAAATTTAAATATTTTTCCTCGGGGATAAGCCGTAGGGATATGGGAAAGAGATACCACTGTCCCTTCTGAAGTGTCTCGTGGTTTTAGGCAAAGAGTCAGAAAATCGCTCTTTGAGCTTTGGCTTTTTTTTTTTTTTTCACAGAGGGTCTCCCTTTGGGAGTATTTTTTCATTAATCCCTCTTTTCTTTTAAAGGAGAGCAGCTCTTTGGAGGAGTTTTTGTATTCCCTGTTTATGAAGGGAAGACCTCTTTGGGAGGAGTGTTTTTATATCTCCTTTTTCTTTTGAAACGAGAAGACCTCTTTCGGAGGAGTTTTTGTATTCTCGATTTTTTTCTTTCTTTTGAACACAGCCGATTTTCCTTTTTGGAGAGAAAGTAGAATGGGGGAAGGCTTATCCCTTTGGTTACTCGATTCAAACGAGATCGTCCTATTTCTTAATAGCATCTGCTATTCGAAAATATTTTGATATTTTGAACAGGGCTTAATCTTGTAAGCCAGGGTTCTTTGAAATATCGCCAATTTGTTTTTGGAAGACTCTACCTTTCGAAAAGTATAAATTCCTCCATTCAGGGTTATACAATTAACTTCGATCCTTCTTTCAAGAAGTTTCAAAGGAGTTCGATTTTTCCAAAATCCTTTCGAAAAAGGAATTTAACATAAACCCTTTTGAATATTCGGGCATTTTCGGGGTTTTGCTAATTTCTACCCACAACATCAACAAATTTTCGATTTTTGTTGCCCTTTTGAAGACATGGGGACATTCCTACTCAGGTTTGCCCATCTCTTGGGCTTTCTTTGGGGTGATATGATGCATGCTATGCACTCCATGTGACTCAAAATGGAAATACACGATTTTATGCAAGAGTGAACATATGAAATGTATCTCACAAGTCACGAAGGAGATGCATTCTATGAAATTCGTTTCTTCGTGGAAGGTGTCTAGGGGCTATATTTTAAAAATGCCCCTAGCTTGAGGGAAATTTCACATGGCCACATGGTGAAGGGCCATGGCTTTTCAAAAGGATTATGGATGGACAATGGTATGTTCATGTCCATGCACTTCCACAATTTTCCTAACATGATCATGCTACTTTTTGCTCAAGGATGGAAACATAACCAGCCCTAAGTGATCGTCCTGGCTATCAGGTTTCGATTTTGACATGGTCTCCATATTTCATCGTGAGATTTATGTTCTTATCCTAACACAAACAAGGTTTTAACCAGAAGTTGAAAATCTTTCTTTTCAAAGCCATATGTAGGGTTATATTTTCGAAATTTTGATCCCTTTTGAGAAAGCAATTTTGGGAAATCCTCCCTTTGTGTATGAAGATGGTTTTATACTAGCCCTTTTGATTTGAAATATGTTTCCTATACTTGATTTTGATCAAGTAGGGTTTTTGGAATTCATTTTGAAAATTCATGCCTTCATGGGGCATTTGATCAAGTATGGGGAATGTGTCTCACAGAGGCACTTCAGCCACACGATATAGGGCTTGTCCCTTAATTGAGTCTTTGAGTTTTGAAACTCATACTCTTTTGAAAGGGGCTGCCATTTTGCCTACCTGTTGAGATAGGATTTTAAAAATGAGTGCTTTAATGAACATCATTCCCCTTTCCATGACATGGGAGATGATGTCTCGAATTTTGAAAGCCTACAGCAAGGCTACGCATGATTTTTCTTTTGGCTTAGTGATTTTTGTCACATGCCAATAGAGTTTTCGAAATGTATGGCATATTTAGTATCAACAACATCTTCATTTGATCAAGTCAAGCAAACAATGCAGGATTTGCAAAGCATGGAAGGTTTTTATCAAAAAGAATTTTGAAAAGGCTTTTGTGAAATGCTAACCCTTTTTTCGAGATTTTCATTTCTTTTGAAACTTGCCTTGAAGGTGTTGGATTTGATTCGTATGGAGACCTGTCTACGAAGGCCCGATACTTAGGGGGACGACTTTCATTGCCCCTTTGGTTTTTCAAAACCCTAAATTCGAGTTCTAGGATGATGTCTAGACTCGATGCACATGTATGATTTCAAGATGTGATGCATGATGCTTATGCACACACTACAGGTCAGGCTTGTTTCTAAAAATCCCCAATCTTTGCATAAGTCAAGGATCTTGCGAATTTCAGGAAGTTCGGAGGTTTTTATTCTTCCTGGCTTTGGTGATTCTCGAGCTTTTCATTTTGAAAAACCTCTAGACAAAAAGGTGTTCAAGATAAGCTTTTTGGATTTTTTTGGTTTTTGGGAGTTATATACAATTTTCGAAAAGCATTTTTACAATTTTTGAAAATGGACTTTGTACATGGCCAAAGGCTTTAAAACAAATTTCTTTTTAGAATTTTTATTTTTCCAAATGTTTTTGAGATTTTGTTTTGGGTTTTCAATTTTTTTTTTGGTTTATGGCAAATATCTGATTTTTTTGGTTTTTTCAAAAGGAGGGATCTTCCCATGAACCTACAAAGAAAACATTCATGAATCAGACTCTAATTAATAGGTCTAAGACACGGGTTTTGGGTTTTAGAGGTTCTATAGGGCACCCTTGACCCAGATGGTCTTAGGTGGCGGCTCTGGGGGTATGGGTGGGCTGTAGCCCAATCCATACTTTTGTCGATTGGCCTGAGGTAGGACAGGTTCGAGCCTACCTTGGTTTTGGGTTCCCAGGCCCTGGTAGGCTTATATCCCATATTCAGAATCATGTTCCAAGACTTCTTGTTTTTTGAAAAGTTTTTGTATAAATCATGGCCTTAGAACATGGAATCGTCCATGTCAGGGATATATACCCTTTTGGATTTTGGGATTTTGGATTCTGGGGTGATGGAAGACTTGGGCTCCCATTTAACCCTGGTTTGGGAGGTTTGTTTCTCAAAGTAAACTGTGCTTGGTCTTTTGAGAAACTTTGGATATTTTGAGGTGATTTTGTCTTCAAGGGAAACCGTACTTGGTCCCTCGAGAGACTTTGGATATTTTGGGGTGATGGAAGACTTGTGCTTCCATACAACCCCGAATTGGGAGATTTTGTCCTCAAGGAAAGCCATGCTTGGTTCCTTGAGGAATTTTGGATATTGCAGGGTGATGGAAGACTTGAGCTTCCACACAACCTGTATTTGGGAGAATTTTTCTTCGAGGGAAGGGAAGCTTGCTCCCTCGAATTTTTTGACTTGCTCCCTAGGTTCAACTCGTGGTGCCCCTAGGGATGGATTTTTTTGTTTCAAAGCTCTAATCTTGGTTCCAGGGTACAAGACTAGGCTCGAAGAAGTGGGTTTTTCTATGTCAGGGTTATGAGCTCCTAAGATGTCGATGCATGCATTAGGGGTCTCCATGTCTACCATTTTTTGAGTTTGTTTTTGTTTTTGCTTTTGAAATTCTTTTGGCTGGTGCGGGATATTTGGCGCACCTTGAAAATTCTCTAACTTAGGCACATTTCGTGGGTTTGTGTGTGCAGAGGGGTTATCCAATGCATCTGATGACCCTATATGAAGAAAAGAGTTTTGAGAAGGATGGGTTTCAGGCATACCTCTTTGTGGCTTGTCTACCTTATCATGGTGAGAGCAGGCCGTTTTCCCGGGTAACTCTGTTTTGATCCCCCAGGGTTTCACGAGGCGTTCCTTTTCAAAACCTACCTGTTTTTCACTCTTGTCTCTTTGTAGGGTGTGGGTTTCATGTCCCACTGTGTGTGTGCCTAGATTTAGGAATTGCACTTGAATTTTTCGAAATTTCAAAGTTTGATTTTTCAATTTTTTTGTCTTTTTGAAAGTTTTCAAGATATTTTTGATTTTTTGAAACAGAAACAACTTTTTTCGAATTTTCTTTGGAATTTTCGAATTTTGGATTTGTGGGAGTGGAGGACTCGCCTCTTTCTGGGTTTTGGCCTTTTACCTCACATCCTTCGTCGAGTTTGAATTTGGTTTTCTTTTCACAATCTTTATGCGCTCGAGAAGAGCTGCTATGGGATTTATGGGTTTTAAGCTCCTTGCTTAAAACATCCATTTTTTTGAAAGTTACCCATATATCAGCTAGCATTTCTCATTCTTTGGCTATTTTGAAAACCTCTTTTGATTTACTGAACGAGGATTTTGGAAGTGTGGGAGTGGAGGACTCGCCCCTTTCTGGGTTTTGGCCTTTTACCTCACATCCTTCGTCGAGTTTGAATTTGGTTTTCTTTTCACAATCTTTATGCGCCCGAGAAGAGCTGCTATGGGATTTATGGGTCTTAAGCTCCTTGCTTAAAACATCCATTTTTTCTTTGAAAATCGCCTGTATATCAGCTATTGCTTCTCGTTTTTTGGCTTTTTTAGAAACCTCTTTTGATTTACTCGACGAGGATTTTGGCTTTTGCTCCATTTTCTGCAAATTTTCTAAGTATGCACGATTTTTTGGAAAATACCTTTTTTTCAAAAATTTGAGTGTAACTTGTTTGTTTGAACTCTACTTAAGTCCCGAGTCCCACCGGGCGTGCCAAATCTGTAGACACGGAAAATTTTCACTTGTGGGTTCTTAGGCCTGAAGTGAACCTTTTCGTGCTTACGTTCGCTTTTAGGGCGTGCCAGCTAGCTTACTCAAACTAGCGAAGTAGTTTTTGAAATATCTGACTTTTGAAAGGCAATTGTGGACAAGCGGGATCTTTTCGTCGCAAACCTTCTTGAACCGACGCTCAAGGGTCAGTTTGTATGCTTAGAGACTTCATTTGAAACAAATTAAACTCAAATTCGATTTTTGAATGAACAGGTGTTTGAAAACTTCAGAAAGCATGCATTTGGCGAGTTTTTGCTTTTACTGGGTTTGGGCGACCCTAAGTCTTTGAAATTTATCTGCCTTAGGCGTGGAGTGTGTGCATCAAGTGCCTAAGATGGGCGTTTTGCACGATTTATTCGGGTTTTTTTCGATGCAGGTATGCAACCTAGCTCGAGTATGGCGAGTATGCAATGCAACTCACACAACTTGAATGTAAAACCCAAAATTTAAAGACTTAACAGAAGGGAAAACCCAAATTGAATGTAACTCACACGACTTGAATGTAAATTGCAGAAATTCAAATATCTCTATATCTTAAGAGCGGAAAGGCTCAATGTGTGCGTGGGTGTTGTGTATAAATTGAAATGCAACACACGCAACTGAACCGTAAAACGCAGCAGAAGGGAGATATAGATATATGTAAGAGCGGAAAGGCTCAATTGTGGTGTGTGTATGTGTATAAATTAAAAGACAACACACACGACTGAATTTAAAACCCAGAATTGAAATGCGTACACAACTGAACCGGGAAAATTCATGCAGCAGAAAGTATATAGATATGGCTATATCTTAGCGGCTTTTGAGGCCAAAATGTGCATGAAGTGTTTGAGCAAACGCTCGGGTGTATCTTGGGTGTGAGTTAGTAATTGAAAAACAAACTCACACGACTTAATGTAACAACCCAGCCTAATTGAAATACGTACGTATAATAAGAGCGAAAAGGCTCAATTGTGTACGTGGTGCTTGTGTACGAGATAAGAGCGAAAAGGCTCGAGTGTACATGTGTGTCTCGTGTGTCCAGCACTGTTATTACATCCGGGAGGAGACGATGCTCCGTTATTACAACCCCGTATCAAATTGAATTGAATACGAAAAACAACTTAATATATATCAAAATAAACTCATATTTTCCAGATTCTTGAGTTATGCTCGTACAAGAGGCGAGTCCATCATCATTACATGGAGTCCGGGGCATGTGGGAGCGAAGCCGGAGAGCTTGAGAGCTTGGGGAGACTTGGAGTTCCGAGAGCTGCAAACTATACCGGGTTTAGGGCCGCTTGGGGCTGGTTTGGGTAAGGTAAGACTCGAGCCACCTTGGCTCGAGTGATTATGGTTTGAGTGTGGGGTATAGCCAGCACTTGGCCTTGGTTTAGGTAGGGTTCACTAGGTTGCCAAGGTGAGCTTAGGGGCTGGTTCACGGCCAGCCCTTAGCCTAAGGTTTTGGGCTGGGATGGCCTGCCTTTAGGGCAGGCCTTAGTTGATTGTAGGTGGGACACGGCCTGCTCTAGCAGGCCGTGGGTCTTAGGTAGGTGGGCTGGCTAAGGCCGGCCAGGTTTTTGGCAAGAAAAACTAGGAAGCCCGGCCACCTTTGGTCGGGCTGTTTTAGGTAGTTGGAGGGGGAAAACCAGCCACGGGCTGGGCTGGTTTTTTGGTAGTTGGCCTGCCTTTAGGGCAGGCCACCTTGGGTAGGAAAAGGGGACACGGCCTGCTGGTGCAGGCCGTGGGTTTTTGGGGAAAAAGGACTCGAGCCAAGGTGGCTCGAGTTAGGTTGAAGTTCGGCCAAAGCTGGTCGAACTTGGTTGGGTTGAAGGGGGGGAGTTCGGCCAAGTGGTGGCCGAACTAGGTTTAGGTCTTGGAGCAGCCTAGCTAGGTGGTTGTCTAGGGTAGATGTTTTGGGAAAAATCGGCCAGGACTTGGCTGTTTAGGTAGTGTTTTTAGGGGCGGTTCTTGGTGGTTGATGGGTGGTCTAGAGAGGTTTGGGAAGAGGTGGGTTAGATTAGGTTTTTAAGGCTTACCTAGGGTGCAGCTCCGCTCCAGCCACCACTCATGCCGCCAAGCTCCACCATGCAACGTTCTCAGCTTTGAAGAAGAGGCTTCTACCATTGGTGCAGCCCTTGGCCAATCCCCATCTCAAACAAAAAACATTTTGGGCGTATGAGCCACTTTCTCTCTCATCCCCCCCTCTTTATTTCATGTGAAGTGGGTTTCCTGGAGACTTCACGTGAATGATTTCCAGCCCACTCACCTCTATTTATAGAGGTTTTAAGTGGGTCTTGGATCTTGGGTCCTGGATTTGGGTCTAGCTATCCAGATCCTATCCAAACCCTGTTTGGATCTGGATCATGGATCTCGGATATTTTTGAGATCTAGATCCAGTCCAAATATTTATTTGGGTTTGGATCTCGGATCTCGGATCTTGTATTTTGAGATCCAGATCCAATCCAAACACAATTTGGATCTGGATCTGGATATTTTGGGTCCAGATCCAGTTCGAACTTTTTCTTCTGCGCCTTGGTTTTTTGGTCCTTTTTGGTGCTTTTCACCATCGGTTTCTAGCGGGCTTCGATTCATCGGACGCCCAACTCTGGCCTGGGTCTTCCCCAAGTCTTTGTTCCAACCGGTGTTCTGCTTTTCAGGACTTTTTCGGCGTTTGTTTCGGTCCGCCGTTTTGGTTTTTGGCCGGTTCCTGTTGATATCGAACTCAGATTGCCGCACGGATTCCGTTCTTCATTCTGACGGGACGTGTCTCGGACTTCTGTCAACTTCCTCAGGTACTGGGCTTCTTTCTGCATTTTGGAGCTTCTTTGTGCTTTTTCTTTGACCCAAATTACATTTTTACCCTTCTATCGGGCTTTTCTCCAAATGAGCTCTTTTTTTCTTCTGTTTTTGAACAGGGGGTGGCTTCTGAAATTCTGGGCTCGAATCCTCTTCTTGCCTGGGCTTTTCTTTTGCCTTTTGTACCTGTTTTCATATTTTAAAATAGGTTGTCGTTTTGGCTCAAACGAGCTTTTTTTGTATTTTTGAGTGTTTTTGATTTTTGGAAAATTCGGGGTGTTTACAAGATGATCTCTTGGCAAAATCCAAAACCCGATGCACTCATATCGAATGCTTGCAAAAAAATTTCGAAAGGCTTAGGCTTTACAAAGTAAAGCTAAACCCTCAAAAATGTGTATTCGGAGTAGAGTCCGAAAAGCTTCTAGGCTTTATGGTGAGCCAAAGGGGTATAGAAGTCGACCCCTCTAAGTGTCGAGCCATCATAGACATGGCTCCACCCTCCAATCTCACACAAATCCGTAGCCTCTAGGGTCGATTACAGTCCGTTCGCCGATTTATATCAAACCTGGCGACTAGATGCGAACCCTTCAACAAACTATTGAGGAAGGGCATGAAATTTTCATGGGATGACGATTGCCAAAAGTCCTTCGAGAGACTAAAGGCATACCTAGTTAATCCCCCTGTTTTGAATCCTCCAAAGCAAGGAAAACCTCTTTTACCTTACATTTCCGTGCATGCGAATGCCTTGGGAGCTCTATTAGCTCAATACGAGGATGACACCCATAATGAGTATGCCATCTATTATATTTCGAAAACTCTCTTGGCTTATTAAAGTTATTATCAAGCCATGGAGAAGACGTGCTTGGCCCTAGTCTGGGCCTGTCAGAAATTTTGACACTATTTCCTAGATCATCAGATGTGGATAGTGTCCAAGCTTGATCCAATCAAGCACTTATTCGAAAAACCCATTCTCACTGGTAGATTGGGCAAATGGCAACTCCTTCTAATGGAGTATGACCTAAAATACCATCACCAGATCTCCATTAAGGGGCAAGCCCTAGCGGATTATGTGGCTGAGTTCCCCCTGTTAGACGCATATCCCACATTTGATGAAATGCCTGATGAAAGCATATTGCAAAACCATTTTCAAAACCACATTTTGGCAAACTCTTTTGAAAACCAAGTGTGGAAAATGCACTTCGATGGGGCACGAATCCAACGAGGGGCCGGTGCTGGGGTCATCCTCATCTCCCCTGAAAAGGGCGAGATTCCCATAGCAATCCGCCTAGATTTCGAATGTTCCAACAACATAGCTGAGTATGAAGCACTCATACAAGGTTTAAGAATTTCGAAAACTCTAGGGGCATCATGCATCGAGGTCTTTGGAGATTCGCACCTTGTTATAAACCAAGTTTTGAAAATTTGGCAAGTACGTAATGAAAAACTACTTCCATATCACGAGTTGGCCACTCGATTGGTTGAGTCATTCCAATCGTGTAAACTCACACACGTAGGAAGAGAGGATAATGGCATTGCCGACGCCCTCTCCTCCTTGGGTTCAGCCCTAAAGGTCGATCCCATTTCAGGGACTCGATCCTTAGAGATATGGCATGCGCCCAACCCATCCACACACGATTTGGATATTTGCCAAAATAATCCAGATTCTGTTGAAAAACCTTGGTTTTATGACGTAAAATGTTTTTTAGAAAATGGAGGATTCACCGAGGATGCCACGTCCAAAGATAAGGCATTCATCCGTAAAATTTCTACCCGATATGCCATTCTGGGTGGGGTTTTGTATAAGAAAAGTTTTACCGGCATCCTACTAAGATGTGTCGATCTAGAGGAGACTAGGACTGTTATGCATGAGTTCCACGATGGAGAATGTGGAGGTCATGTTAATGCCAACATGATGGCAATGAAAATACTTAGAGCAGGCTATTTTTGGTCCACCTTGAAAAAGGATTGTCACGATCATGTTAGGAAGTGTCATCCATGTCAAGTGCATGGGCACGCCATCCATATCCCCTCATCTGCATTGCATTCCGTGGTCAACCCCTAGCCATTTACCATGTGGGCGTTTGATATTGTATGCCCGATCTTTCCAAAAGCCTCGAATGGGCATCGATTCATTTTAGCAGCCACTGAACATTTCTCCAAATGGATGGAAGCCATTTCCCTGACCAACGTACTGGGGCAACATGTGGTGGCTTTCATTAGGAGGAATATCTTGGCTCGATTTGGGGTTCCACGAGACCTTGTGTCTGATAATGGCACCCCATTCAAGAACGAATGGATGGTTAAGTTGTGCAACACATATGGCATAACTCACCACTTCTCTTCGCCCTACTACCATCAAGGCAACAGCCAAGCTGAAGCCACAAACAAGACTCTCATTAGCATAATTGAGAAGACTTTAGAGAAGGGTAGGACGTGGCATGAGAAGCTGGATGAAGCCTTATGGGCTTATAGGACTTCCATCCGGACTCCCACGAATGCCACACCATTCGAATTGGTCTATGGCACAAACGCCATTCTTCCCATTCATACACAATTGCATTCATTCCATACATCCATAGCACTCGACCTCCCCCTAGAGACGCTTCAGCATGCTAGGATGGCCGAACTAGATTTGTTAGATGAGAGGCGACTCCTTGCTATGGATCATGCTCATGCATACCGACAAAAGATAGCCCAACATTATGGCAAACACATGAGACCTCACCACTTTGAAGTGGGAGATCTAGTTTTGAAAATCATCCATTATCGTGGCCCACATCCACTTGGAAAGTGGTGCCCCAAATGGGATGGACCCTATGTTATACTTACAACCACCACAAACAACTCATACTGGTTAATCGATGTAGAAGGTAGGAATTTAGCAGATCCTATCAGTATTCAATACTTAAAGAAGTATTATGTGTAGGATTTGGGTTTAAATTTCAATTTTCGAAAACCTTTAGGGATAGCTGCTTTGAAACTTCGAAAGTAAGCTTCAAAGGCAAACTGTGTGACCCTGAGTGAGAGAATTCGCACTTGTGAAAGAGTGGAGTCTTCCAAATCGTGGTTACATTTTCAAAATCCTTCTTCTTACAAAGAAAGGCCTAGTTCAATATAGCAAGATACTTGCAAGTAGTACGTGCTATTTCTAAATAGGCTGATCTGGAATGAATCGAGTGTGACCTTGGGATAAGTCCTCCCCTTTTCTCTTCTCCTTCCAAAAGGAAAACATGGCCAAAATAAAGGGAATTTCCCATCCAAAGTCTCTTTCCAAAAGAAAGAAACCAGAATCAAAAAGAAAAAATTGATTCTCTTGTGAAAAAGAGGGATTAAAGGAAAAATACTCCCAAAGGGAGACCCTCTATGAAAAAAGAAGAAAAAAGAGGCCAAAAAGCTCAAAAAGAGCAGTTTTCCACCTTCTATGTCTTAAACCACGGGACGCTTCAGAAAGGACCGTGGTATCTCTTCCCCATCCCCGGCTTATCCCAAGTAAAACATGGTTCATTTCGAGGAATCCTAAAGTAAAAATAGGATTTACTTACTTGAATTTCATTTTGTTTGAGAATTCGACATTTCGAGTAAGACGTAGGAATCTTGAAATGTAACTTGTTTTCTTATAAAACCTCCGCTAGATTAGCGAGTGTCAAGACTCAAGCAAAGGCAAACACGAAGAGCTCAAGATCCCTAGGATTGAGGCTCAAAACAGTTTTCCCTTTTGTAAATAGATTTTGAAAAATCGAACATCGAATAGCATAGGGTCTGCTCACTTGGAGCAGCAGGCCTTCATAAGTCTCAAGAGTTCGACCATATCTGGTCTCTAGGAGGTCCCATTCTTGGCATCCCACCCATGTCATGCATCTGCATTTCCATGCATGGACACTTGCATAACATGATCCCATATAGGACCAGATTCCATATAAAATCCCTTTGGCATGATATCTCCTCCTACCGGGGTTTTAAAAGTGAGATTTTGCTAAAGATTGGGACGATCTCATATTTTCGTGGATAGATCTAGGGAGACATTGAAAGGGGTGTTTGTCGTCTTTGCCATTATCCAAACCAATTTGGATAATGACAAAGAGGGGCATATGTAAACACCCCAAAATCCCACGATTTTCCTCAAATATACCTGGTTTTGTAAAAGCTGCCCCAAAGGGCTATTTTGAGTCTGGAAACCCAGGAGCCTTCCAGACAAACCCTGTACATATGCTTTAAACTATATATGTTTTAAAATATGTATAATATAGTTTTAAAACCTTTTAAAAGATGTTTTGAAACCCCACAAAGCGACTTGGCCTGATGAAGCAGGACCAGAAGAGCGAAAGAGCCCAGAACTGGAGCACATGTCGAGCCCAGTACATCAACTCTCGTATTAGATTCATCCCCAGAATCTCGAACATCCAAGACCCTATTACGAACAAATCATTCGTAATGATCTCCAGAAGGTGAAAACAGGAGCGGACGACAATGTTGGCGAAGACCCAACGCAAGACGGAGTACTGATGTTGTCAGGCCCCGCACAAACCGTTCATTTCGAACATACCACAAAGGAGTCATAAATCAGATTTGGATCGGATCTGGACCATATATATCCAGATCCAATCCAATATCCACATCCATGACCCACATCACCTTCTCATAAATAGAGGTGGGGCCCATAAGAAATTCACGTGGAAATCTTGGGTATGAGAGAGATTGGGGAGGATAAGATATGAATGAAATGTGTTAAGCTTGACTTGTGTGTCAAGTTTTGGGTTAATCATGTGGGTTAGCCTAATGAGTGTGGGTTTAAGCTTGTATGCACCTACACCTAACCTAGGGCTACACCAACTTGATGCAACTAGGTCCATGGGTAATGCAAAGGGATGCTCCTAACCCTAAACCTAAAATAAACCCCCTTACCTAGCCGTTTCCCCTAATCTCGACTTAATCCAAGCCTAATCACCTAACCTACTTCCCTAATCCTAACCTAATCACCTAACCCACTTCCCTAATCCTCCCCTAAACCTAGCCTAATTCCCCTAACCTCACCCTAATCCTAGCCTAAACGCCTAACCCACTTCACTAAACCTCACCCTAAGCCCAACCACCTAGCTAAGCCCTAAACCACTAAACCAGCCCACCTAAATCCCTAGCACACTGTAGACGTGCGAAAATCCCTGCCTCCCTCTGGCTTCTCAGGGCCTGGAGTGGATCCTCTTGTGTGTCTAAGGCCTATTTATATAAACAGGACGTGCCAGCTAGCTTACCTAAGCTAGCGAAGATATATTTTAAGCTGACTTCTAACGTGGCGACTGTGAGCAAGTGAGCTCTTGTCGTCGCAGACCTTCTTGCACCGATGCGCAAGGGTCAGTTTGTATGCTTTGAAAAAACGAGTTTTTGGGATAAAAAAAAGCTTACGAAGCGGTTCGAGGTGTTTAATTCGGGTCTTTAATACGATGACAGTTTTTAGATCACGTGGATTTGCACGTGCCTAAGTCTTTCTTTTTATCCCTTTATGGGCCACCTAGTTTGTGTGTTATGAACACTCCACTACATGGGGCGAATTTTGAGTGGGAGTACGGGGCTTGCTTCGATGCAATATGCGTCCTACCTCATGGTATGGCATAGATGCAATGCAAACTCACGCTACTCCAAAGGGAAAACCCGAATGTAAAGACAATGCCGAAGGGAAATAACCGAAGGGAAATAACCGAAGGGAAATGACTGAAGGGAAATGACTTATAATATAAATGCCGAAGGGAGATATGTATATAAGGTATATATATGGGCCCTTACTCGGGTCTTGCAAATAAGAGCGAAGGCTCAATGTGGGTGCGTGCTTGAATTGAAAGACTTATACACATGACATGAAATAAAACCCAAATATAACTTGCAATATGGCCTTGATTAAGGTCTTGGGAATAAGAGCGAAAGCTCAATGTCTGTGAGTGCTTGAATTGAAGTACTACGCACACAACATGAAATTAAACCCAAATAGTATAACTCGGCCCTTACTTGGGTCTTTCAAATAAGAGTGAAGGCTCAATGTGTGTGAGTGCTTGAATTGAAAGACTTACACACACGACATGAAATGAAACCCAAATAGTATAGCACGGCCCTTACTTGGGTCTTTCAAATAAGAGCGAAGGCTCAATGTCTGTGAGTGCTTGAATTGAAAGACTTACACACACGACATGAAATGAAACCCAAATAGTATAGCACGGCCCTTACTTGGGTCTTTCAAATAAGAGCGAAGGCTCAATGTGTGTGAGTGCTTGAATTGAAAGACTTACACACACGACATGAAATGAAACCCAAATAGTATAGCACGGCCCTTACTTGGGTCTTTCAAATAAGAGTGAAGGCTCAATGTGTGTGAGTGCTTGAATTGAAAGACTTACACAGACGACATGAAATGAAACCCAAATAGTATAGCACGACCCTTACTTGGGTCTTTCAAATAAGAGTGAAGGCTCAATGTGTGTGAGTGCTTGAATTGAAAGATATTTAAAATAAGAGTGAAGGCTCTTGCAGCCCAAGGCGAAGGCCAAGCCCAACTCAAGCAAAACCCTACGTAAATTAAAACATATATGTATATTTATATATTAGGGGCTGATTAGGCCCGTGTGTGTGGGTGTGCCAAGCCACGTTATTACAAGCGGGGGGAGACTATGCTCCGTTATTACAGCCTCGTATCGAATTGAATTTCAAACAAGTATACAACTAAGGACCAAGTTAGGCACTTACTAATAGATGGTCCGAAGAAGCCTTGCTTGAGCGTGGGCTTGGCCTTCGCCTTGGGCTGCAAGAGGGAGCTCCGCGGAGTTGAACGGCAAGGGGCTGCTGGCCGGGTGTCTTGGGCGCGCGGAAGGGGAGCCTTGAAGGTGGCCGGCTACTTAGCGAAGGGCTGGTTTTGTGCGTGGGGCTAAGGTGAGTATGTAAGGTCACTAAGGAAGGGTTGTGAGGTTAGGGAGCATGACACTAAGGGGAGCCTAAGGGAAGGATGTGGCTGGCTAAATGGAGGTGACAGTCGGTTGGAGTGGTCGACTAGGGGAACTTGGTGGTGGCGGGCTGCTAGGGTGGCTATGGGTGGAATATGGGAAGGAAGCTAGCTAGGGTATGGGGTAAGGTGGTGGTGGGTGTAGTGAGGTGATATGGGCAGGTTTTAGGGAGTTGGGTGGAGTGGCTGGGTGTAGCTAGGGTGTCTAGGTAGTGGCGGGTAGTTAGGGTGGTTATGGCCTAGCCGAATGGGAGTGGGGGAGGCGATGAATGGCTGGTGTTAGGGGAAGATGGTGGTGGTGCAGGTGGTTGAGAGTGGAGGGGGAGTGGAGAAGAGGTGAGGTAGGGTATGGGATACTAACCGGATGATGGGAGGCGGCGGGTGGTTGAGGAGAAGCCGGGTGTGGTGGAGTGGTTGGTTCGGCCGGATGAAGAGGATGGCGACGGGTGGCTGGGGAGTGGTGGAGCACGGTGGTGGCTGGTGGTGGTGCAGGTGGAAGAGCCGGCTAGGAGTGGGGCAGGTGGAGCTTGATGGTGATCGGCTGGGAATAGGGGACCCAAAAAGCTTGAAAAACCTGCCCACTAAGGGGGGGGTTTATAGCCTTTGTGAAGGGCGGTGGGGCTGGTTTTGGGGTAGTGGTTAGGTGGTCTAGGGGTGGTGGTAAGGTAGTAAGGTGGGCTGGTATTAGGGTAGGGCCAGATATTTTAGATACAAGGGGTTTTGGGTAGATTGTGAGCTAGGTTTAGGTGGGGTGGTTTAGGGGTTTAGGGTTTAGCTAGGTGGGTTGGTTTTGGGGTGAGGCTTAGTGAGGTAGGTTAGGTGATTAGGCTAGGATTAGGTTAGGTTTAGGGAAATTAACCTAGGTTTAGGGAAGGATTAGGGAAGTGGGTTAGGTGATTAGGCTAGGATTAGGACCGGATTAGGGTAGAAGGCTAGGATTAGGTGTTTTTGGTTAGGATTAGATGAAGGAGCTCCCTTTGCATGACCCATGGACCCTAATCACATCATGTTGGTGCAGCCCTAGGTTAGGTTTTGGCTAATTACAAGCTTAAACCCACTTAATTAGGCTAACCCACATGATTAACCCCAAACTTGACACACAAGTCAAAATTAATTACAACACACACTTGATCTTATCCTCCCCCACTCTCTCTCATGCCCATAATCCCACGTGAATTTCAAGTGGGCCCCGCCGCCATTTATGAGAAGGTGATGTGGACCATGGATATGGATATTGTATTGGATCTCTGGATCCAAATCCAAATCCAAGTCCATACATGGGTTTGGATTGGGATCTGGATATATATGGTCCAGATCCAATCCAAACTAAATTCTGACTCCTTCGAGCTGTGTTCGAAACAAACGGTTTGTGCGGGGCCTGACAGCATCAGTACTCCGTCTGCGTTGGGTCTTCGCCAACATGATCGTCCGCCTCTGTTTTCGCCTTTCGGAGATGACTTCAAATGATGTTTTGATGATAATAGGGTCTTGGACGTTCGAGATCCTGGGGGTGGATTTGATATGAGAGTTGCTGTGCCAGGCTCGACATGTGCTCCAGTTCCACGCTCTCTTTGGCTTTTCTGGTCCTGTCTTTATCAGGCCAAGCTGCTTCGGGGTTTCAAAAATATGTTTAAAAAGGTTTTTAAAAGCCATATTATATATTTTTGAAATATAAAGTTCAAAACATATGTACAGGGTTGTCTGGAAGGCTCCTGGGTTTCCAGACTCAAAATAGCCCTTTGGGGCTGCTTTTACAAAACTAGGTTGTTTTGAGGAATTCATGGGATTTCGGGGTGTTTACACACACCATATCCCTAAACCACCTAAGATAAATATCTGGCCCACCTAAATACCCAGCCCACCATATCCCCTAACCACCACCACCATACCCCCAAACCACCATCTCCAATATCATCCCAAACCGACCCCACAAAAACCTATAAAAGCCGCCCACTTGTGGGTGGGTTTTGAAAGCATTCTTGGGCAATTCAGCCCTTCCTCTCCTCTCTCATTCCTTTCTCTCTTCTCTCACCTGCTCCACCTTGGAACCCAGCCAGCTCCACTCCACGCCACCTCCATCCTCCGGCCAGCTCCCCCTCCACGCCACCAGCTCCACCTGCCACCTTCCCTCAATCGGCTGCACCTTGACACCCGCCACCTTCACCCTTCGGCTAGCCTTCCACTCCGGTTAGTACCCCCTCTCAATACCACCTGTTCTTCACTCCCCCTCCACTCTTAGCCACCACCCGCCACCCTTCCTCAGCCTAGCCAATACCTCATCCAGCCGGCCACCACCTGCCACCTTCCACCATTCGGCCCATCTACCCGACTACACCACCTGCCCCTCCTTTCCCTTAGACAACACCCTAGCTAACACCCTCAGCCTTACCTCTCCCTAAGACTTGCCCCACACCTTAGTGACACACCTTAGCTCCCCTTACCTTCCCTAAGCACCCCAACCCCAGCCAAGGCCGCACCCCATCCATTCGGCTAGCGCCAAGGCGACACCCGCCAGCACCCTTGCCATTCGGCCAACACCTTCCCTTGTCGCGCCCATCCAAGGAGCTCCCTCTTGCAGCGCAAGGCGACACTCTAGCCCAAGCGCAAGCAAGTCACACCCGGACCAGCTATACGTAAGTGCTGTAAACACCCCGAAATCCCACGAATTTCTTAAACAAACCTGGTTTTGTACAAGCAGCCCCAAAGGGCCATTTTGAGTCTGGAAACCCAGGAGCCTTCCAGACAACCCTGTATATATGTTTTAAACTTCATATTTCAAAAATATGTAATATAGCTTTTGAAAACCTTTTAAAACACGTTTTTGAAACCCCGAAGCGGCTTGGCCCGATCAAGATAGGATCAGGAGAGCTAAGAAGAGCCCGGAACCGGAGCACATGTCGAGCCCGGCACAGCAACTCTTGTATCACATCCATACCCCCAGGATCTCGAACATCCAAGACCTTGTTATCATCAAAACATCCTTTGAAGTCATCTCCGGAAGGTAGAAATGGAGGCGGACGACCATGTTGGCGAAGACCCAACGCAGACGGAGTACTGATGCTGTCAGGCCCCGCACAAATCGTCTATTTCGAACCCAGCTCGAAGGAGTCAGAGTTCAGTTTGGATTGGATCTAGACCATATATATCCAGATCCCAATCCAAACCCATGTGTGGACTTGGATTTGGATTTGGATCCAAAGATCCAATCCAATATCCATATCCATGGCCCACATCACCATCTCATAAATGGAGGTGGGGCCCACTTGAATTTCACGTGGGATCATGGGCATGAGAGAGAGTGGGGATGGATAATATCAAGAGTGTTGTAATTAAGCTTGACTCGTGTGTCAAGTTTGGGGTTAATCATGCGGGTTAGCCTAATTGAGTGGGTTTAAGCTTGTAATTAGCCAAAACCTAACCTAGGGCTGCACCAACATGAGGTGGTTAAGGTCTATGGGCCATGCAAAGGGAGCTCCTTCACCTAAACCTAACCCAAAACACCTAATCCTAGCCTACCACCCTAATCCACCCCTAATCTGAGCCTAATCACCTAACCCACTTCCCTAATCCCGGCCTAATCCCAACCTAATCACCTAACCCACTTCCCTAATCCTTCCCTAAACCTAGGTTAATTTCCCTAAACCTAGCCTAATCACCTAACCTAGCCCACTAAACCTCACCCTAGAACCCAACCACCTAACCTAGCCATAAACCCCTAAACCACCCCTAGCCCACAATCTACCCAAACCACTAGTTTTCAAAATATCTGGCCCTACCCTTTCCAGCCCACCTTATCTTCATACCACCCTACCTAAACCACCTAACCACTACCCCAAACCCAGCCCTAACCGACCTACCCATCCCTATATAAACCCCCCCCCTTGGGGGCGGGTTTTCCTATCTAGAAGCCGACCTAGATCCCAGCCGGGTCCTCTCCTTCCCCAAGTCCAGCTGAACCTGCTCCACCTGTTCTGCCTGCACCACCACCATCCCTCCATCCCACCACCACTTGCACCGCCATCTCCACCACCTCCCGGCCGAGCCTCACAACCTGCCCATCTTCCTTCCAGCCGAGCACCACCTTCTCCCCATTCGGTAAGTACCCCACACTCTACCTAGCTCCTTCTCTACTCCCTCTCCACTCCTAGCCACCCCCCATACCACCACCTTACCTACACATCAGCCCTTTGCTGCCACCATTCTCACTGAGCCGAACCTATCACAACCTAAACCACCGGCCACTACCTAACTACCCTAACTACACCCGGCCAGCCATCTCTTTTCCCCTAAGACTCCCATTCGACCTTCCCTTAAACTCCCCTTAGGTCCATACTCCCTAACACTCTACACTCTCTTAGTGACCCTACATATTCACTTGGCCCAGCCCCTTTAATTCCCCACATCAAGGCGACACCCACTTGCAGTCGGCCATCTTCAAGGCGCCTATCCCATGTCCCATTTGTTGCCGGCCAGCACCCCTTGTCGCTCAACCTCGCGGAGCTCCCGTTTGCAGCCCAAGGCGAAGGCCAAGCCCACGCTCAAGCAAGGCCTCTACGGACCAGCTACTCGTAAGTGCCTAAACTCGGTCTTTAGTTGTATACTTGCTTGAGATTCAATTTGATACGGGGTTGTAATAACGGAGCATAGTCTCCCCCCGCTTGTAATAACGTGGCTTGGCACACCCACACACGTGCACTCTCTTAGTTGTGCACGATTTTGAACACACACGGGCCTAATCAGCCCCTAATACATAAGTATATACATATACTTTCATTTTCGAAGGGTTTTGCTTAAGTTGGGTGCGTTGTCTTTCAATTCAAGCACTCACACACATTGAGCTTTCGCTCTTATTTGAAAGACCCAAGTAAGGGCCGACCTATACTATTTGGGTTTCATTTCATGTCGTGTGAGTAAGTCTTTCAATTCAAGCACTTTCACACACATTGAGCTTTCGCTCTTATTTGAAAGACCCAAGTAAGGGCCGACCTATACTATTTGGGTTTCATTTCATGTCGTGTGTGTAAGTCTTTCAATTCAAGCACTCTCACACACATTGAGCCTTCGCTCTTATTCCCAAGACCTTAGTAAAGGCCTTATTGCAGTTATATTTGGGTTTCATTTATGTCGTGTGAATTCAAGCACTCTCACACACATTGAGCCTTCGCTCTTACTCCCAAGACCTTAGTCAAGGCCAAACTGCAATTTATATTTGGGTTTAATTTCATGTCGTGTGTGTAAGTCTTATTTGCAAGACCCGAGTAAGGGCTCATATACATATTCTATATACATATCTCCCTTCGGCACTTACTTTGCAAGACCCGAGTGGTCCCCGAATGACGACTTGGGCGGGCCTCTTGTATAGTACAAGGATGGGCGCACAAGTAGGTCGACCAGGTTCTGGCTTTCGCGCTAGTTCCTTGGAAATGGTGAGGGTACATACCTCCTTTCCTTTCCCACTGCCACTGGCGTGTTTGGGAAAGGGTTCCTTGAAGATAGCTTGAGGTGGCTCAGGTTCCGCAGTGACCTAGAGCCGGCCTTCTGCTATCAAGTTCTCAATTTTATTTAAGAGAGAGAAGCAGCGTTTGGTATCATGGCCTTTGAGCTGATGATACTTACAAAATCGGTTTAAAAACCCCCCTTTGGACGTGACTCCTTCGGGGATTTGAGGGAGTTCTATCATGCCCTGGGCAAGTAAGAGGTCTAGGACCTCTGACACAGGTTGCCCCAGCAGAGTATACTCCCGTTTTTCAACCGGTTTTTGAAAATTGCGTTCCCTCTTATTTTCTAATTTTTCAAAATTTTTGGAAGTGCCCGCCATGCTTGGATCCACTCAGATATTGGCGATTTTATGGGGCTTTGCCCTTTTGTCCGTCGTGGGCAGCCCATATGCGATGGGCTTTTCCAAACAGGTTTTTGAAACGGCACTTCCTTTCCACAAGTGATCGTATGTCCCTTTTCGCAAGTTGGTTTCCAAAAGGGAGGCCTTTTTGATCAACTTATGGAAAGTTGAAATCTCACGGAGCGAGAGAAGGGTTTTTATCTCGCTTTTAAAATTATTCAGGATGAGCATTACTGTGCATCCTTCGGATATGGGCTCTCGCACTTGGCCCAAAAGTGACCTCCATCTTATAATGAAGGCATGTACGTCTTCGTTCATGCCTTGCTTTGTATCCCTTAAGGTATTCAGGGTTGGCGTGACTTCTACGTTGTGTGCAAATCTTTGCATGAAGCAGTTCGCTAACTCTTCAAAAGTAGCGAACTGGCTTAAGTCGTAGGAAGCCAGCCATTTGGCAGCTGTGCCTTTAAGGGATAGAGGGAACCAATACACCCATTTCATCGAGTCCTTTTTCTTCTTATGGGCTTGACGTGAGAAAAGCTGCAAGTGAGACCTAGGGTCTCCCATGCCATCATACCGATGGAAGTTCGGTATTTCATCGTCACTGTCTGTTTCGTAATCCATAGGAAGGAAATTAGACAGGGCGTAGTTTCTTTTCTCTTTATTCTGCCCTTTTAGCAACTGCTGTAGGGCTTTACGGTCCTTTTGTGTGAAGGACTCGTGGTATTGGTTGCCTTCCATTACGGAGGCCTCTTTTTGCTTGCGAGGTTTTTCAGATTTCTTTTTAGGCCTTTGTTCACCATTCGATGAACATGAATCGCCTACTTTAGCCTCTTGGCTGAGAGCATCGATTTTGGCCTCAAACTCCCTTCTCAAGTCCTCGATTTCATCTAGTTTTATTTTGTTTTTGAAAATCCTCCTAGAGTGAGAACTTGATGCGCATGAGCCTTGGCTCGACACTTCACTTGGATTGGATTTTGACATGCTTTTCAAGCTTTTTCAAAATATCCTAAGTACAAGTAAAGAAAACAAGTTAAAATGACACCTTTTACAAAATTTTCGCAAGACTCCTACTTAAAAACTCAATTTTTGAAAGGCTCACGTCCCACCGGGCGTGCCAATCTCTGTAGACGCGCGAAAATCCCCGCCTCTTTGCCTTTTTCAGGGCTCGGAGCGGATCCTCTCGTGTGTCTAAGGCCTATGTATGCAAACAGGGCGTGCCAGCTAGCTTACTTAAGCTAGCGAAGATATATTTAACACTGACTTCTAAACGTGGCGACTGTGAGCAAGTAAGCTCTTGTCGTCGCAGACCTTCTTGCACCGATGCGCAAGGGTTAGTCTGTACGCTTTGCAAAAATCGAGTTTTTTGGAGAGAAAATCTACGAAGCGGTTCGAGGTGTCTATTTTGGGTCTTTAAAATGCGATTGCATGTTTTAGATCACGTGGATTTGCACGTGCCTAAGTCTTTTCTTTTATCCCTTTTCGGGACACCTAGTTTGTGTGTTATGAACACTCCACTACGTGGGCGAATTCGAGTGGGGCTTGCTTTGATGCAATATGCGTCCTACCTCGTGGTATGGCGTAGATGCAATGCAAACTCATGCTACTCCAAAGGGAAAACCCGAAATGTAAAGACAATACTGAAGGGAAATAACCGAAGGGAAATATGTATATAGAATATGTATATGAGCCCTTACTCGGGTCTTGCAAATAAGAGCGAAGGCTCAATGTGGGTGCATGCTTGAATTGAAAGACTTACATACACGACATAAATGTGGCCTTGACTAAGGTCTTGGGAGTAAGAGCGAAGGCTCAATGTGTGTGAGAGTGCTTGAATTCACACGACATAAATGAAACCCAAATATAACTGCAATAAGGCCTTTACTAAGGTCTTGGGAATGAGAGCGAAGGCTCAATGTGTGTGAGAGTGCTTGAATTGAAAGACTTACTCACACGACATGAAATGAAACCCAAATAGTATAGGTCGGCCCTTACTTGGGTCTTTCAAATAAGAGCGAAAGCTCAATGTGTGTGAGTGCTTGAATTGAAAGACAACGCACCCAACTTAAGCAAAACCCTTCGAAAATGAAAGTATATATATACACTTATGTATTAGGGGCTGATTAGGCCCGTGTGTGTTCAAAATCGTGCACAACTAAGAGAGTGCACGTGTGTGGGTGTGCCAAGCCATGTTATTACAAGCGGGGGGAGACTATGCTCCGTTATTACAACCCCGTATCAAATTGAATCTCAAGCAAGTATACAACTAAAGACCGAGTTTAGGCACTTACGAGTAGCTGGTCCGTAGAGGCCTTGCTTGAGCGTGGGCTTGGCCTTCGCCTTGGGCTGCAAACGGGAGCTCCGCGAGGGTGAATGACAAAGGGTGCTGGCCGGGTGCAAGTGGGGCGCGGGATGGGCGCCTCGAAGGTGGCCGGCTGCAAGTGGGTGTCGCCTTGATGTGGGGAATTAAAGGGGCTGGGCCAAGTGAATATGTGGGGTCACGAATGGAGAGTATAGAGTGTTAGGGAGTATGGACCTAAGGGGAGTCTAAGGGAAGATCGAATGGGAGTCTAAGGGGAAAAGAGATGGCTGGCCGGGTGTAGTTAGGGTAGTTAGGTAGTGGCCGGTGGTTTAGGCTGTGCTAGGTTCGGCTAAGTGAAAATGGTGGCAACCAAGGGCTGATGTGTAGGTGAGATGATGCTATGGTGGGTGGCTAGGAGTGGAGAGGGAGTAGAGAAGGAGTTAGGTAGAGTTGGGGGGGTACTTACCGAATGGGGAGAAGGTGGTGCTCGGCTGGAAGAGAGAAGCCCGGTGGTTGGGATGGAGAGCAAGTGGTGGCGTCCGGCTGGGAGATGGTGGTGGCGTCCGGCTAGGAGATGGTGGAGGGATGGAGAGCAGGTGGCGGTGCAGGTGGAGCAAGTGGAGCAGGTGGGAAATGGTGGAACTCGACTGGACTTGGGGAAGGAAGGGACCCGGCTGGAATGGGTGAAGCCACTAGCTAGCAGAAACCCGCCCCCAAGGGGGGGGGTTTATATAGGGATGGGTAGGTCGGTTAGGGCTGGGTTTGGGGTAGTGGTTAGGTGGTTTAGGTAGGGTGGTATGAAGATAAGGTGGGCTGGAAAGGGTTGGGCCAGATATTTTGAAAACTAGTGGTTTGGGTAGATTGTGGGCTAGGGGTGGTTTAGGGGTTTAGGGCTAGGTTAGGTGGTTGGGTTTTAGGGTGAGGTTTAGTGAGCTAGGTTAGGTGATTAGGCTAGGTTTAGGCTAGGTTTAGGGAAATTAACCTAGGTTTAGGGAAGGATTAGGGAAGTGGGTTAGGTGATTAGGTTGGGATTAGGCTGGGATTAGGGAAGTGGGTTAGGTGATTAGGTTCAGATTAAGGGTGGATTAGGGTGGTAGGCTAGGATTAGGTGTTTTGGGTTAGGTTTAGGTGGAGGAGCTCCCTTAGCATGGCCCATAGACCTTAGCCACCTCATGTTGGTGCAACCCTAGGTTAGGTTTTGGCTAATTACAAGCTTAAACCCACTTAATTAGGCTAAACCACATGATTAAACCCAAACTTGACACACAAGTCAAGCTTAATTACAACACTCTTGATATTTTCCATCCCCACCCTCTCTCATGCCCATAATCCCACGTGAATTTCAAGTGGGCCCCACCTCCATTTATGAGAAGGTGATGTGGGCCATGGATATGGATATTGGATTGGATCTCTGGATCCAAATCCAAATCCAAGTCCACATATGGGTTTGGATTGGGATCTGGATATATATGGTCCAGATCCAATCCAAACTGAACTCTGACTCCTTCGAGCTGGTTTTGAAACGGACGATTTGTGCGGGGCCTGACAGCATCAGTACTCCGTCTGCATTGGGTCTTCGCCAACATGGTCGTCCGCCTCCGTTTCTGCCTTCCGGAGATGACTTCAAATGATATTTTGATAAGAACAGGGTCTTGGACGTTCGAGATCCTGGGGGTGTGAATTTGATACAAGAGTTGTTGTGCCGGGCTTGACATGTGCTCCGGTTCCGGGCTCTTCTTAGCTCTCCTGGTCCTGTCTTGATCGGGCCAAGCCGCTTCGATGTTTCAAAAATGTGTTTTAAAAGGTTTTCAAAAGCTATATTATATATTTTTAAAATACTGAGTTTAAAACATATATACAGGGTTGTTTGGAAGGCTCCTGGGTTTCCAAACTCAAAAATGGCCCTTTGGGGCTGCTTGTACAAAACCAAGTTTGTTTAAAAAATTCGTGGGATTTCGGGGTGTTTACAGGAGTGTTCATAACACACAAACTAGGTGGCCCAAAAAGGGATAAAAGAGAAGACTTAGGCACGTGCAAATCCATGTGATCTAAAACATGCAATCACATTTTAAAGACCCGAAATAGACACCTCGAACCGCTTCGTAGACTTTCTCTCCAAAACTCAATTTTTGCAAAGCGTACAGACTGACCCTTGCGCATCGGTGCAAGAAGGTCTACGACGACAAGAGCTTACTTGCTCACAGTCACCACGTTTAGAAGTCAGTGTTAAAAATATCTTCGCTAGCTTAGGTAAGCTAGCTGGCACGCCCTGTTTGCATACATAGGCCTTAGACACACGAGAGGATCCGCTCCTAGTCCTAGAAAAGGCGAGAGGCAGGGATTTTCGCGCGTCTACAGAGATTGGCACGCCCGGTGGGACGTGAGCCTTTCAAAAATCGAGTTTTTAAGTAGAAGTCTTGCAAAAATTTTGTAAAAATGTGTCATTTTAACTTGTTTTCTTTGCTTGTACTTAGGACATTTTGAAAAAGCTTGAAAAGCATGTCAAAATCCAATCCAAGTGAAGTGTCGAGCCAAGGCTCATGCGCATCAAGTTCTCACTCTAGGAGGATTTTCAAAAACAAAATAAAACTAGATGAAATCGAGGACTTGAGAAGGGAGTTTGAGGCCAAAATCGATGCTCTCAGCCAAGAGGATGAAGTAGGCGATTCGTGTTCATCAAACGGTGAACAAAGGCCTAAAAAGAAATCTGAAAAACCTCGCAAGCACAAAGAGGCCTCCGTAATGGAAGGCAACCAATACCACGAGTTCTTCACACAAAAGGACCGTAAAGCCCTACAGCAGTTACTGAAAGGGCAGAATAAAGAGAAAAGAAACTACGCCCTGTCTGATTTCCTTCCTGTGGATTACGAAACAGACAGTGACGATGAAATACCGAACTTCCATCGGTATGATGGCATGGGAGACCCTAGGTCTCACTTGCAGCTTTTCTCGCGTCGAGCCCATAAGAAGAAAAAGGACTCGATGAAATGGGTGTATTGGTTCCCTCTATCCCTTAAAGGCAGAGCTGCCAAATGGCTGGCTTGCTACGACTTAAGCCAGTTCGCTACTTTTGAAGAGTTAGCGAACTGCTTCATGCAAAGATTTGCACACAACGTAGAAGTCACGCCAACCCTAAATACCTTAAGGGATACAAAGCAAGGCATGAACGAAGACGTGCATGCCTTCATTATAAGATGGAGGTCGCTTTTGGGCCAAGTGCGAGAGCCAATATCCGAAGGATGCGCAGTAATGCTCATCTTGGATAATTTTAAAAGCGAATTAAAAACCCTTCTCTCGCTCCATGAGATTTCAACTTTCCATAAGTTGATCAAAAAGGCCTCCCTTTTCGAAACTAACTTGCGAAAAGGGACATACGATCACTTATGGAAAGAAAGTGCCGTTTCAAAAACCCGTTTGGAAAAGCCCATCGCATATGGGCTGCCCACGACGAACAAAGTAGCAAAGACCCATAAAATCGCCAATGTCCAGGTGGATCCAGGCATCGGCTCAAAGGCCATGATACCAAACGCTGCTTCTCTCTTTTAAATAAAATTGAGAACTTGATAGCAGAAGTCCGGCTCCAGGTCACTGCGGAACCTGAGCCACCTCAAGCTATCTTCAAGGAACCCTTTCCCAAACACGCCAGTGGCAGTGGGAAAGGAAATGAGGTATATACCCTCACCATTTCCAAGGAACTAGCGCGAAAGCCAGAACCTGGTCGACCCACTTGTGTGCCCATCCTTGTATTATACAAGAGGCCCGCCCAAGTCGTCATTCGGGGACCACCAAAAGTGGAAACCCCGGTAAAACCAGTTTTGAAAATCCAAGGTTCTCCTCAGCTCATCCTTAGAGCCAAGTTTAGCGCGAACCCTAGGCTGGTCGTGGGGGAAGTCACTAGATCCGAGAGGATCTACCAACCCCCGCACCTTCAAGGTGCTCAAAAGGTGGTCAGTGTGCCCGGCCCCTCAAAAGCATGTATCCCTAGTGGTCTGCCAAAAGCAGATAAGGACAATGTCATCCTAAATCCTTATGACTTCGAAAACCACCTTTCAAAGATTCCTATTCACATGTCTATCCTAGAGCTTATAAAAACCTCGCCTAGGCATAGACTTGTATTAGAGAAAATTCTAGAAAGGGCTAAGGTTGATTCAAACATAAGTCTGGAATCCTTGTCTGCCCAAGTGGCTTAATTAGGAGCAAAATCACCTATCACTTTCTCGGAAGATGATGTAGATAGACCCTACGAAACCCATAACCAGGCCCTGCATATCGAGGTGGTTCTAAACAACCACTCTCTGGACAGGTGCCTAGTCGATGGTGGAGGAGGGCTCAACATCCTTCCACTTCATGTGGCGTACAAAATCGGAGTCACCTTGACTTCAGTGAACCCAAGCCCCATCGTTATCACTGGATACGATGGGAATGCATCTAGACCTTTAGGATCCATCGAACTCCCAATGGAAACGGGAGGGATCGAACACACGGGGGTGTTCCATGTCTTGGACATCCACCCCCATTATAACGTGTTGCTGGGAAGGCCCTGGATACACAGTTTGTGCGCTGTGCCATCCACCTTCCACAGGTGTGTCAAGATCCCTTTTAGGGACCAGGTCGTAGTGATCCTAGGTTAGAGTCACCCACAGCTTCAGGGGATCATAAACTCCCCTTGTTTATCAAGCTCCCAGGCCCATGAGGCTAACCTGGGGCAAATTATGGTTGAGCCACCTCGGCTCGTGTTAAACAACCCGAGGAAGGTTGTATATGTGAAGGGGCCGCCCAAAGCAGCCCCCCTCCCGACTCTAACCCTTCTAGGATGACCCAAGCGTTCCCTATTTCCAAAACCCCTGGACAAGAGGCCATATGAGCACAATATGGATGATAGCATGTTCCAGGACCACGACTTATATAAAACTTTTTCAAAAAACAAAAAGTCATGGAACATGTTGTTAAACATGGGCTACATGCCTTACAAAAGTCTAGGGGCACAGAACCAGGGTCTCCTAGAGCCCATCCTTCCTAGGGCCAATCCAAGCCGATACGGGATTGGCTATACTCCCCGAATAGTGCCGGAGCCACCCCCTGTGACCACCTGGGTCAAGGGTGCCCCGGAACTTGCCTTAGAAGAGACCTACGATTTAGATCTCCTATTCCGAGTCTAACCCGTAGTGTTTTCCTTTTGTAGGTATGACGAAAGATCCCTTTTCTAAAAATACAAAAACATTTGAAAAGCTTAAAATCAAAAAAATTGAAAAACAAGAAAAACCAAAAACAATGGAAAAAGGAAAACTCGAAAATAGAGTACTTTGTATAGTTCCCAAGGTTCTTGTTTTACAAAAACCCAAAAAAATCGAAAATTTAGAAAATACCAAAAAGATTTTGTACATAGCTACTCCTGGTAGGACTTTGGCAAAAGAAAAGGATTTCGAAAGAAACGTCGTCTGCATAGCCAAACCAAAAATTTCAAAATCACTTGAAAATCCAAGTACAAAACCAGGTCATTTTGAAAACCACGCATCAAATTCCCTCGGGTCTATAGCCCACGAGAATGATCAAAGCCCAGAAGTGGATCCCCTTGAGGAATATCCCACTTCTGAGCTCCCAGAATTTCATAAGATTCTCGATTTTGAAAAACCTTCCCAATCAGTAGGAGGAGATTTCATAGAGGTGAACCTAGGGGATGACTCCAATCCCAAAACCATCAAAATAGGCGCATGCTTGCATGAAACAGAAAGGTTAGCATTCATTGCATTTCTACGAACCTATTTAGATGTGTTTGCATGGACATATGAAGACATGCTGGGCATAGATCCCAGCATTGTCGAACATCGTCTTCCCTTAGATGCAGGTGTAAAACCCATAAAGCAGAAGCTTAGGAAAATACACCCGAATGTGCACACGCAAGTCAAAGAGGGTTTAGAAGATCTACTAAAAGCCGGATTTATAAACCCATTGCGTATTCTGATTGGTTATCAAATATCGTTGTAGTTCGAAAAACCAATGGGAAAATTCGAATATGCATCGATTTCAGAAACCTGAATAAAGCCACTCCAAAGAATAATTATCCTTTACCAAACATAGATTTGATAGTCGATAGTATTGCAAATCATGAAATGTTTTCATTCATGGATGGCTATTCAGGCTATAATCAAATCAAAATAAGCCCACGAGATCAGGGTAAGACCGCCTTCACAACCCCATGGGGCACGTACTGCTATACAGTCATGCCCTTTGGTTTGAAAAATGCCGGCGCAACATACCAACGAGCCATGACCACGATCTTCCATGATCAGATTCATGAGCTCGTAGAAGTATATGTAGATGATCTCTTGGCGAAATCCAAAACCCGATGCACCCATATCGAATGTTTACAAAAGATTTTCGAAAGGCTTAGGCTTTACAAAGTAAAGCTAAACCCTCAAAAATGTGTGTTCGGGGTAGAATCAGGGAAGCTTCTAGGCTTTATGGTGAGCCAAAGGGGAATAGAAGTCGACCCCTCTAAGTGTCGAGCCATCATAAACATGGCTCCACCCTCCAATCTCACCCAAATCCGTAGCCTCCAGGGTCGTTTACAATCCGTTCGCCGATTCATATCGAATCTGGCAACTAGATGCGAACCCTGAGCCAAGTCGTCAAAGGCCATGATACCAAACGCTGCTTCTCCCTCTTAAATAAAATTGAGAACTTGATAGCAGAAGGCCGGCTCCAGGTCACTGCGGAACCTGAGCCACCTCAAGCTATCTTCAAGGAACCCTTTCCCAAACACGCCAATGGCAGTGGGAAAGGAAAGGAGGTATGTACCATCACCATTTCCAAGGAACTAGTGCAAAAACTAGAGTCTGGTCGACCTACTTGTGCGCCCATTCTTGTACTATACAAGAAGCCCGCCCAAGTCGTCATTCGGGGACCACCAAAAGTGGAGTCCCCGATAAAACCAGTTTTGAAAATCCAAGGTTCTCCTCAGCTCATCCTTAGAGCCAAATTTAGCGCGAACCCTAGGCTGGTCGTGGGGGAAGTCACTAGATCCGGGAGGATCTATCAACCCCCGCACCTTCAAGGTGCTCAAAAGGTGGTCAGTGTGCCTGGCCCCTCAAAAGCATGTATCCCTAGTGTTCTGCCAAAAGCAGATAAGGACAAAGTCATCCTAAATCCTTATGACTTCGAAAACCACCTTTCAAAGATTCCTATTCACATGTCTATCCTAGAGCTTATAAAAACCTCACCTAGGCATAGACTTGTATTAGAGAAAATTCTAGAAAGGGCCAAGGTTGATTCGAACATAAGTCCGGAATCCTTGTCTGCCCAAGTGGCTTTATTAGGAGCAAAATCGCCCATCACTTTTTCGAAAGATGATGTAGATAGACCCTACGAAACCCATAACCAGGCCCTGCATATCGAGGTGGTTCTAAACAACCACTCTCTGGACAGGTGCCTAGTCGATGGTGTAGGAGGGCTCAACATCCTTCCACTTCATGTGGCGTACAAAATCGGAGTCACCTTGACTTCAGTGAACCCAAGCCCCATCATTATCACTGGATACGATGGGAATGCGTCTAGACCTTTAGGATCCATCGAACTCCCAATGGAAACGGGAGGGATCGAACACACGGGGGTGTTCCATGTCTTGGACATCCACCCCCATTATAACGTGTTGCTGGGAAGGCCCTGGATACACAGTTTGTGCGCTATGCCATCCACCTTCCACAGGTGTGTCAAGATCCCTTTTAGGGACCAAGTCGTAGTGATCCTAGGTGAGAGTCACCCACAGCTTCAGGGGATCATAAACTCCCCTTGTTTATCAAGCTCCCAGGCCCATGAGGCTAACCTGGGGCAAATCATGGTTGAGCCACCTCGGCTCGTGTTGAACAACCCTAGGAAGGTTGTATGTGTGAAGGGGCCGCCCAAAGCAGGCCCCCTCCCGACTTTAATCCTCTTAGGAAAACCCAAGCGTTCCCTATTTCCAAAGCCCCTGGACAAGAGGCCATACGAGCCTAATATGGACGATAGCATGTTCCAGGACCACGACTTGTATCCTACTTTTTCAAAAAACAAAAAGTCATGGAACATGTTGTTGAACATGGGCTACATGCCCTACAAGAGTCTAGGGGCGCAGAACCAGGGTCTCCTAGAGCCCATCCTTCCTAGGGCCAACCCAAGCCGATATGGGATCGGCTATACTCCCCGAATACCGCCGGAGCCACCCCCTGTGACCACCTGGGTCAAGGGTGCCCCGGAGCCTGCCTTAGAAGAGACCTACAATTTAGACCTCTTATTCCGAGTCTAACCCGTAGTGTTTTCGCTTTGTAGGTATGACGGAAGATCCCTTTTTCTAAAAATACAAATACATTCGAAAAACTTAAAATCAAAAAAATCGAAAAACAAGAAAAACCAAAAACAATGGAAAAACAAAAACTCGAAAAAGGAGTGCTTTGTATAGTTCCCAAAGTTCTTGTTTTACAAAAACCCAAAAAAATCGAAAATTTGGAAAATACTAAAAAGATTTTGTACATAGCTGCTCCTGGTAGGACTTTGGCAAAAGAAAAGGATTTCGAAAGAAACGTCGTCTGCATAGCCAGACCAAAAATTTCGAAATCACTTGAAAATCCAAGTACAAAACCAGGTCATTTTGAAAACCACGCATCAAGTTCCCTCGGGTCTATCGCCCACGAGAATGATCAAAGCCCAGAAGTGGATCCCCTTGAGGAAGATCCTACTTCTGAGCTCCTAGAATTTCATAGAATTCTCGATTTTGAAAGACCTTCCCAATCTTTAGGAGGAGATTTCATAGAGGTGAACCTAGGGGATGATTTCAATCCCAAAACCATCAAAATAGGTGCATGCTTGCATGAAACTGAAGAGTTAGCATTCATTGCATTTCTACAAACCTATTTAGATGTGTTTGCATGGACGTATGAAGACATGCCGGGCATAGATCCCAGCATTGTCGAGCATCGTCTTCCCTTAGATACAGGTGTAAAACTCATAAAGCAGAAGCTTAGGAAAATACACCCGAATGTACACACACAAGTCAAAGAGGGTTTAGAAGATCTGCTAAAAGCCGGATTTATAAAACCCATTGCGTATTCTGATTGGTTATCAAATATCGTTGTAGTTCGAAAAACCAATGGGAAAATTCGAATATGCATCGATTTCAGAAACCTGAATAAAGCCACTCCAAAGGATAATTATCCTTTACCAAACATAGATTTGATAGTCGATGGTACTGCAAATCATGAAATGTTTTCATTTATGGATGGCTATTCAGGCTATAATCAAATCAAACTAAGTCCATGAGATCAGGGTAAGACCGCCTTCACAACCCCCTGGGGCACGTACTGCTATATAGTCATGCCCTTTGGTTTGAAAAATACCGGCGCAACATACCAACGAGCCATGAACACGATCTTCCATGATCAAATTCATGAGCTTGTAGAAGTGTATGTAGATGATCTCTTGGCGAAATCAAAAACCCGATGCACCCATATCGAATGTTTACAAAAGATTTTCAAAAGGCTTAGGCTTTACAAAGTAAAGCTAAACCCTAAAAAATGTGTGTTCGGGGTAGAATCAGGGAAGCTTCTAGGCTTTATGGTGAGCCAAAGGGGAATAGAAGTCGACCCCTCTAAGTGTCGAGCCATCATAGACATGGCTCCACCCTCCAATCTCACCCAAATCCGTAGCCTCCAGGGTCGTTTACAATCCGTCGCTGATTCATATCGAATCTGGCAACTAGATGCGAACCCTTCAACAAACTGTTGAGGAAGGGTACGAAATTCTTATGGGATGACGAATGCCAAAAGTCCTTCGAGAGACTGAAGGCATACTTGGTTAATCCCCTTGTTTTGAATCCTCCAAAGCAAGGAAAACCGCTTTTATTATACATCTCCGTGCATGTAAATGCTTTAGGAGCCCTGTTGGCTCAATACGAGGATGACACCCATAAGGAGTATGCCATCTACTATATTTCGAAAACTCTCTTGGCTTATGAACGAAATTATCAAGCCATGGAGAAGACTTGCTTGGCCCTAGTCTGGGCCTGCCAGAAGTTCGGACACTATTTTCTAGATCATGAGATCTGGATAGTGTCCAAGCTTGATCCAATCAAGCACTTGTTCGAAAAACCCATTCTCACGGGTAGATTGGGCAAATGGCAACTCCTTCTAATGGAGTATGATCTGAAATACCATCACCAGATCTCCATTAAGGGGCAAGCCCTAGCAGATTACGTGGCTGAATTCCCCTTAGAGGATGCATATCCCACTCTTGTCGAAATGCCTGATGAAGGCATCTTGCAAAACCATTTTCAAAACCACATTTTGGCAAATTCTTTCGAAAACCAAGTGTGGAAAATGCACTTCGATGGGGCACGAAACCAACGAGGGGTTGGTGCTGGGGTCATCCTAATCTCTCCTGAAAAGGGCGAGATTCCCATAGCAGTCCGCTTAGATTTCGAATGTTCCAACAACGTAGCTGAGTATGAAGCACTCATATAAGGCTTAAGGATTTCGAAAACTCTAGGGGCATCATGCATCGAGGTCTTTGGAGATTCACTCCTTGTCATAAACCAGGTTTTGAAAATTTGGCAAGTACGTAATGAGAAACTACTTCCATATCACGAGTTGGCCACTCGATTGGTCCAATCCTTCCAGTCGTGTAAACTCACACACATAGGAAGAGAGGACAATGGCATCGCCGATGCCCTCTCCTCCTTGGGTTCAGCCCTGAAGGTCGATCCCATGTCAGGGACCAGATCTTTGGAAATATGGCATGCGCCCCACCCATCCACACACGACTTGGATATTTGCCAAAACAACCCAGAGTCTATTGAAAAACCCTGGTTTTATGACATAAAACAATTTTTAGAAAATGGGGGATTCACCGAGGATGCCACATCCAAAGATAAGGCATTCATTCGTAAGATTTCAACCCGATACACCATTCTGGGTGGGGTCTTATACAAAAAGAGTTTTACCGGCATTCTGCTTAGATGTATCGACCTAGAGGAGGCTAGGATAGTGATGCATGAGTTCCACGATGGAGAATGTGGAGGTCATGTTAATGCCAACATGATGGCAATGAAAATACTTAGAGGGGGCTATTTTTGGTCCACCCTGAAAAAGGATTGTCACGATCATGTTAGGAAGTGTCATCCATGTCAAGTGCATGGGCATGCCATTCATATCCCTTCATCTACATTGCATTCTGTGGTCAGCCCCTGGCCATTTACCATGTGGGCGTTTGACATCGTAGGCCCAATATTTCCAAAGGCCTCGAATGGGCATCGATTTATTTTAGCAACCACGGAGTATTTCTCCAAGTGGGTGGAAGCCATTTCCCTAACCAATGTAATGGGGCAACATGTGGTGGCTTTCATCCGGAGGAATATCTTGGCTCGATTTGGGGTTCCATGAGACCTTGTGTCTGATAATGGTACCCCATTCAAGAACGAGCGGATAGTTAAGTTGTGCAACACGTATGGCATAACTCACCACTTCTCCTCGCCCTACTACCCTCAAGGCAACGGCCAAGCCGAAGCCACAAACAAGACTCTCATTAGTATTATTGAGAAAACCTTAGAGAAGGGTAGGACGTGGCACGAGAAGCTTGATGAAGCCTTATGGGCTTATAGGACTTCCATCCGGACTCCCACGAATGCCACACCCTTCGAATTGGTCTATGGCACAAACGCCATTCTTCCCATTCATACTTGTAAACACCCCGAAATCCCACGAATTTCTTAAACAAATCTGGTTTTGATACAAGCAGCCCCAAAGGGCCATTTTTGAGTTTGGAAACCCAGGAGCCTTCCAAACAACCCTATATATATGTTTTAAACTTTATCTTTCAAAAACATATAATATAGCTTTTGAAAACCCTTTTAAAACATGTTTTGAAACCCCAAAGTGGCTTGGCCCGATCAAGACAGGACCAGGAGAGCCAAGAAGAGCCCGGAACCGGAGCACCTGTCAAGCCCGGCACAGCAACTCTTGCATCTGATTCACATCCCAGGATCTCGAACGTCCAAGACCCTGTTCTTATCAAAAAAGCATTTGAAGTCATCTCCGGAAGGCAGAAACGGAGGCGGACGACTATGTTGGCGAAGACCCAACGCAGACGGAGTACTGATGCTGTCAGGCCCCGCACGAATCGTCCGTTTCGAACCCAGCTCGAAGGAGTCAGAGTTCAGTTTGGATTGGATCTGGACCATATATATCCAGATTCCAATCCAAACCCATATGTGGACTTGGATTTGGATTTGGATCCAGAGATCCAATCCAATATCCATATCCATGGCCCACATCACCTTCTCATAAATGGAGGTGGGGCCCACTTGAAATTCACGTGGGATATTGGGCATGAGAGAGAGTGGGGATGAAAAAATATCAAGAGTGTTGTATTAAGCTTGACTTGTGTGTCAAGTTTGGGTTTAATCTTGTGGGTTAGCCTAATTGAGTGGGTTTAAGCTTGTAATTAGCTAAAACCTAACCTAGGGTTGCACCAACATGGGGTGATCAAGGTCTATGGGCCATGCTAAGGGAGCTCCCTCACCTAAACCTAACCCAAAAGGCCTAAACCTAGCCTAAACCCCTAATCCCGGCCTAATCTGAACCTAATCACCTAACCCACTTCCCTAATCCCGGCCTAATCCCAACCTAATCACCTAACCCACTCCCCTAATCCTTCCCTAAACCTAGATTAATTTCCCTAATCCTAGCCTAAACCTAGCCTAAACCACCTAACCTAGCTCACTAAACCTCACCCTAAAACCCAACCACCTAACCTAGCCCTAAACCCCTAAACCACCCTTAGCCCACGATTTTCCCAAACCCCTAGTTTTAAAATATCTGGCCCAACCCCATCCAGCCCACCTTATCTACATACTACCCTACCTAAACCACCTAACCACTACCCACAACCCAGCCCTAACCGACCTACCCATCCCCTATTTAAACCCCCCTCATTGTGGGCGGGTTTTCTAAGTGGGAACCACTCCACCACCCAGCCGGGCCCTCTCCTTCTCCCATCTTCCAACCAGCCGTGACCTGTTCCACCAGCCGCCACCTGTTCCACCAGCCGCCACCTGCTCCACCAGCCGCCACTGCTCCACCAGCCGCCACTCTCCCTCTTCCGTCCACCACCACTGCCCCCCAGCCGGACGCCACCATATCTTCCCAACTCCACCAGCCGATAGCCACCTTTGCCGCCACTCCTTCCCACTCGGTAAGTCCCCCTAACTCCCTCAAAACCACTCTCTACCACCTCTCCACTCTTAGCCACCCATCTTCCCCTTAGCTCAGCACCTTTGCCGCCACCACCTAAGCCTAGCCGAACCTAGGATAACCCAAGTGGCTGGCCACTGCTCAGCCACCATCTCCCATTCGGTCGATCCCCCCTAGGTGTCCTATTTGGCCTTCCCACTAGCTCACCTTTTAGGGCCAGTTTCCCTAAGTCCCTAACTTCCCTAGTGACCCTAAGACCCACTTAGTCAGCCACTCTAAACTCCCCACTTGGAGGCGCCGCCCACTTGCCACCGGTCCCCTTTGAGGCGTCCATCCCGCGCCCCATTTGCAGCCGGCCAGCACCCTTGAGCACATACCTTCGCGGAGCTCCCACTTGCAGCCCAAGGCCAAGCCTACGCTCAAGCAAGACCTCTACGGACCAGCTACTCGTAAGTGTCTAAACTCGGTCTTTAGTCGTATACTTGCTTGAAATTCAATTTGATACGGGGTTGTAATAACGGAGCATAGTCTCCCCCCGCTTGTAATAACGTGGCTTGGCACAACCACACACGTGCACTCTCTTAGTCGTGCACAATTTTGAACACACACGGGCCTAATCAGCCCCTAATATATAAGTGTACGTATATATTTCATTTCCGAAGGGTTTTGTTTAAGTTGGGTGCGTTGTCTTTCAATTTAAACACTCTCACACACATTGAGCTTTCGCTCTTATTTGAAAGACCCAAGTAAGGGCCGACCTATACTATTTGGGTTTCATTTCATGTCGTGTGAGTAAGTCTTTCAATTTAAACACTCTCACACACATTGAGCTTTCGCTCTTATTTGAAAGACCCAAGTAAGGGCCGACCTATACTATTTGGGTTTCATTTCATGTCGTGTGAGTAAGTCTTTCAATTTAAACACTCTCACACACATTGAGCTTTCGCTCTTATTTGAAAGACCCAAGTAAGGGCCGACCTATACTATTTGGGTTTCATTTCATGTCGTGTGAGTAAGTCTTTCAATTTAAACACTCTCACACACATTGAGCCTTCGCTCTTATTTGCAAGACCCGAGTAAGGGCTCATATACATAAGATATATACATATTTCCCTTCGGTTATTTCCCTTCGGTTATTTCCCTTCGGTTATTTCCCTTCTGTTATTTCCCTTCGGTTATTTCCCTTCTGTTATTTCCCTTCAGCATTGTCTTTACATTTCGGGTTTTCCCTTTGGAGTAGCGTGAGTTTGCATTGCATCTACGCCATACCACGAGGTAGGACGCATATTGCATCGAAGCAACCCCCGCTCGAATTCGCCCATGTAGTGGAGTGTTCATAACACACAAACTAGGCGACCCAAAAAGGGATAAAAGAAAAGACTTAGGCACGTGCAAATCCACGTGATCTAAAACATGCAATCGCATCTTAAAAGACCCGAAATAGACACCTCGAATCGTTTCGTAGACTTTCTCCCTAAAACTCGATTTTTGCAAAAGCGTACAGACTGACCCTTGCGCATCGGTGCAAGAAGGTCTGCGACGACAAGAGCTCACTTGCTCACAGTCGCCACGTTTAGAAGTCAGTGTTAAATATATCTTCGCTAGCTTAAGTAAGCTAGCTGGCACGCCCTGTTTGTATATCTAGGCCTTAGACGCACGATAAGATCCACTCCAAGCCACGAAAGAGGCGAAGAGGCGGGGATTTTCGCGCGTCTACAGAGATTGGCACGCCCGGTGGGACGTGAGCCTTTTCAAAAATCGAGTTTACTTGTAGGAGTTTTGCGAAAATTTTATAAAGGTGTCGTTTTAACTTGTTTTCTTTGCTTTTACTTAGGAAATTTTGAAAAAGCTTGAAAAGCATGTCAAAATCCAATCCAAGTGAAGTGTCGAGCCAAGGCTCATGCGCATCAAGTTCTCACTCTAGGAGGATTTTCAAAAACAAAATAAAACTAGATGAAATCGAGGACTTGAGAAGGGAATTTGAGGCCAAAATCGATGCTCTCAGCCAAGAGGCTGAAGTAGGCGATTCGTGTTCATCAAACGGTGAACAAAGGCCTAAAAAGAAAATTGAAAAACCTCGCAAACAAAAAGAGGCCTCCGTAATGGAAGGCAACCAATACCACGAGTCCTTCACACAAAAGGACCGTAAAGCCCTACAGCAGCTGCTGAAAGGGCAAAATAAAGAGAAAAGAAGCTACGCCCTGTCTGATTTCCTTCCTATGGATTACGAAACAGACAGTGACGATGAAATACCGAACTTCCATCGGTATGATGGCATGGGAGACCCTAGGTCTCACTTGCAGCTTTTCTCACGTCGAGCCCATAAGAAGAAAAAGGACTCGATGAAATGGGTGTATTGGTTCCCTCTATCCCTTAAAGGCACAGCTGCCAAATGGCTGGCTTCCTACGACTTAAGCCAGTTCGCTACTTTTGAAGAGTTAGCGAACTGCTTCATGCAAAGATTTGCACACAACGTGGAAGTCACGCCAACCCTGAATACCCTAAGGGATACAAAGCAAGGCATGAACGAAGACGTACATGCCTTCATTATAAGATGGAGGTCTCTTTTAGGCCAAGTGCGAGAGCCTATATCCGAAGGATGCGCAGTAATGCTCATCCTGGATAATTTCAAAAGCGAGTTAAAAACCCTTCTCTCGCTCCATGAGATTTCAACTTTCCATAAGTTGATCAAAAAGGCCTCCCTTTTCGAAACCAACTTGCGAAAAGGGACATACGACCACTTATGGAAAGGAAGTGCCATTCCCAAAACACGTGTGGAAAAGCCCATCGCATATGGGCTGCCCACAACGGACAAAGGGGCAAAGCCCCATAAAATCGCCAATGTCCGGGTGGATCCAGGCATGGCGGGCACTTCTAAAAATTTTGAAAAAATAGAAAATAAGAGAGAACGCAACTTTTCAAAACCAATTGAAAAACGGGAGTACACTCCGCTGGGGCAACCTGTGTCGGAGGTCCTAGACCTCCTACTTGCCCAGGGCATGATCGAACTCCCTGAAATCCCCGAAGGAGTCACGTCCAAAGGGGGGTATTTAAACCGATTTTGCAAGTATCATCGGCTCAAAGGCCATGATACCAAACGGTGCTTCTCTCTTCTAAATAAAATTGAGAACTTGATAGCGGAGGGCCGGCTCCAGGTCACTGCGGAATCTGAGCCACCTCAAGCTATCTTCAAGGAACCCTTTCCCAAACACGCCAGTGGCAGTGGGAAAGGAAAGGAGGTATGTACCCTCACCATTTCCAAGGAACTAGCGCGAAAGCCCGAACCTGGTCGACCTACTTGTGCGCCCATCCTTGTACTATACAAGAGGCCCGCCCAAGTCGTCATTCGGGGACCATCAAAAGTGGAAACCCTGGCAAAACCAATTTTGAAAATCCAAGGTTCTCCTCAGCTCATCCTTAGAGCCAAGTTTAGCGCGAACCCTAGGCTGGTCGTGGGGGAAGTCACTAGATCCGGGAGGATCTACCAACCCCCGCACCTTCAAGGTGCTCAAAAGGTGGTCAGTGTGCCTGGCCCCTCAAAAGCATGTATCCCTAGTGGTCTGCCAAAAGCAGATAAGGACAAAATCATCCTAAATCCTTATGATTTCGAAAACCACCTTTCAAAGATTCCTATTCACATGTCTATCCTAGAGCTTATCAAAACATCGCCTAGGCATAGACTTGTCTTAGAGAAAATTCTAGAAAGGGCCAAGGTTGATTCGAACATAAGTCCGGAGTCCTTGTCTGCCCAAGTGGCTTTGTTAGGAGCAAAATCGCCCATCACCTTTTCGGAAGATGATGTAGATAGACCCTACGAAACCCATAACCAGGCCCTGCATATCGAGGTGGTTCTAAATAACCACTCTCTGGACAGGTGCCTAGTCGATGGTGGAGGAGGGCTCAACATCCTTCCACTTCACGTGGCGTACAAAATCGGAGTCACCTTGACTTCAGTGAACCCAAGCCCCATCGTTATCACTGGATACGATGGGAATGCGTCTAGGCCTTTAGGATCCGTCGAACTCCCAATGGAAATGGGAGGGATCGAACACACGGGGGTGTTCCATGTCTTGGACATCCACCCCCATTATAACCTGTTGCTGGGAAGACCCTGGATACACAGTTTGTGCGCTGTGCCATCCACCTTCCACAAATGTGTCAAGATCCCTTTTAGGGACCAAGTCGTAGTGATCCTAGGTGAGAGTCACCCACAGCTTCAGGGGATCATAAACTCCCCTTGTTTATCGAGCTCCCAGGCCCATGAGGCTAACCTGGGGCAAGTTATGGTTGAGCCACCTCGGCTCGTGTTGAACAACCCTAGGAAGGTTGTATGTGTGAAGGGGCCGCCCAAAGCAGGCCCCCTCCCGACTCTAATCCTCCTAGGAAAACCCAAGCGTTCCCTATTTCCAAAACCCCTGGACAAAAGGCCATATGAGCCTAATATGGACGATAGCATGTTCCAGGACCACGACTTATATCCCATCTTTTCAAAAAACAAAAGGTCGTGGAACATGTTATTGAACATGGGCTACACGCCCTACAAAAGTCTAGGGGCACAAAACCAGGGTCTCCTAGAGCCCATCCTTCCTAGGGCCAACCCAAGCCGATATGGGATCGGCTATACTCCCCGAATACCGCCGGAGCCACCCCCTGTGACCACCTGGGTCAAGGGTGCCCCGGAGCCTGTCTTAGAAGAAACCTATGGTTTAGACCTCCTATTCCGAGTCTAACCCATAGTATTTTCCCTTTGTAGGTATGACGGAAGATCCCTTTTTCTAAAAATACCAAAAACATTTGAAAACTTAAAATCGAAAAAAATCGAAAAACAAGAAAAACCAAAACAATGGAAAAACAAAAACTCGAAAAAAGTGTGCTTTGTATAGTTCCCAAAGTTCTTGTTTTACAAAAACCCAAAAAAATCGAAAATTTGGAAAATACCAAAAAGATTTTGTACATAGCTGCTCCTGGTATGACTTTGGCGAAAGAAAAGGATTTCGAAAGAAACGTTGTCTGCATAGCCAGACCAAAAATTTCGAAATCACTTGAAAATCCAAGTACAAAACCAGGTTATTTTGAAAACCACGCATCAAGTTCCCTCGGGTCTAAAGCCCACGAGAATGATCAAAGCCCAGAAGTGGATCCCCTTGAGGAAGATCCCACTTCTGAGCTCCCAGAATTTCATAGAATTCTCGATTTTGAAAGACCTTCCCAATCAGTAGGAGGAGATTTCGTAGAGGTGAACCTAGGGGATGATTCCAATCCCAAAACCATCAAAATAGGCGCATGCTTGCATGAAACTGAAAAGTTAGCATTCATTGCATTTCTACGGACCTATTTAGATGTGTTTGCATGGACGTATGAAGACATGCTGGGCATAGATCCCAGCATAGTCGAGCATCGTCTTCCCTTAGATATAGGTGTAAAACCAATAAAGCAGAAGCTTAGGAAAATACACCCGAATGTACACACGCAAGTCAAAGAGGGTTTAGAAGATCTGCTAAAAGCCGGATTTATAAAACCCATTGCGTATTCTGATTGGTTGTCAAATATCGTTGTAGTTCGAAAAACCAATGGGAAAATTCGAATATGCATCGATTTCAGAAACCTGAATAAAGCCACTCCAAAGGATAATTATCCTTTACCAAACATAGATTTGATAGTCGATAGTACTGCAAATCATGAAATGTTTTCATTTATGGATGGCTATTCAGGCTATAATCAAATCAAACTAAGCCCACGAGATCAGGGTAAGACCGCCTTCACAACCCCATGGGGCACGTACTGCTATACAGTCATGCCCTTTGGTTTGAAAAATGCCGGCGCAACATACCAACGAGCCATGAACACGATCTTCCATGATCAAATTCACGAGCTTGTAGAAGTGTATGTAGATGATCTCTTGGCAAAATCCAAAACCCGATGCACCCATATCGAATGTTTACAAAAGATTTTCGAAAGGCTTAGGCTTTACAAAGTAAAGCTAAACCCTCAAAAATGTGTGTTCGGGGTAGAATCAGGGAAGCTTCTAGGCTTTATGGTGAGCCAAAGGGGAATAGAAGTCGACCCCTCTAAGTGTCGAGCCATCATAGACATGGCTCCACCCTCCAATCTCACCCAAGTCCGTAGCCTCCAAGGTCGATTACAATCTGTGCGCCGATTCATATCGAATCTGGCAACTAGATGCGAACCCTTCAACAAATTGTTGAGGAAGGGTACGAAATTCTTATGGGATGACGAATGCCAAAAGTCCTTCGAGAGACTAAAGGCATACTTGGTTAATCCCCCCGTTTTGAATCCTCCAAAGCAAGGAAAACCGCTTTTATTATACATCTCCGTGCATGTAAACGCTTTAGGAGCCCTGTTGGCTCAATACGAGGATGACACCCATAAGGAGTATGCCATCTACTATATTTCGAAAACTCTCTTGGCTTATGAACGAAATTATCAAGCCATGGAGAAGACGTGCTTGGCCCTAGTCTGGGCCTGCCAGAAATTCAGACACTACTTCCTAGATCATGAGATCTGGATAGTGTCCAAGCTTGATCCAATCAAGCACTTGTTCGAAAAACCCATTCTCACAGGTAGATTGGGCAAATGGCAACTCCTTCTAATGGAGTATGATCTAAAATACCATCACCAGATCTCCGTTAAGGGGCAAGCCCTAGCAGATTACGTGGCTGACTTCCCCTTGGAGGACGCATATCCCACTCTTGTCGAAATGCCTGATGAAGGCATATTGCAAAACCATTTTCAAAACCACATTTTGGCAAATTCTTTTGAAAACCAAGTGTGGAAGATGCACTTCGACGGGGCACGAAACCAACGAGGGGCTGGTGCCGGGATCATCCTAATCTCCCCTGAAAAGGGCGAGATTCCCATAGCGGTCCGCTTAGATTTCGAATGTTCCAACAACGTAGCTGAGTATGAAGCACTCATACAAGGCTTAAGGATTTCGAAAACTAGGGGCATCGTGCATCGAGGTCTTTGGAGATTCACTCCTTGTCATAAACCAGGTTTTAAAAATTTGGCAAGTACGTAATGAGAAACTACTTCCATATCACGAGTTGGCCACTCGATTGGTCCACTCCTTCCAGTCGTGTAAACTCACACACGTGGGAAGAGAGGACAATGGCATCGCCGATGCCCTCTCTTCCTTGGGTTCAGCCCTGAAGGTCGATCCCATTTCAGGGACCAGATCTTTGGAAATATGGCATGCGCCCCATCCATCTACACACGACTTGGATATTTGCCAAAACAACCCAGAGTCTATTGAAAAACCCTGGTTCTATGACATAAAACAATTTTTAGAAAATGGGGGATTCACCGAGGATGCCACATCCAAAGATAGGGCATTCATTCGTAAGATTTCGACCCGATACACCATTCTGGGTGGGGTCTTATACAAAAAGAGTTTTACCGGCATTCTGCTTAGGTGTATCGACCTAGAGGAGGCTAGGATAGTGATGCACGAGTTCCACGATGGAGAATGTGGAGGTCATGTTAATGCCAACATGATGGCGATGAAAATACTTAGAGGGGGTTATTTTTGGTCCACCCTGAAAAAGGATTGTCACGATCATGTTAGAAAGTGTCATCCATGTCAAGTGCATGGGCACGCCATTCATATCCCTTCATCAGCATTGCATTCCGTGGTCAGCCCCTGGCCATTTACCATGTGGGCGTTTGACATTGTAGGCCCCATATTCCCAAAGGCCTCGAATGGGCATCGTTTTATCTTAGCAGCCACGGAATATTTCTCCAAGTGGGTGGAAGCCATTTCCCTAACAAATGTAATGGGGCAACATGTGGTGGCTTTCATCCGGAGGAATATCTTGGCTCGATTTGGGGTTCCACGAGACCTGGTGTCTGATAATGGTACCCCATTCAAGAACGAGCGGATGGTTAAGTTGTGCAACACGTATGGCATAACTCACCACTTCTCCTCGCCCTACTACCCTCAAGGCAACGGCCAAGCCGAAGCCACAAACAAGACTCTCATTGGTATCATTGAGAAGACCTTAGAGAAGGGTAGGAGGTGGCATGAGAAGCTGGATGAAGCCTTATGGGCTTATAGGACTTCCATCCGGGCTCCCACGAATGCCACACCATTCGAATTGGTCTATGGCACAAACGCCATTCTTCCCATTCATACCCAACTGCATTCATTCCATACATCCATTGCACTCGACCTCCCCCTAGAGACGCTTCAGCATGCTAGGATGGCCGAACTAGATTTGCTAGATGAGAGGCGACTCCTTGCCATGGATCATGCTCGTGCATACCGGCAAAGGATAGCCCGACATTATAGCAAACACATGAGACCTCGCCACTTTGAAGTGGGAGATCTGGTCTTGAAAACCATCCACCATCGTGGCCCACACCCCCTGGGCAAGTGGCGCCCCAATTGGGATGGACCTTATGTTGTACGAGCAACCACTACGAACAATTCGTATTGGTTGATCGATGTAGAAGGTAGGAATTTAGCAGATCCTATCAATATTCAATACTTAAAGAAGTATCATGTGTAGGATCTGGATTAAATTCCAGTTTTCGAAAATTTTAGGGATAGCTGCCCTGAGACATGTGAATAAGGTGCAAAGGCGAACTCGTGTGACCCTAAGTGAGAGAATTCGCACTTGTGAAAGAGTGGAGTTTTCAAAATCATGGTTGCATTTCAAAATCCTTCATCTTACAAAGAAGGGCCTAGTTCAACATAGCAAGATACTTGCAAGTAGTACGTGCTATTTCTAAATAGGCTGATCTGGAATGGATCGAGTGTAGGCTTGGGATAAGTCCTCCCCTCTTCTCTTATCCTTCCAAAAGGAAAACAAAGGCCCAAAAACAAAAGGGAATTTCTCATTCAAAGTCTCTTTCCAAAAGAAAGAAACCAGACCTCAAAAAGAAAAAAAAAATCGATTCTCTTATGAAAAAGAGGGATTAAAGAAAAAATACTCCCAAAGGGAGACCCTCTATGAAAAAAAAGGAAAAAGAGGCCAAAAAGCTCAAAAAGAGCAGTTTTCCGCCTTCTGTGCCTCAAACCACGGGACGCTTCAGAAGGGACCGTGGTATCTCTTTCCCATCCCTGGCTTATCCCAAGCTAAAGCATGGTTCATTTCGAGGAATCCTAAAGTAAAAATAGGATTTACTTACTTGAATTTCATCTTGTTTGAGAATTCGACGTTTCGAGTAAGGCGTAGAGATTTGAAATGAAGCTGGTTTTCTTATAAAACCTCCGCTAGATGAGCGAGTGTTAAGACTCAAACAAGGACAAGCATGAAGAGCTCGAGATCCTTAGGATCGAGGCTCAAGACAGTTGTCCCTTTTGTAAATAGTTTTGTAAATAAGTTTTAAAAACCGAACATCGAACAGCATAGGGTTTTTGGCTCACCTGGAGCAGTAGGCCTTGTAAGTCTCTAGAGTTCGACCACACCTGGTCTCTGGGAGGTCGCCACTCTTGGCACCACACCCATGTCATTTGCATTCCACGCATGGTACTTGCATGAACATGATCCCATTTAGGACCAGATTCCATAAGTAAACCCTTTGGCGTGATATCTCCTCCTACCAGAGTTTGTAAAATTGAGATTTTGCTAAAAATGGGACGATCCCATATTCTTCGTGGCTAGATCTAGGGAGACATTAAAAGGGGTGTTTGTCATCTTTGCCCTTATCCAAATCTATTTGGACAAGGCCAAAGAGGGGCATCTGTAAACACCCCGAAATCCCACGAATTTCTTAAACAAATCTGGTTTTGATACAAGCAGCCCCAAAGGGCCATTTTTGAGTTTGGAAACCCAGGAGCCTTCCAAACAACCCTGTATATATGTTTTAAACTTTATCTTTCAAAAACATATAATATAGCTTTTGAAAACCCTTTTAAAACATGTTTTGAAACCCCAAAGTGGCTTGGCCCGATCAAGACAGGACCAGGAGAGCCAAGAAGAGCCCGGAACCGGAGCACCTGTCAAGCCCGGCACAGCAACTCTTGCATCTGATTCACATCCCAGGATCTCGAACGTCCAAGACCCTGTTCTTATCAAAAAAGCATTTGAAGTCATCTCCGGAAGGCAGAAACGGAGGCGGACGACTATGTTGGCGAAGACCCAACGCAGACGGAGTACTGATGCTGTCAAGCCCCGCACGAATCGTCCGTTTCGAACCCAGCTCGAAGGAGTCAGAGTTCAGTTTGGATTGGATCTGGACCATATATATCCAGATTCCAATCCAAACCCATATGTGGACTTGGATTTGGATTTGGATCCAGAGATCCAATCCAATATCCATATCCATGGCCCACATCACCTTCTCATAAATGGAGGTGGGGCCCACTTGAAATTCACGTGGGATATTGGGCATGAGAGAGAGTGGGGATGAAAAAATATCAAGAGTGTTGTATTAAGCTTGACTTGTGTGTCAAGTTTGGGTTTAATCTTGTGGGTTAGCCTAATTGAGTGGGTTTAAGCTTGTAATTAGCTAAAACCTAACCTAGGGCTGCACCAACATGGGGTGATCAAGGTCTATGGGCCATGCTAAGGGAGCTCCCTCACCTAAACCTAACCCAAAAGGCCTAAACCTAGCCTAAACCCCTAATCCCGGCCTAATCTGAACCTAATCACCTAACCCACTTCCCTAATCCCGGCCTAATCCCAACCTAATCACCTAACCCACTCCCCTAATCCTTCCCTAAACCTAGATTAATTTCCCTAATCCTAGCCTAAACCTAGCCTAAACCACCTAACCTAGCTCACTAAACCTCACCCTAAAACCCAACCACCTAACCTAGCCCTAAACCCCTAAACCACCCTTAGCCCACGATTTTCCCAAACCCCTAGTTTTAAAATATCTGGCCCAACCCCATCCAGCCCACCTTATCTACATACTACCCTACCTAAACCACCTAACCACTACCCACAACCCAGCCCTAACCGACCTACCCATCCCCTATTTAAACCCCCCTCATTGTGGGCGGGTTTTCTAAGTGGGAACCACTCCACCACCCAGCCGGGCCCTCTCCTTCTCCCATCTTCCAACCAGCCGTGACCTGTTCCACCAGCCGCCACCTGTTCCACCAGCCGCCACCTGCTCCACCAGCCGCCACTGCTCCACCAGCCGCCACTCTCCCTCTTCCGTCCACCACCACTGCCCCCCAGCCGGACGCCACCATATCTTCCCAACTCCACCAGCCGATAGCCACCTTTGCCGCCACTCCTTCCCACTCGGTAAGTCCCCCTAACTCCCTCAAAACCACTCTCTACCACCTCTCCACTCTTAGCCACCCATCTTCCCCTTAGCTCAGCACCTTTGCCGCCACCACCTAAGCCTAGCCGAACCTAGGATAACCCAAGTGGCTGGCCACTGCTCAGCCACCATCTCCCATTCGGTCGATCCCCCCTAGGTGTCCTATTTGGCCTTCCCACTAGCTCACCTTTTAGGGCCAGTTTCCCTAAGTCCCTAACTTCCCTAGTGACCCTAAGACCCACTTAGTCAGCCACTCTAAACTCCCCACTTGGAGGCGCCGCCCACTTGCCACCGGTCCCCTTTGAGGCGTCCATCCCGCGCCCCATTTGCAGCCGGCCAGCACCCTTGAGCACATACCTTCGCGGAGCTCCCACTTGCAGCCCAAGGCCAAGCCTACGCTCAAGCAAGACCTCTACGGACCAGCTACTCGTAAGTGTCTAAACTCGGTCTTTAGTCGTATACTTGCTTGAAATTCAATTTGATACGGGGTTGTAATAACGGAGCATAGTCTCCCCCCGCTTGTAATAACGTGGCTTGGCACAACCACACACGTGCACTCTCTTAGTCGTGCACAATTTTGAACACACACGGGCCTAATCAGCCCCTAATATATAAGTGTACGTATATATTTCATTTCCGAAGGGTTTTGTTTAAGTTGGGTGCGTTGTCTTTCAATTTAAACACTCTCACACACATTGAGCTTTCGCTCTTATTTGAAAGACCCAAGTAAGGGCCGACCTATACTATTTGGGTTTCATTTCATGTCGTGTGAGTAAGTCTTTCAATTTAAACACTCTCACACACATTGAGCTTTCGCTCTTATTTGAAAGACCCAAGTAAGGGCCGACCTATACTATTTGGGTTTCATTTCATGTCGTGTGAGTAAGTCTTTCAATTTAAACACTCTCACACACATTGAGCTTTCGCTCTTATTTGAAAGACCCAAGTAAGGGCCGACCTATACTATTTGGGTTTCATTTCATGTCGTGTGAGTAAGTCTTTCAATTTAAACACTCTCACACACATTGAGCCTTCGCTCTTATTTGCAAGACCCGAGTAAGGGCTCATATACATAAGATATATACATATTTCCCTTCGGTTATTTCCCTTCGGTTATTTCCCTTCGGTTATTTCCCTTCTGTTATTTCCCTTCGGTTATTTCCCTTCTGTTATTTCCCTTCAGCATTGTCTTTACATTTCGGGTTTTCCCTTTGGAGTAGCGTGAGTTTGCATTGCATCTACGCCATACCACGAGGTAGGACGCATATTGCATCGAAGCAACCCCCGCTCGAATTCGCCCATGTAGTGGAGTGTTCATAACACACAAACTAGGCGACCCAAAAAGGGATAAAAGAAAAGACTTAGGCACGTGCAAATCCACGTGATCTAAAACATGCAATCGCATCTTAAAAGACCCGAAATAGACACCTCGAATCGTTTCGTAGACTTTCTCCGTAAAACTCGATTTTTGCAAAAGCGTACAAACTGACCCTTGCGCATCGGTGCAAGAAGGTCTGCGACGACAAGAGCTCACTTGCTCACAGTCGCCACGTTTAGAAGTCAGTGTTAAATATATCTTCGCTAGCTTAAGTAAGCTAGCTGGCACGCCCTGTTTGTATATCTAGGCCTTAGACGCACGATAAGATCCACTCCAAGCCACGAAAGAGGCGAAGAGGCGGGGATTTTCGTGCGTCTACAATACTCAACTGCATTCATTTCATACATCCATAGCACTCGACCTCCCCCTAGAGACGCTTCAGCATGCTAGGATGGCCGAACTAGATTTGCTAGATGAGAGGCGACTCCTTGCCATGGATCATGCTCGTGCATACCGGCAAAGGATAGCCCAACATTATAGCAAACACATGAGACCTCGCCACTTTGAAGTGGGAGATCTGGTCTTAAAAACCATCCACCATCGTGGCCCACACCCCCTAGGCAAGTGGCGCCCCAACTGGGATGGACCCTATGTTGTGCGAGCAACCACTACGAACAATTCGTATTGGTTGATGGATGTAGAAGGTAGGAATTTAGCAGATCCTATCAATATTCAATACTTAAAGAAGTATCATGTGTAGGATCTGGATTAAATTCCAGTTTTCGAAAATTTTTAAGGGATAGCTGCCCTGAGACAAGTGAATAAGGTGCAAAAGCAAAGTCGTGTGACCCTGAGTGAGAGAATTCGCACTTTTGAAAGAGTGGAGTTTTCAAAGTCGTGGTTACATTTGAAAATCCTTCTTCTTACAAAGAAAGGCCTAGTTCAATATAGCAAGATACTTGCAAGTGGTATGTGCTATTTCTAAATAGGCTGATCTGGAATGGATCAAGTGTAGGCTTGGGATGAGTCCTCCCCTCTTCTCTTCTATTTCCAAAAGGAAAACAAAGGCCCAAAACAAAAGGGAATTTCCCATTCAAAGTCTCTTTCCAAAAGAAAGAAACCAGACCTCAAAAAGAAAAAAAAAATCGATTCTCTTATGAAAAAGAGGGATTAAAGAAAAAATACTCCCAAAGGGAGACCCTCGATGAAAAAAAGGAAAAAGAGGCCAAAAAGCTCAAAAAGAGCAGTTTTCCGCCTTCTATGCCTTAAACCACGGGATGCTTTAGAAGGGACCGTGGTATCTCTTTCCCATCCCTGGCTTATCCCAAGCTAAAGCATGGTTCATTTCGAGGAATCCTAAAGTAAAAATAGGATTTACTTACTTGAATTTCATCTTGTTTGAGAATTCGACGTTTCGAGTAAGACGTAGGAATTTGAAATGAAGCTTGTTTTCTTATAAAACCTCCGCTAGATAAGCGAGTGTTAAGACTCAAACAAAGGCAAGCACGAAGAGCTCGAGATCCTTAGGATCGAGGCTCAAGACAGTTGTCCCTTTTGTAAATAGCTTTTGTAAATAAGTTTTGAAAACCAAACATCGAACAGCATAGGATTTGCTCACTTGGAGTAGTAGGCCTTGTAAGTCTCTAGAGTTCGACCACATCTAGTCCCTGGGAGGTCGCCACTCTTGGCACCACACCCATGTCATTTGCATTCCACGCATGGTACTTGCATGAACATGATCCCATTTAGGACCAGATTCCATAGTAAATACCTTTTGGCGTGATATCTCCTCCTACCAGAGTTTGTAAATTGAGATTTTGCTAAAAATGGGACGATCCCATATTCTTCGTGGCTAGATCTAGGGAGACAATAAAAGGGGTGTTTGTCATCTTTGCCCTTATCCAAATCTATTTGGACAAGGCCAAAGAGGGGCATCTGTAAACACCCCGAAATCCCACGAATTTCTTAAACAAACCTGGTTTTGTACAAGCAGCCCCAAAGGGCCATTTTGAGTCTGGAAACCCAGGAGCCTTCCAGACAACCCTGTATATATGTTTTAAACTTCATATTTCAAAAATATGTAATATAGCTTTTGAAAACCTTTTAAAACACGTTTTTGAAACCCCGAAGCGGCTTGGCCCGATTAAGACAGGACCAGGAGAGCTAAGAAGAGCCCGGAACCGGAGCACATGTCGAGCCCGGCACAGCAACTCTTGTATCACATCCATACCTGCAGGATCTCGAACGTCCAAGACCCTGTTATCATCAAAACATCCTTTGAAGTCATCTCCGGAAGGCAGAAACGGAGGCGGACGACCATGTTGGCGAAGACCCAACGCAGACGGAGTACTGATGTTGTCAGGCCCCGCACAAATCATCCATTTCGAACCGAGCTCGAAGGAGTCAGAGTTCAGTTTCGATTGGATCTGGACCATACATATCCAGATCCCAATCCAAACCCATGTGTGGACTTGGATTTGGATTTGGATCCAGAGATCCAATCCAATATCCATATCCATGGCCCACATCACCTTCTCATAAATGGAGGTGGGGCCCACTTGAATTTCATGTGGGATCATGGGCATGAGAGAGAGTGGGGATGGATAATATCAAGGGTGTTGTAATTAAGCTTGACTCGTGTGTCAAGTTTGGGGTTAATCATGTGGGTTAGCCTAATTGAGTGGGTTTAAGCTTGTAATTAGCCAAAACCTAACCTAGTGCTGCACCAACATGAGGTGGTTAAGGTCTATGGGCCATGCAAAGGGAGCTCCTTCACCTAAACCTAACCCAAAACACCTAATCCTAGCCTACCACCCTAATCCACCCCTAATCTGAGCCTAATCACCTAACCCACTTCCCTAATCCCGGCCTAATCCCAACCTAATCACCTAACCCACTTCCCTAATCCTTCCCTAAACCTAGGTTAATTTCCCTAAACCTAGCCTAATCACCTAACCTAGCCCACTAAACCTCACCCTAGAACCCAACCACCTAACCTAGCCCTAAACCCCTAAACCACCCCTAGCCCACAATCTACCCAAACCACTAGTTTTCAAAATATCTGGCCCTACCCTTTCTAGCCCACCTTATCTTCATACCACCCTACCTAAACCACCTAACCACTACCCCAAACCCAGCCCTAACCGACCTACCCATCCCTATATAAACCCCCCCCCTTGGGGGCGGGTTTTCCTATCTAGAAGCCGACCTAGATCCCAGCCGGGTCCTCTCCTTCCCCAAGTCCAGCCGAACCTGCTCCACCTGCTCCACCTGTTCCGCCTACACCACCACCATCCCTCCATCCCACCACCACTTGCACCGCCATCTCCACCACCTCCCGGCCGAGCCTCACAACCTGCCCATCTTCCTTCCAGCCGAGCACCACCTTCTCCCCATTCGGTAAGTACCCCACACTCTACCTAGCTCCTTCTCTACTCCCTCTCCACTCCTAGCCACCCCCCATACCACCACCTTACCTACACATCAGCCCTTTGCTGCCACCATTCTCACTCAGCCGAACCTATCACAACCTAAACCACCGGCCACTACCTAACTACCCTAACTACACCCGGCCAGCCATCTCTTTTCCCCTAAGACTCCCATTCGGCCTTCCCTTAAACTCCCCTTAGGTCCATACTCCCTAACACTCTACACTCTCTTAGTGACCCTACATATTCACTTGGCCCAGCCCCTTTAATTCCCCACATCAAGGCGACACCCACTTGCAGCCGGCCATCTTCAAGGCGCCTATCCCGTGTCCCATTTGTAGCCGGCCAGCACCCCTTGTCGCTCAACCTCGCGGAGCTCCCGTTTGCAGCCCAAGGCGAAGGCCAAGCCCACGCTCAAGCAAGGCCTCTACGGACCAGCTACTCGTAAGTGCCTAAACTCGGTCTTTAGTTGTATACTTGCTTGAGATTCAATTTGATACGGGGTTGTAATAACGGAGCATAGTCTCCCCCCGCTTGTAATAACGTGGCTTGGCACACCCACACACGTGCACTCTCTTAGTTGTGCACGATTTTGAACACACACGGGCCTAATCAGCCCCTAATACATAAGTATATACATATACTTTCATTTTCGAAGGGTTTTGCTTAAGTTGGGTGCGTTGTCTTTCAATTCAAGCACTCACACACATTGAGCTTTCGCTCTTATTTGAAAGACCCAAGTAAGGGCCGACCTATACTATTTGGGTTTCATTTCATGTCTTGTGAGTAAGTCTTTCAATTCAAGCACTTTCACACACATTGAGCTTTCGCTCTTATTTGAAAGACCCAAGTAAGGGCCGACCTATACTATTTGGGTTTCATTTCATGTCTTGTGAGTAAGTCTTTCAATTCAAGCACTTTCACACACATTGAGCTTTCGCTCTTATTTGAAAGACCCAAGTAAGGGCCGACCTATACTATTTGGGTTTCATTTCATGTCGTGTGTGTAAGTCTTTCAATTCAAGCACTCTCACACACATTGAGCCTTCGCTCTTATTCCCAAGACCTTAGTAAAGGCCTTATTGCAGTTATATTTGGGATTCATTTATGTCGTGTGTGTAGTACTTCAATTCAAGCACTCTCACACACATTGAGCCTTCGCTCTTACTCCCAAGACCTTAGTCAAGGCCATACTGCAATTTATATTTGGGTTTAATTTCATGTCGTGTGTGTAAGTCTTTTCAATTCAAGCACGCACCCACATTGAGCCTTCGCTCTTATTTGCAAGACCCGAGTAAGGGCTCATATACATATTCTATATACATATCTCCCTTCGGCACTTACTTTACAAGTCATTTCCCTTCGGTTATTTCCCTTCGGTTATTTCCCTTCAGTATTGTCTTTACATTTTCGGGTTTTCCCTTTGGAGTAGCGTGAGTTTGCATTGCATCTATGCCATACCACGAGGTAGGACGCATATTGCATCAAAGCAAGCCCCGCTCAAATTCGCCCACGTAGTGGAGTGTTCATAACACACAAACTAGGTGGCCCGAAAAAGGGATAAAAGAGAAGACTTAGGCACGTGCAAATCCACGTGATCTAAAACATGCAATCACATTTTAAAGACCCGAAATAGACACCTCGAACCGCTTCGTAGACTTTCTCTCCAAAACTCGATTTTTGCAAAGCGTACAGACTGACCCTTGCGCATTGGTGCAAGAAGGTCTGCGACGACAGGAGCTTACTTGCTCACAGTCGCCACGTTTAGAAGTTAGTGTTAAAAATATCTTCGCTAGCTTAGGAAAGCTAGCTGGCACGCCCTGTTTGCATACATAGGCCTTAGTCACACGAGAGGATCCGCTCCGAGCCTTGGAAAAGGCGAGAGGCGGGGATTTTCGCGCGTCTACAAGTGCCTAACTCGGTCCTTGTTTATAGGCTTGCTTATGCTTAATTAAATTTGATACGGGGTTGTAATAATGGAGCATTGTCTCCCCCCGCTTGTAATAATGTGGTTTGACACGCCCACACACACGCGCACTTGAGCCTATTCCGCTCTTACCTGCACACGATTTTGACACACACATGGGCCTAATCAGCCCTTAAGATATAGCTATACGTATATAATTTAAGTTGCGTGGGGTTTTGCTTAAGTTGTGTGTGTTGTCTTTCAATTTTCACACTCACACACATTGAGCTTTCGCTCTTATTTTTAAGACCCGAGTAAGGGCCTATTACTATTTCGTTTTGGGTGTTTTACTTCATGTCGTGTGCGTAGTATTTCATTTCTACACTCACACACATTGAGCTTTCGCTCTTACTCCCAAGACCTTAGTCAAGGCCTATTGCAATTATATTTGGGTTTCATTACATGTCATGTGCGTAGTATTTCAATTCTACACTCACACACATTGAGCTTTCGCTCTTACTCCCAAGACCTTAGTTAAGGCCATATTGCAATTATATTTGGGTTTCATTTAAGTCGTGTGAGTTGTCTTTCAATATACACACAACACCCACGCACACATTGGCGACCTTCGGGCCCATATATATTATAATTATTTCCCTTTCGGCTATGTCTTTAAGTTTGGGTTTTAAGGTTCAGCAGTGTGCGTAGTCTTTACATATATACACGGCACACACTTGCACAATTGAGCCTTTCCGCTCTTAAGATATAGCCATATTTCCCTTTTGCAATTTCCCTTTTGCAAATTTACATTAAGTCATTTCCCTTCCGCATTGTCTTTCAATTCGGGTTTTCCCTTTGGAGTTGGGTGAGTTTGCATTGCATATATGCCATACCACAAGTTAGGATGCATATTGCATCAAAGCAAACCCCACACCCCTGCTCAAAATCGCCCCACTTAGGTCACGTGTGCATACACACGCCTAGTTGGCCCGAAAAGGGATAAAAAGAATGACATAGGCACGTTCAAATCCACGTGAAATAAAACTTGAAAACCATACAAATCAGCACGAATTGAACACCTCAAACATTTTCCTAGGTTATCATGTCTAAAACTCGATTTTCTAAGCATACAGACTGACTCTTGCGCATCGGTGCAAGAAGGTCTGCGACAAAAAGAGCTTGCTTGCTCACAATCGCCACGATAGGAGTCAGATTTCAAAATATCTCTTCTCTAGCTTAAGCAAGCTAGCTGACACGCCCTTTTGCTTAAATAGGACTTAGACACACGAAAAGATTCGCTTCAGGCCTAAGAACCAGAGGCGGGGATTTTCGGCATCTACAGTGGTCTTTCAATTCTACACTCACACACATTGAGCTTTCGCTCTTACTCCCAAGACCCTAATAAGGGCCATATTGCAATTCTACTTGGGTTTTACATTACAAGTCGTGTGAGTTGTCTTTACATATATACACAACACCCATGCACATGTTGGCGACCTTCGGGCCCATATATATATAGTTGTATTTCCCTTCCGCTATGTCTTTAAGATTTGGGTTTTAAGGTTCAGCTATGTGAGTAGTCTTTCCATATATACACGACACACACTTACACAATTGAGCCTTTCCACTCTTAAGATATAGACATATTTTCCTTTCGCAGTTTCCCTTTTGCAATTTACATTACGCAATTTCCCTTAGCATTGTCTTTCAATTTCGGGTTTTCCCTTGGAGTTGTGTGAGTTTGCATTGCATATTCGCCATACCACAAGCTAGGATGCATATTGCATCAAAGCAAACCCCATACTCCCGTGCAAAAATCGCCCAACTTAGGTCACTTGCGCACACACCTAGTTGGCCTAAATAGCATAAAGTTGAAAGACATAGGCACGTGCAAATCCCATGTGAAATAAAATCTGCAACAATATAAACAAAACCCAATCAAACACTTCGTGTATTTTCAAAGAGGTTACTTGTTTAAAAACGACTTTGCTAAGCATACAGACTAACCCTTGCACATCGGTGCAAGAAGGTTTGCGACGAAAAGAGCTCACTTGCTCACAGTCACCCCAAACGAGTCAGATTTTCAAAACTTACTTCGCTAGCTTGAGTAAGCTATCTGGTACGCCCCTTTTTATAAAAACGACTTAGACATACGAAAAGGTTCAAAAACAAATTGGTGATATTTCAAAGAACCCTGGCTTACAAGATTAAGCCTTGTTCAAAATATCAAAATATTTTCGAATAGCGGATGCTATTAAGAAATAGGATGATCTCGTTTGAATCGAGTAACCAAAGGGATAAGCCTTCCCCCATTCTACTTTCTCTCCAAAAAGGAAAATTGGTTGTGTCCAAAAGAAAAAAGAAAAACGAGAATACAAAAACTCCTCCGAAAGAGGTCTTCTCATTTCAAAAGAAAAAGGAGATATAAAAGCACTCCTCCCAAAGAGGTCTTCCCTTCATAAACAGGGAATACAAAAACTCCTCCAAAGAGTTGCTCTCCTTTAAAGAAAAGAGGGATTAATGAAAAAATACTCCCAAAGGAAGACCCTCTATGAAAAAAAGAAATAAAAAGCCAAAGCTCAAAGAGCGATTTTCCGACTCTTTGCCATTAATCCCTCTTTTCATTAATCCAAATCAATTTGGATAATGCCAAAGAGGGGCATCTATAAACACCCCGAATTTTCCAAAAATCAAAAACTCTCAAAAATACAAAAAGCTCGTTTGAGCCAAAATGACAACCTGTTTTAAAATATAAAAATAGGTACAAAAGGCAAAAGGAGAGCCCCGGCAAGAAGAGAAATCAAGCCCGAAGTCTCAAAAGCCACCCCCTGTTCAAAAATGGAAGAAAAAAGAGCTCGTTTGGAGAAAAGCCCTACAAAAGGGTAAAAATATAATTTGGGTCAAAGAAAAAGTGCAAAGCAGCTCCAAAATGCAGAAAGAAGCCCAGTACCTGAGGAAGTCGATAGAAGTCTGAGACATGTCCTGTCAGAATGAAGAACGGAATCTGTGCGGCAATCTGAGTTCGATATCAACAGGAACCGACCAAAAACCAAAACGGCGAACCGAAACGAACGTCGAAAAAGTCCTGAAAAGCAGAACATCGATTAGAAGAAAGACTTGGGGAAGACCCAAGCCAGAGTTGGGCCTCCGATGAATTGAAGCCCGCTCGAAACCAATGGTGAAAAGCACTAGAAAGGACCAGAAAACCAAGGAGTAGAAGAAAAGTCTGGATTGGGTTTGGACCCAAAAATATCCAGATCCAGATCCAAATTGTGTTTGGATTGGATCTGGATCTCAAAATATCCGAGATCCAAACCCAAATAAACATTTGGACTGGATCTAGATCTCAAAATATCCGAGATCCACGATCCAGATCCACATAGAGTTTGGATTGGATCCAGATAGCCAAACCCAAGATCCAAGATCCAATTAAAACCTCTATAAATAGAGGTACTGGGCTTGAAAATTGCTGGGACGTGAGGCTCAAAGGGGAGAGGCCTTCACATGAAAATAAAGGGGGGAGGAGAGAGAAGAGGCCTTATTGGCCAAGGTGAGTTTGGTTTGAGAGTTGGATTGTCTCATGGAGCCGAGGGCTGCACCAACCAAGGAACGTCCCCTACAAGCTGGCTGGGAGCATGGCGTGGTGGAGCTTGGCGGCTTGAGCGGTGGCTTGGAGCGGTGCTGCAACTAGGTAAGCCCCTAAGACCTAAACTAAACATCTTCTTTCCTAACCACTCTAGACCACCCATCCTAGCCAAAACAGCCCCCTAAAATCACCACCAAACCAGCCAAGTGCTGGCCGGTTTTCACCAAATTTCCTACCCAAAACCACCGCCTAAACAACCTATCCTAAGACCTAAACCAGTTCGGCCAGGTGCTGGCCGAACTTCACCTTCAACCCCATCAAGTTCGGCCAACCTTGGCCGAACTTCCCTTTGAAAACCCACCTAGCTCGAGCCACCTTGGCTCGAGCTCTTTCCCTAAAACCCACGGCCTGCAAGTGCAGGCCGTGTCCCATTTTCTACCTAAGTCCTGGCCTGCCCTAAAGGCAGGCCAACTACCTAAGAACCAGCCCAGCCTTTGGCTGGTTTCCCTTTCCCATACACCCAAAATAGCCCCGCCAAAGGTGGCCGGGCTTTCCTTATTTTCACTAAGAGACTTGGCCTGCCTTTTCACAAGCCACCTAAATCTAAACACACAGCCAAACCAGGCCGTGTGTTCCCCCACTTTAACCAAAGACTTGGCCTGCCATAGGGCAAGCCACCTAACTTGGTCGTGTACCAGCCCCACAGCCGCCTTGGCCAACCCTAGGTAACCAGCCCCGGTTTCACCTTAAACCAAACTCAAGCCACCTTGGCTCGAGCCATCCTAGCCTAGACAAAAACCTAACCTAGGACTCAGCCCCAACTCTACCCTAAACCAAGTTCACTCGAGCCACCTTTGGCTCGAGTCACACAAGTAAACCTATGGCCAAATGTTAGCCGAACCCTAGAGGAAATCACTTCACTCGAGCCACCTTGGCTCTAGTTTCACAAGACCAAAACCTAAGGCCAAATGCTGGCCGAATCCTAACTCTATCCTATACCTAAACCAAGGCCAAGTGTTCGCCGAATCCCATACAAAAACCCAATCACTCGAGCCAAGGTGACTCGAGTCACCCCTTGCCCAAACTGGCCCCAAGTAGCCTCAAACCCATTGTAGCTTGCAGCTCCCGGAACTCCAAGTCTCTCCAAGCTCTCAAGCTCTCCGGCTTCGCTCCCACATGCCCCGGACTCCATAAGAAGAAGGTGGATTCGCCCCTTGTACAATCCTAACTCAAAAGGCTAGAAATTGTAAGTTGATTTCGATATATATAAAATCCCTTTCCATTCAATTCAATTCGTCATATGGGGTTGTAATAACGGAGCTTGTCTCCCCCCGGATGTAATATATGTGCTTGATGTAAAACACACACACGTACACTCGAGCCTTTCCGCTCTTATCTGCACACTTTCGCACACAAACGGGCCTCAACAGCCCATAGGATATAGCTCTATTTATATAAATTCAACTGGGTTTTAAGGTTCAAGTCGTGTGAGTTGTCTTTCATTTTATACACTCAAAGCACTCACTCACATTGAGCCTTTCCGCTCTTACGTATATATACGTATTTCCCTTTCAGTTGGGTTTTAAATTTAAGTTGCATGAGTTGCCTTTCAATTTATACACTCAAAGCACTCACTCACATTGAGCCTTCTCGCTCTTATATATATCTATATCTCCCTTCTGCTGCATTTTACGGTTCAGTTGCGTGTATTGCATTTCAATTTATACACAACACCCACGCACACATTGAGCCTTTCCGCTCTTAAGATATAGATATATTTAAATTTCTGCAATTTACATTCAAGTCGTGTGAGTTGCATTCAATTTGGGTTTTCCCTTCTGTTAAGTCTTTAAATTTCGGGTTTTACATTCAAGTTGTGTGAGTTGCATTGCATACTCGCCATACTTGAGCTAGAGTGCATACCTGCATCGAACAAACCCGAGCAAAACATGCAAACACGCCTAAGTGGATAAAATTGAAAGACTTAGGGTCGCCCAAATCAAAAACTCGCCAAATGCATGATTTCAAAAGGATTTTCAAAACACTTCCTTATTCAAAAATCGAATTTGAGTTTAACTTGTTCAAACGAAGTCTCTAAGCATACAGATTGACCCTTGCGCGTCGGTGCAAGAAGGTCTGCAATGAAAAGATCCGACTTGCCTACAATTGCCTTTCAAAAGTCAGATATTTCAAAAACTACTTCGCTAGTTTGAGTAAGCTAGCTGGCACGCCCTAAAAGCGAAAGTAGATTGCGAAAAGATTCACTCCAGGCCTAAGAAACTCGGAGTCAAAGATTTTCTGTGTCTACACTTGGCCTTTTGTTCACCATTTAATGAACATGAATCGCCTGCTTCAGCCTCTTGGCTAAGAGCATCGATTTTGGCCTCGAATTCTCTTCTCAAATCTTCTATCTCTTCTAGTTTGTTTTTATTTTTCAAAACTCTCCTAGAATGAGAACTTGATGCGCATGAGCCTTGGCTCGACACTTCACTTGGGTTTGATTTCGACATGCTTTCAAGCTTTCAAAATCCTACACATGAAGTACAAAAAAGAGTTAAAAATGACACCTTTGGAAACATTTTCGCAAGGTTTCTAATATGACTCGATTTTCAAAAGACTCACGTCTCACCGGGTGTGCCAAATCCTATAGATGCCGAAAATCCCCGCCTCTAGTTCTTAGGCCTAAAGTGAATCTTTTCGTGTGTCCAAGTGCTAGCGAAGAGATATTTTGAAATCTGACTCCTATCGTGGCGACTGTGAGCAAGCAAGCTCTTTTTGTCGCAGACCTTCTTGCATCGATGCGGAAGGGTCAGTCTGTACGCTTAGAAAATCGAGTTTTAGACATGATAACTTAGGAAAATGTTTGAGGTGTCCAATTCGTGCTGATTTGTATGGTTTTCAAGTTTTATTTCACGTGGATTTGCACATGCCTATGTCTTTCTTTTTATCCCTTTTCGGGCCAACTAGGCGTGTGTATGCACACGTGACCTAAGTGGGGTGATTTTGAGTGGGGGTGTGGGGTTTGCTTTGATGCAATATGCGTCCTAACTTGTGGTATGGCGTATATGCAATGCAAACTCACGCAACTCTAAAGGGAAAACCCGAATTGAAAGACAATGCCGAAGGGAAATGACTTAATGTAAATTTGCAAAAGGGAAATTGCAAAAGGGAAATATGGCTATATCTTAAGAGCGGAAAGGCTCAATTGTGCAAGTGTGTGCCATGTATATATGTAAAGACTACGCACACTGCTGAACCTTAAAACCCAAATCTTAAAGACATAGCCGAAAGGGAAATAATTATAATATATATGGGCCCGAAGGTCGCCAATGTGTGCGTGGGTGTTGTGTGTATATTGAAAGACAACTCACACGACTTAAATAAAACCCAAATATAATTGCAATATGGCCTTAACTAAGGTCTTGGGAGTAAGAGCGAAAGCTCAATGTGTGTGAGTGTAGAATTGAAATACTACGCACATGACATGTAATGAAACCCAAATATAATTGCAATAACCCTTGACTAAGGTCTTGGGAGTAAGAGCGAAAGCTCAATGTGTGTGAGTGTAGAAATGAAATACTACGCACATGACATGAAGTAAAACACCCAAAACAAAATTGTAATAGGCCCTTACTCGGGTCTTAAAAATAAGAGCGAAAGCTCAATGTGTGTGAGTGTGAAAATTGAAAGACAACACACACAACTTAAGCAAAACCCCACGCAACTTAAATTATATACGTATAGCTATATCTTAAGGGCTGATTAGGCCCATGTGTGTGTCAAAATCGTGTGCAGCTAAGAGCGGAATAGGCTCAAGTGCGCGTGTGTGTGGGTGTGTCAAACCACATTATTACAAGCGGGGGGAGACAACGCTCCATTATTACAACCCCGTATCAAATTTAATTAAGCATAAGCAAGTCTATAAACAAGGACCGAGTTAGGCACTTACGTATAGCTAGTCCGGGTGTGACTTGCTTGTGCTTGGGCTAGAGTGTCGCCTTGGGCTGCAAGAGGGAGCTCCTTGGATGGGCGCGACAAAGGAAGGTGCTGGCCGAATGGCAAGGGTGCTAGTGGGTGTCGCCTTGGCGCTAGCCGAATGGATGGGGTTCGGCCTTGGCTGGGGTTGGGGTGCTTAGGGAAGGTAAGGGGAGCTAAGGTGTGTCACTAAGGTGTGGGGCAAGTCTTAGGGAGAGGTAAGGCTGAGGGTGTTAGCTAGGGTGTTGTCTAAGGGAAAGGAGGGGCTGGTGGTGCAGTCGGGTAGATGGGCCGAATGGTGGAAGGTGGCAGGTGGTGGCCGATTGGATGAGGTATTGGCTAGGCTGAGGAAGGGTGGCGGGTGGTGGCTAAGAGTGGAGGGGGAGTGAAGAATAGGTGGTATTGAGAGGGGGTACTAACCGGAGTGGAAGGCTGACCGAAGGGTGAAGGTGGCGGGTGTCAAGGTGCAGCCGATTCAGGGAAGGTGGCAGGTGGAGCCGGTGGCGTGAAGGGGGAGGTGGCCGAAGGATGGAGGTGGCGTGGAGTGGAGCTGGCTGGGTTGCAAGGTGGAGCAGGTGAGAGAAGAGAGAAAGGGATGAGAGAGGAGAGGAAGGGCTGAATTGCCCAAGAATGCTTTCAAAACCCACCCACAAGGGGGGTTTTTTTATAGGTTTTTGTGGGGTCGGTTTGGGTTGGTATTGGGGATGGTGGTTTGGGGGTATGGTGGTGGTGGTTAGGGGATATGGTGGGCTGGGTATTTAGGTGGGCCAGATATTTTTCTTAGGTGGTTTAGGGATATGGTGTGCTAGGGATTTAGGTAGGCTGGTTTAGTGGTTTAGGGCTTAGCTAGGTGGTTGGGCTTAGGGTGAGGTTTAGTGAAGTGGGTTAGGTGTTTAGGCTAGGATTAGGGTGAGGTTAGGGGAATTAGGCTAGGTTTAGGGGAGGATTAGGGAAGTGGGTTAGGTGATTAGGTTGGGATTAGGGAAGGATTAGCGAAGTAGGTTAATCATGTGGGTTAGCCTAATGAGTGTGGGTTTAAGCTTGTATGCACCTACACCTAACCTAGGGTTGCACCAACTTGATGCAACTAGGTCCATGGGTAATGCAAAGGGATGCTCCTAACCCTAAACCTAAGCTAAACCCCCTTACCTAGCCGTTTCTCCCTAATCCCGACCTAATCCTAGCCCAAAACTTGACACACAAGTCAAGCTTAGCACATTTCATTCATATCTTATCCTCCCCATTTTCTCTCATACCCAAGATTTCCACGTGAATTTCTTGTGGGCCCCACCTCCATTTATGAGAAGGTGATGTGGGCCATGAATGTGGATATTGGATTGGATCTGAATATATATGGTCCAGATCCGATCCAAATCTGATTTCCGACTCCTTCGTGGTATGTTCGAAACGAACAATTTATGCGGGGCCTGACAGCATCAGTACTCCGTCTTGCGTTGGGTCTTCGCCAACATTGTCGTCCGCTCCTATTTTCACCTTCCGGAGATCATTACGAATGATTTGTTGGTAACAAGGTCTTGGATGTTTGAGATTCTGGGGATGAATCTAATACGACCGAGCTTGACATGTGCTCCGGTTTTGGGCTCTCTTTCGCTCTTCTGGTCCTGCTTTCATCAGGCCAAGTCGCTTTGTGGGGTTTCAAAACATCTTTTAAAAGGTTTTAAAACTATATTATACATATTTTAAAACATATATAGTTTAAAGCATGTGTACAGGGTTTGTCTGGAAGGCTCCTGGGTTTCCAGACTCAAAATAGCCCTTTGGGGTAGCTTTTACAAAACCAGGTATATTTGAGGAAAATCGTGGGATTTTGGGGTGTTTACAACCATGCACACAACTTGAATGAAAACCCCAAATTAAATTGCAATATGGCCCTTATTAGGGTCTTGGGAGTAAGAGCGAAAGCTCAATGTGTGTGAGTGTAGAATTGAAAGACAACACCCACAACTTGAATCAAAACCCACGCAGCTGAACTTATATAATAAAATTATATCTTAGGGGCTGTCAAGGCCCGTGTGTGTGCAAAAAGGTGTGCAACTAAGAGTGAAAAGGCTAAGTGCACGTGGGTGCTTGTGTGTCAAACGAAGTTATTACATCTTGGGGGGAGACTACGCTCCATTATTACAACCCCATGTCAAAATTTAATTGAATATAAAGCAAGTTCATATAATGGACCGAGTTTAGGCACTTACATGTAGCTGGTCCATGTTCAAGTTGCATGGACGTGGCCTTGTGATCCGCCTTGGGCAGCCAAGAGGAGTCCTTTAGATGGATGGTTGCGGCTGGTAGGAGTGTTGGCTGGTTGGTGTTGAGGTGCTGTAGGGAAGGTAGGTTGAGCTAAGGTGTGGTGCTAGGAGTTGGGATGGGTTTTTGGGGACAGGTAGGTCTCGGCTGGAAGCTAAGGTGTGGTGTTAAGTGGAGTTAGTGGCTGGGAAGGAGGCAGCAGGTGGATGGGAGTGCTCGGCTGGGTGGATGGAAGGAGGGCAAGTGGATGGGAGTGCTCGGCTGGGAGCTAAGGTATGGTGCTAGGAGTTGGGCTGGGAATGATAGAGGTGCTGGCTAAGTGGAGTCGAAGTGAGGCATGGTGCAGGTCGGCTGGGTGGAAGGGAGAGTGGTACTAACCTTGAAAGAAGCGGTAGGTGGATGGTAGTGCTCGGCTAGAAGAGGATGGAAGGAGTGGCAGTTGGGAAGGTGGCAGCAGGTGGATGGAGCGGTGCTGTCCTGGCCAAACGTGAGATGTGAGTGGCTGGGAGTCCTGGCCGAATGGGAGAGTGAAGGGGGATCTGCTGGTCCTGTTCGAATGGTGGAGGAAGAGAGGGATGGCGAGAGATGTGAGCTGACCGAGTCCCAAGGGTGAAGGGAGCATGAAGAGCCTAGAGAGCTGGCCGGGTCCCAAGAGCATGGAGAGAGGGAACCCGTAGGTGGAAGGGTGGGATTTATATAGGCTGGGATTGGGAGCTAGGTCAGTTGGGCCAGATATTTGTTTTGGTGGGTTGGGATATGGTGGGCTAGATCTTTTCATTTAGGTGGGCTGGGACATGGTTTGGGGTAGGTCAGTTAGGTGGGCTGGGACATGGTGGTTAGGGACTTGTAGACACGGAAAATTCCCACTTCTGGTTCTTAGGCCCAAAGTGAACCTTTTCGTGTGTCTAAGTCATTTTTATAACAAAAGGGTGTGCCAGCTAGCTTACTCAAGCTAGCGAAGAAAGTTTTGAAATCTGACTCTATCGGGGCGATTGTGAGCAAGTGAGCTCTTTTCGTCGCAGACCTTCTTGCACCGATGTGCAAGGGTCGGTCTCTACGCTTGGCAAAGTCTTTAAATCAAACCTCTTTTGAAAAATACCCGAAGTGTTTGGGCTTTGTTTGTACGATTACAAGTTTTATTACACGTGGGATTTGCACGTGCGTATGTCTTTCTTTTTATGCTTTTTAGGGCCAACTAGGTGTGTGCATAAGTATAAACACCCCAAAATCCCACGAATTCCTCGAAACAACCTGGTTTTGTAAAAGCAGCCCCAAAGGGCTATTTTGAGTCTGGAAACCCAAGAGCCTTCCAGGCAACCCTGTACATATGTTTTGAACTTTATATTTCAAAAATATATGATATGGCTTTAAAAACCTTTTTAAAACATGTTTTGAAACCCCGAAGTAGCTGAGCCTGATCAAGACAAGACCAGAAGAGCCAAAGAGAGATCGAAACCGGAGCACATGTCAAGCCCGGCACAGCAACTCTCATATCAAATCCACCCCCCCAGGATCTCGAACGTCCAAGACCCTGTTATCATCAAAACATCATTTGAAGTCATCTCCGGAAGGCGAAAACAGAAGCGAACGATCATGTTGGCGAAGACCCAACGCAGACGAAGTACTGATGCTGTCAGACCCCGCACAAACTGTTCGTTTCGAACACAGCCTGAAGGAGTCAGAGTTCAGTTTGGATCGAATCTGGACCATATATATCCAGATCCCAATCCAAACCCATGTATGGACTTGGATTTGGATTTGGATCCAGAGATCCAATCCAATATCCATATCCATGGCCCACATCACCTTCTCATAAATGGAGGTGGGGCCCACTTGAATTTCACGTGGGATTATGGGCATGAGAGAGAGTGGGGGAGGATAAGATCAAAGAGTGTTGTAATTAAGCTTGACTTGTGTGTCAAGTTTGGGGTTAATCATGTGGGTTAGCCTAATTAAGTGGGTTTAAGCTTGTAATTAGCCAAAACCTAACCTAGGGCTGCACCAACATGATGTGGTTAAGGTCCATGGGTCATGCAAAGGGAGCTCCTTCACCTAATCCTAACCAAAAACACCTAATCTTAGCCTTCGACCCTAATCCGGTCCTAATCCTAGCCTAATCACCTAACCCACTTCCCTAATCCCGGCCTAATCCCAACCTAATCACCTAACCCACTTCCCTAATCCTTCCCTAAACCTAGGTTAATTTCCCTAAACCTAACCTAATCCTAGCCTAATCCCCTAACCCACCTCACTAAACCTCACCCCAAAACCAACCCACCTAGCTAAACCCTAAACCACCCCATCTAAACCTAGCACACAATCTACCCAAAACCCCTTGTATTTAAAATATCTGGCCCTATCCTAATACCAGCACACCTTACTACCTTACTACCACCCCTAGACCACCTAACCACTACCCCAAAACCAGCCCCACCACCCTTCACAAAAGCTATAAACCCCCCTCCTAGTGGGCGGGTTTTTCAGCTTTTGGGTCCTCCATTTCCAGCCGACCTTCCATCAACTCTCTCACCCACCCTTTCCAGCCCAGCCGGCTCTTCCACCTGCACCACCAGCCACCACCGTGTTCCACCTGCACCACACCCCAACCGCCCGTCGCCATCCTCTTCATCCGGCCGAACCAGCCACTCCACTACACCCGGCTGCTCCTCAACCAACCGCCGCCTCCCATCACCGCCGGTTAGTACCCCATACTCTACCTCACCTCTTCTCCACTCCCCCTCCACTCTCAACCACCTGCACCAACACCATCTTCCCCTAACACCAGCCATTCATCGCCCCACTCCCATTCGGCCAGGCCTCAACCACCCTAACTACTCGCCACTATCTAGACACCCTAACTACACCCGGCCATTCCACCCAACTCCCTAAGGCCTCCCCATATTACCTCACCACACCCACCACCACCTTACCCCATACCCTAGCTAGCTTCCTTCCCATCCTCCACTGATAGCCACCCTAGCAAACCACCACCGCCGAGCCTCCCCTAGTCGGCCACCCCAACCGACTGTCACCTACCCCTTCGGCCAACCACCCGCCAGCCATATTCTTCCCTTAGGTACTCCCTTAGACACTCCCTTAAGATCCCCTTAGTGCCATACTCCCTAACACTATACCCGCCCTCATTGACCCTACTTAGGCACTTTAGCCCAACACACAAAACCAGCCCCTCTCAAGCAGCCGGCCATCTTCAAGGCACCTCTCCCGCACCCCATTCGCAGCCGGCCAGCAGTCCCTCTTGCCGTTCAACTCTGCGGAGTTCCCTCTTGTAGCCCAAGGCGAAGCCAAGCCCACGCTCAAGCAAGGCATCTTCAGACCAGCTATTAGTAAGTGCCTAACTCGGTCCTTAGTTGTATACTTGCTTAAAATTCAATTCGATACGGGGTTGTAATAACGGAGCATAGTCTCCCCCCGCTTGTAATAATGTGGCTTGGCACACCCACACACGTGCACTCTCTTAGTCGTGCACGATTTTGAACACACATGGGCCTAATCAGCCCCTAGTATATAAATATATATATATTTCAACTTACGTGGGTTTTTGCTTAAGTTGGGTGTGTTGTCTTTCAATTCAAGCACTCACACACATTGAGCCTTCGCTCTTATTTGAAAGACCCAAGTAAGGGCCGTGCTATACTATTTGGGTTTTCATTTCATGTCTCGTGTGTAAGTCTTTCAATTCAGGCACTCACACACATTGAGCCTTCGCTCTTATTTGAAAGACCCAAGTAAGATCCGTGCTATACTATTTGGGTTTTCATTTCATGTTGTGTGTGTAAGTCTTTCAATTCAAGCACTCACACACATTGAGCCTTCGCTCTTATTTGAAAGACCCAAGTAAGGGCCGTGTTATACTATTTGGGTTTAATTTCATGTTGTGTGCGTAGTACTTCAATTCAAGCACTCACACACATTGAGCTTTCGCTCTTATTCCCAAGATCTTAATCAAGGCCATACTACAAGTTATATTTGGGTTTTATTTCATGTCGTGTGTGTAAGTCTTTCAATTCAAGCACGCACCCACATTGAGCCTTCGCTCTTATTTGCAACACCCAAGTAAGGGCACGTATATACCTGTAGACACCGAAAATTTTCACTTTACGGGTTCTTAGGCCTGAAATGAACCTTTTCGCAATCTACTTCGCTTTATGGGCGTGCCAGCTAGTTTACTTTAACTAGCAAAGTATGTTTTGAAAATAATCTGACTTTTGAAAGGAGATTGTAGGCAAGCGGGATTTTTACGTCGCAGGCCTTCTTGCACCGATGCGCAAGGGTCAGTCTGTACGCTTAGAGACTTCGTTTTGAAACAAGTTTAACTCAAAATATGTTTTGAATGAAGAAGTGTTTTAAAACCTTTTGAAAACCATGAATTTGGGCGATTTTGATTTTGTAAGGGTTGGACGACCCTAAGTCTTTCAAATTTTAATCTACTTAGGCACGGTGTGCATGTGTCAAAATAGCCTAAGTCTTTGGCGTGTTTGCACGATTGATTCGGGTTGTTTTTGTATGATTTTCAGATTTTAGATCACGTGGATTTGCACGTGCCTAAGTCTTCCTTTTTATCCCGTTTTGGGCCACCTAGGTGTGTGTTATGAACACTCCACTAAGATGTGGCAATTTTGAGCGGGAGTACGGGGTTTCCTTCGATGCAATATGCGTCCTACCTCGTGGTATGGCATAGATGCAATGCAAACTCATGCTACTCAAAAGGGAAAACCCGAATGTAAAGACAATGCCGAAGGGAAATAACCGAAGGGAAATGACTTGTAATGTAAATGCCGAAGGGAGATATGTATATAAGGTATGTATATGGGCCCTTACTTGGGTCTTGCAAATAAGAGCGAAGGCTCAATGTGGGTGTGTGCTTGAATTGAAAGACTTACACACACGACATGAAATAAAACCCAAATATAACTTGCAATATGGCCTTGATTAAGGTCTTGGGAATAAGAGCGAAAGCTCAATGTGTGTGAGTGCTTGAATTGAAGTACTACGCACACAACATGAAATTAAACCCAAATAGTATAACACGGCCCTTACTTGGGTCTTTCAAATAAGAGCGAAGGCTCAATGTGGGTGTGTGCTTGAATTGAAAGACTACACACACGACATTGTAAACACCCCGAAATTCCACGAATTTCTCAAATCTATCTGGTTTTGTAAAAGCAGCCCCAAAGGGCCATTTTGGGTCTGGAAACCCAAGAGCCTTCCAGACAATCCTGTACATATGTTTTGAACTCTGTATTTCGAAAACATACAATATGGCTTTTAAAACCTTTGTAAAACATGTTTTGGAACCCCGAAGCAGCTTGGCCTAATCCAGACAGGACCAAGAGAGCTAAGGAGAGCCCGGAATCGGAGCACCTGTCGAGCCCGGCACTGCAACTCTTGTATCAAATCCACACTCCCAGGATCTCGAATGTCCAAGACCCTGTTATCATCGAAACCTTGTTTGAAGTCATCTCCGGAAGGCGAAAATAGAGGCGGACGATCATGTTGGCGAAGACCCAACGCAGACGGAGCACTGATGCTGTCAAGCCCCGCACAAACCGTTTGTTTTGAACACAGCTCGAAGGAGTCAGAGTTCAGTTTGGATCGGATCTGGACCATATATATCCAGATCCCAATCCAAACCCATGTATGGACTTGGATTTGGATTTGGATTAAAAAATCCAATCCAATATCCATATCCATGGCCCACATCACCTTCTCATAAATGGAGGTGGGGCCCACTTGAATTTCACGTGGGATTATGGGCATGAGAGAGAGTGGGGGGTGGATAAGATCAAGTGTGGTTGTAATTAAGCTTGACTTGTGTGTCAAGTTTGGGGTTAATCATGTGGGTTAGCCTAATTGAGTGGGTTTAAGCTTGTAATTAGCCAAAACCTAACCTAGGGCTGCACCAACATGGTGTGGTTAAAGTCTATGGGCCATGAAAAGGGAGCTCCTTCACCTAAACCAAACCCAAAATACCTAATCCTAGCCTTCCACCCTAATCCGCCCCTAATCTGAACCTAATCACCTAACCTACTTCCCTAATCCCAGCCTAATCCCAACCTAATCACCTAACCCACTTCCCTAATCCTTCCCTAAACCTAGGTTAGTTTCCCTAAACCTAGCCTAATCCTAGCCTAATCACCTAACCTAGCTCACTAAACCTCACCCTAGAACCCACCCACCTAACCAAACCCTAAACCCCTAAACCACCCCTAGCCCACAACCTGCCCAAAGCACTTGTATTTAAAATATCTGGCCCTCCCCTTTCCAGCCCACCTTATCATCATACCACCCTACCTAAACCACCTAACCACTACCCCAAACCCAGCCCTAACCGACCTAACCAAGCCCTATATAAACCCCCCTCTTGGGGGCGGGTTTTCCCATCTAGAAGCCCACCCATTTCCCAGTCGGGTCCTCCACTTCCCCAAGCTCAGCCGCCTGCTCCACCTGCTCCACATCCCACCACCACCTGCTCCACATCCCACCACCACTTGCTCCACATCCCGCCACCACCTGCATCACTTCCCCAGCCCAGCCGAACGCCACCACCTGCACCACTTCCTTCCAGCCGAGCGCCACCCTCTCTTCACTCGGTAAGTGCCCTACCTTCCACCTTACTCCCTCTTCACTCCCTCTCCATTCTCAACCACCTAATCCACTCCCATATCACCCTAACACCGGCCCTTCCACTTGCTGCCACTAGCCCCACTCAGCCGAACCCATAGCATCCTAACTACCTGCCACCACCTAGACCTTCTAGCTCCACTCGGCCACCCTAACAACCCGCCAACCTTAAGTGTCCCATTCGATCTTCCCTTGAACATCCCTTAGTGCCATACTCCCCCAACACTACACTCCCCCTAGTGACCTTACCTAGCCCCTTTAATCCCACACGTCAAGGCGACACCCTTGCTAGCAGCCAACCACCTTCAAGGCACCCGACCAGCACCCCTTGTCGTTCAACCTTGCGGAGCTCCCTTTTGCAGCCCAAGGTGAAGGCCAAGCCCACGCTTAAGCAAGGCATCTTCGGACCAGCTATTAGTAAGTGCCTAACCCGGTCTTTAGTTGTATACTTGCTTGAGATTCAATTCGATACGGGGTTGTAATAATGGAGCATAGTCTCCCCCCGCTTGTAATAACGTGGCTTGGCACACCCACACACGTGCACTCTCTTAGTTGTGCACGATTTTGAACACACACCTGCCTAATCAGCCCCTAATACATAAATATATATATATACTTTGATTTTGTAGGGTTTTGCTTAAGTTGGGTGCGTTGTCTTTCAATTCAAACACTCTCACACACATTGAGCCTTCGCTCTTATTTGAAAGACCCAAGTAAGGGCCGACCTATACTATTTGGGTTTCATTTCATGTCGTGTGTGTAAGTCTTTCAATTCAAGCACTCTCACACACATTGAGCTTTCGCTCTTATTTGAAAGACCCAAGTAAGGGCCGACCTATACTATTTGGGTTTCATTTCATGTCGTGTGTGTAAGTCTTTCAATTCAAGCACTCTCACACACATTGAGCTTTTGCTCTTGCTCCCAAGACCTTAGTCAAGGCCTATTGCAGTTATATTTGGGTTTAATTTCATGTTGTGTGCGTAGTCTTTCAATTCAAGCACTCTCACACACATTGAGCTTTCGCTCTTACTCCCAAGACCTTAGTCAAGGCCTATTGCAGTTATATTTGGGTTTAATTTCATGTTGTGTGCGTAGTACTTCAATTCAAGCACTCTCACACACATTGAGCTTTCACTCTTACTCCCAAGACCTTAGTCAAGGCCATACTGTAATTTATATTTGGGTTTAATTTCATGTTGTGTGTGTAAGTCTTTCAATTCAAGCACGCACCCACATTGAGCCTTCGCTCTTATTTTGCAAGGCCCGAGTAAGGGCCCATATACCTACTCTATATACATATCCCCCTTCGGCATTTACTTTACAAGTCATTTCCGTTCTGTTATTTCCCTTCGGTTATTTCCCTTCAGTATTGTCTTTACATTCGGGTTTTCCCTTTGGAGTAGCGTGAGTTAGCATTGCATCTACGCCATACCACGAGGTAGGACGCATATTGCATCAAAGCAAGCCCCGCTCAAATTCGCCCATGTAGTGGAGTGTTCATAACACACAAACTAGGTGGCCCATAAAGGGATAAAAGGAAAGACTTAGGCACGTGCAAATCCACGCGATCTAAAATTTGCAATCACATCTAAAAGACCCGAATTAGACACCTCGAACCGCTTCGTAAGCTTTCTATCCCAAAAACTCGATTTTTGCAAAGCGTACAGACTGACCCTTGCGCATCGGTGCAAGAAAGTCTGCGGCGACAAGAGCTCACTTGCTCACAGTCACCATGTTAGAAGTCAGTTTAGAATATATCTTCGCTAGCTTAGGTAAGCTAGCTGGCACGCCCTGTTTACACAAATAGGCCTTAGACGCACGAGAGGATCCGCTCCAAGCCCCGAAAAGGTGAGAGGCGGGGATTTTTTCGCGCGTCTACAGAGATTGGCACGCCCGGTGGGATGTGAGCCTTTCAAAAGTCGAGTTTTAAGTTAGGAACTTACAAAAATTTTCAAAGAGGTGTCATTTTTAACTTGTTTTCTTTGCTTGTACTTAGGACATTTTGAAAAAGCTTGAAAAGCATGTCAAAATCCAATCGAGGTGAAGTGTCGAGCCAAGGCTCATGTGCATCAAGTTCTCACTCTAGGAGGATTTTCAAAAACAAAATAAAACTAGATGAGATCGAGGACTTGAGAAGGGAGTTTGAGGCCAAAATCGATGCTCTCAGCCAAGAGGTTGAAGTAGGCGATTCATGTTCATCAAACGGTGAACAAAGGCCTAAGAAAAAAACTGAAAAATCTCGCAAGCACAAAGAGGCCTCCGTAATGGAAGGCAACCAATACCACAAGTCCTTCACACAAAAGGACCGTAAAGCCCTATAGTAGTTGCTGAAAGGGCAGAATAAAGAGAAAAGAAACTACGTCCTGTCTGATTTCCTTCCTATGGATTACGAAACAGACAGTGACGATGAAATACCAAACTTCCATCAGTATGATGGCATGGGAGACCCTAGGTCTCACTTGCAGCTTTTCTCACGTCGAGCCCATAAGAAGAAAAAGGACTCGATGAAATGGGTGTATTGGTTTCCTTTATCCCTTAAAGGCACAGCTGCCAAATGGCTGGCTTCCTACGACTTAAGCCAGTTCGCTACTTTTGAAGAGTTAGCGAACTGCTTCATGCAAAGATTTGCACACAACGTAGAAGTCACGCCGACTCTGAATACCTTAAGGGATATAAAGCAAGGCATGAATGAAGACGTACAAGCCTTCATTATAAGATGGAGGTCACTTTTGGGCCAAGTGCGAGAGCCCATATCCGAAGGATGCGCAGTAATGCTCATCCTGGATAACTTTAAAAGCGAGTTAAAAACCCTTCTCTCGCTCCATGAGATCTCAACTTTCCATAAGTTGATCAAAAGGGATATACGATCACTTGTGGAAAGGAAGTGCTGTTCCAAAAACCCGCTTGGAAAAGCCCATCGCATACGGGCTACCCACGACGGACAAAGGGGCAAAGCCCCATAAAATCGCCAATGTCTGGGTGGATCCAGGCATGGCAGGCACTTCCAAAAATTTTGAAAAGTTAGAAAATAAGAGGGAGCGAAACTTTCAAAAACCGGTTGAAAAGCGGGAGTACACTCCGCTGGGGCAACCTGTGTCGGAGGTCCTAGACCTCCTACTTGCCCAGGGCATGATAGAACTCCTTGAAATCCCCGAAGGAGTCACTTCCAAAGGGGGGTATTTAAACCAATTTTGTAAGTATCATCGGCTCAAAGGCCATGATACCAAACGCTGCTTCTCCCTCTTAAATAAAATTGAGAACTTGATAGCAGAAGGCCGGCTCCAGGTCACTGCGGAACCTGAGCCACCTCAAGCTATCTTCAAGGAACCCTTTCCCAAACACGCCAGTGGCAGTGGGAAAGGAAAGGAGGTATGTACCCTCACCATTTCCAAGGAACTAGCGCAAAAACCAAAGTCTGGTCGACCTACTTGTGCACCCATTCTTGTACTATACAAGAAGCCCGCCCAAGTCGTCATTCGGGGACCACTAAAAGTGGAGTCCCCGATAAAACCAGTTTTGAAAATCCAAGGTTCTCCTCAGCTCATCCTTAGAGCCAAATTTAGCGTGAACCCTAGGCTGGTCGTGGGGGAAGTCACTAGATCCGGGAGGATCTATCAACCCCCGCACCTTCAAGGTGCTCAAAAGGTGGTCAGTGTGCCTGGCCCCTCAAAAGCATGTATCCCTAGTGTTCTGCTAAAAGCAGATAAGGACAAAGTCATCCTAAATCCTTATGACTTCGAAAACCACCTTTCAAAGATTCCTATTCACATGTCTATCCTAGAGCTTATAAAAACCTCGCCTAGGCATAGACTTGTATTAGAGAAAATTCTAGAAAGGGCCAAGGTTGATTCGAACATAAGTCCGGAATCCTTGTCTGCCCAAGTGGCTTTATTAGGAGCAAAATCGCCCATCACTTTCTCGGAAGATGATGTAGATAGACCCTACGAAACCCATAACCAGGCCCTGCATATCGAGGTGGTTCTAAACAACCACTCTCTGGACAGGTGCCTAGTCGATGGTGGAGGAGGGCTCAACATCCTTCCACTTCATGTGGCGTACAAAATCGGAGTCACCTTGACTTCAGTGAACCCAAGCCCCATCGTTATCACTGGATACGATGGGAATGCGTCTAGACCTTTAGGATGCATCGAACTCCCAATGGAAACGGGAGGGATCAAACACACGGGGGTGTTCCATGTCTTGGACATCCACCTCCATTATAACCTGTTGCTGGGAAGGCCCTGGATACACAGTTTGTGCGCTGTGCCATCCACCTTCCACAGGTGTGTCAAGATCCCTTTTAGGGACCAGGTCGTAGTGATCCTAGGTGAGAGTCACCCACAGCTTTAGGGGATCATAAACTCCCCTTGTTTATCAAGCTCCCAGGCCCATGAGGCTAACCTAGGGCAAATTATGGTTAAGCCACCTTGGCTCGTGTTAAACAACCCTAGGAAGGTTGTATATGTGAAGGAGCCGCCCAAAGTAGCCCCCCTCCCGACTCTAACCCTTCTAGGATGACTCAAGCATTCCCTATTTCCAAAACCCTTAGACAAGAGGCCATATGAGCACAATATGGATGATAGCATGTTCCAGGACCACGACTTATATAAAACTTTTTCAAAAAACAAAAAGTCGTGGAATATGTTGTTAAACATGGGCTACACGCCTTACAAAAGTCTAGGGGCACAGAACCAGGGTCTCCTAGAGCCCATCCTTCCTAGGGCCAATCCAAACCGATACGGGATCGGCTATACTCCCCGAATAGCGCCGGAGCCACCCCCTGTGACCACCTGGGTCAAGGGTGCCCCGGAACCTGCCTTAGAAGAGACTTACGATTTAGATCTCCTATTCCGAGTCTAACCCGTAGTGTTTTCCCTTTGTAGGTATGACGGAAGATCCCTTTTCTAAAAATACAAAAACATTTGAAAAGCTTAAAATCAAAAAAATTGAAAAACAAGAAAAACCAAAAACAATGGAAAAACGAAAACTCGAAAATAGAGTGCTTTGTATAGTTCCCAAGGTTCTTGTTTTACAAAAACCCAAAAAAATCGAAAATTTGGAAAATACCAAAAAGATTTTGTACATAGCTGCTCCTGGTAGGACTTTGGCAAAAGAAAAGGATTTCGAAAGAAACGTCGTCTGCATAGCCAGACCAAAAATTTCGAAATCACTTGAAAATCCAAGTACAAAACTAGGTCATTTTGAAAACCACACATCAAATTCCCTCGAGTCTATAGCCCACGAGAATGATCAAAGCCTAGAAGTGGATCCCCTTGAGGAATATCCCACTTCTGAGCTCCCAGAATTTCATAAGATTATCGATTTTGAAAAACCTTCCCAATCAGTAGGAGGAGATTTCATAGAGGTGAACCTAGGGGATGACTCCAATCCCAAAACCATCAAAATAGGCGCATGCTTGCATGAAACAGAAAGGTTAGCATTCATTGCATTTCTACGAACCTATTTAGATGTGTTTGCATGGACATATGAAGACATGCCGAGCATAGATCCCAGCATTGTCGAACATCGTCTTCCCTTAGATGCAGGTGTAAAACCCATAAAGCAGAAGCTTAGGAAAATACACCTGAATGTGCACACGCAAGTCAAAGAGGGTTTAGAAGATCTACTAAAAGCCAGATTTATAAACCCATTGCGTATTCTGATTGGTTATCAAATATCGTTGTAGTTCGAAAAACCAATGGGAAAATTCGAATATGCATCGATTTCAGAAACCTGAATAAAGCCACTCCAAAGGATAATTATCCTTTACCAAACATAGATTTGATAGTCGATAGTACTGCAAATCATGAAATGTTTTCATTCATGGATGGCTATTCAGGCTATAATCAAATCAAAATAAGCCCACGAGATCAGGGTAAGACCGCCTTCACAACCCCATGGGGCACGTAATGCTATACAGTCATGCCCTTTGGTTTGAAAAATGCTGGCGCAACATACCAACGAGCCATGACCACGATCTTCCATGATCAGATTCATGAGCTTGTAGAAGTGTATGTAGATGATCTCTTGGCGAAATCCAAAACCCGATGCACCCATATCGAATGTTTACAAAAGATTTTCGAAAGGCTTAGGCTTTACAAAGTAAAGCTAAACCCTCAAAAATGTGTGTTCAGAGTAGAATCAGGGAAGCTTCTAGGCTTTATGGTGAGCCATCATAGACATGGCTCCACCCTCCAATCTCACCCAAATCCGTAGCCTCCAGGATCGGTTACAATCTGTTTGCCGATTCATATCGAATCTGGCCACTAGATGCGAACCCTTCAACAAACTGTTGAGGAAGGGCACGAAATTCTTATGGGATGACGAATACCAGAAATCCTTCGAGAGACTTGTAAACACCCGGAAATCCCACGAATTTCTTAAACAAACCTGGTTTTGTACAAGCAGCCCCAAAGGGCTATTTTGAGTCTGGAAACCCAGGAGCCTTCCAGACAACCCTGTATATATGTTTTAAACTTCATATTTCAAAAATATATAATATGGCTTTTGAAAACCTTTTAAAACACATTTTTGAAACCCCAAAGCAGCTTGGCCTAATCAAGACAGCACCAGGAAAGCTAAGAAGAGCACGGAACCGGAGCACATGTCAAGCCCGGTACAGCAACTCTCGTATCAAATCCATACCCCCAGGATCTCGAATGTCCAAGACCCTGTTATTATCAAAATGTCATTTGAAGTCATCTCCGGAAGGTAGAAACGGAGGCGGACGATCATGTTGGCGAAGACCCAACGCAGACGGAGTGCTGATGCTGTCAGACCCTGCACAAATCGTTCGTTTCGAACACAGCTCGAAGGAGTCAGAGTTCAGTTTGGATTGGATATGGACCATATATATCTAGATCCCAATCCAAACCCATGTATGGACTTGGATTTGGATTTGGATTCAAAAATTCAATCCAATATCCATATCCATGGCCCACATCACCTTCTCATAAATGGAGGTGGGGCCCACTTGAATTTCACGTGGGATCATGGGCATGAGAGAGAGTGGGGGTGGATAAGATCAAGAGTGTTGTAATTAAGCTTGACTTGTGTGTCAAGTTTGGGGTTAATCATGTGGGTTAGCCTAATTGAGTGGGTTTAAGCTTGTAATTAGCCAAAACCTAACCTAGGGCTGCACCAACATGAGGTGGTTAAGGTCTATGGGCCATGCAAAGGGAGCTCCTTCACCTAAACCTAACCCAAAATACCTAATCCTAGCCTTCCACCCTAATCCGCCCCTAATCTAAGCCTAATCACCTAACCCACTTCCCTAATCCCGGCCTAATCCCAACCTAATCACCTAACCCACTTCCCTAATCCTTCCCTAAACCTAGGTTAATTTCCCTAAACCTAGCCTAATCCTAGCCTAATCACCTAACCTAGCTCACTAAACCTCACCCTAGAACCCAACCACCTAACCAAACCCTAAACCCCTAAACCACCCATAGCCCACAATCTACCCAAACCACTAGTATTTAAAATATCTGGCCCTACCCTTTCCAGCCCACCTTATCTTCATACCACCCTACCTAAACCACCTAAGCACTACCCCAAACCCAGCCCTAACCGACCTACCCATCCCTATATAAACCCCCCCCCCTTGGGGGCGGGTTTTCCAAGCTAGAACCCCTCACCCATCCTAGCCGGGTCCTCTCCTTCCCCCAAGTCCAGCCGAATCCTCCACTTCCCCACCTGCTCCACCTGCTCCACCTGCTCCGCCTGCACCACCACCTACTCTCCATCCCACCACCAATTGCACCGCCATCTCCACCACCTCCCGGCCGAACATCACCACCTGCCCAACTCCCTTCCAGCCGAGCGCCACCTTCTCTTCACTCGGTAAGTGCCCTGCCTTCCACCTTACTCCCTCTTCACTCCCTCTCCATTCTCAACCAACCAATCCACTCCCAGCCCCCTGCACCATTCCCAGCCACCCACCATACCACCACATTACCCTAATATCAGCCACTAGCCGCCGCCACTCCCAATCGGCCAAGCCTTAGTCACCCTAACTACCCGCCACTACCTAACTACCCTAGCTACACCCTGCCACCCTATTAGACTTCCTAAGACCTGCCCATAGCACTCCCTTACACCCACTACCCCCACTACCACCTAGGCCCATCACCTAGCTAGCTTCCTTTCCATACTCCACCCATAGCTATCCTAGCAGCCCGCCACCACCACATTCCCCTAGTCGGTCACTCCAACCGACTGTCCCTTCCATTCGGCCAGCCATCTCTTTTCCCCTAGGTGTCCCATTCGATCTTCCCTTAGGCTCCCCTTAGGGCCATACTCCCTAACACTGTATCCTCTCCTAGTGACCCTATATACTCACCTTGCCCAACCCCTTTAATCCCCCACATCAAGGCGACACCCTTGCTTGCAGCCGGCCACCTTCAAAGCACCCGGCCAGCACCCCTTGTCGCTCAACCTCGCGGAGCTCCCGTTTGCAGCCCAAGGCGAAGGCCAAGCCCACGCTCAAGCAAGGCCTCTACGGACCAGCTACTAGTAAGTGCCTAACTCGGTCTTTAGTTGTATACTTGCTTGAGATTTAATTCGACACGGGGTTGTAATAATGGAGCATAGTCTCCCCCCGCTTGTAATAACGTGGCTTGGCACACCCACACACGTGCACTCTCTTAGTTGTGCACGATTTTGAACACACACGGGCCTAATCAGCCCTTGATACATAAGTATATACATATACTTTCATTTTTGAAGGGTTTTGCTTAAGTTGGGTGCGTTGTCTTTCAATTCAAGCCCTCACACACATTGAGCTTTCGCTCTTATTTGAAAGACCCAAGTAAGGGCCGACCTATACTATTTGGGTTTCATTTCATGTCGTGTGTGTAAGTCTTTCAATTCAAGCACTCACACACATTGAGCTTTCGCTCTTATTTGAAAGACCCAAGTAAGGGCCGACCTATACTATTTGGGTTTTATTTCATGTCATGTGTGTAAGTCTTTCAATTCAAGCACTCTCACACACATTGAGCCTTCGCTCTTACTCCCAAGACCTTAGTAAAGGCCTTATTGCAGTTATATTTGGGTTTCATTTATGTCGTGTGCGTAGTACTTCAATTCAAGCACTCACACACATTGAGCTTTCGCTCTTATTCCCAAGACCTTAGTTAAGGCCATACTGCAATTGATATTTGGGTTTAATTTCATGTCGTGTGTGTAAGTCTTTTCAATTCAAGCACGCACCCACATTGAGCCTTCGCTCTTATTTGCAAGACCCGAGTAAGGGCACATATACATATGTAAACACCCCGAAATCCCACGAATTTCTCAAATCCATCTGGTTTTGTAAAAGCAGCCCCAAAGGGCCATTTTGAGTCTGGAAACCCAGGAGCCTTCCAGACAACCCTGTACATATGTTTTGAACTCTGTATTTTGAAAATATATAATATAGCTTTTGAAAACCTTTTAAAACATGTTTTTGAAACCCCGAGGTGACTTGGCCCGATCAAGACAGGACCAGGAGAGCTAAGAAGAGCCCGGAACCGGAGCACATGTCAAGCCCGACACAGCAACTCTTGTATCACATCCACACCCCCAGGATCTCGAACGTCCTAGACCCTGTTCTTATCAAAATATCATTTGAAGTCATCTCCGGAAGGCAGAAACGGAGGCGGACGACCATGTTGGCGAAGACCCAACGCAGACGGAGTACTGATGCTGTCAGACCCCGCACAAATCGTCCGTTTCGAACCCAGCTCGAAGGAGTCAGAGTTCAGTTTGGATTGGATCTGGACCATATATATCCAAATCCTAATCCAAACCCATATGTGGATTTGGATTTGGATTTGGATTTGGATCCAGAGATCCAATCCAATATCCATATCCATGGCCCACATCACCTTCTCATAAATGGAGGTGGGGCCCACTTGAAATTCACGTGGGATATTGGGCATGAGAGAGAGTGGGGATGGAAAATATCAAGAGTGTTGTAATTAAGCTTGACTTGTGTGTCAAGTTTGGGGTTAATCATGTGTTTTAGCCTAATTGAGTGGGTTTAAGCTTGTAATTAGCCAAAACCTAACCTAGGGCTGCACCAACATGAGGTGGTTAAGGTCTATGGGCCATGCAAAGGGAGCTCCTTCACCTAAACCTAACCCAAAACACCTAATCCAAGCCTATTCCCCTAATCCACCCCTAATCTGAGCCTAATCACCTAACCCACTTCCCTAATCCCGGCCTAATCCCAACCTAATCACCTAACCCACTTCCCTAATCCTTCCCTAAACCTAGATTAATTTCCCTAATCCTAGCCTAAACCTAGCCTAATCACCTAACCTAGCTCACTAAACCTCACCCTAAAACCCAATCACCTAACCTAGCCCTAAACCCCTAAACCAGCCCTAGCCCACAATCTACCCAAATCCCTAGTTTTCAAAATATCTGGCCCAACCCTTTCCAGCCCACCTTATCTACATACCACCCTACCTAAACCACCTAACCACTACCCCAAGCCCAGCCCTAACCGACCTACCCATCCCTATTTAAACCCCCCCCCTTGGGGGCGGGTTTTCTGATCTAGAGGCCCTCTCCAAGCCAGCCGGGTCCTATCCTTCATCTCTTTCCCCCAAGTCCAGCCGACTCCTCCACTTCCCCAGCTGCTCCACCGGCACCACCTGCACCGCCACCTTCCCTCTTCCATCCACCACCATCTCCCAGCCGAACGCCACCACCATCTCCCAGCTGGACGCCACACTTGCTCTCCATCCCATCTACACCCAGCTTCTCTTTTCCTTCCACCGCCTCTCCCCATTCGGTAAGTACCCCACACTTTACCTAGCTCCTTCTCTACTCCCTCTCCACTCCCAGCCACCCACCATACCATCACCTTACCTACACAACAGCCCCTCGCCGCCACCACTCCCACTCGTCCAAACCTTAGCCGCCCCAGCCATTTGCCACTACCTAACTCCCCCTAACTACACCCGGCCACCCTATTAGATTTCCTAAGACTTGCCCATAACACTCCCTTACACCCACTATCCCCACTATCACCTAGCCCCATCACCTAACTAGCTACCTTCCCATACTCCAACCTTAGTCATCCTAGCAGCCCGCCACCACCACATCTTCCTAGTCGGCCACTCCAACCGACTATTCCTTTCATTCGGCCAGTCATCTCCATTCCCCTAGGTGTCCCATTCGGCCTTCCCATAAACTCCCCTTTAGGTCCACCTTCCCTAAACACTCGACTCTCCTAGTGACCCTAAACACTCACTAGGCCCACCCCTTTAATCGCCCACATCAAGGCGACACCCACTTGCAACCGGCCACCTTTGAGGTGCCTATCCCGCACCCCACTTGTAGTCGGCCAGCACCTTTGTTCACCCATCCTCGCGGAGCTCCTGTTTGCAGCCCAAGGCGAAGGCCAAGTCCACGCTCAAGCAAGGCCTCTACGGACCAGCTACTCGTAAGTGCCTAAACTCGGTTTTTAGTTGTATACTTGCTTGAGATTCAATTTGATACGGGGTTGTAATAACGGAGCATAGTCTCCCCCTGCTTGTAATAACGTGGCTTGGCACACCCACACACGTGCACTCTCTTAGTCATGCACGATTTTGAACACACACGGGCCTAATCAGCCCCTAATACATAAGTATATATATATATATTTTCATTTTCGAAGGGTTTTTGCTTAAGTTGGGTGCGTTGTCTTTCAATTCAAGCACTCTCACACACATTGAGCTTTCGCTCTTATTTGAAAGACCCAAGTAAGGGCCGACCTATACTATTTGGGTTTCATTTCATGTCGTGTGAGTAAGTCTTTCAATTCAAGTACTCTCACACACATTGAGCTTTCGCTCTTATTTGAAAGACCCAAGTAAGGGCCGACCAATACTATTTGGGTTTTATTTCATGTCGTGTGAGTAAGTCTTTCAATTCAAGCACTTTCACACACATTGAGCCTTCGCTCTTACTCCCAAGACCTTAGTAAAGGCCTTATTGCAGTTATATTTGGGTTTCATTTATGTCGTGTGGGTAGTCTTTCAATTCAAGCACTCTCACACACATTGAGCCTTCGCTCTTACTCCCAAGACCTTAGTAAAGGCCTTATTGCAGTTATATTTGGGTTTCATTTATGTCGTGTGGGTAGTCTTTCAATTCAAGCACTCTCACACACATTGAGCCTTCGCTCTTACTCCCAAGACCTTAGTCAAGGCCATACTGCAATTTATATTTGGGTTTAATTTCATGTCGTGTGTGTAAGTCTTTCAATTCCAGCACGCACCCACATTGAGCCTTCGCTCTTATTTGCAAGACCCGAGTAAGGGCTCATATACATAATCTATATACATATCTCCCTTCGGTTATTTCCCTTTGGTTATTTCCCTTCGGTTATTTCCCTTCGATTATTTCCCTTCAGTTATTTCCCTTCAGTATTGTCTTTACGTTTCGGGTTTTCCCTTTGGAGTAGCGTGAGTTTGCATTGCATCTATGCCATACCACGAGGTAGGACGCATATTGCATCGAAGTAAGCCCCGCTCGAATTCGCCCATGTAGTGGAGTATTCATAACACACAAACTAGGTGGCCCGAAAAGGGATAAAAGAAAAGACTTAGGCACGTGCAAATCCACGTGATCTAAAACATGCAATCGCATCTTAAAGACCCGAAATAGACACCTCGAACCGCTTCATAGACTTTCTCTCCAAAAACTCGATTTTTGCAAAGCGTACTGACTGACCCTTGCGCATCGATGCAAGAAGGTCTGCGACGACAAGAGCTTACTTGCTCACAGTCGCCACGTTTAGAAGTCAGTGTTAAAAATATCTTCGCTAGCTTAGGTAAGCTAGCTGGCACGCCCTGTTTGCATACATAGGCCTTAGACACGCGAGAGGATCCGCTCCAAGCCCTGAAAAAGGCAGAGAGGCGGGGATTTTCGCGCGTCTACAACATACTCTATATACATATCTCCCTTCGGCATTTATATTTCAAGTCATTTCCCTTCGATTATTTCCCTTCGGTTATTTCCCTTCGGTATTGTCTTTCATTCGGGTTTTCCCTTTGGAGTAGCATGAGTTTGCATTGCATCTACGCCATACCACGAGGTAGGATGCATATTGCATCAAAGCAAGCCCCGCTCGAATTCGCCCATGTAGTGGAGTGTTCATAACACACAAACTAGGTGGCCCGAAAAGGGATAAAAGAAAAGACTTAGGCACGTGCAAATCCACGTGATCTAAAACATGCAATCGCATTTTAAAGACCCGAATTAGACACCTCAAACCGCTTCGTAGACTTTCTCTCCCAAAACTCGATTTTTGCAAAGCGTACAGGCTGACCCTTGCGCATCGGTGCAAGAAGGTCTGCGACGACAAGAGCTCACTTGCTCACAGTCGCCACATTTAGAAGTCAGTGTTAAATATATCTTTGCTAGCTTAGGTAAGCTAGCTGGCATGCCCTGTTTGCATAAAAAAGGCCTTAGACGCACGAGAGGATCCGCTCCGAGCCCTGAAAAGGTGAGAGGCGGGGATTTTTTCGCGCGTCTACAAGACTGAAGGCAACGCACCCAACTTAAACAAAACCCTTCAAAAATGAAAGTATATGTATATACTTATGTATTAGGGGCTGATTAGGCCCGTGTGTGTTCAAAATCGTGCACAACTAAGAGAGTGCACGTGTGTGGGTGTGCCAAGCCACGTTATTACAAGCGGGGGGAGACTATGCTCCGTTATTACAACCCCGTATCAAATTTAATCTCATGCAAGTATACAACTAAAGACCGAGTTAGGCACTTACTAGTAGCTGGTCCGTAGAGGCCTTGCTTGAGCGGGGGCTTGGCCTTCGCCTTGGGCTGCAAAAGGGAGCTCCGCGAGGTTGAGCAACAAGGGGTGCTGACTGGGTGCCTTGAAGGTGGCCGGCTGCTAGCAAGGGTGTCGCCTTGATGTGGGGGATTCAAGGGGCTGGGCAAGGTGAGTATATAGGGTCACTAGGAGAGGATATAGTGTTAGGGAGTATGGCCCTAAGGGGAGCCTAAGGGAAGATCGAATGGGACACCTAGGGGAAAAGAGGTGGCTGGCCGAATGGAAGGGATAGTCGGTTGGAGTGGCCGACTAGGGGAATTTGGTGGTGGCGGGCTACTAGGATGGCTAGGGGTGGAGTATGGGAAGGAAGCTAGCTAGGTGATGGGGCTAGGTGGTAGTGGGTGTAGTGGGTGTAAGGGAGTGCTATGGGCAAGTCTTAGGAAGTCGGATAGGGTGGCCGGGTGTAGCTAGGGTGGTTAGGTAGTGGCGGGTAGTTAGGGTGACTAAGGCTTGGCCGAGTGGGAGTGGTGGCGGCAAGTGGAAGGTCTGGTGTTAGGGGGATATGGGAGTGGATTAGGTGGTTGAGAATGGAGAGGGAGTGAAGAGGGAGTAAGGTGGAAGGTAGGGCACTTACCGAGTGAAGAGAGGGTGGCGCTCGGCTGGAAGGAAGTTGGGCAGGCGGTGATGTTCGGCTGGGAGGTGGTGGTGTAGGTGGCGGTGCAGGTGGTGGTGGGATGGAGAGTAGGTGGTGGTGCAGGCGGAGCAGGTGGGAAAGTGGAGGAAGGAGAGGACCCGGCTGGGCTTGGGGAAGGCTTCTAGATTGGAAACCCGCCCCCAAGGGGGGGGGGGTTATGTAGGGATGGGTAGGTCGGTTAGGGCTGGGTTTGGGGTAGTGGTTAGGTGGTTTAGGTAGGGTGGTATGAAGATAAGGTGGGCTGGAAAGGGTAGGGCCAGATATTTTAAATACTAGTGGTTTGGGTAGATTGTGGGCTAGGGGTGGTTTAGAGGTTTAGGGTTTGGTTAGGTGGTTCGGTTCTAGGGTGAGGTTTAGTGAGCTAGGTTAGGTGATTAGGCTAGGATTAGGCTAGGTTTAGGGAAATTAACCTAGATTTAGGGAAGAATTAGGGAAGTGGGTTAGGTGATTAGGTTGGGATTAGGCCGGGATTAGGGAAGTGGGTTAGGTGATTAGGCTCAGATTAGGGGCGGATTAGGGTGGAAGGCTAGGATTAGGTATTTTGGGTTAGGTTTAGGTGAAGGAGCTCCCTTTGCATGGCCCATAGACCTTAACCACCTCATGTTGGTGCAGCCCTAGGTTAGGTTTTGGCTAATTACAAGCTTAAACCCACTCAATTAGGCTAACCCACATGATTAACCCCAAACTTGACACACAAGTCAAGCTTAATTACAACACTCTTGATCTTATCCACCCCCACTCTCTCTCATGCCCATGATCCCACGTGAAATTCAAGTGGGCCCCACCTCCATTTATGAGAAGGTGATGTGAGCCATGGATATGGATATTGGATTGGATTTTTGAATCCAAATCCAAATCCAAGTCCATAGATGGGTTTGGATTGGGATCTGGATGTATATGGTCCAGATCCGATCCAAACTGAACTCTGACTCCTTCGAGCTGTGTTCGAAACGGACGGTTTGTGTGGGGTCTGACAGCATCAGCACTCCGTCTGCGTTGGGTCTTTGCCAACATGATCATCCGCCTTTGTTTCTGCCTTCCGGAGATGACTTCAAATGACATTTTGATAATAACAGGGTCTTGGACGTTCGAGATCCTGGGGTGTGAATTTGATACAAGAGTTGCTGTGCCGAGCTTGACAGGTGCTCCGGTTTCAGGCTCTTCTTAGCTCTCCTGGTCCTGTCTGGATTAGGCCAAGCTGCCTCGGGGTTTCAAAACATGTTTTAAAAAGGTTTTAAAAGCCATATTATATATTTTTGAAATACAAAGTTTAAAACATATATACAGGATTGTCTGGAAGGCTCCTGGGTTTCCAGACTCAAAATACCCTTTGGGGCTGCTTGTACAAAACCAGATGAATTTGAGAAATTCGTGGGATTTCGGGGTGTTTACAGATGCCCCTCTTTGGCCTTGTCCAAATCGATTTGGATAAGGGCAAAGATGACAAACACCCCTTTCAATGTCTCCCTAGATCTATCCACGAAGAATATGGGATCGCCCCAATTTTTTGCAAAATCTCAATTTACAAACTCTGGTAGGAGGAGATATTAAACCAAAGGGTTCTACATGGAATCTGGTCCTAAATGGGATCATGTTCATACAAGTACCATGCGTGGAATGCAAATGACATGGGTGTGGTGCCAAAAGTGGCGACCTCCCAGAGACCAGATGTGGTCGAACTCTTAGAGACTTATAAGGCCTACTGCTCCAAGTGAGCAAAATCCTATGTTGTTCGATGTTCGACTTTTCAAAAATTATTTACAAAAGCTATTTACAAAAGGGACAACTGTCTTGAGCCTCGATTCTAAGGATCTCGAGCTCTTCGTGCTTGCCCTTGTTTGAGTCTTAACACTCGCTTATCTAGCAGAGGTTTTATAAGAAAACAAGGCATATTTCAAATTCCTACGCCTTACTCGAAACGTCGAATTCTCAAACAAGATGAAATTCAAGTAAGTAAATCCTATTTTTACTTTAGGATTCCTCAAAATGAACCATGCTTTAGCTTGGGATAAGCTAGGGATGGGAAAGAGATACCACGGTCCCTTCTGAAGCGTCCCGTGGTTTGAGGCACAGAAGGCGGAAAACTGCTCTTTTTGAGTTTTTTGGCCTCTTCTTCCTTTTTTTCATCGAGGGTCTCCCTTTGGGAGTATTTTTTCTTTAATCCCTCTTTTTTATAAGAGAATCGATTTTTCTTTTAAATTCTGGTTTCTTTCTTTTGGAAAGAGACTTTGAATGGGAAATTCCCTTTTGTTTTGGGCCTTTGTTTTCCTTTTGGAAGGAGAAGAGAAGAGGGAAGGACTTATCCCAAGCCTACACTCGATCCATTCCAGATCAGCCTATTTAGAAATAGCACGTACTACTTGCAAGTATCTTGCTATGTTGAACTAGGCCTTTCTTTGTAAGAGGAAGGATTTTGAAATGTAACCACGATTTTGAAAACTCCACTCTTTCACAAGTGCGAATTCTCTTCACTAAGGGTTACACGAGTTTGCTTTTGCACCTTATTCACATGTCTCAGGGCAGTTATCCCTTAAATTTTTTGAAAAATGGAATTTAATCCAGATCCTACACATGATACTTTTTTAAGTATTGAATATTGATAGGATCTGCTAAATTCCTACCTTCTACATCGATCAACCAATACGAATTGTTCGTAGTGGTTGCTCGTACAACATAGGGTCCATCCCAGTTGGGGCGCCACTTGCCTAGGGGGTGTGGGCCACGATGATGGATAGTTTTTAAAACCAGATCCCCCACTTCAAAGTGGCGAGGTCTCATGTGTTTGCTATAATGTCGGGCTATCCTTTGCCGGTATGCACGAGCATGATCCATGGCAAGGCGTCGCCTCTTATCTAGCAAATCGAGTTCGGCCATCCTAGCATGCTGAAGCGTCCCTAGGGGGAGGTCGAGTGCTATGGATGTATGGAATGAATGCAGTTGAGTATGAATGGGAAGAATGGCGTTTGTGCCATAGACCAATTCGAATGGTGTGGCATTCGTGGGAGTCCGGATGGAAGTCCTATAAGCCCATAAGGCTTCATCCAGCTTCTCGTGCCACGTCCTACCCTTCTCTAAGGTTTTCTCAATAATACTAATGAGAGTCTTGTTTGTGGCTTCGGCTTGGCCATTGCCTTGAGGGTAGTAGGGCGAGGAGAAGTGGTGAGTTATGCCATACGTGTTGCACAACTTAACCATCCGCTCGTTCTTGAATGGGGTGCCATTATCAGACACAAGGTCTCGTGGAACCCCAAATCGAGCCAAGATATTCCTTCGGATGAAAGCCACCACATGTTGCCCCATTACATTGGTTAGGGAAATGGCTTCCACCCACTTGGAGAAATACTCTGTGGCTGCTAAAATAAATTGATGCCCATTCGAGGCCTTTGGGAATATTGGGCCTACAATGTCAAACGCCCACATGGTAAATGGCCAGGGGCTGACCACGGAATGCAATGCAGATGATGGGATATGAATGGCATGCCCATGCACTTGACATGGATGACACTTCCTAACATGATCGTGACAATCCTTTTTCAGGGTGGACCAAAAATAGCCCCCTCTAAGTATTTTCATTGCCATCATGTTGGCATTAACATGACCTCCACATTCTCCATCGTGGAACTCATGCATCACTATCCTAGCCTCCTCTAGGTCGATACACCTAAGCAGAATGCCGGTAAAACTTTTTTTGTATAAGACCCCACCCAGATTGGTGTATCGGGTCGAAATCTTACGAATGAATGCCTTATCTTTGGATGTGGCATCCTCGGTGAATCCCCCATTTTCTAAAAACTGTTTGATGTCATAAAACCAGGGTTTTTCAATAGACTCTAGGTTGTTTTGGCAAATATCCAAGTCGTGTGTGGATGGGTGGGGCGCATGCCATATTTCCAAAGATCTGGTCCCTGAAATGGGATCGACCTTCTGGGCTGAACCCAAGGAGGAGAGGGCATCGGCGATGCCATTGTCCTCTCTTCCTATGTGTGTGAGTTTACACGACTGAAAGGTTTGGACCAATCGAGTGGCCAACTCGTGATATGGAAGTAGTTTCTCATTACGTACTTGCCAAATTTTTAAAACTTGGTTTATGACAAGGAGCGAATCTCCAAAGACCTCGATGCATGATGCCCCTAGAGTTTTCGAAATCCTTAAGCCTTGTATGAGTGCTTCATACTCGGCTACGTTGTTGGAACATTCGAAATCTAAGCGGACTGCTATGGGAATCTCGCCCTTTTCAGGGGAGATTAGGATGACCCCAGCACCAGCCCCTCGTTGGTTTCGTGCCCCATCGAAGTGCATCTTCCACACTTGGTTTTCGAAAGAATTTGCCAAAATGTGGTTTTGAAAATGGTTTTGCAATATGCCTTCATCAGGCATTTCAACAAGAGTGGGATATACGTCCTCTAAGGGGAATTCAGCCATGTAATCTGCTAGGGCTTGCCCCTTAATGGAGATCTGGTGATGGTATTTCAGATCATACTCCATTAGAAGGAGTTGCCATTTGCCCAATCTACTCATGAGAATGGGTTTTTCGAACAAGTGCTTGATTGGATCAAGCTTGGACACTATCCAGATCTCATGATCTAGGAAATAGTGTCTGAATTTCTGGCAGGCCCAGAATAGGGCCAAGCACGTCTTCTCCATGGCTTGATAATTTCGCTCATAAGCCAAGAGAGTTTTCAAAATATAGTAGATGGCATACTCCTTATGGGTGTCATCCTCGTATTGAGCCAACAGGGCTCCTAAAGCATTTGCATGCACGGAGATGTATAATAAAAGCGGTTTTCCTTGCTTTGGAGGATTCAAAATGGGGGGATTAACCAAGTATGCCTTCAGTCTCTCGAAGGACTTTTGGCATTCGTCATCCCATAAGAATTTTGTGCCCTTCCTCAACAGTTTGTTGAAGGGTTCGCATCTAGTTGCCAGATTCGAAATGAATCGGTGAACGGATTGTAAGCGACCCTGGAGGCTATGGATTTGGGTGAGATTGGAGGGTGGAGCCATGTCTATGATGGCTCGACACTTAGAGGGGTCGACTTCTATTCCCCTTTGGCTCACCATAAAGCCTAGAAGCTTCCCTGATTCTACCCCGAACACACATTTTTGAGGGTTTAGCTTTACTTTGTAAAGCCTAAGCCTTTCGAAAATCTTTTGTAAACATTCGATATGGGTGCATCAGGTTTTGGATTTTGCCAAGAGATCATCTACATACACTTCTACAAGCTCATGAATTTGATCATGGAAGATTGTGGTTGTAAACACCCCAAATCTTCTATTTTTCAAAAACTCTCAAAACACCAAAAAGCTCATTTGAGCCAAAACGACGACCTGTTTTGAAATGTGAAAACAGGTACAGAAGGCAAAAGAAGACCCCAGGCCCAAAGAGGATTCAAGCCCAGAGCTTCAGAAGCCACTCCCTGATAAAAAAACAAAAGAAAGCTGAGCCCGTTTGATGAAAAGCTCAACGGAGTCCAGAACGGCGAGACGGAGTCTGGACGACAAAGTTGGGGAAAACCCAGCACCAGACGGAGGGCTGATGAAGCTAGTGCCTGCACAGATCGTTCGCCTCGAGAAGCCAAGAAGGACTGTCCGAAGAAATTTTGATTTGGATCTGGACCATATATATCCAGATCCAAATCCATGTAATGAATAGTGTTTGGATTTGGGCCAATCCAAATAGTGTTTGGGTCGATCCAAATAGTGTTTGGATTTGGATTGGATCCAAATAGTGGTTGGATTGGATCGGATTTGGATCAAAATATCCAGATCCATATCCATAAAAATGTTGGGTTTGGATCGGATACGGATCTCAAAATATCCGAGATCCAATATCCAGATCCAAATAGTGTTTGGATTTGGGTATGGATCCAAACCCCAAACCCAAACCCAAATCCAAGACCCACCTCAAATCTCTATAAATAGAGGTGAGGGGGTCCATGTAAAGGGTTCATGCAAATATTTGGGAGGAGAGAGAGGGAGTGATAGACCTAGCCATGTGGGCTCATTGGGTGAGGTGGGTTCAAGCCATGTGGGCTAAGTGGGTCTAGACCAAGGGGCTGCAACAAAGGTGGGCTGGACCAAGAGGCTGCAACCATGGAGACGTGGGCTCAAGCCATGAAGGACCTAACCCCCGACCTAGCCTAGGTTCGAACCTACCTAACCCTAACTGAACCTAACCCTAACTAAACCAACCTAACCCTAACTGAACCCTAACTAGACCTAACCTAACCCCAACCGCCTCAAACCATCCCTAACAAACCCCAACAACTTCACCCCGGCCGGCCGTGAGCAAACAGCGCCTACTGCGCGCCCCTTCTACTGCCGCGTGCCCCTGTTGCCTGCCGCGCCACGCGCCACAGCGCTCCCCGCAGCACACCGCGCCCTGCTGCCTGCCGCGCGCCCCCTCGGCTGCCTGCACGCCCCGTGCCGCAGCGCGTCCTGCGCCACAGCATGCCCCGCGCCACTGCAGCCGCGTTAGGCACCCGTCTGCTGTGCCAGGTGCCCAACAGCCGCGCCAGCCACCCGACCACCTCCCTACTGATTTGATCACCCCCCTGCTGACCTAACCTGCACCCTGGCCGTGACCTGCACCCTAGGACAGACCCTACACAGCCCCCGTCTTGGCCGAACCTTAGTTCCCCTAAGACCCTAACCATGCCCCATAGAACCTCCCTCAAAGCCACCTAGGATAACCCCCTCTTGGCTGCCCAAGGTGAACCGTGAGCCCACGTGCAAGCAAGTTGAACATGGACCAGCTATTTGTAAGTGTCTAAACTTGGTCTATTACATTAACTTGCTTTATATTCAATTAAATTTTGATACGGGGTTGTAGTAAAGGAGCTTCGTCTCCCCCCGATTGTAATAACGTGGTTTGACACACCCACACACACACGCACTTGAGCCTTTCCGCTCTTAGTCGTACACTTTTTGCACACACACGGGCCTAACAAGCCCTTAATATATAGTTATATTTATATATTTTAAGTCAAGGGGTTTTTTAATTAAGTCATGTGTGTTGTCTTTCCATTTTCCACACGCACACACATTGAGCCTTCGCTCTTACTCCCAAGACCTTAGTAAAGGCCTTATTGTAGTTATATTTGGGTTTCATTTATGTTGTGTGAGTTGTCTTTACATTCCCACACGCACACACATTGAGCCTTCGCTCTTACTCCCAAGACTTAGTCAAGGCATACTGCAATTTATATTTGGGTTTCATTTCATGTCGTGTGTGTAAGTCTTTCAATTCAAGCACGCACACACATTGAGCCTTCGCTCTTATTTACAAGACCCAAGTAAGGGCCCCTACATATACTCTATATAAAGTATTTCTTTCGGCTACGTCTTTAAGATTCGGGTTTTAAGGTTCAAGTCGTGTGCGTTGTCTTTCAATATATACACGACACACACTTACACAATTGAGCCTTTCCGCTCTTAAGATATAGCCATATTTCCCCTTTCGCTATTTACTTTACAAGTCATTTCCCTTTGGCTATTTACTTTACAAGTCATTTCCCTTCGGCATTGTCTTTTAATTTCGGGGTTTCCCTTTGGAGTTGCGTGAGTTTGCATTGCATCTACGCCATACCACAAGGTAGGACGCATATTGCATCAAAGCAAGCCCCGTACTCCCGCTCAAATTCGCCCCATGTAGTGGAGTGTTCATAACACACACCTAGGTGGCCCATAAAGGGATAAAAAGAAAGACTTAGGCACGTGCAAATCCACGTGATCTAAAATCTGAAAATCGTACAAACCCGAATCAAATCGTGCAAGACTTAGGCTATTTCGATGCACGCCCATCGTGCCTAAGTAGATTAAAATTGGAAAGACTTAGGGTCGTCCAACCCTTACAAAGTCAAAATCGCCCAAATGCATGGTTTTCAAAAGGTCTTAAAACACTTCTTCATTCAAAATATATTTTGAGTTAAACTTGTTTCAAAACGAAGTCTCTAAGCGTACAGACTGACCCTTGCGCATCGGTGCAAGAAGGTCTGCGACGTAAAAATCCCGCTTGCCTACAATCGCCTTTCAAATGTCAGATTATTTTCAAAACATACTTTGCTAGTTAAAGTAAACTAGCTGGCACGCCCATAAAGCGAAGTAGATTGCGAAAAGGTTCACTTCAGGCCTAAGAACCCATAAGTGAAAATTTTCGGTGTCTACAGATTTGGCACGCCCGGTGGGACCCGGGACTTAAGCAGACTTCAAACAAACGAGTTATACTCAAATTTTCGAAAAAAAGAGTGTTTTTTCAAAAATCGTGCATACTTAGGAAAATTGCATGAAAATGGATAGAAAGCTACAAAAATCTTCGTTGAGTAAACTAAAAGAGGTTTTCAAATCAGATAAAGCCCAAAGAGAGCTCGATGAGATTGAAAAAATATTTCAAAAGATGGATGCTTTAAGCAAGGAGCTTAAAGCCCATCGAACACATAGCAACTCTTCTAGGGCACATACAAATCGTGAATTGAAAACCGATCTCAAAGTCAACGAAGGATTGGAGATTAGAGACAAATCCCGGCAAAGGGATAAGTCATCCACTCCTACAGCTTCAAGCTTTTCAAAATCCATAGAAAAACCAAAAAAAGATTTTTCTATTTCAAAAAACCAAAAAAATCTTGAAAATTTGGAAAAAGACCAAAAAATTGAAAAACAAAATTTTGGAATTTCGAAAACTTCAAGTAAAAGTCCTAAGTCTAGGCACACACATACAGTGGGACATGAAGTCCACACCCTACAAAGAAACGAGAGTGAAAAACAGGAAGGTTTCGAAAGGAAACGCCTCGTAAAACCCCGGGGGCTCAAAATAGAGTTACTCGGGAAATCGGCCTGCTCTCACCCTAAAAAGGTAGACAAGCCACAAAGAGGTATGCCTGAAACCCATCCTTCTCAAAACTCTCTTCTTCATGTAGGGTCATCAGATGCATTGGATAACCCCTTTGCACACACAAACCCACAAACTGTGCCAAAACTTGAGGATTTTCAAGGTGCGCCAACTGTCGCGCACCATTCAAAGGAATTTCAAAAACAAAAAGAAGTTCCGAAAATGGTAGACATGGAGACCCCTAATGCATGCATCGACATCTTAGGAGCTCATAACCCTACCATAGAAAAACCCACTTCTTCGAGCCTAGTCTTGTGCCCTGGAACCAAGGCTATGGCTTTAAAACAAAATCAATCCCTAGGGGCACCACGAGTTGAACCTAGGGACCAAGTCAAAAACTTCAAGGGACCTTGCATGGCTCCCCTTGAAGTAAATTTTTCCCAAAATAGGGTATGGAACCATAAGTTTTCCATAACCCTGCTATGTCCAAAACTCCTCAAGGAACCAAGCTTGGCTTTCCTTGAGGGCAAAGTTTCCCAAACCAGGTTTGTATGGAAGCCCAAGTCTTCCATCACCCCGGAATCCAAACTCCCGATATCCAAAAGGGTATATGTCCCCAACATGGACGATTCCATGTTCCAAGATCATGATTTATACCAAAATTTTTCGAAAAGCAAAAAATCTTGGAACATGATTCTGAATATGGGATATAAACCCTACGCGGGCCTGGGAACCCGAAACCAAGGTAGGCTTGAGCCTGTCCTACCTAGAACCAATAAGGAACGATATGGACTGGGCTACAGCCCACCCATACCACCGGAGCCGCCACCTAAGACCATCTGGGTCAAGGGTGTCCTGTAGAACCTCTAAAACCGAAACCCATGTCTTAGACCTATCTGATTAGAGTCTGATTCATGAATGTTTTCTTTGAAGGTTCAATGGAAGATCCCTACTTTTGAAAAAAACAAAAAAAATTGAAAACTCTCAAAATCTCAAAAACATTTGGAAAAACGAAAATTCCAAAAAGAAATTTTGTTTCAAAAGCCTTTGGCCATGTACAAAGCCCATTTTCGAAAAATTGTACAAATGCTTCGAAAATTGTATATACTCCCTAAAACCAAGTATCCAAAAAGCTGGTCCTATCCACCCTTTTGCCTAGAGCTTTTTCAAAAATGAAAAGCTCGAGAATCACCAAAGCAAGGAGGAATAAACACCTCCAAGCTTCCTGAACTTCGCAAAAATTCTTAACTTATGGAAAATTGGGGATTTTTAGAAATAAGTTAACCCATAGTATGTGCATAAGCATCATGCATTACACTTTGAAATCATTCATATGCATCGAGTCTAGACATCATTCTAGAAATCGAATTCAGGGTTTTGCAAAATCAAAGGGGCAATAAAGTCGACCCCCTAAGTATCGAGCCTTCATAGGCATGTCTCCATATAAATCAAAACCAACACCTTCGAGGCAAATTTTAAAAGGAAATGAGAATCTTAAAAAAAAAAGGGTTACACATTTCACAAAAAACCTTTCATGGCTTTGAAAGGAAAGATTTTCTTCAACTTCTGGTTTATATGAAAACCTTGATTGTGTTAGGATAAAGAACATGAATCTCACGATGAAATATGGAGACCATGTCAAAACTAAAACCTGATGGCCATGACGATCACTTAGGGCTGGTTATGTTTCCCATCCTTGAGCAAAAAGTATCATGATCATGTTAGAAAAACCATGGAAGTGCATGGACATGAACATACCATTGTCCATCCAAAATCCCTTTGAAAAGCCATGGCCCTTCACCATATGGCCATGCGAAATTCCCATCAAGCTAGGGGCATTTTTAAACACAGCCCCTAGACACTTTCCGTGGATAAGCGAATGCATCTCCTTCATGATTTGTGAGATACATTTCATGTGCTCATCGTTGCATAAAAACATGTATTTCCATTTTAAATCACATGGAGTGCATAGCATGCAACATATCACCCCGAAGAAAGCCCAAAAGGGTGGCAAACTCGAGTAGAAATGTCCCCATGTCTTCAAAAGGGCAACAAAAATTAGAAATTTGTTGATGTTGTGGGTAGAAATTAGCAAAACCCCGAAAATGCCCGAGTATTCAAAAGGGTTTATGTTGAATTCTTTTTCAAAAAGATTTTTGAAAAAATCGAACTCCTTTGAAACTTCTTGAAAGAAGGATCGAAGTAGATTGTATAACCTGTAGACGCGCTGTAGACATGAAAATTCTCATTTCAAAGTTTATGAAACAAACTTGAAATGAAACTTTCCACCCCTACGCTTGCGCGAGCGTGCCAGCTAGTTCAAACTAGCAAATGTTTGTAAGACTTCTAAGCGATTGTGTGCAAGCGGGATCTTTTCACTCACACCTTCTTGAGCCGATGCTCAAGGGTCAGTGTTGAGCGCTTAGGAATTTCATTTTACAGCAAACATGATTCCCTTTTACATAAACAAGTGTCTTTGAAAAATTTGTTGAATCTTGTGCACTCGGATTCAATACTTGGAAAAACACAAGTTGCTGAAAACAGAGAATTCTGTTTTCAGAGCTATTTTCTAGGAGAGTTTTCAAGGCGTTACAGACTTCCAAAAATTATCAAAATTTTACCAGACAAAGCTGGTAGTGTGGAGAGACTGTATCCTTTTTCAAATCTGCATTTGGAGCAGTATTGAATCAGAAACAAATAATCTACTCAGACCACCTCACTGACTCGGAACAGCTCTGTTTCAGAAATACAGAAACTCAAAGATGAGTCTGTATCACTCTGCTCAGAACTCCGATTTTAATGATTTGGATATTGATGGAAAGCTATGGATGTTAGCTTTCAAATGCATCAAAAATCAACCAATTTGGACTCCTGTGGACAGAGATATGGGACTTTTACCCAACCTCTGTCTCAGAAAATCCGACTGTGCAAACAGTGGTGCAGAAATCTGGTCGTTCTTAATATGCTTTTATTACGTGGCTGAGCAGCCCTAAAATCTTGCCAATTTTATACAGAGTGTCCCAATGTGTGTGGAATCAGTGTGCCAAATTTCAAGACACTCGGAGTAAACATCACAAAATTAAAATTACGGAAACAGACATATGCAGAGATGCTGAAATCCGGTTTTCTGTTTTATAAATGTAATGATGCATAACCCACCCGAAATTAAAATGCAACAACCCTTAAAGCAAATTTGCTGGAATATAAATGAATGGGAAGTACTTTATAGCTTAGACATAGAGGGGGTTAGAAGTATAGAGGGTATATAGCATATAGGAAGGGAGAAGCATTAAAGCAAACACTTGGCGTGCATGTGGGTGTATAGTGTTTCATCCACGAAATTGAAATGGCAGCAAAGCTAGATTATTACAACTCGGGGGGAGATGAATCTCCATTAATACAACCCCATTTAATGAATTGAATGGAAGGGAATGAAACTTAGATTAAGTAAGAAAGGTCTTACACGAGTTTTGGATGCGAAGGACCGGATTTCAATGATGAAGCCGGTCTTCCTCTTGATGGCCTTCCTTCTTAACTCCTACAAGCTCTCACCTAGCTTCCCCTTCACTAGAAAACGTCCCTCCTTTGCTGAAATTTTCTGCACCTAGTCTAGCACACACCACCCAAGGTCTCTCTCTTCTCTCCCTTCTCTCTCTTCTCTCTCTTCTCCAAGTTATGCAAGTTATGGAACCCACCCCCCCTCTTGGGCCTTTTTATAGGCCAAGGGGGGCTGGTTCTAGTGGCTTCTTGTGGGGCGGGTTGGAGCTTTAGCTTGGTGGATTTGATCCGCTCCAAACCGGCTTCTTGTAGTTCTTCATTGAGTCGATTCGGACCAGCCCGTATGGGCTGGTATAGGTGCCATGGCTTGGTGTAGCCCTAGAGCATGCGGTTGGTTTTAAACAACCTTACAATGTGCAACATGTTTTGTTTGGGCTGATTTCTTTAAACTTTTACCCACTTGAATTCGCTTCTTTCTTTGATTCGGCTCCCACCTCTTGCTTTTGAGCTACACTTGAAATCTTCTAGAATTGAATGAGCTTGTGACCATGGCCTCGAGTCTTGGTTCCAAGTTGGCCCCATCGGACAAACTTGGATTTGATCGGTCTTGACCTTCCATTTGGATAAGTTGTTGAATTTGAACTTGATATGCTTCAATCTTCTCCACTTTTGGGAATCAATCTGATTTAACTTGATCCGTATCTTGATACACTTTATCTTCTTTCCGAGAATCGAGGCCTGGATTGGGTCTCCGCCTGCTTCGAAACTCATGGGCTATTTGGATTTAAAACCTTTATTTTGAAATAATCTCCCAAAAGGTCTAAACTTTAAAATTTGGGGATTTTGAATTTAAAGGTTCATAAAGGCTTTAAATTGGCCTTCAAAATTTAGGAGTTTTTGAAAATACTTGAAAAAAATTTCGGGTGTTTACAGATGCCCCTCTTTGGCATTAATCCAACTATGCTTGGATAATGTCAAAGAAGAAAACACCCTTTTACTCTTCTTTCCGAACCTTTCTCAAGAGCATGGATCATCTGAGTGCCTAACTTTTAAAAATAAGTAAGAGGGGATTTAGAGCCAAAGGGGACTCAATCTGCTATGACCTTGGTCCTAATATCGATCATGTACTCAATGGTTTCGAAATGCATGCATGGGCATGTATGAAGGGTGTGAGTGATATGCACACGATAATTCTTTTAGAGACTCTTAACATGCAAGGATCGAACTTGGGAGGTTTGTGAAGGTCGACTGCCCCAAGTGATCGTGGCCCTTATGTGGCTTGATGTTTTCGGGTTTTCACAGCTTTCCCAAAAGAAAGGGGAAATCCTTTTTTACTTCAATCACAAGGATTTTCAGCTTCTTGTATTTCCCTTTACTCGGGTCATAATACCTACTACTTGGTAGAGATTTTTATAGGAAAACTAGGAAACATTGCAAAACTCTCCTACTTACACAACAAAGTCTAATTCTCAAACAAAATAAGATTCAAATGAATAAATCCTATTCCTACTTTAGAATTTTCCTAGATAAAACCTTTCTCCACTAGGATAAGTCATAGGGATAGGAAAAGAATTACCACGGTCCCTTCTGAAGCGTCCCGTGGTTTAAGGCCAAGAAGAGGAAAATTTGCTCCTTTTGAGCTTTTGGCAAAAATTTTTTTTTTTCTTTTTTTCATAGAGAGCCTCCCTTTTTCTTTTTGGAGGATTTTGCTTTTTCCTCTTTCTTTTCAATCAAAGCACTCTTTTCTGCTTTGCTTTTCTTTTTCTTTTGAAGATAAAATTTTGGAGGGATATCCTCTTTTCTATTTTGCCAAATTTTCCTTTTTGGGAAGGAGAAGCGAAATGGGGAGAGACTTATCCCAATGGTTTACTCGATTCATCTAAGAACACCCTATTTTGAAATAGCATATACCATTTGGAAATATTTTGCTGTTTTGAACAAGGCTCGATTTTGTAAGATGGGGACTTTTGAAATATAGCCCATAAATTTTGAAAACTCTACCTTTCATAAGATCCTATTTCCCTTGTTTAGGGTCACACGATCCACCTTGATCCTTCTTCAAGAAGTTCAAAGGAGATCCCATTCAAAATATTTTCAAAAGAGAGTAGCCCCTATACATGATATCTTTTCAAATGTTGAGCATTTATAGGGTCTACCAAGTTCCTACCGTCAACATCAACCAACCAGTAAGCATTGTTAGTGGTGGTTCCACGCACAACATAAGGACCATCCCACTTGGGCCGCCACTTTCCAAGGGGGTGTGGGCCTCGGTGGTGAATGGTTTTTAGCACTAGGTCTCCCACTTTGAAGTGGCGGGCCTTCATGTGCTTCTTGTAGTGTCGGGCTACCCTTTGCCTATATGCATGTGCATGATCCATAGCAAGTAGCCTCTTTTCATCCAACAAGTCAAGTTCGACCATTCTAGTATGTTGTAGGGTTTCTAATGGAATATCTAATGCAAGTGATGTATGAAATGAATGAAGCTTGGTATGAATGGGGAGTATGGCACTCGTGCCATAGACCAACTCGAATGGGGTGGTATTTGTTGGGGTTCGAATGGAAGTTCTATAAGCCCACAAGGCTTCGTCGAGCTTCTCATGCCATGTCCTACCTTTTTCTATGGTTTTCTCAATGATGCTTATGAGGGTTTTGTTTGTGGCTTCGGCTTGGCCGTTGCCTTGAGGGTAGTAGGGCGATGAAAAGTGTTGAGTCATGCCATATGTGACACACAATTTTTTCATCTTCTCATTCTTGAATGGGGTGCCATTATCGGACACTAGGTCTTTTGGTACTCCAAATCGGGCCAAGATATTTCTCTTAATGAATGCCACTACATGTTGTCCTTGGACATTGGCCAAGGATGTAGCTTCAACCCATTTAGAGAAATATTCGGTGGCCGCTAGGATGAACCTATGTCCATTGGATGCATTGGGGGATATGGGTCCTACGATGTCGAACGCCCACATGGCAAAAGGCCAAGGGCTCACGATGGAATGCAAAGTGGATGATGGGGTGTGAATGATATGCCCATGTATTTGACATTGATGACATTTCCTAACATGATCATGGCAATCTTGTCTTAGGGTGGACCAAAAATACCCAGCTCTAAGTATCTTCATGGCCATCATATTTGCATTAACATGGCCTCCACACTCTCCATCGTGGAACTCGTGCATTATGGTCCTAGCCTCTTCAAGGTCTACACATCGCAACAAGATGCCCGTAAAACTTTTCTTATAAAGCACCCCTCCCAAAATTACATACCGGGTTGAAATTTTTCTAATAAAAGCTTGATCTTTTGAAGAAGCATACTCGGGAAATCCTCCGTTTTCTAAAAAGTTTTTAATGTCATAAAACCAAGGTTTATCATTTGGATTTTGGTCGTTTTGGCAAATCTCTAAATCGTGCGTGGATGGAACGGGTGAGTGCCATATCTCTAGGGATCGGATTCCCAAGGTGGGATCGACCCTTAAAGTGGATCCTAAGGAGGAGAGGGCATCCGCTATGGTGTTATCCTCTCTCCCTATGTGAGTGAGTGTGCATGATTTGAAAGAGTCGACCAACTTGGTGGCCAACTCATGATACGGAATGAGTTTTTCGTGTTTGACTTGCCAAACTTTTAAAACTTGGTTCACAACCAATAAAGAGTCTCCAAAGACTTCAATGCAAGCTGCCCCTAGATTTTTCAAGACTTTTAGGCCTTGTATGAGAGCCTCATATTCAGCCACATTATTTGAACACTCAAAATCTAAACGAATTGCAATGGGTATTTCTCTCTTTTCGGGGGATATGAGAATGACTCCAACACCTGCCCCTTTTTGGTTACGTGCCCCATCAAAGTACATTTTCCATACTTGGTTTTTATTAAAACAGTTTGCTAAAACATGGTTTTGAAAATCGTTTGCAAATATGCCTTCATCGGGCATCTCATCAAGTATGGGATATGTTTCTTCCAAGGGGAACTCGGCCATATGATCGGCTAGGGCTTGCCCCTTAACGGAGGTTTGGTGGTGATATTTCAAGTCATATTCCATTAAGAGGAGTTGCCATTTACCAAGCCTACCCGTTAGGATAGGTTTTTCAAACAAGTGCTTGATCGGATCAAGCTTAGACACTATCCATATCTCATGATCTAGGAAGTAATGTCTAAACTTTTGGCAAGCCCATACTAATGCCAAGCACGTTTTCTCCATGGCTTGATAATTTCTTTCATATGCCAAGAGAGTTTTCGAAATATAGTAAATGGCACACTCTTTGTGGCCATCATCCTCATATTGGGCTAATAAAGCACCCAATGCATTCGTATGTATGGAAATGTAAAGAAGTAAAGGTTTTCCTTGCTTTGGAGGTTTCAAAATTGGAGGATTCACCAAATAAGTTTTCAATCTTTCAAAAGCTTTTTGACAATCCTCGTCCCACAAAAATTTTACCCCTTTTCGCAAAAGTTTATTGAAAGGTTCGCATCTTGTTGCTAAATTTGAAATGAACCTCCTAATGGCTTGGAGGCGACCTTGGAGGCTTCGGATTTGGGTCAAATTGGATGGTGGAGGCATATCTATGATGGCTCGGCACTTAGAGGGGTCTACTTCAATACCCCTTTGGCTCACCATAAAGCCCAAAAGCTTACCTGATTCTACCCCGAATACACATTTTTGAGGGTTTAGTTTCACTTTGTAAAGCCTGAGCCTTTCGAAAACTTTTTGCAAAGACTCAATGTGAGTAACTCGGGTTTTTGATTTCACCAAAAGGTCATCCACGTATACTTCCAAGAGCTCATGAATTTGGTCATGAAAGATAGTAGTCATAGCTCTTTGGTATGTGGCACCGGCATTTTTCAAACCAAACGGCATAACTGTATAACAGTATGTGCCCCAAGGTGTAGTAAAAGCAGTTTTTGCCTGATCTTTTGGTGCTAACTTAATTTGATTGTAACCCGAATAGCCATCCATGAAAGAAAACATTTCATGATTTGCAGTGCTATCTACTATCAAATCAATATTTGGTAGAGGAAAATTGTCTTTTGGAGTGGCTTTGTTCAAATTTCTAAAATCAATGCAAATCCTAATTTTCCCATTGGATTTTCGAACTACAACAATATTTGAAAGCCATTCTGAGTACGCAATGGGTTTTATAAATCCGGCTTTTAAAAGATCTTCTAAACCCTCTTTCACCTGTGCATGTACATCGGGGTGAATCTTTCTAAGCTTTTGCTTTATGGGTTTGGCATTTGATTCTAGGGGAAGACGATGCTCTACTACCATTGGGTCTAAACCCGGCATGTCTTCGTAGGTCCATGCAAACACATCTACATATGATTTGAGAAATGTGATGAATGATGTCCTTTCATGCTCATGTAAACATGCGCCTATTTTAACATGCTTAGGATTAGACTCACTCCCTAGATTTACTTCCACAAAATCCCCTCCTACGGAATTTGAAGGTTTTTCTAAATCAAGGATTCTATGGAACTCGGGAAGCTCGGAGGTTTGGTCCTCCTCATGGACGAGGGGATCTTCCTCTTCGCTTTGATCGCTCTTGAGAAATTTGGGTTCTATGAAAGTGCTAGGCAAGGCACACGGTTTTGGAACATCCACCACTTTCAAAAGACTAGGGCTTTTCACAAAGACAATGTTTTTGGGTTTTCCAAGATTTTCAATTTTTTTGGCTTTTTCGAAATTGCTCTTCGGAGATGGAATGTATAAAACCTTGCTTTTGGTGTTTTCGCATTTTTCAATTTTTTTGGCTTTTTGTAAACACAAGGAAGGAACAAAAACCACATTCTTTTTGAAATTTTCAAAATTTTCAATTTTTTTGGCTTTTTGTAAACAAATAGAAGGAGGAGAAATGTAAATCACATTCTTTTCGAGATTTTTGAAATTTTCTATTGTTTTTGGTTTTTGGGAACTTTCTAAATGTTTTTGGATTTTGCAAATTTCTAATTTTTTTGGGTTTTTGGATGTGGCGGGGTCTTCCATCAAACCTACAAAGAAAACACCATGCATTAGGCTCTAAATAAGAGGTCTAAGTCATAGGTTTCGGTGTTAGGAGGCTCTAAGGCACCCTTGACCCAAGTAGTCATGGGTGGAGGTTCGGGTGGTATGGATGGGTCGTAGCCTATCCCATACCGGTTTTGGTTTATGTTTGACACTATGGGTTCAAGACGACCTTGGTTTTGGCTTCCTAGGCCTTGATAAGGCATATAACCCATGTTCAACATCATGTTCCAAGGCTTCTTTAATTTTGAAAATGTTTTATAAAGAGGATGGCCTTTGAACTTGGTGTCGTCCATGTCATGCGCAAACACTTTTATGGACTTGGGGAGGACTTTGGGTAGTTTTGAGATGGTCTTGAGCGGGCTAGCCTTGGGCGGCCCTTTTATGTGCACGACACCTTTTGGTTTGGGATAAGCTACCAAGGGTTCATCTAGTTTTGGCTCATGGGTTTTATCACCTGATAAGCATGAAAAATTTTGTATTCCCTGCAGCTGGGGGTGATTCTCTCCTAGAATTACCACAACTTGGTTTTGGAGGGGTATTTTTACACACCTATGAAAGGTGGATGGCACAGCCCGCAAGCTGTGTATCCATGGCCTTCCCAGGAGTAGGTTATAATGGGGGTGTATGTCTAAAACATGAAACACCCCGGAATGACTCATGCCCCCTACTTCTACGGGTAACTCTATGACTCCTAAAGGTTTGGATGCGTTTCCATCGTATCCTGTGATCACGATGGAACTCGTGTTTAGAGAGGTCAAGGAGACTCCTATTTTGTAGGCTATGTGTAGTGGAAGTATATTTAGACCTCCTCCGCCATCAACCAAACACTTGTCTAGAGGATGGTGATTCAATACCACCTCTATATGCAAGGCTTGGTTGTGGTTTTGGTAGGGTTGTTCTAGCTCATCTTCCGAAAACACAATGGGAGTTTTAGCACAAATGGGTGAGACTAGGAAGGAGAGGGACTCAGGGGTTATGGTTGGGTTAACCTTGGCCTTTTCTAAGATCTTTTCTAAAACTTGTCTATGTCTAGGGGATGTTTGGATAAGTTCTAGGATAGACATGTTTATGGGAATCTTAGCAAGGTGATTTTCAAAATCATATGGGGTTAACACATCGTTTTTACCCATGAGATGCGATGCTTTGGGAATGCATGATTTTGAAGGGCCGGGGATAACGACCACTTTCTTGCTAGCATCTTTTGCTAAGTGTGGGGGTTGGTAGATCCTTCCGGATCTAGTGACCTCGTCCACACCTTCCCTATGGCTCGTTCCTAGGTGGGCTCTAGTTTGATGCTTGGGAGCACCTCGAATCTCTAATAAGGCTCTAGCCGGGGGCGGGACTCTAAGCGCTCCCCGGATCACTACTTGTTTGGCTTTTTTTATTACGAGCAGTGGTGTGTGACAAGTAGTGCGATCCGTATGCCATGCATGTTCCGAACCATTCAAATGAGAGGAGAGAGCATATACCTGCTTGTCCTTCCCGCTAGTGCTTGCATGGTTGGGGAAGGGTTCCTTGAGTACGGCTTGGGCGGGCTCCGGTTCCTCGGTGACCTGGAGCCGGCCTTGCTCGATCAAGTCCTCTATTTTGTTTAAAAGGGTGTAGCAATGATTTGTATCATGGCCTTTGAGCCTATGATACTTGCAAAACTTGTTTAAAAATTTCCCTTTAGGGGGTGTCCCCTCGGGAATTTCCGGAAGTGTCATCATTCCCTGGGCGAGCAGGAGGTCGAGGACCTCTGTGATGGGCTGCCCCAGCGGGGTGTACTCTCTTTTTTCGAAAGACTTTTGAACCTTTTTGTTCTTCGGTTCAAATTTTGAAGTGCCAGCCGGGCTTGGTTCTACTCGGACATTTGCAACTTTTTGGGGATTTGCCCCATTGTCCGTAGTAGTTGGCCCGTAAGTCCCGGGCTTTTCAAAACGAGTTTTTGAAAAAATTTTGCCTTTCCACAAGTCATCGTAGACCCCCTTTTTCATATTTGCTTCGAATAGGAAAGCCTTCTTGATTAGTTTGTGGAAAGTGGAAATTTCATGGAGGGAAAGGAGCATTTTCAGCTCGGGTTTGAAATTTTCAAGGATGAGCATCACGGCACATCCTTCTGAGATGGGCTCTCTTACTTGCCCCAATAAAGACCTCCATCGAACGATAAATGCATGAGCATCCTCGTTCGTGGCTTGTTTTGTGTCCCTTAGGGTGTTCAAAGTGGGGGTCACTTCCACGTTGTGTGAAAATCTTTGCATGAACCCATTTGCCAACTCTTCAAAAGTGGCAAACTGGCTCAAGTCATAGGAAGCGAGCCACTTGGAAGCAGTTCCCTTAAGGGAGAGGGGGAACCAGTAGATCCACTTAGCCGAGTCTTTCTTCTTTTTATATGCTCGACGGGAAAAGAGTTGGAGGTGAGATCTAGGATCCCCCGTCCCGTCATATCGATGAAAATTCGGTATGTCATCGTCGCTATCCGTTTGGTAATCAGAAGGTAAAAAATCGGATAGGGCATATGACCTCTTTTCCTTGGCCTGACCCCTTAGTAGTTGTTGAAGGGCCTTGCGATCTTTTAATGTGAACGACTCGAGCTCTCTATCCCCCTCCATGGTGGAGGTCTCTTTGGGTTTTCTGGGTTTGTTTGTTTTCTTTCGAGCCCTAGTTTGCCTCCCATGGGATGAGCAGGATTCGACCGCTTCGGCCTCTTGGCTGAGAGCGGCGATTCTTGCTTCGAATTCTTTCCTCAATTCTTCTAATGACTCTTTCTTGTTTTTGAAATTTGTTTTTGAAAATCTTTTCGAAAATTGACTTGACGAGCATGAAGCCCGGCTCGACACCTCGTAAGAACCATCCGAACTTGACATGATCTTATGGGCCCTTGAAAATCCTACACGTGCACAATTTACCAATGTTAAAAACACTTTGAAAAGATTTTTGGGAGTCTTATTTGCTTAGAAATTCCTTAAGACCCGATATCCAAACTCCCGATATCCAAAAGGGTATATGTCCCCAACATGGACGATTCCATGTTCCAAGATCATGATTTATACCAAAATTTTTCGAAAAGCAAAAAATCTTGGAACATGATTCTGAATATGGGATATAAACCCTACGCGGGCCTGGGAACCCGAAACCAAGGTAGGCTTGAGCCTGTCCTACCTAGAACCAATAAGGAACGATATGGACTGGGCTACAGCCCACCCATACCACCGGAGCCGCCACCTAAGACCATCTGGGTCAAGGGTGTCCTGTAGAACCTCTAAAACCGAAACCCATGTCTTAGACCTATCTGATTAGAGTCTGATTCATGAATGTTTTCTTTGAAGGTTCAATGGAAGATCCCTACTTTTGAAAAAAACAAAAAAAATTGAAAACTCTCAAAATCTCAAAAACATTTGGAAAAACGAAAATTCCAAAAAGAAATTTTGTTTCAAAAGCCTTTGGCCATGTACAAAGCCCATTTTCGAAAAATTGTACAAATGCTTCGAAAATTGTATATACTCCCTAAAACCAAGTATCCAAAAAGCTGGTCCTATCCACCCTTTTGCCTAGAGCTTTTTCAAAAATGAAAAGCTCGAGAATCACCAAAGCAAGGAGGAATAAACACCTCCAAGCTTCCTGAACTTCGCAAAAATTCTTAACTTATGGAAAATTGGGGATTTTTAGAAATAAGTTAACCCATAGTATGTGCATAAGCATCATGCATTACACTTTGAAATCATTCATATGCATCGAGTCTAGACATCATTCTAGAAATCGAATTCAGGGTTTTGCAAAATCAAAGGGGCAATAAGAGTCGACCCCCTAAGTATCGAGCCTTCATAGGCATGTCTCCATATAAATCAAAACCAACACCTTCGAGGCAAATTTTAAAAGGAAATGAGAATCTTAAAAAAAAAAGGGTTACACATTTCACAAAAAACCTTTCATGGCTTTGAAAGGAAAGATTTTCTTCAACTTCTGGTTTATATGAAAACCTTGATTGTGTTAGGATAAAGAACATGAATCTCACGATGAAATATGGAGACCATGTCAAAACTAAAACCTGATGGCCATGACGATCACTTAGGGCTGGTTATGTTTCCCATCCTTGAGCAAAAAGTATCATGATCATGTTAGAAAAACCATGGAAGTGCATGGACATGAACATACCATTGTCCATCCAAAATCCCTTTGAAAAGCCATGGCCCTTCACCATATGGCCATGCGAAATTCCCATCAAGCTAGGGGCATTTTTAAACACAGCCCCTAGACACTTTTCCGTGGATAAGCGAATGCATCTCCTTCATGATTTGTGAGATACATTTCATGTGCTCATCGTTGCATAAAAACATGTATTTCCATTTTAAATCACATGGAGTGCATAGCATGCAACATATCACCCCGAAGAAAGCCCAAAAGGGTGGCAAACTCGAGTAGAAATGTCCCCATGTCTTCAAAAGGGCAACAAAAATTAGAAATTTGTTGATGTTGTGGGTAGAAATTAGCAAAACCCCGAAAATGCCCGAGTATTCAAAAGGGTTTATGTTGAATTCTTTTTCAAAAAGATTTTTGAAAAAATCGAACTCCTTTGAAACTTCTTGAAAGAAGGATCGAAGTAGATTGTATAACCTGTAGACGCGCTGTAGACATGAAAATTCTCATTTCAAAGTTTATGAAACAAACTTGAAATGAAACTTTCCACCCCTACGCTTGCGCGAGCGTGCCAGCTAGTTCAAAACTAGCAAATGTTTGTAAGACTTCTAAGCGATTGTGTGCAAGCGGGATCTTTTCACTCACACCTTCTTGAGCCGATGCTCAAGGGTCAGTGTTGAGCGCTTAGGAATTTCATTTTACAGCAAACATGATTCCCTTTTACATAAACAAGTGTCTTTGAAAAATTTGTTGAATCTTGTGCACTCGGATTCAATACTTGGAAAAACACAAGTTGCTGAAAACAGAGAATTCTGTTTTCAGAGCTATTTTCTAGGAGAGTTTTCAAGGCGTTACAGACTTCCAAAAATTATCAAAATTTTACCAGACAAAGCTGGTAGTGTGGAGAGACTGTATCCTTTTTCAAATCTGCATTTGGAGCAGTATTGAATCAGAAACAAATAATCTACTCAGACCACCTCACTGACTCGGAACAGCTCTGTTTCAGAAATACAGAAACTCAAAGATGAGTCTGTATCTCTCTGCTCAGAACTCCGATTTTATTGCTGGAAAGCTATGGATGTTAGCTTTCCAATGCATCAAAAATCAACCAATTTGGACTCCTGTGGACAGAGATATGGGACTTTTACCCAACCTCTGTCTCAGAAAATCCGACTGTGCAAACAGTGGTGCAGAAATCTGGTCGTTCTTAATATGCTTTTATTACGTGGCTGAGCGGCCCTAAAATCTTGCCAATTTTATACAGAGTGTCCCAATGTGTGTGGAATCAGTGTGCCAAATTTCAAGACACTCGGAGTAAACATCACAAAATTAAAATTACGGAAACAGACATATGCAGAGATGCTGAAATCCGGTTTTCTGTTTTATAAATGTAATGATGCATAACCCACCCGAAATTAAAATGCAACAACCCTTAAAGCAAATTTGCTGGAATATAAATGAATGGGAAGTACTTTATAGCTTAGACATAGAGGGGGTTAGAAGTATAGAGGGTATATAGCATATAGGAAGGGAGAAGCATTAAAGCAAACACTTGGCGTGCATGTGGGTGTATAGTGTTTCATCCACGAAATTGAAATGGCAGCAAAGCTAGATTATTACAACTCGGGGGGAGATGAAACTCCATTAATACAACCCCATTTAATGAATTGAATGGAAGGGAATGAAACTTAGATTAAGTAAGAAAGGTCTTACACGAGTTTTGGATGCGAAGGACCGGATTTCAATGATGAAGCCGGTCTTCCTCTTGATGGCCTTCCTTCTTAACTCCTACAAGCTCTCACCTAGCTTCCCCTTCACTAGAAAACGTCCCTCCTTTGCTGAAATTTTCTGCACCTAGTCTAGCACACACCACCCAAGGTCTCTCTCTTCTCTCCCTTCTCTCTCTTCTCTCTCTTCTCCAAGTTATGCAAGTTATGGAACCCACCCCCCCTCTTGGGCCTTTTTATAGGCCAAGGGGGGCTGGTTCTAGTGGCTTCTTGTGGGGCGGGTTGGAGCTTTAGCTTGGTGGATTTGATCCGCTCCAAACCGGCTTCTTGTAGTTCTTCATTGAGTCGATTCGGACCAGCCCGTATGGGCTGGTATAGGTGCCATGGCTTGGTGTAGCCCTAGAGCATGCGGTTGGTTTTAAACAACCTTACAATGTGCAACATGTTTTGTTTGGGCTGATTTCTTTAAACTTCGACCCACTTGAATTCGCTTCTTTCTTTGATTCGGCTCCCACCTCTTGCTTTTGAGCTACACTTGAAATCTTCTAGAATTGAATGAGCTTGTGACCATGGCCTCGAGTCTTGGTTCCAAGTTGGCCCCATCGGACAAACTTGGATTTGATCGGTCTTGACCTTCCATTTGGATAAGTTGTTGAATTTGAACTTGATATGCTTCAATCTTCTCCACTTTTGGGAATCAATCTGATTTAACTTGATCCGTATCTTGATACACTTTATCTTCTTTCCGAGAATCGAGGCCTGGATTGGGTCTCCGCCTGCTTCGAAACTCATGGGCTATTTGGATTTAAAACCTTTATTTTGAAATAATCTCCCAAAAGGTCTAAACTTTAAAATTTGGGGATTTTGAATTTAAAGGTTCATAAAGGCTTTAAATTGGCCTTCAAAATTTAGGAGTTTTTGAAAATACTTGAAAAAAATTTCGGGTGTTTACACGCGCGAAAAATCCCCGCCTCTTCGCCTCTTTCGTGGCTTGGAGTGGATCTTATCGTGCGTCTAAGGCCTTTGTATATAAACAGGGCGTGCCAGCTAGCTTACTTAAGCTAGCGAAGATATACTTAACACTGACTTCTAAACGTGGCGACTGTGAGCAAGTGAGCTCTTGTCGTCGCAGACCTTCTTGCACCGACGCGCAAGGGTCAGTCTGTACGCTTTTGCAAAAATCGAGTTTTGGGGAGAAAGTCTACGAAACGGTTCGAGGTGTCTATTTCGGGTCTTTAAGATGCGATTGCATGTTTTAGATCACGTGGATTTGCACGTGCCTAAGTCTTTTCTTTTATCCCTTTTTGGGTCACCTAGTTTGTGTGTTATGAACACTCCACTACATGGGTGAATTCGAGCGGGGGTTGCTTCGATGCAATATGCGTCCTACCTCGTGGTATGGCGTAGATGCAATGCAAACTCACGCTACTCCAAAGGGAAAACCCGAAATGTAAAGACAATACTGAAGGGAAATAACAGAAGGGAAATAACCGAAGGGAAATAACCGAAGGGAAATAACCGAAGGGAGATATGTATATATCTTATGTATATGAGCCCTTACTCGGGTCTTGCAAATAAGAGCGAAGGCTCAATGTGGGTGCGTGCTTGAATTGAAAGACTTACACACACGACATGAAATTAAACCCAAATATAAATTGCAGTATGGCCTTGACTAAGGTCTTGGGAGTAAGAGCGAAGGCTCAATGTGTGTGAGAGTGCTTGAATTGAAAGACTTACTCACACGACATAAATGAAACCCAAATAGTATAGGTCGGCCCTTACTTGGGTCTTTCCAATAAGAGCGAAAGCTCAATGTGTGTGAGAGTGTTTGAATTAAAAGACTTACTCACACGACATGAAATGAAACCCAAATAGTATAGGTCGGCCCTTACTTGGGTCTTTCCAATAAGAGCGAAAGCTCAATGTGTGTGAGAGTGTTTGAATTAAAAGACTTACTCACACGACATGAAATGAAACCCAAATAGTATAGGTCGGCCCTTACTTGGGTCTTTCAAATAAGAGCGAAAGCTCAATGTGTGTGAGAGTGTTTGAATTAAAAGACTTACTCACACGACATGAAATGAAACCCAAATAGTATAGGTCGGCCCTTACTTGGGTCTTTCAAATAAGAGCGAAAGCTCAATGTGTGTGAGAGTGTTTGAATTAAAAGACTTACTCACACGACATGAAATGAAACCCAAATAGTATAGGTCGGCCCTTACTTGGGTCTTTCAAATAAGAGCGAAAGCTCAATGTGTGTGAGAGTGTTTAAATTGAAAGACAACGCACCCAACTTAAACAAAACCCTTCGGAAATGAAATATATACGTACACTTATATATTAGGGGCTGATTAGGCCCGTGTGTGTTCAAAATTGTGCACGACTAAGAGAGTGCACGTGTGTGGTTGTGCCAAGCCACGTTATTACAAGCGGGGGGAGACTATGCTCCGTTATTACAACCCCGTATCAAATTGAATTTCAAGCAAGTGTATGACTAAAGACCGAGTTTAGACACTTACGAGTAGCTGGTCCGTAGAGGTCTTGCTTGAGCGTGGCCTTGGCTTTGGGCTGCAAACGGGAGCTCCGCGAAGGTATGTGATCAAGGGTGCTGGCCGGCTGCAAGTGGGGCACGGGATAGACGCCTCGAAGGGGGCCGGTGGCAAGTAGGCGGCACCTCCAAGTAGGGAGTTTAGAGTGGCTGAATAAGTGGGTCTTAGGGTCACTAGGGAAGTTAGGTACTTAGGGAAACTGGACCTAAAGGTGAGCTAGTGGGAAGGCCAAATAGGACACCTAGGGGGGGGTCGGCCGAATGGGAGATGGTGGCTAAGTAGTGGCCAGCCACTTGGGTTATCCTAGGTTCGGCTAGGCTTAGATGGTGGCGGCAAAGGGGCTGAGCTGAAGGGAAGGTGGGTGGCTAAGAGTGGGGAGGTGGTAGAGAGTGGCTTTGAGGGAGTTAGGGGGACTTACCGAATGGGGAGGAGTGGCGAGTGGATGAAGAGGGAAGCCGAGTGTTGATGGGAATTCGGCTGAGTGAGGTGGTGGTGTCCGGCTGGGGGGGCAGTGATGGTGGACGGAAGAGGGAAGGTGGCGGCTGGTGGAGCAGGTGGCGGCTGGTGGAACAGGTGGCGGCTGGTGGAACAGGTCACGGCTGGATGGAAGATGGAAGAAGGAGAGGGCCCGGCTGGGAGTGGAGAGTGGTTCCCACTTGGAAAACCCGCCCACAATGAGGGGGGTTTAAATAGGGGATGGGTAGGTCGGTTAGGGCTGGGTTGTGGGTAGTGGTTAGGTGGTTTAGGTAGGGTAGTATGTAGATAAGGTGGGCTGGATGGGGTTGGGCCAGATATTTTAAAACTAGGGGTTTGGGAAAATCGTGGGCTAAGGGTGGTTTAGGGGTTTAGGGCTAGGTTAGTTGGTTGGGTTTTAGGGTGAGGTTTAGTGAGCTAGGTTAGGTGGTTTAGGCTAGGTTTAGGCTAGGATTAGGGAAATTAATCTAGGTTTAGGGAAGGATTAGGGGAGTGGGTTAGGTGATTAGGTTGGGATTAGGCCGGGATTAGGGAAGTGGGTTAGGTGATTAGGTTCAAATTAGGGGTGGATTAGGGGTTTAGGCTAGGTTTAGGCATTTTGGGTTAGGTTTAGGTGAAGGAGCTCCCTTAGCATGGCCCATAGACCTTGATCACCCCATGTTGGTGCAGCCCTAGGTTAGGTTTTAGCTAATTACAAGCTTAAACCCACTCAATTAGGCTAACCCACATGATTAACCCAAACTTGACACACAAGTCAAGCTTAATACAACACTCTTGATATTTTTCACCCCCACTCTCTCTCATGCCCAATATCCCACGTGAATTTCAAGTGGGCCCCACCTCCATTTATGAGAAGGTGATGTGGGCCATGGATATGGATATTGGATTGGATCTCTGGATCTAAATCCGAATCCAAGTCCACATATGGGTTTGGATTGGAATCTGGATATATATGGTCCAGATCCAATCCAAATTGAACTCTGACTCCTTCGAGCTGGGTTCGAAACGGACGATTCGTGCGGGGCCTGACAGCATCAGTACTCCGTCTGCGTTGGGTCTTCGCCAACATAGTCGTCCGCCTCCGTTTCTGCCTTTCGGAGATGACTTCAAATGATATTTTGGTAAGAACAGGGTCTTGGACGTTCGAGATCCTGGGGTGTGAATCAAATACAAGAGTTGCTGCACCGGGCTCGACAGGTGCTCCGGTTCCGGGCTCTTCTTGGCTCTCCTGGTCCTGTCTTGATCGGGCCAAGCCACTTCGGGGTTTCAAAACATGTTTTAAAAGGGTTTTCAAAAGCTATATCATATGTTTTTGAAAGATAAAGTTTAAAACATATATACAGGGTTTGTTTGGAAGGCTCCTGGGTTTCCAAACTCAAAAATGGCCCTTTGGGGCTGCTTGTATAAAACCAGATTTGTTTAAGAAATTCGTGGGATTTCGGGGTGTTTACAGATGCCCCTCTTTGGCCTTGTCCAAATAGATTTGGATAAGGGCAAAGATGACAAACACCCCTTTTAATATTTCCCTAGATCTAGCCACGAAGAATATGGGATCGTCCCATTTTAACAAAATCTCAATTTTACAAACTCTGGTAGGAGGAGATATCACGCCAAAGGGTTTTACTTATGGAATCTGGTCCTAAAATGGGATCATGTTCATGCAAGTACCATGCGTGGAATGCAGATGACATGGGTGTGGTGCCAAGAGTGGCGACCTCCCAGAGACCAGATGTGGTCGAACTCTAGAGACTTACAAAGTCTGTTGCTCCAAGTGAGCAAAATCCTATGCTGTTCGATGTTCGATTTTCCAAAATCTATTTACAAAACTATTTACAAAAGGGACAACTGTCTTGAGCCTCGATCCTAAGGATCTCGAGCTCTTCGTGCTTGCCTTTGTTTGAGTCTTAACACTCGCTTATCTAGCGGAGGTTTTATAAGAAAATAAGCTTCATTTCAAATTCCTACGCCTTACTCGAAAGGTCGAATTCTCAAACAAGATGAAATTCAAGTAAGTAAATCCTATTTTTACTTTAGGATTCCTCGAAATGAACCATGCTTTAGCTTGGGATAAGCCAGGGATGGGAAAGAGATACCACGGTCCCTTCTGAAGCGTCCCGTGGTTTAAGGCATAGAAGGCGGAAAACTGCTCTTTTTGAGCTTTTTGGCCTCTTTTCCTTTTTTATAGAGGGTCTCCCTTTGGGAGTATTTTTTCTTTAATCCCTCTTTTTCATAAGAGAATCGATTTTTCTTTTTCAAGTCTGGTTTCTTTCTTTTGGAAAGAGACTCTAAATGGGAAATTCCTTTTTGATTTGGGCCTTTGTTTCCCTTTTGGAAGGAGAAGAGAAGAGGGGAGGACTTATCCCAAGCATACACTCGATCCATTCCAGATCAGCCTATTTAGAAATAGCACGCACTACTTGCAAGTATCTTGCTATGTTGAACTAGGCCTTTCTTTGTAAGAAGAAGGATTTTGAAATGTAACCACGATTTTGAAAACTCCACTCTTTCACAAGTGTGAATTCTCTCACTTAGGGTCACACGAGTTGTTTTTGCACCTTATTCACACGTCTCAGGGCAGCTATCCCTTTAAAATTTTCGAAAACCGGAATTTAATCCAGATCCTACACATGATACTTCTTTAAGTATTGAATATTGATAGGATCTGCTAAATTCCTACCTTCTACATCGATCAACCAATACGAATTGTTCGTAGTGGTTGCTCGCACAACATAGGGTCCATCCCAGTTGGGGCGCCACTTGCCTAGGGGGTGTGGGCCACGATGGTGGATGGTTCTCAAGACCAGATCTCCCACTTCAAAGTGGCGAGGTCTCATGTGTTTGCTATAATGTCGGGCTATCCTTTGCCGGTATGCACGAGCATGATCCATGGCAAGGAGTCGCCTCTCATCTAGCAAATCTAGCTCGGCCATCCTAGCATGCTGGAGCGTCTCTAGGGGGAGGTCGAGTGCAATGGATGTATGGAATGAATGCAGTTGGGTATGAATGGGAAGAATGGCGTTTGTGCCATAGACCAATTCGAATGGTGTGGCATTTGTGGGAGTCCGGATGGAAGTCCTATAAGCCCATAAGGCTTCATCCAGCTTCTCATGCCACCTCCTACCCTTCTCTAAGGTCTTCTCAATGATACCAATGAGAGTCTTGTTTGTGGCTTCGGCTTGGCCGTTGCCTTGAGGGTAGTAGGGCGAGGAGAAGTGGTGAGTTATGCCATACGTGTTGCACAACTTAACCATCCGCTCGTTCTTGAATGGGGTACCATTGTCAGACACAAGGTCTCGTGGAACCCCAAATCGAGCCAAGATATTCCTCCGGATGAAAGCCACCACATGTTGCCCCATTACATTCGTTAGGGAAATGGCTTCCACCCACTTGGAGAAATACTCCGTGGCTGCTAAAATAAAACGATGCCCATTCGAGGCCTTTGGAAATATGGGGCCTACAATGTCAAACGCCCACATGGTAAATGGCCAGGGGCTGACCACAGAATGCAATGCAGATGAAGGGATATGAATGGCGTGCCCATGTACTTGACATGGATGACACTTTCTAACATGATCGTGACAATCCTTTTTCAGGGTGGACCAAAAATAACCCCCTCTAAGTATTTTCATTGCCATCATGTTGGCATTAACATGACCTCCACATTCTCCATCGTGGAACTCGTGCATCACTATCCTAGCCTCCTCTAGGTCGATACACCTAAGCAGAATGCCGGTAAAACTCTTTTTGTATAAGACCCCACCCAGAATGGTGTATCGGGTCGAAATCTTACGGATGAATGCCTTATCTTTGGATGTGGCATCCTCGGTGAATCCCCCATTTTCTAAAAATCGTTTTATGTCATAGAACCAGGGTTTTTCAATAGACTCTGGGTTGTTTTGGCAAATATCCAAGTCGTGTGTGGATGGATGGGGCGCATGCCATATTTCCAAAGATCTGGTCCCTGAAATGGGATTGACCTTCAGGGCTGAACCCAAGGAAGAGAGGGCATCGGCGATGCCATTGTCCTCTCTTCCCACGTGTGTGAGCTTACACGACTGGAAGGAGTGGACCAATCGAGTGGCCAACTCGTGATATGGAAGTAGTTTCTCATTACGTACTTGCCAAATTTTTAAAACCTGGTTTATGACAAGAAGCGAATCTCCAAAGACCTCGATGCATGATGCCCCTAGAGTTTTCGAAATCCTTAAGCCTTGTATGAGTGCTTCATACTCAGCTACGTTGTTGGAACATTCGAAATCTAAGCGGACCGCTATGGGAATCTCGCCCTTTTCAGGGGAGATTAGGATGATCCCGGCACCAGCCCCTCGTTGGTTTCGTGCCCCGTCGAAGTGCATCTTCCACACTTGGTTTTCGAAAGAATTTGCCAAAACGTGGTTTTGAAAATGGTTTTGCAATATGCCTTCATCAGGCATTTCGACAAGAGTGGGATATGCGTCCTCCAAGGGGAAGTCTGCCACGTAATCTGCTAGGGCTTGCCCCTTAACGGAGATCTGGTGATGGTATTTCAGATCATACTCCATTAGAAGGAGTTGCCATTTGCCCAATCTACCCGTGAGAATGGGTTTTTCGAACAAGTGCTTGATTGGATCGAGCTTGGACACTATCCAGATCTCATGATCTAGGAAGTAGTGTCTGAATTTCTGGCAGGCCCAGACTAGGGCCAAGCACGTCTTCTCCATGGCTTGATAATTTCGTTCATAAGCCAAGAGAGTTTTCGAAATATAGTAGATGGCATACTCCTTATGGGTGTCATCCTCGTATTGAGCCAACAGGGCTCCTAAAGCGTTTACATGCACGGAGATGTATAATAAAAGCGGTTTTCCTTGTTTTGGAGGATTCAAAACGGGGGGATTAACCAAGTATGCTTTTAGTCTCTCGAAGGACTTTTGGCATTCGTCATCCCATAAGAATTTCGTGCCCTTCCTCAACAGTTTGTTGAAGGGTTCGCATCTAGTCGCCAGATTTGATATGAATCGGCGCACAGATTGTAATCGACCCTGGAGGCTACGGACTTGGGTGAGATTGGAGGGTGGAGCCATGTCTATGATGGCTCGACACTTAGAGGGGTCGACTTCTATTCCCCTCTGGCTCACCATAAAGCCTAGAAGCTTTCCTGATTCTACCCCGAACACACATTTTTGAGGGTTTAGCTTTACTTTGTAAAGCCTAAGCCTTTCGAAAATCTTTTGTAAACATTCGATATGGGTGCATCGGGTTTTGGATTTCGCCAAGAGATCATCTACATACACTTCTACAAGCTCGTGAATTTGATCATGGAAGATCGTGTTCATGGCTCGTTGGTATGTTGCGTCGGCATTTTTCAAACCAAAGGGCATGACTGTATAGCAGTACGTGCCCCATGGGGTTGTGAAGGCGGTCTTACCCTGATCTCGTGGACTTAGTTTGATTTGATTATAGCCTGAATAGCCATCCATAAATGAAAACATTTCATGATTTGCAGTACTATCGACTATCAAATCTATGTTTGGTAAAGGATAATTATCCTTTGGAGTGGCTTTATTCAGGTTTCTGAAATCGATGCATATTCGAATTTTCCCATTGGTTTTTCGAACTACAACGATATTTGACAACCAATCAGAATACGCAATGGGTTTTATAAATCCGGCTTTTAGCAGATCTTCTAAACCCTCTTTGACTTGCGTGTGTATATTCGGGTGTATTTTCCTAAGCTTCTGCTTTATTGGTTTTACACCTACATCTAAGGGAAGACGATGCTCGACTATGCTGGGATCTATGCCCGGCATGTCTTCATACGTCCATGCAAACACATCTAAATAGGTCCGTAGAAATGCAATGAATGCTAACTTTTCAGTTTCATGCAAGCATGCGCCTATTTTGATGGTTTTGGGATTGGAATCATCCCCTAGGTTCACCTCTACGAAATCTCCTCCTACTGATTGGGAAGGTCTTTCAAAATCCAGAATTCTATGAAATTCTAGGAGCTCAGAAGTGGGATCTTCCTCAAGGGGATCCACTTCTGGGCTTTGATCATTCTCGTGGGCTTTAGACCCGAGGGAACTTGATGCGTGATTTTCAAAATAACCTGGTTTTGTACTTGGATTTTCAAGTGATTTCGAAATTTTTGGTCTGGCTATGCAGACGACGTTTCTTTCGAAATCCTTTTCTTTCGCCAAAGTCCTACCAGGAGCGGCTATGTACAAAATCTTTTTGGTATTTTCCAAATTTTCGATTTTTTTGGGTTTTTGTTAAACAAGAACTTTGGGAACTATACAAAGCACACTTTTTTCGAGTTTTTGCTTTTCCATTGTTTTGGTTTTTCTTGTTTTTCGATTTTTTTGATTTTAAGTTTTCAAATGTTTTTGGTATTTTTAGAAAAAGGGATCTTCCGTCATACCTACAAAGGGAAAACACTATGGGTTAGACTCGGAATAGGAGGTCTAAACCATAGGTTTCTTCTAAGACAGGCTCCGGGGCACCCTTGACCCAGGTGGTCACAGGGGGTGGCTCCGGCGGTATTCGGGGAGTATAGCCGATCCCATATCGGCTTGGGTTGGCCCTAGGAAGGATGGGCTCTAGGAGACCCTGGTTTTGTGCCCCTAGACTCTTGTAGGGCGTGTAGCCCATGTTCAATAACATGTTCCACGACCTTTTGTTTTTTGAAAAGATGGGATATAAGTCATGGTCCTGGAACATGCTATCGTCCATATTAGGCTCGTATGGCCTTTTGTCCAGGGGTTTTGGAAATAGGGAACGTTTGGGTTTTCCTAGGAGGATTAGAGTTGGGAGGGGGCCTGCTTTGGGCGGCCCCTTCACACATACAACCTTCCTAGGGTTGTTCAACACGAGCCGAGGTGGCTCAACCATAATTTGCCCCAGGTTAGCCTCATGGGCCTGGGAGCTCGATAAACAAGGGGAGTTTATGATCCCCTGAAGCTGTGGGTGACTCTCACCTAGGATCACTACGACTTGGTCCCTAAAAGGGATCTTGACACACTTGTGGAAGGTGGATGGCACAGCGCACAAACTGTGTATCCAGGGTCTTCCCAGCAACAGGTTATAATGGGGGTGGATGTCCAAGACATGGAACACCCCCGTGTGTTCGATCCCTCCCGTTTCCATGGGGAGTTCGATGGATCCTAAAGGCCTAGACGCATTCCCATCATATCCAGTGATAACGATGGGGCTTGGGTTCACTGAAGTCAAGGTGACTCCGATTTTGTACGCCACGTGAAGTGGAAGGATGTTGAGCCCTCCTCCACCATCGACTAGGCACCTGTCCAGAGAGTGGTTGTTTAGAACCACCTCGATATGCAGGGCCTGGTTATGGGTTTCGTAGGGTCTATCTACATCATCTTCCGAAAAGGTGATGGGCGATTTTGCTCCTAATAAAGCCACTTGGGCAGACAAGGATTCTGGGCTTATGTTCGAATCAACCTTGGCCCTTTCTAGAATTTTTTCTAAGACAAGTCTATGCCTAGGCGAGGTTTTGATAAGCTCTAGGATAGACATGTGAATAGGAATCTTTGAAAGGTGGTTTTCGAAATCATAAGGATTTAGGATGATTTTGTCCTTATCTGCTTTTTGCAGACCACTAGGGATACATGCTTTTGAGGGGCCAGGCACACTGACCACCTTTTGAGCACCTTGAAGGTGCGGGGGTTGGTAGATCCTCCCGGATCTAGTGACTTCCCCCACGACCAGCCTAGGGTTTGCGCTAAACTTGGCTCTAAGGATGAGCTGAGGAGAACCTTGGATTTTCAAAACTGGTTTTGTCGGGGTTTCCACTTTTGATGGTCCCCGGATGACGACTTGGGCGGGCCTCTTGTATAGTACAAGGATGGGCGCACAAGCAGGTCGACCAGGTTCGGGCTTTCGCGCTAGTTCCTTGGAAATGGTGAGGGTACATACCTCCTTTCCTTTCCCACTGCCACTGTCGTGTTTGGGAAAGGGTTCCTTGAAGATAGCTTGAGGTGGCTCAGGTTCCGCAGTGACCTGGAGCCGGCCCTCTGCTATCAAGTTCTCAATTTTATTTAGAAGAGAGAAGCACCGTTTGGTATCATGGCCTTTGAGCCGATGATACTTGCAAAATCGGTTTAAATACCCCCCTTTGGACGTGACTCCTTCGGGGATTTCAGGGAGTTCGATCATGCCCTGGGCAAGTAGGAGGTCTAGGACCTCCGACACAGGTTGCCCCATGTAGACGCGCGAAAATCCCCGCCTCTTCGCCCCTTTCGTGGCTTGGAGTGGATCTTATCGTGCGTCTAAGGCCTATGTATACAAACAGGGCGTGCCAGCTAGCTTACTTAAGCTAGCGAAGATATATCAATACTGACTTCTAAACGTGGCGACTGTGAGCAAGTGAGCTCTTGTCGTCGCAGACCTTCTTGCACCGATGCGCAAGGGTCAGTCTGTACGCTTTTGCAAAAATCGAGTTTTTTTGGGAGAAAGTCTACGAAACGGTTTCGAGGTGTCTATTTCGGGTCTTTAAGATGCGATTGAATGTTTTAGATCACGTGGATTTGCACGTGCCTGAGTCTTTTCTTTTATCCCTTTTTGGGTCGCCTAGTTTGTGTGTTATGAACACTCCACTACATGGGCGAATTCGAGCGGGGGTTGCTTCGATGCAATATGCGTCCTACCTCGTGGTATGGCGTAGATGCAATGCAAACTCACGCTACTCCAAAGGGAAAACCCGAAATGTAAAGACAATACGGAAGGGAAATAACAGAAGGGAAATAACCGAAGGGAAATAACCGAAGGGAAATAACCGAAGGGAAATAACCGAAGGGAGATACGTATATATCTTATGTATATGAGCCCTTACTCGGGTCTTGCAAATAAGAGCGAAGGCTCAATGTGGGTGCGTGTTTGAATTGAAAGACTTACACACACGACATGAAATTAAACCCAAATATAAATTGCAGTATGGCCTTGACTAAGGTCTTGGGAGTAAGAGCGAAGGCTCAATGTGTGTGAGAGTGCTTGAATTGAAGTACTACACACACGACATAAATGAAACCCAAATATAACTGCAATAAGGCCTTTACTAAGGTCTTGGGAGTAAGAGCGAAGGCTCAATGTGTGTGAAAGTGCTTGAATTGAAAGACTTACTCACACGACAAGAAATGAAACCCAAATAGTATAGGTCGGCCCTTACTTGGGTCTTTCAAATAAGAGCGAAAGCTCAATGTGTGTGAGAGTGTTTAATCGAAAGACAACGCACCCAACTTAAACAAAACCCTTCGGAAACGAAATATATATGTACACTTATATACTAGGGGCTGATTAGGCCCGTGTGTGTTCGAAAATGGTGCACGACTAAGAGAGTGCACGTGTGTGGTTGTGCCAAGCCACGTTATTACAAGCGGGGGGAGACTATGCTCCGTTATTACAACCCCGTATCAAATTGAATTTCAAGCAAGTGTATGATCAAAGACCGAGTTTAGAAACTTACAAGTAGCTGGTCCGTAGAGGTCTTGCTTGAGCGTGGCCTTGGCTTTGGGCTGCAAATGGGAGCTCCGCGAAGGTATGTGACCAAGAGTGCTGGCCGGCTGCAAATGGGCGTGGGATGGACGCCTCGAAGGGGACCGGTGGCAAGTGGGCGGCGCCTCCAAGTAGGGAGTTTAGAGTGGCTGACTAAGTGGGTCTTAGGGTCACTAGGGAAGTTAGGTACTAAGGGAAGCTGGCCCTAAAAGGTGAGCTAGTGGGAAGGCCAAATAGGACACCTAGGGGGGGGTCGGCCGAATGGGAAATGGTGGCTGGGCAGTAGCCAGCCACTTGGGTTATCCTAGGTTCGGCTAGGCTTAGGTGGTGGCGGCAAAGAGGTGGAACTAAGGGGAAGATGGGTGGTTAAGAGTGGAGAGGTGGTAGAGAGTGGTTTTGAGGGAGTTAGGGGGACTTACCGAATGGGAAGGAGTGGCGGCAAAGGTGGCTGTCGGCTGGTGGAAGATGGGAGAAAGAGAGGGCCCGGCTGAGTGAGGTGGTGGCGTCCGGCTGGTGGGGCAGTGATGGTGGATGGAGGAGGGAGAGTGGCGGAGCAGGTGGCGGCTGGTGGGGCTGGAGCTGCTGGGAAGACGGGTGAGAGATGGGAGAGGAAGAGGGCCCGGCTGGGTGGTGGAGTGGTTCCCACTTGGAAAACCCGCCCACAATGGGGGGGGTTTAAATAGGGGATGGGTAGGTCGGTTAGGGCTGGGTTGTGGGTAGTGGTTAGGTGGTTTAGGTAGGGTAGTATGTAGATAAGGTGGGCTGGATGGGATTGGGCCAGATATTTTAAAACTAGGTGTTTGGGAAAATCGTGGGCTAAGGGTGGTTTAGGGCTAGGTTAGGTGGTTGGGTTTTAGGGTGAGGTTTAGTGAGCTAGGTTAGGTGGTTTAGGCTAGGTTTAGGCTAGGATTAGGGAAATTAATCTAGGTTTAGGGAAGGATTAGGGGAGTGGGTTAGGTGATTAGGTTGGGATTAGGCCGGGATTAGGGAAGTGGGTTAGGTGATTAGGTTCAGATTAGGGGTGGATTAGGGGTTTAGGCTAGGTTTAGGCAATTTTGGCTAGGTTTAGGTGATGGAGCTCCCTTAGCATGGCCCATAAACCTTGATCACCCCATGTCGGTGCAGCCCTAGGTTAGGTTTTAGCTAATTACAAGCTTAAACCCACTTAATTAGGCTAAACCACAAGATTAAACCCAAACTTGACACACAAGTCAAGCTTAATACAACACTCTTGATATTTATCACCCCCACTCTCTCTCATGCCCAATATCCCACGTGAATTTCAAGTGGGCCCCACCTCCTTTTATGAGAAGGTGATGTGGGCCATGGATATGGATATTGGATTGGATCTCTGGATCCAAATCCAAATCCAAGTCCACCTATGGGTTTGGATTGGGATCTGGATATATATGGTCCAGATCCAATCCAAACTGAACTCTGACTCCTTCGAGCTGGGTTCGAAACGGACGATTCGTGCGGGGCCTGACAGCATCAGTACTCCGTCTGCGTTGGGTCTTCGCCAACATGGTCGTCCGCCTCCGTTTCTGCCTTCCGGAGATGACTTCAAATGATATTTTGGTAAGAACAGGGTCTTGGACGTTCGAGATCCTGGGGTGTGAATCAGATGCAAGAGTTGCTGCGCCGGGCTCGACAGGTGCTCCGGTTCCGGGCTCTTCTTGGCTCTCCTGGTCCTGTCTTGATCAGGCCAAGCCACTTCGGGGTTTCAAAACATGTTTTTAAAAGGGTTTTCAAAAGCTATATTATATGTTTTTGAAAGATAAAGTTTAAAACATATATACAGGGTTGTTTGGAAGGCTCCTGGGTTTCCAAACTCAAAATGGCCCTTTGGGGCTGCTTGTATAAAACCAGATTCGTTTAAGAAATTCGTGGGATTTCGGGGTGTTTACACCCCAGCGGAGTGTACTCCCGTTTTTCAATTGGTTTTGAAAAGTTGCGTTCTCTCTTATTTTCTATTTTTTCAAAATTTTTAGAAGTGCCCGCCATGCCTGGATCCACCCGGACATTGGCGATTTTATGGGGTTTTGCCCCTTTGTCCGTTGTGGGCAGCCCATATGCAATGGGCTTTTCCACACGTGTTTTGGGAACGGCACTTCCTTTCCATAAGTGGTCGTATGTCCCTTTTCGCAAGTTGGTTTCGAAAAGGGAGGCCTTTTTGATCAACTTATGGAAAGTTGAAATCTCATGGAGCGAGAGAAGGGTTTTTAACTCGCTTTTGAAATTATCCAGGATGAGCATTACTGCGCATCCTTCGGATATAGGCTCTCGCACTTGGCCCAAAAGAGACCTCCATCTTATAATGAAGGCATGCACGTCTTCGTTCATGCCTTGCTTTGTATCCCTTAAGGTATTCAGGGTTGGCGTGACTTCTACGTTGTGTGCAAATCTTTGTGTGCAAATCTTTGCATGAAGCAGTTCGCTAACTCTTCAAAAGTAGCGAACTGGCTCAAGTCGTAGGAAGCCAGCCATTTGGCAGCTGTGCCTTTAAGGGATAGGGGGAACCAATACACCCATTTCATCGAGTCCTTTTTCTTCTTATGGGCTCGACGTGAGAAAAGCTGCAAGTGAGACCTAGGGTCTCCCATGCCATCATACCGATGGAAGTTCGGTATTTCATCGTCACTGTCTGTTTCGTAATCCATAGGAAGGAAATCAGACAGGGCGTAGCTTCTTTTCTCTTTATTTTGCCCTTTCAGCAGCTGCTGTAGGGCTTTACGGTCCTTTTGTGTGAAGGACTCGTGGTATTGGTTGCCTTCCATTACGGAGGCCTCTTTTTGCTTGCGAGGTTTTTCAATTTTCTTTTTAGGCCTTTGTTCACCGTTTGATGAACACGAATCGCCTACTTCAGCCTCTTGGCTGAGAGCATCAATTTTGGCCTCAAATTCCCTTCTCAAGTCCTCGATTTCATCTAGTTTTATTTTGTTTTTGAAAATCCTCCTAGAGTGAGAACTTGATGCGCATGAGCCTTGGCTCGACACTTCACTTGGATTGGATTTTGACATGCTTTTCAAGCTTTTTCAAAATTTCCTAAGTAAAAGCAAAGAAAACAAGTTAAAAACGACACCTTTATAAAATTTTCGCAAGACTTCTACAAGTAAACTCGATTTTTTAAAAGGCTCACGTCCCACCGGGCGTGCCAATCTCTGTAGACGCGCGAAAAATCCCCGCCTCTTCGCCTCTTTCGTGGCTTGGAGTGGATCTTATCGTGCGTCTAAGGCCTTTGTATATAAACAGGGCGTGCCAGCTAGCTTACTTAAGCTAGCGAAGATATACTTAACACTGACTTCTAAACGTGGCGACTGTGAGCAAGTGAGCTCTTGTCGTCGCAGACCTTCTTGCACCGACGCGCAAGGGTCAGTCTGTACGCTTTTGCAAAAATCGAGTTTTGGGGAGAAAGTCTACGAAACGGTTCGAGGTGTCTATTTCGGGTCTTTAAGATGCGATTGCATGTTTTAGATCACGTGGATTTGCACGTGCCTACGTCTTTTCTTTTATCCCTTTTTGGGTCGCCTAGTTTGTGTGTTATGAACACTCCACTACATGGGCGAATTCGAGCGGGGGTTGCTTCGATGCAATATGCGTCCTACCTCGTGGTATGGCGTAGATGCAATGCAAACTCACGCTACTCCAAAGGGAAAACCCGAAATGTAAAGACAATACTGAAGGGAAATAACAGAAGGGAAATAACCGAAGGGAAATAACCGAAGGGAAATAACCGAAGGGAGATATGTATATATCTTATGTATATGAGCCCTTACTCGGGTCTTGCAAATAAGAGCGAAGGCTCAATGTGGGTGCGTGCTTGAATTGAAAGACTTACACACACGACATGAAATTAAACCCAAATATAAATTGCAGTATGGCCTTGACTAAGGTCTTGGGAGTAAGAGCGAAGGCTCAATGTGTGTGAGAGTGCTTGAATTGAAAGACTTACTCACACGACATAAATGAAACCCAAATAGTATAGGTCGGCCCTTACTTGGGTCTTTCCAATAAGAGCGAAAGCTCAATGTGTGTGAGAGTGTTTGAATTAAAAGACTTACTCACACGACATGAAATGAAACCCAAATAGTATAGGTCGGCCCTTACTTGGGTCTTTCCAATAAGAGCGAAAGCTCAATGTGTGTGAGAGTGTTTGAATTAAAAGACTTACTCACACGACATGAAATGAAACCCAAATAGTATAGGTCGGCCCTTACTTGGGTCTTTCAAATAAGAGCGAAAGCTCAATGTGTGTGAGAGTGTTTGAATTAAAAGACTTACTCACACGACATGAAATGAAACCCAAATAGTATAGGTCGGCCCTTACTTGGGTCTTTCAAATAAGAGCGAAAGCTCAATGTGTGTGAGAGTGTTTGAATTAAAAGACTTACTCACACGACATGAAATGAAACCCAAATAGTATAGGTCGGCCCTTACTTGGGTCTTTCAAATAAGAGCGAAAGCTCAATGTGTGTGAGAGTGTTTAAATTGAAAGACAACGCACCCAACTTAAACAAAACCCTTCGGAAATGAAATATATACGTACACTTATATATTAGGGGCTGATTAGGCCCGTGTGTGTTCAAAATTGTGCACGACTAAGAGAGTGCACGTGTGTGGTTGTGCCAAGCCACGTTATTACAAGCGGGGGGAGACTATGCTCCGTTATTACAACCCCGTATCAAATTGAATTTCAAGCAAGTGTATGACTAAAGACCGAGTTTAGACACTTACGAGTAGCTGGTCCGTAGAGGTCTTCCTTGAGCGTGGCCTTGGCTTTGGGCTGCAAACGGGAGCTCCGCGAAGGTATGTGATCAAGGGTGCTGGCCGGCTGCAAGTGGGGCACGGGATAGACGCCTCGAAGGGGGCCGGTGGCAAGTAGGCGGCGCCTCCAAGTAGGGAGTTTAGAGTGGCTGAATAAGTGGGTCTTAGGGTCACTAGGGAAGTTAGGTACTTAGGGAAACTGGACCTAAAGGTGAGCTAGTGGGAAGGCCAAATAGGACACCTAGGGGGGGGTCGGCCGAATGGGAGATGGTGGCTAAGTAGTGGCCAGCCACTTGGGTTATCCTAGGTTCGGCTAGGCTTAGATGGTGGCGGCAAAGGGGCTGAGCTGAAGGGAAGGTGGGTGGCTAAGAGTGGGGAGGTGGTAGAGAGTGGCTTTGAGGGAGTTAGGGGACTTACCGAATGGGGAGGAGTGGCGAGTGGATGAAGAGGGAAGCCGAGTGTTGATGGGAATTCGGCTGAGTGAGGTGGTGGTGTCCGGCTGGGGGGGCAGTGATGGTGGACGGAAGAGGGAAGGTGGCGGCTGGTGGAGCAGGTGGCGGCTGGTGGAACAGGTGGCGGCTGGTGGAACAGGTCACGGCTGATGGAAGATGGAAGAAGGAGAGGGCCCGGCTGGGAGTGGAGAGTGGTTCCCACTTGGAAAACCCGCCCACAATGAGGGGGGTTTAAATAGGGGATGGGTAGGTCGGTTAGGGCTGGGTTGTGGGTAGTGGTTAGGTGGTTTAGGTAGGGTAGTATGTAGATAAGGTGGGCTGGATGGGGTTGGGCCAGATATTTTAAAACTAGGGGTTTGGGAAAATCGTGGGCTAAGGGTGGTTTAGGGGTTTAGGGCTAGGTTAGTTGGTTGGGTTTTAGGGTGAGGTTTAGTGAGCTAGGTTAGGTGGTTTAGGCTAGGTTTAGGCTAGGATTAGGGAAATTAATCTAGGTTTAGGGAAGGATTAGGGGAGTGGGTTAGGTAATTAGGTTGGGATTAGGCCGGGATTAGGGAAGTGGGTTAGGTGATTAGGTTCAGATTAGGGGTGGATTAGGGGTTTAGGCTAGGTTTAGGCATTTTGGGTTAGGTTTAGGTGAAGGAGTTCCCTTAGCATGGCCCATAGACCTTGATCACCCCATGTTGGTGCAGCCCTAGGTTAGGTTTTAGCTAATTACAAGCTTAAACCCACTCAATTAGGCTAACCCACATGATTAACCCAAACTTGACACACAAGTCAAGCTTAATACAACACTCTTGATATTTTTCACCCCCACTCTCTCTCATGCCCAATATCCCACGTGAATTTCAAGTGGGCCCCACCTCCATTTATGAGAAGGTGATGTGGGCCATGGATATGGATATTGGATTGGATCTCTGGATCCAAATCCGAATCCAAGTCCACATATGGGTTTGGATTGGAATCTGGATATATATGGTCCAGATCCAATCCAAACTGAACTCTGACTCCTTCGAGCTGGGTTCGAAACGGACGATTCGTGCGGGGCCTGACAGCATCAGTACTCCGTTTGCGTTGGGTCTTTGCCAACATAGTCGTCCGCCTCCGTTTCTGCCTTCCGGAGATGACTTCAAATGATATTTTGGTAAGAACAGGGTCTTGGACGTTCGAGATCCTGGGGTGTGAATCAAATACAAGAGTTGCTGCGCCGGGCTCGACAGGTGCTCCGGTTCCGGGCTCTTCTTGGCTCTCCTGGTCCTGTCTTGATCGGGCCAAGCCACTTCGGGGTTTCAAAACATGTTTTAAAAGGGTTTTCAAAAGCTATATCATATGTTTTTGAAAGATAAAGTTTAAAACATATATACAGGGTTTGTTTGGAAGGCTCCTGGGTTTCCAAACTCAAAAATGGCCCTTTGGGGCTGCTTGTATAAAACCAGATTTGTTTAAGAAATTCGTGGGATTTCGGGGTGTTTACATAACCCCGAATGGAGGAATCTATACTTTTCGAAAAGTAGAGTCTTCCAAAAATGAATTGGCGATATTTCAAAGAATCCTGGCTTACAAGATTAAGCCTTGTTCAAAATATCAAAATACTTTCGAATAGCAGATGCTATTAAGAAATAGGACGATCTCGTTTGAATCGAGTAACCAAAGGGATAAGCCCTCCCCCATCCTACTTTCTCTCCGAAAAAGAAAATTGGCTGTGTTCAAAAGAAAAACAAAAAAACGAGAATGCAAAAACATCTCCGAAAGTGGTCTTCCCTTCATAAACAGGGAATACAAAAAGTCCTCCGAAAGAGGTCTTCTCGTTTCAAAAGAAAAAGGAGATATAAAAACACTCCTCCCAAAGAGGTCTTCCCTTCATAAACAGGGAATACAAAAACTCCTCCAAAGAGCTGCTCTCCTTTAAAGAAAAGAGGGATTAATGAAAAAATACTCCCAAAGGGAGACCCTTTATGAAAAAAAGAAACAAAAAGCCAAAGCTCCAAAGAGCAATTTTCCGATTCTTTGCCTAAAACCACGGGACGCTTCAGAAGGGACCATGGTATCTCTTTCCCATATCCCTACGGCTTATCCCCGAGGAAAAAGATTCAAATTTGCGAAAATCCTAAAGTACGAATAAAATCGGCTTATTTGGATTTCATTTTGTTTGAGAACTCGACTCTGTTTTGTAGGAAATGGAACTTTGAAATGTTTTCCAAGTTTTCCTACCCAAAAACCTCTACTGAGTAGCAAGTATTGAAACCCGAATGAAGGGAAGTATGAAAAATGGAAGTCCATTTCGATACAAGTTAAAAGGAGTTCCTTTTCAAAAAGAAATTTTCGAAAAACCCACGAATGTCAAAAAGACATGGGTAAAAACCTACTCGGAGTAACCAACCTCAAAAGGCTCTCTTCGGGCTCAAAAACCAAAAATAAAATTTTCTTATGCATGCATTCAAAGAGTCATTCGTGCATGATCATACATATAGGGAAATAACTAGGAAAAGCCCCCTTTTGCTAAAAATCCCCACCTGTGGAAAAAGAAAACAAGGTTTTTTGCGAAATAAATGGTGTATTCTCGAGAAAATTTGAGAGAAAAACCAAAACGGGGTGTTTCTTCTTTGCCATTATCCAAATACATTTGGATAATGCCAAAGAGGGACATCTGTAAACACCCCAAATCTTCTATTTTTCAAAAACTCTCAAAACACCAAAAAGCTCATTTGAGCCAAAACGACGACCTGTTTTGAAATGTGAAAACAGGTACAGAAGGCAAAAGAAGACCCTAGGCCTGAAGAGGATTCAAGCCCAGAGCTTCAGAAGCCACTCCCTGATAAAAAAACAAAAGAAAGCTGAGCCCGTTTGATGAAAAGCTCAACGGAGTCCAGAACGGCGAGACGGAGTCCGGACGACAAAGTTGGGGAAAACCCAGCACCAGACGAAGCGCTGATGAAGCCAGTGCCCGCACAGATCGTTCGCCTCGAGAAGCCAAGAAGGACTGTCCGAAGAAATTTTGATTTGGATCTGAACCATATATATCCAGATCCAAATCCATGTAATGAATAGTGTTTGGATTTGGGCCAATCCAAATAGTGTTTGGGTTGATCCAAATAGTGTTTGGATTTGGATTGGATCCAAATAGTGGTTGGATTGGATTGGATCTGGATCAAAATATCCAGATCCATATCCATAAAAATGTTGGGTTTGGATCGGATACGGATCTCAAAATATCTGAGATCCAATATCCAGATCCAAATAGTGTTTGGATTTGGGTATGGATCCAAACCCCAAACCCAAACCCAAATCCAAGACCCACCTCAAATCTCTATAAATAGAGGTGAGGGGGTCCATGTAAAGGGTTCATGCAAATATTTGGGAGGAGAGAGAGGGAGTGATAGACCTAGCCATGTGGGCTCATTGGGTGAGGTGGGTTCAAGCCATGTGGGCTAAGTGGGTCTAGACCAAGGGGCTGCAACAAAGGTGGGCTGGACCAAGAGGCTGCAACCATGGAGACGTGGGCTCAAGCCATGAAGGACCTAACCCCCGACCTAGCCTAGGTTCGAACCTACCTAACCCTAACTGAACCTAACCCTAACTAAACCAACCTAACCCTAACTGAACCCTAACTAGACCTAACCTAACCCCAACCGCCTCAAACCATCCCTAACAAACCCCAACAACTTCACCCTGGCCGGCCGTGAGCAAACAGCGCCTACCGCGCGCCCCTTCTGCTGCCGCGCGCCCCTGTTGCCTGCCGCGCCACGCGCCACAGCGCTCCCCGCAGCACACCGCGCCCTGTTGCCTGCCGCGCGCCCCCTCGGCTGCCTGCACGCAGGGGGTGGATAAGAGAGAGTGGGGGTGGATAAGATCAAGTGTGTGTTGTAATTAAGCTTGACTTGTGTGTCAAGTTTGGGGTTAGTCATGTGGGTTAGCCTAATTAAGTGGGTTTAAGCTTGTAATTAGCCAAAACCTAACCTAGGGCTGCACCAACATGATGTGGTTAAGGTCTATGGGCCATGCAAAGGGAGCTCCTTCACCTAAACCTAACCAAAAATACCTAATCCTAGCCTTCCACCCTAATCCGCCCCTAATCTGAACCTAATCACCTAACCTACTTCCCTAATCCCGGCCTAATCCCAACCTAATCACCTAACCCACTTTCCTAATCCTTCCCTAAACCTAGGTTAATTTCCCTAAACCTAGCCTAATCCTAGCCTAATCACCTAACCTAGCCCACTAAACCTCACCCTAGAACCAACCCACCTAACCAAACCCTAAACCCCTAAACCACCCTTAGCCCACAACCTACCCAAACCACTTGTATTTAAAATATCTGGCCCTACCCCTTTCCAGCCCACCTTATTATCATACCACCCTACCTAAACCACCTAACCACTACCCCAAACCCAGCCCTAACCGACCTAACCCAGCCCTATATAAACCCCCCCCTTCGGGGCGGGTTTCACAACCAAGCAACCCACCCATTCCCAGCCGGGTCCTCTACTTCCCCAAGTCCAACCGAATCCCACCTGCTCCACATCCCACCACCGCCTGCTCCACATCCCGCCACCACCTACACCACTACCTTTTAGCCGAACGCCACCACCATCGCCACCATCATCCGGTTGATTCCCTTCCACCCGCCACCACTTCTTCACTCGGTAAGTACCCTACATCTTGCCTTACTCCTTCTTCACTCCCTCTCCACTCTCAACCACCTAATCCACTCCCCTATCACCCTAACATCAGCCCTTCCACTCACTGCCACCCTTCTCACTCAGCCGAACCCATAGCTCCCTAACTACCCGCCACCACCTAGCTCTTTTAGTCCCATTCGGCCACCCTATTCGACTCCCTAAAACCTGCCCACATCACCCCAAGACACCTACCATACCCACTACCACCTGTTCCCATCTCCTAGCTAGCTCCCTTCCCTTACACCACTCCTAGCCGCCCTAGCAGCCCGCCACCACCAAACTCCCCTAGTCGGCCACTCCAACCGACTGTTGCTCCTTCACTCGACCAGCAACCCGCCAACCTTAGTTGCCCCATTAGGTCTTCCTTTGAGCTTCCCTTAGTGCCATACTCCCTTAGTGACCCTACTTAGGTCCTTTAACCCAACACACCAAAGACAACCCTTTGCTAGCAGCCGGCCACCTTCAAGGCGCTTCTTCCGCGCACCAAGGACACCCGGCCAGCACCTCCCCTTGCCGTTCAACCTCGCGGAGCTCCCTTTTGCAGCCCAAGGCGAAGGCCAAGCCCACGCTCAAGCAAGGCATCTTCGGACCAGCTATTAGTAAGTGCCTAACTCGGTCTTTAGTTGTATACTTGCTTGAGATTCAATTCGATATGAGGTTGTAATAACGGAGCATAGTCTCCCCCCGCTTATAATAACGTGGCTTGGCACACCCACTTAGTTGTGCACGATTTTGAACACACACAGGCATAATTAGCCCCTAATACATAAGTATATACATATACTTTAATTTTGTAGGGTTTTGCTTAAGTTGGGTGTGTTGTCTTTCAATTCAAGCACTCACACACATTGAGCCTTCGCTCTTATTTGAAAGACCCAAGTAAGGGCCGACTTATACTATTTGGGTTTAATTTCATGTTGTGTGCATAGTACTTCAATTCAAGCACTCACACACATTGAGCTTTCGCTCTTACTCCCAAGACCTTAGTCAAGGCCTACTGCAGTTATATTTGGGTTTAATTTCATGTTGTGTGCGTAGTACTTCAATTCAAGCACTCACACACATTGAGCTTTCGCTCTTACTCCCAAGACCTTAGTCAAGGCCTACTGCAGTTATATTTGGGTTTCATTTCATGTTGTGTGCGTAGTACTTCAATTCAAGCACTCACACACATTGAGCTTTCGCTCTTATTCCCAAGACCTTAGTTAAGGCCATACTGCAATTTATATTTGGGTTTAATTTCATGTCATGTGTGTAAGTCTTTCAATTCAAGCACGCACCCACATTGAGCCTTCGCTCTTATTTGCAAGACCCGAGTAAGGGCCCATATACCTATTCTATATACATATCTCCCTTCGGCATTTACTTTACAAGTCATTTCCCTTTGGTTATTTCCCTTCAGTTATTTTCCTTCGGTTATTTTCCTTCGGTTATTTCCCTTCAGCATTGTCTTTACATTCGGGTTTTCCCTTTGGAGTAGCGTGAGTTTGCATTGCATCTACGCCATACCACGAGGTAGGACGCATATTGCATCAAAGCAAGCCCCGCTCGAATTCGCCCATGTAGTGGAGTGTTCATAACACACAAACTAGGTGTCCCGAAAAGGGATAAAAGGAAAGACTTAGGCACGTGCAAATCCACGTGATCTAAAATATGCAATCGCATTTAAAAGACCTGCTTCATAGGCTTTCTATCCCAAAAACTTGATTTTTGCAAAGCGTACAGACTGACCCTTGCGCATCGGTGCAAGAAGGTCTGCGACGACAAGAGCTCACTTGCTCACAGTCGCCACATTAGAAGTCAGTTTAGAATATATCTTCGCTAGCTTAGGTAAGCTAGCTGGCACACCCTGTTTACATAAATAGGCCTTAGACGCACGAGAGGATCCACTCCAAGCCCAGGAAAGGCGGGGAGGCGTGGGGATTTTTCGCGCGTCTACACATGGCCCTTACTTGGGTTTTTCAAATAAGAGCGAAGGCTCAATGTGGGTGTGTGCTTGAATTGAAAGACTACACACACGACATGAAATAAAACCCAAATATAAATTGCAGTATGGCCTTAACTAAGGTCTTGGGAGTAAGAGCGAAAGCTCAATGTGTGTGCGTGTGGAAAATGGAAAGACAACACACACGACTTAATTAAAAAACCCCCGCGACTTAAAATATATAAATACAACCATATCTTAGGGGTTGGTTAGGCCCGTGTGTGTATGCAAAAGTGTGCAACTAAGAGCGGAAAGGCTCAAGTGCACGTGTGTGTGGGTGTGTCAAACCACGTTATTACAATCGGGGGGAGACGAAGCTCCTTTATTACAACCCCGTATCAAAATTTAATTGAATATAAAGCAAGTTAATGTAATAGACCAAGTTTAGACACTTACAAATAGCTGGTCCATGTTCAACTTGCTTGCACTTGGGCTCACGGATCACCTTGGGCAGCCAAGAGGGGGTTATCCTATGTGGCTTTGAGAGAGGTTCTATGAGGCACGATTAGGGTCTTAGGGGAACTAAGGTTCGGCCAAGACGGGGGTTGTGTAGGGTCTGTCCTAGGGTTTGTCCTAGGGTGTAGGTCACGGCCAGGGTGCAAGTCAGGTCGGCAGGGGGGTGGTCAAGTCGGCAGGGAGGCAGTCGGGTCGGTAGGGAGGCAGTCGAGTCGGCAGGGAGGCGTCTGGCGCCTGGCACAGCAGACGGGCGCCTGGCGCGGCTTCAGTGGCGCGGGGCGCGCTGGGGGGGGTTCTGGGGCTAAAGGGGCAGCAGGGCGCTGAGGGGCACCGCAATGGCGCGGGATGGCATCAGGGCATGCGTACAGGGCGCGGGGAGCACAACAGGCTCGGTAGGGGGTTCGGGTGACGCGCAGGGCGCGGTCCGGTTAGATTTAGGTCGGTTCGAGTCTAGGGTTAGGTTTGGTCGAACCTAAGCTGGGTTAGGGCTAGGTTTAGTTAGGGTTAGGTTCAGTTGGGGTTAGGTATGTTCGAACCTAGGCTAGGTTGGGGGTTAGGTTTAGAGGGGTGTAGAGAGAATGGCTAGGTTAGGTTAGGCTTACCTCCTGGAGCAGGTCCTTCATGGCTTGAGCCCACGTCTCCATGGTTGCAGCCTCTTGGCCTAGCCCACCTTGGTTGCAGCCCCTTGGTCTAGACCCACATGGCTTGAACCCACCTCACCCAATGAGCCCACATGGCTAGGTCTATCACTCCCTCTCTCTCCTCCCAAATATTTGCATGAACCCTTTACATGGACCCCCTCACCTCTATTTATAGAGATTTGAGGTGGGTCTTGGATTTGGGTTTGGGTTTGGATTTGGATCCATACCCAAATCCAAACACTATTTGGATCTGGATATTGGATCTCAGATATTTTGAGATTCGTATCCGATCCAAACCCAATATTTTTATGGATACGGATCTGGATATTTTGGTCCAGATCCGATCCAATCCAAACACTATTTGGATCCAATCCAAATCCAAACACTATTTGGATCGACCCAAACACTACTTGGATTGGCCCAAATCCAAACACTATTCATTACATGGATTTGGATCTGGATATTTATGGTCCAGATCCAAATCAAAATTTCATCGGATAGTCCTTCTTGGCTTCTCGAGGTGAACGATCTGTGCGGGCACTGGCTTCATCAGCGCTCCATTTGGTGCTGGGTTTTCCTCAACTTTGTCGTCCGGACTCCGTCTCGCCATTTTGGACTCCGTTGAGCTTTTTATCAAACGGGCTCTGCTTTCTTTTGTTTTTTTATCAGGGAGTGGCTTCTGAAGCTCTGGGCTTGAATCCTCTTTGGGCCTAGGGTCTTCCTTTGCCTTCTATACCTGTTTTCACATTTTAAAACAGGTTGTCGTTTTGGCTCAAACGAGCTTTTTGGTGTTTTTGAGAGTTTTTGAAATATAGAAGATTTGGGGTGTTTACAGATACCCCTCTTTGGCATTATCCAAATGTATTTGGATAATGGCAAAGAAGAAACACCCAATTTTGGTTTTTCTCTCAAATTTTCTCGAGAATACACCATTTATTTCGCAAAAACCCTATTTTCTTTTTCCAAAGGTGGGGATTTTTAGCAGAATGGGGCTTTCCTAGCTATTTCCCAATATGTATGATCATGCAGGAACGACTCTTTGAATGCATGCATGAGAAAAATTTTATTTTTGGTTTTTGAGCCCGAAGAGAGCCTTTTGAGGCTGGCTGCTCCGAGCAGGTTTTTACCCATGTCATCTCGACATTCTTCGGGTTTTTCGAGCTTTAGAGAGAGCCTTTTTAGGCTGTCTGCTCTAAGCAGGTTGTACCTGTAGACGCACGAAAAATCCCCGCTTCTCACCTTTTCAGGGCTTGGAGCGGATCCTCTCGTGTGTCTAAGGCCTATTTATGCAAACAGGGCGTGCCAGCTAGCTTACCTCAGCTAGCGAAGATATATTTAAAATTGACTTCTAATCGTGGTGACTGTGAGCAAGTGAGCTCTTGTCGTCGCAGACCTTCTTGCACCGATGCGCAAAGGTCAATCTGTACGCTTTGCAAAAATCGAGTTTTGGGATAGAAAGCCTACGAAGCGGTTCGAGGTGTCTAATTCGGGTCTTTTAGATGCGATTGCATATTTTAGATCACGTGGATTTGCACGTGCCTAAGTCTTTCCTTTTATCCCTTTTCGGGCCACCTAGTTTGTGTGTTATGAACACTCCACTACATGGGCGAATTCGAGCGGGGCTTGCTTTGATGCAATATGCGTCCTACCTCGGGGTATGGCGTAGATGCAATGCAAACTCACGCTACTCCAAAGGGAAAACCCGAATGTAAAGACAATACTGAAGGGAAATAACCGAAGGGAAATGACTTGAAATATAAATGCCGAAGGGAGATATATATATAGAGTATGTATATGAGCCCTAACTCGGGTCCCTCAAATAAGAGCGAAGGCTCAATGTGGGTGCGTGCTTGAATTGAAAGACTTACACACACGACATGAAATTAAACCCAAATATAAATTGCAGTATGGCCTTAACTAAGGTCTTGGGAATAAGAGCGAAAGCTCAATGTGTGTGAGTGCTTGAATTGAAGTACTACGCACACAACATGAAATGAAACCCAAATATAACTGCAATAGGCCTTGACTAAGGTCTTGGGAGTAAGAGCGAAAGCTCAATGTGTGTTAGAGTGCTTGAATTGAAAGACTTACACACACGACATGAAATGAAACCCAAATAGTATAGGTCGGCCCTTACTTGGGTCTTTCAAATAAGAGCGAAGGCTCAATGTGTGTGAGAGTGCTTGAATTGAAAGACTTACACACACGACATGAAATGAAACCCAAATAGTATAGGTCGGCCCTTACTTGGGTCTTTCAAATAAGAGCGAAAGCTCAATGTGTGTGAGTGTTTGAATTGAAAGACAACACACCCAACTTAAGCAAAACCCTACAAAAATGAAAGTATATGTATATACTTATGTATTAGGGGCTGATTAGGCCCGTGTGTGTTCAAAATCGTGCACAACTAAGAGAGTGCACGTGTGTGGGTGTGCCAAGCCACGTTATTACAAGCGGGGGGAGACTATGCTCCGTTATTACAACCCCGTATCGAATTGAATCTCAAGCAAGTATACAACTAAAGACCGAGTTAGGCACTTACTAGTAGCTGGTCCGTAGAGGCCTTGCTTGAGCGTGGGCTTGGCCTTCGCCTTGGGTTGCAAAAGGGAGCTCCGCGAGGGTGAACGGCAAGAGGTGTTGGCCGAAGGTCCTTGGTGCGCGGAAGAGGCGCCTTGAAGGTGGCCGGTGGCTAGCAAAGGGCTGTCTTTGGTGGGTTGGGTTAAAGGACCTAAGGAGGGTCACTAGGGGGAGTGTAGTGTTGGGGAATATGGCACTAAGGGAAGGGAACTAGATAGGGGAAGCTCTTAGGGAGTTGGATGGGGTAGCCGGGTGTAGCTAGGTTGGTTAGGTAGTGGCGGGTAGTTAGGATACTATGGGTTTGACTGAGGGGGAAGGGTGGCAGCAAGTGGCTGGCTGTGGGGGCAGGTGGTGGTAGTACAGGTGGCTGAGAGTGGAGAGGGAGTGGAGAAGTAGAGTGGAGTATGGGGTACTAACCGGATGATGGGAGGCGGCGGGTGGTTGGAGAGCAACTGGGTGTGGTGGAGCAACTGGTTCGGTCGAAGGCAGGGGTGGCGACAGGTGGTGGGCCGGCTGGGGTGTGGTGGAGCAAGTAGAGCACGGTGGTGGCTGGTGGTGGTGTAGGTGGAAGGCCTGGCTGGATGTGGATGAAGTGGCTGGGCTCGGTTGGGTTGGACCAAGGTGAGAGAGGATGGGAAGGGAGAGAGCTTCTAGATAGGAAAACCCGCCCCCAAGGGGGGGGGTTATATAGGGATGGGTAGGTCGGTTAGGGCTGGGTTTGGGGTAGTGGTTAGGTGGTTTAGGTAGGGTGGTATGATGATAAGGTGGGCTGGAAAGGGTAGGGCCAGATATTTTAGATACTAGTGGTTTGGGTAGGTTGTGGGCTAAGGGTGGTTTAGGGGTTTAGGGTTTGGTTAGGTGGGTTGGTTCTAGGGTGAGGTTTAGTGGGCTAGGTTAGGTGATTAGGCTAGGATTAGGCTAGGTTTAGGGAAATTAACCTAGGTTTAGGGAAGGATTAGGGAAGTGGGTTAGGTGATTAGGTTAGGATTAGGCCGGGATTAGGGAAGTAGGTTAGGTGATTAGGCTCAGATTAGGGGCGGATTAGGGTGGAAGGCTAGGATTAGGTATTTTGGGTTAGGTTTAGGTGAAGGAGCTCCCTTTGCATGGCCCATAGACCTTAACCACATCATGTTGGTGCAGCCCTAGGTTAGGTTTTGGCTAATTACAAGCTTAAACCCACTCAATTAGGCTAACCCACATGATTAACCCCAAACTTGACACACAAGTCAAGCTTAATTACAACCACACTTGATCTTATCCACCCCCACTCTCTCTCATGCCCATAATCCCACGTGAATTTCAAGTGGGCCCCACCTCCATTTATGAGAAGGTGATGTGGGCCATGGATATGGATATTGGATTGGATTTTTTAATCCAAATTCAAATCCAAGTCCATACATGGGTTTGGATTGGGACCTGGATATATATGGTCCAGATCCAATCCAAATTGAACTCTGACTCCTTCGAGCTGTATTCGAAACGAACAGTTTGTGCGGGGCCTGACAACATCAGTGCTCCATCTGCGTTGGGTCTTCGCCAACATGATCGTCCGCCTCTGTTTTCGCCTTCCGAAGATGACTTCAAAGGATGTTTTGATGATAACAGGGTCTTCGACGTTCGAGATCCTGGGGGTGTGAATTTGATACAAGAGTTGTTGTGCCGGGCTCGACATGTGCTTCGGTTCCGGGCTCTTCTTAGCTCTCCTGGTCCTGTCTTGATCGGGCCAAGCCGCTTCAGGGTTTCAAAACATGTTTTAAAAAGGTTTTAAAAGCCATATTGTATGTTTTCGAAATATAGAGTTCAAAACATATGTACAGGGTTGTCTGGAAGGCTCTGGGTTTCTAGACTCAAAATGGCCCTTTGGGGCTGCTTTTATAAAACCAGATGAATTTGAGAAATTCGAGGGATTTCGGGGTGTTTACTGTACCCTTGTCTTTTTGACATTCGTGGATTTTTCGAAAATTTCTTTTTGAAAAGGAACTCCTTTTAACTTGTATAGAAACGGACTTCCATTTTTCATACTTCCCTTCATTCGGGTTTCAATACCTGCTACTCAGTAGAGGTTTTAGGGTAGGAAAATATTTCAAAGTTCCATTTCCTACAAAACAGAGTCGAGTTCTCAAACAAAATGAAATCCAAATAAGCCGATTTTATTCGTACTTTAGGATTTTCACAAATTTGAATCTTTTTCCTCGGGGATAAGCCGTAGGGATATGGGAAAGAGATACCACGGTCCCTTCTGAAGCATCCTGTGGTTTTAGGCAAAGAATCGGAAAATCGCTCTTTGGAGCTTTGGCTTTTTGTTTGTTTTTTTCATAGAGGGTCTCCCTTTGGGAGTATTTTTTCATTAATCCCTCTTTTCTTTAAAGGAGAGCAGCTCTTTGGAGGAGTTTTTGTATTCCCTGTTTATGAAGGGAAGACCTCTTTGGCAGGAGTGTTTTTATATCTCCTTTTTCTTTTGAAACGAGAAGACCTCTTTCGGAGGAGTTTTTGTATTCCCTGTTTATGAAGGGAAGACCACTTTCGGAGGAGTTTTTGCATTCTCCTTTTTTCTTTTTCTTTTGAACGCAGCCAATTTTCCTTTTCAGAGAGAAAGTAGGATGGGGGAAGGCTTATCCCTTTAGTTACTCAATTCAAACGAGATCGTCCTATTTCTTAATAGCATCTGCTATTCGAAAATATTTTGATATTTTGAACAAGGCTTAATCTTGTAAGCCAGGGTTCTTTGAAATATCGCCAATTCATTTTTGGAAGACTCTACTTTTCGAAAAGTATAGATTCCTCCATTCGGGGTTATACAATCTACTTCGGTCCTTCTTTCAAGAAGTTTCAAAGGAGTTCGATTTTTCAAAATCTTTTTTAAAAAAGAATTCAACATAAACCCTTTTGAATATTCGGGCATTTTCGGGGTTTTGCTAATTTCTACCCACAATATCAACAAATTTCTAATTTTTGTTGCCCTTTTGAAGACATGGGGACATTCCTACTCGAGTTTGCCACCCTTTTGGGCTTTCTTCGGGGTGATATGATGCATGCTATGCACTCCATGTGATTTAAAATGGAAATACATGTTTTTATGCAACGATGAACACATGAAATGTATCTCACAAATCATGAAGGAGATGCATTCTTTTATCCATGGAAAGTGTCTAGGGGCTGTATTTAAAAATGCCCCTAGCTTGATGGGAATTTCGCATGGCCATATGGTGAAGGGCCATGGCTTTTCAAAGGGATTTTGGATGGACAATGGTATGTTCATGTCCATGCACTTCCATGGTTTTTCTAACATGATCATGATACCTTTTGCTCAAGGATGGGAAACATAACCAGCCCTAAGTGATCGTCATGGCCATCAGGATTTAGTTTTGACATGGTCTCCATATTTCATCGTGAGATTCATGTTCTTTATCCTAACACAATCAAGGTTTTCATATAAACCAGAAGTTGAAGAAAATCTTTCTTTTCAAAGCTGTAGACGCGCGAAAATCCCCGCCTCTTCGCCCCTTTCGTGGCTTGGAGTGGATCTTAGCGTGCGTCTAAGGCCTAGATATACAAACAGGGCGTGCCAGCTAGCTTACTTAAGCTAGCGAAGATATATCAATACTGACTTCTAAACGTGGCGACTGTGAGCAAGTGAGCTCTTGTCGTCGCAGACCTTCTTGCACCGATGCGCAAGGGTCAGTCTGTACGCTTTTGCAAAAATCGAGTTTTTTAGGGAGAAAATCTACGAAACGGTTCGAGGTGTCTATTTCGGGTCTTTAAGATGCGATTTGCATGTTTTAGATCACGTGGATTTGCACGTGCCTAAGTCTTTTCTTTTATCCCTTTTTGGGTCGCCTAGTTTGTGTGTTATGAACACTCCACTACATGGGCGAATTCGAGCGGGGGTTGCTTCGATGCAATATGCGTCCTACCTCGTGGTATGGCGTAGATGCAATGCAAACTCACGCTACTCCAAAGGGAAAACCCGAAATGTAAAGACAATGCTGAAGGGAAATAACAGAAGGGAAATAACCGAAGGGAAATAACCGAAGGGAAATAACCGAAGGGAAATAACCGAAGGGAAATATGTATATATCTTATGTATATGAGCCCTTACTCGGGTCTTGCAAATAAGAGCGAAGGCTCAATGTGGGTGCGTGCTTGAATTGAAAGACTTACACACACGACATGAAATTAAACCCAAATATAAATTGCAGTATGGCCTTGACTAAGGTCTTGGGAGTAAGAGCGAAGGCTCAATGTGTGTGAGAGTGCTTGAATTGAAGTACTACACACACGACATAAATGAAACCCAAATATAACTGCAATATGGCCTTGACTAAGGTCTTGGGAGTAAGAGCGAAGGCTCAATGTGTGTGAGAGTGCTTGAATTGAAGTACTACACACACGACATAAATGAAACCCAAATATAACTGCAATATGGCCTTGACTAAGGTCTTGGGAGTAAGAGCGAAGGCTCAATGTGTGTGAAAGTGCTTGAATTGAAAGACTTACTCACACGACAAGAAATGAAACCCAAATAGTATAGGTCGGCCCTTACTTGGGTCTTTCAAATAAGAGCGAAAGCTCAATGTGTGTGAGAGTGTTTAAATTGAAAGACTTACTCACACGACATGAAATGAAACCCAAATAGTATAGGTCGGCCCTTACTTGGGTCTTTCAAATAAGAGCGAAAGCTCAATGTGTGTGAGAGTGTTTAAATTGAAAGACAACACACCCAACTTAAACAAAACCCTTCGGAAATGAAATATATACGTATACTTATATATTAGGGGCTGATTAGGCCCGTGTGTGTTCAAAATCGTGCACGACTAAGAGAGTGCACGTGTGTGGTTGTGCCAAGCCACGTTATTACAAGCGGGGGGAGACTATGCTCCGTTATTACAACCCCGTATCAAATTGAATTTCAAGCAAGTGTATGATCAAAGACCGAGTTTAGAAACTTACAAGTAGCTGGTCCGTAGAGGTCTTGCTTGAGCGTGGCCTTGGCTTTGGGCTGCAAACGGGAGCTCCGCGAAGGTGTGTGACCAAGAGTGCTGGCCGGCTGCAAATGGGGTGCGGGATGGACGCCTCGAAGGGGACCGGTGGCAAGTGGGCGGCGCCTCCAAGTAGGGAGTTTAGAGTGGCTGACTAAGTGGGTCTTAGGGTCACTAGGTAAGTTAGGGACTTAGGGAAACTGGACCTAAAAGGTGAGCTAGTGGGAAGGCCAAAGAGGACGCCTAGGGGGAGGTCGGCCGAATGGGAAGTGGTGGCTGAGTAGTGGCCAGCCACTTGGGTTATCCTAGGTTCGGCTAGGCTTAGGTGGTGGCGGCAAAGAGGCTGAGCTAAGGGGAAGAGGGGTGGCTAAGAGTGGAGAGGTGGTAGAGAGTGGTTTTGAGGGAGTTAGGGGGACTTACCGAATGGGAAGGAGTGGCGGCAAAGGTTGCTGTCGGCTGGTGGAAGATGGGAGAAGGAGAGGGCCCGGCTGAGTGAGGTGGTGGCGTCCGGCTGGTGGGGCAGTGATGGTGGATGGAGGAGGGAGAGTGGCGGAGCAGGTGGCGGCTGGTGGGGCTGGAGCTGCTGGGAAGACGGGTGAGAGATGGGAGAGGAAGAGGGCCCGGCTGGGAGGTGGAGTGGTTCCCACCTGGAAAACCCGCCCACAATGGGGGGGGTTTAAATAGGGGATGGGTAGGTCGGTTAGGGCTGGGTTGTGGGTAGTGGTTAGGTGGTTTAGGTAGGGTAGTATGTAGATAAGGTGGGCTGGATGGGATTGGGCCAGATATTTTAAAACTAGGTGTTTGGGAAAATCGTGGGCTAAGGGTGGTTTAGGGCTAGGTTAGGTGGTTGGGTTTTAGGGTGAGGTTTAGTGAGCTAGGTTAGGTGGTTTAGGCTAGGTTTAGGCTAGGATTAGGGAAATTAATCTAGGTTTAGGGAAGGATTAGGGGGGTGGGTTAGGTGATTAGGTTGGGATTAGGCCGGGATTAGGGAAGTGGGTTAGGTGATTAGGTTCAGATTAGGGGTGGATTAGGGGTTTAGGCTAGGTTTAGGCATTTTTGGCTAGGTTTAGGTGATGGAGCTCCCTTAGCATGGCCCATAAACCTTGATCACCCCATGTTGGTGCAGCCCTAGGTTAGGTTTTAGCTAATTACAAGCTTAAACCCACTTAATTAGGCTAAACCACAAGATTAAACCCAAACTTGACACACAAGTCAAGCTTAATACAACACTCTTGATATTTATCACCCCCACTCTCTCTCATGCCCAATATCCCACGTGAATTTCAAGTGGGCCCCACCTCCATTTATGAGAAGGTGATGTGGGCCATGGATATGGATATTGGATTGGATCTCTGGATCCAAATCCAAATCCAAGTCCACATATGGGTTTGGATTGGGATTTGGATATATATGGTCCAGATCCAATCCAAACTGAACTCTGACTCCTTCGAGCTGGGTTCGAAACGGACGATTCGTGCGGGGCCTGACAGCATCAGTACTCCGTCTGCGTTGGGTCTTCGCCAACATAGTCGTCCGCCTCCGTTTCTGCCTTCCGGAGATGACTTCAAATGATATTTTGGTAAGAACAGGGTCTTGGACGTTCGAGATCCTGGGATGTGAATCAGATGCAAGAGTTGCTGTGCCGGGCTCGACATGTGCTCCGGTTCCGGGCTCTTCTTAGCTCTCCTGGTCCTGTCTTGATCGGGCCAAGCCGTTTCGGGGTTTCAAAACAGGTTCTAAAAAGGGTTTTCAAAAGCTATATCATATGTTTTTGAAAGATAAAGTTTAAAACATATATACAGGGTTGTTTGGAAGGCTCCTGGGTTTCCAAACTCAAAAATGGCCCTTTGGGGCTGCTTGTATAAAACCAGATTCGTTTAAGGAATTCGTGGGATTTCGGGGTGTTTACAGATGCCCCTCTTTGGCCTTGTCCAAATCGATTTGGATAAGGGCAAAGATGACAAACACCCCTTTTAATGTCTCCCTAGATCTAGCCACGAAAAATATGGGATCGTCCCATTTTAACAAAATCTCAATTTTACAAACTCTGGTAGGAGGAGATATCACGCCAAAGGGTTATTTATGGAATCTGGTCCTAAAATGGGATCATGTTCATCCAAGTACCATGCATGGAATGCAGATGACATGGGTGTGGTGCCAAAAGTGGCGACCTCCCAGAGACCAGATGTGGTCGAACTCTAGAGACTTACAAGGTCTGTTGCTCCAAGTGAGCAAATCCTATGCTGTTCGATGTTCGGTTTTCAAAACTTATTTACAAAAGCTATTTACAAAAGGGACAACTGTTTTGAGTCTCGATCCTAAGGATCTCGAGCTCTTCGTGCTTGCCCTTGTTTGAGTCTTAACGCTCGCTTATTTAGCGGAGGTTTTATAAGAAAACAAGCTTCATTTCAAATTCCTACGCCTTACTCGAAAGGTCGAATTCTCAAACAAGATGAAATTCAAGCAAGTAAATCCTATTTTTACTTTAGGATTCCTCGAAATGAACCATGTTTAGCTTGGGATAAGCCAGGGATGGGAAAGAGATACCACGGTCCCTTCTGAAGCGTCCCGTGGTTTAAGGCATAGAAGGCGGAAAACTGCTCTTTTTGAGCTTTTTGGCCTCTTTTTCCTTTTTTTCATAGAGGGTCTCCCTTTGGGAGTATTTTTTCTTTAATCCCTCTTTTTCATGAGAGAATCGATTTTTCTTTTAAACTCTGGTTTCTTTCTTGTGGAAAGAGACTTTGAATGGGAAATTCCCTTTTGTTTGGGCCTTTGTTTTCCTTTTGGAAGGAGAAGAGAAGAGGGGAGGACTTATCCCAAGCTTACACTCGATCCATTCCAGATCAGCCTATTTAGAAATAGCACGTACTACTTGCAAGTATCTTGCTATGTTGAACTAGGCCTTTCTTTGTAAGATGAAGGATTTTGAAATGCAACCACGATTTTGAAAACTCCACTCTTTCACAAGTGCGAATTCTCTCACTCAGGGTCACACGAGTTCGCCTTTGCACCTTATTCACATGTCTCAGGGCAGCTATCCCTATAAAATTTTCGAAAACTGGAATTTAATCCAGATCCTACACATGATACTTCTTTAAGTATTGAATATTGATAGGATCTGCTAAATTCCTACCTTCTACATCGATCAACCAATACGAATTGTTCGTAGTGTTTGCTCGTACAACATAGGGTCCATCCCAGTTGGGGCGCCACTTGCCTAGGGGGTGTGGGCCACGATGATGGATGGTTTTTAAGACCAGATCTCCCACTTCAAAGTGGCGAGGTCTCATGTGTTTGCTATAATGTCGGGCTATCCTTTGCCGGTATGCACGAGCATGATCCATAGCAAGGAGTCGCCTCTCATCTAGCAAATCTAGTTCGGCCATCCTAGCATGTTGAAGCGTCTCTAGGGGGAGGTCGAGTGCAATGGATGTATGGAATGAATGCAGTTGGGTATGAATGGGAAGAATGGCGTTTGTGCCATAGACCAATTCGAATGGGGTGGCATTCGTGGGAGTCCGGATGGAAGTCCTATAAGCCCATAAGGCTTCATCCAGCTTCTCATGCCACCTCCTACCCTTCTCTAAGGTTTTCTCAATGATACCAATGAGAGTCTTGTTTGTGGCTTCGGCTTGGCCGTTGCCTTGAGGGTAGTAGGGCGAGGAGAAGTGGTGAGTTATGCCATACGTGTTGCACAACTTAACCATCCGCTCGTTCTTGAATGGGGTACCGTTATCAGACACAAGGTCTCGTGGAACCCCAAATCGAGCCAAGATATTCCTCCGGATGAAAGCCACCACATGTTGCCCCATCACATTTGTTAGGGAAATGGCTTCCACCCACTTGGAGAAATACTCCGTGGCTGCTAAAATAAAACGGTGCCCATTCGAGGCCTTTGGAAATATGGGGCCTACAATGTCAAACACCCACATGGTAAATGGCCAGGGGCTGACCACGGAATGCAATGCAGATGAAGGGATATGAATGGCGTGCCCATGCACTTGACATGGATGACACTTCCTAACATGATCGTGACAATCCTTTTTCAGGGTGGACCAGAAATAACCCCCTCTAAGTATTTTCATTGCCATCATGTTGGCATTAACATGACCTCCACATTCTCCATCGTGGAACTCGTGCATCACTATCCTAGCCTCCTCTAGGTCGATACATCTAAGCAGAATGCCGGTAAAACTCTTTTTGTATAAGACCCCACCCAGAATGGTGTATCGGGTCGAAATCTTACGAATGAATGCCCTATCTTTGGATGTGGCATCCTCGGTGAATCCCCCATTTTCTAAAAATTGTTTTATGTCATAGAACCAGGGCTTTTCAATAGACTCTGGGTTGTTTTGGCAAATATCCAAGTCGTGTGTGGATGGATGGGGCGCATGCCATATTTCCAAAGATCTGGTCCCTGAAATGGGATCGACCTTCAGGGCTGAACCCAAGGAAGAGAGGGCATCGGCGATGCCATTGTCCTCTCTTCCCACGTGTGTGAGCTTACACGACTGGAAGGATTGGACCAATCGAGTGGCCAACTCGTGATATGGAAGTAGTTTTTCATTACGTACTTGCCAAATTTTTAAAACCTGGTTTATGACAAGGAGCGAATCTCCAAAGACCTCGATGCATGATGCCCCTAGAGTTTTCGAAATCCTTAAGCCTTGTATGAGTGCTTCATACTCAGCTACGTTGTTGAAACATTCGAAATCTAGGCGGACTGCTATGGGAATCTCGCCCTTTTCAGGGGAGATTAGGATGATCCCGGCACCAGCCCCTCGTTGGTTTCGTGCCCCGTCGAAGTGCATCGTCCACACTTGGTTTTCGAAAGAATTTGCCAAAATGTGGTTTTGAAAATGGTTTTGCAATATGCCTTCATCAGGCATTTCGACAAGAGTGGGATATGCGTCCTCCAAGGGGAAGTCAGCCACGTAATCTGCTAGGGCTTGCCCCTTAACGGAGATCTGGTGATGGTATTTTAGATCATACTCCATTAGAAGGAGTTGCCATTTGCCCAATCTACCCGTGAGAATGGGTTTTTCGAACAAGTGCTTGATTGGATCAAGCTTGGACACTATCCAGATCTCATGATCTAGGAAGTAGTGTCTGAATTTCTGGCAGGCCCAGACTAGGGCCAAGCACGTCTTCTCCATGGCTTGATAATTTCGTTCATAAGCCAAGAGAGTTTTCGAAATATAGTAGATGGCATACTCCTTATGGGTGTCATCCTCGTATTGAGCCAACAGGGCTCCTAAAGCGTTTTCATGCACGGAGATGTATAATAAAAGCGGTTTTCCTTGCTTTGGAGGATTCAAAACGGGGGGATTAACCAAGTATGCCTTTAGTCTCTTGAAGGACTTTTGGCATTCGTCATCCCATAAGAATTTCGTACCCTTCCTCAACAGTTTGTTGAAGGGTTCGCATCTAGTTGCCAGATTCGATATGAATCGGCGCACAGATTGTAATCGACCTTGAAGGCTACGGACTTGGGTGAGATTGGATGGTGGAGCCATGTCTATGATGGCTCGACATTTAGAGGGGTCGACTTCTATTCCCCTTTGGCTTACCATAAAGCCTAGAAGCTTTCCTGATTCTACCCCGAACACACATTTCTGAGGGTTTAGCTTTACTTTGTAAAGCCTAAGCCTTTCGAAAATCTTTTGTAAACATTCGATATGGGTGCATCGGGTTTTGGATTTTGCCAAGAGATCATCTACATACACTTCTACAAGCTCGTGAATTTGATCATGGAAGATCGTGTTCATGGCTCGTTGGTATGTTGCGCCGGCATTTTTCAAACCAAAGGGCATGACTGTATAGCAGTACGTGCCCCATGGGGTTGTGAAGGCGGTCTTACCCTGATCTCGTGGGCTTAGTTTGATTTGATTATAGCCTGAATAGCCATCCATAAATGAAAACATTTCATGATTTGCAGTACTATCGACTATCAAATCTATGTTTGGTAAAGGATAATTATCCTTTGGAGTGGCTTTATTCAGGTTTCTGAAATCGATGCATATTCGAATTTTCCCATTGGTTTTTCGAACTACAACGATATTTGACAACCAATCAGAATACGCAATGGGTTTTATAAATCCGGCTTTTAGCAGATCTTCTAAACCCTCTTTGACTTGCGTGTGTACATTCGGGTGTATTTTCCTAAGCTTCTGCTTTATTGGTTTTACACCTATATCTAAGGGAAGACGATGCTCGACTATGCTGGGATCTATGCCCGGCATGTCTTCATACGTCCATGCAAACACATCTAAATAGGTTTGTAGAAATGCAATGAATGCTAACTTTTCAGTTTCATGCAAGCATGCGCCTATTTTAATGGTTTTGGGATTGGAATCATCCCCTAGGTTCACCTCTACGAAATCTCCTCCTACTGATTGGGAAGGTCTTTCAAAATCGAGAATTCTATGAAATTCTGGGAGCTCAGAAGTGGGATCTTCCTCAGGGGGATCCACTTCTGGGCTTCGATCATTCTCGTGGACTTTAGACCCAAGGGAACTTGACGCGTGGTTTTCAAAATAACCTGGTTTTGTACTTGGATTTTCAAGTGATTTCGAAATTTTTGGTCTGGCTATGCAGACGACGTTTCTTTCGAAATTCTTTTCTTTCGCCAAAGTTAAACCAGGAGCAGCTATGTACAAAATCTTTTTGGTATTTTCCAAATTTTTGATTTTTTTGGGTTTTTGTAAAACAAGAAATTTGGGAACTATACAAAGCACACTTTTTTCGAGTTTTTGCTTTTCCATTGTTTTTGGTTTTTCTTGTTTTTCGATTTTTTTCGATTTTTAAGTTTTCAAATGTTTTTGGTATTTTTAGAAAAAGGGATCTTCCGTCATACCTACAAAGGGAAAACGCTATGGGTTAGACTCGGAATAGGAGGTCTAAACCATAGGTCTCTTCTAAGACAGGCTCCGGGGCACCCTTGACCCAGGTGGTCACAGGGGGTGGTTCCGGCGGTATTTGGGGAGTATAGCCGATCCCATATCGGCTTGGGTTGGCCCTAGGAAGGATTGGCTCTAGGAGACCCTGATTTTGTGCCCCTAGACTTTTGTAGGGCGTGTAGCCCATGTTCAATAACATGTTCCACGACCTTTTGTTTTTTGAAAAGATGGGATATAAGTCGTGGTCCTGGAACATGCTATCGTCCATATTAGGCTCGTAGGGCCTTTTGTCCAGGGGTTTTGGAAATAGGGAACGCTTGGGTTTTCCTAGGAGGATTAGAGTCGGGAGGGGGCCTGCTTCGGGCAGCCCCTTCACACATACAACCTTCCTAGGGTTGTTTAACACGAGCCGAGGTGGCTCAACCATGATTTGCCCCAGGTTAGCCTCATGGGCCTGGGAGCTCGATAAACAAGGGGAGTTTATGATCCCCTGAAGCTGTGGGTGACTCTCACCTAGGATCACTACGACTTGGTCCCTAAAAGGGATCTTGACACACTTGTGGAAGGTGGATGGCACAGCGCACAAACTGTGTATCCAGGGTCTTCCCAGCAACAGGTTATAATGGGGGTGGATGTCCAAGACATGGAACACCCCCGTGTGTTCGATCCCTCCCGTTTCCATTGGGAGTTCGATGGATCCTAAAGGCCTAGACGCATTCCCATCGTATCCAGTGATAACGATGGGGCTTGGGTTCACTGAAGTCAAGGTGACTCCGATTTTGTACGCCACGTGAAGTGGAAGGATGTTGAGCCCTCCTCCACCATCGACTAGGCACCTGTCCAGAGAGTGGTTGTTTAGAACCACCTCGATATGCAGGGCCTGGTTATGGGTTTCGTAGGGTCTATCTACATCATCTTCCGAAAAGGTGATGGGCGATTTTGCTCCTAACAAAGCCACTTGGGCAGACAAGGACTCCGGACTTATGTTCGAATCAACCTTGGCCCTTTCTAGAATTTTCTCTAAGACAAGTCTATGCCTAGGCGAGGTTTTGATAAGCTCTAGGATAGACATGTGAATAGGAATCTTTGAAAGGTGGTTTTCGAAATCATAAGGATTTAGGATGATTTTGTCCTTATCTGCTTTTGGCGGACCACTAGGGATACATGCTTTTGAGGGGCCAGGCACACTGACCACCTTTTGAGCACCTTGAAGGTGCGGGGGTTGGTAGATCCTCCCGGATCTAGTGACTTCCCCCACGACCAGCCTAGGGTTCGCGCTAAACTTGGCTCTAAGGATGAGCTGAGGAGAACCTTGGATTTTCAAAACTGGTTTTGCCGGGGTTTCCACTTTTGATGGTCCCCGAATGACGACTTGGGCGGGCCTCTTGTATAGTACAAGGATGGGCGCACAAGCAGGTCGACCAGGTTCGGGCTTTTGCGCTAGTTCCTTGGAAATGGTGAGGGTACATACCTCCTTTCCTTTCCCACTGCCACTGGCGTGTTTGGGAAAGGGTTCTTTGAAGATAGCTTGAGGTGGCTCAGATTCCGCAGTGACCTGGAGCCGGCCCTCCGCTATCAAGTTCTCAATTTTATTTAGAAGAGAGAAGCACCGTTTAGTATCATGGCCTTTGAGCCGATGATACTTGCAAAACCGGTTTAAATACCCCCCTTTGGACGTGACTCCTTCGGGGATTTCAGGGAGTTCGATCATGCCCTGGGCAAGTAGGAGGTCCAGGACCTCCGACACAGGTTGCCCCAGCGGAGTGTACTCCCGTTTTTCAATTGGTTTTGAAAAGTTGCGTTCTCTCTTATTTTCTATTTTTTCAAAATTTTTAGAAGTGCCCGCCATGCCTGGATCCACCCGGACATTGGCGATTTTATGGGGCTTTGCCCCTTTGTCCGTTGTGGGCAGCCCATATGCGATGGGCTTTTCCACACGTGTTTTGGGAACGGCACTTCCTTTCCATAAGTGGTCGTATGTCCCTTTTCGCAAGTTGGTTTCGAAAAGGGAGGCCTTTTTGATCAACTTATGGAAAGTTGAAATCTCATGGAGCGAGAGAAGGGTTTTTAACTCGCTTTTGAAATTATCCAGGATGAGCATTACTGCGCATCCTTCGGATATAGGCTCTCGCACTTGGCCTAAAAGAGACCTCCATCTTATAATGAAGGCATGCACGTCTTCGTTCATGCCTTGCTTTGTATCCCTTAAAGTATTCAGGGTTGGCGTGACTTCCACGTTGTGTGCAAATCTTTGCATGAAGCAGTTCGCTAACTCTTCAAAAGTAGCGAACTGGCTTAAGTCGTAGGAAGCCAGCCATTTGGCAGCTGTGCCTTTAAGGGATAGAGGGAACCAATACACCCATTTCATCGAGTCCTTTTTCTTCTTATGGGCTCGACGTGAGAAAAGCTGCAAGTGAGACCTAGGGTCTCCCATGCCATCATACCGATGGAAGTTCGGTATTTCATCGTCACTGTCTGTTTCGTAATCCATAGGAAGGAAATCAGACAGGGCGTAGCTTCTTTTCTCTTTATTTTGCCCTTTCAGCAGCTGCTGTAGGGCTTTACGGTCCTTTTGTGTGAAGGACTCGTGGTATTGGTTGCCTTCCATTACGGAGGCCTCTTTTGCTTGCGAGGTTTTTCCATTTTCTTTTTAGGCCTTTGTTCACCGTTTGATGAACACGAATCGCCTACTTCAGCCTCTTGGCTGAGAGCATCGATTTTGGCCTCAAATTCCCTTCTCAAGTCCTCGATTTCATCTAGTTTTATTTTGTTTTTGAAAATCCTCCTAGAGTGAGAACTTGATGCGCATGAGCCTTGGCTCGACACTTCACTTGGATTGGATTTCGACATGCTTTTCAAGCTTTTTCAAAATTTCCTAAGTAAAAGCAAAGAAAACAAGTTAAAATGACACCTTTATAAAATTTTCGCAAGACTCCTACAAGTAAACTCGATTTTTGAAAAGGCTCACGTCCCACCGGGCGTGCCAATCTCTGTAGACGCGCGAAAATCCCCGCCTCTTCGCCCCTTTCGTGGCTTGGAGTGGATCTTAGCGTGCGTCTAAGGCCTAGATATACAAACAGGGCGTGCCAGCTAGCTTACTTAAGCTAGCGAAGATATATCAATACTGACTTCTAAACGTGGCGACTGTGAGCAAGTGAGCTCTTGTCGTCGCAGACCTTCTTGCACCGATGCGCAAGGGTCAGTCTGTACGCTTTTGCAAAAATCGAGTTTTTTAGGGAGAAAATCTACGAAACGGTTCGAGGTGTCTATTTCGGGTCTTTAAGATGCGATTTGCATGTTTTAGATCACGTGGATTTGCACGTGCCTAAGTCTTTTCTTTTATCCCTTTTTGGGTCGCCTAGTTTGTGTGTTATGAACACTCCACTACATGGGCGAATTCGAGCGGGGTTGCTTCGATGCAATATGCGTCCTACCTCGTGGTATGGCGTAGATGCAATGCAAACTCACGCTACTCCAAAGGGAAAACCCGAAATGTAAAGACAATGCTGAAGGGAAATAACAGAAGGGAAATAACCGAAGGGAAATAACCGAAGGGAAATAACCGAAGGGAAATATGTATATATCTTATGTATATGAGCCCTTACTCGGGTCTTGCAAATAAGAGCGAAGGCTCAATGTGGGTGCGTGCTTGAATTGAAAGACTTACACACACGACATGAAATTAAACCCAAATATAAATTGCAGTATGGCCTTGACTAAGGTCTTGGGAGTAAGAGCGAAGGCTCAATGTGTGTGAGAGTGCTTGAATTGAAGTACTACACACACGACATAAATGAAACCCAAATATAACTGCAATATGGCCTTGACTAAGGTCTTGGGAGTAAGAGCGAAGGCTCAATGTGTGTGAGAGTGCTTGAATTGAAGTACTACACACACGACATAAATGAAACCCAAATATAACTGCAATATGGCCTTGACTAAGGTCTTGGGAGTAAGAGCGAAGGCTCAATGTGTGTGAAAGTGCTTGAATTGAAAGACTTACTCACACGACAAGAAATGAAACCCAAATAGTATAGGTCGGCCCTTACTTGGGTCTTTCAAATAAGAGCGAAAGCTCAATGTGTGTGAGAGTGTTTAAATTGAAAGACTTACTCACACGACATGAAATGAAACCCAAATAGTATAGGTCGGCCCTTACTTGGGTCTTTCAAATAAGAGCGAAAGCTCAATGTGTGTGAGAGTGTTTAAATTGAAAGACAACACACCCAACTTAAACAAAACCCTTCGGAAATGAAATATATACGTATACTTATATATTAGGGGCTGATTAGGCCCGTGTGTGTTCAAAATCGTGCACGACTAAGAGAGTGCACGTGTGTGGTTGTGCCAAGCCACGTTATTACAAGCGGGGGGAGACTATGCTCCGTTATTACAACCCCGTATCAAATTGAATTTCAAGCAAGTGTATGATCAAAGACCGAGTTTAGAAACTTACAAGTAGCTGGTCCGTAGAGGTCTTGCTTGAGCGTGGCCTTGGCTTTGGGCTGCAAACGGGAGCTCCGCGAAGGTGTGTGACCAAGAGTGCTGGCCGGCTGCAAATGGGGCGCGGGATGGACGCCTCGAAGGGGACCGGTGGCAAGTGGGCGGCGCCTCCAAGTAGGGAGTTTAGAGTGGCTGACTAAGTGGGTCTTAGGGTCACTAGGTAAGTTAGGGACTTAGGGAAACTGGACCTAAAAGGTGAGCTAGTGGGAAGGCCAAAGAGGACGCCTAGGGGGAGGTCGGCCGAATGGGAAGTGGTGGCTGAGTAGTGGCCAGCCACTTGGGTTATCCTAGGTTCGGCTAGGCTTAGGTGGTGGCGGCAAAGAGGCTGAGCTAAGGGGAAGAGGGGTGGCTAAGAGTGGAGAGGTGGTAGAGAGTGGTTTTGAGGGAGTTAGGGGGACTTACCGAATGGGAAGGAGTGGCGGCAAAGGTTGCTGTCGGCTGGTGGAAGATGGGAGAAGGAGAGGGCCCGGCTGAGTGAGGTGGTGGCGTCCGGCTGGTGGGGCAGTGATGGTGGATGGAGGAGGGAGAGTGGCGGAGCAGGTGGCGGCTGGTGGGGCTGGAGCTGCTGGGAAGACGGGTGAGAGATGGGAGAGGAAGAGGGCCCGGCTGGGAGGTGGAGTGGTTCCCACCTGGAAAACCCGCCCACAATGGGGGGGGTTTAAATAGGGGATGGGTAGGTCGGTTAGGGCTGGGTTGTGGGTAGTGGTTAGGTGGTTTAGGTAGGGTAGTATGTAGATAAGGTGGGCTGGATGGGATTGGGCCAGATATTTTAAAACTAGGTGTTTGGGAAAATCGTGGGCTAAGGGTGGTTTAGGGCTAGGTTAGGTGGTTGGGTTTTAGGGTGAGGTTTAGTGAGCTAGGTTAGGTGGTTTAGGCTAGGTTTAGGCTAGGATTAGGGAAATTAATCTAGGTTTAGGGAAGGATTAGGGGGGTGGGTTAGGTGATTAGGTTGGGATTAGGCCGGGATTAGGGAAGTGGGTTAGGTGATTAGGTTCAGATTAGGGGTGGATTAGGGGTTTAGGCTAGGTTTAGGCATTTTTGGCTAGGTTTAGGTGATGGAGCTCCCTTAGCATGGCCCATAAACCTTGATCACCCCATGTTGGTGCAACCCTAGGTTAGGTTTTAGCTAATTACAAGCTTAAACCCACTTAATTAGGCTAAACCACAAGATTAAACCCAAACTTGACACACAAGTCAAGCTTAATACAACACTCTTGATATTTATCACCCCCACTCTCTCTCATGCCCAATATCCCACGTGAATTTCAAGTGGGCCCCACCTCCATTTATGAGAAGGTGATGTGGGCCATGGATATGGATATTGGATTGGATCTCTGGATCCAAATCCAAATCCAAGTCCACATATGGGTTTGGATTGGGATCTGGATATATATGGTCCAGATCCAATCCAAACTGAACTCTGACTCCTTCGAGCTGGGTTCGAAACGGACGATTCGTGCGGGGCCTGACAGCATCAGTACTCCGTCTGCGTTGGGTCTTCGCCAACATAGTCGTCCGCCTCCGTTTCTGCCTTCCGGAGATGACTTCAAATGATATTTTGGTAAGAACAGGGTCTTGGACGTTCGAGATCCTGGGATGTGAATCAGATGCAAGAGTTGCTGTGCCGGGCTCGACATGTGCTCCGGTTCCGGGCTCTTCTTAGCTCTCCTGGTCCTGTCTTGATCGGGCCAAGCCGTTTCGGGGTTTCAAAACAGGTTCTAAAAAGGGTTTTCAAAAGCTATATCATATGTTTTTGAAAGATAAAGTTTAAAACATATATACAGGGTTGTTTGGAAGGCTCCTGGGTTTCCAAACTCAAAAATGGCCCTTTGGGGCTGCTTGTATAAAACCAGATTCGTTTAAGGAATTCGTGGGATTTCGGGGTGTTTACAAAAGCCATGAAAGGTTTTTGTGAAATGCTAACCCTTTTCCGAGATTCTCATTTCCTTTTAAAATTTGCCTTGAAGGTGTTGGTTTTGATTTGTATGGAGACATGCCTATGAAGGCCCGATACTTAGGGGGCCGACTCTTATTGCCCCTTTGGTTTTGCAAAACCCTGAATTCGATTTCTAGAATGATGTCTAGACTTGATGCATATGAATGATTTCAAAGTGTAATGTATGATGCTTATGCACACACTATGGGTTAACTTATTTCTAAAAATCCCCAATTTTCCATAAGTTAAGGATTTTGCGAAGTTCAGGAAGCTTGGAGGTGTTTATTCCTTCTTGCTTTGGTGATTCTCGAGCTTTTCATTTTTGAAAAAGCTCTAGGCAAAAGGGTGGGCCAGATCAGCTTTTGGATACTTGGGTTCAGGGAGTATATACAATTTTCGAAAGCATTTTTACAATTTTTCGAAAATGGGCTTTGTACATGGCCAAAGGCTTTTGAAACAAAATTTCTTTTCGGAATTTTTGTTTTTCCAAATGTTTTTGAGATTTTGAGAATTTTCAATTTTATTTTTTTTGGTCTTTTTCAAAAGTAGGGATCTTCCATTGAACCTTCAAAGAAAACATTCATGAATCAGACTCTAATCAAATAGGTCTAAGACATGGGTTTCGGTTTTAGAGGTTCTACAGGGCACCCTTGACCCAGATGGTCTTAGGTGGTGGCTCTGGTGGTATGGGTGGGCTGTAGCCCAGTCCATATCGTTCCCTATTAGTTCTAGGTAGGACAGGCTCAAGCCTACCTTGGTTTCGGGTTCCCAGGCCCACGTAGGGTTTATATCCCATATTCAAAATCATGTTCCAAGACTTTTTGCTTTTCAAAAAATTTTGGTATAAATCATGATCTTGGAACATGGAATCGTCCATGTTGGGGATATATACCCTTTTGGATATTGGGAGTTTGCATTCTGGGGTGATGGAAGACTTGGGCTTCCATACAAACCTGGTTTGGGAGACTTTGTCCTCAAGGAAAGCCAAGCTTGGTTCCTTGAGGAGTTTTGGGCATAGCAGGGTTATGGAAAACTTATGGTTCCATACCCCATTTTGGAAAAAAATTACTTCAAGGGGAGCCATGCAAGGTCCCTTGAAGTTTTTGACTTGGTCCCTAGGTTCAACTCGTGGTGCCCCTAGGGATTGATTTTTTTGTTTCAAAGCCATAGCCGTGGTTCCAGGGCACAAGACTAGGCTCGAAGAAGTGGGTTTTTCTATGGTAGGGTTATGAGCTCCTAAGATGTCGATGCATGCATTAGGGGTCTCCATGTCTACCATTTTCGGAACTTCTTTTTGTTTTTGAAATTCCTTTGAATGGTGCGCGACAGGTGGCGCACCTTGAAAATCCTCAAGTTTTGGCACAGTTTGTGGGTTTGTGTGTGCATAGGGGTTATCCAATGCATCTGATGACCCTATATGAAGAAGAGAGTCTCGAGAAGGATGGGTTTCAGGCATACCTCTTTGTGGCTTGTCTACCTTTTCTGGGTGAGAGCAGGTCGATTTCCCGGGTAACTCTGTTTTGAGCCCCCGGGGTTTAACGAGGCGTTTCCTTTCGAAACCTTCCTGTTTTTCACTCTCGTTCCTTTGTAGGGTGTGGATTTCATGTCCCACTGTATCTGTGTGCCTAGACTTAGGACTTTTACTTGAAGTTTTTGAAATTCCAAAATTTTGTTTTTCAATTTTTTGGTCTTTTTCCAAATTTTCAAGATTTTTTTGGTCTTTTGAAATTGAAAAGCTCGGAGCTGTAGGAGTGGATGACTTATCCCTTTGCCGGGATTTGTCTTTAATCTCCAATTCTTCGTTGAGTTTGAGATCGATTTTTAACTCACGATCCTTATGTGCCCCCGAAGGGCTGCTATGTGATCGATGGGCTTTAAGCTCCTTGCTTAAAGCATCCATCTTTTGAAATATCTTTTCAATCTCATCGAGCTCTTTTTGGGCTTTATATGTTTTGAAAACCTCTTTTAGTTTACTCAACGAAGATTTTTGTAGCTTTCTATCCATTTTCATGCAATTTTCCTAAGTATGCACGATTTTTGGAAAAAGACTCTTTTTTTCAAAAATTTGAGTATAACTCATTTGTTTGAAGTCTGAAAACACCCAAAATTTTCTTATAAAATTTTTATCTTTTTAGGAAAGTGGCCATTTTTAGAAATTTTGGGGTTTTTAAAGGAAAAAGGCACTAAACGAGTTTGTTTTGGTACCAAAATTTTATGGAAGCTTTAAAATGATGAAAGAATGCTTTCCGTTCTGAAACTTTTGAGTTTTGACAAAATTTGGAAAAATGACGATTTTACCCTTAGTACTGGAAAAACAGGATTTCGTTTCCTTAAAAGATTTATTACGAAAAGTATGTTGAAAGCTTGCCTCTTCAAAAGAAAAAGGCATTGAAAAGACAAGTTGACACCTAAAAAAGAAGGTGGACGCCCAAAAAGGGAAAACGGGCATCAAAAAGGGAAAGTGAGCTTCCTAGAAAGAAAAGCTCACATTTGGAAAGAAATCAATTTCTAGAGGGTAAGGTCGGTATTATCAAAAGAAAGGAAAGGTGGAAGCAAGAACGAAAGCCTCCAAAAATGAAGGTTTGGTATCGAACGCCTCTCGTAACGTGTCTACGTTATGTTTGGGTATTGAGGTAATTAGTATTGATATACATCAATTTGCATTGTCATTTGTTACTGGTATGCTATTGATATGTTATGATAAGAGCAATTTTAATATCCCAACACTCGTGGAAAGGATTGAATGAGCATGAAAGTTGATTTTCAAAAACGTAACATAGGCCTATTTGAATACATTCATAATAGGTAAGTATGTAATATGGATTTGCATAGCCACGTTCATGGCATATACAGATAACGGAAGACTACTTGAGTACTCTTATACATGTAAAAGATTCAATTGAGATTCATCATGTTTCCTTAGAAGTGGCTATTTGTTAATACTTTTCTGCTTATTCTGTGTTGAGCTAGATTGTTGAAATTGTTGTGGTACAAAGAAGGATTTTTTTCCAGTTTAGCAAAATACATCCCGAAAGTATAATCAGCAACAGCAATGAAAAGTTTTCAAGTATTTTATTGGATTAGAGTGTGCTGTTGTTTTATCTAAGTCATTCATAGTTGGAAATCCAGCCACACGACTTTGCCTTTGCAGCTTATTTTCATGTCTCAGGGCAGCTATCCCTAAAATTTTCAAAAACTGGAATTTAATCCAAATCCTACACATAATACTTCTTTAAGTGTTGAATATTGATAGGATCTGCTAAATTCCTACCTTCTACATCGATCAACCAATACGAGTTGTTCGTGGTGGTTGCTCGTACAACATAGGGTCCATCCCACTTGGGGCGCCACTTTCTGAGTGGATGTGGGCCACGATAGTGGATGATTTTCAAAACCAGATCCCCCACTTCAAAGTAGCGAGGTCTCATGTGTTTGCCATAATGTCAGGCTATCCTTTGCCGGTATGCACGAGCATGGTCCATGGCAAGGAGTCGCCTTTGATCTAGCAAACCTAGTTCGGCCCGTCTCTAGGGGGAGGTCGAGTGCTATGGATGTATGGAATGAATGCAGTTGAGTATGAATGGGAAGAATGGCGTTTGTGCCATAGACCAATTCGAATGGTGTGGCATTCGTGGGAGTCCGGATGGAAGTCCTATAAGCCCATAAGACTTCATCCAGCTTCTCGTGCCACGTCCTACCCTTCTCTAAGGTTTTCTCAATTATACTAATGAGAGTCTTGTTTGTGGCTTCGGCATGGCCGTTGCCTTGAGGGTAGTAGGGCAAAGAGAAGTGGTGAGTTATGCCATACGTGTTGCACAACTTAACCATCCGCTCGTTCTTGAATGGGGTGCCATTATTAGACACAAGGTCTCGTGGAACCCCAAATCAAGCCAAGATATTCCTCCGGATGAAAGCCACCACATGTTGCCCCAGTACGTTGGTTAGGGATATGGCTTCCACCCACTTGGAGAAATACTCCGTGGCTGCTAAAATAAATCGATGCCCATTCAAGGCTTTTGGAAATATTGGGCCTACGTTGTCAAATGCCCACATGGTAAATGGCTAGGGGCTGACCACGGAATGCAATGCAGATGAAGGGATATGAATGGCGTGCCCATGCACTTGACATGGATGACACTTTCTAACATGATCGTGACAATCCTTTTTCAGGGTGGACCAAAAATAGCCCCCTCTAAGTATTTTCATTGCCATCATGTTGGCATTAACATGACCTCCACATTCTCCATCGTGGCACTCATGCAGTACTATCCTGGCCTCCTCTAGATCGATACACCTAAGCAGAATGCCGGTAAAGCTCTTTTTGTATAGAACCCCACCCAAAATGGTGTATCGGGTCGAAATCTTACGGATGAATGCCTTATCTTTGGATGTGGCATCCTCGGTGAATGCCCCATTTTCTAGAAATTGTTTTATGTCATAAAACCAGGGTTTTTCAATAGACTCTGGGTTATTTTGGCTATCAATAGACTCTGGGTTATTGTGGCATCCTCTAGATCGACTATTGTTTTATGTCATGATTTGCAGTACTATCGACTATCAAATCTATGATTGGTAAAGGATAATTATCCTTTGGAGTGGCTTTATTCAGGTTTCTGAAATCGATGCATATTTGAATTTTCCCATTGGTTTTTCGAACTACCACGATGTTTGACAACCAATTAGAATACGCAATGGGTTTTATAAATCTGGATTTTAGCAGATCTTCTAAACCCTCTTTGACTTGCGTGTGTACATTCGGGTGTATTTTCCTAAGCTTTTGCTTTATGGGTTTTACATCCGCATCTAAGGGAAGACGATGTTCGACAATGCTGGGGTCTATGCCCGGCATGTCTTCATACGTCCATGCAAACACATCTAAATAGGTTCATAGAAATGCAATGAATGCTGATCTTTCATGTTCATGCAAGCATAAGCCTATTTTGATGGTTTTGGGATTGGAATCATCCCCTAGGTTCACCTCTATGAAATCTCCTGCTACTGAATTGGATGGTCTTTCAAAATCGAGAATTTTATGAAATTCTGGGAGCTCAGAAGTGGGATCTTCCTCAAGGGGATCCACTTGTGGGCTTCGATCATTCTCGTGGGTTATAGACCCGAGGGAATTTGATGCATGATTTTCAAAAAGACCTGGTTTTGTACTCGAATTTTCAATTGATTTCAAAATTTTTGGTCTGGCTATGCAGACGACGTTTCTTTCGAAATCTTTTCCCTTTGCCAAAGTCTTACCAGGAGCAGCTATATACAAAATCTTTTTGGTATTTTCCAAATTTTTGATTTTTTTGGGTTTTTGTAAAAGAAGAACCTTAGGAACTATACAAAGCACTCTATTTTCGAGTTTTTGTTTTTCCATTGTTTTTGGCTTTTCTTCTTTTTCGATTTTTTTGATTTTAAGTTTTCCAAATGTTTTTGTATTTTTATGAAAGGGATCTTCCGTCATACCTACAAAGGGAAAACACTACGGGTTAGACTCGGAATAGGAGGTCTAAATCGTAGGTTTCTTCTAAGGCAGGTTCCAGGGCACCCTTGACCCAGGTGGTCATAGGGGGTGGCTCTGGTGGTATTCTGGGAGTATAGCCGATCCCGTATCGGCTTGGGTTGGCCCTAGGAAGGATGGGCTCTAGGAGACCCTGGTTTTGTGCCCCTAGACTTTTGTAGGGCGTGTAGCCCATATTCAACAACAAGTTCCACAACTTTTTGTTTTTTAAAAATGCAGAGTATAAATCGTGGTCCTGGAACTCCAGGGGCTTTGGAAATAGGTGTAAACACCCCGAAATCCCACGAATTTCTTAAACAAATCTGGTTTTATACAAGCAGCCCCAAAGGGCCTTTTTTTTAGTTTGGAAACCCAGGAGCCTTCCAAACAAACCCTGTATATATGTTTTAAACTTTATCTTTCAAAAACATATGATATAGCTTTTGAAAACCCTTTTAAAAACATGTTTTGAAACCCCGAAGTGGCTTGGCCCGATCAAGACAGGACCAGGAGAGCCAAGAAGAGCCCAGAACCGGAGCACCTGTCGAGCCCGGCGCAGCAACTCTTGTATCTGATTCACACCCCAGGATCTCGAACGTCCAAGACCCTGTTCTTATCAAAATAGCATTTGAAGTCATCTCCGAAAGGCAGAAACGGAGGCGGACGACTATGTTGGCGAAGACCCAACGCAGACGGAGTACTGATGCTGTCAGGCCCCGCACGAATCGTCCGTTTCGAACCCAGCTCGAAGGAGTCAGAGTTCAGTTTGGATTGGATCTGGACCATATATATCCAGATTCCAACCCAAACCCATATGTGGACTTGGATTTGGATTTGGATCCAGAGATCCAATCCAATATCCATATCCATGGCCCACATCACCTTCTCATAAATGGAGGTGGGGCCCACTTGAAATTCACGTGGGATATTGGGCATGAGAGAGAGTGGGGGTGAAAAATATCAAGAGTGTTGTATTAAGCTTGACTTGTGTGTCAAGTTTGGGTTAATCATGTGGGTTAGCCTAATTGAGTGGGTTTAAGCTTGTAATTAGCTAAAACCTAACCTAGGGCTGCACCAACATGGGGTGATCAAGGTCTAGGGGCCATGCTAAGGGAGCTCCTTCACCTAAACCTAACCCAAAATGCCTAAACCTAGCCTAAACCCCTAATCCACCCCTAATCTGAACCTAATCACCTAACCCACTTCCCTAATCCCGGCCTAATCCCAACCTAATCACCTAACCCACTCCCCTAATCCTTCCCTAAACCTAGATTAATTTCCCTAATCCTAGCCTAATCCTAGCCTAAACCACCTAACCTAGCTCACTAAACCTCACCCTAAAACCCAACCACCTAACCTAGCCCTAAACCCCTAAACCATCCTTAGCCCACGATTTTCCCAAACCCCTAGTTTTAAAATATCTGGCCCAACCCCATCCAGCCCACCTTATCCACATACTACCCTACCTAAACCACCTAACCACTACCCACAACCCAACCCTAACCGACCTACCCATCCCCTATTTAAACCCCCCTCATTGTGGGCGGGTTTTCCAAGTGGGAACCACTCCACCACCCAGCCGGGCCCTCTCCTTCTCCCATCTCTCACCCGTCTTCCCAGCAGCCCTAGCTCCACCAGCCGCCACCTGCTCCACCACCTTCCCTCTTCCGTCCACCACCATTGCCTCCCAGCCGGACGCCACCATCTTCCCCCAACTCCACTAGCCGACAGCTACCTGCCCGCCACTCTCCCACTCCATCCGCCACTCTTCCCCACTCGGTAAGTCCCCTTTACTCCCTCAAAGCCACTCTCTACCACCTCTCCACTCTTGGCCACCCATCTTCCCCTTAGCTCAAACTCTTTGCTGCCACCATCTAAGCCTAGCCGAACCTAGGATAACCCAAGTGGCTGGCCACTACTTAGCCACCATCTCCCATTCGGCCGACCCCCCCCTAGGTGTCCTATTCGGCCTTCCCACTAACTCACATTTTAGGGCCAGTTTCCCTAAGTACCTAACTTCCCTAGTGACCCTAAGACCCACTTAGTCAGCCACTCTAAACTCCCTACTTGGAGGCACCGCCTACTCACCACCGGCCCCCTTCGAGGCGTCCATCCCGCGCCCCATTTGCAGCCGGCCAGCACCCTTGGTCACACACCTTCGCGGAGCTCCCGTTTGCAGCCCAAAGCTAAGGCCACGCTCAAGCAAGACCTCTACGGACCAGCTACTTGTAAGTGTCTAAACTCGGTCTTTAATCATATACTTGCTTGAAATTCAATTTGATACGGGGTTGTAATAACGGAGCATAGTCTCCCCCCGCTTGTAATAACGTGGCTTGGCACAACCACACACGTGCACTCTCTTAGTCGTGCACAATTTCGAACACACACGGGCCTAATCAGCCCCTAATATATAAGTGTACGTATATATTTCATTTCCGAAGGGTTTTGTTTAAGTTGGGTGCGTTGTCTTTCAATTTAAACACTCTCACACACATTGAGCTTTCGCTCTTATTTGAAAGACCCAAGTAAGGGCCGACCTATACTATTTGGGTTTCATTTCATGTCGTGTGAGTAAGTCTTTCAATTTAAACACTCTCACACACATTGAGCTTTCGCTCTTATTTGAAAGACCCAAGTAAGGGCCGACCTATACTATTTGGGTTTTATTTCTTGTCGTGTGAGTAAGTCTTTCAATTCAAGCACTTTCACACACATTGAGCCTTCGCTCTTACTCCCAAGACCTTAGTAAAGGCCTTATTGCAGTTATATTTGGGTTTCATTTATGTCGTGTGTGTAGTACTTCAATTCAAGCACTCTCACACACATTGAGCCTTCGCTCTTACTCCCAAGACCTTAGTAAAGGCCTTATTGCAGTTATATTTGGGTTTCATTTATGTCGTGTGTGTAGTACTTCAATTCAAGCACTCTCACACACATTGAGCCTTCGCTCTTACTCCCAAGACCTTAGTCAAGGCCATACTGCAATTTATATTTGGGTTTAATTTCATGTCGTGTGTGTAAGTCTTTCAATTCAAGCACGCACCCACATTGAGCCTTCGCTCTTATTTTGCAAGACCCGAGTAAGGGCTCATATACATAAGATATATACATATTTCCCTTCGGTTATTTCCCTTCGGTTATTTCCCTTCGGTTATTTCCCTTCCGCTATTTCCCTTCAGTATTGTCTTTACATTTCGGGTTTTCCCTTTGGAGTAGCGTGAGTTTGCATTGCATCTACGCCATACCACGAGGTAGGACGCATATTGCATCGAAGCAACCCCCGCTCGAATTCGCTCATGTAGTGGAGTGTTCATAACACACAAACTAGGCGACCCAAAAAGGGATAAAAGAAAAGACTTAGGCACGTGCAAATCCACGTGATCTAAAACATGCAATCGCATCTTAAAGACCCGAAATAGACACCTCGAATCGTTTCGTAGGCTTTCTCCCCAAAACTCGATTTTTGCAAAAGCGTACAGACTGACCCTTGCGCATCGGTGCAAGAAGGTCTGCGACGACAAGAGCTCACTTGCTCACAGTCGCCACGTTTAGAAGTCAGTGTAAAATCTTCGCTAGCTTAAGTAAGCTAGCTGGCACGCCCTGTTTGTATACATAGGCCTTAGACGCACAATAAGATCCACTCCAAGCCACGAAAGAGGCAAAGAGGCGGGGATTTTCGCGCGTCTACAGAGATTGGCACGCTCGGTGGGACGTGAGCCTTTTCAAAAAATCGAGTTTACTTGTAAAAGTCTTGCGAAAATTTTATAAAGGTGTCGTTTTAACTTGTTTTCTTTGCTTTTACTTAGGAAATTTTGAAAAAGCTTGAAAAAGCATGTCAAAATCCAATCCAAGTGAAGTGTCGAGCCAAGGCTCATGTGCATCAAGTTCTCACTCTAGGAGGATTTTCAAAAACAAAATAAAACTAGATGAAATCGAGGACTTGAGAAGGGAATTTGAGGCCAAAATCGATGCTCTCAGCCAAGAGGCTGAAGTAGGCGATTCATGTTCATCAAACGGTGAACAAAGGCCTAAAAAGAAAATTGAAAAACCTCGCAAGCAAAAGAGGCCTCCGTAATGGAAGGCAACCAATACCACGAGTCCTTCACACAAAAGGACCGTAAAGCCCTACAGCAACTGCTGAAAGGGCAAAATAAGGAGAAAGAAAGCTACGCCCTGTCTGATTTCCTTCCTATGGATTACGAAACAGACAGTGACGATGAAATACCGAACTTCCATCGGTATGATGGCATGGGAGACCCTAGGTCTCACTTGCAGCTTTTCTCACGTCGAGCCCATAAGAAGAAAAAGGACTCGATGAAATGGGTGTATTGGTTCCCTCTATCCCTTAAAGGCACAGCTGCCAAATGGCTGGCTTCCTACGACTTAAGCCAGTTCGCTACTTTTGAAGAGTTAGCGAACTGCTTCATGCAAAGATTTGCACACAACGTGGAAGTCACGCCAACCCTGAATACCTTAAGGGATACAAAGCAAGGCATGAACGAAGACGTGCATGCCTTCATTATAAGATGGAGGTCTCTTTTAGGCCAAGTGCGAGAGCCTATATCCGAAGGATGCGCAGTAATGCTCATCCTGGATAATTTCAAAAGCGAGTTAAAAACCCTTCTCTCGCTCCATGAGATTTCAACTTTCCATAAGTTGATCAAAAAGGCCTCCCTTTTCGAAACCAACTTGCGAAAAGGGACATACGACCACTTATGGAAAGGAAGTGTCGTTCCCAAAACACGTGTGGAAAAGCCCATCGCATATGGGCTGCCCACAACGGACAAAGGGGCAAAGCCCCATAAAATCGCCAATGTCCGGGTGGATCCAGGCATGGCGGGCACTTCTAAAAATTTTGAAAAAATAGAAAATAAGAGGGAACGCAACTTTTCAAAACCAATTGAAAAACGGGAGTACACTCCGCTGGGGCAACCTGTGTCGGAGGTCCTAGACCTCCTACTTGCCCAGGGCATGATCGAACTCCCTGAAATCCCCGAAGGAGTCACGTCCAAAGGGGGGTATTTAAACCGATTTTGCAAGTATCATCGGCTCAAAGGCCATGATACCAAACGGTGCTTCTCTCTTTTAAATAAAATTGAGAACTTGATAGCGGAGGGCCGGCTCCAGGTCACTGCGGAATCTGAGCCACCTCAAGCTATCTTCAAGGAACCCTTTCCCAAACACGCCAGTGGCAGTGGGAAAGGAAAGGAGGTATGTACCCTCACCATTTCCAAGGAACTAGCGCGAAAGCCCGAACCTGGTCGACCTGCTTGTGCGCCCATCCTTGTACTATACAAGAGGCCCGCCCAAGTCGTCATTCGGGGACCACCAAAAGTGGAAACCCCGACAAAACCAGTTTTGAAAATCCAAGGTTCTCCTCAGCTCATCCTTAGAGCCAAGTCTAGCGCGAACCCTAGGCTGGTCGTGGGGGAAGTCACTAGATCCGGGAGGATCTACCAACCCCCACACCTTCAAGGTGCTCAAAAGGTGGTCAGTGTGCCTGGCCCCTCAATAGCATATATCCCTAGTGGTCTGCCAAAAGCAGATAAGGACAAAATCATCCTAAATCCTTATGATTTCGAAAACCACCTTTCAAAGATTCCTATTCACATGTCTATCCTAGAGCTTATCAAAACCTCGCCTAGGCATAGACTTGTCTTAGAGAAAATTCTAGAAAGAGCCAAGGTTGATTCGAACATAAGTCCGGAGTCCTTGTCTGCCCAAGTGGCTTTATTAGGAGCAAAATCGCCCATCACCTTTTCGGAAGATGATGTAGATAGACCCTACGAAACCCATAACCAGGCCCTGCATATCGAGGTGGTTCTAAACAACCACTCTCTGGACAGGTGCCTAGTCGATGGTGGAGGAGGGCTCAACATCCTTCCACTTCACGTGGCGTACAAAATCGGAGTCACCTTGACTTCAGTGAACCCAAGCCCCATCGTTATCACTGGATACGATGGGAATGCGTCTAGGCCTTTAGGATCCATCGAACTCCCAATGGAAACGGGAGGGATCGAACACACGGGGGTGTTCCATGTCTTGGACATCCACCCCCATTATAACCTGTTGCTGGGAAGACCCTGGATACACAGTTTGTGCGCTGTGCCATCCACCTTCCACAAATGTGTCAAGATCCCTTTTAGGGACCAAGTCGTAGTGATCCTAGGTGAGAGTCACCCACAGCTTCAGGGGATCATAAACTCCCCTTGTTTATCGAGCTCCCAGGCCCATGAGGCTAACCTGGGGCAAATTATGGTTGAGCCACCTCGGCTCGTGTTAAACAACCCTAGGAAGGTTGTATGTGTGAAGGGGCCGCCCAAAGCAGGCCCCCTCCCGACTCTAATCCTCCTAGGAAAACCCAAGCGTTCCCTATTTCCAAAACCCCTGGACAAAAGGCCCTACGAGCCTAATATGGACGATAGCATGTTCCAGGACCACGACTTATATCCCATCTTTTCAAAAAACAAAAGGTCGTGGAACATGTTATTGAACATGGGCTACACGCCCTACAAAAGTCTAGGGGCACAAAACCAGGGTCTCCTAGAGCCCATCCTTCCTAAGGCCAACCCAAGCCGATATGGGATCGGCTACACTCCCCAAATACCGCCGGAGCCACCCCCTGTGACCACCTGGGTCAAGGGTGCCCCGGAGCCTGTCTTAGAAGAGACCTATGGTTTAGACCTCCTATTCCGAGTCTAACCCATAGTGTTTTCCCTTTGTAGGTATGACGGAAGATCCCTTTTTCTAAAAATACCAAAAACATTTGAAAACTTAAAATCCAAAAAAATCGAAAAACAAGAAAAACCAAAAACAATGGAAAAGCAAAAACTCGAAAAAAGTGTGCTTTGTATAGTTCCCAAAGTTCTTGTTTTACAAAAACCCAAAAAAATCGAAAAATTGGAAAATACCAAAAAGATTTTGTACATAGCTGCTCCTGGTATAACTTTGGCGAAAGGAAAGGATTTCGAAAGAAACGTCGTCTGCATAGCCAGACCAAAAATTTCGAAATCACTTGAAAATCCAAGTACAAAACCAGGTTATTTTGAAAACCACGCATCAAGTTCCCTCGGGTCTAAAGTCCACGAGAATGATCGAAGCCCAGAAGTGGATCCCCTTGAGGAAGATCCCACTTCTGAGCTCCCAGAATTTCATAGAATTCTCGATTTTGAAAGACCTTCCCAATCAGTAGGAGGAGATTTCGTAGAGATGAACCTAGGGGATGATTCCAATCCCAAAACCATCAAAATAGGCGCATGCTTGCATGAAACTGAAAAGTTAGCATTCATGGCATTTCTACGGACCTATTTAGATGTGTTTGCATGGACGTATGAAGACATGCCGGGCATAGATCCCAGCATAGTCGAGCATCGTCTTCCCTTAGATGTAGGTGTAAAACCAATAAAGCAGAAGCTTAGGAAAATACACCCGAATATACACACGCAAGTCAAAGAGGGTTTAGAAGATCTGCTAAAAGCCGGATTTATAAAACCCATTGCGTATTCTGAATGGTTGTCAAATATCGTTGTAGTTCGAAAAACCAATGGGAAAATTCGAATATGCATCGATTTCAGAAACCTGAATAAAGCCACTCCAAAGGATAATTATCCTTTACCAAACATAGATTTGATAGTCGATAGTACTGCAAATCATGAAATGTTTTCATTTATGGATGGCTATTCAGGCTATAATCAAATCAAACTAAGTCCACGAGATCAGGGTAAGACCGCCTTCACAACCCCATGGGGCACGTACTGCTATACAGTCATGCCCTTTGGTTTGAAAAATGCCGGCGCAACATACCAACGAGCCATGAACACGATCTTCCATGATCAAATTCACGAGCTTGTAGAAGTGTATGTAGATGATCTCTTGGCAAAATCCAAAACCCGATGCACCCATATCGAATGTTTACAAAAGATTTTCGAAAGGCTTAGGCTTTACAAAGTAAAGCTAAACCCCCAGAAATGTGTGTTCGGGGTAGAATCAGGAAAGCTTCTAGGCTTTATGGTGAGCCAAAGGGGAATAGAAGTCGACCCCTCTAAGTGTCGAGCCATCATAGACATGGCTCCACCCTCCAATCTCACCCAAGTCCGTAGCCTCCAGGGTCGATTACAATCTGTGCGCCGATTCATATCGAATCTGGCAACTAGATGCGAACCCTTCAACAAACTGTTGAGGAAGGGCACGAAATTCTTATGGGATGACGAATGCCAAAAGTCCTTCGAGAGACTAAAGGCATACTTGGTTAATCCCCCCGTTTTGAATCCTCCAAAGCAAGGAAAACCGCTTTTATTATACATCTCCGTACATGTAAACGCTTTAGGAGCCCTGTTGGCTCAATACGAGGATGACACCCATAAGGAGTATGCCATCTACTATATTTCGAAAACTCTCTTGGCTTATGAACGAAATTATCAAGCCATGGAGAAGACGTGCTTGGCCCTAGTCTGGGCCTGCCAGAAATTCAGACACTACTTCCTAGATCATGAGATCTGGATAGTGTCCAAGCTGGATCCAATCAAGCACTTGTTCGAAAAACCCATTCTCACAGGTAGATTGGGCAAATGGCAACTCCTTCTAATGGAGTATGATCTAAAATACCATCACCAGATCTCCGTTAAGGGGCAAGCCCTAGCAGATTACGTGGCTGACTTCCCCTTGGAGGACGCATATCCCACTCTTGTCGAAATGCCTGATGAAGGCATATTGCAAAACCATTTTCAAAACCACATTTTGGCAAATTCTTTTGAAAACCAAGTGTGGAAGATGCACTTCGACGGGGCACGAAACCAACGAGGGGATGGTGCCGGGATCATCCTAATCTCCCCTGAAAAGGGCGAGATTCCCATAGCAGTCCGCTTAGATTTCGAATGTTCCAACAACGTAGCTGAGTATGAAGCACTCATACAAGGCTTAAGGATTTCGAAAACTCTAGGGGCATCATGCATTGAAGTCTTTGGAGATTCGCTCCTTGTCATAAATCAGGTTTTAAAAATTTGGCAAGTACGTAATGAGAAACTACTTCCATATCACGAGTTGGCCACTCGATTGGTCCAATCCTTCCAGTCGTGTAAGCTCACACACGTGGGAAGAGAGGACAATGGCATCGCCGATGCCCTCTCTTCCTTGGGTTCAGTCCTGAAGGTCGATCCCATCTCAGGGACCAGATCTTTGGAAATATGGCATGCGCCCCATCCATCCACACACGACTTGGATATTTGCCAAAACAACCCAGAGTCTATTGAAAAACCCTGGTTCTATGACATAAAACAATTTTTAGAAAATGGGGGATTCACCGAGGATGCCACATCCAAAGATAGGGCATTCATTCGTAAGATTTCGACCCGATACACCATTCTGGGTGGGGTCTTATACAAAAAGAGTTTTACCGGCATTCTGCTTAGGTGTATCGACCTAGAGGAGGCTAGGATAGTGATGCACGAGTTCCACGATGGAGAATGTGGAGGTCATGTTAATGCCAACATGATGGCAATGAAAATACTTAGAGGGGGTTATTTTTGGTCCACCCTGAAAAAGGATTGTCACGATCATGTTAAGAAGTGTCATCCATGTCAAATGCATGGGCACGCCATTCATATCCCTTCATCTGCATTGCATTCTGTGGTCAGCCCCTGGCCATTTACCATGTGGGCGTTTGACATTGTAGGCCCCATATTTCCAAAGGCCTCGAATGGGCATCGTTTTATTTTAGCAGCCACGGAGTATTTCTCCAAGTGGGTGGAAGCCATTTCCCTAACGAATGTAATGGGGCAACATGTGGTGGCTTTCATCCGGAGGAATATCTTGGCTCGATTTGGGGTTCCACGAGACCTTGTGTCTGATAATGGTACCCCATTCAAGAACGAGCGGATGGTTAAGTTGTGCAACACGTATGGCATAACTCACCACTTCTCCTCGCCCTACTACCCTCAAGGCAACGGCCAAGCCGAAGCCACAAACAAGACTCTCATTGGTATCATTGAGAAAACCTTAGAGAAGGGTAGGAGGTGGCATGAGAAGCTGGATGAAGCCTTATGGGCTTATAGGACTTCCATCCGGACTCCCCACGAATGCCACACCATTCGAATTGGTCTATGGCACAAACGCCATTCTTCCCATTCATACCCAACTGCATTCATTCCATACATCCATTGCACTCGACCTCCCCCTAGAGACGCTTCAGCATGCTAGGATGGCCGAACTAGATTTGCTAGATGAGAGGCGACTCCTTGCTATGGATCATGCTCGTACATACCGGCAAAGGATAGCCCGACATTATAGCAAACACATGAGACCTCGCCACTTTGAAGTGGGAGATCTGGTCTTGAAAACCATCCACCATCGTGGCCCACACCCCCTAGGCAAGTGGCGCCCCAACTGGGATGGACCCTATGTTGTGCGAGCAACCACTACGAACAATTCGTATTGGTTGATCGATGTAGAAGGTAGGAATTTAGCAGATCCTATCAATATTCAATACTTAAAGAAGTATCATGTGTAGGATCTGGATTAAATTCCAGTTTTCGAAAATTTAATAGGGATAGCTGCCCTGAGACATGTGAATAAGGTGCAAAGGCAAACTCGTGTGAACCCAAGTGAGAGAATTCGCACTTGTGAAAGAGTGGAGTTTTCAAAATCGTGGTTGCATGTCGAAATCCTTCATCTTACAAAGAAAGGCCTAGTTCAACATAGCAAGATACTTGCAAGTAGTATGTGCTATTTCTAAATAGGCTGATCTGGAATGGATCGAGTGTAGGCTTGGGATAAGTCCTCCCCTCTTCTCTTCTCCTTCCAAAAGGAAAACAAAGGCCCAAATCAAAAGGGAATTTCCCATTTAAAGTCTCTTTCCAAAAGAAAGAAACCAGACTTGAAAAAGAAAAATCGATTCTCTTATAAAAAGAGGGATTAAAGAAAAAATACTCCCAAAGGGAGACCCTCTATGGAAAAAAGGAAAAAGAGGCCAAAAAGCTCAAAAAGAGCAGTTTTCCGCCTTCTATGCCTTAAACCACGGGACACTTCAGAAGGGACCGTGGTATCTCTTTCTCATCCCTGGCTTATCCCAAGCTAAAGCATGGTTCATTTCGAGGAATCCTAAAGTAAAAATAGGATTTACTTACTTGAATTTCATCTTGTTTGAGAATTCGACCTTTCGAGTAAGGCGTAGGAATTTGAAATGAAGCTTGTTTTCTTATAAAACCTCCGCTAGATAAGCGAGTGTTAAGACTCAAACAAAGGCAAGCACGAAGAGCTCGAGATCCTTAAGATCGAGGCTCAAGACAGTTGTCCCTTTTGTAAATAGCTTTTGTAAATAAGTTTTTAAAAGCCGAACATCGAACAGCATAGGGTTTTTGCTCACTTGGAGCAGTAGGCCTTGTAAGTCTCTAAAGTTCGACCACACCTGGTCTCTGGGAGGTCGCCACTCTTGGCACCACACCCATGTCATCTGCATTCCACGCATGGTACTTGCATGAACATGATCCCATTTAGGACCAGATTCCATAGTAAAACCCTTTGGCGTGATATCTCCTCCTACCAGAGTTTGTAAAATTGAGATTTTGTTAAAATGGGACGATCCCATATTCTTCGTGGCTAGATCTAGGGAGACATTAAAAGGGGTGTTTGTCATCTTTGCCCTTATCCAAATCTATTTGGACAAGGCCAAAGAGGGGCATCTGTAAACACCCCGAAATCCCACGAATTTCTTAAACAAATCTGGTTTTATACAAGCAGCCCCAAAGGGCCATTTTTTTTAGTTTGGAAACCCAGGAGCCTTCCAAACAAACCCTGTATATATGTTTTAAACTTTATCTTTCAAAAACATATGATATAGCTTTTGAAAACCCTTTTAAAAACATGTTTTGAAACCCCGAAGTGGCTTGGCCCGATCAAGACAGGACCAGGAGAGCCAAGAAGAGCCCAGAACCGGAGCACCTGTCGAGCCCGGCGCAACAACTCTTGTATCTGATTCACACCCCAGGATCTCGAACGTCCAAGACCCTGTTCTTATCAAAATAGCATTTGAAGTCATCTCCGGAAGGTAGAAACGGAGGCGGACGACTATGTTGGCGAAGACCCAACGCAGACGGAGTACTGATGCTGTCAGGCCCCGCACGAATCGTCCGTTTCGAACCCAGCTCGAAGGAGTCAGAGTTCAGTTTGGATTGGATCTGGACCATATATATCCAGATTCCAACCCAAACCCATATGTGGACTTGGATTTGGATTTGGATCCAGAGATCCAATCCAATATCCATATCCATGGCCCACATCACCTTCTCATAAATGGAGGTGGGGCCCACTTGAAATTCACGTGGGATATTGGGCATGAGAGAGAGTGGGGGTGAAAAATATCAAGAGTGTTGTATTAAGCTTGACTTGTGTGTCAAGTTTGGGTTAATCATGTGGGTTAGCCTAATTGAGTGGGTTTAAGCTTGTAATTAGCTAAAACCTAACCTAGGGTTGCACCAACATGGGGTGATCAAGGTCTAGGGGCCATGCTAAGGGAGCTCCTTCACCTAAACCTAACCCAAAATGCCTAAACCTAGCCTAAACCCCTAATCCACCCCTAATCTGAACCTAATCACCTAACCCACTTCCCTAATCCCGGCCTAATCCCAACCTAATCACCTAACCCACTCCCCTAATCCTTCCCTAAACCTAGATTAATTTCCCTAATCCTAGCCTAATCCTAGCCTAAACCACCTAACCTAGCTCACTAAACCTCACCCTAAAACCCAACCACCTAACCTAGCCCTAAACCCCTAAACCATCCTTAGCCCACGATTTTCCCAAACCCCTAGTTTTAAAATATCTGGCCCAACCCCATCCAGCCCACCTTATCCACATACTACCCTACCTAAACCACCTAACCACTACCCACAACCCAGCCCTAACCGACCTACCCATCCCCTATTTAAACCCCCCTCATTGTGGGCGGGTTTTCCAAGTGGGAACCACTCCACCACCCAGCCGGGCCCTCTCCTTCTCCCATCTCTCACCCGTCTTCCCAGCAGCCCTAGCTCCACCAGCCGCCACCTGCTCCGCCACCTTCCCTCTTCCGTCCACCACCATTGCCTCCCAGCCGGACGCCACCATCTTCCCCCAACTCCACTAGCCGACAGCTACCTACCCGCCACTCTCCCACTCCATCCGCCACTCTTCCCCACTCGGTAAGTCCCCTTTACTCCCTCAAAGCCACTCTCTACCACCTCTCCACTCTTGGCCACCCATCTTCCCCTTAGCTCAAACTCTTTGCTGCCACCATCTAAGCCTAGCCGAACCTAGGATAACCCAAGTGGCTGGCCACTACTTAGCCACCATCTCCCATTCGGCCGACCCCCCCCTAGGTGTCCTATTCGGCCTTCCCACTAACTCACATTTTAGGGCCAGTTTCCCTAAGTACCTAACTTCCCTAGTGACCCTAAGACCCACTTAGTCAGCCACTCTAAACTCCCTACTTGGAGGCGCCGCCTACTCACCACCGGCCCCCTTCGAGGCATCCATCCCGCGCCCCATTTGCAGCCGGCCAGCACCCTTGGTCACACACCTTCGCGGAGCTCCCGTTTGCAGCCCAAAGCTAAGGCCACGCTCAAGCAAGACCTCTACGGACCAGCTACTTGTAAGTGTCTAAACTCGGTCTTTAATCATATACTTGCTTGAAATTCAATTTGATACGGGGTTGTAATAACGGAGCATAGTCTCCCCCCGCTTGTAATAACGTGGCTTGGCACAACCACACACGTGCACTCTCTTAGTCGTGCACAATTTCGAACACACACGGGCCTAATCAGCCCCTAATATATAAGTGTACGTATATATTTCATTTCCGAAGGGTTTTGTTTAAGTTGGGTGCGTTGTCTTTCAATTTAAACACTCTCACACACATTGAGCTTTCGCTCTTATTTGAAAGACCCAAGTAAGGGCCGACCTATACTATTTGGGTTTCATTTCATGTCGTGTGAGTAAGTCTTTCAATTTAAACACTCTCACACACATTGAGCTTTCGCTCTTATTTGAAAGACCCAAGTAAGGGCCGACCTATACTATTTGGGTTTTATTTCTTGTCGTGTGAGTAAGTCTTTCAATTCAAGCACTTTCACACACATTGAGCCTTCGCTCTTACTCCCAAGACCTTAGTAAAGGCCTTATTGCAGTTATATTTGGGTTTCATTTATGTCGTGTGTGTAGTACTTCAATTCAAGCACTCTCACACACATTGAGCCTTCGCTCTTACTCCCAAGACCTTAGTAAAGGCCTTATTGCAGTTATATTTGGGTTTCATTTATGTCGTGTGTGTAGTACTTCAATTCAAGCACTCTCACACACATTGAGCCTTCGCTCTTACTCCCAAGACCTTAGTCAAGGCCATACTGCAATTTATATTTGGGTTTAATTTCATGTCGTGTGTGTAAGTCTTTCAATTCAAGCACGCACCCACATTGAGCCTTCGCTCTTATTTGCAAGACCCGAGTAAGGGCTCATATACATAAGATATATACATATTTCCCTTCGGTTATTTCCCTTCGGTTATTTCCCTTCGGTTATTTCCCTTCCGCTATTTCCCCCTTCAGTATTGTCTTTACATTTCGGGTTTTCCCTTTGGAGTAGCGTGAGTTTGCATTGCATCTACGCCATACCACGAGGTAGGACGCATATTGCATCGAAGCAACCCCCGCTCGAATTCGCTCATGTAGTGGAGTGTTCATAACACACAAACTAGGCGACCCAAAAAGGGATAAAAGAAAAGACTTAGGCACGTGCAAATCCACGTGATCTAAAACATGCAATCGCATCTTAAAGACCCGAAATAGACACCTCGAACCGTTTCGTAGGCTTTCTCCCCAAAACTCGATTTTTGCAAAAGCGTACAGACTGACCCTTGCGCATCGGTGCAAGAAGGTCTGCGACGACAAGAGCTCACTTGCTCACAGTCGCCACGTTTAGAAGTCAGTGTAAAATCTTCGCTAGCTTAAGTAAGCTAGCTGGCACGCCCTGTTTGTATACATAGGCCTTAGACGCACAATAAGATCCACTCCAAGCCACGAAAGAGGCAAAGAGGCGGGGATTTTCGCGCGTCTACAATAGGGAATGCTTGGGTTTTCCTAGAAGGGTTAGGATCGGGAGGGGGCCTGCTTTGGGCGGCCTCTTCACACATACAACCTTCCTAGGGTTGTTTAACACGAGCCTTGGCGGCTCAATCACAATTTGCCCCAGGTTAGCCTCATGGGCCTGGGAGCTCGATAAACAAGGGGAGTTTCTGATCCCCTGAAGCTGTGGGTAACTCTCACCTAGGATCACCACGACCTGGTCCCTGAAAGGGATCTTGACACACCTGTGGAAGGTGGATGGCACAACGCACAAACTGTATATCCAGGGCCTTCCCAGCAACAGGTTATAATGGGGGTGGATGTCCAAGACATGGAACACCCCCGTGTGTGTGATCCCTCCCGTTTCCATCGGGAGTTCGATTGATCCTAAAGGCCTAGATGCATTCCCATCTGTAAACACCCCGAAATCCCACGAATTTCTTAAAACAGACCTGGTTTTGTACAAGCCGCCCCAAAGGGCCAGTTTTGAGTCTAGAAACCCAGGAGCCTTCCAGACAACCCTGTATATATGTTTTAAACTTCATATTTCAAAAATATATAATATGGCTTTTGAAAACCTTTTAAAACACGTTTTTGAAACCCCAAAGCAGCTTGGCCTAATCAAGACAGGACCAGCGAAGTCAAAGAGAGCCCGGAACCGGAGCACATGTCAAGCCCGGCACAGCAACTCTTGTATCACATCCATACCCCCAAGATCTCGAACGTCCAAGACCCTGTTATTATCAAAATGTCATTTGAAGTCATCTCCGGAAGGCTGAAACGGAGGCGGACGATCATGTTGGCGAAGACCCAACGCAGACGGAGAGCTGATGCTGTCAGACCCCACACAAATCGTCCGTTTCGAACCCAGCTCGAAGGAGTCAGAGTTCAGTTTGGATCGGATCTGGACCATATATATCCAGATCCCAATCCAAACCCATGTATGGACTTGGATTTGGATTTGGATTCAAAAATCCAATCCAATATCCATATCCATGGCCCACATCACCTCCTCATAAATGGAGGTGGGGCCCACTTGAATTTCACGTGGAATCATGGGCATGAGAGAGAGTGGGGGTGGATAAGATCAAGAGTGTTGTAATTAAGCTTGACTTGTGTGTCAAGTTTGGGGTTAATCATGTGGGTTAGCCTAATTGAGTGGGTTTAAGCTTGTAATTAGCCAAAACCTAACCTTGGGCTGCACCAACATGAGGTGGTTAAGGTCTATGGGCCATGCAAAGGGAGCTCCTTCACCTAAACCTAACCCAAAACACCTAATCCTAGCCTTCCACCCTAATCCACCCCTAATCTGAGCCTAATCACCTAACCCACTTCCCTAATCCTTCCCTAAACCTAGATTAATTTCCCTAAACCTAGCCTAATCCTAGCCTAATCACCTAACCTAGCTCACTAAACCTCACCCTAGAACCCAACCACCTAACCAAACCCTAAACCCCTAAACCACCCCTAGCCCACAATCTACCCAAACCACTAGTATTTAAAATATCTGGCCCTACCCTTTCCAGCCCACCTTATCTTCATACCACCCTACCTAAACCACCTAACCACTACCCCAAACCCAGCCCTAACCGACCTACCCAACTCCCTATATAAACCCCCCCTCTTGGGGCGGGTTTTTTGGGAAGCTAGAACCCCTCACCCATCCCAGCCGGGCCCTCTCTTTCCTCCACTTCTCCAGCTGCTCCACCTGCACCACCACCATCTCTCCATCCCACCACCGCTTGCACCGCCATCTCCACCACCTCCCGGCCGAGCCTCACTACCTGCCCAGCTTCCTTCCAACCGAGCGCCACCTTCTCTTCACTCGGTAAGTACCCCACACTCTACCTAGCTCCTTCTCCACTCCCTCTCCACTCCCAGCCACCCACCATACCACCACCTACTGTCCATCCCACCACCACTTGCCGCCACCACTACACTCGGCCAAGCCTTAGCCGCCCTAGCCATTCGCCACTACCTAACTACCCTAGCTACACCCGGCCACCCTATCCGATTTCCTAAGACCTACCCATAGCACTCCCTTATACCCACTACACCCACTACCACCTAGCCCCATCACCTAACTAGCTACATTCCCATACTCCAGCCTTAGTCATCCTAGCAGCCCGCCACCACCACATTACCCTAGTCGGCCACTCCAACCGACTATCCCTTCCATTCGGTCAGCCATCTCTTTTCCCCTAGGTGTCCCATTCGACCTTCCCTTAAGCTCCCCTTAGGTCCATACTCCCTAACACTATATACCCTCCTAGTGACCCTACATACTCACCTTGCCCAGCCCCTTTAATCCCCCACACCAAGGCGACACCCTTGCTTGCAGCCGGCCACCATCAAGGCGCCTATCCCGCGCCCCATTTGCAACCGACCAGCACCCTTTGTCGTTCACCCTCGCGGAGCTCCTGTTTGCAGCCCAAGGCGAAGGCCAAGCCCACGCTCAAGCAAGGCCTCTACGGACTAGCTACTCGTAAGTGCCTAACTCGGTCTTTAGTTGTATACTTGCTTGAGATTCAATTTGATACGGGGTTGTAATAACGGAGCATAGTCTCCCCCGGTTGTAATAACGTGGCTTGGCACACCCACACACGTGCACTCTCTTAGTGTGCACGATTTTGAACACACACGGGCCTAATCAGCCCCTAATACATAAGTATATACATATACTTTCATTTTTGTAGGATTTTGCTTAAGTTGGGTGTGTTGTCTTTCAATTCAAACACTCACATACATTGAGCCTTCGCTCTTATTTGAAAGACCCAAGTAAGGGCCGACCTATACTATTTGGGTTTCATTTCATGTCATGTGTGTAAGCCTTTCAATTCAAGCACTCTCACACACATTGAGCTTTCGCTCTTACTCCCAAGACCTTAGTAAAGGCCTTATTGCAGTTATATTTGGGTTTCATTTATGTCGTGTGCGTAGTACTTCAATTCAAGCACTCTCACACACATTGAGCCTTCGCTCTTACTCCCAAGACCTTAGTCAAGGCCATACTGCAATTTATATTTGGGTTTAATTTCATGTCGTGTGTGTAAGTCTTTCAATTCAAGCACGCACCCACATTGAGCCTTCGCTCTTATTTGCAAGACCCGAGTAAGGGCTCATATACATACCCTATATACATATCTCCCTTCGGCACTTACTTTACAAGTCATTTCCCTTCGGTTATTTCCCTTCGGTTATTTCCCTTCGGTTATTTTCCTTCAGTATTGTCTTTACATTCGGGTTTTCCCTTTGGAGTAGCGTGAGTTTGCATTGCATCTATGCTATACCACGAGGTATGATGCATATTGCATCAAAGCAAGCCCCGCTCGAATTCGCCCATGTAGTGGAGTGTTCATAACACACAAACTATGTGGCCCGAAAAGGGATAAAAGAAAAGACTTAGGCACGTGCAAATCCACATGATCTAAAACATGCAATCGCATTTAAAAGAACCGAAATAGACACCTCGAACCGCTTCGTAGGCTTTCTATCCCAAAACTCGATTTTTACAAAGCGTACAGACTGACCCTTGCGCATCGGTGCAAGAAAGTCTGCGACGACAAGAGCTCACTTGCTCACAGTCGCCATGATTAGAAGTCAGTGTTAAATATATCTTCGCTAGCTTAGGTAAGCTAGCTGGCACGCCCTGTTCGCATAGATAAAGCCTTAGACACACAAGAGGATCCCCTCCGAGCCCTGAAAAGGTGAGAGGCGGGATTTTTTCGCGCGTCTACACCATCGTATCCAGTGATAACGATGGGGCTTGGGTTAACTGAAGTCAAGGTGACTCCGATTTGATACACCACATGAAGTGGAAGGATGTTGAGCCCTCCTCCCCCATCGACTAGGCACCTGTCCAGAGAGTGGTTATTCAGAACACCTCGATTTGCAGGGCCTGGTTATGGGACTCATAGGGTCTATCTACATCATCTTTCGAGAAAGTGATGGGCGATTTTGCTCCTAATAAAGCCACTTGGGCAGACAGGGATTCCGGACTTATGTTCGAATCAACCTTGGCTCTTTCTAGAATTTTCTCTAGCACGAGTCCATGCCTAGGCGAGGTTTGTATAAGCTCTAGGATAGACATGTGGATAGAAATCTTTGAAAGGTGGTTTTCGAAGTCATAAGGATTTAGGATGACTTTATCCTTGTCTGCTTTTGGCAGAACTCCAGGAATACATGCTTTTGAGGGGCCAGGCACACTGACCACCTTTTTAGCACTTTGTAGGTGCGGGGGTTGATAGATCCTCCCGGATCTAGTCACTTCCCCCACGACCAGCCTAGGGTTCATGCTAAATTTGGCTCTATGTATGAGTTGAGGAGCACCTTGAAGTTTTAAAACTGGTTTAGCTAGGGATTCAGCTCTTGGTGGTCCCCGGATGATGACTTGGGCGGGCTTCTTGTACAGTACAATACCAGACTCAGGTTTTTGCTCTAATTCCTTTGAAAAGGTGAGGGTATATACCTCCTTTCCTTTCCCACTGCCACTAGCGTGCTTGGGAAAGGCTTCTTTGAAGATAGCTTGAGGTGGCTCAGGTTCCGCGGTGACTTGGAGCTGGCCCTCCGCTATCAAGTTCTCGATTTTATTTAAATGGGAGAAACAGCGTTTGGTATCATGGCCTTTGAGCTGATGATACTTACAAAATCGATTTAAATACCCCCCTTTGGAAGTGACTCCTTCGGGGATTTCGGGAAGCTCTATCATGCCTTGGGCAAGTAGGAGGTCTAGGACCTCCGACACAGGTTGCCCCAGCGGTGTGTACTCCCGTTTTTCAATCGGTTTTTGAAAGGTTCGCTCCCTTTTATTTTCTATCTTTTCAAAATTTTTGGAAGTGCCTGCCACGCCTGGATCCACCCAAACATTGGCGATTTTATGGGGCTTTGCCCCTTTGTCCATCATGGGTAGCCCATAAGTGAAGGCTTTTCCAAGCGGGTTTTAGAAACGGCACTTCCTTTCCATAAGTGTTCGTATTTCCCTTTTCTCAAGTTTGCTTCGAAAAGGGATGCCTTTTTTATCAACTTATGGAAAGTTGAGATTTCATTGAGCGAGAGAAGGGTTTTTAACTCGCTTTTAAAGTTATCCAGGATGAGCATGACTGCGCATCCTTCGGATATGGGCTCTCGCACTTGGCCCAAAAGTGACCTCGATCGTATAATGAAGGCATGTACGTCTTCGTTCATGCCTTGCTTCGTATCCCTTAAAGTATTTAGAGTCGGCGTGACTTCTACGTTGTGTGCAAATCTTTGCATGAAGCAGTTCACTAACTCTTCACAAGTAGCGAACTGACTTAAGTCGTAGGAAGCCAGCCATTTGGCAACTATGCCTTTAAGGGATAAAGGGAACCAATACACCCATTTCATCGAGTCCTTTTTCTTCTTATGGGCTCGACACGAGAAAAGTTGCAAGTGAGACCTAGGGTCTCCGATGCCATCATACCGATGGAAGTTCGGTATTTCATCATCACTGTCTGTTTCGTAATCCATAGGAAGGAAATCAGACAGGGCATAACTCCTTTTCTCTTTGTTTTTCCCTTTCAGCAACTGCTGTAGGGCTTTACAGTCCTTTTGTGTGAAGGACTCGTGGTATTGGTTGCCTTCCATTATGAAGGCCTCTTTGTGCTTGCGAGGTTTTTCAGATTTTTTCTTGGGCCTTTGTTCGCCATTTGACGAATAGGAATCGCCTACTTCAGCCTCGTGGTATGGCGTATATGCAATGCAAACTCACGCTACTACAAAGGGAAAACCCGAATGTAAAGACAATACCGAAGGGAAATGACTTAAGGGAAATGACTTGTAATGTAAATGCCGAAGGGAAATACGTATATAAGGTATATATGGGCCCTTACTTGGGTCTTGCAAATAAGAGCGAAGGCTCAATGTGGGTGCGTGCTTGAATTGAAAGACTACACACACGACATGAAATGAAACCCAAATATAACTTGCAATATGGCCTTAACTAAGGTCTTGGGAATAAGAGCGAAAGCTCAATGTGTGTGAGTGCTTGAATTGAAGTACTACGCACACAACATGAAATTAAACCCAAATATAAATTGCAGTATGGCCTTAACTAAGGTGTTGGGAATAAGAGCGAAAGCTCAATGTGTGTGAGTGCTTGAATTGAAGTACTACGCACACAACATGAAATTAAACCCAAATATAAATTGCAGTATGGCCTTAACTAAGGTCTTGGGAATAAGAGCGAAAGCTCAATGTGTGTGAGTGCTTGAATTGAAGTACTACGCACACGACATGAAATAGAACCCAAGGATAGTATAACACGGCCCTTACTTGGGTCTTGCAAATAAGAGCGAAGGCTCAATGTGTGTGCGTGCTTGAATTGAAAGACAACACACCCAACTTAAGCAAAACCCTACGTAATTTAAAGTATATACATAAATTTATATCTTAGGGGCTGATTAGGCTCGTGTGTGTTCAAAATCGTGCACAACTAAGACAGTGCACGTGTGTGCGGGTGTGCCAAGCCATGTTATTACAAGCGGGGGGAGACTATGCTCCGTTATTACAACCCCGTATCAAATTTAATTTAAGCAAGTCTACAACTAAGGACCGAGTTAGGCACTTACTTATAGCTGGTCCGAAGATGACTTGCTTGAGCGTGGGCTTGGCCTCGCCTTGGGCTGCAAGAGGGAGCTCCTCGGAGTTGAACAGCAAAGGGGAAGTGCTGGCCGGGTGCCTTGGGTGCGCGGGAAGGGCACCTTAAAGATGGCCGGCTGCTAGAAAGGGGCCGCCTTGGTGTGTTGGGTTAAGGTGGCTAAGGAAGGTCACTAGAGGATGGGCTGGTATTAAGGTAGGTAGTGCTGAAGGGGAGCCTAAGGGAGTGCCTAAGGGAGATGAAGGGCTGGCCGAGTGGGTAGGGATGATGGGTAGGTGGTGTTGGGGTGATGTGGTGGTGGTGTAGGTGGTTGAGAGTGGAGGGGGAGTGAAGAAGGGGTAGAGTTAGGTTGAGGTACTAACCGGGTGATGAAGAGGGGCGAAGGATGGAAGAGGGACAACCGGGTGACTTGGATGCGCAGGATTTAGCCGGGAGGTGGTGGCGACGGGGAGCTGGCCGGCTGGAAGTGGTGGTGTAGGAGGAGCTTGGTGGTGGGTAGCGGTGGTGCAGGTGGAAGGCTTGGTTGGAAGGTGGCTGGAGTCGGCTGGGCCAAGGTGGGCTGGAAGAGATGAAAACCCGCCCCTTGGGGGGGGGGGGTTATATAGGGTTGAAGATGGTGGTTGGGGCTGGTATTGGGAGGGTGGTAAGGTGGCTTAGGTAGTGGTGGTGTGGTGATAAGGTGGGCTGGTTTTGGGGAGGGGCCAGATATTTTAATACAAGGGGTTTTGGGTAGATGGTGTGCTAGGCTTAGGTGGGGTGGTATAGGGGTTTAGGGTTTAGCTAGGTGGGTTGGTTTTGGGGTGAGGTTTAGTGAGGTGGGTTAGGTGATTAGGCTAGGATTAGGTTAGGTTTAGGAAAATTAACCTAGGTTTAGGAAAGGATTAGGGAAGTGGGTTAGGTGATTAGGTTGGGATTAGACCGGGATTAGGGAAGTGGGTTAGGTGATTAGGCTAGGTTTTGGACGGGATTAGGGTAAGAGGCTAGGTTTAGGGGTTTTTGATTAGGATTGGGTTAGGGAGCTCCCTTTGCATAACCCATAGACCTTGTTGCATCATGTTGGTGTAGCCCTAGGTTAGGTTTTGGCTAAATACAAGCTTAAACCCATGTTAATTAGGCTAACCCACATGATTAACCCCAAACTTGACACACAAGTCAAGCTTAATTACAATCACTCCCTAATCTTATCCTCCCCCACTCTCTCTCATGCCCATAATCCCACGTGAAATTCAAGTGGGCCCCACCTCCATTTATGAGAAGGTGATGTGGGCCATGGATGTGGATATTGGATTGGATCTCTAGATCCAAATCCAAATCCAACTCCACACATGGGTTTGGATTGGGATCTGGATATATATGGTCCAGATCCAATCCAAATTGAATTCTGACTCCTTCAGGCTGTGTTCGAAACAAACGGTTTGTGCGGGGTCTGACAGCATCAGTACTCCGTCTGCGTTGGGTCTTCGCCAACATGATCGTTCGCTTCTGTTTTCACCTTCCGGAGATGATTTCAAATGATGTTTTGATGATAACAGGGTCTTGGACGTTCGAGATCCTGGGGGTGGATTCAATACGAGAGTTGTTGTGCCGGGCTCGACTTGTGCTCCAATTCTAGGCTCTCTTTAGCTCTTCCTGTCCTGTCTTGATCAGGCCAAGCTTGCTTTGTGGGGTTTCAAAATATATTTTAACAGTTTTTTTAAAAATATATTACGCATATTTAAAACATATAAAAGTTCAAAACATCTGTACAGGGTTGCCTGGAAGGCTCCTGGGTTTCCAGATTCAAAATGGCCCTTTGGGGCTGCTTTTACGAAACCAGGTTGATTTGAGAAATTCATGGGATTTTGGGGTGTTTACAGGCCCTTACTAGGGTCTTGGGAGTAAGAGCGAAAGCTCAATGTGTGTGAGTGTGGAATTGAAAGACCACACACACAACTTGAATGAAAATCCACGCAGTTGAATATATATAAGTAGGGCTATATCTTAGGGTGTGTTTAGGTTTAAGTGGCTTGCCTCAAAGCAGGCAAGGTTTTGGCAAAGAACCAAGGAAGCCTGGCCACCTTTGGCCGGGCTATTTTATGTAGGTAGGTAGGGACAAACCCAGCCAACGGTTGGGCGGTTTAGGGTAGGTGGTCTGCCTTTAGGGCAGGCCAGACCTTGGGTAAAAAGAGATGGGACACGGCCTATTGGTGCAGGCCGTGGGTCTTAGGGAAGGCTCGAGCCAAGGTGGCTCGAGCTAGGGGTGTTTCAAATGGGAAGTTCGGCCAAAGTTGGCCAAACTTGGTTGGGTTCAAGGGAGAGTTCGGTGGATGGCTGGGGCGGTGAAGTGGGTGAGGTGTAGGTGGTGGTGGGCTAGGTGGTGCAGTGGGTGAGGTGCAGGTGGTGGTGGGCTAGGCGGTGCAGGTCAAGGAGGGAGGCCGGCTAGGTTGGGATCGGCCAACTAGGGCGGGTCGGTTGGTGGCGAAGTGGGGTTTGGCCAGCACTTGGCTGGGCTTGCTTATGGCGGTTTAGGGTGGTGGTAGGGTTAGTTAGGTGTAGGTGGGTTCATATGGGTTAGGTTTAGAAGGGTAGAGAGAAGGGCTAGGTTTAGTTGAGGCTTACCTTAGGTGCAGCCCACTAGGTCCAGCCACCTCCAATCGGTCCAACCCACTTCCATGCCCGCGGTCCACCTCTTGGTGCAGCTAGGCTCAAGTTGGTGCAGCCCCTTAAAACCCGAAACTTAAAGACATAACGAAAGGGAAATACAACTGTATATATATGGGCCCGAAGGTCGCCAACGTGCGCGTATTGTGTTGGTGTGTAAATGAAAAGACCAACACACGAAGCTGAACCGAGAAAACACAGCAGAAAGTATAGAAATATGACTATATCTTAGCGGATGCCAAGGCCAAAATGGTGCGTGAGGTGCACGAGCAAGCACTCGGGTGTTCCTTGTGTGTGAGTGTGTAAATGAAAGACAAACTCACACGACTTAATGTAACAACCCAGCTGAATTGAAATACATATATAGAATAAGAGCGAAAGCTCAATGCACGCGTGTGTGAGTGTATAAATTTAAAGACAACTCACGCAGCTCTTACTAGAGTCTTAGGAGTAAGAGCGAAGGCTCAATGGTACACGTGGGTGCTTTTGTACGAGTAAGAGCTAAGGCTCAAGTGCTCGTGTGTGCTTCGTGTAGCAATGGGGTGTTGGGTAGTTGGGGTAAGGTCACGGCTGGAAGTGTATGGCATGGGATGGGATATGGAGGTGGGGTGTTAGGTTAACCTAAGGGAGTTGGGTGTTAGTGGCTGGCCAGATGGGGTTGGGGTGTTAGGCGACTAGGGGAGTCGGGTGAAAGGGGAATGATGGTGGTCGGTTGGAGGGCTAGGAGGTGGTGGCAGGTGGTGGCTGGGGCATGGTAGTGGTGGTAGATAGGGTGTTGGTCGGCTGGCTGGTGAGGCGGTGGAGGTCGGTGGTAGTGGCAGGAAGTAGGTCGGCTACGGGTGGACGCCAGGCGCTAGGTGCCAGGCGGGTGGCAAGTCGGCAAGGAGCGTGCAGGGCGCGTGCAGGGGGGTTGCGCACTTGCAGGGCACGCGGGTGGTGCGCTATGGTGCGCAGGGCGCACGGGTGACATGCTACGGTGCGCGGGGCATGCGGGGGTACGTATGGGAAGGTAGGTCGGTTCAGGTGTTTAGGGGATGTGTGGGTAGTTTAGGTTTAAGGTGGGTTGGGGTGTTAGGTTGACCTATGTGGGATTAGGGGAGGTCGGTTAGGTGGTTTAGAGGGATTACGAAGAGTGGTTTAGGGGGGATTAGGGGCTTACCTCTTAACAATCGTTTAGGGTGTGCTTGAGCTCCGATTAGCCACCTTAAGCCTCTTGTCCAAGCAATATCAGCCCTTCAATTAGGGTGGGGCAGCCCTTAATTAATCCCACACTAACCACAATTAATAAAACCCTAAACAAAGAAAGCACTAACCACTCACCTTGGACCTTCTCTCTCCTCCCTTGGATTTCACGTGAACGACCTTACAATGGACCCCCTCACCTCTATTTATAGGTATTTGAGGTGGGTCTTGGATTTGGGTTTGGATTTGGGATTTGGATCCAGACCCAAATCCAAACACTATTTGGATCTGGATCTTGGATCTTGGATATTTTGAGATCCGTATCTGATCCAAATCAAACATTTTTATGTATATGGATCTGGATATTTTGGTCCAAATCTAATCCAATCCAAATACTATTTGGATCCAATCCAAATCCAAATACTGTTTGGATCGACCCAAACACTATTTGGATTGGCCCAAATCCAAACACTATTTACTATATGGATTTGGTTCTGGATATTTATGGTCCGGATCCAAATCAAAATTTCTCTAGATAGTCCTTCTTGGCTTCTTGAGGCGAACGATCTGTGCGGGCCCTGGCTTCATCAATGACCCGTTTGGTGTTGGGTTTCCCCAATCTATGTCGTCCGGACTCCTTTTTGCCTTTTCGGACTCCGTTTTTGCTCATTTTCGATCTTCCTGGTTCAGATTCAGGATGCTTGAGTGAGAATGGTCGATCTGGCTTTCTGGTGCTCCGGGCTTGCCATCTGCTTCGTGCCTAGGCCTTCCTTTCGCCTTTCAAACCTCGCTTTTATCGGGCTAGGTTGCTCTTCTAGGCTTCAGAACAGACTTCTGAAGCTACTTTTGGTTTTGGCCTTCGTGACCGACTTGCTAGGCTGTTTTTGGACCAGGTGTCGTCTTCGCATGCTCCACCTGTTCGTCTTTAGCTTTTGGGAAAATGGGGCTTAGCCCAGGTTTCAAAACTCCTATTTGATAAAGGGCTTCAAAACACTATTTACAGGATTAAAAGTAATATGTACAGAGTTTAAAATAGTATGTAAATGTTTTTGAATATGTACAGGGTTTCTGGAAGGCTCCTAGGTTTCTAGACTCAAAATTGCCCTTTGGAGCTGCTTTTGTAAAACCAGGTATGTTTTTAGAAAGTCGTGGGATTTTGGGGTGTTTACAAATGCCCCTCTTTGGTATTATCCAAATTTATTTGGATAATGTCAAAGACGACAACACCCCTTGTTCAATGTCTCCCTGGATCTATTCTCGAAAATATGGGATCATCCCAATTTTTGAGCAAAAACCTTTCTTTAAAACCTGGTAGGAGGAGATATCACACCAAAGGGGACTTTCAGATATGGGTTCCTAGTCCTAAATGGGGATCATGTTATGAAGTTTCATGCGTGAATATGCAAGTGCATGATATGGATGAGACGCCAAGAAAGGCGACCTCCTAGAGACCAACTGGTATGGTCGAACCTTTGAGTCTTATGCAGACCTGCTGCTTCAAGTGAGCGGGCCTTATGTTGCTCGATGTTTGAGTTTTCAAAACCCTATTTACAAGAGGGAAATTGCTTTTAGCCTCGATCCTAAGGACCTTTAGCTCTTCGTGTTTGCCTTTACTTGAGTCTTAGCACCTGCTAATCTAGCGGAGGTTTTATAAGAAAACAAGCTAAATTTCAAACAAAATGAAATTGAAGTAAGTAAATCATGTTTTTACTTTAGGATTCCTCGAAATGAACCATGTTTTACCTGGGATAAGTCATAGGGATGGGAAAGAGATACCACAGTCCCTTCTGAAGCGTCCCGTGGTTTTAGAAATAAAAGGCGGAAAACTGCTCTTCTTGAGCATTTTGGCTTTTTCTTTCTTTTTTCATAGAGGGTCTCCCTTCGGGAGTATTTTTTCTTTAATCCCTCTTTTCCATAGAAGCATCGATTTTCTATTTTTGAGATTCAGCTTTCCTTCTTTGGGAAAGAGATTTTGGTAGGGATTTCCCTTTGTTTTCGCCAAAATTTCCTTTTGGAAGGGGAAGAGAAGGGGGAAAGACTTATCCCAAGGTCATACTCGATCCATTCCAGATCAGCCTATTTAGAAATAGCACGTACTACTTGCAAGTATCTTACTATATTGAACTAGGCCTTCCTTTGTAAGAAGAAAGATTTTGAAATGTAACCACGTATTTGGAAAGCTCCACTTTTTCGCAAGTGTGAATTCTCTCGTTCAGGGTCACCCAATTTGCCTTTGATCCTTGCTTTCGAAATTTCGATGCAAGTTTCCCAAAACATTTTCGAAAATGGGAATTTAACTAGACCCTACACATGATACTTCTTTAAGTATTGAATATTGATAGGATCTGCTAAATTCCTACCTTCTACAACGATCAACCAATTCGCTAACTCGCTTTTAAAATTATCCAGGATGAGCATTACTGCGCATCCTTCGGATATGGGCTCTCACACTTGGCCCAAAAGCGACCTCCATCTTATAATCAAGGCATGTACGTCTTCGTTCATGCCTTGCTTTGTATCCCTTAAGGTATTCAGAGTCGGCATGACTTCTACGTTGTGTGCAAATCTTTGCATGAAGCAGTTCGCTAACTCTTCAAAAGTAGCGAACTGGCTTAAATCATAGGAAGCCAGCCATTTGGCAGTTGTGCCTTTAAGGGATAAAGGGAACCAATACACCCATTTCATCGAGTCCTTTTTCTTCTTATGGGCTCGACGTGAGAAAAGCTGCAAGTGAGACCTAGGGTCTCCCATGCCATCATACCGATGGAAGTTCGGTATTTCATCATCGCTGTCTGTTTCGTAATCCATAGGAAGGAAATCAGACAGGGCGTAGCTCTTTTTCTCTTTATTCTGCCCTTTCAGCAACTGCTGTAGGGCTTTACGGTCCTTTTGTGTGAAGGACTCGTGGTATTGGTTGCCTTCGATTACGGAGGCCTCTTTGTGCTTGCGAGTTTTTTCAGATTTCTTTTTAGGCCTTTGTTCACCGTTTGATGAACACGAATCGCCTACTTCAGCCTCTTGGCTGAGAGCATCGATTTTGGCCTCAAACTCCCTTCTCAAGTCCTCGATTTCATCTAGTTTTATTTTGTTTTTGAAAATCCTCCTAGAGTGAGAACTTGATGCGCATGAGCCTTGGCTCGACACTTCACTTGGATTGGATTTTGACATGCTTTTCAAGCTTTTTCAAAATATCCTAAGTACAAGCAAAGAAAAACAAGTTAAAATGACACCTTTTTACAAAATTTTCGCAAGACTTCTACTTAAAAACTCGATTTTTGAAAGGCTCACGTCCCACCGGGCGTGCCAATCTCTGTAGACGCGCGAAAATCCCCGCCTTCTCACCTTTTCAGGGCTTGGAGGGGATCCTCTCGTGTGTCTAAGGCTTTATCTATGCAAACAGGGCGTGCCAGCTAGCTTACCTAAGCAAGCGAAGATATATTTAACGCTGACTTCTAATCATGGCGACTGTGAGCAAGTGAGATCTTGTCGTCGCAGACTTTCTTGCACCGATGCGCAAGGGTCAGTCTGTACACTTTGCAAAAATCGATTTTGGGATAGAAAGCCTACGAAGCGGTTCGAGGTGTCTATTTCGGGTCTTTTAAATGCGATTGCATGTTTTAGATCACGTGGATTTGCACGTGCCTAAGTCTTTTTCTTTTATCCCTTTTCGGGCCACCTAGTTTGTGTGTTATGAACACTCCACTACATGGGCGAATTTGAGCGGGGCTTGCTTTGATGCAATATGCATCCTACCTCGTGGTATGGCGTAGATGCAATGCAAACTCACGCTACTCCAAAGGGAAAATCCGAATGTAAAGACAATACTGAAGGGAAATAACCGAAGGGAAATAACCGAAGGGAAATGACTTGTAAAGTAAGTGTCGAAGGGAGATATGTATATAGGGTATGTATATGAGCCCTTACTCGGGTCTTGCAAATAAGAGCGAAGGCTCAATGTGGGTGCGTGCTTGAATTGAAAGACTTACACACACGACATGAAATTAAACCCAAATATAAATTGCAGTATGGCCTTGACTAAGGTCTTGGGAGTAAGAGCGAAGGCTCAATGTGTGTGAGAGTGCTTGAATTGAAGTACTACGCACACGACATAAATGAAACCCAAATATAACTGCAATAAGGCCTTTACTAAGGTCTTGGGAGTAAGAGCGAAAGCTCAATGTGTGTGAGAGTGCTTGAATTGAAAGACTTACACACACGACATGAAATGAAACCCAAATAGTATAGGTCGGCCCTTACCTGGGTCTTTCAAATAAGAGCGAAGGCTCAATGTGTGTGAGAGTGCTTGAATTGAAAGACTTACACACACGACATGAAATGAAACCCAAATAGCATAGGTCGGCCCTTACTTGGGTCTTTCAAATAAGAGCGAAGGCTCAATGTGTGTGAGAGTGCTTGAATTGAAAGACAACACACCCAACTTAAGCAAAACCCTACAAAAATGAAAGTATATGTATATACTTATGTATTAGGGGCTCATTAGGCCCGTGTGTGTTCAAAATCATGCACAACTAGGAGAGTGCACGTGTGTGGGTGTGCCAAGCCACGTTATTACAAGCGGGGGGAGACTATACTCCGTTATTACAACCCCGTATCAAATTGAATCTCAAGCAAGTATACAACTAAAGACCGAGTTAGGCACTTACTAGTAGCTGGTCCGTAGAGGCCTTGCTTGAGCGTGGGCTTGGCCTTCGCCTTGGGCTGCAAACGGGAGCTCCGCGAGGGTGAACGACAAAGGGTGTTGGCTGGCTGCAAATGGGGCGCGGGATAGGCGCCTTGATGGTGGCCGACTGCAAGCAAGGGTGTTGCCTTGGTGTGGGGGATTAAAGGGGCTGGGCAAGGTGAGTATGTATGGTCACTAGGAGGGTATATAGCGTTAGGGAGTGTGGACCTAAGGGGAGCTTAAGGGAAGGTTGAATGGGACACCTAGGGGAAAAGAGATGGCTGGCCGAATGGAAGGGATAGTCGGTTGGAGTGGCCTACTAGGGGAATGTGGTGGTGGCGGGCTGCTAGGATGACTAAGGCTGGAGTATGGGAAGGTAGCTAGTTAGGTGATGGGGCTAGGCGGTAGTGGGTGTAGTGGGTATAAGGGAGTGCTATGGGTAGGTCTTAGGAAATCGGATAGGGTGGCCGGGTGTAGCTAGGGTAGCTAGGTAGTGGCGAATGGCTAGGGCGGCTAAGGCTGGGCCGAGTGTAGTGGTGGCGGCAAGTGGCTGATGTGTAGGTAAGGTGGTGGTATGGTGGGTGGCTGGGAGTGGAGAGGGAGTAGAGAAGGAGCTAGGTAGAGTGTGGGGTACTTACCGAATGGAGAGAAGGTGGCGCTCGGCTGGAAGGAAGCTGGGCAGGTAGTGAGGCTCGGCCGGGAGGTGGTGGAGATGGCGGTGCAAGTGGTGGTGGGATGGAGAGATGGTGGTGGTGCAGGTGGAGCAGGTAGAGCAGCTGGAGCAGCTGGAGAAGTGGAGGAAAGAGAGGGCCCGGCTGGGATGGGTGAGGGGTTCTAGCTAGGAAAACCCGCCCTGAGAGGGGGGGTTTATATAGGGAGTTGGGTAGGTCAGTTAGGACTGGGTTTGGGGTAGTGGTTAGGTGGTTTAGGTAGGGTGGTATGAAGATAAGGTGGGCTGGAAAGGGTAGGGCCAGATATTTTAAATACTAGTGGTTTGGGTAGATTGTGGTCTAGGGGTGGTTTAGGGGTTTAGGGTTTGGTTAGGTGGTTGGGTTCTAGGGTGAGGTTTAGTGAGCTAGGTTAGGTGATTAGGCTAGGATTAGGCTAGGTTTAGGGAAATTAACCTAGGTTTAGGGAAGGATTAGGGAAGTGGGTTAGGTGATTAGGTTGGGATTAGGCCGGGATTAGGGAAGTGGGTTAGGTGATTAGGCTCAGATTAGGGGTGGATTAGGGTGGAAGGCTAGGATTAGGTGTTTTTGGTTAGGTTTAGGTGAAGGAGCTCCCTTTGCATGGCCCATAGACCTTAACCACCTCATGTTGGTGCAGCTCTAAGTTAGGTTTTGGCTAATTACAAGCTTAAACCCACTCAATTAGGCTAACCCACATGATTAACCCCAAACTTGACACACAAGTCAAGCTTAATTACAACACTCTTGATCTTATCCACCCCCACTCTCTCTCATGCCCCTAATCCCACGTGAATTTCAAGTGGGCCCCACCTCCATTTATGAGGAGGTGATGTGGGCCATGGATATGGATATTGGATTGGATTTTTGAATCCAAATCCAAATCCAAGTCCATACATGGGTTTGGATTGGGATCTGGATATATATGGTCCAGATCTGATCCAAACTGAACTCTGACTCCTTCAAGCTGGGTTCAAAACGAACGATTTGTGCGTGGTTTGACAGCATCAGCACTCCGTCTGCGTTGGGTCTTCGCCAACATGATCGTCCGCCTCCGTTTCTGCCTTCCAGAGATGACTTCAAATGACATTTTGATAATAACAGGGTCTTGGACGTTCGAGATCCTGGGGGTATGGATGTGATACAAGAGTTGTTGTGCCAGGCTCGACATGTGCTCCGGTTCCGGGCTCTCTTTGACTTCGTTGGTCCTGTCTTGATTAGGCCAAGCTGCTTTGGGGTTTCAAAACGTGTTTTAAAAGGTTTTCAAAAGCCATATTATATATTTTTGAAATATGAAGTTTAAAACATATATACAGGGTTGTCTGGAAGGCTCCTGGGTTTCCAGACTCAAAACTGGCCCTTTGGAGCGGCTTGTACAAAACCAGGTTTGTTTTAAGAAATTCGTGGGATTTCGGGGTGTTTACAGATGCCCCTCTTTGGCCTTGTCCAAATAGATTTGGATAAGGGCAAGATGACAAACACCCCTTTCAATGTCTCCCTAGATCTATCCACGAAGAACATGGGATCGTCCCCCATCTTTAGTAAAAATCTCAATTTACAAACTCTTGGTAGGAGGAGATATCACGCCAAAGGGTTCTACTATGGAATCTGGTCCTAAATGGGATCATGTTCATGCAAGTACCATGCGTGGAATGCAAATGACATGGGTGTGGTGCCAAAAGTGGCGACCTCCCAGGGACTAGATGTGGTCGAACTCTAGAGACTTACAAGGCCTACTGTTCCAAGTGAGCAAATCCTATGTTGTTCGATGTTCGGTTTTCAAAACTTATTTACAAAAGCTATTTACAAAAGGGACAACTGTCTTGAGCCTCGATCCTAAGGATCTCGAGCTCTTCGTGCTTGCCCTTGTTTGAGTCTTAACACTTGCTTATCTAGCGGAGGTTTTATAAGAAAACAAGGCATATTTCAAATTCCTACGCCTTACTCGAAACGTCGAATTCTCAAACAAGATGAAATTCAAGTAAGTAAATCCTATTTTTACTTTAGGATTCCTCGAAATGAACCATGCTTTAGCTTGGGGTAAGCCAGGGATGCGAAAGAGATACCACGGTCCCTTCTGAAGTGTCCCGTGGTTTGAGGCACAGAAGGCGAAAAAGCTGCTCTTTTTGAGCTTTTTGGCCTCTTTTTCCTTTTTTTCATAGAGGGTCTCCCTTTGGGAGTATTTTTTCTTTAATCCCTCTTTTTCATAAGAGAATCGATTTTTCTTTTTGAAGTCTAGTTTTTTTCTTTTGGAAAGAGACTTCGAAATGGGAAATTCCCTTTATTTGGGCCTTTGTTTTCCTTTTGGAAGGAGAAGAGAAGAGGGGAGGACTTATCCCAAGCCTATACTCGATCCATTCCAGATCAGCCTATTTAGAAATAGCACGTACCACTTGCAAGTATCTTGCTATGTTGAACTAGGCCTTTCTTTGTAAGAAGAGGATTTTGAAATGTAACCACGATTTTGAAAACTCCGCTCTTTCACAAGTGCAAATTCTCTCACTCAGGGTCACACGACTTCGCCCTTGCACCTTATTCACATGTCTCAGGGCAGCAATCCCTTAATTTTCGAAAAATGGAATTTAATCCAAATCCTACACATGATACTTCTTTAAGTATTGAATATTGATAGGATCTACTAAATTCCTACCTTCTACATCGATCAACCAATACGAATTGTTCGTAGTGGTTGCTCGTACAACATAGGGTCCATCCCAATTGGGGCGCCACTTGCCTAGGGGGTGTGGGCCACGATGGTGGATGGTTTTTAAGACCAGATCTCCCACTTCAAAGTGGTGAGGTCTCATGTGTTTGCTATAATGTCGGGCTATCCTTTGCCGGTATGCACGAGCATGATCCATGGCAAGGAGTCGCCTCTCATCTAGCAAATCTAGTTCGGCCATCCTATCATGCTGAAGCGTCTCTAGGGGGAGGTCGAGTGCTATGGATGTATGGAATGAATGCAGTTGGGTATGAATGGGAAGAATGGCGTTTGTGCAATAGACCAATTCGAATGGTGTGGCATTCGTGGGAGTCCGGATGGAAGTCCTATAAGCCCATAAGGCTTCATCAAGCTTCTCGTGCCACGTCCTACCCTTCTCTAAGGTTTTCTCAATAATACTAATGAGAGTCTTGTTTGTGGCTTCGGCTTGGCCGTTGCCTTGAGGGTAGTAGGGCGAGGAGAAGTGGTGAGTTATGCCATACATGTTGCACAACTTAACCATCCGCTCGTTCTTGAATGGGGTACCATTATCAGACACAAGGTCTCGTGGAACCCCAAATCGAGCCAAGATATTCCTCCGGATGAAAGCCACCACATGTTGCCCCATTATATTGGTTAGGGAAATGGCTTCCACCCACTTGGAGAAATACTCCGTGGCTGCTAAAATAAATCGATGCCCATTCGAGGCCTTTGGAAATAATGGGCCTACAATGTCAAATGCCCACATGGTAAATGGCCAGGGGTTGACCACAGAATGCAATGCAGATGAAGGGATATGAATGGCGTGCCCATGCACTTGACATGGATGACACTTCCTAACATGATCGTGACAATCCATTTTCAGGGTGGACCAAAAATAGCCCCCTCTAAGTATTTTCATTGCCATCATGTTGGCATTTACATGACCTCCACATTCTCCATCGTGGAACTCATGCATCACTATCCTAGCCTCCTCTAGGTCGATACACCTAAGCAGAATAATGGTAAAACTTTTTTGGTATAAGACCCCACCCAGAATGGTGTATCGGGTCGAAACCTTACGAATGAATGCCTTATCTTTGGATGTGGCATCCTCGGTAAATCCCCCATTTTCTAAAAATTCTTTTATGTCATAAAATCAGGGTTTTTCAATAGACTCTGGGTTGTTTTGTCAAATATCTAAGTCGTGTGTGGATGGGTGGGGCGCATGCCATATTTCCAAAGATCTGGTCCCTGAAATGGGATCGACCTTCAGGGCTGAACCCAAGGAGGAGAGGGCATCGGCGATGCCATTGTCCTCTCTTCCTATGTGTGTGAGTTTACACGACTGGAAGGATTGGGCCAATCGAGTGGCCAACTCGTGATATGGAAGTAGTTTCTCATTACGTACTTGCCAAATTTTCAAAACCTGGTTTATGACAAGGAGCGAATTTCCCAAGACCTCGATGCATGATGCCCCTAGAGTTTTCGAAATCCTTAAGCCTTGTATGAGTACTTCATACTCAGCTACGTTGTTGGAACATTCGAAATCTAAGCGGACTGCTATGGGAATCTCGCCCTTTTCAGGGGAGATTAGGATGACCTCGGCACCAGCCCCTCGTTGGTTTCGTTCCCCATCGAAGTGCATCTTCCACACTTGGTTTTCGAAAGAATTTGCCAAAATGTGGTTTTGAAAATGGTTTTGCAATATGCCTTCATCAGGCATTTCGACAAGAGTGGGATATGCGTCTTCTAAGGGGAATTCAGCCACGTAATCTGCTAGGGCTTGCCCCTTAATGGAGATCTGGTGATGGTATTTTAGATCATACTCCATTAGAAGGAGTTGCCATTTGCCCAATCTACCCGTGAGAATGGGTTTTTCGAACAAGTGCTTGATTGGATCAAGCTTGGACACTATCCAGATCTCATGATCTAGGAAATAGTGTCTGAACTTCTGGCAGGCCCAGACGAGGGCCAAGCACGTCTTCTCTATGGCTTGATAATTTCGTTCATAAGCCAAGAGAGTTTTCGAAATATAGTAGATGGCATACTCCTTATGGGTGTCATCCTCGTATTGAGCCAACAGGACTCCTAAAGCATTTGCATGCACGGAGATGTATAATAAAAGCGGTTTTCCTTGCTTTGGAGGATTCAAAACGGGGGGATTAACCAAGTATGCCTTCAGTCTCTCGAAGGACTTTTGGCATTCGTCATCCCATAAGAATTCTGTGCCCTTCCTCAACAGTTTGTTGAAGGGTTCGCATCTAGTTGCCAGATTCGATATGAATCGGCGAACGGATTGTAAGCGACCCTGGAGGCTACGGATTTGGGTGAGATTGGAGGGTGGAGCCATGTCTATGATGGCTCGACACTTAGAGGGGTCGACTTCTATTCCCCTTTGGCTCACCATAAAGCCTAGAAGCTTCTCTGATTCTACCCCGAACACACATTTTTGAGGGTTTAGCTTTACTTTGTAAAGCCTAAGCCTTTCGAAAATCTTTTGCAAACATTCGATATGGGTGCATCGGGTTTTGGATTTTGCCAAGAGATCATCTACATACACTTCTACCAGCTCATGAATTTGATCATGGAAGATCGTGGTCATGGCTCGTTGGTATGTTGCGCCGGCATTTTTCAAACCAAAGGGCATGACTGTATAGCAGTACGTGCCCCATGGGGTTGTGAAGGCGGTCTTACCCTCATCTCGTGGACTTAGTTTGATTTGATTATAGCCTGAATAGCCATCCATGAACGAAAACATTTCATGATTTGCAGTACTATCAACTATCAAATCTATGTTTGGTAAAGGATAATTATCCTTTGGAGTGGCTTTATTCAGGTTTCTGAAATCGATGCATATTCGAATTTTCCCATTGGTTTTTCGAACTACAACGATATTTGATAACCAATCAGAATACGCAATGGGTTTTATAAATCCGGCTTTTAGCAGATCTTCTAAACCCTCTTTGACTTGCGTGTGTACATTCAGGTGTATTTTCCTAAGCTTCTGCTTTATGGGTTTTACACCTGCATCTAAGGGAAGACGATGCTCGACAATGCTGGGATCTATGCCCGGCATGTCTTCATACGTCCATGCAAACACATCTAAATAGGTTCGTAGAAATGCAATGAATGCCAACCTTTCGGTTTCATGCAAGCATGCGCCTATGTTGATGGTTTTGGGATTGGAATCATCCCCTAGGTTCTCCTCTATGAAATCTCCTCCTACTGATTGGGAAAGTCTTTCAAAATCGAGTATTCTATGAAATTCTGGGAGCTCAAAAGAGGATCCACTTCTGGGCTTTGATCATTCTCGTGGGCTATAGACCCGAGGGATTTTGATGCGTGGTTTTCAAAATGACCTGGTTTTGTACTTAGATTTTCAAGTGATTTCGAAATTTTTGGTCTGGCTATGCAGACAATGTTTCTTTCGAAATCCTTTTCTTTTGCCAAAGTCCTACCAGGAGCAGCTATGTACAAAATCTTTTTGGCATTTTCCAAATTTTCGATTTTTTTGGGTTTTTGTAAAACAAGAACCTTGGGAACTATACAAAGCACTCTTTTTTCGAGTTTTTGTTTTTCCATTGTTTTTGGTTTTTCTTGTTTTTCAATTTTTTTGATTTTAAGTTTTTCAAATGTTTTTGTATTTTTAGAAAAGGGATCTTCCGTCATACCTACAAAGGGAAAACACTACGGGTTAGACTCGGAATAGGAGATCTAAATCGTAGGTCTCTTCTAAGGCAGGTTCCGGGGCACCCTTGACCCAGGTGGTAATTGCGGGGGCTCCGGCGGTATTCGGGGAGTATAGCCGATCCCATATCGGCTTGGATTGGCCCTAGGAAGGATGGGCTCTAGTAGACCCTGGTTCTGCGCCCCTAGACTCTTGTAGGGCGTGTAGCCCATGTTCAACAACATGTTCCACGACTTTTTGTTTTTCGAAAAGGTTTGATATAAATCGTGGTCCTCGAACATGCTATCATCCATATTATGCTCGTATGGCCTCTTGTCCAGGGGCTTTGGAAATAGGGAACGCTTGGGTTTTCCTAGAAGGATTAAAGTCGGGAGGGGGCCTGCTTTGGGTGGCCCCTTCACACATACAACCTTCCTAGGGTTGTTTAACACGAGCCGAGGTGGCTCAACCATAATTTGCCCCAGGTTAGCCTCATGGGCCTGGGAGCTTGATAAACAAGGGGAGTTTATGATCCCCTGAAGCTGTGGGTGACTCTCACCTAGGATCACTACGACCTGGTCCCTAAAAGGGATCTTGACACACCTGTGGAAGGTGGATGGCACAGCGCACAAACTGTGTATCCAGGGTCTTCCCAGTAACAGGTTATAATGGGGGTGGATGTCCAAGACATGGAACACCCCCGTGTGTTCGATCCCTCCCGTTTCCATTGGGAGTTCGACGGATCCTAAAGGTCTAGACGCATTCCCATCGTATCCAGTGATAACGATGGGGCTTGGGTTTACTGAAGTCAAGGTGACTCCAATTTTGTACGCCACATGAAGTGGAAGGATGTTGAGCCCTCCTCCACCATCGACTAGGCACCTGTCCAGAGAGTGGTTGTTTAGAACCACCTCGATATGCAGGGCCTGGTTATGGGTTTCGTAGGGTCTATCTACATCATCTTCCGAGAAAGTGATGGGCAATTTTGCTCCTAATAAAGCCACTTGGGCAGACAAGGATTCCGGACTTATGTTCGAATCAACCTTGGCCCTTTCTAGAATTTTCTCTAATACAAGTCTATGCCTAGGCGAAATTTTTATAAGCTCTAGGATAGACATGTGAATAGGAATCTATGAAAGGTGGTTTTCGAAGTCATAAGGATTTAGGATGACTTTGTCCTTATCTGCTTTTGGCAGAACACTAGGGATACATGCTTTTGAGGGGTCAGGCACACTGACCACCTTTTGAGCACCTTGAAGGTACGGGGGTTGATAGATCCTCCCAGATCTAGTGACTTCCCCCACGACCAGCCTAGGGTTCACGCTAAACTTGGCTCTAAGGATGAGCTGAGGAGAACCTTGGATTTTCAAAACTGGTTTTACCGGGGATTCCACTTTTGGTGGTCTCCGAATGACGACTTGGGCGGGCTTCTTGTATAGTACAAGAATGGGCGCACAAGTAGGTCGACCAGGTTCTGGTTTTTGCGCTAGTTCCATGGAAATGGTGAGGGTACATACCTCCTTTCCTTTCTCACTGCCACTGGCGTGTTTGGGAAAGGGTTCCTTGAAGATAGCTTGAGGTGGCTCAGGTTTCGCAGTGACCTGGAGCCGGCCTTCTGCTATCAAGTTCTCAATTTTATTTAAGAGAGAGAAGCAGCGTTTGGTATCATGGCCTTTGAGCCGATGATACTTACAAAATCGGTTTAAATATCCCCCTTTGGAAGTGACTCCTTCGGGGATTTCAGGGAGTTCTATCATGCCCTGGGCAAGTAGGAGGTCTAGGACCTCCGACACAGGTTGCCCCAGCGGAGTATACTCCCATTTTTCAACCGGTTTTTGAAAATTGCGCTCCCTCTTATTTTCTAATTTTTCAAAATTTTTGGAAGTGCCCGCCATGCCTGGATCCACCCGGACATTGGCGATTTTATGGGGCTTTGCCCCTTTGTCCGTCGTGGGCAGCTCATATGCGATGGGTTTCTCAAAACGGGTTTTTGGAACGGCACTTCCTTTCCACAAGTGATCGTACGTCCCTTTTCGCAAGTTGGTTTCGAAAAGGGAGACCTTTTTTATCAACTTATGGAAAGTTGAAATCTCGTGGAGCGAGAGAAGGGTTTTTAACTCGCTTTTAAAATTATCCAGGATGAGCATTACTGCGCATCCTTCGGATATGGGCTCTCACACTTGGCCCAAAAGCGACCTCCATCTTATAATCAAGGCATGTACGTCTTCATTCATGCCTTGCTTTGTATCCCTTAAGGTATTCAGAGTCGGCGTGACTTCTACGTTGTGTGCAAATCTTTGCATGAAGCAGTTCGCTAACTCTTCAAAAGTAGCGAACTGGCTTAAATCGTAGGAAGCCAGCCATTTGGCAGCTGTGCCTTTAAGGGATAAAGGGAACCAATACACCCATTTCATCGAGTCCTTTTTCTTCTTATGGGCTCGACGTGAGAAAAGCTGCAAGTGAGACCTAGGGTCTCCCATGCCATCATACCGATGGAAGTTCGGTATTTCATCGTCGCTGTCTGTTTCGTAATCCATATGAAGGAAATCAGATAGGGCATCGCTCTTTTTCTCTTTATTCTGCCCTTTCAGCAACTGTTGTAGGGCTTTACGGTCCTTTTGTGTGAAGGACTCGTGGTATTGGTTGCCTTCGATTACGGAGGCCTCTTTGTGCTTGCGAGTTTTTTCAGATTTCTTTTTAGGCCTTTGTTCACCGTTTGATGAACACGAATCGCCTACTTCAGCCTCTTGGCTGAGAGCATCGATTTTGGCCTCAAACTCCCTTCTCAAGTCCTCGATTTCATCTAGTTTTATTTTGTTTTTGAAAATCCTCCTAGAGTGAGAACTTGATGCGCATGAGCCTTGGCTCGACACTTCACTTGGATTGGATTTTGAAATGCTTTTCAAGCTTTTTCAAAATATCCTAAGTACAAGCAAAGAAAAATAAGTTAAAATGACACCTTTTTACAAAATTTTCGCAAGACTTCTACTTAAAAACTCGATTTTTGAAAGGCTCACGTCCCACCGGGCGTGCCAATCTCTGTAGACGCGCGAAAATCCCCGCCTTCTCACCTTTTCAGGGCTTGGAGGGGATCCTCTCGTGTGTCTAAGGCTTTATCTATGCAAACAGGGCGTGCTAGCTAGCTTACCTAAGCTAGCGAAGATATATTTAACGCTGACTTCTAATCGTGGCGACTGTGAGCAAGTGAGCTCTTGTCGTCGTAGACTTTCTTGCACCGATGCGCAAGGGTCAGTCTGTACACTTTGCAAAAATCGAGTTTTGGGATAGAAAGCCTACGAAGCGGTTCGAGGTGTCTATTTCGGGTCTTTTAAATGCGATTGCATGTTTTAGATCACGTGGATTTGCACGTGCCTAAGTCTTTTTCTTTTATCCCTTTTTGGGCCACCTAGTTTGTGTGTTATGAACACTCCACTACATGGGCGAATTTGAGCGGGGCTTGCTTTGATGCAATATGCATCCTACCTCGTGGTATGGCGTAGATGCAATGCAAACTCACACTACTCCTAAGGGAAAACCCGAATATAAAGACAATACTGAAGGGAAATAACCGAAGGGAAATAACCGAACGGAAATGACTTGTAAAGTAGGTGCCGAAGGGAGATATGTATATAGGGTATGTATATGAGCCCTTACTCGGGTCTTGCAAATAAGAGCGAAGGCTCAATGTGGGTGCGTGCTTGAATTGAAAGACTTACACACACGACATGAAATTACACCCAAATATAAATTGCAGTATGGCCTTGACTAAGGTCTTGGGAGTAAGAGCGAAGGCTCAATGTGTGTGAGAGTGCTTGAATTGAAGTACTACGCACACGACATAAATGAAACCCAAATATAACTGCAATAAGGCCTTTACTAAGGTCTTGGGAGTAAGAGCGAAAGCTCAATGTGTGTGAGAGTGCTTGAATTGAAAGACTTACACACACGACATGAAATGAAACCCAAATAGTATAGGTCGGCCCTTACTTGGGTCTTTCAAATAAGAGCGAAGGCTCAATGTGTGTGAGAGTGCTTGAATTGAAAGACTTACACACACGACATGAAATGAAACCCAAATAGTATAGGTCGGCCCTTACTTGGGTCTTTCAAATAAGAGCGAAGGCTCAATGTGTGTGAGAGTGCTTGAATTGAAAGACTTACACACACGACATGAAATGAAACCCAAATAGTATAGGTCGGCCCTTACTTGGGTCTTTCAAATAAGAGCGAAGGCTCAATGTGTGTGAGAGTGCTTGAATTGAAAGACAACACACCCAACTTAAGCAAAACCCTACAAAAATGAAAGTATATGTATATACTTATGTATTAGGGGCTGATTAGGCCCGTGTGTGTTCAAAATCGTGCACAACTAGGAGAGTGCACGTGTGTGGGTGTGCCAAGCCACGTTATTACAAGCGGGGGGAGACTATGCTCCGTTATTACAACCCCGTATCAAATTGAATCTCAAGCAAGTATACAACTAAAGACCGAGTTATGCACTTACTAGTAGCTGGTCCGTAGAGGCCTTGCTTGAGCGTGGGCTTGGCCTTCGCCTTGGGCTGCAAACGGGAGCTCCGCGAGGGTGAACGACAAAGGGTGCTGGCCGGCTGCAAATGGGGCGCGGGATAGGCGCCTTGATGGTGGCCGGTTGCAAGCAAGGGTGTCGCCTTGGTGTGGGGGATTAAAGGGACTGGGCAAGGTGAGTATGTAGGGTCACTAGGAGGGTATATAGCGTTAGGGAGTGTGGACCTAAGGGGAGCTTAAGGGAAGGTTGAATGGGACACCTAGGGGAAAAGAGATGGCTGGCCGAATGGAAGGGATAGTCGGTTGGAGTGGCCTACTAGGGGAATGTGGTGGTGGCGGGCTGCTAGGATGACTAAGGCTGGAGTATGGGAAGGTAGCTAGTTAGGTGATGGGGCTAGGCGGTAGTGGGTGTAGTGGGTATAAGGGAGTGCTATGGGTAGGTCTTAGGAAATCGGATAGGGTGGCCGGGTGTAGCTAGGGTAGTTAGGTAGTGGCGAATGGCTAGGGCGGCTAAGGCTTGGCCGAGTGTAGTGGTGGCGGCAAGTGGCTGATGTGTAGGTAAGGTGGTGGTATGGTGGGTGGCTGGGAGTGGAGAAGGAGCTAGGTAGAGTGTGGGGTACTTACCGAATGGAGAGAAGGTGGCGCTCGGCTAGAAGGAAGCTGGGCAGGTAGTGAGGCTCGGCCGGGAGGTGGTGGAGATGGCGGTGCAAGTGGTGGTGGGATGGAGAGATGGTGGTGGTGCAGGCGGAGCAGGTAGAGCAGCTGGAGCAGCTGGAGAAGTGGAGGAAAGAGAGGGCCCAGCTGGGATGGGTGAGGGGTTCTAGCTAGGAAACCCGCCCCAAGAGGGGGGGGTTTATATAGGGAGTTGGGTAGGTCGGTTAGGGCTGGGTTTGGGGTAGTGGTTAGGTGGTTTAGGTAGGGTGGTATGAAGATAAGGTGGGCTGGAAAGGGTAGGGCCAGATATTTTAAATACTAGTGGTTTGGGTAGATTGTGGGCTAGGGGTGGTTTAGGGGTTTAGGGTTTGGTTAGGTGGTTGGGTTATAGGGTGAGGTTTAGTGAGCTAGGTTAGGTGATTAGGCTAGGATTAGGCTAGGTTTAGGGAAATTAACCTAGGTTTAGGGAAGGATTAGGGAAGTGGGTTAGGTGATTAGGTTGGGATTAGGCCGGGATTAGGGAAGTGGGTTAGGTGATTAGGCTCAGATTAGGGGTGGATTAGGGTGGAAGGCTAGGATTAGGTGTTTTTGGTTAGGTTTAGGTGAAGGAGCTCCCTTTGCATGGCCCATAGACCTTAACCACCTCATGTTGGTGCAGCCCTAGGTTAGGTTTTGGCTAATTACAAGCTTAAACCCACTCAATTAGGCTAACCCACATGATTAACCCCAAACTTGACACACAAGTCAAGCTTAATTACAACACTCTTGATCTTATCCACCCCCACTCTCTCTCATGCCCCTAATCCCACGTGAATTTCAAGTGGGCCCCACCTCCATTTATGAGGAGGTGATGTGGGCCATGGATATGGATATTGGATTAGATTTTTGAATCCAAATCCAAATCCAAGTCCATACATGGGTTTGGATTGGGATCTGGATATATATGGTCCAGATCCGATCCAAACTGAACTCTGACTCCTTCGAGCTGGGTTCGAAACGGACCATTTGTGCGAGGTCTGACAGCATCAACACTCCGTCTGCGTTGGGTCTTCGCCAACATGATCGTCCGCCTCCGTTTCTGCCTTCTGGAGATGACTTCAAATGACATTTTGATAATAACAGGGTCTTGGATGTTCGAGATCCTAGGGGTATGGATGTGATACAAGAGTTGCTCTGCCGGGCTCGACATGTGCTCCGGTTCCGGGCTCTCTTTGACTTCGTTGGTCCTGTCTTGATTAGGCCAAGCTGCTTTGGGGTTTCAAAATGTGTTTTAAAAGGTTTTCAAAAGCCATATTATATATTTTTGAAATATGAAGTTTAAAACATATATACAGGGTTGTCTGGAAGGCTCCTGGGTTTCCAGACTCAAAACTTGCCCTTTGGGGCGGCTTGTACAAAACCAGGTTTGTTTTAAGAAATTCGTGGGATTTCGGGGTGTTTACAATTTTCAAAACCAGATCTCCCACTTCAAAGTGCCGAGGTTTCATATGTTTCTCATAGTGTTGGGCTATCCTTCACCGGTATGCATGAGCATGATCCATGGCAAGGAGTCGCCTCTCATCTAACAAATCTAGTTCGGCCATCCTAGCATGCTGAAGCGTCTCTAGGGGGAGGTCGAGTGCAATGGATATATGAAATGAATGCAATCGTGTATGAATGGGGAGAATGGCGTTTGTGCCATAGACCAACTCAAATGGCGTGGCATTCGTGGGAGTCCGGATGGAAGTCCTATAAGCCCATAAGGCTTCATCCAGCTTCTCATACCACGTCCTATCCTTCTCTAAAGTTTTCTCAATAATACTAATGAGAGTCTTATTGGTGGCTTCGGCTTGGCCGTTGCTTTGAGGGTAGTAGGGCGATGAGAAGTGGTGAGTTATGCCGTAGGTGTTGCACAACTTGACCATCCGCTCGTTTTTGAATGGGGTGACATTATCGGACACAAGGTCTCTTGGAACTCCAAATCGAGCCAAGATATTTTTCCTAATGAAAGCCACCACATGTTGCCCCTGGACATTGGTCAGGGAGGCGGCTTCGACCCATTTGGAAAAGTACTCAGTGGCTGCTAAAATGAATCTATGCCCATTCAATGCCTTTGAAAATATTGGTCCTACAATATCAAACGCCCACATGATGAATGGTCAGGGACTGACCACGGAATGCAATGAAGATGAGGGGATATGAATGGCGTTCCCATGCACTTTACATGGATGACACTTCCTAACATGATCGTGGCAATCCTTTTTCAGAGTGGACCAAAAATAACCCGCTCTAATATTTTCATTACCATCATATTGGCATTAACATGACCTCCACATTCTCCATCGTGGAATTCATGCATTATAATCCTAGCCTCCTCTAGGTCGACACACCTTAGTAAGATGCTAGTAAAACTTTTTTTGTACAGAACCCCACCCAAAATCGTATATCGGGTGGAAATTTTTTGGATGAACGCCTTATCCTTGGATGTGGCATTTTCAGCGAATCCCCCATTTTCTAAAAAGCTTTTTATGTCATAAAACCAAGGTTTTTCATCAGAATCTGAGTTGTTTTGGCAAATTTCCAAATCGTGTGTAGATGGAGTGGGTGCATGCCATATTTCCAAGGATCGGGTTCCCAAAGTGGGATCGACCCTTAGGGCTGAACCCAAGGATGAGAGGGCGTCGGCAATGCCATTATCCTCTCTTTCTACATATGTGAGTGTGCACAATTGGAAGGATTCGACTAATTGAGTGGCCAACTCGTGATATGGAAGAAGCTTTTCATTTCTAACTTGCCAAATTTTTAAAACTTGGTTTATAACAAGTAATGAATCTCCAAAGACCTCGATGCATGTTGCCCCTAGAGTTTTTGAAACTTTTAAACCTTGTATGAGTGCTTCATACTCAGCTATGTTGTTGGAACATTCGAAATCTAGGCGAATGGCTATGGGTATTTCGCCCTTTTTAGGGGATACGAGGACAACCCCGGCACCAGCTCCTCGTTGGTTTCGTGCCCCATCGAAATCACTATGTGGATTTGGATCTGGATATTTATGGTCTAGATCCAAATCAAAATTTCTCTGGATAGTCCTTCTTGGCTTCTCGAGGCGAACTATCTGTGTGGGCCCTGGCTTCATCAGTGACCCGTCTGGTGTTCGGTTTCCCAAATCTGTGTCGTTCGGACTCCTTTTCGCCTTTTCAGACTCCGTTTCTGCCCATTTTCGGTCTTCCAAGGTCAGATTCAGGATGCTTGAGTGAGAATGGTCGATCTGGCTTTCTGGTGCTCCGGGCTTGCCATCTGCTTCGTGCCTGGACCTTCCTTTCACCTTTCGAACCTGGCTTTTATCGGGCCAGGTTACTCTTCTGGGCTTCAGAATAGACTTCTGAAGCTGCTTTTGATTTTGGCCTTCGTGACCGACTTGATGAGCTGTTTCTAGATCAGGTGTCATCTTCGCATGCTCCAACTGTTCGCCTTTAGCTTTTGGGAAAATGGGGCTTAGCCCGGGTTTCAAAACTCCTATTTGATAAAGGGCTTCAAAACACTATTTACAGGATTAAAAGTAATATGTACAGAGTTTAAAATAGTATGTACATGTTTTTGAGTATGTACAGGGTTTCTGGAAGGCTCCTGGGTTTCCAAACTTAAAATGGCCCTTTGGGGCTACTTTTGTAAAACCAGGTATGTTTTTAGAAAGTCATGAGATTTTGGGGTGTTTACAATACCAAATTGCATTCATTTCATACATCACTCGCACTTAACCTCCCCCTAGAGACTTTTCAACATGCTAGGATGGCTAAGCTTGATTTGTTAGATGAAAGAAGGCTCCTTGCGATGGATCATGCCCATGCATACTAGCAAAGGATAGCCTGACATTATGAAAAGTGTATGAAGCCTCACCATTTTCAGGTAGGAGACCTCGTATTGAAAATCATCCACCATCGTGGCCCACATCCACTTGGAAAGTGGCGGCCCAAGTGGGATGGTCCCTATGTTGTAAGGGGAACAACCACCAATAATGCCTATTGGTTAATCGATATCGAGGGTAGGAATTTAGCAGACCCTATAAATGCCCAATATTTGAAAAAATACCATGTGTAGGGTCTAAGCTAAATGCCATTTTTTTTAAATGTTTTGAGGGGATCTCCTTTGAAACTTCATAAAGGAAGGATCAAGGTGGATCATGTGACCCTGAATAAGGGAATCAATGCTTGTGAAAAGTGGAGTTTTCAAAAATCGATGGGTTACATTTCAAAAGTCTTCATCTTACAAAGGAAGGCCTTGTTCAATATAGCAAAATAGTTCCAAGTAGTACATGCCATTTCAAAATAGGGTGATTTGGAATGAATCAAGTAAGTCATTGGGATAAGTCTCTCCCCTCTTCACTTCTCTTCTCCAAAAGGAAAAATTTGGTAAAAAGTAGAAAAAGAGGGAAATCCCTCCAAAAAGCCCCCTCCCAAAGGAAGGCCAAATAGAAAAAGAAAGAAAATCTTTCTTCGATTGAAAAAGAAAAGAAGGAAAAACGAAAAGAAAAATTCTCCCAAATTTTCCTCCTCTTTGCCTCAAACCACGGGACGCTTCAGAAGGGACCGTGGTAACTCTTTTCCCTATCCCTACAATTTATCCCAATGGAAAAAGATTCATTTCGAAGAGTCCTAAAGTAAAAATAGGATCTGCTTATTTGAATCTCATTTTGTTTGAGAATTAGACGTTGTTGGGTAAGGCATAGAAATTTTGCAATGTTTCCTGATTTCCTTATAAAACCTCCGCTAAAGTAGCGAGTGTTAAGACTCAAGTGAAGGGAAATGCAAGAAGCTGAAGATCCTTGTGATTGAAGCTAAAATGGTTTTCCCTCTTTCGAAATCAAATTGAGAAAAACCCTGAACATCGAGCAACATGAGACCTGCTCACTTGAGGCAGCCGGCCTTCATGAGCCTCCCAAAACTCGATCATAGCACGATTAGGGTCTCTAGCAAATCATTTTCTCCAGCATATCATCCATGTCACCCACTCATGCATGCACACAGGGTCGTCAAATACATGATCCCAATTAGGACTAGAACCACATTAGGAAAAGTCCCCTTTGGCGAAAATCCCCTCTTACCCGTCATAAGAAAACATTTTTTTCAAAAAACCTGGGACGATCCATATTTTCGAGGACAAATCAAGGGAGAAAAACAAAAGGGTTGTTATCTTCTTTACCATTATCCAAATCAATTTGGATAATGCCAAAGAGGGGCATCTGTAAACACCCCAAAATGGGAATATTTTCAAACAAATGCCAGATTTTCGAAAACCATTTCACACTTTTTAAAACCCCAGAGCTTGGAAGTTCAAACTTCTTTTTCTGAAAATCTTTCGAAATAAAGGCTTTAAAACCCAAGCCAAAATCCAAGTTTTGTAAAGCAGCTCGTACAAGCAGGTGAAACCCGATCAAAAAGCAGCTCAAGATCGGATAAAAAAGCAAAGGAAAAGTTCAGCCCATCCGGATGAAAACAAGGCCGAAAAGCAAAACGGGCATCTAGGTCAGAATCAAACTTCAGCTCAAAAACCATAAAAGACGAAGACAAAGCCCCGACGAAGCCATCAAAGATCTAGCCACAAGCCCATAAAAACGAAAATTAGAAATTCACGAAGAAATCCAAGATTGGCCTCACCAAATGGAAACACTCAAACAAGGCCAGATGGATAAAAAATCAGACGACAAGCTGTCTTGAAAGCAAAACTAGCCGGTCAAAGGGACTGGAAAAAACTCAGCTTGAAATCGGGTTACCGGCGGAACCAAGGCCCATTCAAAACCGCCCATTTCAAACACCAAAGAAAGACTGAAGAAAGAAAAATTTGGATTGGATCTGGACAAAAATATCCAGATCCAAATCCATTTGAAATTTGGATTGGGTTGGATCCTAGGATCCAAACCCAAATCCAAGACCCACCCCTTGGCCTATAAATAGAGCCAAGGGGGGGGAAAGCATTCACGTGAAATTTTGTGGGCTTGGGGGGAGCTTGTAAAGTAAGAGAGAGAGTGTGGAAAAGTCAAGAATAGTGGGCTTGACTTGGTTGGGCTAAGTGGGCTTGAACCTTGTGACCTTGACCTAGCTTGGGCTGCAACAAGAAGGAATTGGCTTGGACGTGGGCTGCAACCATGGCTGCAAATGGTGGACTATGGTGGACCGGCTGCAAGAGGTAAGCCCCTAAACCACACCTAGCCTAGACCATACCCTAACCGACCTAACCCACTTGGCGTAAACCTAACCAAACCACACCCATTCGGCTGGACCAAACTTACCCTAACCGACCTACCCCATGACCTAAAACCTGCCTAACTAAAACATGGCCGAGCCATCCCTTGAACCCACCTAACTACACCTAACCGACCTTGACTCACCCTACCAAACCGACCTAGATCACACCCAACCGAACCCTCACCACTCGGGCTACAACCTAGTTGCACTCAACCATGACTTGTTGTCCCTAGCCGACTTAAACCAGCCCACCTAAACCTTGCTAAAACCGCACCCTAGCTCACTCCCTACTTGAAACCTAACCCATAAACCTGCCCCACACCTACACCTCACCACCAAACCTAACCCTAGACCAGCCCCTAAACTAAACCTAACCGAACACACCCTAAACTATACCACAATTGACTTAACCCAATAACCTAGCTGACTACCCCAGCTGGACACCCACCTTGCACCCGGCTGCAAACCGCCACTTGCTGGCCCTAGCTCACCCACTGCACCTGGGGACAGTCTTGTTGCTCCTAAGTTGAACCCAGCTAGGTGCTGGCTGCACCTAGCTCATCCCCTTGAACCTAAACCTAATCCACTCAACTAGGTACTGGCCGCACCCAGCTAACCTAGCCAAAACTGCACCCTTCAACATAACCCCTTTGGCTGCACCTCACCACTCAACCTGCCCCACCTGCTGCCCTAACCTGGCCGAATCACCCTTGGCCCACTTGGCTGCATTTCATCGAAACCCCTAGACTTAGCTTAGCTGGCCGAATCCCAGCTTGAACCAACCTAGACCTAGGTCGAAACCTCCCTGTAAACATGAAAATTTTCACTCCTGGTTCTTGAGATCGTAAATGAACCTTTTCGTGCCTACGCCATTTCTAAGGGCGTGCCAGCTAGCTTGCTCAAGCTAGCGAAGATTTTTGAAATGTTCTGACTTTTTCTGGTAATTTGTGGGTAAGCGGGATCTTTTTGTTTAAACCTTCTTGAACCGATGCTCAAGGGTCAGTTTAAATGCTTAAAACTTCGTTTTTACAAAACTTTGCAATATCAGTGTTCAAAAAATTCGATGTATGCCTAGTTTGCAAGTTTTATTGCGACTTTGGACGAACCTAAGTCTTGAGCGTTTTTAGCTATTTAGGCCTGATATGTGTGCATATGTGGCCTATTTTCAACGTGGTTTATGCGTAGATTCGGGGTGCTTTTAAAAGCTAATGAATGCAAAGATGCACAAATATTTTCGGGTTTTGAGATGATGATGTGAGCTAGGCTTGAATTGAAAGCACAACTCACACAACTTAATGTAAATACCCAAAATTGAAGTGCAACTCACGCAACTTAATGTAAATACCTGAAATGTAAAGCAACTCACGCGACTTAATGTAAATCCACACAAAGGGAAATGCAACTCGATGTGAGGTAAACTCACACAACTTGAAAATATATATATATGTTATATCCTAAGAGTGACAAGGCTCAATGTGTGTGAGAGTGGAGAGTGGAAAGGCTCGAGTGCTTTTGTGTGCTTCTCGTGTGAAATTGAAATGACAACTCACACACAGCTTTCACTAAAGTAAATACCCGAATGGAAATATATATTTTAGCTTAAGAGCGGAAATGCTCAATGCACATGTGTGTAAGTGTGAAATTTAAATGACAACTCACACAACTTTTACTAAAGTAAATACCCAAAAGGAAAATATATACTTTAGCTTAAGAGCGGAAAGGCTCAATATGTGTGTGTGAGTGTGAAATTTAAATGACAAACTCACACGACTTGAATGTAAATACCCAAATCGAATTGCAACTCACACAACTTTCACTAAAGTAAATATAAGAGCGTAAAGGCTCAATGTGTGTGCAATCGTGTTTAATATAAGAGCGTAAAGGCTCAAGTGCACGTGGGTGTCCCTTGTGTGCAATTAAGAGCGAGAAGGCTCAAGTGCACATGTGTGGATATGTTTCAAGCACAAATATTACATTTCGGGGGGAGACTTCGCTCCATTACTACAACCTCGTATCGAATTGAATTTAATTTAAGTGAGTAAGGTAAAAGCCGAACATAAACAAACACTTACACGTGGTCGGCTTTGCCTCTCAAGTTGCTCGGGTCCGTCCTCCTTGGCAGCCACGAGATAGGTCTCCCTAGGTGGGTTTAGACATGAGAGTTTAGGTTTGGGTTCACTTGGGGGAAGCCAAGTGTTTGATGACTTAGGATGGGCTGGGTTCGAGCAAGGTTTAGGTTAGGGTGTAATGGGTGTGGTCCTAGCTAGGTGAGGTCTTAGGTGAGTTAGGTAGGATGGGGCTGAGTCACGGCAAAAGGGCTGCGACAGGTGGTTGGGGCAGGAGTTCGGCTGGGGTATGGCAGCAAGGTGGAGTGCTGGTGAGGTGCGAACGCGGCAGGGTGCTGGTGAAGTGCAAGCGTGGGGGATGGCGGGTGATGCTTACAGTGCGGCAGGGGGAGTGCTGTGGCGCGTAGGGGTGTGTTGGCTGTGGGCAGGTGCTGAGGCAAGGGCACTGCAGGGGGCATGTGGAAGGTGGGTGCTGGCGTCGCAAGGGCAGCAGGGTGTGCGAGTCATGAGACGCAGGCCGGGGGTGTGTTGGCCGTGATAGGTCACGGCGGCTGGTGAGGTGAAGTGTGGCCGGGGTAAGGGTAGTGGAGTGAGGTATGGTTGGGAGCTGGTAGGTGAGTGGGCAGCTGGCCGGGCGTTGGCTAGGGGCATGCAGGACACAAACCGAGTGCAACATGCACTCGACTAGAGAGTTTAGGCTAGGTCGGTGGAGAGGGGCTGGGTCCAAACTAGGTGTGGTTAGGTCTAGGGGCTAAATAGAGTCGGTTTGGGGCATGTAGGCTAAGTCTAGGCTAGTTTGGGGTTAGGTTTAGTGGCTAGGCTAGGGTTAGGTTTAAAGACCTACCTCTTGGAGTCGATCCACCTCGTGTAGCCCACACCTTGATCAAAGTCCAGTCGTCCTTCATGTTGGTGCAGCCCTAGGTTAGGTCCAACTCACATGGCTTGAGCCCATTTCCCCTTTGGCTAAGCCTATATGGCTAACCCACTTGACAAAGTCAAGCCCACCAATCTTCTCTCTCTTACTTTATGCTCTCTCCCAAGCCTCCCACTTGAAATTCACATGAACTTGCACCCCCCCGCTCACCTCTATTTATAGGCAAAGGGGGTGGGTCTTGGGTTTGGATTTTGGATTTGGTTTTTATGATCCAAATTCGATCCAAACACTATTTGGGTTTGGATCTGGATATTTATGTCCAGATCCAATCCAAATTTTTGTTTCTTCAGTCCTTCTTGGCATTTCGAGAAGGACGGTTTTCACGGGCCCTGGCTTCATCAGTGCTCCGTCTTGGGCTGGGTTTTTCCCAACCTTTTTGTCCGATCTCCTTCTCACCTTCTGGACTTTGTTTCGTCTGATTTCTGGAATTTCAAGCTTGGGCTTGGATTTCTAATGGTTTTGCTTGGTGCTTTGGGTTTGTATTTTATGTTCTAGGGCTGAAGTTTGCTTCTAGCCTTGGATCTTCTTTTGTTTTTTGGTCCTGCTTTCATCAAGCTGGGCTGAATTCTAGGCTTTTGGAGCTGCTTTTCGATCTGGCTCCACTTGCTTGCTTTGACTGCTTACAAAATTAGGACTGGGCCCGAGTTTAAGAAACCTATATTTCGAAAGGGTTTTTGATAAAAAGTTTAAAGATTTGGAACTCCTAGGTTTTCGAAAGCTCAAAATTGGTTTTGAAATGGTTTTACAAACCAGGTGTTTGTTTTGGAAATCATTTGATTTTGGGGAGTTTACAGATGCCCCTCTTGGGCATTATCCAAATTTATTTGGATAATGGCAAAGAAGTGTAAACACCCCAAAATCCCACGAGTCCTAAAAATAAATACCTAGTTTGCAAATCAGCCCAAGAAGGACATTTTGAGTTTTGAAAACCCAGGAGCTTCCAAAAGGCTTGTAAATACTGTTTTGAACCCCCATATCCAGTATAAATTTCTTAAACTCGGGCTAAGTCTGTAAAGTCCCCAAAATCTCACGAGTCCTAAAAACAAATACCTAGTTTGCAAATCAGCCCAAGAAGGCCATTTTGAGTTTTGAAAACCTAGGAGCTTCCAAAAGGCTTGTAAATACTGTTTTGAACCCCCATATCTAGTATAAATTTCTTAAACTCGGGCTAAGTCCCATTTTGCCAAAAAGCCCAAGACGAACAGGTGAAGCAGAAAAGACAACACCTAATCGAGAAGCACCCTAGAAACCAGCCCACGAATGCCAAATCCAAAGCAACCTCAGAAACAAGTGCAGATGCCCAAAAGCAGCACCCTTGCCTGATAAAAACCATGGTCAAAAGGCGAAAGGAAGGCCCAGGCCAGATCCAGAATGCAAGCTCGGTGCACTCAGAAGCCAAATCAAATACATCCACCCAAGAAGCATGAATCTGAGCTAGAAATGCCGAAATTGAGGAGAAACGGAGTCCAGAATGGCAGAATAAAGTCCGCACAACAAAGTTGGAGAAAACCCAACACCAGACGAAGCGTTGATGAAGCCAGTACCCACACAAAACGTCCGCCTTAAAAAGCCAAGAAGGACCATCTAGAGAAAATTTGGATTGAATCTGGATCATATATATCCAGATCCATATCCAAAGTGTTTGGATTTGGGTTAATCCAAATAGTGTTTGGATTTGGATTGGATCTAAATAGTGTTTGGATTGGATTGAATCTGGACCAAAATATTCATATCCATATCCATAAAAATGTTGGATTTGGATCGGATATGGATCTCAAAATATCTGAGATCCAAGATCTAGATCCAAATAGTGCTTGGATCGAACATGGATTCTACGATCCAAACCCAAGACCCATATCCATTTGTGGGAGTCCGGATGGAAGTCCTATAAGCCCATAAGGCTTCATCCAGCTTCTCATGCCACCTCCTACCCTTCTCTAAGGTCTTCTCAATGATACCAATGAGAGTCTTGTTTGTGGCTTCGGCTTGGCCGTTGCCTTGAGGGTAGTAGGGCGAGGAGAAGTGGTGAGTTATGCCATACGTGTTGCACAACTTAACCATCCGCTCGTTCTTGAATGGGGTACCATTCTCAGACACAAGGTCTCGTGGAACCCCAAATCGAGCCAAGATATTCCTCCGGATGAAAGCCACCACATGTTGCCCCATTACATTCGTTAGGGAAATGGCTTCCACCCACTTGGAGAAATACTCCGTGGCTGCTAAAATAAAATGATGCCTATTCGAGGCCTTTGGAAATATGGGGCCTACAATGTCAAACGCCCACATGGTAAATGGCCAGGGGCTGACCACGGAATGCAATGCAGATGAAGGGATATGAATGGCGTGCCCATGCACTTGACATGGATGACACTTCCTAACATGATCGTGACAATCCTTTTTCAGGGTGGACCAAAAATAACCCCCTCTAAGTATTTTCATTGCCATCATGTTGGCATTAACATGACCTCCACATTCTCCATCGTGGAATTCATGCATTACTATCCTAGCCTCCTCTAGGTCGATACACCTAAGCAGAATGCCGGTAAAACTCTTTTTGTATAAGACCCCACCCAGAATGGTGTATCGGGTCGAAATCTTACGAATGAATGCCCTATCTTTGGATGTGGCATCCTCGGTGAATCCCCCATTTTCTAAAAAATGTTTTATGTCATAGAACCAGGGTTTTTCAATAGACTCTGGGTTGTTTTGGCAAATATCCAAGTCGTGTGTGGATGGATGGGGCGCATGCCATATTTCCAAAGATCTGGTCCCTGAAATGGGATCGACCTTCAGGGCTGAACCCAAGGAGGAGAGGGCATCGGCAATGCCATTGTCCTCTCTTCCTACGTGTGTGAGCTTACATGATTGGAAGGATTGGACCAATCGAGTGGCCAACTCGTGATATGGAAGTAGTTTCTCATTACGTACTTGCCAAATTTTTAAAACCTGGTTTATGACAAGGAGCGAATCTCCAAAGACCTCGATGCATGATGCCCCTAGAGTTTTCGAAATCCTCAAGCCTTGTATGAGTGCTTCATACTCAGCTACGTTGTTGGAACATTCAAAATCTAAGCGGACTGCTATGGGAATCTCGCCCTTTTCAGGGGAGATTAGGATGATCCCGGCACCAGCCCCTCGTTGGTTTCGTGCCCCGTCGAAGTGCATCTTCCACACTTGGTTTTCGAAAGAATTTGCCAAAACGTGGTTTTGAAAATGGTTTTGCAATATGCCTTCATCAGGCATTTCGACAAGAGTGGGATATGCGTCCTCCAAGGGGAAGTCTGCCACGTAATCTGCTAGGGCTTGCCCCTTAACGGAGATCTGGTGATGGTATTTCAGATCATACTCCATTAGAAGGAGTTGCCATTTGCCCAATCTACCCGTGAGAATGGGTTTTTCGAACAAGTGCTTGATTGGATCGAGCTTGGACACTATCCAGATCTCATGATCTAGGAAGTAGTGTCTGAATTTCTGGCAGGCCCAGACTAGGGCCAAGCACGTCTTCTCCATGGCTTGATAATTTCGTTCATAAGCCAAGAGAGTTTTTGAAATATAGTAGATGGCATACTCCTTATGGGTGTCATCCTCGTATTGAGCCAACAGGGCTCCTAAAGCGTTTACATGCACGGAGATGTATAATAAAAGCGGTTTTCCTTGTTTTGGAGGATTCAAAACGGGGGGATTAACCAAGTATGCCTTTAGTCTCTCGAAGGACTTTTGGCATTCGTCATCCCATAAGAATTTCGTACCCTTCCTCAACAGTTTGTTGAAGGGTTCGCATATAGTTGCCAGATTTGATACGAATCGGCGCACAGATTGTAATCGACCCTGGAGGCTACGGACTTGGGTGAGATTGGAGGGTGGAGCCATGTCTATGATGGCTCGACACTTAGAGGGGTCGACTTCTATTCCCCTTTGGCTCACCATAAAGCCTAGAAGCTTTCCTGATTCTACCCCGAACACACATTTTTGAGGGTTTAGCTTTACTTTGTAAAGCCTAAGCCTTTCGAAAATCTTTTGTAAACATTCGATATGGGTGCATCGGGTTTTGGATTTCGCCAAGAGATCATCTACATACACTTCTACAAGCTCGTGAATTTGATCATGGAAGATCGTGTTCATGGCTCGTTGGTATGTTGCGCCGGCATTTTTCAAACCAAAGGGCATGACTGTATAGCAGTACGTGCCCCATGGGGTTGTGAAGGCGGTCTTACCCTGATCTCGTGGACTTAGTTTGATTTGATTATAGCCTGAATAGCCATCCATAAATGAAAACATTTCATGATTTGCAGTACTATCGACTATCAAATCTATGTTTGGTAAAGGATAATTATCCTTTCGAGTGGCTTTATTCAGGTTTCTGAAATCGATGCATATTCGAATTTTCCCATTGGTTTTTCGAACTACAACGATATTTGACAACCAATCAAAATACGCAATGGGTTTTATAAATCCGGCTTTTAGCAGATCTTCTAAACCCTCTTTGACTTGCGTGTGTACATTCGGGTGTATTTTCCTAAGCTTCTGCTTTATTGGTTTTACACCTATATCTAAGGGAAGACGATGCTCGACTATGCTGGGATCTATGCCCGGCATGTCTTCATACGTCCATGCAAACACATCTAAATAGGTTCGTAGAAATGCAATGAATGCTAACTTTTCAGTTTCATGCAAGCATGCGCCTATTTTGATGGTTTTGGGATTGGAATCATCCCCTAGGTTCACCTCTACGAAATCTCCTCCTACTGATTGGGAAGGTCTTTCAAAATCGAGAATTCTATGAAATTCTGGGAGCTCAGAAGTGGGATCTTCCTCAAGGGGATCCACTTCTGGGCTTTGATCATTCTCGTGGGCTTTAGACCCGAGGGAACTTGATGCGTGGTTTTCAAAATAACCTGGTTTTGTACTTGGATTTTCAAGCGATTTCGAAATTTTTAGTCTGGCTATGCAGACGACGTTTCTTTCGAAGTCCTTTTCTTTCGCCAAAGTCATACCAGGAGCAGCTATGTACAAAATCTTTTTGGTATTTTCCAAATTTTCGATTTTTTTGGGTTTTTGTAAAACAAGAACTTTGGGAACTATACAAAGCACAATTTTTTCGAGTTTTTGTTTTTCCATTGTTTTGGTTTTTCTTGTTTTTCGATTTTTTTGATTTTAAGTTTTCAAATGTTTTTGGTATTTTTTTTAAAAAAAGGGATCTTCCGTCATACCTACAAAGGGAAAACACTATGGGTTAGACTCGGAATAGGAGGTCTAAACCATAGGTCTCTTCTAAGACAGGCTCCGGGGCACCCTTGACCCAGGTGGTCACAAGGGGTGGTTCCGGCGGTATTTGGGGAGTATAGCCGATCCCATATCGGCTTGGGTTGGCCCTAGGAAGGATGGGCTCTAGGAGACCCTGGTTTTGTGCCCCTAGACTTTTGTAGGGCGTGTAGCCCATGTTTAATAACATGTTCCACGACCTTTTGTTTTTTGAAAAGATGGGATATAAGTCGTGGTCCTGGAACATGCTATCGTCCATATTAGGCTCGTATGGCCTTTTGTCCAGGGGTTTTGGAAATAGGGAACGTTTGGGTTTTCCTAGGAGGATTAGAGTCGGGAGGGGCCTGCTTTGGGCGGCCCCTTCACACATACAACCTTCCTAGGGTTGTTCAACACGAGCCGAGGTGGCTCAACCATAATTTGCCCCAGGTTAGCCTCGTGGGCCTGGGAGCTCAATAAACAAGGGGAGTTTATGATCCCCTGAAGCTGTGGGTGACTCTCACTTAGGATCACTACGACCTGGTCCCTAAAAGGGATCTTGACACACTTGTGGAAGGTGGATGGCACAGCGCACAAACTGTGTATCCAGGGACTTCCCAGCAACAGGTTATAATGGGGGTGGATGTCCAAGACATGGAACACCCCCATGTGTTCAATCCCTCCCGTTTTCATTGGGAGTTCGATGGATCCTAAAGGTCTAGACGCATTCCCATCGTATCCAGTGATAACGATGGGGCGTGGGTTCACTGAAGTCAAGGTGACTCCGATTTTGTACGCCACGTGAAGTGGAAGGATGTTGAGCCCTCCTCCACCATCAACTAGGCACCTGTCCAGAGAGTGGTTGTTTAGAACCACCTCGATGTGCAGGGCCTGGTTATGGGTTTCGTAGGGTCTATCTACATCATCTTCCGAAAAGGTGATGGGCGATTTTGCTCCTAATAAAGCCACTTGGGCAGACAAGGATTCCGGACTTATGTTCGAATCAACCTTGGCCCTTTCTAGAATTTTCTCTAAGACAAGTCTATGCCTAGGCGAGGTTTTGATAAGCTCTAGGATAGACATGTGAATAGGAATCTTTGAAAGGTGGTTTTTGAAATCATAAGGATTTAGGATGATTTTGTCCTTATCTGCTTTTGGCAGACCACTAGGGATACATGCTTTTGAGGGGCCAGGCACACTGACCACCTTTTGAGCACCTTGAAGGTGCGGGGGTTGGTAGATCCTCCCGGATCTAGTGACTTCCCCCACGACCAGCCTAGGGTTCGCGCTAAACTTGGCTCTAAGGATGAGCTGAGGAGAACCTTGGATTTTCAAAACTGGTTTTGTCGGGGTTTCCACTTTTGGTGGTCCCCAAATGACGACTTGGGCGGGCCTCTTGTATAATACAAGGATGGGCGCACAAGCAGGTTGACCAGGTTCGGGCTTTTGCGTTAGTTCCTTGGAAATGGTGAGGGTACATACCTCCTTTCCTTTCCCACTGCCACTGGCGTGTTTGGGAAAGGGTTCCTTGAAGATAGCTTGAGGTGGCTCAGGTTCCGCAGTGACCTGGAGCCGGCCCTCCGCTATCAAGTTCTCAATTTTATTTAGAAGAGAGAAGCACCGTTTGGTATCATGGCCTTTGAGCCGATGATACTTGCAAAATCGGTTTAAATACCCCCCTTTGGACGTGACTCCTTCGGGGATTTCAGGGAGTTCGATCATGCCCTGGGCAAGTAAGAGGTCTAGGACCTCCGACACAGGTTGCCCCAGCGGAGTGTACTCCCGTTTTTCAATTGGTTTTGAAAAATTGCGTTCTCTCTTATTTTCTATTTTTTCAAAATTTTTAGAAGTGCCCGCCATGCCTAGATCCACCCGGACATTGGCGATTTTATGGGGCTTTGCCCCTTTGTCCGTTGTGGGCAGCCCATATGCGATGGGCTTTTCCACACGTGTTTTAGGAACGGTACTTCCTTTCCATAGGTGGTCGTATATCCCTTTTCGCAAGTTGGTTTCGAAAAGGGAGGCCTTTTTTATCAACTTATGGAAAGTTGAAATCTCATGGAGCGAGAGAAGGGTTTTTAACTCGCTTTTGAAATTATCCAGGATGAGCATTACTGCGCATCCTTCGGATATAGGCTCTCGCTCTTGGCCCAAAAGAGACCTCCATCTTATAATGAAGGCATGCACGTCTTCGTTCATGCCTTGCTTTGTATCCCTTAAGGTATTCAGGGTTGGCGTGACTTCCACGTTGTGTGCAAATCTTTGCATGAAGCAGTTCGCTAACTCTTCAAAAGTAGCAAACTGGCTTAAGTCGTAGGAAGCCAGCCATTTGGCAGCTGTGCCTTTAGGGGATAGGGGGAACCAATACACCCATTTCATAGAGTCCTTTTTCTTCTTATGGGCTCGACGTGAGAAAAGCTGCAAGTGAGACCTAGGGTCTCCCATGCCATCATACCGATGGAAGTTCGGTATTTCATCGTCACTGTCTGTTTCGTAATCCATAGGAAGGAAATCAGACAGGGCGTAGCTTCTTTTCTCTTTATTTTGCCCTTTCAGCAGCTGCTGTAGGGCTTTACGGTCCTTTTGTGTGAAGGACTCGTGGTATTGGTTGCCTTCCATTACGGAGGCCTCTTTTTGCTTGCGAGGTTTTTCAATTTTCTTTTTAGGCCTTTGTTCACCGTTTGATGAACATGAATCGCCTACTTCAGCCTCTTGGCTGAGAGCATCAATTTTGGCCTCAAATTCCCTTCTCAAGTCCTCGATTTCATCTAGTTTTATTTTGTTTTTGAAAATCCTCCTAGAGCGAGAACTTGATGCGCATGAGCCTTGGCTCGACACTTCACTTGGATTGGATTTTGACATGCTTTTCAAGCTTTTTCAAAATTTCCTAAGTAAAAGCAAAGAAAACAAGTTAAAAACGACACCTTTATAAAATTTTCGCAAGACTTCCACAAGTAAACTCGATTTTTGAAAAGGCTCACGTCCCACCGGGCGTGCCAATCTCTGTAGACGCGCGAAAATCCCCGCCTCTTTGCCTCTTTCGGGGCTTTGGAGTGGATCTTATCGTGCGTCTAAGGCCTATGTATATAAATAGGGCGTGCCAGCTAGCTTACTCAAGCTAGCGAAGATATATTTAACACTGACTTCTAAACGTGGCGACTGTGAGCAAGTAAGCTCTTGTCGTCGCAGACCTTCTTGCACCGATGCGCAAGGGTCAGTCTGTACGCTTTTGCAAAAATCGAGTTTTGGGGAGAAAGTCCACGAAGCGGTTCGAGGTGTCTATTTCGGGTCTTTAAGATGCGATTGCATATTTTAGATCACGTGGATTTGCACGTGCCTAAGTCTTTTCTTTTATCCCTTTTTGGGTCGCCTAGTTTGTGTGTTATGAACACTCCACTACATGGGCGAATTCGAGCGGGGCTTGCTTTGATGCAATATGCGTCCTACCTCGTGGTATGGCGTAGATGCAATGCAAACTCACGCTACTCCAAAGGGAAAACCCGAAATGTAAAGACAATACTGAAGGGAAATAACCGAAGGGAAATAACCGAAGGGAAATAACCGAAGGGAGATATGTATATATCTTATGTATATGAGCCCTTACTCGGGTCTTGCAAATAAGAGCGAAGGCTCAATGTGGGTGCGTGCTTGAATTGAAAGACTTACACACACGACATGAAATTAAACCCAAATATAAATTGCAGTATGGCCTTGACTAAGGTCTTGGGAGTAAGAGCGAAGGCTCAATGTGTGTGAGAGTGCTTGAATTGAAGTACTACACACACGACATAAATGAAACCCAAATATAACTGCAATAAGGCCTTTACTAAGGTCTTGGGAGTAAGAGCGAAGGCTCAATGTGTGTGAAAGTGCTTGAATTGAAAGACTTACTCACACGACAAGAAATGAAACCCAAATAGTATAGGTCGGCCCTTACTTGGGTCTTTCAAATAAGAGCGAAAGCTCAATGTGTGTGAGAGTGCTTGAATTGAAAGACTTACTCACACGACATGAAATGAAACCCAAATAGTATAGGTCGGCCCTTACTTGGGTCTTTCAAATAAGAGCGAAAGCTCAATGTGTGTGAGAGTGCTTGAATTGAAAGACAACGCACCCAACTTAAACAAAACCCTTCGGAAATGAAATATATATGTACACTTATATATTAGGGGCTGATTAGGCCCGTGTGTGTTCAAAATTGTGCACGACTAAGAGAGTGCACGTGTGTGGTTGTGCCAAGCCACGTTATTACAAGCGGGGGGAGACTATGCTCCGTTATTACAACCCCGTATCAAATTGAATTTCAAGCAAGTGTACGAATAAAGACCGAGTTTAGACACTTACGAGTAGCTGGTCCGTAGAGGTCTTGCTTGAGCGTGGCCTTGGCTTTGGGCTGCAAACGGGAGCTCCGCGAAGGTATGTGATCAAGGGTGCTGGCCGGCTGCAAATGGGGCGCGGGATAGACGCCTCGAAGGGGGCCGGTGGCAAGTAGGTGGCGCCTCCAAGTAGGGAGTTTAGAGTGGCTGAACAAGTGGGTATTAGGATCACTAGGGAAGTTGGGTACTTAGGGAAACTGGACCTAAAAGGTGAGCTAGTGGGAAGGCCAAATAGGACACCTAGGGGGGTTGGCCGAATGGGAGATGGTGGCTAAGTAGTGGCCAGCAACTTGGGTTATCCTAGGTTCGGCTAGGCTTAGGTGGTGGCGGCAAAGGGGCTGAGCTGAAGGGAAGATGGGTGGCTAAGAGTGGAGAGGTGGTAGAGAGGGGCTTTGAGGGAGTTTGGGGTACTTACCGAATGGGGAGAAGTGGCGGATGGAGTGGGAAAGTGGCGGGCAGGTGGCTGTCGGCTGGTTCGGTTGGGGGAAGATGATGGCATCCGGCTGAGGGGTGGTGGTGGTGGATGGAAGAGGGAAGGTGGCGGAGCAGGTGGCGGCTGGTGGAGCAGCTGGAGCAGGCCAAGGTGGGGAGTTGTCCCGGCTGGGTGAGAGAAGGGAGATGGAGAGGGCCCGGCTGGGTGAGGTAGAGTGGTTCCCACTTAGAAAACCCGCCCACAATGAGGGGGGTTTAAATAGGGGATGGGTAGGTCGGTTAGGGCTGGGCTGTGGGTAGTGGTTAGGTGGTTTAGGTAGGGTGGTATGTAGATAAGGTGGGCTGGATGGGGTTGGGCCAGATATTTTAAAACTAGGTGTTTGGATAAATCGTGGGCTAAGGGTGGTTTAGGGGTTTAGGGCTAGGTTAGGTGGTTGGGTTTTAGGGTGAGGTTTAGTGAGCTAGGTTAGGTGATTAGGCTAGGTTTAGGCTAGGATTAGGGAAATTAATCTAGGTTTAGGGAAGGATTAGGGAAGTGGGTTAGGTGATTAGGTTGGGATTAGGCCGGGATTAGGGAAGTGGGTTAGGTGATTAGGTTCAGATTAGGGGTGGATTAGGGGTTTAGGCTAGGTTTAGGCATTTTGGGCTAGGTTTAGGTGAAGGAGCTCCCTTAGCATGGCCCATAGACCTTGATCACCCCATGTTGGTGCAGCCCTAGGTTAGGTTTTAGCTAATTACAAGCTTAAACCCACTCAATTAGGCTAACCCACATGATTAACCCAAACTTGACACACAAGTCAAGCTTAATACAACACTCTTGATATTTTTCACCCCCACTCTCTCTCATGCCCAATATCCCACGTGAATTTCAAGTGGGCCCCACCTCCATTTATGAGAAGGTGATGTGGGCCATGGATATGGATATTGGATTGGATCTCTGGATCCAAATCCAAATCCAAGTCCACATATGGGTTTGGATTGGAATCTGGATATATATGGTCCAGATCCAATCCAAACTGAACTCTGACTCCTTCGAGCTGGGTTCGAGACGGACGATTTGTGCGGGGCCTGACAGCATCAGTACTCCGTCTGCGTTGGGTCTTCGCCAACATAGTCGTCCGCCTCCGTTTCTGCCTTCCGGAGATGACTTCAAATGCTATTTTGATAAGAACAGGGTCTTGGACGTTCGAGATCCTGGGATGTGAATCAGATACAAGAGTTGCTGCGCCGGGCTCGACAGGTGCTCCGGTTCCGGGCTCTTCTTGGCTCTCCTGGTCCTGTCTTGATCGGGCCAAGCCACTTTGGGGTTTCAAAACATGTTTTAAAAGGGTTTTCAAAAGCTATATCATATGTTTTTGAAAGATAAAGTTTAAAACATATATACAGGGTTGTTTGGAAGGCTCCTGGGTTTCCAAACTCAAAATGGCCCTTTGGGGCTGCTTGTATAAAACCAGATGGATTTTGAGAAATTCGTGGGATTTCGGGGTGTTTACACCCGGCCAGCCACTTCACGTCTCAAGCTCCAAGGGGAGCACGTCCTTGGTTGCCCGAAGTGAAACACAAGCCCAATCACAAGCAAGTGAAGACGAACCAGCTATTTGTAAGTGTCTAAACTTGGTCTCTTACGCTAACTTGCTTTACACTTAATTCAATTCGGACATGGGGTTGTATTAACGATGCGTTGTCTCCCTCCGGAATGTAATATTGTTGCTTGGCACACGAGACACATACGTGCACTTGAGCTCTTATATCGTACACGATACACACAAGTGCACTTGAGATTTAGCTCTTATCTTGTACACCAAGCACCCACTACACCATTGAGCCTTCGCTCTTACTCCAAAAACTCTAGTAAGAGCCATATATGCTGCAATTTCATTCGGGTTTTAAGGTTCAAGTCATGTGAGTTTGTCATTTCAATTACACACTCGCACCCAAGGAACACCCGAGCACTTGCTCAAGCACTCACGCACCTTTTTCGCCTCGGCAGCCACTAAGATATAGCTATATCTATATATTTTCAGCTGCATGAGTTTTCTCGGTTCAGTTGTGTACGTCTTGGATTTGGGTTTGGGATCTGGATTTGGGTCTTGGATTTGGGTTTGGGTTTGGGATCTGGATCCAGACCCAAATCCAGATACTATTTGGATCTAGATCTTGGATCTCGGATATTTTGAGATCCGTATCTGATCCAAATCTAACATTTTTATGGATATGGATCTGGATATTTTGGTCCAAATCTGATCCAATCCAAACACTATTTGGATACAATCCAAATCCAAATACTATTTGGATTGGCCCAAATCCAAACACTATTCACTATATGGATTTGGATCTGAATATTTATGGTCCAGATCCAAACCAAAATTTCTCTAGATAGTCCTTTTTGGCTTTTCGAGGCGAATGATCTGTGCGGGCCCTAGTTTCATCAGTGACCCATCTGGTGTTGGGTTTCACCAATCTGTGTCGTCTGGACTCCTTTCTGCCTTTTGGACTTTGTTTTTGCTCATTTCTGGTCTTCCCGGTTCAGATTCGGGATGCTTGAGTGAGAATAGTTGATCTGGCTTTCTGGTGCTTCGGGCTTGCCATCTACTTCATGCTTGGGCCTTCCTTTCGCCTTTCGAACCTGGCTTTTATCAGGCCAGGTTGCTCTTCTGGGCTTCAAAACAGACTTTTGAAGTTGCTTCTGGTATTGGCCTTCGTGACCGGCTTGTTGGGCTGTTTCTGGATCAGGTGTCGTCTTCGCATGCTCCACCTATTCGCCTTTGGTTTTTGGAAAAATGGGGCTTAGCCCGAGTTTCAAAAACTCCTATTTGATAAAGGGCTTCAAAATACTATTTACAGGATTAAAAGCAATATGTACAGAGTTTAAAACAGTATGTACATGTTTTTGAATATGTACAGGGCTTCTAGAAGGCTCCTGAGTTTCCAAACTCAAAAATGGCCCTTTGGGGTTGCTTTTGTAAACCAAGTATGTTTTTAGAAAGTCGTGGGATTTTGGGTGTTTACAGATGCCCCTCTTTAGCATTATCCAAATTGATTTGGATAATAGCAAAAATGACAACACCCCTGTTCAATGTCTCCCTAGATCTATTCTCAAAAATATGGGATCGTCCCAATTTTTGAGCAAAAAACCTTTCTTTAAAACCTGGTAGGAGGAGATATCACGCCAAAGGGGGCTTTTTCTATGGGTTCCTGGTCCTAAATGTGGATCATGTTATGAAGTGTTTATGAGTGAATATGCAACTGCATGATATGGATGAGATGCCAAGAAGGGCGACCTCCTAGAGACCAGATGGTATGGTTGAACTTTTGAGACTTATAGAGACCTGTTGCTTCAAGTGAGCAGGCCTTATGTTGCTCGATGTTCGAGTTTTCAAAATCTATTTATAAGAGGGAAACTGCTTTTTAGCCTCAATCCTAAGGACTTTTGGCTCCTTGTGTTTGCCTTTACTTGAGTCTCGATACTTGCTAATCTAGCGAAGGTTTGATAAAAAAATAAGCTAAGTTTCAAAATTCCTATGCCTTATTCAAAACGTTGAATTCTCAAACAAAATGAAATTCAAGTAAGTAAATCCTATTTTTACTTTAGGATTCCTTGAAATGAACCTTGTTTACTTGGGATAAGTCACAGGGACGGGAAAGAGTTTACCACAATCCCTTCTGAAGCATCTCGTGGTTTGAGGCAGAGAGGTGGAAAACTGCTCTTTTTGAGCTTTTTAGCCTTTTCTTTCTTTTTTCATAGAGGGTCTACCTTCGGGAGTATTTTTTCTTTATTCCCTCTTTTCCACAGAAGAGTCGAATTTTTCTTTACAATTCTAGTTTCTTTTGGGAAAGAGATTTTCTTTTGGTAGGGATTTCCCTTTGTTTTTGGCCAAATTTTCCTTTTGGAAGGAGAAGAGAAGGGGGGAAGACTTATCCCAAGGTCATACTCGATCCATTCCAGATCAGCCTATTTAGAAATAGCACGCACTACTTGCAAGTATCTTGCTATATTGAACTAGGCCTTTCTTTGTAAGAAGAAGAATTTTGAAAATGTAACCACGTATTTTAAACTGATGCTACGGCATGGTTATGAACTTTAGCCAAATAGGCAAGGGTGATTCAGTTAATTCCAACAAAACTAGATACGTGCTTATGAAATCTCACATCTCCGACCATTTTACCTTTCACACGGAAGGCTTGACTTGTCTATGCAATATAAATGCGATCATATGGTGCATGAAGGACGTGATTAGATGAAGGGTATCTTCAGTTATAGACATAAAAGGGCTGGATAAATATGGAAAATTTGAAGCACCTCGATTATGCGTATGAATGAGAGATAGAACACGTATGACACCTTATCACAAGTTTCTGTATGAGATTCCAACGTGAATTTTTTCCCTACATGTAATTTTTATTAAAAAGACAATAATTCAAAAAAAATTAATGACATCTTCCTATCATTTTAACTGTCATGTTGCCGTGTCAGCGGATACGTAAGGCAAATTTATCCTTGCATTTTTGCCGTTTTAAAATCGTTGGCCACACGATCAACATAAGACAAAGAAAACCACACTTTGTGGTCCAAAAAAGTACACACACCTCAGATCAATTATACAAGAATGCACCTAACGATAGCTTTAATAATAATAATAAGAATAAGAATAACAATAATATTAATTATTATCATTATTACTATCACTATTTTTTTTGTTACAACAGGAGCCTGAGGCCAGGTATGCACGCCCTTGGAGTCGAACTCGTGGTTAGCACTCATACGAGTTGAAACCCCTGCCAGGTGGGCTATCTCCTGAGTGCAAACTCCGTTATCATTAATCGGTAGAATTATACTTTTTCTTTTATGGCAGACGAAGTCAATTACATTCCTGATACCCTTTGCAAAGCAGTATTGGCCACAATAAATATTACCAATCACATAAGAAGGAATATTTATTCCTCACAACTAGATGCAGACTTGTATATCCAATATACATTTTTTAAAATTTTGCTTCTAAACTATTATATACAAGGAAGGAACCACATAAAGATTCAATTAGTTACACTTGACATTCCTCCGGGGGACTGCGTAAGACCACCTCCATCTTACATAAAATAAACCCATCCTCAGTAAAATGAACAAACAAAATTGCACCAGGAAACACATAGCTAGCTGCTTGGAGGAAGCAGTTGAGATCCACTGTCAGCATGAACCCGAAATTGATCTTGAGCAGATGTCCTTGTCATTTGCACATCACGGACATAGTGAGTTCTAGCTTTTGCATATGGAGCTTCCTTCGCTGCAAAATCAGCTATGAGTGTCTTTATTTTGAAAGAGATCCTACGAAATATTTCATGTGGAAAGAAGAGAGGGATTCTTCCTCACGACTCAGGACATTATTTACTAACATGACTAGAACAAGGAAACAAACCAATGAATGTATTAGGGAATCGAAGATCTGGTTTACCTGCCAGTTTTTTCGCTCTAAGAATGTTTTGCCGTCTCTTCCACATGCATACAGAAAAGAGAACGAGGAGCAGAAATACAAATATAGTGGCCATGGCAATGCCAACTTTTGCAGAGGTTGAGAGATTTGGCCCGCATGAAGGAAGCCCGGGTATGCCACAGAGACCCGCATTGTCTGTAAAACTGCATACCATATGTTGAAATAACAACGAAGGGCAAACAGGAAATAGTTGGACACAGAAGTGATACGTTGTAAAAGCACAATGATTTGTTTGGATCAGTGAACTCAAAAATGGCCGATGCATTGACGTGTTAAAAGAGAAAAAGGTGAAATTTCAGTTCAAAAACGTACTTGAATCTAGCCCTGTGCAAAGCCATCCCACCAAGTGCTGAGGGAACTCTTCCACATAAGAAGTTTCCATTCAAGTACCTATAATAAGAAGACAATCTTAAACATGAGATTGTGTTCTGGACCTAGAGGAGAAATGTCTTGAACACTGATGAATACTTACAGTGTTTGCAATGAAGTTAATTGTCCGAGACTTTCTGGGATTGTGCCATTAAGCATATTGTACGACAGATCTCTATCAAATCAAGGTAAGAACATAAAACGTATTAGTCGTCACAGTTTCACTGGTAAATCACTAAAAGGATAACAAAGAATTTTCTAGGACAAATATGGCAAGGACATTTAGTCATTTCAGCAGATTAGAAGAGGTACTGGCACGGCACATAATGGAATTCCTGGAAATGTGCAATATCCTTCAATTTGTGAAAACGATCAGAAGGATAGTGATCACAATGGGCAAAGGACTTTCATTGACTATAAAGAGCACAAACATCAACATGCTGCAAGAAATCATCAGAAATTTAGCCTATCCTTCAAAGGCATCAAGTGAATTTTATGAATGAAGTGTTGAAACATGACTTGCAGATAAGTAAAACTTCCTGCACCTCAAAAAATTCCAAGAAACTTTCACAACATAGGGAGAGAAGAATCTCTGTGTAGTTTACCGGAAGGACTGCATCTAAATATGTAGTTCTTGGGATGTCTGTTCAAGAGGCACGTTTATTTCTTTCATGGGCAAGGGAAGTTCTAAACCTGAAATGGCATATATTCCAGCTCTGCCAGTAAAGTTTGAATCTTAGTAGTTTAAAAAGCATTATGCTTTTCTATTCCTTTATTCACCCACTCCATCCCTTGTAGCCCTTTCCTACCAAACATTCCAGTTCATTCTTCATTCAAGTAAAATAGTTGATTGAGTCCGAAAAGCATTCACTTGATTGAACCAGTCCCTGGTAGGCTTAAGACCTCTTCTACTGTCCCAAAAACCCAGATACGTCGAGATCTAGAGTGTAGAACTTCAATCCTATTGATGGAGGGCACATTCCAGTCACCAGGTCTTAGCGGACCAGTGGCCAATCAAGGTCAAATTAGGGTTCTCCTTTAGATCTTTCCAGTCCTCTCCCATGTTTTAGGTCTACCATTCCTTTCACCATGTTTTAGGAGGTGCTTAAACTAATGTCTATGGGTTAGAAAGAGTGACCATCTGACTCTACTCCTAGCTTCATGAAGAACACTAACTCGATGGTTATCAAGGAACTTGTGTAACGTGGGCCATGTAGTCTTGTTTCCACCTCCTGGGTGTAGAGTAGTAAGAACCGTTCTACTCACTGTGTCAACAGAGATAATAACGTGACCACAAAACCTGCTTAACCTTCGACATAAGCATTCCCGATCTGCTTGCCGACTCTTCACCATGTAGGTTTCAATATAAAAGGATCATGCTATATGAAAGAGTTCAACTCCGCCCATGTAAGGGATAACCCTTGCATGGCCAGTCCCAAGCCTGGATAAAGGAGGAGGGTTGTTAGGCTTCCGACAGCCATCATAAAACTTTGCCGGACTTAGCATAGATTCTACAAAAAAAATAAAAAATCCATGTAGCCGACCCCATCTAGTATGGGAAAAGGCTTAGTTGTAGTTGTAGTTGTAGCTATATAAAAGAGTTCAAACCATCTAAAGCATACCAATTTTTCATGCTTATTCAATAAGCAAAGAACAGTGAAATGCAAATGTTGAGTTGACTCATAAAATTTAAAAATTTAGCTTGTGCATGAGGTTTATTCCGCACATTCATGTGGGCTAATATCCATAAGCAGGTAATCAAACATTGGCAATATTTTTTGTCAACATTTACATATTAACTATGGAGTTCAGCTTGAAATATGCTGATCACCTGGTTTACCTAGGAACCAGAATAGGGAGGCAACGAACTTAACACTGGCACAAGATTGTCCATAGAATATAATCAGCTTTTGAGAACCTTTATCTGTACTTACAAGGATACCAAACTTGTGATGTTTCCAAGTGATGGAGGAATGACACCATGAATGCTATTTTCGCTCAAATTTCTGCAGAGAACAAGCACAATGATTTCACAATTATGCTACAGATATAATCATTGAAAAGGCTGACCAAGACACAAAGGCACATATTAGGAGCCAAATCAAAGTTTGACATATGCAAAATAGATAATTAATAATCGAAAGAATAAGTGTATTAAGAAAGTCTAAAAGAGGCTCCTGGACGAAAGTCATTTACATGCTCTGTAGATGCTTTAGCGTGGAAAGGGCATCTGGCAAGAAGCCTCTCAATCCTTGGTTGTCAAGGCCTCTGCATACAGAAAACAGAAGGAAGCATGTATTATTCCACATAATTTAAATAAATTTCCAGAAAGAACAGAAACAACCATAAATTTCCAGAAAGAACAGAAACAACCATTTGGAGCGAAGTTTACATATGTGCTTTCAGTATTACAATATTTAACTCTGAGAACTGACTGCATGGATAACAGCTTATTAAAGTTCTATACTATCTTGTCAAAAGCACAAAGTGAAGATTATGCACTCAGCCCTAGTGAGGCGTAGCGGGGAAAGCAGAGTAACTAGCACCTTATAACTAATAAACAATATATATGCGTGTGTGTGCGTGAGTGCCTGTGTTTGTGTGTATATAAAGAGGAGGGTGTCACTCTGCAATTGAACATGCTGCGCACGGTGTCAGAGTGAAATGTAGTGGGCCCGCTCGCCATACACTGTGTGCCAATGTTATAAAAATTGTATTGTATCGTACTATATGATACGATTTTATCGCGTATCGTATGAAGATACAGTACGATACAGGAAGCATATATCGCTTATCGTGATTTATAATGTTGTATTGTACTGTATTGTACGATACGGGAGTGTATAGCACCATATCGTATGATATGGGGCATATCGTACGAGTCGATGCCGATTTTTCTGTTATAAATTTCGAAAATCTGAAACTTGTAGATTTCATTTCTCTTTCTTCCCAAACCTTTCTTCATGCCATTTTCTTGCTTCTATATCCTATTCTTCTCTTGTTCTTATTAATTTCACGGTTTATTCACAAGATTCTCAAGTATTTCACTCAATCCAACTCCTCATCTCTAGGGTTTTGTAAAATCTGTGTCATACCTCTTTCCTTTGCCATTCTACCCCATTTTTCACTTGAAAAGTTTGGGGGTTTTGCAGATTTCATGATTCTTAAGCTCTAAAAAGCCTTTTCCTTCTTATTGATTGTTCACTCTTGTGTTAATGGCTTTCGATCGAGTCGATTCGGCTTGAAAATATTGCACTTTTGTGTATAAAGGCAATAGGCTTGTGAACAAGTGCATGTTTTGCAATGCCGTAAAACATTGTGGTATTTCTCATATAAAATATCACCTTGCGAGAACTAAGAAGGATGCTAGTGCATGTCCTCGGATTCCCGAAATAGTGAAGTATGAGATTGAGCAGGTATTAGAGGCTTCGAAGGAGAAGAAGAGATTAAGGGTGAGAGAGAGGATAGAAATAGGTGGTTGGGATATGTCTCAACCATTTGAAGATGCTACTGCTCAGGGGATGTATGGTGACTATGATCATGATGATGATGAATTATATGGTGCAGTTGAGATGAAAGAAGAGATGGCTGAAAAGGAGAGGAGAAGGTGAGAAAAGGAAAAAAGTGTAGGTTCTGGTGGTAGTAACAGTGAAGTTGGCTATTGTTTCAGAGCTCCTACTCGCCCAATGCCTACGAGGGGTACTAGAGGAGATAGTGGCCGTAATAGGATGCCTTCATTTTTTCTCTCACGTATGACTCGTGGAGCTCAGCCAAGCATTAGATCAACTATGGCTTCAAAGGAGGTAATTGAGAAAGTAGATTTAAAGTGTGCTGAAATTTTTATGAAAATTGTCTCCCTTTCAATGTTTCAAACTCATTTTCTTTTCAAAGTATGGCGGATGAGATTGCCAGTGTGAGATCTGGGTATAGAGTCCCTACTTATCATGCTTTGAGGGGCACATTATTGCAGAAATAGGTTGATATTATTAATGCATGGAGTTCTGAATTTAGGGAGTCATGGAATGATACAGGATATTCTGTTATGGTTGATGGTTGGACAGATAGTCAGCGTAAGTCTTTGGTAAACTTTCTAATCTATTTTCTTAAAGGTACATTATTTTTTAAATCATATGACTTGTCCCATATTGATAAAACTGCAGATAATTTACTCCCTATTTTTGAGGAAGTCAGTGTTTCAAATGTTATTCAATTCATTATTGATAATACTGTAAATTTTAGAGCAGCTGGTAAGATACTTGAGGCAAATCATTCTGAATTTAGGGAGTCATAGAATGATACAGGATGTTCTGTTATGGTTGATGGTTGGACAGATAGTCAGCGTAGGTCTTTGGTAAACTTTCTAGTCTATTTTCTTAAAGGTATATTATTTTTAAAACATATGACTTGTCCCATATTGATAAAACTGCAGATAATTTACTCCCTATTTTTGAAGAAGTCAGTGTTTCAAATGTTATTCAATTCATTATTGATAATACTATAAATTTTAGAGTAGCTGGTAAGATACTTGAGGCAAACCATTCATCCTTAGTATGGATTTCATGTGTCCACATTGCATAGACTTAATGCTTGAAGATTTGAGTGCAATAAATGAAATAAGAGGGACTATAGATGCATGCAAAAATATTACAAAGTTTATTTATAACCATTCTTATGTATTGCATTTGATGCAAATTCATACAGCTGGAAGGGAATTGATTAGGCCTTCATTGACAAGATTTGCTACAAATGTCATTATTGTGCAAAGTCTTGTCATACATAAAAATGCATTATTAAAATTGTTTGCATCTGATGAATGGGGATCTATTAGTTGGTCTAGAAAGAGGAAAGGGATTGCTGTGATGTTTTCAATACTGATTTTTAGGAAAGTTGTAGTAAATTTTTGAAGATGAATGTACCTTTAATTAAGGTAATGAGGATGGTGGACAGTGAAGATAAACCTGCTATGCCTTATATCAATGTTGCACGGGTATACCGTTTTGGGCGACGTACCCGTATCCGGTATGCACCGGGTATCGGTATGCGTATGGGTACGTCTGGTATGCGTGTGTGTGTACCGATACGCGTACCCAAGTATGGGTATGTTACGTATCAGTATCGGGTACTAAATGGATCGGGTTGACCCATACGGATATGGGTTAACCTGATTCAAAACTAAAAATATAAAAAGCTCCAAGCGTACCCTAATCCCCAATGTTGTTGCTCGTGTATCTCTCTAACGTCTCGTGCATCTCTCATCATGCATCTCAGACTCTCAACTCATCGTTGAAACAGCTGGCTTGCTGGATTTCCGACGAGGGAAAAAAGAACAGGTTCTTCTCCCTTCATTTGTTTCCCTTTCCCTTTTCCCATCCTTTCTCAGACGGAAATATTTTAACTGTACTTGGTTTAGCTTCAAGCTCACAGAGAGAGGGAGGGGGGGGATTCACTACAAATATCATAAACGATGAACATGCTAGTTTGTCAATAGGTTCAATGTGAAGGCAATAAACAATTATTTTCCATAGAAGCAGGTGGTGCGTGTTACTTTATTTATGTTGAAACTTTGCATTCTTAGTTTTTTTCTTGACAATATATTTAGTTAAATGACTGAATGGAATGACAATGGCTTCTGCTTAGGGGTACCGATTTAAGAAGACACAAGAACCTGACATGAAGACCACTTGAAAGTTCATGCTTATAGTTATCCTTAGTAACACAGGGAAATTAGGTCATGTTTGGGTCATTTGTGTTTCACATGAACATAAGATGACTGGACATGACTTGAATCATAAAATCGATGGTAGTTACTATCATGATATCCAATACGAACATATACCCAAAAGTTTGCATTGCTGTCCACTAAAGTGACACAAAAAATTGGGTTGTGTTTGGGTTGACCTGTTTTTTTTACATCAACAAGTACTCGCAAGACCCAGAACACGAAATTTCCTCCATTACTTAAAGGATGGTAATGCATGATGATTGTAGACACGCGGAAATTTTCACTCCGGGTTTTTAGGCCTGAAGTGAACCTTTTCGTATGTCTAAATCGCTTAAAGGGCGTGCTAGCTAGCTTACTCAAGCTAGCGAAGTAAGTTTTCAAAATATCTGACTTATAGGGTGACTGTGGACAAGTGGGCTCTTTCCGTCGTAAACCTTCTTGAACCGATGCTCAAGGGTCAGTTTGTACGCTTTAGAAAACTCGATTTTGAACAAGTATGACCTTTTTTAAAGTGTTTTGATCGATTTGGTTTGTCCAGTTGCATATTTTATTTACGCGGGGTTTGCACGTATCCTATGTCTTTGATTTTAGCTACTTAGGCGTGAGATGTGTACATGCCTAAGTCTTGGCGATTTTGCACGGGTGGTTCGAGGTTGTTTTGATGTAAGTATGCGCCCTATCTCATGGTATGGCGGATATGCAATGCAAACTCACACAACGGAACCTTAAAACCCGAAATTGGAAGACATAGGCGAAGGAAAACTGCGGAAGGGAAATTGCAAAAGGGAAATATAACTATATCTTAAGAGCAGAAAGGCTCAATTGTGGGCATGTGTGTTGTGTATAAATTGAAAGACAACTCACACGACTTAAATGTAAAACCCCACTCGACTTGAATGTAAAGTGCGGAAGGGAAATACTTATATATATATGGGCCCGAAGGTCGCCAACGTGTGCGTATGTGTTGTGTATAAATTGAAATGCAACACAAGCAGCTGAAATGTAAAACCCAACGGAAAGGGAGATACAACTATATATATATATGAGCCCGAAGGTCGTCAACATGCACGTGTTGTGTTTGTGTGTAAATGTAAAGGCAACACACTCAGCTGAACCGGGAAAATACAGCGGAAAATATAGAGATATGAATATATCTTAGTGGTTGCCGAGGCCAAAATGGTGTGTGAGGTGCTTGAGCAAGCGCTCGGGTGTTCTTTGGGTGCGAGAGTGTAATTGAAAGACAAACTCACACGACTTAACGTAATACCCTAGCTGAATTGAAATACATATATATAATAAGAGCGAAGGCTCAATGCACGCGTGTGTGGAGTGTGTAAAATTAAAGACAACTCATACAACTCTTACTAGAGTCTTGGGAGTAAGGGCGAAGGCTCAATCGTGCATGTGGGTGCTTGTGTACGAGTTAAGAGCTAAGGCTCAAGTGCTCGTGTGTGTCCTGTGTATCAAGCACCAATATTACAACCCGGGGGGAGACAACACTCCGTTAATACAACCCCATATCCAAATTGAATTAAACGTAGAAGGAGATATGAAATACCGAATTTGAAACACTTACAAGTGATTCGGATGTTTTTCCACTCCAATCTACACGGGCTTGTGCTTTACAATCATGAACGGGCCTCCCTTGAAGCTTGAGGCGAAAAGTGGCTGGGCGGAGCCTTTGAGCTTGGTGCGTTTTGGCCTTGAATGGTGAGGGTTCACGGCAAGTGTGGGTGCGAGTCTTAGTGGGGGTTTTTTTTTTAGGATATGGCCAAGGCAAAAGGGGTTGCGGGTCTTAGGGTGTGGTATGGAATCGGGGTGTGTGGGAGCTAAAGGTCACGGATGGGAGGTTAGGTGGGGGAGTGTTAGCCTAGGATGGGATGTGGAGTTGGGGGTCACGGTAAGGTCGGTTAGGGTGCGTGGTAGTGGGGTTTAGGTTGTGGCATAGAGGGGTGAGTTATGGCCAGCACTAGGTGGATGGGGTGTGTGGTGGAACTAGGTCAGCTAAGGAGGGAATACGATTGGGTGTTGGGTAGGTCGGTTAGGGAGTGTAAGGCGGTGGTGGTAGGTGGCAGTAGGTCGGTTGAGGCGGCAGTGTGGTGGCAGGGAATTAGGTAGAGTCGGTGTTAGGTCGGCTAGTGGGTAGGCCGGCTGAGGGTGCGTGGCGCGGGGCGCCAGGCGTTAGGGGTCAGGCAGGTTCGCGGGGCGGTATGGGGTGCGGGCGTGGAGTGTGGGGCGCCTGCGTTACGCGCAGGGCTCGTGCAGTGTGCAGGGGTTAGTGAGAGGGTTCGGGTAGGTTTAGGGGTGGCAGGGTGGTTTAGGTTAGGGTCGGTTAGGGTGTTGGGTTTAGTCTAATGGGGATTAAAGGTGTTGTGAGGGATTAAGTGGGGTGGATTAGGATAGGTTGGGGTGGTTTAGAGGGGTTAAGAAGAGAGGTTTAGGGTGGATTAGGGGCTTACCTTTTAATGGCGGTTTAGGATGTGCTCAAGCTCCAATCAACCACCTTAAGCCTCCTTGTTCAAGCAAATCCAGCCCTTCAATTAAGGTGGGATAACCTTTCTAATCCCTCACTAACCTACAATTAAAAACCCTAAATAAATGAAGAAAGCACCAAGCACTCACCTTAATACCCTCTCTCTCCTCCAAGCTCCTCCAAGTTGAGTTTCACGTGAACTTGTGGAGACCCCCTCACTCCTATTTATAGGCAAGTGAGGTGGGTCTTGGATTTGGGTTTGGGTTTGAGATCTGGATCCAAATCCAAATCCAAACACTATTTGGATCTGGATCTTGGATCTCGAATATTTTGAGATCTGTATCCGATCCAAATCCAACATTTTTATGGTATGGATTTGGGTTTGGGTTTGAGATCTGGATCCAAATCCAAACACTATTTGGATCTGGATCTTGGATCTCGAATATTTTGAGATCTGTATCCGAACCAAATCCAACAATTTTATGGTATGGATCTAGATATTTTGGTCCAGATCCAATCCAATCCAAATCCAAACACTATTTGGATCGACCCAAATCCAAACACTATTTGGATATGGATTTGGATATTTATGGTCCAGATCCAATCCAAATTTTCTCTGGATGGTCCTTCTTGGCTTCTCGAGGCGGACGATCTGTGCGGGTCTTGGCTTCATCAGCACTCTGTCTGGTGTTGGGTTTTCCCAATCTTTGTCGTCTGGACTCCTTTTCGCCTTTTTGGACTCCGTTTCTGCTCATTTGTGATTTTTTTGGTTTAGATTCTTGATGCTTGGATGAGGATGGTCGACCTGGCTGCTTGGTGCTCCTGGCTTGCAACCTGCTTCGTGTCTGGGTCTTCCTTTCCCCTTTTGAACCTGGCTTTTATCAGGCCAGGATGCTCTTCTGGGCTCTGGAAACTGCTTCTGAGCCTGCTTCTAGATTTGGCCTTTGTGAGCCACTTATTGGGCTACTTCTCGATCAGGTGTCGTCTTTTCATGCTTCACCTGTTCGTCTTTGGTTTCTTGGGAAAATGAGGCTTAGCCTGGGTTTAAAAACTCATATTCGATACGGGGCTTCAAAACACTATTTACAGGATTTAAAGCAATATTTACAGGGTTTTTGGGAAGGCTCCTGGGTTTTCAGAACTCAAAGTGCCCTTTTGAAATTGATTTTATAAACCAGGTATGTTTTATAAAATCATGAGATTTTGGGGTGTTTACAATGATGAAATAAAAATCATGCATGAAAGTTCATTTAGATCTGACTGACATGGACCCTTATAAACTAATCAGTCTGAATTGGGTCTTAGATCTGGAGCAGATTCATTAATGTCGATCTTTGAGCAAGTAAGCAACAAAAGGGGAGGGTAGTTTTAAGTAACAAAACAGAAAGAATTATGTCTTAATTAAGGATTCTTTTAATTAAGTTATCTTCCTAAAGCTTACTTTTCATAACATGCTAGTTTCAAAGGTGCACACACTATTTTGTACATCTGCATGAAGACCTAAAAAACATCAAGTTGAATCCACCTAGTTGGGAATCATGCAATATTTTTTGCTTAATACTTGTGAATCTATTTTTGTTTATTGATAGTTAAATATTGTTTATTTTCAAATGTCTAATATGTCTGCTACTGGTAGTACTTAGTCTGCCTCTATCACTAGTAAATTTGCATTTGAAAGACCCGAAAAAGGTTGCCCGCTTTGGGCATATGTATCCTTGTTACAAGATAAAAAGACAGAAGGTGAAAATGCAAGTTGGTGGTGTAACTATTGTGGTTTAACTTACAAAGGTTCTTATTTTATAGTGAAGTATCACTTATTAAAGAAAAAAGGAAATGACATAGTAGTTTGTTCTGGTGTCACTGATCCATATCTTTTAGAGATGAGACAAATTGAGAGTGAAGCATATGAAAAAGTTAGACAATTGCAAGTTCTCTTATCTACTAGAACTACAAGTTTGAATCCACCTACATTTGAATCGTTTGGTAGAAGTAAGAGAAAAAGAGTAGGTGAAAGCCAATTGGCATAAACATTTAACAATGAAGCAAAGGATCATTTGACATGTGAAATAGCAAGATTATTTTACTCTACAGGTTTGCCTTTTAATGTAGCTAAAAACCCTTACTATGTTAGTGCATTCAAATATGTTTCTAACACCTCAATTTCAGGTTTTACTCCACCTAGTTACAATGTTATAAGGACTACACTATTACAAAAATAGAAAGTTCATTTAATGAGATTGCTTCAACCTATCAAAGATACTGGCCAAAGGGAGTAAGCATGGTTACAGATAGATGGATTGATGTACAAAAAAGACCTTTTATTAACTTTATGACTATTTCAGATACAGGCCCTATGTTTTTAAGGTCTATTGATTGCTCTGGTGAGGTGAAAGATGAAAACTTTATTGTGGATAAAATTATGAAAGTTATTAATGAGATTGGATCTCAAAATATTGTGCAAGTTATAACAGATAATGCACCTATTGTAGAGCAATTGGGATGATTATTGAATAAGTTTATCCTAATGTTTTTTGGACACTATGTGTAGTGCATACATTAGACCTTGCTTTGAAAAATATTTGTCAGCCTAAGAACTCTATAAATAATGAAGTTCCTTATAACGAGTGTTATTATTGGATAACAAATGTGTTAATTATGTTTGTTAATGGGTCATGTTTATATTAATGTGTTTGTCTTGTTAGTGTCATGTCAAAGTCTAAATAAATGTTCTATTTAATGTAGTAAATGTCATAATTGGACCCAATGGATCTAGATCAGATCCATTGGGAACCGTGTCCTAAAGTTAGGGGTAATTGTGTCTTTAAGTTAGATTAGGTTTAGTATAAAGTCTGGGATTAATTAGGGTTGTAAACAGATCAAGAAGTCAAGAAGACAGCCGCCCACTAAAGGGGCCGATTCAATGAGACATTCAAAACTATGATGAATGAGATTGATTTCTTCAATTCTTATCAGTAAAATCAGCTGAGTGATTGCAATATGGTATTAGAGCCTCGCACGCAGAGATAGCAGCCAGCCGAGGTATTTCATCCCTGAAAAAAAAATCAAGTAAGTGATATATTAGTTTCTTGAATGTTTAATGAAAAGAACAACATTAATTCATCAGACGGACAGAGTGCCAGCGCCTATTAGGGTTGAACGTGAGTGAATCAAGTTATCGCAAGGAAAGAATCAAGAATAGATCAGTTTGTCTACTGATCAGTTGTTATTTGGAATCAGTTTATCATGTAAAACATTGATCAGGAACAGTCGCCATTTGTTATCAGCTGCAGTCGTCATTTGCTTTCAAGTCTTTAGTCATAGTCGTCATTTGCTTTCAAGTCTTTAGTCGCAGTCGTCATCTATATTCAGTTTGTCGTGTGATATCAGTAAAAATATTGGCAGCAGATTCCTTGTTGTGATGAGTATGAATGAATGACAGTAGATTGGCTGAAATCTACAGTACATCATCAATAAGAAAACGTCAATACATCATCGATAGTAACCTGAAGAAAGAGGGAGAAGAAAGTTTCAGCAATATCAGATTGAGTATTGTATCAAGTACACAAGATTACTGAAAACGTGTACAACTAATATCATAAATCAAGGGATTAGACAAAAAGAAATCATCAATTTTTTTAATACTTGTGGATCTTGAGCAAGATGGATGGAAGGTTGAAAGAAGAAATTATGCCAGCCACATATGGATAGGATCAAAAGATTGAACCATTCCAAATCACAAACATATGCCTAGATGGACAAAATTATAGAGAATGGGCTAGGTCTATTGAGCTTGTTTTACGATCCAAAGGAAAAGCCTCCATTATCAGACAGAATTCAGCCCCTCTAGATGGAAGTAGTGTTGCTTATGAACGGTGGGTTAAAGAAGATGCTCTTGTAAGTTCATGGCTAATTCATTCCATGAACCCATCTACCAATAAAACTTTTATGTATATGGAATTAGCGGCTGAGATTCGGACTGCAGTAGAAGAAACTTATTCTAGACAGAAGAATATTGCAAAGGAATACGAGATTATTGAGAGGATAATAAAATGTCGCCAAGGAACCAGATCAATCAGTGAGTATTATGGAGAATTACGCGAACTGTGGAATGAACAAAGACATTGTGGAAAACAAATGTAGTCATTGTGTAAAAGAAAGAGCAGCTGAGTTTGAAATTCGGAAAGTGTTCGATCTGCTATGGGGAGTTTCATCAGATTATGAATCTATAAAATTAAACATTCTAAGCAAGGAAGAACTCCCGTCACTTGGCACAGAATACTCATTGTTACTGAGAGAAGAAGACAGAAAGAATCTAAAGAAAGGTAAACATATACAAGTTGAAAAATCTGTATTTGTTAGTAGAGGACAGAACAGTTATCAGAGAGGAAGAAACTCATTCAGAGGAAGAGAAAGAGGTAGGAATCAATATTATGAGGATAAAAGCAAACTACAGTGCATACATTGTGGAAAAAGGAGACACACAAAAGAACAATGTTGGGAGATTATTGGAAAACCTCTAGAATATAGAGATTACAACAGAAAACCCCCAGAATATAAAGATTATGGCAGTCATGTGGCAACCATATCTGAAAAGAAGGCTGAAATGAATCCAATAAATGAAGTGGCAGAATTAAAGAAGTAAATTACAGAAATTGAAACACGTTTACGAGATCAACCTTCAACCTCTTCATCAAAAGCAGAATCAAGTCCACCTACTTCATACAACATCAGTAGTAATTATTCATCTAAAGATTCTCCAGTTTTTCCTAATTGGATAATAGATTCAGGAGCTACTGATCACATGGTAGGGAACAAGTCTAATCTCATGCAGTATGAAGTGAATTCAACTCCTTAGTATGCAAAAGTAGCAAATTGTTCTTTGATTCCCATGGCAGGAAAGGAAACAATTCAGAGAGATAATCTCAAACTTAATTCAGTGATATATATTCCAGAGTTTCCTGTAAATATACTTTCAGTAAGTTCATTGATTAGAGATATGAATTGTATAGTTACATTCTCTTCATATGGCTGTGTTTTTCAAGATTTGAAGACGGGAAGAACCTTTGGTCGTGGTGAACTACGCAATGGATTATAAATACTACCTTGGAGATCAGATTCCAAAACGTCAAAGTGCATTGACAGCTAGTTCTACTAAAGAGAAAATAAAAATTTGGCATAGCAGATTAGGACATTTACCAGTCTCAAAAATAAGAGAATTTGTCTCATTTTCAATTCCTAGTGATGTGATGATTCAGTGTGACGTGTGTCAAAGTGCAAAGCATCATCGAGTGACTTTTCCTAGTAGTGAATCAGGATCAGTTATTCCTTTTGAGTTGATACATTCTGATGTTTGGGGACCATGTGTAATTCCTTCTATTGGAAATTTTAAGTATTTTTGTTACTTTTATTGATGATTACTCCCGACTTACCTTTGTTTATTTAATGAAGTCTAAGTCAGAAATATCTTCTATTTTTCCCTTAGTCCATAATCTTATCAAAACTCAAAACTCAGTTTGGTTATACTGTGAAGACACTCAGATCAGATAATGGTGGAGAGTATTGTAATGCACAGTTGGACTCATATCTTCAAGCTCATGGTATTATACATCAAATATCTTGTATTTACACTCCACAACAGAATGTATTAGCAGAACGAAAGAATCGACATATTTTAGAAATTGCTAGAACTCTTCTTCTTGAACATAATGTTCCAAAATATTTTTGGTCAGAAGCCATTCTTACAGCAGTGTACATTATGAATAGAATTTCAACTGTGACTCTTTCAGGAAAGTCGCCATTCAAAGTAATTAAACCTGAAGATAATCCATTCCATCTCATTCCTAGAATATTTGGTTGTGTCTGTTATGTGCATGTTCATCCACAATTCACTGATAAGCTTGATCCAAGGGCGATTAAATGTATTTTTATTGGATATTCTTGTGAGAAGAAAGGATATGTGTGTTATGATCCTAATTCTCATAAAAGATATATTTCTATGGATGTAACTTTCTTTGAAAATACTCCATACTACAAGAATTCGAATGATAATTCTGATCATACTTTCAAAGAATCAGTTGTTCTGCCGAGATTCAATGAAAGTGAAGACTTAGAAGAAGAAAATTCTCTTACAGAGACAGATCAACTCCCACGAAACAGCAAAGTACAAGTATACAGAAAGGGAGAGAGAAATATTTTTATGAACAGACAAATCGAGATGATGAATCAAGGGGGAGGAATAGTATCTGATTCAGATGACAATATAAAAGACTCCCAGAATGAGGATGTAGATGACTCAGATGTTACCATAGCACTCAGAAAAGGAAAGAGATCGTGTCGTAAGTATCCAATTTCTCAATTCATATCTTATGATTGATTATCAGAAGGCTACCATAATTTTGTGTTAAAAGCTGAGATATATCAAATTCCAAAAAATTACTTTAAAGCATCTAAAGACGAGCAGTGGGTTGAAGCTATGAAGTCTGAAATCAAAACATTAAAAAGAATCAAACGTGGGAACTCAGTGACTTACCCGAAGGCAGGAAAGTAGTCTCATGCAAGTGGGTATATATAATTAAATACAAGGCAGATGGTTCGTTAGAAAGGTACAAGGCGAGACTAGTTGCATGTGGATATAGTCAAGCATATGGAATTGATTATGAGGAGACATTTATACCAATAGCTAAACTCACATCTATACGAGTTATTATCAGTATTACAGCTCAAAGAAACTGGGTAATGTGGCAACTAGATGTAAAAAATTCTTTCCTACAGGAAGAACTTAAAGAAGAAGTTTATATGGAATTACCACCGGGATATTCGAACCCAACAAAACAGGTATGTAGATTGAGAAAGGCTATCTATGGATTAAAACAATCTCCAAGAGCTTGGTTTGAGAAATTCAGCAGAAGTATTATTGACTTGGGATATAAAAAGAGTGTAAGTGATCATACATTGTTCTTTAAGAAGGGAGAAAAATTAACTTTACTATTAGTATATGTGGATGATATTATTGTAATAGGTGATGATACCGAAGAAATTCAGAAATTGAAGGACCTTCATCGGTTATTTGACATTAAAGATCTTGGAAGATTATACTATTTTTTGGGTATTGAAGTGGCCTATTCTGGAAGTGATCTTTTTGAATCAAAGAAAATATACATTGGATCTTTTACAGAAAGTAAAGATAGAAAATTGTAGACCTACATATACTCCAATGGATGTGAATCACAAATTAAAGTTGGAAGATGGAGCTGAAAGAGTATATGTGACCAAATATCAGCAATTGGTTGGAAAATTAATATATTTGACCATCACACGGCCAGATATAGCATATGCAGTGAGTATAGTGAGTCGATTTATGCAATCTCCATCTAAGCATCATATGGATGCTGTGTTCTACATATTAAGATATCTGAAGACAACTCCACGACATGAAATCAATTACAAATCTAATGATCACAATAATATTAAAATTTATAAAGATGTTGATTGGGCAGGTTCAACAGAGGATAGGAAGTCGACCACAGGATATATAACACTGATTGACGGTAATATAGTTTAATGGAAAAGTAAGAAACAATGAGTTGTAGCTAGATCGATAGCTGAGGCGGAATATAGAGCAATAGCTTCAGGCATATGTGAGGGAAAATGGTTGAGATCTTTGATGATGGAAATGGACTTATTTACTGAAAAACCTATACCTATATTTTGTGATAGCAAAGCAATAATACAGATAGCCTCAAATCCTGTGTACCATGAAAGAACAAAACATATTGAGATAGATTGTCATTTTATTAGGGACAGTGTACTCACAAAGGAATTTCAATTGCAGCATGTGCAATCAGGACATTAATGCGCAGACATGTTTGACTAAAGCAGTTACTAAAGATCTATTACAGAGATTATATGACAAGTTGGGTGTAACCTCCATCTTTCACCCAACTTGAGGGGGAGTGTTAATTATGTTTGTTAATGGGTCATGTTTATGTTAATGTGTTTGTCTTGTTAGTGTCATGTCAAAGTCTAAATAAATGTTCTGTTTAATGTAGTAAATATCATAATTGGACCCAATGGATCTGGATGGGAACCGTGTCCTAAAGTTAGGGGTAATTATGTCTTTTAAGTTAGATTAGGTTTAGTATAAAGTCTGGGATTAATTAGGGTTGTAAACAGATCAAGAAGTCAAGAGGACGGCCGCCCAGTAAAGGGGTTGATTCAATGAGAGATTCAAAACTATGATGAATGAGATTGATTTCTTCAATTATTATCACTAAAATCAGCTGAGTGATTGCAATAAAATGTTGCTGATGATGCCATTACTATTAAAAACTTTATCATGAATCATTCTATGAGGTTAGCAATGTATAACCAGTTTGTGCATCTAAAATTGTTGTTGCTGAAACAATATTTGCTTCGACAATTATTATGTTAAAAAGGATAAGAACCATCAAGCATGATCTTCAAAAAATGGTTATTAGTGACCAATGGTCTCATTATAGAGATGATGTGTCAAAGGCTGCAGTTGTGAAAGATATGATCTTGAATGACATTTGGTGGGATAAGATTGATGCCTATTTATGATATGGTTCGACTATGTGATACTGATAAGTCAGCCCTACATTTGGTTTATGAGAAATGGGACTCTATGATTGAGCAAGTAAAAGCAGCTATTTATCAACATGGAGGCAAAGAGTTGAATCAATATTCCAGCTTCTACAAAGTAGTGTATGATATTCTTATTGATAGATGGACCAAAAGTTACACACTACTTCATTGTTTGGTGCATTCTCTAAATCCGAGGTAAACTCTTTTAAGTTTTACGATTTAAATAACTTTATTTTTGTCTGATTATTATGTTGATACTTAATATTTTTTTTTCTATTTTGCAGGTATTATACAAGGCAATGGATTAAAGAATTTCCTAATAGAATTCTCCCCACAAAGATAATGAAATTTGTGAAGGAAGGAATAAATGTCTTCGAAAGTTCTTTAAGATCCAAAAAAAAGACTAGAAGTTACAAAAGAATTTGTCAAATTCTCAAGCAATTAAGAGCTTGGACAATTTGATTGCTTGGAAAATAGATGGAGTTTATCTCCAAGAATGGTGGGTTATTCATGGATCACCAATTCCTAAGCTTCAAACGATCGCTTTACAGCTTCTTTCGCAGCCATGCTCATCTTCATGTTGTGAAAGAAATTGGATCACATATTCCTTCATCCATTCTTATAGAGAAAAAGTTAAAACCTCAAAGAAGTGAAGATTTGGTTTTTGTTCATACAAACATTCGTCTTCTTTCAAGAAAGAGTAAGGATTACGTGAAAGATGAGACAAAAATGTGGGATGGTGGAGATGATTGGGATCCATTTGAGGGAGCAGAAATTCTTGAAATTGCATCATTGTCTCTTGATGAACCAAATATGGAACCAGTCCATTTTATAGATGATAGTGAAGGAAATACTGAGATCGAGACTATTGGAGTTTGAAACTTAATGTATTTAGATTCAAAGATATTGTGTTTAGAATATGAATTTTGATATGCACTGCAACTTTTTCGGTGTTGATATGAATATGTAATATTCTGTTGGAATGATATTGTGTTTCAGTGTATCTGAGATTGTGTTTGGTGAACTATGTATTACGAGTTTGTTGTGAGTTTATGTAATACGTAGGAAGACTGCACTGCGAAGTATGTATTGGTCAACTATGGCTTTGCTGAATGTCAATGAATTTGTTGTTGAAGAAGCTTGTACACTATTCACAACTGTAGTCGAACTTCTATTGCAATTGATTATTCGAACTTCTATCGCAATTGATTATTCTTTTGATGGTTCCTACGAATAAGTGGTACTTCTTGATTTCTTCCTGCTATCGCGAGATTCACAGGGAAGCAACCATTATGAGCTTTCTAGATAAATATTCCCCATTTAGTAGTCACTGATTTCTAGAAAAGAATAAACTCTTGAGATTGGTAACTGTGTGATTCTGGGAATGATGGCTTGTATAGCTCTGTTGGTATTCAAATATTCAAGTCTTAAGATTGGTTACTGTGGGAAAGATGTCACATGTATCTCTAATAATACGAGTTGGCACTATGTCTTAAGCTTAAGCAATACCATAAGAAGTACCAAATCAAATATTACTAAGCGAATCTAACCCTGAGTGTCCATGGGAAAGCAGGCTCTTGGATTAACAGAGAAACAAAATATCATCTCCAAAATCATGTAAGAGGAGAATATGGAGCGGTTCAGGAAGAAGAAAAAATTTAAAGTCTATTCTCACATGCTCTTTAAATGGTTCTTCATGCTTAAGCATAGTCATCCTCAAGCATTCTTTCTCATACCGCATCAAATGACTCTCCATGTTTGGATGTAGTTATTGATCGAGACTTGCAGCTGGTCTGGGTAAACGTTTTCCTTGAAAGAGTGACAAAGATGGGGGGACACTTAATGCTTATCTCGAAGGTAGTTTTGTCTCTCAACTGAAAAGGGTATATTGACTGCTAGTGCTTTCCTGTTCCTACAACATAAACATGTATTGGATGCAGGTATATTTGTGGATCTGTTAGTTTAATTGCACTTCCACGTAACCCTATCTGTTAGTTTAATTGCACTTTCTAATCGTATATTTGTGGATCTGTTACACTATAAACTAGCTTGAAAGGGGTATGTGTTTGCTTTGCTGTTTAATTGTTCTTACTTTGAACAAGAATATAAATGACATTCTCATAGTTAGAAACTGAGAATAGAATTATTTTCAAACACTAGAATGCTCTTTAAAATATAGAATGCTCTGTATAATTGTGTATATATATATATATGTAAATTTATTTTTTTATTATGTTTTTTAATAATAGCATACCCATACCTTAGTTTTTTAAAAAATTACGTACCCCATACCGAGTATCGGTACCGTACCCGTATCCATGCAACATAGCCTTATATATATGATGCTATGGATAAGGCCAAATTGGAAATACAAGCAAACCTTGACCGCAAGCGGTCACTTCTGAAGAAAGTTTAGAAGATAATTTATGCATGTTGAAACCACCAAATGCATCCTGATTTGCATGCTGCTGCATATTTTCTTCACCCTTCTATTTGATTTTCTCCTAACTTTGTGAAGGATGAAAAAGTAAAAAAGGGTATCTTAAATGCAATTGACCTTATTGAAGATTGATCTACTCGTTGTAATATTCATTTAGAGTTAAGCAAGTATATAAAGAGTGTTGGAGATTTTGGAAGGCCAATTGCAATCCAACTCCGCTCCCACATGCGACTAGGTATTGTGTTTTTATTGATATTCATTTAAGTTATTAATTGATTGACTTCATGTATTTCTTATTAATCATTATCGAATTTTATTTTAGATGAATGGTGGGCTCGTTTTGGTATAGATGCACCGAATTTGGCAAAGTTTGCTCAACGTATATTGAGCCAAACATGTAGTTCGAGTAGGTGCGAGAGGAATTAAATCTTTTTCAAACGCATTCATACGAAAAAGCAAAAGAGGCTAGAGTATGCTCGACTACGTGATTTGGTATACGTTGCTTATAACATGAAGTTAAGGCAAAAGTACAACAACAACAACAACTAAGCCTTTTCCCATACTAGATGGGGTCGGCTACATGGATTCTTTGTTTCCACAGATCCCTATCGTGTGCCATGTTAGCAGTTAACTCCCAATAAGCTAGATAATTCTTTATTGTTTCTTTCCAACACTTTTGTGGTCGTCCTCTACCTCTTTTAATACTTTCCAAATTTAGTTTTTCTAACCTTCTTCCAGGTTCTTCTTTTGATCTTCTTTCTATATGTCCAAACCATCTTAAACGATGTTCTCTCATTTTATCCTCTATTGGTGCCACTCCTAATTTGTTTCTAATAACCTCATTATGTATACGGTCTTTTCTTGTATGACCACTCATCCATCTCAACATCTTTATTTTTGTCACAGACATCTTTTGTACATGTTGATGATTAATTGCCCAACACTCAGAACCATAAAACATGGCAGGCCTAATTGCTACTCTATAATATTTACCTTTTAATTTTAATGGTATCTTCTTATCACAAAGAATACCTGATGCTCCTCTCCATTTTAACCAACCAGCATTAATTCTATGTTTAACATCTCCATCAATTCTTCCATCACTTTGAAAAATTGACCTTAGGTATTTAAAACTTTCCTTTTGGGGAATGGAATGTGTGCCAATTTTAATTTCTATATCCTCTGAGGTAACCAAATGATCAAACTTACATTCCATATATTCTGTCTTTGTTCTACTAAGTGGGAGGCCTTTGCTTTCTAATGTTTCTCTCCATGGTTCCAATTTTCTATTAACGTTTTCCTTAGACTCCTCCACTAATACAATGTCATCTGCAAATAACATACACCAAGGTACTTCATCTTGAATATGTTTTGTTAACTCATCAATCACCATTATAAATAAGTATGGACTTAAAGTTGATCCTTGATATAACCCAATATTAACTTCAAAGAGGTCTGTCATTCCTTCATGAGTCCTCACACATGTTTTTGCACCATCATACATACCTCTTATAAGGTTAATATATGTCAATGGAATACCTCTTTTTTCCAAAGTTGTCCAAAGAACCTCCCTCGGTACCCTATCATAAGCTTTTTCTAGATCAATAAATATCATGTGAAGGTCTTTCTTTTTTGCTCTAAAATGTTCCATAAGACGTCTCAAAAGGTGAATCGCTTCAATAGTAGATCTGCCTGGCATAAATCCAAATTGGTTCTCTGTTGTACTTGATACTTGTCTTAACCTACGTTCGATAATTCTTTCCCATAATTTCATAGTATGACTCATTAATTTGATACCTCGATAATTCGCACAATTTTGAATGTCTCCCTTGTTCTTATATATGGGTATAAGTGTACTTGCTCTCCATTCCTCGGGCTTAAGGCAAAGGTAATAATTAAAAAAAAAATATTATTATTGCCTAGTTCTTGACTTCTTTCTTAATCTTATTAATAATGAATGTTTAATGTGGCTATATTAAATTTGATATTCTTTATAATTTGAATATTCTTTTTTTACACGCAAATACAAAACGATGCAAGAAGGATAAGGAAGGTGTCATATAACCCGTTGACTTACGAAAATATTGATATTCTTGATGATTGGGTCGAAGAAGAGAAGCCCCCTATCATTTTAGAGGATGAAAATTGGAGGACGCTCCAAGTCGAAGCAGAACTTGGAGTTGGAGACGATGAAAATGAAGCCAAAGGTGTTGGATGGCAGATCCTATTATGGAGGAAGAAGAGGGAGGAGATGATGATGATGATGGTGGTGATCCTGACTATGTTGATTATAATGCTTTTGTTGATTATGATCCACATTGTGGATGATTGTAATTTGTTTTAAGTTGTATTTGTAAGTTGTAACTTGTAACCTTGATGATTATGGATTCTATGGATTATGGAATATGGAATTATATTAGTTATGGAATATGGATGCTTACAGCCTTGTTATGAAGATGTTTTTGTTATAGTATGAATGCTTTTTCATTGTGTTATACATGTTTTGTTCACTAATTTTAATTTTTGAATTTTTGAATTTAAAAAAGAAAAACATGTATCATACCGTACCGCCGACACCGATACGGTTTTTACAATATTGCTGTGTGCAACCTGCTCAATTGCACAGGAGAGACTTTTCCTATATATATATATATATATATATATATATATATATATATATATATATATATATATATATATATATATATATATATAATTGGTAGCAAAACATAATGGCAAACATATATCCAACATTCAATAAACGTACATCAATCTAAACAGAATCTATAAAAATCATGTAAGTTATCAATAAAGTTATAAAAGTTAAAAGCTTAGTAAGTTTAATTCTAGAAGAAATATCAAATATGGAAAGCGCAAAACTATATAAACATGCACATAACAAATCAGACAAAATTGCTTAACTAGTCCAAAATAAATAAATTTAAATATTCGCAAGTCTGAAATAAGAAAACGTTAACTGGTTTGCTTTGGCCTTTTTGGGTTACTGCTACTTAGTGTTGCATGGTCCTTTAATAATTTTGTATAACAGAACATAGATGAGGGAGAACTAAGTATCTCATTTAGTGAGATGTTGCACATTTTAAAGTATTTGTTGATCATTAGACATTTGGTCATGTTTTGGTTACCTTGAATTTTCAAAGATTTGTTTACGATTTGGTTGATACATTTTTCTCTTCTTAGCAAATGTAAGATGGAAATAGAACAGAACAAGAAGAAAGAAGATTAGGCCTGCAGCCAAACAAGCCAACTAAGACCAGCAGTAAGGTGGCTGTAAAAGATGCTGGTCACCATAACCACAATCAGCGACAAAGGTTCCAGAGGGCATTGGTATGGTTTTTAATTGGCAATATCCATTATGATCGGACTTTTATCTCCCAGCCATCATAGGTCAGAATTTCCCCAAAGAGAATACCCTTTCTAAACTACGAATGGATGGGGAAAATATGGCCATTTTTTACTTAAAAGAGCTGCTCATTCGTTTGAAGCCCAATGCACCATGTCTAAAGGAACTTCCATCATATATGAAATACCAACTTCTACCCGTATTCGTGAAGCAATGATGTGACGTACTTAGTCTTCCAAATCCTCACATACAACAACAACAACAATAACTACAACTAAGCCTTTTCCCATACTAGACAGGGTCGGCTACATGGATTCTTTGTTTCCACAGATCCCTATCGTGTATCATGTTAGCAGTTAACTCACAATAAGCTAGATCATTCTTTATTGTTTCTTTCCAACACTTTTGTGGTCGTCCTCTACCTCTTTTAATACTTTCCAAATTTAGTTTTTCTAACCTTCTTCCAGGTTCTTCTTTTGATCTTCCTTCTATATGTCCAAACCATCTTAAACGATGTTCTCTCATTTTATCCTCTATTGGTGCCACTCCTAATTTGTTTCTAATAACCTCATTATGTATACGGTCTTTTCTTGTATGACCACTCATCCATCTCAACATCTTCATTTCTGTCACAGACATCTTTTGTACATGTTGATGATTAACTGCCCAACACTTAGAACTATAAAGCATGGCAGGCTTAATTGCTGCTCTATAATATTTACCTTTTAACTTTAATGGTATCTTCTTATCACACACAATACCTGATGCTCCTCTCCATTTTAACCAACCAGCATTAATTCTATGCATAACATCTCCATCAATTCTTCCATCACTTTGAAAAATTGACCTTAGGTATTTAAAACTTTTCTTTTTGGGGATGCAATGTGTGCCAATTTTAATTTCTATGTCCTCTGAGGTAACCAAATGATCAAACTTACATTCCATATATTCTGTCTTTGTTCTACTAAGTGGGAGGCCTTTGCTTTCTAATGTTTCTCTCCATAGTTCCAATTTTCTATTAACGTTTTCCTTAGACTCCTCCACTAATACAATGTCATCTGCAAATAACATACACCAAGGTACTTCATCTTGAATATGTTTTGTTAACTCATCAATCACCATTATAAATAAGTATGGACTTAAAGTTGATCCTTGATGTAACCCAATATTAACTTCAAAGAGGTCTGTCATTCCTTCATGAGTCCTCACACATGTTTTTGCACCATCATACATACCTCTTATAAGGTTAATATATGTCAATGGAATACCTCTTTTTTCCAAAGTTGTCCAAAGAACCTCCCTCGGTACCCTATCATAAGCTTTTTCTAGATCAATAAATATCATGTGAAGGTCTTTCCTTTTGTACCTAAAATGTTCCATAAGACGTCTCAAAAGGTGAATCGCTTCAACAGTAGATCTGCCTGGCATGAATCCAAATTGGTTCTCTGTTGTACTTGATACTTGTCTTAACCTACGTTCGATAATTCTTTCCCACAATTTCATAGTATGGCTCATTAACTTGATACCTCGATAATTCGCACAATTTTGAATGTCTCCCTTGTTCTTATATATGGGTATAAGTGTACTTACTCTCCATTCCTCGGACATCTTTTGGTTTTTCCATATTTCATTAAATAGTCTTGTGAGCCAAGTGATTCCTATTTCTCCTAGTATTTTCCAAACTTCTATAGGAATATTATCTGGTCCTACCGATTTACCACCCTTCGTATGTTTAAGAGCCTCTTTGACTTCATTCTTTTGAATACGTATAGAAATTGTGGTTTATATACTTTTCTGATTTGGCTAACTCTCCTAAGCTAATACTAACATCTTTATTTTCATTAAAAAGCTTATAAAAATAGTTTTTTTGATCTATTTCTTATATCATCATTTGCCTCTAAAATTTTTTCATCCTCGTCCTTGATGCATCTAACATAATTAAGATCTTTAGTTTTCTTATCTCTAGCCGTAGCTATCCTAAAAATATCTCTTTCACCCTCTTTTGAGTTGAGTTTTTTATATAAATCCTCCCAAATTTTAGCTTTTGCTTCACTCACGGCCTTTTTCGCTTCCTTCTTTGCTTTCTTATAAGCCTCTAAAGTTTTACTAGTTTTCCTAGCATAATGTAATTTGTAACATGCCTTCTTTGCCTTGATTTTATTTTGCACTACTTCACTCCACCACCAAGCTTCTTTTTGTGCCGGTACACCTCCCTTAGATACACCTAACACATCTTTCACCACTTTCCTAATATGTATAGCCATATTGTTCCACATATCACAGGGTGTACCAACATAATTCCAAACATCTCCTTGATGTACTTTCTGTTTAAATATATCTTCTTTCTTGCTTTTGAGGTTCCACTATTTAGTCTGAATAGCTCAATGCACTCTTTTCTTCCTTGTCCATTTTTTTATTTGTAAATCCATAACTAAAAGTCGATGTTGGGTGGTTAAGCTTTCTCCTGGAAATACCTTGCAATCTTTACAACACGTTCAATCTTTTTTTCTACAAATAAAGTAATCAATTTGTGTTTGTGATAAGCCACTCTTATAAGTAATTAAATGTTCATCTCGTTTTTTGAAGATTGTATTGACTATAAAGAGATCAAATGCTATAGCAAAATTTAAAATCTCCCTACCTTCCTCATTTATATCCCCAAAACCAAAGTTTTCATGAATCCCTTGATATCCTAATGCCTCTGTACCGACATGTTCATTTAAGTCTCCTAAACAAATCATCTCCCTTTATGGAATCTTTTGAATCACCTTATCTAACTCTTCCCAAAAAGCTGTCTTTATACTATCTTCTAGTCCTACTTGGGTGCATAAGCACAAACTATATTCAAAACCTCTGCTCCTAACACTAATTTCAACGTCATGATTCGGTCACCATATCGTAGTATGTCTACTACACTATCCTTTAAATCTTTATTTATGATAATACCAACTCCGTTTCGAGCCTTTTCTTTACTTGAGTACCAGAATTTAAAACCAGTATCCTCTATCTCCTTTGCTTTTTCTCCAACCCATTTTGTCTCTTGTAAACATAGAATATGAATCTTTTTCCGAATCATAGTATCTACCACCTTCATTAGCTTGCCGGATAATGTTCCGATATTCCAAGAACCAATATGAATTTTATTATCTAGGACTTGCTTCCTTAATCCCCGCATCCGTCCATATTCAAAATGCGGAGACCCTGTCTGAAAATTATTCACTACATTCGGGCGGCAATGTAGCGGGATTAACTTCTTTACCTACACCTGTTCATGATGTGGGAACTCTCTGTGCAATTGATTCACTACATTCGGGCGAAAATGTAGTGGCCCTTGCTTACTTATTACTGTATTCGGGCTCACCTTGTGTTATTTCTAAACCACTTTATCATTGCTAGAAACCTTTCACCAGGTTGAAGCTATGGCCTAAACATTTAAAACTTGTCAACAGAGAATAGGCACCTGGTTCCTGACAAGTGTCTTCTGCCAGTGTCTTTGACTCTCCATTGCTTTGGCCAACTGAGATTCGTAGCATGTCGTGAACAAATGAATGCCAATTCTTAGAAATTGAATGATAAGACTGCCATCAGACTTGTTCTTACACCTATGAAATTCTTCCATCAGCAAGACCAATTGGCTAACTTTATCCAGCATACCTCTTCTCATCTGGATTACCCAGGCCTATTTGAATCCCAGTCAGCTCCACTATAGCTGACAGCTTTTGGCTTAAACAAAATGTTATTTTTCACGCAAAGAATGACGTCTCGACTGAGTTTCTCGAAAAAGGATATACAATAACCTTCCACCAAGATACATAGGGATGCTACTCATATAAAAACAGATAAAGTGATTCCACCTTCTAAAGGACCAAGGCTGGTTTTATGCAAAGATCGGATTATTGCTATGGTCAAGCCATAATCCATCCTTGCCCACAGTAATATTATTCTGATTCCTTCACGACTAGATGGAATAAACATTTCAGAGAAAGCCAGCTTCAAAGTTTCTACATTCATCATGCTGGACCCTCCACTAGGTATCAGTCAGCAACCCTGAGACCAAGAAACCGAGTTCCTCTTCCTCAATGAACTTTTAAGTTATCGTATGACTAATTAATAAAAGTGTTTTCTTTTCCCCAGTTTCTTATGAATCCAAAAGAAAGGAAAAAACCGTATTACTCCAAATGAAATGAGACATATTGCAGTAGGAGGCCTAGTTAATACAGTTCTCTCAGAATCAATGTCTTGTGATTATTAGTCTATATGGGGTCACACTCTATGAGATTACATAGATAGCTTTGTCACCAGAAAGGGATTCCCACAAGTGTAAGAACCTAGATCAATCATGTCTAAAATTTAAAGATTTGTTCTATCAATTATATGTGATCTACCAGGTTCTAACATACATAGATGAGTCATGCAACTGTGCATGTGTTCACGTGCTAGGTAATTGAGATTTTAGACCAAATGGCTACAAAAAACTAGTGTTTATGCTGCTAAGGAGATTCAGGCACTCCAAACATGTAAAAGCAGTGTTGATGCTTTTTCTATTGATACTATTAATTTTTTTGAGTTTTCATATTTTTCTGAAGTATAAGCATATATATTGTGCCAATTTCTAGCTCAATACAAAAGTAATTTTAGGGAATGAATGCAGATATTGTCGACACAAGTTTCTTTGGTGTCAATGAAGAAATGCTAGACAGAACAGCAAAGATGAAACTTCCACTAATATTACTACACTCAGAGTAGCTCGGGATACATTTGTTAGAAGCTCATTATGTGACTAATGATCTTATCATAATCTTAAGACATTCTTTCCATGTAAACAGCATTTGAGATGTTGGTCCCAAACTTGCAAATACATAAAGGGATCACCAAATTAAGTAGTAATTTCAAATGCAGAACAAAATGAGGCACAAAAAAATCAGAGAAGTAATAGACGTAAGTATCAGGTTTTGCAAATACAGTTGACATGAATTTCATTTCATCAATACTAAAAATATAGAGGTTCAGGAAGTACAGTCCATCAATAACCCAAGTGCCATCATTGGTGTTGAATTGACAATCTATTCCACTCCAAGGATGCTGCTGAGGCACACATGGATCTCCATTCCACCCAAAACGAAGGGGCAGGACCAGAGCATTTTTCACCAATTGCAGTGCCCCAACTACAAAGTACAGATTGATCAAAAAAGTTAGAAACAAGTTAAGCATTTGGTAAATAAGACATTCTTAAACAACTCGAATGGATAATAAGACCTAAGGAAGCAGAGGCAGCAAACATGAGTGGACGCTATTAATTAGACAGTACTATATGACAGTGAAAGCACCATGACAGCCTAAAGCCACTATAATCAAAACGTTAAAGTTGTTCAGAACTCAAAAAAAAGAAGAAATAAATTAGCACAGAGAAGTTTCTGAAAGGCAGTTTTACAGAACGGTGTAAATGTCCCCTTTCCATTTAAATCATGTGAAAGAGAAATTTTTCAAGCAGAATAAAGGTGAAATGCTCTGTGGATATGCTTTGTTTCTTGTCTATTTGGTGTTGTTGAGAGATGAGTGGAGAGAGTTTTATAGCCATTGAAACCATGTGAAAGGAAAAAAAACGCATTTTTCCAAAGCAATACTAAGGACAAGTTCTTGTTGGAGATAATTAGTTCATGTAATTAGTTGGTTGTTAGTATGAGTCTAGATTAGTATAGTTAAAAATGTTGTATTATGTCTCTTGTAATTCGGATCCTCTGATCCATTAGGACCCACGATTAATGATGTAAAGGTTAGTACTAATTAAGGGCATATTAGTACTTTACGTTAGATTAGGGTTATATAGTAGTCGGCTGTCATTAGGGTTGTAATAATAAGAAGAAAAGAAGGCAGGTGGCGGCAGGAATAAAGCATCTGACTAAACTAGTTCTTCCTCGTTCCAATGTCTGATTCATTTTGATGTTTAATTCTTCATTAAATGACATGGTATCAGAGCCTTGAACGTAAATATAGCAACCTGTCGCATTGATTCATCCCTGGGAAAATATTCAAGTAAGTATCGTGTTAGTTTTTTAAAAGTTTGATGCGAAAAATCTGAAGTATTCCATCAAACAAAGTGCATATAACAGACTACAGTAAGAAGTATCTTCAATAAGTCGATTGTGAATCAAATCACAGATTTAAATCACGTATGTGGTCGTGGTATAATCAATCGGATTGAAGTTTATCAGATTTATATCGTTGAATCAGTTGTGGCTGTGGCACTTGTTGAATGAGCTGTGACACAAGTCATTGAGAATCTTTATGATTTATAACCAATATCGTGAATATTTATCTGAACCAGTTCACTGATTTCTTCAGAAGAGAAATAAATATTAAGTAAGGGCATCGACATAGCTTGGAAGTGCACGACTTACAAAACTAGTTTCTCTGCGACATCATATAAGTCAGCAAGCATCAACGTACTTTGGAGCCGTGGTAGACTGAAAGTCAGCAAGCATTGACATACCTTGGAGCTGTGGTGGACTGAAATCCAATCAGTCATTGAGAATCTTGATTCATGTATTACATAATCAAGAGCGACCTACAAGAAGACACAATATAGATTGAGTTAGTATTTACACAAATATTTGTAGCAAAGTATATATGCATATAAACAAATACAATATCACACAGATTCAGTTTTATCAATCTACTTGAAGAAAGAAATTTTAGTTTCAAGCAGGTGTGAATCAACATGGAAGAAAGATTGAAAGAAGAATCACTATCGTTTGCATATGAAAATGATCAAAAGGTGGAACTTACAAATATCCGCCTAGATGGAAGAAATTACAGAGAATGGGCTAGGTCTATTGAACTTGTACTACGATCAAGAGGAAAGGCATCTATTATCAGACAGAGTCCACCTACTTTGGAAAGAAGCAGTGTAGATTATGAAAGATGGTCTAAAGATGATGCTCTCGTCTGCTCATGACTAATTCAATCTATGAATCCTTCTATTAGTAAGACTTTTATGTATATGGAATCAATAGCTGAAATTTGGTCTGCAGTGGAAGAAGCTTATTCCAGACAAAAAAATATAGCAAAGGAATATGAGATTATTGAAAGAATAAGAAAATGCCGCCAAGGGACCAGATCAGTCAGTGAATACTATGGCGAATTACGAGAGCTCTGGAATGAACAAAGACTTATTGTGGAAAATAAGTACAACCACTGTGTAAAGGAGAGAACAGTTGAAGGTGAAATTAGAAAAGTGTTTGATTTAGTCTGGGGAATACGAATCAATCAAGTTGAATATTTTAAGCAAGGAAGAACTTCCATCTCTTGGAACAGTATATTGACTTCTACCAAGGGAAGAAGATCGGAAGAATTTAGAGAAAGGTGAACATATACAAGCTGAGAAATCTGTATTTATTGCCAGAGGATAGAGTAATTACCAAAGAGGAAGAGACTCATTTAGAGGTAGAGGAATAGGAAGGAATCAAAATTATGATGATAAGAACAAATTACAATACACACATTGTGGGAAAAGATGACACATACGGGAGTATTGTTGGGAAATTATCGGGAAACCTCCATAATATAAAGTTTATGGCAAAAAACCCACAGAATACAAAGATTATGGCAGTCATACAACAACAGTATCTGAGAAAAAAGCATAAAAGAATCCTATAGATGAAATGGCGGACTTGAAGAAATAGCTTGCAGAGATTGAAACACGCCTACGGGATCAACCTTCGACCTGCTCATCAAAAACAGAATTAAGTCTTCTTACTTCTTACAGTATTAGCGGTAACTACTCTCTTAAAGATTCTACGGTTTTCTCTAATTGGATAATAGATTCATGAACTACGGATCATATGGTAGGAAATAAGTCTAATTTGATGCAATATGAAGTGGCTTCAACTCCTCAATATGTAAAAGTAGCAAATGGTTCTTTGATTCCGATGGAAGAAAAGGGAACAATTCAGAGAGATAATCTCAGGCTTAATTCAGTGATATATATTCCAGAATTTCCAGTAAATCTACTTTTAGTAAGTTCATTGGTTAGAGACATAAATTGTACACTTATTTTCTCTCCATATGGCTGTGTTTTTCAGGATCTGAAGACGGGAAGAATCTTTGGACATGGTGAACTACGCAATGAATTATATATCTTACCTGGAGATCAGATTCTAAGGCAGAAAAGAGCATTGGCAGCTAGTACTACTAAAGAAATAAAAATCTGACATAGTAGATTAGGACATTTGCCTGTATCAAAATTAAGAGAGTTTGTTCCTTTTTCAATTCCTAGTGATGTGGTGTCAAAGAGCAAAACATCATAGAGCTATATTTCTCAGTAGTGAATCAAGATCAATTGTTCCGTTTGAATTGATACATTATGATATTTGGGGACCATGTGTGATACCTTTTGTTGGAAATTTTAAATATTTTATTAATTTTATTGATGATTTTTCAAGACTTACCTTTGTTTATCTAATGAATTCAAAGTCAGAAATCTCTTCAATTTTTCCTCTAGTTTATAATCTTATTAAGACTCAGTTTGGTTATACTGTTAAAACACTCAGATAAGATAATTGTGGAGAATATTATAATACTCAGTTGGAATCGTATATTGAAGCTCACGGCATCATACATCAGACATCTTGTGTTTATACACCACAACAGAATGGAGTAGCAGAACAAAAGAATCGACATATCTTGGAAATCACTAGAACTTTACTTATTGTTCCAAAATATTTCTGGCTAAAGGCGATTCTTATAGCAGTATATATCATGAATAGAATTCCTATTGTAACTCTCGCAGGAAAGTCTCCTTTCAAGGTAATTAAACCTGAAGATAATTCATTTCATCTGATTCCCAGAATATTTGGATGTGTTTGTTATGTGCATGTTCATCAACAATTCAGAGATAAGTTTGATCCAAGGGCAATAAAATGTATTTTCATTGGATATTCTTGTGAAAAGAAAGGATACATCTGTTACGATCCTAATTCTCATAAAAGATATATTTCTATGGATGTAACTTTCTTTAAGACTACTCCGTACTACAAAAGGTCGAATGAGGTATCTGACTCTATCTTTGAAGAAACAGTTGTTCTACCACGAATCAGTGTGAGTGAAGAATCAGAAGAAGAAAATACAAATCGAATCTCAAAAGAAAACAGAATGCAAATATACAGAAAGAAGGAGAGAAAAATATTTATAGATAAACAAAAAGAGGTAATAAATCAAGGTAGAGAAACAGGATCTTCTGATCCAAGGGAAATTGTAGAAGAAACAAGAGATGAGGACTTAGATTATTTAGATATTCCCATAACACTCAGAAAAGGGAAAAGATCATGCCGTAAGTATCCAATTTCTCAATTTCTTTCCTATAATAAATTATCAGAAAGTTACTATAATTTTGTGCTAAAGGCTGAGATGCATCAAATTCCTAAAAATTACTTTAAAACATCTAAAGACAAACTGTGGGTTGAAGCTATGGAGTCTGAAATTCAAGCATTAGAAAAGAATCAAACTTGAAAACTCAGTGACTTACCTGAAGACAGAAAAGCAGTCTCATGCAAGTGGGTGTATACAATTAAATACAAAGCAGATGGTTCATTAGAAAGGTACAAAGCAAGGTTAGTAGCCCGTGGATACAGTCAAGCATATGGGATTGATTATGAGGAGACATTCACACCAGTAGCAAAACTTACATCTATACGAGTTATTATCAATATTGCAGCTCAAAAAAATTGGGTAATGTGGCAACTAGATGTGAAAAATGATTTCCTACAGGGAGAGCTTAAAGAAAAAATTTATATGGAACCACGACCTGGATACCCAAATCCTGGAAGAAAGGTATGCAGATTAGAAAAGGTTATCTATGGATTAAAACAATCACCAAGAGCGTGGTTTGAGAAATTCAGCAGGAGTATTATAAATTTGGGATATCAGAAAAGTGTAAGTGATCATACACTATTCTTCAAAAAAAGGGAAACCATTAACACTACTATTGGTATATGTAGATGGTATTATTGTAATAGGTGATAACATTGAAGAAATTCAAAAGCTAAATAAAGATCTTCATCGGTTATTTGACATTAAAGATCTTAGAAGACTACAGCATTAAGGTAGCCTATTCAGGTAAGGATATCTTTCTGAGGACCTATTGCAAGATGTTAAGATGGAGAATTGTAGACCTACATATACTCCAATGGATGTAAATCACAAGTTGTATATGGAAGATGGAGCTGAAAGAGTTGATATAATTAAATATCAATAATTGGTGAGAAAATTGATATATCTACCATCACACGTCCAAATATAGCTTATGTCGTGAGTATAGTAAGCAAATTTATGCAATCACCATCAAAACATCACATGGATGCTGTGTTTCACATATTACGATATCTGAAGACAACTCCACGATGGGATTATTTACATATCTAATGGCGACACTGACATTGAAATTTATACAGATGTTGATTGGGCAGGTTTAGTAGAGAATAGAAAGTCTATCACAGGATATATAACATTGATTGGAGGTAATATAGTATCATCGAAAAGTAAGAAACAGTCAGTGGTAGCAAGATCAACAACTGAAGCATAATACAGGGCAATAGCATCAGGTATATGTGAAGGAAAATGGTTGCGATCGTTACTGATAGAAATTGACTTATTTGCCGGCAAAACTATACCTATATTCTACGACAGCAAAGCAACAATACAAATAGCCTCAAATCCACTATATCATGAGAGAACAAAACACATCGAGATTAATTGTCACTTTATACGAGACAGTGTACATGAATTCCAGTTAGAACATGTGCGATCATGACATCACTGTGCAGATATGTTGTCTAAGGCAATTACTAGAGATCAACTTCAAAGATTATGCAACAAGTTGGGTGTAACATCCATCTTTCACCCAACTTGAGGGGGAGTGTTGGACATAATTAGTTCATGTAATTAGTTGGTTGTTAGTGTTAGAGAACTAGGACCGAGTGGCCCTGCCCTGGTGGCCCTGGCCCACTGGGCTATTAGGGCCAGGGCCCCAGGGCCACTAGCCGTTGGGGGCCCTGGTCCCCAACGGCTATTTACATAACCGTTGGGGGCTGGCTACAGCCAGCCTCCCTTTATCTCCTCTTCCTCCCTTTATTTTCTCTCTTTTAACTTCCTCTACTCTATAAATACCACTTGTAAGCCTTTTATGGCTAATGAATAAAGATTATTTATTCAAGTTTGTATTGTGTTCGTTCTCTTTTTCATATGCACTTGTTGCTCTCGATTATTGCATTTTCTAAGGCTTCGTGATTATTACTTTGTGGTGTTGTCCACTCATCAATCTTTCACAACTATATTGAAGCATCACCTTTATTACATAGTATAGAACCATTTTTCGATCGTGAGAGTATTTTTTATCGCCTCGGGAAACATGTCGATCGTATTTTGTAAGTTTACCTCTTTAGTTTTTTTCTTCTTGAAATATGGATGATAAAGAGAGTTTCAATTTTCATCTAACACCTTCGAACTATAAAACATGAGCCCAATCTATGGAAAACTATTTGTATTTCAAAAAAGTGGTTCGAAGGCCTCCTTCATATTCTTCTTTTTGTTCAAGTGTGGCATTAATAGAATGTTCTAAATGAATAATGTAAACGAGCATACTAGGGACACTTTGGCCGATTTCACCAATGCTAAAGAAGCATGAGAATATTTAAAAAACTCCCATATTAAAAGCGATGTGGCTCATAGGATGGCATTAAGAGATAAATTGGTCTCACTTAAACAAGGAGATAAAGGGGTAAACGAATTTTTTTGGGAATTTTCTAATGTTTGGAATCAATTGTATGGTTACAAAAAGAAATGTACACAATGTCTTAGTGAGAGACAATATGAAAATAATGACGACTTTGTATATCAATTTCTAAGAAGTCTCCGAGAAGAATTTGAAGGGATAAGATCATCGCTCATTTATAGAAAACCTTTTCTTACAAAAGAAGAAATTCTTACCGATCTTCAAATGGCAGAAACAAGAATGAATAAAGTAAGACTTCAAAGAGACACCGCCTTAGCCGCATCAAAACTCAGAGCAAATATGAAGACTTACCGACCTCCTCATTTCAAAAGTGAAGAAGGAAGAAAAGACATCATTTGTCATCACTGTAGAGAAGCCGGGCATATAAGGCTAAATTGCTCAAAATTGAAAAAGAAGGTGGCCATAGTAGAACATGCTTCATCTTCCATTCTTGCGCTTGAACAAAAATTGAAGCAACTTGAAGCCCAAATGAAAAGCAACGGTTGGTGTGGCTTGCTCCTCTTCAACAAAAGAAACTCAAGATATGATCTCTTGGATTCTTGATTCGGGTGCTTCATTTCATATGACTTGTAATGAACATATCTTAAAATCATGTGTTCAAAAACCCTTATCATGTGTTTATACGATGGATGGTACACAATTAAATGTTGATAATGTTGGTGACTTGCAAAACAAGAATTTCGAAGTTTCCAAAATTAGTGTTATTCCAAAACTAAATTTAAACTTACTTTCCGTATCTCAAATTTCGAATAAAAATTGTGTTATAACCTTTTCATCCACCGGATGTATTGTACAGGACCGTCTCTCGAAGAAGGTGATTGAGCGTGGCCATAGAGAGAGCGGACTTTACATTATGGACTATTTGTATAGTATAAGATATGTTAATGTTTTGACAAATGATACCCTTTTATGGCACAAGAGACTTGGACATCTTAATGCTCAAAAATTGTATCAATGTCCTCTTGAAATGAAATTTAAGGAATCTTTTTCTTGTAAAGATTGTGTTCTTGGTAAAATGGAACATCTCTCATTTCCAAACAAAACACATGTTACAACAAAACCCTTCGAAATAATTCATTCAGATGTATGGGGTCCGCCACCTGTTTTGTCTAAAAGAGGTATTTCCTATTATGTCATTTTTGTAAATGACTTTATTAGGTATACATGGGTATATCTTTTAAAAGCAAAATCCGATGTCTTTCAAAATTTTGTTAGAATCAATTTGATTCCGAAATCAAAATTTTTAGATCCGATTAAGGAGGAGAGTTTATTTCAAAGGATTTTGAAAACCATCTCAATATGTTTGGGATTATACATCAAACTTCTTGCTCTAAGACTCCTCAACAAAATGGTGTTTCCGAACGTAAGTATAGACATATTTTGAAAACCACAATAACTTTGCTTTTGTTAAGTGGTGTTCTTAAAAAAATTTGGGCAGAAGCTATTATGACTGTAGTCTATTTAATTAATTGGACGCCCTCTTCGGTTTTACAAAATATGTCTCCTATAAAAAAAATTAAAGTTTCTCCGAACTATTCTAGATTGCGTGTTTTCGGATGTAAATGCTTTGTTTATACTGACAAAGATGATAAATTATTATCTCGGGCCATAGGATGTGTCTTTCTAGGATATGGAATAACCAAAAAGGGATATAGGCAGTGTTATCCGTATCGCACCGTTACGCACGATACGATACGGTACTGTATCGTATGATACAGCCCGTATCATACGATACGGGCGATACGCCCAAAAAAAAAATTCAAAATTTTTTTTTTCAAAAATTTTTTTTTCAAAATTTTTTTTTGCATGTTTCTGCCCTCTCTTCCCCTCTCTTCACTTCCCTTTAAGGCATCCTCCAATATGCTTATAATTTGGGTTTATAATTTCATTTATTTAATAAAAATAATGTATTAAAAAAAATTTATAACAAAATCATTTTCCTTTCTGTTACAACTTTTAGGTATATTTTTGCTAACAATTTCTAATTTCATAAGATCGTAAACAATTAAAAACATTTAGTTCTCTCGGTTCATTGAGTAGGGATTTCACAACTTCACTATTTTAGGGTTCACGTTACATGACTTCCATTGAGTTGAACATGATCAATGTGTGTGAGGCTTAACTCAGTCTGTGAAGTGAGAAATGAAGCTCATGCATTAGTTAAAAAGCTAGTCTCCAATAAGAGAAAAAGGGGACATCATCAAGTAATAATATCACATCATTGAGGTGTCATAGACTCAATAATCAAAGAAATGGAGCTCTTTGTTTTGCTCACATATGAAAATTAGCAAATATGACAACTACATGTACAAAGATAGTAGTTTGTTAATTTTGATATATTACATGAGTGGATTATGGAAGATAACGAAGAAAATGCACTCCTAAGTCCTAACTGAAGAAGACATTGCATGAATTAATTTGAAGTGCAACAACATCATCAAGGAGAAGATGAAGATTATTTAGTTAATGATCCCGATACAAATTTACAATATGTAAAATATAAATGTATTTTATTTTTTGATTCAAAATATATAATTTTGGATGTAATTGTTCAATATTAAATGTTCAAATTGTGCTAAACTTTGCATTATATGAATTTAAAGCAATTACCAGATTTTTCCAAAATTTTCCAGAATTTTCTTGATTTTTTTCGGATTTTTACTAATTTTATTGATTTTTTAAATAATTTTTATAGTTTTTTAATATTAAAGTACGATACGATACGATACGCCCGTATCGTGGAGCCCAGCGATACGCGATACGATACGCATCAGACAACACTGGATATAGGTGTTATGATTGTAAAAATGATAAGCTTTATGTATCTCGAGATGTTAGATTTTTTGAAAATGAATATGTTTTTAAAAGTATGGATGATGATAGCCCTATTAATGACTCCTCCTACTCCTTCTTGAATGATATTTTAGGTGAAGAGGTAATTCATGAAGAAAATAATCTTGATGAACCTATGATTACCAGACATTCTACTACTCCTTTGATCAACGTTACAATAGGAGATCTACTCCTATTCCTAGAAGGTCAAATCGTGATTCTAGACCTCCTGAAACATTTGTCTCATATGATAGTTTTTCACCAAGACATAGAGCTTTAGTAACAAATATTTCAACTATAAAGGAACCTAGAACCTTTAAAGAAGCTCAATTATCACAAGAATGGACTCATGCAATTCAATGAACGAAGAGTTGGATGCTTTATTTAGAGCCCAAACTTGGGATATAGCCTCTAGACCATCAAACAAAAAGACTATAGGTTGTAGTTGTGTTTATAAAATCAAGACTAATGGTGATGGCTCATTAGATCGTTGTAAAGCCAGATTGGTTGCCAAGGATTATTCTCAAGAATATGGAATTGATTATGAAGAGACCTTTGCTCCTGTAGCTAGAATGACAACTGTTAAAAGAAACTTATAGTTGTATGTATCATCCATCATTGGAATATCTATCAGTTAGATGTTAAAAATGTTTTTTTGAATGGTTGGTTGAAGGAAGAAGTATATATAAAGCCTCCTCTTGGCCTCAATCTTCTTAGAAACCAAGTTTTAAAGCTTAAAAGGGCTTTATATGGTCTCAAACAAGCTCCCAAGGCTTGGTTTGATAGAATGACTGAATTCACGATATTGCATGGCTTTACTATCTGTTATACTGACACAGCCCTGTTTATAAGAAAATCCTCTGCAGGTATTGTTATCCTTTTGCTCTACGTCGATATGATTATTACAGGTAGTGATGACACAGGTATCCAACAAATCAAGCAAGAACTTGGTAATGTGTTTGAAATGAAGGATCTTGGTCAACTTTCCTATTTTCTTGGCATTGAGGTAACCCGTGATGATAGAGGTTTCTTTTTATCACAAACTAAGTTTACTATTGATGTTATTCTTAGATCAGGAATTACAAATGACAAAGTTGTTGAGACATCAGAAGTAATTAACCAGAAGATGCGCCTAGTTGATAGTGAACTTCTGAGTGATCCCACACTTTATAGACAGATGGTTGGAGCACTCACCTGTCTCACCATAACACGGCCTGATATTGCTCATGTTGTTCATACCGATTGGAGCACCCACCTCAGTGCATATGAGTGTTGTTATGAGGATTGTTTGTTATATTCGACAAACCTCAACTAAAGGAGTATTTCTATCTTCTTCCTCATTATTTCAGTTGCTTGCATATACTGATGTTGATTAGGGTGGTGATGTGAATGACAGGCACTCTACTACCGGATACTGCATATTCCTGGGTCACTCACTCATCTCATGGAAATGCAAGAAACAACAAAAGGTGTCTCTTTCGTCCACTGAAGTCGAGTATCGTGCCATGGCCAACACTACTACACAACTAACTTGGTTGCGACGACTACTTCAAGACTTGGGCATACAACTGGAAGCTCCTCCAATAATGTTCTGCGACAACAAAAGTGTTATGTATATAGCCAACAACCATACCTTTCATGAGCGCACAAAACACATAAAGATGGACTGTCACTATGTTCATGAAGAGCATCTATAAGGCAATTTGACATTATAGTTTGTAAAATCAGAATATCAACTTGCAGATGTGTTCACCAAGTCTTTACCTACTCCTCGGTTTCAATCTTTAATTGACAAACTTCAAGTCATGGAGCTGTCAGATTGAGGGGGGTGTTAGAGAATTGGGCCCGAGTGGCCCTGCCCTGGCGGCCTTGGCCCATTAGGCCACTAAACGTTCGGGGCCCTGGTCCCCAACGGCTATTTACAAAACCGTTGGGGGCTGGCTGCAGCCAGCCCCCCTTTATCTCCTCTTCCTCATTTTATCTTCTCTCTCTTTTAACTTCCTCTACTCTATAAATACCACTTGTAATCCATTGTAAATTCAAGTCTTTTGTGGCTAATGAATAAAGATTATTTATTAAAGTTTGTGTTGTGTTCGTTCTCTTTTTCGTATGAACTTATTGCTCTCGGCTATTGCCTTTTCTAAGGCTTCGTGATTATTACTTTGTGGTGTTGTCCACTCATCAATCTTCTGCAATTATATTGAAGCATCACCTTCGTTACAGTTAGTATGAGTCTAGATTAGTATAGTTAAAAATGTCGTATTATGTCTCTTGTAATTCGGATTATGGATCAGATCCATTAGGACCCGTGATTAATGATGTAAAGGTTAGTACTAATTAAGGGCATATTAGTACTTTAAGTTAGATTAGGGTTATATAGTAGTCGGTTGCTATTAGGGTTGTAATAATAAGAAGAAAAGAAAGCAGGTGGCGGCAGGAATGAAGTAGCCGACCAACCTTCCAATGTCTGATTCATTTTGATGTTTAATTCTTCGTTAAATGACAGTTCTTAGTGCCTACTTTTGCGGCTTTTCTGTTCTGTGTTATTTGAGAGAGAGAGAGAGAGAGAGTTTCTTGCCATGTAAATCATGTGAAAGGATAAAAGGATAAAATTTTCAAGCAATATAACAGCCAATTCCTTAGTGGATTATTTTATGTCTTTGTTTGTTTTGTATTGGAGAGAGAGAGAGAGAGAGAGAGAGATCTTGCCATTTAAATCATGTGAAAGGATAAGATGTGCACTTTTCAAGAAATATAACACCAATTCTTTAGTGGAGGGAGAGAAAGACCTTCAACTGAAGAAGTTCTGAACTCCATTGGAATAACTTCAAGGACCTCAATAGCATTGATGAATGAGCGTTTTCCTTTTGTAGGGTGCAGAGTTATGGTTAAGCTCCTTCCACTCACAGCAACAGTTTTGTTCAGAACAATAGCCGTGTTACTCCCTCCGCCAAGACTAACAACGTCAACACTGCCAAAAGCAACATCACCATTTATCAATATGTCAAACACTATTGTCCCTGCACCCTGAATTGTTTGATCAATCTGTGCAAAGTGCAACCAGATTGAGTAGTTTTTGTTAGGTTCCACATCCATGCTAAATAACAAATCAGGTGAGCTCTCCAAGCTGACAATTGCATATCTATATATCTGCTCAGGATAAAAGTTCGGTGCCACAGAAGTCATGTTTATTGTACTTTCTGTGGATATTGCTTGATCATGGTTTGATCCAAAACTTTTAATTGCTTCCCAAAATCGATCACCACCCCAATGGTTTCCATTTAAATCTTGATCAAATGCTGGTTTTCCGGAGCCGTAGGACAATCTTTTTGCTACTCTCAGGATTGACCTACCACCCCATTGTTGCCCCAAAAGGTAAGCATTATTATCAACTTGAAGAATTTCAATAGAAAGAACAGCTGGGTCACCATGACCAGTACTGTGGAAGCAAGTTGACACAGGACTATCTGAGATAGACACCAATACCTCCACAAATGACTGATCATCTACATTACTCCAGCCTGGTTTCATCGAATATACTTGTGTTCCTTGGATGGAAATATCAAAAAGAGGTTCATTCCTCAAATTGGGTTCAGCAACCATGGCAAAGAAAAGCCTCACAGAGTACAGTCCATTAGGCACGTTCTGAATGTTGTAGCAATTCTCAGGACCATCGGACAGAGTAAAATATCGAAGAGTATCCAGTCTGGGGGTGATGAAACTTGATCGGAATGCATTACCAGGTCTCCCACCAGTATAACCAAAATCTCTGTACCAAAGAGTATTTGTAGGGGCTGTCTTGACATCCTTACGAGCTCCACAGCTTATGCGTAGTGCAAATGGATCTGTAAGAATATGCATGCAAAAATATATCAGCAGAAGAGGGAAACAAACTCTTTCTGGGGGAGAGAGAGAAAGAGAGAACAATTCATTTAGTAATGAACTCAATTAGTCCCAAAGTAACAATAGTTCAGAATTGTGAGTTGAAATATGAATAATACCATATGAAAATCATGAACTACATAAAAGGATAATAGGTTTGAAGTGGAATCTAGATCTAGATGATAAGCATAGCACACCAATTATTTTGATCCCCAAAATCTTAATATCATTTCACTATTGCTGAAAATTCTTTTCTCCTATCATCCCAGGCAGCAGATTGGGGGGAGAGAGAGAGAGAGAGAGATTTATGTGCTTGAGTACAATATGCAATAGCAAAATAACAAAACATTGATCACATTTTCTACAAAAAGTAACCATGGATATGCAATTTCCATAACTATAAACCTTGGAATCAACCTATTCAAACACTATCTTGAGAAGGTAACTTGAATTTTATAAGAATTTACAAACCAGCAGGTCTTAATTTTCTCATCAATTCATGCAGTCTGATCCGCATGCCAAAAGTCTGTCGTTCTCTAAAATTTCAGACGCAACTATAAAGTTTTAATTCTTAAAGAGAAATGCACAACATAGAAGTTGCAAAAATCAGGGATTGTACACTAAAGTAACAAGATATTATATATATATACCATGTAAGGGATAACCCTTGCATTGCTGGTTCTAAGCCCGGATAAAGAGGAGGGTTATGTTAGGCTTCCAATAGTCAGCGTAAAACTTTGTCAGATTTTTATACTATGAATTACACAAATTATGAGCATTGCTTTGGGATATCCCCACCTAGCGACGCGTTGCAAAACCCGAATGTAGTGATAAATAAGCAAGGGTACTACATTTTTACTCGAATATAGTGAATCAATTACAGAGAGGGTTCCCACATCATGGATGAGTGTGGGTAAAGAAGTTAGTCTCACTACATTGTTGCTCGAATGTAGTGAATAATTTACAGAGAGGGTCTCTGTATTTTCAATATGAACAGATGCGGGGGTAAGGAAGCTAGTCTTAGATAATAAGATTTGTATTGGTTCTTGGAATATCGGAACATTATCTGATAAGCTAATGGAGGTGGTAGATACTATGATTAGGAGAAAGATTTATATTCTATGTTTACAAGAGACAAAGTGGGTTGGAGAAAAAGCCAGAATATAGGTTTTAAATTATGGTACTCAGGTAAGGAAAAGGTTCAAACGGAGTTTGTATTATCATAAATAAAGATTTAAAGGATAGTGTAGCAGACATACAACGATATGGTGACCGAATCATGATGTTAAGATTAGTGTTAGGAGCAGAGGTTTTGAATATAGTTTGTATTGAAGAATATGAGTTTTAGAGTCAGTTTTAGTAAGGTTGATGTCTTAGGACAGTAAATTTGATGTTTAAATATTATTGTAATTATCCGAAGTCGTAAGAGCATTTTGGTAATTTTATGTACTAAGGGTATTTTGGTCATTTTACATTTTACAGCACCTTATATAAGGGTTGATAGGTTGTATTAGGGTTTAAGTTGCTGAGATTAAGAAAGAAAGAGAAAGAGGGGGGCGGCCTCCATTGGAGGTCTGCCTCCTCCTCCGATCTTCATGCTTTTTCTCTTCATCTTGTGTTCATGTTTTCTATTATTGATTATCTGTTGTGCAAGCACGTTTTCCAACATGGTATCAGAGCTATCGATCGCTGAAAAAAATGGTTGAAGAGATAGCATTGCATTTCTATGAACGTTATAAGCTCATGGTTTTGAAAATAAGCCCAAAGTTTGAGCTGAGGCGTTTTCTGCTGTACCACTGGTGTTGTAGCTCTTTTAAAGCTTAGCAAACCGAATCTTGATGATCTAGGGTATGCTGACTCAGTTTCAGTTAAAGAAATTGGTGATTCAAGGGTCACTGTTGTGAAAAATGAAGAGGGCAGAAATTTGGTGTAGACGGTGGTTTTACGAGGAAGTACTGACAGCATTTTGGATGACCTTGAAAGAGCGGTAGATGATGGCGTTAATACGTACAAGGCAATGTGCAGGGATAGTCGCATAGTTCCAGGGGCAGCAGCCACTAAGATTGAGTTGGCGAGGAGATTGAAGGAATTCTCTTTTAAAGAAACGGGGTTCTTTGCTCTCAAGTTTGTTGATGATGTTGCCTGTACCGTTCTGAGGATTGATCAGATAATAATGGCTAAACAAGCTGGTGGTCTGAAAAAAGAGGCACCATCACGGGTTACGAGAAGTGGTCTGGTAATAGAATTGCATCATGATATAAAGCTATGTTTAGAGGTGGTCCGAACGATGGTTGGGGCTGAAGAGGCTTCTAGGAGAATAACGGTATCCAACCCTATTGACGGTGGTTTTTGGCATTGTTTAGAAACATGATAGAATTGGTGCTTGATGTGTCAATCGTTGATTTTGATGAGTTTGTGATCATTGTTGGGGGATTTTCTATCGAGTGGAAACTGGTGTAGAGACCCACAATCATCTTCCAACCCTATTGACTGGCGCGAATCAAGAAAGTCTCGAACTTCCCGTAGAGGAGGGTGGTTGTGCGAGCTATCTAGAGACCAAGTCAAGCAAGTAAGTGGTCTCTTCCTTGCGTTACTATATAGAGTGGGGTTACTGTGGAAGCTTGCTATCCCTCGGAGGTGTTAGTTGGCTCAGTTTGGCATGACCTTGTCATTGCCTTAATGGGTGAAGCTTGTTAGAAGAAACTTGTCGTTTTTGTGGGACAACAAATGTTGGTGTTCTAGGTAGGTCTTGGCCGCCCATGAGGTTGCTAAGTTAGACAATGTCATTCTTGGAACGTATCCTGCTGTTTTCGTAAGCCTTATGTAGAGGCTCAGATCGAAAGGTGGCAAGAACATATTGTGTTGCCATCGTGGAACAATCACACTTGGAAAGTGGAGTGGGAGTTGTTGGGTACCATTTTGGGTGTTAAGGCAAGTTGCCTAATTTGATTTTGGCAAGTAGCTGCCTTCTTGAGAGTTATTGTACTCGGGTGGTTAGGTATTGCTGCATTTGGTTAAGAGTCAGCATACTTTGGTGATCCATGGAGCGTTTGTTTCGTGTGTGTCGATTAACAACACACTGCTTACAGTTTACAGTAATCATGGTTGTTTGGACGACTCAAAAAGGATGAGTTGTTCAGGCTCCAAACAAAGGATGGGATGAATACGGATCTGGTCAAGGATTTTTGGCAACAAGGGAACGTGTTCAGAAACGTAAGCAAGCACATCAAATGTTTGAGTAAATGCCCAAGAGAGATATTTACCAGGACATAGTGTTTGAAGAAATGTTGAAGAGAGATACAAATTCAAAAAAAGATTGCAGTTATGAGGACTTCAAAAATGGTTTTATTCACAGCCAGTCAGGTTGCAGGAATTTGCAGCTATAAAAGCTGCTTGAGGAAAAAGAAAAAAAATCATGAAAGTTGATAAAAGTTTGTTGCAGTCATAGATGTTGCTTGAGATGATCAGCTAGGAAAACTGAGTTTATGTTGCAGCCAGAGATGCTGCTTGAGATTATCAGCCAGGAAGGCTGAGTTGATGTTGCAGCCAGAGATGCTGCTTGAGATGATCAGTTAGGATGGTTGAGTTGATGTTGCAGCCAAAGATGCTCCTTGAGATGATTAGCCAAGAAGGCTCAGTTGATATTCCAGCTAGAGATGCTGCTAGAGAAGATCAGCAAAGAAGGCTAGGTTGAAGATATTATAGCCAAAGAAGCTACTTGAGATGATTAGCCAGGAAGGCTCAGTTGATATTGCAGCCAGAGATGCTGCTAGAAATTATGAGCCAGGAAGGTTGGGTTGAAAATGTTGTTGGGTTGAAGATGTTGCAGCCAAAGAAGCTGGTGAAGATCAGTTCAGTCATGAAGACAGATGAAGAATGTTGCACATGAAGACATATGAGGAATGTTTTAGACAGATGAAGAAACAACCAGTTCTTTTGCAAGTTTGGAGTTCGTAGTATCTCACTCCCAACTTGAGGGGGTGTTGAAGAATATGAGTTTTAGAGTCAGTTTTAGTAAGGTTGATGTCTTAGGACTGTAAATTTAGGTATTATTGTAATTGTCAGAAGTTGTAAGGACATTTTGGTAATTTTCTGTACTAAGGGTATTTTGGTCATTTTATATTTTACAGCACCTTATATAAGGGCTGGTAGGTTGTATTAGGGTTTAAGTTGTTGAGATTAAGAAAGAAAGAGAAAGAGAGGGGGCGGCCGCCCCCTCCTCTGATCTCCATGCTTTTCCTCTTCGTCTTGTGTTCATGTTTTCTATTATTGATTATCCGTTGCGCAAGGAGGAATGTTTATGATGATTTGTTTATGAGACTTAAATGGACATGTCGGTAAAGAGGCATTAGGATATCAAGGTATTCATGGAAACTTTGGTTTTGGGGATATAAATAAGGAAGGTAGAGAGAACAATATGGTTATACATATTAGAAAAGTGACAAAAGATGTGTGAAATCTATTTGAGGGAGGTGTACCAGCACAAAAAGAAGCTTGGTAGTGGAGTGAAGTAGTACAAAATAAAATCAAGGCAAAGAGGGCATATTATAAATTACATTATGCTAAGAAAACTAGTGAAACTTTAGAGGCTTACAAGAAAGCAAAGAAGGAAGGGAAAAAGGCCGTCAGTGAAGCAAAAGTTAAAATTTGAGAGGATTTATATAAAAAACTCAACTCAAAAGAGAGATACTTTTAGGATAGCTAGGGCTAGAGATAAGAAAACTAAAGATCTTAATTATGTTAGATGCATCAAAGAAGAGGATGAAAAAATTCCAGTGGCAAATGATGATATAAGAAATAGATAAAAAAAAACTATTTTTATAAGCTTTTTAATGAAAATAAAGATGTTAGTATTAGCTTAGGAGAGTTAACCAAATCAGAAAAGTATATAAACCACAATTTCTACCGATGTATTCAAAAGAATGAAGTCAAAGAGGCTCTTATACATATGAAGGGTGGTAAATTGGTAGGACCAGACAATATTCCTATAGAAGTTTGGAAAATACTAAGAGAAATAGGAATCACTTGGCTCACAAGACTATTTAATGAAACATGGAGAAACTAAAAGATACTCGAGGAATGGAGAGTAAGTACACTTATACCCATATATAAGAACAAGGGAGACATTCACAATAGTGTGAAATATAGAGGTATCAAGTTAATGAGCCATATTATAAAATTGTGAGAAAGAATTATCGAGCGTAGGTTAAGACAAGTATCAAGTACAACACAGAACCAATTTGGATTCATGTCAAGCAGATCTACTATTGAAGCGATTCACCTTTTGAAACGTCTTATGAAACATTTTAAAGCAAAAAAGAAAGACCTTCACATGATATTTATTGATCTAGAAAAAGCTTACGATAGGGTACCGAGGGAGGTTCTTTGGAGAACCTTGAAAAAAAAAGAGGTATCCCATTGACATACATTAACCTTATAAGAGACATGTACGATGGTGCAAAAACATGTGTGAGGACTCATGAAGGTGACAGACTTCTTTGAAGTTAATATTGGGTTACATCAAGGATAACTTTAAGTTCATACTTATTTATAATGGTGATTGATGAGTTAACAAACATATTCAAGATGAAGTACCTTGGTGTATGTTATTTGCATTGTGTTAGTAGAGGAGTTTAAGGAAAAAGTTAATAGAAAATTGGAACTATGGAGAGAAACATTAGAAAGCAAAGGCCTCCGACTTAGTAGAACAAAGACAGAATATATAGAATGTAAGTTTGATCATTTGGTTACCTCAGAGGACATAGAAATTAAAATTGGCACACATTGCATCCCCAAAAGGAAAGTTTTAAATGCCTAGAGTCAATTTTTCAGAGTGATGGAAGAATTGATGGAGATGTTATACATAGAATTAATACTGGTTGGTTAAAATGGAGAGGAGCATTAGGTATTCTTTGTGATAAGAAGATACAATTAAAGTTAAAAGGTAAATATTATAGAGCAACAATTAGACCTGCCATGTTTTATGGTTCTGAGTGTTGGGCAGTTAATCATCAACATGTACAAAAGATGTCTATGACAAAAATGAAGATGTTGAGATGGATGAGTGGTCATACAAGAAAAGACCGTATACATAATGCGGTTATTAGAAACAAATTTGGAATGACACCAATAGAGGATAAAATGAGAGAATATCATTTAAGATGGTTTGGACATATAAAAAGAATATCAAAAGAAGAACCTATAAGAAGGTATGAAAAACTAAATTTGAAAAGTATTAAAAGAGCTAGTGGACGACCACAAAAGTGTTGGAAAGAAACAATAAAGAATGATCTAGCTTATTATGAGTTAACTACTAACATGGCACAGGATAGGGATCTGTGGAAACAAAGAATCCATGTAGCCGACCCCGTTTAGTATGGGAAAAGGCTTAATTGTTGTTGTTGTGTATATATATATATATATAGACATGTCCAATTTGGAACGGGACATGCTAGTGTTAAATTGTAATAAGACTGGCCCACTAGGGCCTTGGAAGTCCCTAGCACAGGGACCAAATGAAGTGGCCAATCACTCCCCAACGGCTACTCTACTGGCCATTGGGAAGTCCCAACGGCTAGTAGAGTAGTCATTGGGAGCAGCTGCTCCTATGGACTATTCTCTCTCTTTCTCTCTCTTCTCAATTGTAACTTTATAATAACCTCTATAAATAGAGGGTGTTGGTAAGTCTCAATATACGGGGTGAAATATCAATCTGTGTAGGGTTGTGGTTTGTATTTTGAGTTGTCTAGGTAGGTAGTATTATTAGGGATACAAATTTTCGGCTCACCATGTCAAGTAATACTAACCCGTTGGCTACTTCAATAGTCATACTAGACTCACATGTAGCTTGCATTTGACAACTCATGTCGTAAGTATCATATGCTTAGGTGGAGACATGTGTGCTAGTACGGTAAACTACAACTCATCTGGTAGCCAAGCATACTCTTGTTCAACTTGTAAGTCCCACCAATTTAGAGTTTGGGTTCAATGAAAGTGAAGGGACTAAAGCAAGCACTAAGGAAACGAATACTTATACATGTGAAGAGAGGAAGGTTGTGATGACCAATTCTCAAGTTCACATGAACATTTACTCTTCCTCGAATTAAGATCAGTCCACTCCACAAATACTACAACAAAGTCAGTCCATAAACCCTGAACTTGACATTTCCATTACCATTAGAAAGGTAAGAGAACATATACTCTTTATCCAATTTCTCAATGTATCACTTACAATAGGAAACTATCAACAATTTGTGATGAATCCAGTATTACATCCTATACCTAAGAATATTGAGGAGGCAAACCAATTTCCAAGGTAGAAAGAAGTCATGCAATATGAGTTAGAAACATTGAAAAAGGGATATTTTTAATCTACCCCAAGAAGAAAATTGGTAGGTTGTAAATAGGTACATGTAAATTTAAGGCATGAAACATTATAAGACATGATTGGTAGCTAAAGGATATAAACAATCACCAAAAACTTAGTTTAAAAGATTTAGTGAGGGTATAATCAATAGAGATGTTATACATAGATTAGTTAAAATGGAGAGGTGCATCAGGTATTCTATGTGATAAGAAGACGCCATTAAAGTTAAAAGGTAAATATTATAGAGCAGTAATTAGACCCGTTATGTTATATGGTTCTGAGTATTGAGCAGTTAATCATTAAGACAAAAGATGTATGTGACAAAAATAAAGATGTTAGATTGAAGAACACAAGGAAATAACGTATATGTAATGAGATTATTAGAAACAAATTGAGAGTGATACCAATAGATGACAAAATGTGAAAAAATCACTTAAGATGGTTTGGACACGTATAAAGACGACCAAAAGAAGTTCTGGTAAGAAGGTACGAGAAACTAGATTATGAAAAATGTTAAAAGAAGAAAAGGAAGACCATAAAAGTATTAGAAGGAAACAATAAAGCATGATTTAGCTTATGCTGAGTTAATGGTTAGCATCACACATGATCGAGGTCTATAGATACAAAGAGTCCATGTAGCCGACCCCGTCTAGTACGAGAAAAGGCTTAGTTGTTGTTGTAGAAATACCATAGACTTCCTCAAAGATACAAAATTGATAGAATATAAGAGCGAAATTTCCATAGAGACTAACCAGAAGTTACACCTTTCTAATGAATGAAGACGTGGGAGGTATTAAAGGTTAGTGAAAAAAATTATCTACCTTATAATTATTCATCTTGGTATCTCATATGCAGTGAGAATGGTGAGTAGATTTATGCATCCTCCCTCAAAAGCTCATATAAATATTGCCTATCATATATTACGATATCTGAAGACTACTCCTGACCATGGAATTATATATGGGTCACCAGAATATTGAAGTGTTCTTAGATACATATTAAGAAAGTTCTCTTGATAATAGAAAATCTATTGCTGGGTATATTACTTTCATTGGCAGAAATACGGTGTTATGAAAGAGCAAGAAAGTCTACCTATCATAAGATTTCTAGATTAATAAATATCATATAAAGGTTCTTTTTTGTTCTAAAATGTTTCATAAGACGTCTCAATAGATGAATAATATCTTCAATAGTAGATTTGTTTGGCATGAATCTAAATTGGTTCTCTATTTTACTCGATACTTGTCTTAACCTACGTTCAATAGCTAATTTTCTTTCAAAATTTGAAATGTATCTTTTTTATAAGACCAGTTATCCATATCACACCATACTGTATCGTACGATGCGGTACGTATCGTATCGTAGGTGTAAGTATCATAATTTTGAACTTATCGTGTTGTATCACACGATATGCTCAGGAACCCTTAGGTCGAATGGAAACCCTTGCGGGTTTTCTTGGTTTTTTCAGAGCTTCCCAAGCTTTCCTAGCATGGTTCTAACCCTCCATGGTGTACAAGGCTCAAAAAACGTGCTCTACGGTATCCGTGCAAGCCTCCTAACTCAGATTTTAGTATATTTTTAGTGTTTTCCTTTATTTTTTCTTTTGTATTTATTGTTTTTTATCAACAACAACAACAACAACAACTAAGCATTTTCCCATACTAGACGGGGTCGGCTACATGGATTCTTTGTTTCCACAGATCCCTATCGTGTGCCATGTTAGCAGTTAACTCCCAATAAACTAGATCATTCGTTATTGTTTCTTTCCAACACTTTTGTGGTCGTCCTCTACCTCTTTTAATACTTTCCAAATTTAGTTTTTCTAACCTTCTTACAGGTTCTTCTTTTGATCTTCTTTCTATATGTCCAAACCATCTTAAACGATGTTCTCTCATTTTATCCTCTATTGGTGCCACTCCTAATTTGTTTCTAATAACCTCATTATGTATACGGTCTTTTCTTGTACGGCCACTCATCCATCTCAACATCTTCATTTCTGTCACAGACATCTTTTGTACATGTTGATGATTAACTGCCCAACACTCAGAACCATAAAACATGGCAGGCCTAATTGCTGCTCTATAATATTTACCTTTTAATTTTAATGGTATCTTCTTATCACAAAGAATACCTGATGCTCCTCTCCATTTTAACCAACCAGCATTAATTCTATGTATAACATCTCCATCAATTCTTCCATCACTTTGAAAAATTTGTAATTTGTAACATGCCCTCTTTGCCTTGATTTTATTTTGTACTATTTCACTCCACCACCAAGCTTCTTTTTGTGCCGGTACACCTCCCTTAGATACCCCTAACACATCTTTCGCCACTTTCCTAATATGTATAGCCATATTGTTCCACATATCAGAGGGTGTGCCAACATAATTCCAAACATCTCCTTGAAGGACTTTCTGTTTAAATATACCTTCTTTCTCGCTTTTGAGGTTCCACCATTTAGTTCGAATAGCTCGATGTACTCTTTTCTTCTTTGTCCATTTTTTTATTTGTAAATCCATAACTAAAAGTCGATGTTGGGTGGTTAAGCTTTCTCCTGGAATTACCTTACAATCTTTACAACACGCTCTATCTTTTTTTCTACAAATAAAGTAATCAATTTGTGTGTGTGATAAGCCACTCTTATAAGTAATTAAATGTTCATCTCGTTTTTTGAAGATTGTATTGACTATAAAGAGATCAAATGCCATAGCAAAATTTAAAATCTCCCTACCTTCCTCGTTTATATCCCCATAACCAAAGTTTCCATGAATCCCTTGATATCCTAATGCCTCTTTACCGACATGTCCATTTAAATCTCCTCCTAAACAAATCATCTCCCTTTGTGGAATCTTTTGAAACACCTTATCTAACTCTTCCCAAAAAACTGACTTTATACTATCTTCTAGTCCTACTTGGGGTGCGTAAGCACAAACTATATTCAAAACCTCTGCTCCTAACACTAATTTCAATGTCATGATTCGGTCACCATATCGTTGTATGTCTACTACACTCTCCTTTAAATCTTTATTTATGATAATACCAACTCCGTTTCGGGCCTTTTCTTTACCTGAGTACCATAATTTAAAACCTGTATCCTCTATCTCCTTTGCTTTTTCTCCAACCCATTTTGTCTCTTGTAAACATAGAATATGAATCTTTCTCCGAATCATAGTATCTACCACTTCCATTAGCTTACCCGATAATGTTCCGATATTCCAAGAACCAATACGAATCTTATTATCTAGGACTAGCTTCCTTACCCCCCGCATCCGTCCATAATCAAAATGCGGAGACCCTCTCTGAAAATTTTTCACTACATTCGAGCGGCAATGTAGTGGGACTAACTTCTTTACCCACACCCGTCCATGATGTGGGAACCCTCTCTGCAATTGATTCACTACATTCGGGCGAAAATGTAGTGGCCCTTGCTTACTTCTTACTGCATTCGGGCTCTGCAGCACGTCGCTAGGCGGGAACGCCCCAAAGCAATGCTCATAATTTTTGTAATCCATGTTGTAGAAATCCAACAAAGTTTTACGCTGGCTGTCGGAAGCCTAACACAACCCTCCTCCTTTATCCGGGCTTGGGACCGGCAATGCAAGGGTGATCCCATTGAGATGGATATGACTTTTCTTTTTTTCTTTATCCGGGCTCTCCCAATTATATTTTTCTTTTTTTTAATGACAAAATATGAAGTTATTAAGTGTATGGATATGATTTTTATTGCATTCATGAAGTGGGAGACACTCTATTTAAGTGTTATTTGAAGATTGGAGATTTACGAAGTGCTTTTATTTTCAGGTTTTTTATTAAATTAAAAAGCTCAATTGAGATGGTAGGAAGGGGTGTTAGAGACTCCCATTCTCGATCTGATTATCCAGCATAGCAGTGGGATACACAAGTTGATGGTTCCAGATTGAAGATAAGATGTTTATTTTACTTTTGTGAGAGGGTGGTTAGTAGTGGAATTTCACGATTGAAACACCACCTAGCAGGGACTACGAAAGAAGTTGTTCCTTAGATGAGCAGAGTTAGAAGTTTGTCATAAGGCATTAAATGGCAATGTCTTCAAATGATTGAGAGTATATAAGAGAGAAGACAACAGAAGGATGATTTAGGGCAGTTTGAGGAAGATGATGATGCTATTGGTTTCACTGATAATATTCCTTCAGATGCCAGAAGAGAGATTGGTAATAACAGTTCACGACCACCAAACAGGGGAAAGAGGGTTAATGAAGACTTTGGAAGTTGTAGAAGAAGCTCGTAGATTCATTTTTTCCTCCTACTACTACACCTGGTGCTCAACCTCGAATTCGTGCAGCTATGACTTCAGAACAACTGCATGATCAGGCAGACCTTGCAGTGGGGAGATGGTTTTATGATGCATGCATTCCATTTAATGCAGCAAATAGTTTTCATTTTCAAGCAATGACAGATGGAATTGCTAACATTGGTCCAGGATACAAGATATACTCCTATCAGAAGTTTAGAGAAAAGATATTAGATAAGACCGTTATTGAAGTGCAAGATTATTGTTCGACTTTGAGAGTCATAGAAGGAGACAGGTTGCACTATCATGTCACATGGATGGACAAATAGGCGAGGAAGGACCTTGCTAAACTTTCTTGTCTACTTTCCTAAAGGACTTATGTTTTTGAGATTTCTAGACATGTTAGAGAAGAGGCACACTGTAGAGATCCTACGGCAAGAATTTGATAAGGTGATATGCGAGGTTGAGCTAGAAAATGTAGTCCAATTGATTACAGATAATGTAGCTAACTACGAAGCAATTGTAAAGGAGTTAGCTGATACTTATGGGACCTTTTATTGGACACCATGCGCAACTCATTATTTAGATCTTATGCTTGAAGATATTGGTGAGATAGATAAGATGGCAACAACTGAGTCTTGCCGAGATATCACCAAATTCATGCATTTGTATTCTGTATGATGAGGAGATATACAGAAGGTAAAGAGCTTCTTCGTACTACTACAACTCAATTTGACAGTGTTGCCTGACGCGTATCGTATTGTATCATATCGTATCGCCCGTATTGTTCTTTAATATTAAAATAATACAAAAAATATTTAAAAAATCAAGAAAATTTAGTAAAAAATCAAGAAAAAACTGGTAATTGTTCTAAATTCATATAATGCAAAGTTTAGTACAGATTGAGCATTCAACATTGAATAATTGCACGATTTGCATCCAAATTTACATATTTTAAATAAAAAAAAATGAAATATATTTACATTTTACAAATTATAATCAGGATCATTAGCTAAATAATCTTCATCTTCTTCTTGCTGAAGATCCTCATCATCATCAACAACACCTTCTGCTTGGAAATCAAATTCTTCATCTCCTTAAAACTGTTGTTGCGCTCCTTCCAAATTAATCCATGCAATGTCTTCTTTAGTTAAGAGGGTATTTTCTTGACTGTCTTCTATAATCCAGTCTTCTAATATATCAAAATTATCCAAACTTATTGACTCAAATTGGCTTTCTTGTCTATTTACTTTTTTTAATTGCCTACAACCTATGTTGCATGGGTACGCACTTATGGCCCCCGTATCCGGTACGTACTGGGTACGGGTACGCGTATGGGTACGACTGGTATGTACCCATACAGCAAATAGCATACCGATACGCGTATGCATATATCGATACACGTACCCACCTTTGGGTACGTTACGCACCGGTACCAAGTACGTGAATGGATCGGTTTGATGGGTCAACCCGATTCAAAATCAAAAATATAAATACATTCTTTAAAACCCTAATCCCAAAACGGAGATACGCGAAGAGAGACGAAGTCCTGGATAAGGAAAAGGGGACGAACGGTGGAGAAGACAAAATTTAGGCCATCAATCCAAATCGCCTTTCGCGTGTAAATCTGAAGATAACGTCGAAGAGTCATATAGCGAGACGAAGCCCGGGGTAAGGAGAAGGAGACGATGATGCGCGGTGGAGAAGAAGGGATGAGTTGGTCACCAAGGAGGCCGGTAGAGTCCTCTCGAGTTTAGACCAACATACCAAGGTAGATGACGAGCCCTCCTCTTCAGTCACTCTCTCTTATATCCCAAGCTAACGACTGCTTGACTACTACCCTGGGGGAGTGAAAACTCGCATCAGGTAAAACTCTCTATAGTTCTTTCTATCCAGTGGGTTTGAGTTGCAGTTCTGCGCCAGGCATTTCTAGTACTCTTACTAGCATATCAAAATAGGTCAAATAAGTAGAAATCGTATATAGTTTTTTACTAGCCGTAATAGGAAGATGGTGTCTCCCACCCGACATCTATGGTACAATAAACCGGATTTCGTTCTTCCGTTTGCCTTAATTTGCCCTCTTTGCAGTATCCGATCTTTAGGGTTTAGTCTTTGTTCTTATGTGTTCTGTGGTTATTATTGAGGATATGATTTTTGTTTCGGAATCTTATGTTGTATTTGAGGTAGGGTTTGTGGTGAATGAGGTGGACGTGGTTTTTTCTAGTCTCGTTTTGTTCTGTTTGAATTTTTTTGTTGTTGATCTTGTTCGGGAGTCGATTTCTAATGAAGCGTTCTTTTTATGGTTTTTGTATGTAGTCGAGTGTTTGTTTTGGGGAGAATTTTCTAAATTCTTGTCTATTGGTTGTTGATTGCTTTAGCTATGTGTTTTGACCAGCTCATTCACTCTCTCTCTAGAAGGAATTTGGCTAGGTGAATGAAATGTGGTGTCCATACATTTCTGCATTATGAGAATTTGGCGAAGTTGCTTACGTTGAGTTGTTATTAGATGGTGCGACATCGTTTACGCAGAATTCTAGGAATGTTTGTCTCTGATTTCAATGGTTGTTGTCCTGAGAAATCGGTGGTCTTACCATTCATTCTGTGGTTATGCACCAGATGCTTAGAGTTGCCTGTGTGCCAGTCTAATTCTTGTTATTAGTTTTTGGATGAGGAAGGCCTAGAAAGTGTGGAAGGAAGACGTGAAAAAGGATCTTGCTTCTCTGGAGTTAAATGTGGCTATGATCCGAGACTGATGACCACTCTTGATTCTGATTGCTTCTTCAGGGACTCTTATTCTCTTATGGTAAGCGCTACAATGATGGGGATCGCCTTTTATGCTGGTTTAAGATCTTTTCTTGCAAATTCAATTGACGACTTATGGTATGTGTTTGTTGTTTAATTATTCTTACTTTGAAGAAGAATATAAATGACATTCTCATAGTTAGAATAAAATTATTCTCAAACACTAGAATGCTCTTTAAAATATAGAATACTCTATATAATTATGTATATATATATATGTAAATTTTTTATATATTTTTTAATAGTGGCGTACCCGTACCTTAGTTTTTTATAAAACTGAGTACCCTGTACCCACACCCGTATTGGGTACCGGTACCATACCCGTATCCATGCAATATAGCCTACAACAAACAAAGATAAACAATTAGTAAATAATATTAACAATTGAAGTTAAACAATTTATTAAATTGAACATTTAAGTAATACAACATTACCTTTTACGAAGATGCATGTTACAATGAATAAAAACTAAATCCTTTAGTCTCTTATATTACAATCTGTTACGCTTTTTTGTATGGATGTATTCAAAGACACTCCAATTCCTTTCACAACCCATTGCACTACAGGTTTGCTCAGAACTCTCACTGCAAAATCCCTAAGGTTTGGACAATCAGTTTCAAACCTATTCTACCAAACATCTGTAGAAAAAGACAAACATTAGAGACATAATCCTCAGTAATATAAGATATATTGATTTAAGAAACTTAAATACGAAGATAAACAATTTACCTAGACGCATCGTAGTGCGGTTGCGAATTGCTACAAGTAAACCCAACAAGTGAAGAGCACTATCATAAATCTCCATCTCTCGATGTATAGCATCTGCTATGCTCTCATCAGGGACTAATCTATCAATACAATCAATGATGCATTGATTAACCTCACATCCCTTTTAAAGTTTGTTGAGTACCTAAATGATGGGTTTAGATAATATGTTGCTGCATGAATACACTCATACAATTATTTATTCCATTTATTATCAATAATTTTCCACACGGGCACATAATCTCTCTTTTTCCATTAAAATTATTTATCATGGCTTCTTTTGCCCTATCCATGGCTTCATAAAGATAGCCCATAGATGGTTTTTTCTCGCTGTCAGCCAATCTCAAAACCTTTACTAATGGACATGTAATCCTCAACAGTCTAACACATGCATTCCAAATGTACTCCTGAAGATTGTCTCGGAAATTTCATTCAACTTTATGTTTATTCTGTTTTGAGACAACTCTGCAAATTATTGTCACTCATCTGAGTGAGAACATTCTCTTCAATGCTTGCTTCTGTCTCATAATACTATGTACAGATAATAAGTTTGTTGCAAACCGAGTTGCAACTGTTCGAAGAAGCTCTACACCTTCTGGATATCTCCTCATCATACACAAAACAAATGCGTGGTTGTAAATGAATTTTGTGATATCTTAGCAACACTCAGTTGCTGCCTTTATTTCATCCATCTCACCAATGTCCTCAAGGATGAGATCTAAATAATGGGTTGTACATGATGTCAAGTAGAAAGTCCCATAAATATCAGCTAACTCCTTCCCAACTGCTTTGTAGTTAGATGCATTATCTGTAATCAATTGAACTACTTTCTCTAGCCCAACCTCTTATATAACTTTATCAAATTCTTTTCGTAAGATATTCGCAGTGTGCCTCTCCTCTGACATATCTAAAGACCTCAAAATCATAAGTCCTTTAGGACAGTAGAGAAGAAAGTTTAGCAAGGTCCTTCCTCGCCTATCTGTCCATCCATCTGCCATGATAGTGCAACCTGTCTCCTTCCATGACTCTCTCAATGTCGAACAATATTCTTGCACTTCAATGACGGTCTTATATAAGATCTTTCCTCTCAACTTCTGATAGGAGGGCATCTTGTATCTTGGACCGACTTGAAAATGAAAACTATTTGCTGCATTAAATGGAATACATGCATCATAAAACCATCTGCCCACTCACTGCAAGGTCTGCCTGATCATGCAACTATTCTGAAGCCATAGTTACACGAATTCCAAGTTGAGCACCAGGTATAGTAGGAGGAGGAAAAAATGAATGTATGCTAGAAGAAGCTCTTCCTCTACTCCTTCCTAAACTTCATCTTCTACCACCTCTAAAGTTTTCAGCAACCCTCTTTAGCATCATCATCTTCTTCAAACATCTCCAAATCATCCTTTTGTTGTCTCCTTTCTTGTATCTACAGACATTGCCATTTAATACCTTCTAACAAACTTCTAACTCTACCAGTACAAGGAGCAACTTCTTTCTTAGTCCCTGCTAGGTGATGTTTCAACCTTGAAATTCTACCACTAACCACCCTCTCACAAAATAAACATCTTATCTTTAATTTAGAACCCTCAAATGGTGTACCCCACTGCCATGCCGGATCATCAGAACGAGAATGAGAGTCTCTAACACCCCTTCTTGCCATCTCAATTGAGTACTTTAATTCAATAAAAAACCTTAAAATAAAAGCACTTCGTAAATCCCCAATCGTCAAATAATACCTAAATAGAGTATCTCTCACTTCATAATGCAATAAAAAACATATCCACACACTTAATAACTTCATATTTTGTCATTTAAAAAAGAAAAATACAAATAAACAAAAAAAAATAAATACAAAGAAAAAATTAAGAAAAACACTAAAAATATACCTAAAGATGAGATAGGAGGCTTACACGGACACCATAGAGCACGTTTTTGAAGCCTTGAACATGAAGAAGGCGAAAAACGGTTCTTGGAGAGCTTAGGGAGGTTTGAAGAGAGAGAGAAAACCCACAAAATATATGGGTTTCAGTTCGGCCAGGGCGTATCGTACGATACGGACGATACGCACCGTATCATGCAATACGGTGCGATAACTTGTTAATTACGATACAGTATAATACGTATCGATACGGTACGATACGAATAACACTGCGATTTGCAACTAACTTCTTATCTGTACAAAGTATTGTGAGACAGAAGCAAGCATTGAAGAGAATGTTCTCCTCATATGAGTGGCAACAATTTATAGAGTTGCCTCAGAATATAAGAAACAGAAAGTTGAATGAGATTTTCGAGACAATCTTCAAGAGTACATTTTAAAATGCATGTGTTAGACTGTTGAGGATTATATGTCCATTAGTAAAGGTTTTGAGATTGGCTGATAGCGGGCTACCTTTATGAAGCCATGGATAGGGCAAAAGAAGCAATTAGAAATAATTTTAATAGAAAAAAGAGAGATTATGTGCTCGTGTGAAAAATTATTGATAATAGATAGAATAAACAATTGCATTACCGTATTCATGCAGCAATATATTATCTAAACCCATCATTCAGGTACTCAGCAAGCTTCAAAAGGGACGATGAGGTTAATCGAGGCATCATTGACTGTATAGACAGATTAGTCCCTAATGAGAGTAGGGTAGATGCTATACATCGAGAGATGGAGATATATGATAATGCTCTTCACTTGATGGGTTTACCTGTAGCAATTCGCAACCGCACTACTATGCGTTCAGATAAATTGTTTATCTTCGTATTTAATTTTCTTAAATCAAAACATCTTATATTATTGTGAATTATGTCTCTAATGTTTGTCTATTTCTACAGATGTTTGGTGGAATAGGTTTGGAAGTGATTGCTCAAACCTTAGGGATTTTGCAGTTAAAGTTTTGAGTCAAACTTGTAGTGCAACTGGTTGTGAAAGGAATTGGAGTGTCTTTGAACACATCCATACAAAAAAGTGCAACAGGTTAGAACATAAGCGACTCAATGACTTAGTTTTTATTCGTTGTAACATGCGGCTTCGCGAAAGGTAATGTTGTATTAGTTAGTACTTAAAGCCAGTGTTATCCGTATCACACTGTATCGTACGATATGGTACGATATGTATCGTGGTGGGCCACCACGATACGATACACTATAGTGTATCGCCATTTCCAAGTTATCGCACCATATCGTGTGATACGGTGCGTATCGCACGATACGCCCAACCAAACGAAAACCCGCATTTTTGGGGTTTCCTCTCTTTCTTCAGAGCTCCCCAAGCTCCCTTAGCGTGGTTCTTCGCCTCCTTGGTGTTCAAGACTCCAAAAATGCGCTCTATGGTGTCCGTGCAAGCCTCCTATCTCGTATTTAGGTATATTTTTAGTGTTTTTCTTCATTTTTTCCCTTGTATTTGTTATTTTCTTTGTTATATTTGTATTTTTCTTTTTTTGAATGACAAAATATGAAGTTATTAAGTGTGTGGATATGATTTTTATTGCATTCATAAAGTGGGAGACACTCTATTTGAGTATTATTTGACGATTAGGGATTTACGAAGTGCTTTTATTTTCAGGTTTTTTATTGAATTAAAGTACTCAATTGAGATGGCAGGAAGGGGTGTTAAAGACTCTCATTCTCGTTTTGATGATCCGAACATAAGAGACTGAATGATTTAGTTTTTATTCGTTGTAATATGTGCCTTCATGAAAGGTAATGTTGTATTACTTAAATGTTTAATTCAATAAATTGTTTGACTTCAATTGTTAATATTATTTACTAATTGCTTATATTTCTTTGTTGTAGGCAAATAAAAAAAGTAAATAGACAAGAAAGCCAATTTGATCCAATAAGTTTGGATAATTTTGATATATTAGAAGACTGGATTATAGAAGACAATGAATAAAATGACCTCATAACTAAAGAAGACATTACATGGATTAATTTGGAAGGAGCACAACAACAGTATCAAGGAGATGAAGAATTTGATTTCCAAGCAGAAGGTGTTGCTGCTGATGATGATGATCTTCAGCAAGGAAAAGATAAAGATTATTTAGTTGATGATCCTGATTATAATTTGTAAAATATAAATGTATTTCATTTTTTTGATTCAAAATATGTAAATTTGGATGCAATTGTTCAATTTTGAATGCTCAATCTGTACTAAACTTTGCATTATATGAATTTAAAGCAATTACCAATTTTTTCTAGTTTTTTCCTAATTTTCTTGATTCTTTTGTAGTTTTACTAATTTTTCTTGATTTTTTAAATAATTTTTATAGTATTTTAATATTAAAGTACGATATGGGCGATACGATACGATACGCCCATATCGTGGAGCCCAGCAATACGCGATACGATACGCGTCAGACAACACTGCTTAAAGGTTCAATTCAATATATTGTTTGACTTCAATTGTTAATATTATCTACTAATTGCTTATCTTTCTTTCTTGTAGGCAATTGAAAAAAGTAAATAGAGAAGAAAGCCAATTTGATCCAATAAGTTTGGATAATTTTGATATATTAGAAGACGGGATTACAGAAGATAGTGAAGAAAATGTCCTCCTAACTGAAGAAGACATTGCATGGATTAATTTGGAAGAAGCGCAACAACAATATCAAGGAGATGAAGAATTTAATTTTCAAGGATAAGGTGGTGATGATGATGATGAGGATCTTCAGCATGGAGAAGATGAAGATTATTTAGTTGATGATCCTGATTACAATTTATAAAATGTAAATGTATTTTATTTTTTTCTTCAAAATATGTAAATTTAGATGCAATTGTTCAATGTTAAATGCTCAATATGTACTAAACTTTGCATTATACGAATTCAAAGCAATTACCAGAATTTTCCTAGTTTTTCCTAATTTTTTCTTATTTTTTCGGATTTTTACTAATTTTTTCTAATTTTTTTAATATTTTTTATTTTTTAATATTAAAGTACGATACGAAATGATATGATACGCTACGATACGATACGTCGTATCGTGGAACCTAGCGATACGGGATACGATACATGTTAGACAACACTGGATAAGACAGTGAGACATAATGATTATTATTAACTGATTTACATAAGTACAACATTTTTACTGTTCTTTTATTTAATGATTGATTATTTTTAAATTTTGAGAAAAAAAAAGAAGAACCTTTACATAATATTTATTGATCTAGAAAAAGCTGTGATAGGGTGCCAAGAGATCTTCTTTGGAGAACCTTGGAAAAGAGAGGTATGATATCCCATTAACATACATAAATCTTATAAGAGACATGTATGATGGTGCAAAAGCATCTGTGAGGACTCATGAAGGAATAATAGGTTGCTTTGAAGTTAATATTGGGTTATATCAGGGATCAACTTTAAGTCCATATTTATTTATATTGGTTATTGATGAATTAATAAAATATATTCAAGATGAAGTACCTTGGTGTATGTTATTTGGATATGACATTGTGTTAGTGGATGAGTGTAAGGAAAAAGTTAATTGGAAATTGGAACTATGGAGTGAAACATTAGAAAGTAAAGGCTTTCGACTTAGTAGAACCAAAACAAAAACAAAATATATGAGATGTAAGTTTGATCATTTGGGTACTTTAGAAGACACAGAAATTAAGATTGACACATTGCATCCCTCTTAAGGAAAGTTTTAAATACCTATGGTCAATTTTTCAAACAACAACAACAACAACAACAACTAAGCCTTTTCCCATACTAGACGGGGTCGGCTACATGAATTCTTTGTTTCCACAGATCCCTATCGTGTGCCATGTTAGCAGTTAACTCACAATAAGCTAGATCATTCTTTATTGTTTCTTTCCAATACTTTGTGGCCGTCCTCTAGCTCTTTTAATACTTTAACTGCCCAACACTCCGAACCATAAAACATGGCAGGCCTAATTGCTGCTCTATAATATTTACCTTTTAACTTTAATGGTATCTTCTTATCACAAAGAATACCTGATGCTCCTCTCCATTTTAACCAACCAGCATTAATTCTATGCATAACATCTCCATCAATTCTTCCATTACTTTGAAAAATTGACCCTAGGTATTTAAAACTTTCCTTATGAGGAATGCAATATGTGCCTATTTTAATTTCTATGTCCTCTAAAGTAACCAAATGATCAAACTTACATTCCATATATTCTGTTTTTGTTCTACTAAGTCGGAGGCCTTTGCTTTCTAATGTTTCTCTCCATAGTTCCAATTTTCTATTAACTTTTTCCTTAGACTCCTCCACTAATACAATGTCATCCGCAAATAACATTCACCAAGGTACTTCATCTTGAATATGTTTTGTTAACTCATCCATCACCATTATAAATAAGTATGGGCTTAAAGTTGATCCTTGATGTAACCCAATATTAACTTCAAAGAAGTCTGTCGTTCCTTCATGGGTCCTCACACATGTTTTTGCACCATCATACATGTCTCTTATAAGGTTAATGTATATCAATGGGATACCTCTTTTTCCAAAGTTCTCCAAAGAACCTCCCTCAGTACTCTATCATAAGTTTTTTCTAGATCAATAAATATCATGTGAAGGTTTTTCTTTTTTGCTCTAAAATGTTTCATAAGACGTCTCAAAAGGTGAATCGCTTCAATAGATTTGCCTGTCATGAATCCAAATTGGTTCTCTGTTGTACTTGATACTTGTCTTAACCTACGTTCAATAATTCTTTCCCACAATTTCATAGTATGGCTCTATGTCACATGGGTACGGGTACGGGTGCGGGTACGGGATACGGCAAATTTCAAAAATTTTGGGTGCGGCAACACGACTAGGGTATATAATATTATATATTATATATAATATTCAAGCTACATAAATCAATCATAATACAACTAGTATTTGCTGATTTTGGGTGCACGTACGTATCAATTAGCAAGTTCCCTCATAATGATCTAAAACTTACAATGATTTTACGAGCTGCAAAATATCCAAGTTATGGATTCAAAGAGTTTCGAGATCTTTTGTAAGATATACCATATACTAGTATTTGTGCTAGGATCCACTATTGATGTCATACTCTTCTGTTCTATTGATTTGGCAATGTTCTTGGTCTTTAAATGTGTTTGGTGACAGAGATTATTCTGTGCAAAGGCATACAATATGGAGTCCAATTGTTCGCACCCAAAATCATTCAAGCAGCTTTATATTGTATAAAGCTACAATAGTAAGTACACAACTTTATATTAAAGCAAAACATATAAATGGTAAACAACTACTAATTTCATCATAATACACAAATCAATCTTCATTATCCGAACCCATTTATCTGTGAATTACAAAAAAAAAAAAAATTTGGACATGCCGCACCGACACAATGTCGGTGTCACACTAGTGTCGGGGTCGACACTCCACCCCTTAGAAGTGTCTGTGTGACTTAGGTATGGCTCATTAACTTGATACCTCGATAATTCGCACAATTTTGAATGTCTCCTTTGTTCTTTATATATGGGTATAAGTGTACTTGCTCTCCATTCCTCGGGCATCTTTTGATTTTTTTCATATTTCATTAAATAGTCTTGTGAGCCAAGTGATTCCTATTTCTCCTAGTATTTTCCAAACTTCTATAGGAATATTATATGGTCCTACCGATTTACCACCCTTCATATGTTTAAGAGCCTCTTTGACTTCTTTCTTTTGAATATGTCGGTAGAAATTGTGGTTTATATACTTTTCTGATTTGGCTAACTCTCCTAAGCTAATACTAACATCTTTATTTTCATTAAAAAGCTTATAAAAATAGTTTTCCATCTATTTCTTATATCATCATTTGCCACTAAATTTTTTCATCCTCGTCCTTGATGCATCTAACATAATTAAGATCGTTAGTTTCCTTATCTCTAGCCCTAGCTATCCTAAAAATATCTCTTTTACCCTCTTTTGAGTTGAGTTTTTTTTATATAAATCCTCTCAAATTTTAGATTTTGCTTCACTCAAGGCCTTTTTCGCTTCCTTCTTTGCTTTCTTATAAGCCTCTAAAATTTCACTAATTTGTAATTTTTTATATATAATCTACTTGATTTCAATTGCGTTGTAAATTGCTGCAGCAAATAAATGTGGATATATTTTTTTTGTTTTGTTTTTTCCGTCGAAGACAGATAGTATTGCAGCCTGGAGGAATATCTGTGATATTAACGGTTGTATTAAGCTTGAGATGGTTGTTTGTCATGTATTATTTGGGTTAAATTTCAGTTTGTCTCATTTAGACTTTTTCTATCAGATTGCCATGCTCCATGCACCTTTGCACACCAATATGTATGGATTCATGCGTATATTGCCAAAGGGTCCTCTGCCTTGTATTGAAACTTCTTCAATCCATAGCAACTGCGATTTCTAGCAAAGTGGCAACCTATTATGCACGGGTACGGCGGTTAGGGCTGCATACCCGTATTCTACGGGTACACGTACCTGTATCCGTTAGAGTTGGATCGACCTGATCCAAAATTTGATGTAAAACCCCTAATTTCTAAACCTATTTAGTATTCGGTTGTGTGGCTGGATGTTGTGCTCTCTTTCTGGTACTCTTCCATGGTCAATTTTTCAAAGTGATGGAAAAATTGATGGAGATGTTACGCATAGAATTAATGTTGGTCGGTTAAAATGGATAGAGTCACTAGGTATTCTATGTGATAAAAAGATACAATTAAAGTTGAAAGGTAAATATTATAGAGCAACAATTAGACCTGCTATGTTTTATGGTTCTGAGTGTTGGGCAGGTAATCATCACCATATACAAAAGATGTTCATAGTAGAAATAAGGATGTTGAGATGGATGAGTGGTCTCACAAGGAAAGACCGTATACAGAATGAGGTTATTAGAAACAAATTGAGAGTAACATCAATAGAGGATAAAATGAGGAAAAACCATTTAAGATGGTTTGAACATGTAGAAAGAAGATGAAAGGATCCTTCCGTAAGAAGATATGAAAAACTAGATTGTGAAAATGTTAAAAGAGGAAGAGGACGACTACAAAAGTGTTGAAAAAATTAATAAATAATGATCTAGCTTATATTGAGTTAGCTGCTAGCATGACACATGATAGGGCTATGTAGAAACAAAGAATCCATGTAGCCGACCCCATCTAGTATGGAAAAAGGCTTAGTTGTTGTTGTTGAATCTTTTATAAAATTTGAAAAGTACATGAATATTGTCATTCAACTCACTCGATGATAGTGTGACTGAATAGTATTCCGTCAGACATGCTTAAGTCCAGTAAGTTCAAAATTTTATTTTGTTTCCTTAATTTATTATTTATACAATAGCTTAACTGAAACTGAATCGTGACCAGCAGTTTCGGAACTGTAACCAAAACCATACTTGAACAGGAACAGTCATGGTTTAAGGTTTTGGGCAACCCAAAACCGGACATGTCTATGTCTATATAGGCATATTACACAATCGATTTTTCTGTATGTGGCCAAACATCCAATCTTTTTGTTTTGACACCACAACTTATGTCAATGGTTGATTGCAAGCTGCAGCGCAGAACACCATAAAGCATTGCTAGTCTTACCGCAACTTAATAATAAACTTCATTGATATCCTCTTCTCACATTTAATACTTGATGCACCTCTTGATTCTAGTCAGCCTTCACGGTGATGTCCCATCACTCTCTCCAAAAGCTCAAGTCTTTTATCAACTGCTTCCTTCATCTCATATACAAGCACAATGTCATTTGCAAACGACCAGTACTACAGCACTTAATCCTGAATCTATTTGGTCAATTCATCTATAACCAAAGTAAAGATACATGGGGTTTTGTATCAACACTTGGTGTACCCTACATAATAGCAATGGGATAGGTCATCCCTTCATAAGTATAAACACAAATTGTTGCTTCACCACCCATGGAACTTAATGCTGTAAATGTACATAAGAGGCACTCATTTCTTCTCCAAGGTTCTCAGGAAATATCTCTTGATATCATGTCATACACCTTCTTTAATCAATGAATACCATTTGAAGGTTTTTTTTCTTGAACTTAAAGAATTATATTAGATGTCTTGATAAATGAATATCTTCAATAATAAATCTGTTCAACATAGATTCAAAATGATTTTCTGTTCTACTTGATAGTCATCTTAACATCATTTCTATAACTCTTTCTAATATTATTAGAATTGACTGCCAATATAAAACTTTGTGGAACTAGTTAGCTTGAGGGTTTGATATTTCTAGCAATGGTCACCAAATCCCATCATAACTCCAAAGTTATTGGGTGACAACAATACTAATATAGTGGACCTCTTGGGAGGTCCTTAGCACTGCATTCTCTAGCTGACCCCGCATAGTATGGAAAAAGGCTTGGTTAAGGTGGGGTTATCAGCGAAGAACCAGCATTAACAGTTCAAAGGTTGTGCCAGAATATAGCTATGAATTGCACAACCATATGTTGATATTCTTGGTTAAGAGCACATGAACCAAATATTTGTTTCGAAGTAGATGATCAATGTTTGTTATCTAAGGAGAAGTTTGCTGATTCAGAACTACTCCATAATTATTTCTCCCAGATATTGTTTAAGATAAGAGATGTATGAGGTGCATATCTGGGCCATGTTGGACACTGTCTTCCTATATTTTATTTTACATACCTTAGCAAAACCAAAAAGAAAATGCATATATAAGTTAAAAGCATCTTCCTCAACAATCCCTGGGAGAATTAACTACTACAACAACAACAACAACTAAGCCTTTTCCCCTATTAGATGGAGTCGACTACATGGATTCTTTGTTTCCACAGAGCCCTATCATGTGTCATGATAGCAGTTAACTCAACCCCTGGGAGAATTAACTAATTAAAAGAAAACCAAAAAGTTCCTAGTGTCACTTTCCTAAGCCCTGATGTATCAATACTTGTCCAAAGAGTATATATGGATTAAACATAGATCGATTAAAAACACAGTCAATCAGCTTCTTGATTTGCTTGACTCAGACAAACTGAACCTGTTGGGTTAACCCAGTGAAGTGACGCAGAAATCAGCAAAACTAGGTCCAACACGGGCCATCGGTAACTCAGCCAAGTCATACCAGGTTTTGCTGGTGTATTACAATTTACAAGTGAATTTTATACTTAGTTATTTAGATTATGAACACCTAGGAAGTTATTAAATAATGTTATTAGTGATTAAAGGCTGTTTTCATTGTCTCATTTCTTCACTCAGTGATATTGTAAATATGGATGTATAGCAAGCGATTTAGAGGTACATGCAAGTGTAGCTGTCAGATTTGTTGCAACAAAAAACTCAATTGAAGCATCAAGATTTTTATGAAAGGAAGCTTTGACTAGGTAGTGAAGAAGAAGGCTGTTTCAAGGGAGTCCAGAACATGCTAATAGTTGCACTTGGACCGTTCCAGCCAATCCTGTTTGCGACATCGAGTACAGTCCATATTCCATTTCCCAACGAAGTACCAAAGACCAATTTTCCAAGGTCAATCAAATCACTAAGAAGTTGAGCATTTGAGAGAAAACACAATGTAAAAGACTTTGGTCAGAACAAATATGACATCACCCACCATGCCTAGTAGCTCTTGCACCAAGGATGACAGCATTATCTCATTACAAAGATAGGCGGGAAAACCCACTAGTCATTGTTGGGCTACAAATCCTACAGAAAACAACATTTCCTATCGCCAAGAAAGTACATGAGCTCCAAATCAGTAGGGTACGCTTGGGTCCTGGTTTCCTGGATTGCAAACACGGGTACCAAAATAAGAAATTGTTTGGTAGTCGTCTTGTTTTTCTAACACCCGTCCCTCATCATCCTTACGCCAATTGCTGATGCACCCAAATCCCGATTTGGCAACTACCTCAACACAAAGGTGCTGAAATTTTGCATCGGGAAACATTTTGTATTGTGAAAACCATCCCCAATGCACTGTTTCTCTGTATTCTGCTCTCAAACAACATAAATTTCTCTGGAACACAGTAATCTATAGCCGGAAACACAGTTCCCATTTCCTAATAAGAGCTAAATGACTGAAAATTTCAGCATTCAACACAAACAAAAATATAAGACTCTAATCAGGCCAATGTTGAAACACCGATAACAGGAAATCAATCAAACAATCAGTTTGCACCAAAAAGGAGATACCATTTTCCTCACAAAGACAAATGGTGGTACCCAACAATCAAAGCTTATGCTACGACTCATGGAAACAAGAATTCAGCAGGAGAATCCCCCCACGTAAAATATCCAAACCAATCAAAACAGCAAAGAGAAAAAGGCAATTAACAGGCATCAGCAGCGATGGAAAAGCTTACCAGCAGCATCCGAGACAGCCAAACAAAGAGGAAGAAGAAAAAGGAATGCTCTGAGGATGGATACTCTTAAATTCGGCAATTTCGTTCTCATGGTTCTCTAGTTTTTTCTGATTAAATGCAGCTGACACTAATCGGAAGGAACTGCTGAATTGAGGAGCCCTTGGTTTTGCCGTTACTTCTCTCCTTTTGCAATTTGTACAGGCTTTGGATCGCCGAAAAGAAAGAAGAGGACCATGAAAAAGGTTCTGGTTTTACCTTAGCTGGAATATTTACCGTGAGGCTAACAAGGTTGATTGTCTATTAGATTCTTTTTTAGATTCGTCCCTTTACTTAGCGAATTTTAAGGGGCTCGCTAATCTGCGCAGTCTTTTTTCCCATTCACACGCACCCTTTTCCATTAAATACTAAAATTACCCTATATATAAATATTGTTTACTCTCACCGCCCATCTCAAACATTTTTCTCTCCTCTTTCACCCAATCCCTCCTTTTCCACCCAATTCCCACCACTCTCTTCCCTTATCTAATCTCCGCTTTCCCACTCAATCTCTCCTCTTCCACTCAATTTCAACAAAAAGTATATTTAGTCAAATTTTTTCTTCGACGATTTCCTCTTTTAACATTTTCACAATTTAGTTTTTCATATCTTTTTACCATAGCATCATTGGGTCATCTATTTATATGTTCAAACTATCTTAAACGATTTTTCCTCATTTTATCCTCTACTGGAACTACTCCCAATTTGTTTCTAATAACCTAATTATGTATATGGTTTTCCTTTGTGTGATTGTTCATCCATCTCAACATCTTCATTTTTGTTGTAGACATCTTTTGCATATTTATGATAAGATGTTCTATAATATTTACCTTTCAATTTCAATGATATCTTCTTATCACATAGAATACATTATGACTCTCTCCATTTTTACTAACTGACATTAATTCTATGCATTACATCTCTATCAATTTTGACCCTCTCCATTTTGTACTATCGTAAATATCTCTTATAAGATTTATGTATATAAATGGAATACTTCTCTTTTCTAAGGTTTTTCAAATAACATCTCTTGATACGTTATCGTAAGCTTTTTCTAGATTAATAAATATCATGTGAAAGTTCTTCTTTTTTGTTCTAAAATATTTCATAAGATGTTTTAATAGGTGAATCATGATCTGTTGGGTATGAATTCAAGTTGGTTCTTTGGATGTGATACTTGTCTTAACCTATGTTCGATAATTATTTCTTATAATTTCATAGTATAGCTCATTAACTTGATACCTCGATAATTCATGCAATTTTGAATATCTCTGTTATTCTTATATATACGTATAAGTGTATTTGCTCTTCATTCCTCGAGCATCTTTTGGGTTCTTCATATTTTATTAAATAGTCTTTTGAGCTAAGTAAGCCACATCTCTCCTAAGATTTTTCAATACTTCTATAGGAATATTGTCTGATCCTATAGATTTACCAATCTTTATATATTTAAGAGTCTCTTTAACTTCATTACTTTGAATATGTCAATAAAAATTAGGATTTATACTTTTATGATTTGGCTAACTCTCAAAAGTTAATACTATCATATATTTTTTCATTAAAAAGCTTATAGAAATAACATTTTCATCCATTTGTGTTATCATCATTTACCACTAGAATCTTTATCCTTATCTTTGATGTATCTAAGAAAGATAAGATCCTTAGTTTTCTTATATCTAGTCTTAGATATCCTAAAAATATCTTTTTCACCTTCTTTTTAGTTAAGTTTTTTATATAAATCCTCTCAAATTTTGTCTTTTGCTTCATGTAGATGTGAAATTTTCACTCCAAACCTATGTAGAGTCTTGAAGGAAAACTTTCAATTCTACCTCGTGCGCGAGCGTGCCAACTAGTTTCTAAAAACTAGCAAAAGTTAAATCCGACTAGGCGATTGTAGATAAGCGGGCTCTTTTTGCTTTAGGCCTTCTTCAATCGATGCTCAAGGGTCAACCTAAGTGCTTAGGGATTTCAAATAGATAGGTGATATTCCAAGTTCTCGTGAAAACAATGTGTTAAGGATGGAAAACTAGTGCACTTAATTTAAGTTCACAATGTACAAGTTCTAAAAAACAGAAAACTCTATTTTCATGACTTGTTTTCTGAATCTCTTTGAATACCTTAAAGACTTTCAAAAATCACCAAAATTTTACAAGACTAAGACTGAGATGTGTAGAGTATAGGATATTTTTCATATTTACATTCAGGGTTATAATGTTGCAGAATTAATTTAAAGAAGTATCTCTGTTCAAACACCCATAACTGTTTTGTTACAGAAATATAATGGCTCAAAGATGAACCTCTATCTCGGTGCTTAGAGTTCTAAATTTAGTAAATTTAGTCTTTTTGGAAATCTATGGATGTCAGCTTTCCAATAAATAAAAAATAATTGATTTTGAATACCTACAGACATAGTTATAAGATGAATACCCAAGCTCTATTATAGGAAAACCGAATGAATAAACAGTTTGTAAAAATTTTCCTGATCTTGCACCATTTTAATTACGAGGTTACATGACCCTAAAATTCTTGAAAATTTTATTAGGAGTGGGCCTGTGTGTGTAGATATGGTATGCAAAATTTTGGAGGGTTTAGAGCGGTGGTTCAGAAATGAAAAATCATACAATCAATATATACAAAGATACTGAAAATTAGTTTTCAGGTTTTAGAACATACGTGATGCAAAACTCACGCGAATCAAAGTGCAACAACACAACATCTCGAAATTAAATGCTGAAGGAAAATGAATTAAAATGTATCTAATAACTTAAGTATAGAGATGATAAGAAGATATAGAGTGTTTATAACATATATTAGGGTAGAATCAAGAACTCAAACACATAAACTGCATAAGGAAAGGAACAGAAAATTTCAACACATCTACTTCTATTACATCATAGGGGGAGACAAAGTTCTATTAATACAACCCCTTTTCAATTGAATAACAAGAAGAGATGAGGATTTAATAAAGTTAGAACCAACACTTATCCGGATTCCCTTGGAGATGGCGGCCCTCTTTTTCCTAACTTTTCACTCAATTCTCTCACTTAAATCCAAGAGCTTTGAGACTAACACCCCTTTCCCTCTCTAGGCCTCTCCCTAGCAGCCTATTCTCTCACTCCAACCGCCCAAAGTGCAGCAACTCTCAAGAGGATTCAAGATGAAAAACTCGCCCCCCCTTGGCCTATATTTATAGGCTAAGGGGACCCCTTCTAGGCCTTTCCATGGGGCGGGTGGCCCAAGACCCAATTTGATCTAATCCTTCATGATCTTCACGTGGAATAGAGAGAGGAGTGGTCCCCTTTTGGCCAGCCATGAACTAGCCCCATGTGGGCTGGTTGTGGACTTGATTAGGTGCACCTAGCCATGGCTAGTTAGGTGCCTTGAACCCCTACTTCAAATCGGTCGGTCCTTGCTTGCATTTATTGATTTCTTCACTTAATCACTGGCTAGGTAAGAAGGTGATTTGATAAATTTTTGGCCCAAGGATGAGAGATGAACAAGACTAGAAAAATCTAATATTGGTTTGAATTAAAAACATTCGATTCAAACAAGGCTTGATGTTTAATTCAAACTGCTCAAGTCTAGCACTCGGTTCAATTGGGATGGGCTTGATGAGGCTGTCCATTCTTGATTTGATCTTAGTTTTGACTTGATCTTTATCCTTGATTTCCGACTTTACCTTCGTTGAATCGTCCCTGCCACGAAGCGGGCCCCACCTGTCGACTTGTTTTACTCCAATCTTTTGGTTTTTTATACTTTTGACTTTATTTTGAAATCTTTTAAAATCTTCATCTTAAAGACTTTTAAAAATTACATTTTAAAGCTAGAAATTTTAAAACAAGTCAACTCCAGATTTTTGGAGTATTTTCAGAAATTTTTTATTTAGGGTGTTTATACTTCACTAACGGCCTTTTTCACTTCTTTCATTTCTTTTTTATAAGCTTCCCAAGTTTCACTAGTCTTCTTAGCATAATGTAATTTATAATGTCTTTTTTCCGTTGATTTTATCTTGCACAACTTCACTCTACCACCAAGTTTCTTTTTGTGCTGATATACCTCCCTTAAATTCGCCTAATATATCTTTTGTCACTTCTCTAATATGTACAACTATATTGTTTCACATATTACAAGGTGTACCTACTTAATTCTAAGCATCTCTTTGAAGAACTTTCTGTTTAAATATATCTTCTTTCTCATATTTGAGGTTTCACCATCTAGTATTAATAGCTTTATGCATTATATTTTTCTTTGTCCACTTTTTTATATGCAAATCCATTACTAAAAGTTGATATTAAGTAGTTAAGTTTTCTCCTAGAATTATCTTACAATCCATTATCTTTTTTCCTACAAACAAAATAATCAATTTGTGTTTGTGACAAGCTACTCTTATAAATAATTAAATGTTCATCTCATTTTTTGAAAATTGTATTGGCTATAAAGAGATCAAAAGTCATAGCAAAATTTAAAATCTCTTTACCCTCCTCATTTATATCCCATAACCATAGTTTTCATGAATACCTTAATATCCTAATGCATCGTTAGAGATATGTCTATTTAAGTCTCCTCTCAAATAAATCATCTCCCTTTAAAATTCTTTGAATTACATTATATAACTCCTCCCAAAAAACCTTCTTTATAATATTTTTAATCTTACTTGGGTGCATAAGAATAAACTATATTCAAAACCTCTACATCTAACACTAATTTTACTATCATAATTCAGTCACCATATCATTGTATGTCTATTATACTATCTTTTAAATCTTTAATTATAATAATTCTAACTTCATTTCAAGCTTTTTTCTTTCATGAGTAGCATAATTTAAAACTTATATTCTCAGTCTCTTTTGATTTTTTTTCAACCCGTTTTATCTCTTATAAATATAGAATGTAAATCTTTTTTTGAATGATAGTATCTACTACCTCCATTAACTTTTTGATCGATGTTATGATATTCTAAGTATCAATATGAATCTTATTATTTAGGACTAGATTATTTACCTCTTGCATCTGTTCATATTAAAAATATGAAGACCCTCGTTGTAACTAATGCACTACATTCAGGTGATAATGTAATGGGACTAATTTATTTACCCACACTCGTCCATGATATCGGAATCCTCTCTACGATTGATTCACTACATTTAGGCAAAGATGTAGAGACCCTTACTTACTTTTCATTGCATTTTGGCTCTTTAGTGTGTCGCTAAGAGGAAATACCCTAATGCAATGCTCATAATTTATAGAATCCATGGTAGGGAAGCCGGACAAAGTTTTACGTTGGTTGTTGAAGGCCTAACGCAACCCTCCTCCTTTATTAGTACTTGGGACCGGTAATGCAAAGGTGATCTTTTACATAGGCAGATTTATAAAAAAACTAGAGTATTCTGTATTTTAAAGGGTATTTTATATTTTTGAGGCATGAGGAGAGGGAAAGTCCCGTTTTCTTGCTGAAGGGTATTTTTGTATTTATTAAAAATGACTAGAGATATTTTGAGGAAAATAACAAAAATGTATATAGTAAAAAGGGTGTGCATGTATCAATTCTATATTTTATTGTATTGTGTATTGTAAAGGACTAAGGTAAATAGTTGTTAATGTGCATGTATACAGAGTGGTCAGTCTACATTAGATCAACACAAACATCAGTCCCATACAAAATCTGAAAGATTGAAAAGAAAATTTTGTGGACAATTATTGAATTGTCGATCTATGAACATTTTCAAGAGCTATTCCCTCCATCCTAAAATTCTGCATTAGTGTAAACACCCCAAAATCCCACGATTTTTCCAAAACACCTGGTTTTGCAAAAGCAGCCCCAAAGGGCTATTTTGAGTCTGGAAACCCAGGAGCCTTCCAGGCAACTCTGTACATATATTTAAATCATATATGTTTTGAAAATATATATATATTATTTTAAAACCTTTAAAAAGGTGTTTTGAAACCCCAAAAAGCAATTTGGCCTGATGAAAGCAGGACCGAAGAAGCAAAAGAGAGCCCGGAACAGGAGTATATTTCAAGCCTGGCACATCAACTCTCATATCAGAATTATCCCCAAAATCTCGGACATCCAAGCCCTTGATATCAACAATTCATTTAAAATGACCTCCAGAAGGTGAGATGAAGAGCGGACGACATTGTTGGCGAAGACCCAACGCAAGACGGAGTACTGATGCTGTCAGGCCCCACACAAACCATCCGTTTCGCAACGCCATGAAGGAGTCAGAAAATCAGATTTGGATTGGATCTGAACCATATATATCCAAATCCAAATCCAAACATGCATCTGGATTTGGATTTGGATTTGGATCTAAAGATCCAATCCAATATCCACATCCATGGCCCACATCACCTTCTCATAAATGGAGGTGGGGCCCCCAAAGAATTCACGTGAAAAGCTTGGGAAGAGAGAGAATGGGGGATAAAGTAGGAGTGAGAAAGTTGGTAGGCTTGACTTTTGTGTCAAGTTTTGGGTTAATCATGTGGGTTTAGCCTAAGAGTGTGGGTTTAAGCTTGTATGCACCTACACCTAATCTGGGGCTGCACCAACATGCCGCAACTAGGTCCATGGATCAAGGCCAAGGGGATGCCTCCTAAACCTAGCCCTGAACTAACCCACCTCACCTAGTCATTCCCCCCTAAACCTAACCCAATCCTAACCACCCTCACCCAAAACCATCCTAACCATACCTAACCGACCTCACCTAGCTCACCCCACCTAACTAGACCACTTAGACCCTAATTAGACTAAACCTAATCCCACCTTAACCCACCTAATTAAGCCCTAACCCTCAATTCCCAGCCACCCTAACCGACCTACCCAAACCACCCCAGCCCACAACATCCTAAATATCTACCCCCAAAACCACCCCAACCGACCCCAGCCCATGCCTATAAACCCCCCTTTTGGGGCGGGTTTTGGGCATCTATCTGGGGCAGCTCTCTCAGCTCTCTCTCTCCTCTCTCACCTACCCTATCTCCACCCCTTCTCACTCCCTCACCCACAACACCACCACCATCCACTGTCGCTCCACCCGACTCCACTTCTACTCTGCTGCCACCTGCACACCCCACTCGACTGCGTCTTTCCACCCGGCTGCCATCTTCTTCCAGCTACCACCTCTGGCCACCACCACGGCCACCACCTCCGGTTAGTACCCCATCTTAACCCTATCTAGTCTCTCTTTCTCTCCCCCTCTTACCCAGCCACACCGTCCATCACCCGCCACTACTGCACCCTAGACATCTCCCTTACACCCGGCTACTGCACACCCTACATCCCCACCTTCCCTTAGCCACCCATTTCCCAGCCCTTAGCTAAGCCTTCTCCCTTTACCTTCCACCACTTAGCTAGCCCCTAACCTGCCACAACATCACCTAACCTCTCCACTTGCTGCGCCTACCACCCGGCCTTCACCAAGGCACCCACTCGGCTAAGACCCTACTTGGCGCCCATACGCACCAAAGGAGCTCCCCTTCAGCTGTCCAAGGCTACTCACTAGGCCAAAGCCAAGCAAGTCACACCCGGACCAGCTATACGTAAGTGCCTAACTCAGTCCTTGTTATGAACTTGCTTACATTTGATTAAATTTGATACGGGGTTGTAATAATGGAGCGTTGTCTCCCCCCGCTTGTAATAATGTGGTTTGGCACACCCACACACACGTGCACTTGAGCCTATTCCGCTCTTAGCTGCGCACAATTATAGCACATACATGGGCCTAATCAACCCTTAAGATATAGCTATACTTATGTATATTTAAGTTGCGTGGGTTTTAATTAAGTTGTGTGTTGTCTTTCAATTTCCACACTCACACACATTGAGCTTTTGCTCTTATTCCCAAGACCCTAGTAAGGGTCGTATTGCAATTTCCCTTGGGTGTTTTAATTCAAGTTGTGTGCGTGGTCTTTCAATTTCCACACTCACACACATTGAGCTTTCGCTCTTACTCACAAGACCTTAGTAAAGGCCTTATTGCAATTTCGTTTTGGGTGTTTAAATTCAAGTTGTGTGCATAGCATTTCAATTCTACACTCACACACATTGAGCTTTCGCTCTTACTCCCAAGACCTTAGTCAAGGCCTATTGCAATTATATTTGGGTTTCATTACAAGTCGTGTGAGTTGTCTTTCCATATACACACAACACCCACGCACACGTTGGCGACCTTCGGGCCCATATATATTATAAGTATTTTCCTTCGGCTATGTCTTTAAGATTTGGGTTTTAAGGTTCAGCTGTGTGCGTAGTCTTTCCATATATACACGGCACACACTTGCACAATTGAGCCTTTCCGCTCTTAAGATATAGCCATATTTCCCTTTTGCAATTTCCCTTGTGCAATTTACATTAAGTCATTTCCTTTCCGCATTGTCTTTCAATTCGGGTTTTCCCTTTGGAGTTGTGTGAGTTTGCATTGCATATACGCCATACCACGAGTTAGGATACATATTGCATCAAAGCAAGCCCCACACTCCCGCTCAAAAAATCGCCCAACTTAGGTCACTTGTGCACACACCTAGTTAGTCCTAAAAAGATAAAAAGAAAGACATAGGCACGTGCAAATCCCACGTGTAATAAAATCTGTAATCGTACATATAAAGCCCCAAACACTTAGGGTATTTTTTAAAGTGGTTTACATTTTAAAAGACTTTGCCAAGAGTACAGACTGATCCTTGTGCATCGGTGCAAGAAGGTCTGCGACAAAAAGAGCTCACTTGCTCACAGTCGCCTCGATAGAAGTCAGATTTTAAAAACTTTCTTCGCTAGCTTGAGCAAGCTAGCTGACACGCTTTTTTGCTAAAATACAACTTAGACATACGAAAAGGTTCACTTCAGGCTTAAGAACCAGAAGTGAGGATTTTACGTGTCTACAATCAGCCACTCTATGCACTTCCGTTATGATAGAAAGAACCAGATACTTTTCAGTCAATATCATTTTTAGGAAATTCGACATAGAAAGAAGCAATGGTTTTCATGTTTGTGGTTGAAAAGAGAGAAGAAAATGTTTCGAGAAAGGTTTTATTTTGAGTTAAAGGGTTTTAGGCAATGATTGATTGCCTTCTAGGTCGTTTTAGAAGCCATCTCCTCCTTTTGCCTAATCCGGACCAACCATTTTCCAATTCATCAACACAATAGACTTTAGTTCAAATTCAAGACAAAAAGTTGCATGATAGGCACAACTAACAACGAATACCTTTTCAAGCTCAGCGTCAACCCATTATTAGGACGACATCATTATGATTCATATCACGGATTTAATGTGAATTGAAAATGAATAACTAAGAAAAACTATGTTTTGATCTTCACAAAACACTAGTAACCGCACATAGGCAACGATTCACTGGTCTAGGGGAATGACTTATAATTGGGATTACTATTTGCACACTCATTTTACTATCTACACATCCCAAATTTCAAAAATACAGAAATTACCCTGAGTTGTTTTCCCCTCTCTACACCCAATTCCAACATTCTCTTCTCTTTACTCTAATGACTAGCATTTCATTTGTTTTTTACTATTATTACTTTTTTTGCAGCCAAAAAATATGCTAATATACTTTTGTGAACCTCAACGAGGAAGAATAAATAGAAAAGAAAATAGAAGAAGAAGAACAAGAGTAAGATTGAGGAAGAAGAATTCAGTGTAGGAGGTTGATTCTTGCATACTATTTTGTGATCTTTTGAAGGTTTGTTTTGGTTTTGTGTATTATTTTTAGTTATTATACTATTTTATGGTTTGGGGTTGAAAAAATGACTCGCCAGATTTTTGAGGAAAGACATGACCTAGATGCACCTCTCATTTAATAGAGAAGGTTGCAATTCACTCATGTCTCTCTCTGGTGAAACATGGTGGGATGATGTCCCTCTCTTAGGCGAGATAAGGTTGAGTTGTGTCTCTTTTCAAGGTGTGATGAAGCTAAGATGCATCTCTCTAAAATGCAAGATCTACTTGGGCCACGTTTTCATCAAACAAGAAATGTGATTAGAACGTGTTTCTTATGTTATGTATATATATATATATATATATATATATATATATATATATATATATATATACGCTTCAAACCTTTTATATCTCTATGTATTAAAGAATGATAAACAACTCTAGCGAAAGCACTTAGAGTGGACTAAATTCTAAAAAGATGATGACTAATGAAAATATTTGTTATACTATGGATAAAGAGGTTAAAATTGATTGTGGTGTACAAAATAATATATTTTTTGATCGATTGGCGGATGAAATAGAAGAGATCTATTGACTACAAGGGTGATAGCTTTGAATATTCACTCGTATTTGCAACATAAGATTTTAGTAGTCGTAATAAGCTTATTGAGTGTGTAAGAAATATTGAGAGGAAGTATAATATTGTTATTGTTATTCTTTGTTCAAAGAGTAAATGCATAAAAAGAAGTATGGCTTCAGTGTAAAAGAAATGATAATTATAAAGTGAGTAGAAATTGATATTGAAAATAGTAGGTAGACCGACACTAAGAAGGTAACCACCCTCTAGGCTTATATCTTGAAGGGCATACTTTTGTAGGTAGATTGAGTGAATCTGATTATAGTATGATAAAAGATCTCACAAAAAGATTGTAAACCTAAATATATTATGACGTATTTGAAACGGGTTGATGAGTCAAATGTTAGTACGTTAAGGCTTTATTTACAATGCAAGGATAAAAATTAGGAAGGAAGATAGAAGTTCTCAGAATATTATACAATAATTATTATATGATCTAGAGTCTCATCAATATCACATGGCATCGTAAGTACCCAATACGAAAATTGTCAATGATATTGTTTTTGTGCATCCTCATTCATTGTGATTATTACATGCGTTTCTCTGAATATTGGAGTTTACTAGCATATATAATACAAACATGTAAGAGTTTTTCTTTTATAACTTTATTGTAGTTCCTTATATGGTCTATAATGATTGCATATACTCTATATTTTTCAAGTATAAGATACCTTTCCTTGAGGTTATCGAGTTCATATCAACTAATAAGAATTTTTCTATGATATTTGCTTTATAAGTGTGAAAAGAAAGATAAATATGTTTGGGTATTGAGGTGTGTTAGAGAGTTATGTATTCTAAATAGCTTTCTACATATAATCTGTAGTGACCATGATGTAGTGATGGTAAATGTCATTCAATTCATATTTCTGGATGCAACACACTTCTTTTGTAAATGGCATGTTGCAAAAAATATTGAAGCATTTATTATATAATTGATAAGGAATAAAGTAATGACAAGTGCCTTTGGTGCAAATTGAACCCTATAAGGAGAAAATTATCTCACCGTATACATATAGATAGGGTGACTCATTATGGTACTCATATAATGAATATGTAACTTTGATTTTAATGCATATATATATCATTTATATTTTTAATATGAAATGATTATTCTACGATGGTGGGCAAGCTGATGAGTATACATGCAAGGTTCAAAGGCTTCCTTGGTAGCTCAAGTAGAAGATTCAATACAATTTGTAAGCCCATATATTCATTGATCAAGTTGCAGATTACAAAATTGAGGTAGTCCTTTGATGAATCTCAAACCAACACTAAGCATTACATTGATGTGATATAAGATATTATAATAAATCTATAGAGAAGAGTATCTCAACATACTCTTGACTTAATTGTAAGAGAGTACAATTGTATTGAGATAGTAGGTTCAAATCTAGCCATGTTTGTGTACATTGTGACGTTCATATTGGTTGTCATGTGCTTATGAGATCAACCTTTGCCTTAGGTATGGTGAATCTATAAAACTATCGGTAGTTGTTCCATTTGGAGGAAGCTGAATATGGAGATGGACATGCCCCACACCCTTGATCATATACGATAGAATGCAAGAACAATTATAATGAATATCATTTGGAGGAAGCTAAAACATAATCTAATTTGAGACAGATTTGTTGAGATATTAGATAATCAGGTGAGTCATGAGTATATTACTCTACAAGAGTCATCCATCCACTATCATAAAAGGAGACCATATAACAAATCTACAAAAAGAGATTTGTTAGTTTGGGTACATGCAAACATGAATGCTTCTCGAGGAGGAAGGAGTAAACGTGGTCAAGGGTGCGAGGCATCTTCGAGAGTGGCTCATTCCTCATTAAGGAGTTATGATTCTTTGTCAAATATTGACTTTTTTTATTCTCATATTGGGTCTCTTATTGAAAAAACACTTCAAGGTGGCTAGACTTTGAACCGTCATATGAGACAGTGATACCTTGCTTTATGGGCAGATTTATAAATGATTGGTAAATGTTGTTGGAGATGGAAACCGTGGGTATTGAGTAACTGGTGTACTTTTGAGAAAGGAAGAAGAGTGGTAACATGAAGCTCGTAGAGAGTGCTTGAAGGAAGTAGCATGCCAACATGACGTATACTCATGAGTTTTCATAGAGGAGGGTAACTTTGGTATCCTCTCTGTGAGAGGTTGATAACATTTATACCATTAGTGTCGAACAATGAATAACCAATTATGAGGGATGTGTGGTACATGTATTATCATCTTTCAACATAATATTTTTCAATAGCAATAACAATATATTTGTATTACATGGATGTTATTTAAGTATTTAGTGTATCCAATATCCTCACTAGTCTTCTCTTATATTCTATGTTCTTACATATGCACATGGTTGATGACTCTTTGATGCCTTCTATCTTTCCATCTTGAAAATGATATCGACATGAAAGCTTTGAGAATTGATATCAACCATTCCACATACATATTGAGATATACATACATATACGAGGACCAGGAGATGATATTGTACCGATATGTGAACATGGGGTGACAAAAATTTGTCTTCAATTTCCTCCTTGAACTTCTTTATAAGAGGAGTCCCACAAACACCACATTTTCTATCACGACTACCATGGGAACAAACAAACATATATGACCCTATCAATGCCTCAGGGGTTACAGAATTCCAGTCAGTATCTTTCACAAGCACATCTTCCACAAAAGAATCCACATCAAAGTGAGTCAGTCCTCTACATATTTAGGGGAAAATCAATGAATAACTGCAATTACTTTCCAACAACCTAACTAGCATTTCCAGTCCCGCAAAAAGGGTTCAATCACCTTTGTTGACGTTAACCAACAATCATTAACACAACAAAATGGAGCATGCAAGTTATCATACTACTACTATCTCTTTTATTTGTATATTATACTAAGGGTTGAATGTTATACATTTTTATCTTTGCTTTATACAATACATATATTTTCTGATAGACATATGGTTATACAAAGTACTTAAACCACAATGCATAGTTGTCGAGATACCACAGTTGTATTTAGTGTGTTGATAATGTGGAACCATCTGTATATGCCAGATTGAATAGTTTGACAGTTTCACTATCGTCAAGGCATCCCAATTATGCCAATAAGGTCATTTATTACAAATAGACCGACAAAACTCTATGTATATAAGGTACATTATGAGCTAGGTGACACCACTTTAGAGGTACAACACTCATACTGTTTTGAGCTTGAGCAGTTTGGTATTCTAGCAGTGTATCTTCATGAGTGCGGCGAGTTCTATATGGAGTTGTGTATTTCTCAAACACATTGATTTATTTTCAGAGATTTCATTAATCATTTGTGTCAAGTTCGTCCTTCTCCAACTACATCACACACCAACACTAGCTTTACAACACTCGGAGTGCATACTATGACCTTTGTTGGGTGGTCCTACATTACTTAAGTTGCTAGAGACATATGAGTAGTGTTGTCAATGAGTACATCGCTTGATGATATTTGATAAGATGACAACAAATGATGGTGAGAATGCTTGAGCTGAAGAATCCATGCACGGGGTTTATGTATTGTATTTGGGGTTTAGGGATTTGCTTTTTGAATTTTTCATTAACGTATATATGTATATGGCATTTTTAATGAATGATAGTTTGGTTCCTTATTTTGTGCCCTATATATAATCACAAACCGATGCATAATTGCGTACAACTAGATTAAAATAATGAGTTCAAAATAAGTACAATTACAAAATACATATTTAATCATCATCACAAATCCAATTGCTTATAGAAGATAGCAAGCTGATCAATTGAAAAATGCTTGTGGAAGACATTCTCCATCCACCAGCCTGCTCGTGGCTCTCCACTAACTCAATTTGGTCGCATGCTAACTCTGAAGGGTGAGAAATATTTATAAATCCATCCTTACAATTACAACATATAACTTAATTGTTGAATTATCAAAACTAACAATATGAAAGTATTTTATAATCCAATAAGAGAACAAATTATTACTTTAAGCAAAGTAGTATGCCCACTAAGTTGTTGTGTCTCAATTTGGGTTGTCTTTCCTAATTGTTGATACAAGTATGCAAATATTGCTACACCCCAAACATAACTACCAACTCTCTAAACATTATGAGTCAATCACCGTACAATGGTTACTCATACTATGTCTCTACACTTATCTTGATATAGTGTACAACCAAGCAGATAATAAATTAAAATTTTCTCCTCATTTGTGAGTGTCTATTTAAAATTGGTTTGGAACACCTCAAACTCAATGACACTAGACTTAATCTCCAAAATTGCTTCATTAATACTCATGTCCAACATGTCATTCAAAATGTCTTCTTTGCTTCTAGCAATCACCTATAGTGTCAAAGCTAAAAGCTCACCCTCCATCAAAAGACCAAGGATTTCATAGACATCATGAAGAGTAATAGTCATCTCACCCCATGACACGTGGAAATTGTTTGTGTCTTGTTGTCAATTCTCGATAAAAGCACTCAATAAAGCATGATCTATAACTTCGTACAACAAATCTCTTTTCTCAATCAACTCACTCCTATTTGCATATTTACATTTATATTGTCAATTTGATTCCCCAGTATTAAACTACAAATTTAGAATTTTACTAAAATTCAAAATTACCTGATCCTACCATATTTTATAGGTAATATGACCTTCGAAACTAAGGAGTAACCTTGACCTATGATACACTTCCTCACCATCAGTATTTCCACTTTCCATCTTAGTCTTTGAAGTATCTACATCATCCTCGTACTGTGAAGGTTCAATTTCATCAACATGTATATCGACCAACATCTTTTTGTTTTTTCCTTATTGTTGCATGTGTGGTCATCTTTTATATGCTATGATGTTCCGTCTCCTACATGATGCAATGACATTGTATCTTCTACTTGTTCCCTATAAGACACATTTCATATGAAAAAAATAACGAATAAGTGAAATATATATGAGTACATCTTATACAATGAAAAAACATTATAAAAATGCATCACAACCGCAACGCTCAAAGCAAGAGAGATGCACCTTAATATCTCCCATATCGGGGACTCGCGAATAAGCCTCATCCCCAACTATGAAAGGGATGTAGATGCACATGTGCCATATCTTGAGCTGGAAACTCGATGAGATTCTTACCAAAAACAAACCCAATCAAGAAAAAAATTCAACAAAATCTCTTCGAATCGGCCTCCTAATTCTTCTTTTTCCTCTTTTTCTTTTTCTTTCGTTTCTTTCAATCGGTTCCAAAGAGTTGTTTGGCTACAGTTGATATAGATTGAGCAATGGAAAAGTTTGCTCTTGCCTGTTTGGAACGAAACAAATGACAGCCAGCTGTTCGTACAGAGAAAAGGTTCACATGGGTTGAGGAATATTATGGTAAATACGTGATTTAAGCAAGAGCATTTTTGGAATCACATGAAAAATGATATGCGCGTATCAATCCTGCTTACAAGATGAATCTCATGAGATAGATACCGAGGACATATGCAAGTGGCTTCTGCCTTCCCATTGTACCAAAAAGAACCACTACCAGCAGTCAGGGTGTTAGCCCACCTGATAGGGCTCTCGACTCGCAAGATACATGGCACGTTCGACTCAGGGGGCATGATAACCGGCTTCAGCTTCCCTTTGTAACAAAAGAAAAAGAAAAGGAATCACTACTAACGCGTCCCGTCTCAATATTCTAGAGTGGATTTGCATTGAATAAAGGGCAATTCGCTTGCTGATTTCTTCAATTAGACGATTTCTTTATAGCAGAGGAGGGAGTAAGGCACATTCACACTCTTAATTCAAAATCATAGAAATATTAATATTTGAAAAAAAGAGGAATGCTTCTGGGATTAGTTAGAAGTGATAATGGATTCGGAAATAGCTGCAAAACTAGGGATGGATTTTTTTCACTTAAAGTAAATGTCACACAGCAAAAACTGGGGCGTTGACTATGTTGAAGAGAAAGAAGTCAATACTGTCATCATGGCGAGAACGTTGGCAAGGCAGCAGGTATCCCTGGACACCTTTGGGCGCAAATAGCGGCAATTGCGGACAATAATTCATAGTGATTTGTTGACGATATTCTCTTCCCGTATGGTTCCATAGACCTTTTGTCCCATTCCCCAGCAATAAATATGAAAATCTCTAAGCAGGTACCACCCCGCCCTCATGACTATATACATGATATATATTGTACATACTAAGTATATATTTAATTTATATAAATATAAATATATATACATACACATACAATCACTTATTAACTTAATAATTTAGAATACTATAGAGTAGATATTATGATTTATGTAAAATATATGATATAAACTATTTTATCTTTCAAGAGATAAGTTTTATAGGTTGAAGTGTGGTGGGGTGGAGGGGGCCAAGTTTTGATCCATCGGACCAGAGGGCAGGTGCGGGTGGGGCGGGTTTTCACCTCACCCTGAACCCATTGCCATCCCTATGCATATGTATTGAGAGAGAGAAAGAGTAACAATATATAACACTTATTTTAGGAAAAGAAAACACCAAGCAGGATCCCTATATGTTTTTCGAGGGGATTCTTTTCTGCAATTTCTTGTTTACTAAGGAAGGACGAAGCCAAACACAGATATGCACTCCCACGCGAATTGAATTCCCACCAGCTGCAAGGGCACTAGAGCGCCTGCCAGTTCAGCCAGCACTCTGGGTGCTTCTGCAAGTATTCAAATTTTCTCATTTTTCATGATTTTTAGGTTTTTAATATATTTTTATTAAATGAATGAATCATAAGATACGGTGCATCTATCGCATAATCTAATTTACAACACTGATATCACTAACAAAAATACCTCAGTTGAATTTTACACAAGAAGTTATGTACATAATACAACCCCCTCTTTTATTGTGGCTTTGAGAATTTTGGAGTTAAATGTCAACATGGTAAAAGCTAGACTGAGATGCGTAAACAACTCGAAATCCCACGAATTTCTCAAATCAACCTGGTTTCGTAAAAGCAGCCCCAAAGGGCCATTTTGAGTCTGGAAACCCAGGAGCCTTCCAAGCAACCCTGTACAGATGTTTTGAACTTTTATATGTATTAAATATGTGTAATATATTTTTAAAAAAACTGTTAAAATAAGTTTTGAAACACCACAAAGCAAGCTTGGCCTGATCAAGACAGGACTAGAAGAGCTAAAGAGAGCACAGAACGAAGCACAAGTCGAGCCCGGCACAACAACTCTCGTATTGAATCCACCCCCAGGATCTCGAACGTCCAAGACCCTGTTATCATCAAAACATCATTTGAAATCATCTCTGGAAGGTGAAAACAGAAGCGGACGATCATGTTGGCGAAGACCCAACGCAGACGGAGTACTGATGCTGTCAGACCCCGCACAAACCGTTCGTTTCGAACACAGCCTAAAGGAGTCAGAATTCAGTTTGGATTGGATCTGGACCATATATATCCAGATCCCAATCCAAACCCATGTGTGGAGTTGGATTTGGATTTGGATCCAAAGATCCAATCCAATATCCACATCCATGGCCCACATCACCTTCTCATAAATGGAGGTGGGGCCCACTTGAATTTCACGTGGGATTATGGGCATGAGAGAGAGTGGGGGAGGATAAGATTAGGGAGTGATTGTAATTAAGCTTGACTTGTGTGTCAAGTTTGGGGTTAATCATGTGGATTAGCCTAATTAACATGTGTTTAAGCTTGTAATTAGCCAAAACCTAACCTAGGGCTGCACCAACATGATGCAACAAGGTCTATGGGTTATGCAAAGGGAGCTCCCTAACCCAATCCTAACAAAAAACCCCTAAACCTAGCCTCTTACCCTAATCCCGTCCTAAACCTAGCCTAATCACCTAACCCACTTCCCTAATCCCGGCCTAATCCTAACCTAATCACCTAACCCACTTCCCTAATCCTTCCCTAAACCTAGCTTAATTTCCCTAAACCTAACCTAATCCTAGCCTAATCACCTAGCCCACCTCACTAAACCTCACCCCAAAACCAACCCACCTAGCTAAACCCTAAACCCCTAAACCACCCCACCTAAGCCTAGCACACCATCTACCCAAAACCCCTTGTATTAAAATATCTGGCCCCTCCCCAAAACCAGCCCACCTTATCACCACACCACCACTACCTAAGCCACCTTACCACCCTCCCAATACCAGCCCCAACCGCCATCTTCAACCCTATATAACCCCCCCCCCCCCTAAGGGGCGGGTTTTCATCTTCTTCCAACCCACCTTGGCCCAGCCGACTCCAGCCACCTTCCAACCAAGCCTTCCACCTGCACCACCGCTACCCACCACCAAGCTCCTCCTACACCACCACTTCCAGCCGGCCAGCTCTCCGTCGCCACCACCTCTCGGCTAAATCCTGCGCATCCAAGTCACCCGGCTGTCCCTCTTCCATCCTTCGCCCCTCTTCATCACCCGGTTAGTACCTCAACCTAACTCTACCCCTTCTTCACTCCCCCTCCACTCTCAACCACCTACACCACTACCACATCACCCCAACACCACCTACCCATCATCCCTATCCATTCGGCCAGACCTTAGCCACTTCAACCACCCGCCTTGAACCACTTCCCCTAGCAACACTCGGCCACTCCACTTAGCTCCCTAGGACCTGTCCCTTCCACTCTCCACCAGCCCTTAGTCCTACCTTACACCACACCCTAGCTAGCTCCCTTCCCATCCACAACATCCCTAGCCACCCTAGCAGCCGGCCACCACCGAACTTCCCTTAGTCGGCCACTCCAACCGACTGTACCAAACCCACTCGGCCAGCCCTTCATCTCCCTTAGGCTCCCCTTCAATACTACCTACCTTAATACCAGCCCATCCTCTAGTGACCTTCCTTAGCCACCTTAACCCAACACACCAAGGCGACCCCTTTCTACAAGCCGACCATCTTTAAGGCGCCCTTCCCGCGCACCCAAGGCACCCGGCTAGCACTTCCCCTTTGCTGTTCAACTCCGAGGAGCTCCCTCTTGCAGCCCAAGGCAAGGCCAAGCCCACGCTCAAGCAAGTCATCTTCGGACCAGCTATAAGTAAGTGCCTAACTCGGTCCTTAGTTGTAGACTTACTTAAATTAAATTTGATACGGGGTTGTAATAACGGAGCATAGTCTCCCCCCGCTTGTAATAACGTGGCTTGGCACACCCACACACACGTGCACTCTCTTAGTTGTACACGATTTTGAACACACATGGGCCTAATCAGCCCCTAAGATATAAATTTATGTATATACTTTAAATTACGTAGGGTTTTGCTTAAGTTGGGTGTGTTGTCTTTCAATTCAAGCACGCACACACATTGAGTCTTCGCTCTTATTTGTAAGACCCAAGTAAGGGCCGTGTTATACTATCCTTGGGTTCTATTTCATGTCGTGTGCGTAGTACTTCAATTCAAGCACTCACACACATTGAGCTTTCGCTCTTATTCCCAAGACCTTAGTTAAGGCCATACTGCAATTTATATTTGGGTTTAATTTCATGTTGTGTACGTAGTACTTCAATTCAAGCACTCACACACATTGAACTTTCGCTCTTATTCCCAAGACCTTAGTTAAGGCCATACTACAATTTATATTTGGGTTTAATTTCATGTTGTGTGCGTAGTACTTCAATTCAAGCACTCACACACATTAAGCTTTCGCTCTTATTCCCAAGACCTTAGTTAAGGCCATATTGCAAGTTATATTTGGGTTTCATTTCATGTCGTGTGTGTAGTCTTTCAATTCAAGCACGCACCCACATTGAGCCTTCGCTCTTATTTGCAAGACCCAAGTAAGGGCCCATATATACCTTATATACGTATTTCCCTTCGGCATTTACATTACAAGTCATTTCCCTTAAGTCATTTCCCTTCGGTATTGTCTTTACATTCGGGTTTTCCCTTTGGAGTAGCGTGAGTTTGCATTGCATATACGCCATACCACGAGTTAGGACGCATATTGCATCAAAGCAAACTCCATACTCCCGCTCAAATTCGCCACATTTAGTGGAGTATTCATAACACACACCTAGGTGGCCCATAAAGGGATAAAAAGAAAGACTTAGGCACGTGCAAATCCACGTGACTTAAAATCTGAAAATCGTACAAATAAGACCCGAATCAAACACCTTGAACCGCTTTCGTAGGCTCTTTTCCACTCCAAAACTCGATTTTTAAAGCGTACAGACTGACCCTTGCACATTGGTGCAAGAAGGTCTGCGACGACAAGAGCTTGCTTGCTCACAGTCGCCACATTAGAAGTCAGGTTAAAATATATCTTCGCTAGCTTAGGTAAGCTAGCTGGCATGCCCTGTTTATTCAAATAGGACATAGACACACGAAAAGGTTCGCCCCAAGCCTAAGAAACCAGAGAGGCGGAGATTTTCTGCGTCTACAGAAGATTGGCACGCCCGGTGGGACGTGAGTCTTTTAAAAAATCGAGTTAGTCTAGAAACTTACGAAAAGATTTTTCAAAGAGGTGTGGTTTTAACTTGTTTTCTTTACTTGTACTTAGGAAATTTTGAAAAAGCTTGAAAAGCATGTCAAAATCCAACCCAAGTGAAGTGTCGAGCCAAGGCTCATGCGCATCAAGTTCTCACTCTAGGAGGATTTTCAAAAACAAAATCAAACTAGACGAGATCGAGGACCTGAGTAGGGAGTTCGAGGCCAAAATCGATGCTCTCAGCCAAGAGGCTGAAGTAGGTGATTCCTGTTCGTCAAAGGCGAACAAAGGCCCAAGAAAAAATCTGAAAAAGCTCGCAAGCACAAAGAGGCCTTCGTAATGGAACGCAACCAATACCACTAGTCCTTCACACAAAAGGACCGTAAAGCCTTACAGCAGCTGCTGAAAGGGCAAAACAAAGAGAAAAGGAGTTACGCACTGTATGATTTTCTTCCTATGGATTACGAAACAGACAGTGATGATGAAATACCGAACTTCCATCAGTATGATGGCATGGGAGACCATAGGTCTCACTTGCAACTTTTCTCGCGTCGAGCCCATAAGAAGAAAAAAGACTCGATGAAATGGGTGTATTGGTTCCCTTTATCCCTTAAAGGCACAGCTGCCAAATGGCTGGCTTCCTATGACTTAAGTCAGTTTGCTACTTTTAAAGAGTTAGCGAACTGCTTCATGCAAAGATTTGCACACAACGTAGAAGTCATGCCGACTCCGAATACTTTAAGGGATACGAAGCAAGGCATGAACGAAGACGTACATGCCTTCATTATACGATGGAGGTCACTTTTGGGCCAAGTATGAGAGCCCATATCCGAAGGATGCGCAGTCATGCTCATCCTGGATAACTTTAAAAGCGAGTTAAAAACCCTTCTCTCGCTCCATGAGATCTCAACTTTTCATAAGTTGATCAAAAAGGCATCCCTTTTCGAAGCAAACTTGAGAAAAGGGACATACGATCACTTATGGAAAGGAAGTGTCGTTTCTAAAATCCGCTTGGAAAAGCCCATCACTTATGGGCTACCCATGATGGACAAAGGGGCAAAGCCCCATAAAATTGCCAATGCCTCGGTGGATCCAGGTGTGGCAGGCACTTCCAAACATTTTGAAAAGATAGAAAACAAAAGGGAGCGAACCTTTTAAAAAACCGATTGAAAAACGGGAGTACACACCGCTAGGGCAACCTGTGTCGGAGGTCCTAGACCTCTTACTTGCCCAAGGCATGATAGAGCTTCCCGAAATCCCCGAAGGAGTCACTTCCAAAGGGGGGTATTTAAATCGATTTTGTAAGTATCATCGGCTCAAAGGCCATGATACCAAACGCTGTTTCTTCCTTTTAAATAAAATCGAGAACTTGATAGCAGAGGGCCGGCTCTAGGTCACTACGGAACCTGAGCTACCTCAAGCTATCTTCAAAGAACCCTTTCCTAAGCACGCCAGTGGCAGTGGGAAAGGAAAGGAGGTATGTACCCTCACCTTTTCAAAGGAACTAGAGCAAAAACCTGAGTCTGGTCGATCCACTTGTGCGCCCATTCTTGTACTGTACAAGAAGCCCGCCCAAGTCATCATTCGAGGACCACCAAGAGCTGAATCCCCGGCTAAACCAGTTTTAAAACTTTAAGGTGCTCCTCAACTCATACTTAGAGCCAAATTTAGTGCGAACCCTAGGCTGGTCGTGGGGGATGTGACTAGATCCGGGAGGATCTATCAACTCTTGCACCTACAAAGTGCTAAAAAGGTGGTCAGTGTGCCTGGCCCCTCAAAAGCATGTATTCCTGGAGTTCTGCCAAAAGCAGACAAGGATAAAGTCATCCTAAATCCTTATGACTTCGAAAACCACCTTTTAAAGATTCCTATCTACATGTCTATCCTAGAGCTTATACAAACCTCGCCTAGGCATAGACTCGTGCTAGAGAAAATTCTAGAAAGAGCCAAGGTTGATTCGAACATAAGTCCGAAATCCCTATCTGCCCAAGTGGCTTTATTAGGAGCAAAATCGCCCATCACTTTCTCGGAAGATGATGTAGATAGACCCTACAAGTCCCATAACCAGGCCTTGCATATCGAGGTGGTTCTAAATAACCACTCTCTGGACAAGTGCCTAGTCGATGGGGGAGGAGGACTCAACATCCTTCCACTTCATGTGGCATATCAAATCGGAGTCACCTTGACTTCAGTGAACCCAAGCCCCATCGTTATCACTGGATACGATGGGAATGCATCTAGGCCTTTAGGATCAATCAAACTTCTAATGGATACAGGAGGGATCACACACACGGGGGTGTTCCATGTCTTGGACATCCACCCCCATTATAACCTATTATTGGGAAGGCCCTGGATACACAGTTTGTGCGCTGTGCCATCCACCTTCCACAGGTGTGTCAAGATCCCTTTCAGGAACCAGGTCGTGGTGATCCTAGGTGAGAGTCACTCACAGCTTCAGGGGATCATAAACTCCCCTTGTTTATCGAGCTTCCAGGCCCATGAGGCTAACCTAGGGCAAATTGTGATTGAGCCGCCAAGGCTCGTGTTAAACAACCCTAGGAAGGTTGTATGTGTGAAGGGGCCGCCCAAAGCGGGCCCCCTCCCGATCCTAACCCTTCTAGTAAAACCCAAGCATTCCCTATTTCCAAAGCCCTTGGACAAGAAGTCATATGAGCACAATATGGACGACAGCAAGTTCCAGGACCATGATTTATACTCTGCATTTTCAAAAAACAAAGAGTCGTTGTAGACGCGCGAAAAATCCCCATGCCTCCCTGCCTTTCCTGGGCTTGGAGTGGATCCTCTCGTGCGTCTAAGGCCTATTTATGTAAATAGGGCGTGCCAGCTAGCTTACCTAAGCTAGCGAAGATATATTGAAACTAACTTCTAATCATGGCGACCGTGAGCAAGTGAGCTCTTGTCGTCGCAGACCTTCTTGCACCGATGCACAAGGGTCAGTCTGCACGCTTTGCAAAAATCGAGTTTTTGGGATAGAAAGCCTACACAGCGGTTCGAGGTGTCGAATTCGGGTCTTTTAGATACGATTGCAGATTTTAGATCACATGGATTTGCACGTGCCTAAGTCTTTCGTTTTATGCCTTTATGGGCCACCTAGTTTGTGTGTTATGAACACTCCACTACATGGGCGAATTCGAGCGGGGCTTGCTTTGATGCAATATGCATCCTACCTCGTGGTATGGCGTAGATGCAATGCCAACTCACGCTACTCCAAAGGGAAAACCCGAATGTAAAGACAATGCTGAAGGGAAATAACCGAAGGGAAATAACCGAAGGGAAATGACTTGTAAAGCAAATGCCGAAGGGAGATATGTATATAGAGTAGGTATATGGGCCCTTACTCGGGTCTTGCAAATAAGAGCGAAGGCTCAATGTGGGTGCGTGCTTGAATTGAAAGACTTACACACACGACATGAAATTAAACCCAAATATAACTTGCAGTATGGCCTTGACTAAGGTCTTGGGAATAAGAGCGAAAGCTCAATGTGTGTGAGTGCTTGAATTGAAGTACTACGCACACAACATGAAATTAAACCCAAATAGTATAGGTCGGCCCTTACTTGGGTCCTTCAAATAAGAGCGAAGGCTCAATGTGTGTGAGTGCTTGAATTGAGAGACAACACACACGACATGAAATGAAAGCCCAAATAGTATAACACGGCCCTTACTTGGGTCTTTCAAATAAGAGCGAAGGCTCAATGTGTGTGAGTGCTTGAATTGAAAGACTTACACACACGACATGAAATGAAAACCCAAATAGTATAGGTCGGCACTTACTTGGGTCCTTCAAATAAGAGCGAAGGCTCAATGTGTGTGAGTGCTTGAATTGAAAGACTTACACACACGACATGAAATGAAAACCCAAATAGTATAGGTCGGCCCTTACTTGGGTCTTTCAAATAAGAGCGAAGGCTCAATGTGTGTGAGTGCTTGAATTGAAAGACAACACACTCAACTTAAGCAAAACCCTACAAAATTAAAGTATATGTATATATTTATGTATTAGGGGCTGATTAGGCCCGTGTGTGTTCAAAATTGTGCACAACTAAGAGAGTGCACGTGTGTGGGTGTGCCAAGCCACGCTATTACAAGTGGGGGGAGACTATGCTCCGTTATTACAACCCCGTATCGAATTGAATCTCAAGCAAGTATACAACTAAAGACCGAGTTAGGCACTTACTAATAGCTGGTCCGAAGATGCCTTGCTTGAGCATGGGCTTCGCCTTCGCCTTGGGCTGCAAAAGGGAGCTCCGCAAGGTTGAACGGCAAGGGGAGGTGCTGGCCGAGTGTCCTTGATGCGCGGAAGAGCGCCTTGAAGATGGCCGGTTGTTAAGGAAGGGCTGGTTTTGGTGTGTTGGGTTAAAGGACCTAAGTAGGGTCACTAAGGGAGCATGGCACTAAGAAGAAGGAACTAGCTAGGAGATGGTGATGGCTGGCGGGTGGCTGGAAGAATGAAGGGGATGATAGTCGGTTGGAGTGGCCGACTGGGGGAGTTCGGTGGTGGCGGATTGTTGGGGTGGCTAAGAGTGATGTAAGGTAGGGGAACTAGCTAGGAGATGGGGCCACGTGGTAGTGGTTGTAGTAGGTGTATTGGGATGATATGGGCAGGTTTTAGGGAGTCGGATAGGGTGGCCGAGTGGAGCTAAAAGGTCTAAGTGGTGGCGGGTAGTTAGGGTGCTATGGGTTCGGCTGAGTGGGGCTGGTGGCAGCTGTAGACACCCAAAATTTTCACGTCTACAGCAGTAAGTGGGAGGGCTGGTGTTAGGGTGATAGGGGAGTGGATTAGGTGGCTGAGAGTGGAGAGGGAGTGAAGAAGTAGTAAGGTAGGATGTAGGGGACTTACCGGGTGAAGAGATGGTGGCGGGTATAAAGGGATCAATCGGATGATGGTGGTGATGGTGGCGTTCGGCTGAGTTGGGGAAGTGGTGCAGGTGGTGGCGGGATGTGGAGCAGGTGGTGGCGGGATGTGGAGCAGGTGGTGGCGGGATGTGGAGCAGGTGGTGCAGGTGGAGATTCGGCTGAGCTGGGGAAATGGAGGACCCGGCTGGGAATGGGTGGGCTGCTAGATAGTGAAACCCGCCCCCAAGGGGGGGGGTTTATATAGGGCTGGGTTAGGTCGGTTAGGGCTGGGTTTGGGGTAGTAGTTAGGTAGTTTAGGCAGGGTGGTATGATGATAAGGTGGGCTGGAAAGGGGAGGGCCAGATATTTTAAATACAAGTGGTTTGGGTAGGTTGTGGGCTAGGGGTGGTTTAGGGGTTTAGGGTTTGGTTAGGTGGGTTGGTTCTAGGGTGAGGTTTAGTGAGCTAGGTTAGGTGATTAGGTTCAGATTAGGGGCGGATTAGGGTGGAGGGCTAGGATTAGGTATTTTTGGTTAGGTTTAGGTGAAGGAGCTCCCTTTGCATGGCCCATAGACCTTAACCACATCATGTTGGTGCAGCCCTAGGTTAGGTTTTGGCTAATTACAAGCTTAAACCCACCTAATTAGGCTAACCACATGACTAACCCCAAACATGACACACAAGTCAAGCTTAATTACAACACTCTTTGATCTTATCCTCCCCCACTCTCTCTCATGCCCATAATCCCACGTGAAATTCAAGTGGGCCCCACCTTCATTTATGAGAAGGTGATGTGGGCCATGGATATGGATATTGGATTGGATTTTTGAATCCAAATCCAAATCCAATTCCATACATGGGTTTGGATTGGGATCTGGATATATATGGTCCAGATCTGATCCAAACTGAACTCTGACTCCTTCGAGCTGTGTTCAAAACGAACGGTTTGTGTGGGGCCTGACAGCATCAGTACTCCGTCTGCGTTGGGTCTTCGCCAACATGATCGTCCGCCTCTATTTTCGCCTTCCAGAGATGACTTCAAACAATGTTTCGATGATAACAGGGTCTTGGATGTTCGAGATCCTGGGGGTGTGAATTTGATACAAGAGCTGCTGTGCCGGGCTCGACATGTGTTCCAGTTTCGGGCTCTCCTGGTCCTGTCTGGATTAGGCCAAGCTGCTTCGGGGTTCCAAAATATGTTTCAAAAAGGTTTTAAAAGCCATATTGTATGTTTTCGAAATACAGAGTTCAAAACATATGTACAGGGTTGTCTGGAAGGCTCCTGGGTTTCCAGACTCAAAATGGCCCTTTGGGCTGCTTTTACAAAACCAGATGAATTTGAGAAATTCGTGGGATTTCGGGGTGTTTACAGTCGTGAAACATGTTGTTGAATATGGGCTACACGCCCTACAAAAGTCTAGGAGCACAAAACCAGGGTCTCCTAGAGCCCATCCTTCGTAGGTCCAACCCAAGCCGATACGGGATCGACTATACTCCCAAAATACCGCCAGAGCCACCTCCTGTGACCACCTGGGTCAAGGGTGCCCTGGAACCTGCCTTAGAAGAAACCTACGATTTAGACCTCCTATTCCGAGTCTAACCCGTAGTGTTTTCCCTTTGTAGGTATGACGGAAGATCCCTTTCATAAAAATACAAAAACATTTGGAAAACTTAAAATAAAAAAAATCGAAAAAGAAGAAAAGCTAAAAACAATGGAAAAACAAAAACTCAAAAATAGAGTGCTTTGTATAGTTCCTAAGGTTCTTGTTTTACAAAAACCTAAAAAAATCAAAAATTTGGAAAATACCAAAAAGATTTTGTATATAGCTGCTCTTGGTAAGACTTTGGCAAAGGGAAAAGATTTCGAAAGAAACGTCGTCTGCATAGCCAGACCAAAAATTTCGAAATCAATTCAAAATTCGAGTACAAAACCAGGTCTTTTTGAAAATCACACATCAAATTCCCTCGGGTCTATAACCCACGAGAATGATCGAAGCCCAGAAGTGGATCCCCTTGAGGAAGATCCCACTTCTGAGCTCCCAGAATTTCATAAAATTCTCGATTTTGAAAGACCTTCCAATTCAGTAGGAGGAGATTTCATAGAGGTGAACCTAGGGGATGATTCCAATCCCAAAACCATCAAAATAGGTGTATGCTTGCATGAACATGAAAGATCAGCATTCATTGAATTTCTACGAACCTATTTAGATGTGTTTCATGGACATATGAAGACATGCCGGGCATAGACCCTAGCATTGTCGAACATCGTCTTCCCTTAGATGCAGATGCAAGTCAAAGAGGGTTTAGAAGATCTGCTAAAAGCTGGATTTATAAAACCCATTGCGTATTCTGATTGGTTGTCAAACATCGTGGTAGTTCGAAAAACCAATGGGAAAATTCGAATATGCATCGATTTCAGAAACCTGAATAAAGCCACTCCAAAGGATAATTATCCTTTACCAAACATAGATTTGATAGTCGATAGTACTGCAAATCATGAAATGTTTTCATTTATGGATGGCTATTCAGGCTATAATCAAATCAAACTAAGTCCACGAGATCAGGGTAAGACCGCCTTCACAACCCCATGGGGCACGTACTGCTATACAGTCATGCCCTTTGGTTTGAAAAATGCCAGTGCAACATACCAATGAGCCATGACCACGATCTTCCATGATCAAATTCATGAGCTCGTAGAAGTGTATGTTGATGATCTCTTGGCGAAATCCAAAACCCGATGCACTCATATCGAATGTTTGCAAAAGATTTTCGAAAGGCTTAGGCTTTACAAAGTAAAGCTAAAGCCTCAAAAATGTGTATTCGGGGTAGAATCAGGGAAGCTTCTAGGCTTTATGGTGAGCCAAAGGGGTATAGAAGTCGACCCCTCTAAGTGTCGAGCCATCATAGACATAGCCCCACCCTCCAATCTCACTGAAATTCGTAGCCTCCAGGGTCGATTACAATCCGTTCGCCGATTTATATCGAATCTGGCGACTAGATGCGAACCCTTCAACAAACTGTTGAGGAAGGGCACGAAATTCTTATGGGATGACGAATGCCAGAAGTCCTTGGAGAGACTAAAGGCATACTTGGTTAATCCCCCCATTTTAAATCCTCCGAAGCAAGGAAAACCGCTTTTACTTTACATCTCCGTGCATGCAAATGCTTTAGGAGCCTTGTTCCCTCAATACGAGGATGACACCCATAAGGAGTATGCCATCTACTATATTTCGAAAACTCTCTTGGCTTATGAACGAAATTATCAAGCTATGGAGAAGACGTGCTTGGCCCTAGTCTGGGCCTGCCAGAAATTTAGACACTATTTCCTAGATCATGAGATCTGGATAGTGTCCAAGCTTGATCCAATCAAGCACTTGTTCGAAAAACCCATTCTCACGGGTAGATTGGGCAAATGGCAACTCCTTCTAATGGAGTATGACCTGAAATACCATCACCAGATCTCCATTAAGGGGCAAGCCCTAGCAGATTACGTGGCTGAGTTCCCCCTGGAGGACGCATATCCCACACTTGATGAAATGCCTGATGAAGGCATATTACAAAACCATTTCCAAAACCACATTTTGGCAAACTCTTTCGAAAACCAAGTGTGGAAGATGCACTTCGATGGGGCACAAAACCAACGAGGGGCTGGTGCTGGGGTCATCCTCATCTCCCCTGAAAAGTGCGAGATTCCCATAGCAGTCCGCCTAGATTTCGAATGTTCCAACAATGTAGCTGAGTATGAAGCACTCATACAAGGCTTAAGAATTTCGAAAACTCTTGGGGCATCATGCATTGAGGTCTTTGGAGATTTGCTCCTTGTCATAAACCAAGTTTTGAAAATTTGGCAAGTATATAATGAAAAACTACTTCCATATCACGAGTTGGCCACTCGATTGGTCCAGTCCTTCCAATCGTGTAAACTCACACACGTAGGAAGAGAAGACAATGGCATCGCCGATGCCCTCTCCTCCTTGGGTTCAGCCCTGAAGGTCTATCCCATTGCCGGGACCCGATCTTTAGAAATATGGAATGTGCCCAACCCATCCACACACGACTTAGATATTTGCCAAAATAATCCAGATTCTATTGAAAAACCCTGGTTTTACGACAAAACAATTTATAGAAAATGGGGGATTCGCCGAGGATGCCACATCCAAAGATAAGGCATTCATCCGTAAGATTTCTACCCGATACACCATTCTGGGTGGAGTTTTATACAAAAAAAGTTTTACCGGCATCCTGCTTAGGTGTATCGATCTAGAGGAGGCTAGGACAGTGATGCATGAATTCCATGATGGAGAATGTGGAGGCCATGTCAATGCCAATATGATGGCAATGAAAATACTTAGAGGGGGCTATTTTTGGTCCACCCTGAAAAAGGATTGCCACGATCATGTTAGGAAGTGTCATCCATGTCAAGTGCATGGGCACGCCATTCATATCCCCTCATCGGCATTGCATTCCGTGGTCAGCCCCTGGCCATTTACCATGTGGGCGTTTGACATTGTAGGCCCAATATTTCCAAAAGCCTCGAATGGACATTGATTTATTTTAGCAGCCACAGAGTATTTCTCCAAGTGGGTGGAAGCCATTTCCCTAACCAACGTGATGGGGCAACATGTGGTGGCTTTCATTCGGAGGAATATCTTGGCTAGATTTGGGGTTCCACGAGACCTTGTGTCTGATAATGGCACCCCATTCAAGAACGAGCGGATGGTTAAGTTGTGCAACATGTATGGCATAACTCACCACTTCTCTTCGCCCTACTACCCTCAAGGCAACGGCCAAGCCGAAGCCACAAATAAGACTCTCATTAGCATAATTGAGAAAACCTTAGAGAAGGGTAGGACGCGGCACGAGAAGCTGGATGAAGCCTTATGGGCTTATAGGACTTCCATCCGGACTCCCACGAATGCCACACCATTCGAATTGGTCTGTGGTACAAACACTATTCTTCCCATTCATACTCAACTGCATTCATTCCATACATCCATAGCACTCGACCTCCCCCTAGAGATGCTTCAGCATGCTAGGATGGCCGAACTAGATTTGCTAGATGAGAGGCGACTCCTTGCTATGGATCATGCTTGTGCATACCGGCAAAGGATAGCCCGACACTATGGCAAACACAAGAGAGCTCTCCACTTTGAAGTGGGGGATCTGGTTTTGAAAATCATCCACTATCGTGGCCCACATCCACTTGAAAAGTCGCGCCCCAAGTGGGATGGACCCTATGTTGTACGTGCAACCACCACGAACAACTCGTATTGGTTGATCGATGTAGAAGGTAGGAATTTAGCAGATCCTATCAATATTCAATACTTGAAGAAGTATTATGTGTAGGATTTGGATTAAATTCCTCATTTTTGAAAATTTTAGGGATAGCTGCCCTGAGACCTGAAAATAAGGTGCAAAGGCAAAGTCGTGTGACCCTGAGTAAGAGAATTCGCACTTGTGAAAGAGTAGAGTCTTCAAAATCATGGTTACATTTCAAAATCCTTCTTCTTACAAAGAAAGGCCTAGTTCAACATAGCAAGATACTTGCAAGTAGTACGTGCTATTTCTAAATAGGCTGATCTAGAATGAATCGAGTGTGAGCTTGGGATAAGTCCTCCCCTCTTCTCTGCTCCTTCCAAAAGGAAAAACACGACCCAAACAAAGGGAATTTCCCCTTCAAAAGTCTCTTTCCAAAAGAAAGAAACCAGAATTTAAAAGAAAAATCGATTCTCTTGTGAAAAAGTGGGATTAAAGAAAAAATACTCCCAAAGAGAGACCCTCTATGAAAAGAAAGGAAAAGAGACCAAAAAGCTCAAAAAGAGCAGTTTTTCGACCTTCAATGCCTTAAACCACAGGACGCTTCAGAAGGGACCGTGGTATCTCTTTCCCATCCCTGGCTTATCCCAAGCTAAAGCATGGTTCATTTCGAGGAATCCTTAAGTAAAAATAGGATTTACTTACTTGAATTTCATCTTGTTTGAGAATTCGACGTTTCGAGTAAGACGTAGGAATTTGAAAATAGCTTGTTTTCCTATAAAACCTCCGCTAGATAAGCGAGTGTTAAGACTCAAACAAGGGCAAACATGAAGAGCTCAAGATTCTTAGGATTGAAACTCAAGACAGTTGTCCCTTTTGTAAATAGTTTTGTAAATAGATTTTGAAAAATCGAACATCGAACAGCATGGGATCTGCTCACTTGGAGCAACAGGCCTTGTAAGTCTCAAGAGTTTGACCACATCGGGTCTCTGGGAGGTCGCCACTCTTGGCACCACACCCATGTCATGCATCTGCATTCCACGCATGGCACTTGCATAAACCTGATCCCATTTTAGGACCAGAAACCATTGTACCTTTGGCATGACATCTCCTCCTACTAGGGTTTTAAAAGTGAGATTTTGCTAAAGATTGGGACGATCCCATATTCTTTGTGGTTAGATCTAGGGAGACATTGAAAGGGGTGTTTGTCATCTTTGCCCTTATCCAAATCGATTTGGACAAGGCCAAAGAGGGGCATCTGTAAACACCCCGAAATCCCACGAATTTCTCAAATCAACCTGGTTTCGTAAAAGCAGCCCCAAAGGGCCATTTTGAGTCTGGAAACCCAGGAGCATTCCAGGCAACCGTATACAGATGTTTTGAACTTTTATATGTTTTAAATATGTGTAATATATTTTTAAAAAAACTGTTAAAATATGTGGCCCCTCCCCCAAACCAGCCCACCTTATCACCACACCACCACTACCTAAGCCACCTTACCACCCTCCCAATACAAGCCCCAACAACCATCTTCAACCCTATATAACCCCCCCCCCCCCCCCCCCCCCCCCCCCCCCCCCCCCCCAAGGGGCGGGTTTTTCATCTTCTTCCAGCCCACCATGGCCCAGCCGACTCCAGCCACCTTCCAACCAAGCCTTCCACCTGCACCACCGCTACCCACCACCAAGCTCCTCCTACACCACCACTTCCAGCCGGCCAGCTCCCCGTCGCCACCACCTCCCGGCTAAATCCTACGCATCCAAGTCACCCGGCTGTCCCTCTTCCATCCTTCGCCCCTCTTCATCACCCGGTTAGTACCTCAACCTAACTTTACCCCTTCTTCACTCCCCCTCCACTCTCAACCACCTACACCACCGCCACATCACCCCAACACCACCTACCCATCATCCCTACCCATTCGGCCAGACCTTAGTGTAGACATGGAAAATCCTCGACTCCGGGTTCTTAGGCCTGAAGCGAATCTTTTCGTGCTTACGTCGCTTTTAAAAAGGGCGTGCCAGCTAGCTTTCTCAAACTAGCGAAGTGATTTTTTGAAAATATCTGACTTTTGGGGCGACTGTGGATAAGTGGGTTCTTTTCGTCGCAGACTTTCTTGCACCGGCGCACAAGGGTCAGTCTGTACGCTTTAGGAAAACTCGTTTTTACACAAACACGACTCTTTTTGAAAACTTGAAAGTGTTTTATCGATTGGTTTTGTCAAATTTGCAACTTTTATACATGGGATCTATGCGCTCCTATGTCTCTCGGGTTTTAGCCGATTTTGGCGTGTAGTCGTGTGCATCTAGTGCTCGATTTAAGGCAAGTACTACACGATTTGACCAATCTGGTTCGATGCAAGTATGCTCCCTATCTCGAGTGTGGCGGATATGCAATGCAAACTCACACAACTTGAAGGGAAAACCCGGAATTTAAAGACATAACAGAAGGGAAATAGCAGAAAGGGAAATAGCAGAAAGGGAAATATGGCTATATCTTAGATGCAGAAGGGAAAATATATGTAGCTATATCTTAAGAGCGAGAAGGCTCAATGTGAGTGAGTGCTTTGAGTGTATAAATTGAAAGGGCAACTCACACGACTTGAACCTTAAAAACCCAGCTGAAAGGGGAAATACATATATATATGTAAGAGCGGAAAGGCTCAATTGTGAGTGAGTGCTTTTGAGTGTATAAAATGAAAGACAACTCACACAACTTGAACCTTAAAACCCAGCTGAATGTATATAAATAGAACTATATCTTATGGGCTGTTGAGGCCCGTTTTGTGTGCAAAAGGTGTGCAGATAAGAGCGGAAAGGCTCGAGTGTATGTGTGTGATTCGTGTTTCAAACCATAATATTACATCCCGGGGGGAGACTACGCTCCATTATTACAACCCCGTATCAAATTGAATTGAATTTGAAACAACGTAAAGAACCAGATTCGAGCACTTACTCGTCGTTTGCTTGGGCTTCCTTTTTCAACGAAACCTGACCTTGGATATAGCCGTTGGATGGACTTTCCTCAGCGAAATGACCAGCTACGTAGAAGGTTGATCCTAGATCGTGACCTGGGCTAGATTGACAAGCAAATGCACTATGGGTTTCGGGCTTAGATATGATAGATCTAGGGTGAAAAACTAACGGATCTGAGTTAGGTCTAGGTGGTTTGTTTTGGTCGAAGGTTAGCTTAAGGCTCTAAGGGGAAAATCTGACCAGCTAGTGGTCGAGTTAGGGGATGTCTAAGGAAGTGGTTCGGGCGAGATGCGAAGGGATACTCGTCTCACAATGGGTCGAGATTGGTTTAGGGGTAGTGAGTGATCTTAGGGGAAATCCTAAGGTAAGCTCTAGGGCAATGCTCAGCCAAAGGGTGGCCGAGCTTGAGCTGGTGTTGGGTGTTTGATCTCACGTGAGATCCTAAGGGAGTGGCTCGGCCAAAGGGTGGCCGAGCTGGGTAGGTGTAGGTTAGTTCTTTTGGTTAGGATCAAACTTAGGTAATGGATTTAGTTTAGGGAAAAACCTAAAATGAACTCAGCTAGCTAGATGGGTGAAAGCGGGTTCGTCCAAAGGAAGGAACCGAGTGTTTTAGACACTCGGTTTTGGCTAGGTCTCTAGGAGTAGTTTTGGTTTAGGAAATAGTTTAGGTGGTTTAGTGCTAGATGGTTTGGCTGGGAGGGATCTAAGGTGAGCTTGGCCAGCCAATGGCCGAGCTGGGTATGGTTCTAGATTAGAGTCGTCTTAGGTAGAACTAGGATCGCTCCTTTAGTGAGGTTTGGCCAGCATCTTGGCTGGACTTTTGACGTCTTTATGTTTTAGGGTTTAGGTGGTTTTGAGAGGTACGAAAAGAAGGGATTTTGGGCAGGATTTTAGGGGCTTACCTTGACAACCTATCAGCCCATTTGATCTCGTTTCCAACGCAGCCAATCTTCATTGAAGAAAGCCCATCCCATGCCGCCAGGTTTCTCTCCATTTCCAGCAATATACAAGGCGTGAAAGGCTCCCACTTACACTTGAGTGCAGCCCACAAGACCAACCCACAATTTTACAAAACAAGAGGGGAAGGCCAGCCCCTTTTGTTGACCTTCCTCTCTCTCTCTCTCTCTCTCTCTCTCTCTCTTTTCCCCCCCAACTATCCACGTGAAGTGCTGGAAAAATCATCCCTTTCAAGCCAGCCCACTCACGTCCTTTTATAGGCCCCTTGTGTGGATATGGATCCTTTGTTGGTTCCTAAAATCCGGATCCAATCCAATCCAAGTTTCGTTTGGATATGGATCTTGGATTTGGATCTGGATTTTTGGATCCAGATTTGATCCAAAATTTTCTCTTCTTCAGTCATTTCTGGCGTTTCAAGTTGGATGCTTCGTGCGGGTCCTGAGTTCATCAAGATTCCGTCTTACGTTGGGTTTTTCCCATTTTCATCGTCCGAGCTTCTTTTCGTCTTTCTGGACTCTGTTTCGACTGTTTCTTCTTGTATTTGACTTGGATTTTCCGTGATTTCAGAGATGCTTTTGGCTTGGCCTTTGATGCTTCAGGCTTGAAATGTGTTTGTGGCCTGGGCTTCTTTTTCGTCCTCGAAATTCACTTTTCATCGGGTTGGGCTTGACCTTTGAACTTTTTGAATCTTTTGCGACTGTTTTGGGCCAGGCTTCATCTGTTCGTCTGGTCTTTCATAAAAATAGGACTTTCGTCCATTTTCAAGATTTTTCATGTTTCAAACAGGGTTGGAAAACAGAATTTTGAAATGTTTTGATTTCCTGAGTTTTTCGAAAATTCTTATCTTTTGAACTGGTTTTTGAACCAGACATTTGGTTTTGAAAAGTATTTGGGTTTTTGGGGTGTTTACAGATGCCCCTCTTTGGCATTATCCAAATGGATTTGGATAATGGCGAAGAAGATAACACCCCTGTTTGTTTTCTCCCGGATTTGATCTTGAGACTATGGGATCGTCCCAAATTTTGAGAAAAAGAACCTTTCTTGTAAAAACCCGATAGGAGGGGATTTTTTTGCCAAAAGGGGACTTTCTATGGATCTAACCCTAAGTGGAGATCACATATGAAATGTTCATGCGTGGATATGCAAAGGTGCATGCTATGGATGAGGTGTTAGAAAGGGCGATCTCCTAGAGACCAAATCATATGGTCGAACTTTTGAGACTTTTATGAAGACCTGCTGCTCCAAGTGAGCGAGCCTTACGTATGCTTGATGTTCGAGTTTTTCTGAAATTCGTTTTAAGAGGGAAAACTTTTCTGAACCATCGATCATAAGGACCTTCAGCTCCTTGTGTTTGCCTTTACTCGAGTCTCGACCCTTGCTAATCTAGCAGAGGTTTTATGAGAAAATAAGTCACGTTTCAAAATTTTTACGCCTTACTCAAAACGTCGTATTCTCAAATAAGACGAAATTCAAATAAGTAAATCCTATTTTTACTTTAGGATTCTCTGAAATGAACCATGTTTCGCTCAGGATAAGTCACAGGGATGGGAAAGAAGTACCACGGTCCCTTCTGAAGTGTCCCGTGGTTTGAGGCAAAGAAGGCGGAAAACTGCTCTCTTTTGAGCTTTTTGGCCTTTTTTTCTTTCTTTTTTCCATAGAGGGTCTCCCTTTGGGAGTATTTTTTCTTTAATCCCTCTTTTCCACAGAAGACTCAAATTTTCTTTTTGATTCGTTTTTCTTTCTTTGGGAAAGGGCTTTTTGGTGGGGATTTCCCCTTGTTTTGGCCAGGTTTTCCTTTTGGAAGGAGAAGAGAAGAGGGGAGGACTTATCCCAAGGTCATACTTGACCCATTCTAGGTTAGCCTATTTAGAAATAGCACGTACAACTTGCAAGTATCTTGTTATATTGAATTCGGCCTTTCTTTGTAAGAAGAAGGATTTTGAAATGTAGCCACGTATTTGGAAAGCTCTGCTTTTTCACAAAATATCGATTCTTTCATTCAGGGTCACCCAACTTACCTTTGATCCTTGGTTTCGAAGTTTCAAAGTGGCTTTCCCTAAAATATTTTTCACAAAAATGGGAATTTAACTCAGACCCTATACATGATATTTTTTCAAATACTGAATATTTATAGGATCTGCTAAATTCCTACCCTCGACATCGGTTAACCAATAAGAATTGTTTGTGGTGGTTCCACGCACGACGTAAGGGCCATCCCACTTGGGCCGCCACTTTCCAAGTGGATGTGGGCCACGATGGTGGATGATTTTCAAAACGAGCTCTCCCACTTTAAAGTGGCGAGGTTTCATATGTTTCTCATAATGTCGAGCGATCCTTTGCCGGTATGCATGAGCATGGTCCATAGCAAGGAGTCGCCTCTCATCTAATAGATCTAGTTCGGCCATCCTAGCATGCTGAAGCGTCTCTAGGGGGAGGTCGAGTGCAACGAATGTATGAAATGAATGCAGACGTGTATGGATGGGGAGAATGGCGTTTGTGCCGTAAACCAACTCAAAAGGCGTGGCATTTGTGGGAGTGCGGATGGAAGTCCTATAAGCCCATAAGGCTTCATCCAACTTCTCGTGCCATGTTCTAGCCTTCTCTAAGGTTTTCTCAACAATGCTGATGAGAGTCTTGTTGGTGGCTTCGGCTTGGCCGTTGCCTTGAGGGTAGTAAGGCGATGAGAAGTGATGATTTATGCCATACTTGTTGCACAGCTTGACCATCCGCTCATTTTTAAATGGGGTGCCATTATCGGACACAAGATCTCTTGGAACTCCAAATCGAGCCAAGATGTTTTTCCTAATGAAGGCCACCACATGTTGTCCCTGGACATTTGTCAGGGAGGCAGCTTCGACCCACTTGGAAAAATACTCAGTGGCTGCTAAAATGAACCTGTGTCCGTTTGAGGCCTTTGGAAAAATTGGTCCTACGATATCAAACGCCCACATGGTGAATGGCCAGGGGCTGACCACGGAATGCAGTGATGATGAGGGGATATGAATGGCGTGACCATGCACTTGACACGGGTGACACTTCCTAACACGATCGTGGCAATCCTTTCTCAGGGTAGACCAAAAATAACCTGCTCTAAGTATTTTCATTGCCATCATGTTGGCATTGACATGACCTCCACATTCTCCATCGTGGAATTCGTGCATAACAATCCTAGCCTCCTCTAGGTCGACGCATCTTAGTAAGATGCTCGTAAAACTCTTTTTGTGCAGAACCCCTCCCAAAATCGTGTATCGGGTGGAAATTTTTCGGATGAATGCCTTATCTTTAGACGTGGCATCCTCAGTGAATCCCTCATTTTCTAGAAAATTCTTTGTCATAAAACCAAGGTTTTTCATCAGAATTAGGGTTATTTTGGCAAATTTGCAAATCGTGTATGGAAGGAGTGGGTGAGTGCCATATTTCAAGGGGTCTGGTTCCCAAAGTGGGATCGACCCTTAGGGCTGAACCCAAGGATGAGAGGGCGTCAGCGACGCCATTATCTTCTCTTCCTACATGTGTGAGAGTGCACGATTGGAACGACTCAACCAGTCGAGTGGCCAATTCGTGGTATGGAAGCAGTTTTTCATTTCGAACTTGCCAAATTTTTAAAACTTGGTTTATGACCAGGAGTGAATCTCCAAAGACCTCGATGCATGATGCCCCTAGAGTTTTCGAAACTTTTAAACCTTGTATGAGTGCTTCATACTCGGCTATATTGTTGGAACATTCGAAATCTAGGCGAATTGCTATGGGGATCTCTCCCTTTTCAGGGGATACGAGGATGATCCCGGCACCGGCCCCTCGTTGGTTTCGTGCCCCATCGAAGTGCATCTTCCATACTTGTTTTTCGAAAGAGTTTGCCAGAATGTGGTTTTGAAAATGGTTTTGCAATATGCCTTCATCAGGCATTTCATTGAGTGTGGGATACGCATCCTCTAGGGGGAAGTCAGCCACGTAGTCTGCTAGGGCTTGCCCCTTAATGGAGACCTGGTGATGGTATTTTAAATCATACTCCATTAGAAGGAGTTGCCATTTGCCCAATCTACCCGTGAGAATGGGTTTTTCGAATAAGTGCTTGATTCGGTCAAGCTTGGACACTATCCAGATCTCATGATCTAGGAAATAGTGTCTAAATTTCTGGCAGGCCCAAACTAGGGCCAAGCACGTCTTCTCCATGGCCTGATAATTCCTTTCGTAAGCCAGGAGAGTTTTCAAAAGATAGTATATGGCACCTTCCTTGTGAGTGTCATCCTCGTATTGAGCTAACAGAGCTCCCAAGGCATTCGCATGCACAGAAATGTAAAGTAGAAGAGGTTTTCCTAGTTTTGGAGGGTTTAAAACAGGGGGATTGACTAAGTACGCTTTTAATCTTTTAAATGATTTTTGGCACTCGTCATCCCATAAAAATTTCGTACCCTTCCTTAGCAACTTGTTGAAGGGTTCGCATCTAGTGGCCAGGTTTGAGATAAACATGCGAATGGACTGTAGGCGACCTTGGAGGCTACGAATCTGCGTGAGATTGGAGGGTGGAGTCATGTCTATGATGGCTCTACACTTAGAGGGGTCGACTTCTATGCCCCTTTGGCTTACCATAAATCCTAAAAGCTTACCGGATTCTACACCGAATACGCACTTTTGAGGGTTTAGCTTTATGTTGTAAAGTCTAAGCCTTTCGAAAATCTTTTGTAAGCATTCGAGATGAGTGCATCGAGTTTTCGATTTAGCCAAGAGATCATCTACATATACCTCTACGAGCTCATAAATTTGATCGTGAAAGATCGAGGTCATAGCTCTTTGGTACGTGGCGCCAGCATTTTTCAAATCAAAGGGCATGACTGTATAACAGTACGTGCCCCATGGGGTTGTAAAGGCGGTTTTAGCCTGATCTTGTGGGCTTAGCTTGATTTGGTTATATCCTGAATAGCCATCCATGAATGAAAACATTTCATGATTTGCAGTACTATCGACTATCAAATCAATGTTTGGTAAAGGGAAATTATCTTTTGGGGTGGCTTTATTCAGGTTTCTGAAATCGATGCATATTCGAATTTTCCCACTGGTTTTTCGAACAACAACTATATTGGATAACCAATCAGAATACGCAATGGGTTTTATAAATCTGGCTTTTAACAGATCTTCTATACCCTCTTTGACTTGTGAATGCACATTCGGATGTATCTTCCTAAGCTTTTGTTTTACGGGTTTTGCATCTGAATCTAACGGAAGACGATGCTCTACAACATTTGGGTCTATACCCGGCATGTCTTCATATGTCCATGCAAACACATCAACATAGGTTTTCAAAAATGCAATGAATGATGCTTTTTCGTGCTCATGCAGACATGTGCCTACCTTAGTGATTTTCTGCTTTAAATCATTCCCTAAGTTTATCTCTATAAAATCTCCTCCCACTGATTTCGAAGGTTTTTCAAAATCAAGAATTTTATGAAATTCAGGGAGCTCAGAAGCAGGGTCTTCCTCGAGGGAATCCAATTCTGGGCCTTGGTCATTCTCAAGACTTCTAAATCCTAGGGAATTTGGACTTGACGCACAGTTTTCGCAAACGCTTGGTTTTTGTTTTGGATTTTCTGCAGGTTTTGAAGATTTTGGTCCTCTTATGAAGAGGACTTTCTTTTCGAAATTCTTTTCTTCTTCAAAACCTTTATCAGGAGCTGCTAAATACAGGATTTTGTTTTTGGTATTTTGTAAATTTCCAATTTTTTTGGATTTTTGTAAGGAAAGAACTTTAGGAACTATACAAACTCTTTTTTCGAGTTTCTGATCTTTTTCAAATGTTTTTGGTTTTTGGGATTTTTCAATTTTTTGAATTTCAATTTTTTCAAATGTTTTTGGATTTTTGATTGAGGGATCTTCCATCATACCTACAAAGGAAAAACGCCACTAGTTAGACTCCGAACAAGAGATCTAAATTGTAGGTTTCTGCTTGGGTAGGCTCCAAGGCACCCTTGACCCAAGTGGTCACAGGGGGTGGTTCTGGCGGTATTTTGGGAGTATAGCCGATCCCGTGTTGGCTTTGGTTGGCTTTTGGCAAGATGGGTTCTACGAGACCCTGATTTTGTGCCCCTAGACTTTTGTATGGCATATACCCCATGTTTAATAACATGTTCCATGATTTTTTGTTTTTGGAAAAGTTTTCATATAACTCGTGATCCTGGAACTTGCTATCGTCCATGTTATGCACATAAGGTTTTCTGTCCAAAGGTTTTGGAAATAGTGGATGCTTGGGTTTTCCTGGGATGGTTAGTCTTTTGAGTGGGCCAGCCTTGGGCGGCCCCTGGATGTGTACGACCTTCCTAGGTACCTGAAGGATGAGTTTGGTGGTTCGACCACGGTTTGCCCTAAGTTGGCCTCGTAGGACTGGGAACTTGAAAAGCATGGGGAATTTTGAATCCCCTGAAGCTGCGGATGACTCTCACTTAGGATCACAATGACTTGGTTTTCAAAAGGGATTTTAACACACTTATGGAAGGTGGACGGCACAGCATGCAGGCTGTGTATCCAAGGCCTTCCCAGCAATAAGTTGTAGTGGGGGTGGATGTCCAAAACATGGAATACCCCTACGTGAGCTATCCCTCCCGTTTCCATGGGAAGTTCAACGGATCCTAAAGGTCTGGATGCATTTCCATCGTATCCAGTGATTACGATGGTGCTTGGGTTTATGGAAGTTAAGGTGACTCCAATCTGATGTGCTATGTGAAGTGGAAGGATGTTGAGCCCTCCTCCCCCATCAACTAGGCACCTATCTAGAGAGTGGTGATTTAATACCACCTCGATGTGTAGGGCCTGATTATGGGTTTCATAGGGTCTTTCGAGATCCTCTTCCGAAAACATGATAGGTGTTTTTGCACCTATGGACGCCACTTGATTGGACAAGGATTCTGGGGTTATGTCTGAACTAACCTTTGCTCTTTCTAGAGTTTTCTCTAACACGAGTCTATGCCTAGGCGAGGTTTGTATCAGCTCTAGGATCGACATGTTAATGGGAATCTTTGAAAGATGGTTTTCGAAATCATACAAGTTTAAAACGACTTTTCCTTTGTCCGTTTTGGGCAGAACTCCAGGAATACACGCTTTTGAAGGGCCAGGCACACTGACCACTTTTTTAGCATTTTGTATATGTGGGGGTTGATAGATCCTCCCGGATCTTGTCACTTCCCCCACGACCAGCTTAGGGTTTGTGCTTAAGATGGCTCTAATCGACTGTTTTGGAGTACCTTGAATTTTCAAAACTGGTTTAATCGGAGACGGAACTCTTGGTGGTCCCCGAATCACTACTTGGGCGGGTTTCCTATGAAGGATGAGTGTAGATGCACAAGCGGAAAAACCAGACTTATATGTACGCGCTAGACTCTTTGAAAACGTGAGAGCACATACCTCTTTACCCTTCCCACTGGTACTTGCATGATTAGGGAAGGGTTCTTTGAAAATAGCTTGGGCAGGCTCCGGTTCCTCAGTGACCTGGAGCCGGCCCTCTGCTATCAAGTTTTCGATTTGGTTTAGGAGGGAAAAACACTGCTTTGTATCATGGCCTTTGAGCCAATGATACTTACAAAATCGATTCAAAAACCTCCCATTGGAAGTGGTTCCCTCGGGGATTTCAGGGAGTTCGATCATGCCTTGGGCGAGTAGGAGGTCTAGGACCTCCGACACAGGTTGCCCCAGCGGAGTATACTCCCTTTTTTCAAATGGTTTTTGTATTTTTTTGTCTTTTCTGTTTTCAAAATTTTCGAAATTTTTTGAAGTGCTCGCCAGCCTTGGATCTACTCGGACATTGGCGATCTTGTGGGGCTTTTCCCCTTTGTCTATGGTGGGTAGCCCGTAATTGCCAGGCTTTCCCAAGCGAGTCTTTGGATTTACGCTCCCTTTCCACAGGTGGTCGTAAACCCCTTTTTTCAAATTCGTCTAAAAAAGAGATGCTTTTTTAATCAGTTTGTGGAAAGTAGAGATTTCATGTAAAGAAAGAAGAGTTTTCAATTCAGTTTTGAAATTGTCAAGGATGAGCATTACTGCGCATCCTTCGGATATGGGTTCTCGTACTTGTCCAAGGAGAGACCTCCATCGAACGATAAATGTATGCACATCTTCGTTCATACCTTGCTTCGTATCCCTCAAAGTGTTCAATGTAGGCGTGACTTCTACGTTGTGTGAAAATCTTTGCATGAAGCAGTTCGCTAACTCTTCAAAAGTTACGAACTGGCTCAAATCGTAGGAAGCCAGCCATTTAGAAGCTATGCCTTTGAGGGATAAGGGGAACCAATATACCCATTTCATCGAGTCCTTCTTTTTCTTGTGGGCTCGACGAGAAAAAAGCTGTAGGTGAGACGTAGGGTCTCCCGTGCCATCATACCGATGGAAATTTGGTATTTCGTCGTCACTGTCTATTTCGTAATCTAAAGGGAGAAAATCAGACAGGACGTACGTTGTTTTCTCTCTATTTTGCCCTTTCAGCAACTGCTGTAGGGCTTTTCGATCCTTGTGAGTGAAGGAATCGAGGTATGGGTTGCCTTCTATCTCAGAGGTCTCCTTGTTTTTACGAGTTTTTCCAAACTTCTTTTTGGCCTTTATTGGTTTGCCATGTGACGAACATGAATCAGCTGCTTCAGCCTCTTGGCTGAGAGTAGCGACCTTGGCCTCGTATTCTTTTCTTAACTCTTCCTCCTTTTGTTTTCGATTTTTCAAAGATCTTCTAGAATGAGAACTTGAAGAGCATGAGAACCGGCTAGACACTTCATTGGAGTCTGAACTCGACATGACTTCGACGCTTTTAAATCCAACTATGAAATGCAAGAAGACAAAAGAGTTAAAACACTTTGAAAACAAACGATGGTTTTAGAGATTGGTTTGTTTTGTATCGATTTTTCCTAAAGACCCACGTCCCACCGGGCGTGCCAAAATCTGTAGACACGGAAAATCCTCGACTCCGGGTTCTTAGGCCTGAAGCGAATCTTTTCGTGCTTACATCACTTTTAAAAAGGGCGCGCCAGCTAGCTTTCTCAAACTAGCGAAGTGATTTTTTGAAAATATCTGACTTTTGGGGCGACTGTGGATAAGTGGGTTCTTTTCGTCGCAGACTTTCTTGCACCGGCGCACAAGGGTCAGTCTGTACGCTTTAGGAAAACTCGTTTTTACACAAACACGACTCTTTTTGAAAACTTGAAAGTGTTTTATCGATTGGTTTTGTCAAATTTGCAACTTTTATACATGGGATCTATGCGCTCCTATGTCTCTCGGGTTTTAGCCGATTTTGTCGTGTAGTCGTGTGCATCTAGTGCTCGATTTAAGGCAAGTACTACACGATTTGACCAATCTGGTTCGATGCAAGTATGCTCCCTATCTCGAGTGTGGCGGATATGCAATGCAAACTCACACAACTTGAAGGGAAAACCCGGAATTTAAAGACATAACAGAAGGGAAATAGCAGAAAGGGAAATAGCAGAAAGGGAAATATGGCTATATCTTAGACGCAGAAGGGAAAATATATGTAGCTATATCTTAAGAGCGAGAAGGCTCAATGTGAGTGAGTGCTTTGAGTGTATAAATTGAAAGGGCAACTCACACGACTTGAACCTTAAAAACCCAGCTGAAAGGGGAAATACGTATATATATGTAAGAGCGGAAAGGCTCAATTGTGAGTGAGTGCTTTTGAGTGTATAAAATGAAAGACAACTCACACAACTTGAACCTTAAAACCCAGCTGAATGTATATAAATAGACCTATATCTTATGGGCTGTTGAGGCCCGTTTTGTGTGCAAAAGGTGTGCAGATAAGAGCGGAAAGGCTCGAGTGTATGTGTGTGATTTGTGTTTCAAACCATAATATTACATCCCGGGGGGAGACTACGCTCCATTATTACAACCCCGTATCAAATTGAATTGAATTTGAAACAACGTAAAGAACCAGATTCGAGCACTTACTCGTCGTTTGCTTGGGCTTCCTTTTTCAACGAAATCTGACCTTGGATATAGCCGTTGGATGGACTTTCCTCTGCGAGATGACCAGCTGCGTAGAAGGTTGATCCTAGATCGTGACCTGGGCTAGATTGACAAGCTAATGCACTATGGGTTTCGGGCTTAGATATGATAGATCTAGGGTGAAAAACTAACGGATCTGAGTTAGGTCTAGGTGGTTTGTTTTGGTCGAAGGTTAGCTTAAGGCTCTAAGGGGAAAATCTGACCAGCTAGTGGTCGAGTTAGGGGATGTCTAAGGAAGTGGTTCGGGCGAGATGCGAAGGGATACTCGTCTCACAATGGGTCGAGATTGGTTTAGGGGTAGTGAGTGATCTTAGGGGAAATCCTAAGGTAAGCTCTAGGGCAATGCTCGGCCAAAGGGTGGCCGAGCTTGAGCTGGTGTTGGGTGTTTGATCTCACGTGAGATCCTAAGGGAGTGGCTCGGCCAAAGGGTGGCCGAGCTGGGTAGGTGTAGGTTAGTTCTTTTGGTTAGGATCTAACTTAGGTAATGGATTTAGTTTAGGGAAAAACCTAAAATGAACTCAGCTAGCTAGATGGGTGAAAGCGGGTTCGTCCAAAGGAAGGAACCGAGTGTTTTAGACACTCGGTTTTGGCTAGGTCTCTAGGAGTAGTTTTGGTTTAGGAAATAGTTTAGGTGGTTTAGTGCTAGATGGTTTGGCTGGGAGGGATCTAAGGTGAGCTTGGCCAGCCAATGGCCGAGCTGGGTATGGTTCTAGATTAGAGTCATCTTAGGTAGAACTAGGATCGCTCCTTTAGTGAGGTTTGGCCAGCATCTTGGCTGGACTTTTGACGTCTTTATGTTTTAGGGTTTAGGTGGTTTTGAGAGGTACGAAAAGAAGGGATTTTGGGCAGGATTTTAGGGGCTTACCTTGACAACCTATCAGCCCATTTGATCTCGTTTCCAACGCAGCCAATCTCCATTGAAGAAAGCCCATCCCATGCCGCCAGGTTTCTCTCCATTTCCAGCAATATACAAGGCGTGAAAGGCTCCCACTTACACTTGAGTGCAGCCCACAAGACCAACCCACAATTTTACAAAACAAGAGGGGAAGGCCAGCCCCTTTTGTTGACCTTCCTCTCTCTCTCTCTCTTTTCCCCCCCAACTATCCACGTGAAGTGCTGGAAAAATCGTCCCTTTCAAGCCAGCCCACTCACGTCCTTTTATAGGCCCCTTGTGTGGATATGGATCCTTTGTTGGTTCCTAAAATCCGGATCCAATCCAATCCAAGTTTCGTTTGGATATGGATCTTGGATTTGGATCTGGATTTTTGGATCCAGATTTGATCCAAAATTTTCTCTTCTTCAGTCCTTTCTGGCGTTTCAAGCTGGATGCTTCGTGCGGGTCCTGAGTTCATCAAGATTCTGTCTTACGCTGGGTTTTTCCCATTTTCATCGTCCGAGCTTCTTTTCGTCTTTCTGGACTCTGTTTCGACTGTTTCTTCTTGTATTTGACTTGGATTTTCCATGATTTCAGAGATGCTTTTGGCTTGGCCTTTGATGCTTCAGGCTTGAAATGCGTTTGTGGCCTGGGCTTCTTTTTCGTCCTCGAAATTCACTTTTCATCGGGTTGGGCTTGACCTTTGAACTTTTTGAATCTTTTGGGACTGTTTTGGGCCAGGCTTCATCTGTTCGTCTGGTCTTTCATAAAAATAGGACTTTCGTCCATTTTTAAGATTTTTCATGTTTCAAACAGGGTTGGAAAACAGAATTTTGAAATGTTTTGATTTCCTGAGTTTTTCGAAAATTCTTATCTTTTGAACTGGTTTTTGAACCAGACATTTGGTTTTGAAAAGTATTTGGGTTTTTGGGGTGTTTACACTTAGCCACTTCAACCACCCGCCTTGAACCACTTCCTTGGCAACACTCGGCCACTCCACTTAGCTCCCTAGGACCTGTCCCTTCCACTCTCCACCAGCCCTTAGTCGTACCTTACACCACACCCTAGCTAGCTCCCTTCCCATCCACAACATCCCTAGCCACCCTAGCAGCCGGCCACCACCGAACTTCCCTTAGTCAGCCACTCCAACCGACTGTACCAAACCCACTCGGCCAGCCCTTCATCTCCCTTAGGCACTCCCTTAGGCTCCCCTTCAGCACTACCTACCTTAATACCAGCCCATCCTCTAGTGACCTTCCTTAGCCACCTTAACCCAACACACCAAGGCGGTCCCTTCCTAGCAGCCGGCCATCATCAAGGCGCCCTTCCCGCGCACCCAAGGCACCCGGCCAGCACTTCCCCTTTGCTGTTCAACTCCGAGGAGCTCCCTCTTGCAGCCCAAGGCGAGGCCAAGCCCACGCTCAAGCAAGTCATCTTCGGACCAGCTATAAGTAAGTGCCTAACTCGGTCCTTAGTTGTAGACTTGCTTAAATTAAATTTGATACGGGGTTGTAATAACGGAGCATAGTCTCCCCCCGCTTGTAATAACATGGCTTGGCACACCCACACACACGTGCACTCTCTTAGTTGTGCACGATTTTGAACACACACGGGCCTAATCAGCCCCTAAGATGTAAATTTATGTATATACTTTAAATTACGTAGGGTTTTGCTTAAGTTGGGTGTGTTGTCTTTCAATTCAAGCACGCACACACATTGAGCCTTCGCTCTTATTTGTAAGACCCAAGTAAGGGCCATGTTATACTATCCTTGGGTTCTATTTCATGTCATGTGCGTAGTACTTCAATTCAAGCACTCACACACATTGAGCTTTCGCTCTTATTCCCAAGACCTTAGTTAAGGCCATACTGCAATTTATATTTGGGTTTAATTTCATGTTGTGTGCGTAGTACTTCAATTCAAGCACTCACACACATTGAGCTTTCGCTCTTATTCCCAAGACCTTAGTTAAGGCCATACTGCAATTTATATTTTGGGTTTAATTTCATGTTGTGTGCGTAGTACTTCAATTCAAGCACTCACACACATTGAGCTTTCGCTCTTATTCCCAAGACCTTAGTTAAGGCCATATTGCAAGTTATATTTGGGTTTCATTTCATGTCATGTGTGTAGTCTTTCAATTCAAGCACGCACCCACATTGAGCCTTCGCTCTTATTTGCAAGACCCAAGTAAGGGCCCATATATACCTTATATACGTATTTCCCTTCGGCATTTACATTACAAGTCATTTCCCTTCGGTATTGTCTTTACATTCGGGTTTTCCCTTTGGAGTAGCGTGAGTTTGCATTGCATATATGCCATACCACGAGTTAGGACGCATATTGCATCAAAGCAAACCCCATACTCCCGCTCAAATTCGCCACATTTAGTGGAGTGTTCATAACACACACCTAGGTGGCCCATAAAGGGATAAAAAGAAAGACTTAGGCATGTGCAAATCCACGTGACTTAAAATCTGAAAATCATACAAATAAGACCCAAATCAAACACCTCGAACCGCTTTCTTAGGCTCTTTTCCACTCCAAAACTCGATTTTTAAAGCATACAGATTGACCCTTGCGCATCGGTGCAAGAAGGTCTGCGACGACAAGAGCTTGCTTGCTCACAGACGCTACGTTAGAAGTCAGGTTAAAATATATCTTCGCTAGCTTAGGTAAGCTAGCTGGCACGCCCTGTTTATTCAAATAGGACATAGACACACGAAAAGGTTCGCCCCATGCCTAAGAAACCAGGGAGGCGGAGATTTTCTATGTCTACAAGATGGTAACTAAGAATCCATACAGCTAAGTGTGAAAGAAGACTTGGGTTTAGGCAAAGGCCAGTCACACGCTCATTATGTGTGCTCTTTGGCAATCATTTTGAACGCTAACTTGTTCACATGCACCATTATGAATTGCATGTTCAATTTTGTTTGTCCATATCCGCTCACATGAGCAACATGCCTATGTAAGCACAAAGCGTTTAAATTGGGATTGTAAAAGCAGACAAGCACTGTGATTTGTGTCTTGTGACGTAAAGCCAAAAGCACAGCTCATGGCCTGCCTGTTTAAAAAGATTAACATACTAACGCACCTCTGTCATCCACTCTCTTTTTCTGTGTCATTTAAACCCGCCCAGCGTACCTCTATCCTTCACTCTCGACCAGAACGCTTGTTGTTGCCCGCTTCCCATCTTTATCCATCAGGCTCGATGGAATAGGAGAAAACACACCACAACTGAATGGAGTAAACTTTGGCAAAGTGGATAAGGAAATTGCCACAATATTCTTTGAAGCTCGACAAAGGATGTCATAGTCCGAAAGAACTGTCTTGCAACATAAGAGGCAGCACAGTGGCGAGACAATCTCTATAACGTATTGGACATGACACAATGATTCTGAAGACCATGGTGAGGGTAAAGATGGTGTTATGACACTAAGTTAGTCCGCTTGAGAGGACTAAGGAAGTACAGTGTTACCTCCCATTGATCGATATGGTGGGACTGATGTAAGATGTGCCATGCCGACCCCATAAGATTTGTAAACCCTAAAAAGTACAAACCCTCCAACAAAGATAAAGTGAATGCATCCTAGTCATGAGAAGAAAAAAAAACGAATATAAAATTCATGAAAAATATATAATGCAAGAGATACACAAATGCATGCAGTAAAATGATAGAGTTAAGTGAGGATGTGAAGTGTATGAGCTTGAAGGTGCATGGTGAGTGTAAAAAATATATATACTTGATAGAAAGAACCCATAAACGATATAAAAAATCTCTTGCAATCAAAAGGCAAATCTACAAGGATAGCATTGAGGTAAAGCATCTTAGACATAGTAAGGAAGAGATTACAACTCTAACATTAGACGTGACTGATTGGACTCTTAGGACAAGTCCACAAGAAAAACGCCCTATAGCATCTATTCCACAAAAAATGAACCATGGTGATTGTATGCAATTTTTTTTATATATTTTTATATGCATACATTGGGCAAAAAGAGCACCCAAGGCAACCTCATGCATTGACAAGTGTGGAAGTAGTGGATGGCTAAGGATTGGTGACCTATTGTAAACATGAAAATTTTCACTCCTAAGTTATAAAACTCGAAGTGAACCTTTTTGTGCCTACGCTTGCGCAAGCGTGTCAACTATCTTACTCAAACTAGCGAAGATTTTAAAATGATTTTTTGACTTTGGCGATTGTAGGCAAGCGAACTCTTTTCTCTTTAAACCTTCTTGAACCGATGCTCAAGGGTCCATTTAAGCGCTTAGGAACTTCGATTTTCAAACAAGTTTTTACTTCAAATTACAAGTATTTTGAACAAATTCGGTTCGTGCACTCTTTGCCAATTTTATTACGAGGGGGTTGGACGGCCCTAACATTTTTGCAAGTTTTATTTATTTTGGCCTGCTGTGTGTAGAGTGTGTGGCCTAGTTTTCGCATGATTTGAGCGAGTGTTCGAGCGATTTGCCGCAATGAGTGGATGCAGAGATGCTATAAATTCTGTTTTGGGCTTTTGAGAACGATGATGCGAACTCACCCGAATTGAAATTGCACCCCACTCTACATCCGAAGTAAAACTCATGCGAATTGAAAGTGTATTCACTCTACGTTCACGAAAGTAAAACTCACGCGAATTGAAAGTGCAACCACTCTACTTCCATGAAAGTAAAAACTCACGCAAATTAAAAGTGCAGCTACTTTACTTTCATGAAAGTAAAACTCACGCGAATTGAAGGTGCAACCACTCTACTTTCACGAAAGTAAAACTCACACGAATTGAAAGTGCATTCACTCTACTTTCACGAAAGTAAAACTCACGCGAATTGAAAGTGCATTCACTCTATTTCACGAAAGTAAAACTCACGCGAATTGAAAGTGCATTCAATCTACTTTCACGAAAGTAAAACTCACGCGAATTGAAATATGTATACTTGTTTAAGAAAAGAGGGGGTTTGAAGTATAGAATGTTTATAAAGTATATTGAGGCAGAGAGTGGAAAGGCTCGAGTGCACGTGAGTGTAAAGAGCGAAAAGGCTCAAGTGCTTGTGGGTGCGATTATGTTCATGCATGTAAGCACGAAAATTCTCACTTCTGGTTTTGAAGTCGAAAATGAACCTTTTCACGTCTACGTCATTTCTATGGGCGTGTCAGCTAGGTTGCTCAAGCTAGCGAAGTTTTTGAAATATCTGACGTTTTAAAAGGCAATTGCGAGTAAGCAGGATCTTTTCGCTTTAAACCTTCTTGAACCGGTGCTCAAGGGTCAGTTTAAGCACTTATAAACGTTGATAAAACAATTTTGACTCTTTGAAAGAAGCTTAGTGTTTTGAAAAACTCGAGTTTGCCTAAGTTTTTAAGTTTTATGTACGGGACTGGACGATTCCAAGTCTTTGAGCTTTTAAGCTATTTAGGCCGGATGTGTGTGCTCAAGTGGCCTAAATTCAACGAGTTTGAGCATAGATTCGGGGTTTTCTTTGGAAAATGCATGAATGCAAGGATGCACAAATGTTTTTCGGGTTTGATATGATGATGTGAGCTAGGCTCGAATTGAAAGCAACTCACACACACAACTTAATATAAATACCCGAATGGAAGTGCAACTCACGCAGCTTAAGGGAAATACCTGAACTTGAAAGCAACTCACACGACTTGAATGTAAATTGCAGAATTGAAATATACTAATATCTTAAGAGCGGAAAGGCTCAATGCACGCGTGTGTGTAGTGTAAAATTTAAATGACAAACTCGCACGACTTGAATTGAACTTGCCGAAATTGAAATATAAGTATATAGTAAGAGCGGAAAGGCTCAATTGTGAGTGAGTGCGCTTGGTGTGTAAATGTAAAGACAACTCACACAACTTGAATTGAACCACTTGGAAATATAAGTGCATACACAACTGAATGTAAAACTCACGTAGCTGAAAAATATATAAGTATGCTATATCTTATGAGCAACAAAGGCTCAAAAGGTGCGTGAGAGTGTGGAGCAAGTGCTCAAGTACTTCTTGGGTGCGAGTGTGAAATTTAAATGACAAACTCACACGACGTGAATGTAACAACCCGAATTGAATTGCAACTCAAACAACTTTCACTAAAGTAAATACCCAAAGGGAAAATATATACTTTAGCTTAAGAGCGGAAAGGCTCAATGTGTGTGCAATCGTGTGCAATTAAGAGCGGAAAGGCTTAAGTGCACGTGGGTGTCTTATGTACGTTTAAGAGCAATATCGCTCAAGTGTACGTGTGTGCTTCGTGTATCAAGCACCAATATTATATTTCGGGGGGAGACTACACTCCATTGTTACAACCCCGTATCGAATTGAATTAAATTTGAAATGAGTAAGGTAAAAATCGAATTTAAACACTTACAAGTGGTTGACTTTTCCTCTCAACGTGCTTGGGTTTGTCCACCTTGGCAGCCAAGAGATGGGTCTCCCTAGGTGGGGTTTGACGTGAGTTTAGGGTAGGCTTGGGGGCAGCCGGGTGCTTAGACTTAGGAAGGGCTTAGGTTCGGCTGGATGTAGGGCTGGTGTTGGCTAAGGTAGGTCACGACTTAAGTGGGGGTGGTCCTAATTGGCACTAGGGAGATAGGATGCAGCTGGCTAGGTCTCGGCTAAGGTAAGGGGATAAGGTAATGGGATGGGAGCTGGGGTGTTAGGTTGGCACTAGGTAAAGGGGCGCAGGCGGCAGGTACTGGGACACGGGGGTTACGGCAAGGACGACAGGTGCACTAGGGAGTGGGGTGCGGGTGCTGGGTCACGGCAGGTGCGCTAGGGAGTGGGGTAGTATGGCGCTAGGTGCGCCGGGGACAATTACGGCAGGGTGGTGTGGTGGGGTATCAAGGGAAGGTGAGGGGGTGGTGTAGGGAGATGGCAGGATTTGGGTCACGGCAGGGGGTATGGTAGGGATGCTGGCACTAGGGAATGGGCGGTAGTGGAGTGGGGCGCTAGGCGTGCCGAGAGGTGAGGGAGCCGGTTGGCGTCTAGGGGGAGGGTAGGAATGGGTTCAAACCGAGTGCAGCTGCACTCGGTTGGGTTTAGATTTAGGTAGGTTAGGGGGAAGTTTGGGTTGGTTTAGGTGAAAGGGGCTAGGTCTAGGCTAGTTTAGGGTTAGGTTTAGCGGGGTCGGTTAGGTGGTTTAGGCTAGTTTAGGGTTAGGTTTAGCGGGGTCGGTTAGGTGGTTTAGGCTAGTTTAGGGTGAGGTTGAGAAACCTACCTCTTGGAGCCGGTTCACCATGCATCACCCATGTCTCCACGCCCTTGTGCAGCCCTTTGGTTTGAGCCTAGGTTCATACAACGTTTGAACCCATGCCCTTGATGAAGCCCACATGGCTATGGCCCACCAAATCTACTTTATGCCCTCCACTCATTCTCTCTCTTTCCAAGCCTCCCAATCTTGATTTCACGTGAACTTATGACACCCCCTCACCTCTATTTATATGCAAATGAGGTGGGTCTTGGGTATGGATCTTGGATTTAAATTTTGAGATCCAAATCTGATCCAAACACTATTTGGGTTTGGATCTGGATATTTAGATCTAGATCCAATCCAATTTTTCATTTCTTCAGTCCTTCTTGGCGTTTCAAGACGGACTGTTTCTACTGGCCCTGGCTTAATCAGCACTCCATCTTGGGCTGGGTCTTCACCAACCTTTTTGTCCGAACTCCTTCTCACTTTTTTGGACTCCGTTTTAGTTGATTTTTGTTGTTTTAGGCTTGGATTTCTACTATTTTGGTGGATGTTCTTGGCTTGGCATTTGATGCTCCGGGCTTGAAGTCTGCTTCTGGCTTGGGCTCTCATTTTGCCTTTTGATCTTGCTTTTATCAGGCTAGGATGCATTCTGGGCTTTTGATCCGACTTTGGAGGCTACTTTTGGAGCTGGCTCCACCTGTTTGTTTTGGGCTTTTACAAAATTGGGACTTGGCCCAAGTTTGAGAAATTCATATTTCAAACAGGGTTTGAAATAGAAGTTTAAAGCTTTTGCAACTCTTGGGTTTTCAAAAACTCAAAATCTGGTTTTGAAATGATTTTTCAAACCAGATGTTTGTTTTTGAAAATCGTTTGATTTTGGGGTGTTTACAATGCACCAATATTACAACATGGGGGGAGGCTTCACTCCATTAATACAACCCCTTTCCGAATTGAATTTAATGAAGAAATCGGTATGAAATCAAAGTTTTAAGAACTTACAAGTTTTCCCCTTCAATCGAGCCCTTGGTGCAATTTGTTTGGTTCACTCGAGTCCTCTTGGTTCGGTTCGATGCAAACCTCTTGCCAAGCCTTGGTGCAATCGGGTCCTCCACCTTTGTCTGCCCCCAAGCCAAGTCTTCCTTGGTGCAGCCGAGTCCTCCTCCTTTTGATCGGCTAATTTCTTGCTTTTAAGACTTTCTGATGTTTGGTTTTGATCTGTCTGGCCCCGTCTTGAGCTTGCACTTGATGAGGTTGATCCCAAATTTTAAAGCGGACAGTGATTCCCGTTTTGACAGGCCCGATCTTTGATTTTTGACGGCTTTATCAGGGTCTTGGTTTCATTTTGCATTTTTGAAGCTAAACTTGTCTTTTGAAATGGACACCGGGTTCAATCTTCTGTCTCGCTTTTATCCGGATAGGCTGGACCTCTCCTTCATTTTTTGACTTGATCTCGAGCTGGATTTTGGATTGGGTTTCACCTGTCCGTTTGACCTGTTTTGTAATCCATGGGTTTTTGACTTGAATTTAAAACCTTTATTTTAAAATATTTTTCGAAAAGGTTTAAACTTTAAACTTTTGGGATTTTAAAAGTTCAAAAAGGATGTAAGCTGGTTTTTGAAATTCAGGAGTTTTTGAAAACATCTCCATTTTGGGTGTTTACAGATGGCCCTCTTTGGCATTGATCCAAATGTTTTTGGATAATGTCAAAGAAGAAAACACCCCTTTTGTTTTTCTTCCTGGATCTTTCCTCGAGAATATGGATTATCCCAGCTTTCTAAAAACCCTTTTCCTTATGATAGGTAAGAGAGAATTTGCACCATAGGGGACTTGGCCTGTTGTGGTTTTAGTCCAAATTGGGATCATGTGCTCAATGACCTTGTGTACATGCATAGTCATGAGTGGGTGACATGGATGATATGCCAGAGAATATGATTTTCTAGAGACCCTAATCATATAATGATTGAACTTGGGAGGCTCATGAAGGCCGGCTGCCCCAAGTGAGTTGGTCTCATGTTGCTTGATGTTCGGGGTTTTTTCAAATTTGATTTCGAAAGAGGAAAAGCCCTTTTAGCTTCAATTAGAAGGATTTCTAGCTTCTTGTGTTTCCCTTAACTTGATTCTTAATACCTACTACTTAGTAGAGGTTTTATAAGAAAACCAGAAAACATTGCAAAATTTCTACGCCTTACCCAACATCTAATTCTCAAACAAAATGAGATTCAAATAAGAAGATCTTATTCTTACTCTAGGACTCTCCGAAATAAACCTTTTTCCATTGGGATAAATCATAGGGATATGGGAAAGAGTTATCACAGTCCCTTGTGAAGCGTCTCGTGGTTTAAGGCAAAGAGACGGAAAATTTGCTCTTTTGAGCTTTTTGGTAATTTTTCTTTTTCTTTCATAGAGGGCCTCCTATTTTGGAGGATTTTTCTTTTGTTTTTCCCTCTTTTATTTTTCAATCAAAGAACTATTTTCTTTCTTTTTCCCATTTTGCCTTCTTTTTGAAGGGAACTTTTGGAGGGATTTTCACAACCTCTTTTTCTGCTTTTTGCCAAATTTTCCTTTTTGAGAAGAGAAGTTAAAAGGAGAGAGCCTTGTCCCAATGGTTTACTCGATTCATCTAAGATCACCCTATTTCAAAATAGCAGGTACTACTTGAAAATATTTTGCTTTGTTGAAAAAGGCCCTCTTTTGTAAGATGAATATTTTTGAAATGTAACCCATTGATTTTGAAAACTCTACTTTTCAAAAGCATTGATTCCCTTATTCAGGGTCACATGATCCACCTTGGTCCTTCTTTCAAGAAGTTCAAAGGAGACCCCATTTTAAAACATTTTCCAACGGATTTAGCTTAGATCCTACACATAGTATTTTTTCAAATATTGGGCATTTATAGAGTCTACTAAATTCCTATCCTCAACATCGATTAACCAATATGTATTGTTTGTAGTGGTTCCGTGTACAACATAAGGGCCATCCCACTTGGGCCGCCACTTTCCAAGTGGATGTAGGCCACGATGGTGGATGATTTTCAATACAAGGTCTCCCATTTTGAAGTGGCAAGTCTTCATATGCTTTTCATAATGTCAAGCTATCCTTTGCCAATATGCATGTGCATGATCCATAGTAAGGAGCCTTTTTTCATCTAACAAATCAAGCTCAGCGATCCTAGCATGTTGTAAAGTCTCTAGAGGTAGTGCAAGTGATGTATGAAATGAATGTAATTTGGTATGAATGGGCAGAATAACATTTATACCATAGATCAACTCAAATGGTGTGGCATTGGTGGGTGTTCGGATGGAAGTCCTATAAGCCCATAAGGCTTCATCAAGCTTCTCATGCCATGTCCTACCCTTCTCTAAGATTTTCTCAATGATGCTTAAGAGAGACTTGTTTGTGGCTTCGGCTTGGCCATTGCCTTGAAGGTAGTAGGGAGACGAGAAGTGTTGAGTTATGCCATAGGTATTACATAAATTTTCCATCTTCTCATTCTTGAAAGGGGTGCCATTATTAGACACTAGGTCTCTTAGAACTCCAAATCGAGCCAAGATATTCTTCTTAATGAATGCCACTACATGTTGCCAGCCAAGGATGTAGCTTCAACCCATTTAGGAAAATATTTGGTGGTTGCTATGATGAACCTATGTCCATTTGATGCATTTGGGGAGATGGGTCCTACGATATCAAATGCCCACATGGTGAAAGGCCATGGGCTGACAATGGAATGCAAGGTTGATGATGGGATATGAATGGCATGTCCATGCACTTGACATGGGTGACATTTCCTAACATGATCATGACAATCTTGCTTGAGGGTAGACTAGAAATAGCCGGCTCTAAGTATCTACATGGCCATCATATTTGCATTGACATGCCCTCCACATTCTCTATCATGGAATTCATGCATTATAGTCCTAGCCTCCTTAAGGTCTACACACCTCAACAAGATGCCGAAAAAACTCTTTTTATAGAGAACTCCTCCCAAAATCACATATCGGGTTGAAATTTTTCAAATAAAAGCTTTATCCCTAGAAGAAGCAAATTTCGAAAATCCTCCATTTTCTAAAAGTTTTTAATATCTTGAAACCAGGGTTTTTCAATGGAATTTTGGTCATTTTGGTAAATCTCCAAATCATGGGTGGATGGAGTAGGTGAGTGCCATATTTCTAAGGATCGGGTTCCCAGGGTGGGATCGACCTTAGGGCTGATCCTAAAGATGAGAGGGCATCCGCTATGACATTGTTGCCTCTACCTATATGAGTGAGTGTACATGATTTGAAGGAATTGACCATTTTGGTGGCCAATTCGTGGTACAGAATGAGTTTTTCATTTTTGACTTGCCAAATTTTCAAAACTTGGTTTATAACAAGTAAAAAATCTCCAAAGACTTTGATGCATGATACCCCTAGATTTTTTAAAATCTTCAAACCTTGTATGAGTGCCTCATATTCGGCCATATTATTGGAACATTCGAAATCTAGGCGAATAGCAATGGAGATCTCTCCCTTTTCAGGGGATATGTGGATGACTCCAACACCTTCCCCTCTTTGTTTTCTTGCCCCATCAAAGTGCATTTTTCATACTTGGTTTTCATTCAAACAACTTGCTAAAATATGGTTTTGAAAATCGTTTGTAAAGATACCCTCATCGGGCATTTCATCAAGTATGGGATATGTCTCTTCAAGGGGGAACTCAGCCACATGATCAGCTAGGGCTTGTCCTTTAACAGTGGTTTGATGGCGAAATTTTAAATCATACTCCATTAAGAGAAGTTGCCATTTACCAAGCCTACCCATTAGGATAGGTTTTTCAAATAACTGCTTGATTGGATCAAGTTTAGAAACTATCCATATTTCATGATCTAAGAAGTAGTGTCTAAACTTTTGGCAGGCCCATACCAAGGCCAAGTACGTTTTTTCCATGGCTTGATAATTTCTTTCATATGCCAATAGAGTTTTCGAAATGTAGTAAATAGCATACTCTTTATGGCTATCATCCTCATATTGGGCTAGTAAAGCACCCAATGCATTCGTATGCATGGAAATGTAGAGCAACAATGGTTTTCCTTGCTTTGGAGGTTTTAAAGTCGGAGCATTTACCAAATAAGTTTTCAATCTTTCGAAAGCCTTTTGACAATCATCATCTCATACAAACTTCACACCTTTTCTCAAAAGCTTGTTGAAAGGTTCGCATATTGTTGCCAAGTTTGAAATAAACCTCCTAATTGATTGGAGGCGACCTTGGAGGTTTCGGATTTGGGTCAAGTTGGAGGGTGGAGGCATGTCTATGATGGCTCGATACTTAGAGGGGTCGACTTCAATGCCCCTTTTGCTTACCATAAAGCCTAAAAGCTTACCCGATTCCACTCCAAAGGCACACTTTTGAGGGTTTAGTTTCACTTTATAAAGCCTAGGTCTTTCAAAAACCTTTTGCAAAGATTCAATGTGTGTACATCGGGTTTTTGATTTTACCAAAAGATCATCCACATATACTTCCAAGAGCTCATGAATTTGATCGTGGAAAATAGTAGTCATGGCTCTTTGGTATATGGCACTGGTATTTTTCAATCCAAATGGCATAACCGTGTAACACTATGTGCCCCAAGGTGTAGTAAAAGCAATTTTAGCTTGGTCTTTTGGTCCTAACTTGATTTGATTATAACCCGAGTAGCCATCCACAAAAGAAAACATTTCATGATTTGCAGTGCTATTCACTATCAAATCAATGTTTGGCAAAGGAAAATTATCTTTTGGAGTAGCTTTGTTCAAACTTCTAAAATCGATGCAAATTCGAATTTTCCCATTGGATTTTCGAACCACAACTATATTTGAAAGCCAATCAGAATACGCAATGGGTTTTATAAATCTAGCTTTCAAAAGATCTTCTAAACCCTCTTTTACTTGAGAGTGAACATTAAGATGAATTTTTCTAAGCTTTTGCTTTATAGGTTTAGCACTTGGTTCTAGGGGAAGACAATGTTCTACAACTTTTGGGTCTAGACCCAACATGTCTTCGTAGGTCCATGCGAATACATCTATGTAGGTCTTCAAGAATGCAATGAATGATGCTTTTTCATGCTCATGCAAACATGTGCCTATTTTAACATGCTTAGTATTTGACTCACTCCCTAGGTTGATTTCTACAAAATCCCCTCCTACAGAATTCGAAGGTTTTTCCAAGTCAAGGATTTTGTAAAACTCGGGAAGCTCAGAGGCTTGATCCTCCTCAGGGATGAGGGGATCTTCCTCCTTACTTTGATCATTCTCGAGGATTCTAGTTTCTAGGGAAGTTTGAGGTAAAGCACACAATTTTGGAATATTTACAATTTTCAAAGGAGTTGGATTTTTCACAAAGACCATTTTTTTGGATTTTTTGAAATGGGTCTTGGGAGATGGAATGTACAAGACTTGGTTTTGGGTATTTTTATATTTTTCCATTTTTTTGGCTTTTTGCAAAGGCAAGGAAGGAATAAGAACTACATTATTTTTTGAGTTTTGAGATTTTTCGATTTTTTTTGCTTTTTGCAAAGAAATGGGAGGAGAAGGAATGCAAATCACTCTTTTTGGAGTTTTCAAAATTTTCCAATATTTTTGGGTTTTGGGGGTTTTCTAAATGTTTTTTGTTTTTGTAAATTTTTATTTTTTTTGGATTTTCAGATGTGATGGGGTCTTCCATCAAACCTACAAAGAAAATACAATGAATTAGGCTCTAAACAAGAGGTCTAAATCATAGGTTTCGGTGTTAGAAGGTTTTAGGGCACCCTTGACACCAAGTGGTCGTAGGTGGTGGTTCAGGGGGTATGGATGGAGTGTAGCCTATCCCATGCTAGTTTGGGTTAGGATTTGGTAAGATGGGTTCTAAGCAATCCTGATTTTGGTTTACTAAGCCTTGATAGGGCATGTAACCCATGTTTAACATCATGTTCCAAGGCTTCTTTAATTTTGAAAATATTTTGTAAAGTGGATGGCCTTGGAACTTGGTGTCATCCGTTATGCTCAAATGCTTTCTTGTTTAGGGACTTGGAGAGGATTTGGGTCTTGGTTTTTCTTAGGATGGTCATGGTCCTGAGCGGGCAAGCCTTGGGCTACCCCTTGATATGTACAACATCGTTGGGTCTCTTTAGGGTGAACTTGGGTGGGTCGACCAAGGGTTTTCCTAGGAGTAGGTTGTAATGGGGGTGTATGTCTAAGACATGAAACACCCATGTATGGGTTATACCCCCTATCTCCATGGGTAACTCTATGGCTCTTAAAGGTTTTGATGCATTCCCATCGTATCCTGTGATAATGATGGGGCTTGGATTCACAGAGGTTAAGGAGACTCCGATTTGAAAGGCCACGTATAACGGAAGGATGTTTAGACCTCCTCTCCCATCAACCAAACACTTGTTTAGAGGATGGTGATTCAATACCATCTCTATATGCAAGGCTTGGTTATGGGTTTGACATGATCGTTATATATAGCTCATCTTTCAAGAACACAATGGGGGTTTTAACACAGATAGGTGAGACTAGGAAGGATAGGGACTCAGGGGTTATGGTCAAGTTAACCTTGGCTCTTTCTAAGATCTTCTCTAAGACTTGTCTATGCTTGAAGGAAGTTTGGATTAGTTTTACGATAGACATATTTATAGGTGTAGACGTGATTTTATTTCAAATCATTTGGGATTCGAAATCAAACCCTCGAACTACGTCGGGTTGCGCGAGCGTGCCAGTTAGTTTACCAAAACTAACAAATTATGTTTTTCTGACTTCTTAGAATGATTGTGGACAAGTGAGATCTTTTCGACTTAGGCCTTCTTGAACTGGCGCTCAAGGGTCAGCCTAGACGCTTGAAACTTGTTTGAATCCGTTAATTCGAGAAAGGAAAAACTAGATTTTCCAAAGTTTCAGATTTGTGTTTAAGTTCTTGATTTCTGAAAAATTTCAGATTCTTAGATTTGCAGAACCTGTTTAGTTTCAGAGGCCTATTCTCTGAATTTTTAAAAATATTTCTAATTCTCCAAAAATTCTAAAACTTTTATGGAATAGAGACACGTATGTGTAGAATCAGAATATATTTTTATTTTATAATTTAGTTATTTATTTTCTGAGAATTAAATACAGAATCAGAAACTGTTATAAAATTCAGAACAACCCTGTTTCTGTGGATCAAAAGCTTAGAAAAACAGCAATATCTCAGTGCTTAGTCATCCAATTTCGATGAAATTTGTTGTGTTAGAAAGATACGGATGTTAGGTTTTTAAAGAATCAAATTTCATCCAATTTCACTCAGTGGTTGCAGAGATATGGGTAAAAGAACAGAGGTCTGTTACTAAACATTCTGTTTCTGTAAAACGCAATCTGGATTTTGTATAAACTTCACGGATATAATTGGCTAGGCAACAGTTCATAAGAATTCCTCAAAATTTTATCTAAGAACTTCTGATATGTCTAAATTATTCATGAAAAATTTCGAAGCAATTAGCTTATCTGTTTGTCTATAAAAATTCCGTGATCAGACGCGTGTGCACAGACAGTTTCAGAAACCAGTTTTATAGAAAATTTCAGAAGGTTCCTAACGTGATTCTAGAACGAAGTTCAACCTGTATCAGTCCTAATAAATCATGGAAATCATCTAAACATGGATTTTAATTTCGTTCATGAAGGAATCATGCATGTTTGTATCGATATAAATGAAGAACATGGGCTCAGAGCCTTGATTCATGTACAAATTTCCAGAATCTGTGCTTTTTCAGATTCCCTGGAATTAAAACCAATTTGTGCAAGAATTCCACCTGTGTGAGTGAGAGGGGACGTAGGAGCACTTCGCCGGACGATCGTCGGACGTCAGAACCAGGCCGGACTTTCTTCTTCTCCTTCTTCTCTTCCTTTCTCTCTCTCTCTCTCTATTTCTCTGAATTTTCGGACTGAATGTTCCTATTTTCTTGGTTTTCCCGGATTGATGCTTTGTGGTGACTGGAGGATCCCATTGCAGCCTCATTAAGGCTCCTTTTATAGGCCAAAGGATGCCCCTTTGGTGTAGCATTGGGCAAGACAAGTTGCCTTGCTGATCAAATTCGTTTTTGGCATGTAATTGCTGCAAAAACAGGTTTTGGAAAGTGTTGTTCTGTGAATTGAAGTTGAATGGCAAGCTGCTGTTTTTGGTAGCTGATCCTCACTCCAAAAGGTAAGTGTGTGTTGCTTGATTGGGCTGGAATTGACCTTTCTTTTCATCATAGTCTAGGTCGAATCCGATCCTGAACCCACCTTTCTCAACGATGCCATTTCCAACATTTAACAGCGTGTTCTTGAAACCCACTGTTCTTTACTTACTGCTTGTTAATAGGTCGCCTTCCAATTCATGAAGCATCACGTTAAGGAAACCAGGACGAACCTTTTTCGATTTCATCAAAGAGGCAATCGGATAAGGATCCCTGCACATTGCCTTCGTAAGCTGTCCACTCACTGAATTTAGTCATTATATTCGTCTAGCACATAATATAGTAGGTTGCCAAGTTGGTGTTGCTATAGAATACGACCGATATGGTAAGTGATTATTGCATTGATGGCTGGTGGAATCTAATTTGTCTTTCTTCGCTTGAAGCCCTGCAGCCTTCAACCGCCTTTTTGCTTCCTCTTCCAAATGGGCTTGGTTGAACTTCACCAGGTGCTGCTGTGGATGCAGCCAGTCTCTGTGCAGACGTTAGTTGCAATTGGCCTTCAGCAGGAGCATCTCCATTCATCTCAGTTGAACCAGTCTCTACTTCAGTGGTTTCTTCCGGTGCAGGAATGGACATAAGAACTACATATCTGTAACAACAAATGTGCTGTGCTGCACGTTTGCTGTGAAATTGTTTAAGCAAATCCATGTTCCATGCCTAATTATGAAAAGTATTAAGCAAGCCCATGTTACGTTTTTGAAGACCTACCACCATGCTCGCTAGATTTCCCTCATGAGTGTTAAAAACATTAACATTGTTCTTAACATAAAAGTAACATAACAGTAACATATGACAATGCAAAACTGATGCATATCAATACACTAATTACCTTGACACCCAAGCATAACATGGACATGTTACGAAAGGTGTTCGATACCAAACCTTGCTTTTCGGAAGCTATCGTTCTTGCTTCCATCTTTTCTTTCCTTTGATAACATCAACTTTTTCCTCGGGCAACTGATTTCTTTCCGAATATGAACTTTTCTTTTTGGGAAGCTCACTTTTCCTTTTTGATGCCCGCTCTCCTTTTTGGGCACCCACTTGCCTTTACAAGTGTCAAATTGTCTTATAAATGCCTGTATCTTTTCAAAAGGCAAGCTTTCAACATATTTTTTTGTCATAAATCTTTTAAGAAAACGAAATCCAGCTTTTCCATGCCGGGGGCAAAATCGTCATTTTTTTCTAATTTTGTCAAAATTCGAAATTTTCAGAAAGGAAAGTATTCTTTCATCATTTTAAAGCTTCCATAAAATGTTGGTACCGAAATAACTCGTTTAGTGCCTTTTTCCTTTGAAAACCCAAAATTACCAAAAATAGCTACTTTCCTAAAAAAAAGTAAAAATTTTAAAAGAAAATTTTGGGTGTTTACAATAGGGATCTTGGAAAGATGTGCTTCAAAATCATATGGGGTTAACACATTTTTTCCTTTGTCCATGACCTGAGATGCTTTGGGAAGGCATGATTTTGAAGGGCCGAGAACAATGACCACTTCTTTGGTAGCATCTTTGGCTAGATGTGGGGGTTGATAGATCCTTCCGGACCTGGTTACCTTGTCCACATCTTCCCTAGGGCTCGATCAAATATTGGCTCTAATTTTGTGCTTCGGAGCACCCCGAATTTCTAAAATGGCTCTAGCCGGGGGCGGGACTCTAAACGCTCCCCGGATTACTACTTGCATGGCTTTTTTGATTATGATGAGAGAAGGTGGTGTGTGACAAGTAGTGAAGCCTGTATGTAATGCATGCTCTAAACCTTTTAAGGAAGTTGAGGAAACACAAACCTCTTTTCTCTTCCCATTGGTGCTTGCGTGGTTGGAGAAGGGTTCTTTAAGAACAGCTTGGGCAGGTTCCAATTCCTTAGTGACTTGGAGTTGGCCCTGCTCTATCAAGTCCTCGATTTTGTTTAAAAGGGAATAACATTTGTTTGTATCATTACCCTTGAGCCGATGATACTTGCAAAATTTGTTTAGAAATCTCCCTTTCGGAGGCGTCCCCTCGGGAATCTCGGGGAGTGTTACCAGTCCTTGGGCAAGCAGGAGGTCGAGGACCTCCGAGACGGGCTACCTCAGTGGGGTATACTCCCTCATTTCAAATATTTTTTGAAACTTTTTTTCATTTTTTTGTTCATTCTTCTTTGAAGTGCCGGCCGGGTTCGTTTCCACTTGGACATTAGCAATGTTTTGGGGTTTTGCCCCATTGTCCATAGTGGGTAGCCCGTAAGTCTTGGGTTTTTCAAATCATGGTTTTTGAAGCATTTTTCCTTTCCACAAGTCATCGTAGAAACCCTTTTTCAAATTTGTTTCGAAGAGGGAAGCTTTTTTAACTAGTTTGTGGAAGGTTTCGTGCAAAGAAAGAAGTGTTTTCAACTCTGTTTTGAAATTTTCAAGGATGAGCATTATTGCGCATCCTTCGGAGATGGGCTCTCTTACTTGTCCAAGGAGGGACCTCCATCGAATGATGAATGCATGTACATCATCGTTCGATGCTTATTTTGTGTCCCTTAGGATATTCAAAGTGGGGGTTATTTCCACGTTGTGAGAAAATCTTTGCATGAAGCTATTCACCAACTTTTCAAAAGTTGCGAACTGGCTTAGGCCATAAGAAGCGAGCCATTTTGAAGTAGTTCCCTTGAGGGAGAGGGGAAACCAATATATCCATTTCACAGAGTCCTTTTTCTTTTTGTGGACTCTACGAGAAAAGAGTTGTAGGTGAGATCTAAGATCCCTCGTGCCATCATACAGATGGAAGTTTGGTATAACATCGTCACTATCTATTTCGTAATCTATAGAAAAAAAATCAGATAGGGCGTACGATGGAAGTTGCAGGTGGGATCTAGGATCCCCTTTTCTCAAAAGCTTATTGAAAGGTTCACATTTTGTTGCCAGGTTTGAAATAAACCTTCTAATCGATTGGAGGCGACCTTGGAGGCTTCGGATTTGGGTCAAGTTGGAGGGTGGGGGCATGTCTATGATGGCTCGACACTTAGAGGGGTCGACTTCAATACCCCTTTGGCTTACCATAAAGCCTAAAAGCTTACCCGATTCTACTCCAAAGACACACTTTTGAGGGTTTAGTTTTACTTTGTAAAGCATAAGCCTTTCGAAAACCTTTTGCAAAGATTCAATGTGTGTGCATAAGGTTTTTGACTTTACCAAAAGATCATCCACATATACATCTAAGAGCTCATGAATTTGATCGTGGAAAATAGTAGTCATGGCTCTTTGGTATGTGGCACCGACATTTTTCAAATCCAAAGGGCATAACTGTGAAATAGTATGTGCCCAGGGTGTAGTAAAAGCAATTTTAGCCTGATCTCTTGGAGCTAACTTGATTTGATTATAACCCGAGTAGCCATCCATAAAAGAAAACATTTCATGATTTGTAGTGCCGTCTACTATCAAATCAATGTTTGGCAAAGGAAAATTATCTTTTGGAGTGGCTTTGTTCAGATTTCTAAAATCGATGCAAATCTAAATTTTTCCATTGGATTTTGGAACTACAACTATATTTGAAAGCCAATCAGAATACGCAATGGGTTTTATAAATCTGGCTTTTAAAAGATCTTCTAAACGCTCTTTTACTTGAGAGTGGATAGTGGGATGGATTTTTCTAAGCTTTTGCTTTATAGGTTTAGCATCTGGTTTTTGTGGAAGAATTTGCTCCACAATTTTTGGGTCTAGACCCAGCATGTCTTCGTAGGTCCATGCAAACACATCTATGTAGGCTTTCAAGAATGCAACGAATGATGCTTTTTCATGCTCATGCAGACATATGCCTATCTTAACATGCTTAGTATTTGGCTCACTCCCTAGGTTGATTTTTATAAAATCCCCTCCCACGGGATTGAAAGGTTTTTCGAAGTCAAGGATTTTATGAAACTCGGGAAGCTTAGAGGCTTGATCCTCCTCAGGGAAGAGGGTATCCTCCTCCTTGCTTTGATCATTCTCAAGAATTTTAGGTCCTAGGAAAGTTTGAGAAGACGCATGGCTTTCAAAAGCACCTGGTTTTCGTTTTGTAAGTTTTGAAGAATTTGGGCCTTTTATAAAGACAATTTTTTCTTCGAAACTTTCAATTTTTTTGGTTCTTTCAAAATTTACACTAGGAGCTGGTATATAAACACTCTGTTTTTGGTATTTTTAGGTTTTTCAATTTTTTTGGTCTTTTGTAAGAAAATGACAGGAGGAGAAATGCAAATCACCATGTTTTTGGATTTTCGAGATTTTCCAATGTTTTTGAGTTTTGAGGTTTTTTCAATTGTTTTTGGATTTTCAGAATATGTATTTTTTTTAGATTTTTGGTTAAGGAGGGGTCTTCCATCATACCTACAAAGAAAAGACCATGAATCACTCTCTAAAAAAGAGGTCTAAGTCATAGGTTTCGGTTTTAGGAGGTTCCAGTGCACCCTTGACCAAAGTTGTCATAGGTGGTGGTTCCGGGGGTATGGTTGGAGTGTAGCCTATCTCATGACAGTTTGGATTTGGATTTGGTAAGATGGGCTCTAAGCAACCTCAGTTTTGGTTTCTTAAACTTTGATAGGGCATATAACCCATGTTTAACATCATGTTCCAAGGCTTTTTTAGTTTTGCAAATTCTTTGTAAAGTGGATGGTCGTGGAACATGGTGTCATCATGTCATGCTCAACTTTTTTCTGTTTAAGGATTTTGGCAGAATTTGGACTTTGGTTTTTCTTAGGATGGTCATGGTTTTGGGTGGGCAGGCTTTGGGCTGCCCCTTGATATACACGACATCCCTAGGTCTTTTGAGGATGAACTTGGGTGGTTCGACGAAGGGTTTCCCTAGGTTGGTGTTGTAGGTTTGATGGCTTGACAAGCAAGGGAAGTTTTGAACTCCCCTAAGCTGAGGGTCGTTTTCGCTTAGAATTACCACAATTTGGCTTTTGTAGGGGATTTTGACACACCTATGGAAGGTGGATGGCACGGCCCGAAGGCATGTATCCATGGTCTTCCCAGAAATAGGTTGTAATGGGGGTGTATGTTTAAGATATGGAACACCCCTGCATGGGTTATACCCCCTATTTCCATAGGTAACTCTACGTCTCCTAAAGGTTTTGATGCATTTCCATCGTATCCTGTGATAATGATGGGGCTTGGATTTATAAAGGTTGAGAAGACTTTGATTTGATAGGCCACGTGTAACGGAATGATGTTTAGACCACCTCCCCCATCAACCAAACACCTGTTTGAGGATGGTAATTCAATACCACCTTTAAATGTAAGGCTTGGTTATGGGTTTTGTATGATCTTTCTATCTCATCTTTCGAGAATACGATAGGGGTTTTAGCGAAGATAGGTGCGACTAGGAAGGATAGGGACTCATGGGTTATGGTCGAGTTAACCTTGGCTTTTTCTAAGATTTTCTCTAAAACCTGTCTATGCTTGGGGGAAGTTTGGATTAGTTCTTGGATAGACATGTTTATAAGGATCTTGGAAAGATGTGTTTCAAAATCATATGGGGTTAACATGTTTTTTCCTATATCCATGACCTGAGATGCTTTAGGAATGCATGATTTTGAAGGGCCAGGAATAATGACTTCTTTATTTGCATCTTTTGCTAGATGTGGGGGTTGATAGATCCTTCCAGACCTGGTTACCTCGTCCACATCTTCCCTAGGGATCGTTCATATATTGGCTCTAATTTTGTGCTACGGAGCACCCTGAATTTCTAAAATGGCTCTAGCCGGGGGCGAGACTCTAAACGCTCTTCGGATTACTACTTGCTTGGCTTTTTTGATTATGTTGAGAGAAGGTGGTGTGTGACAAGTAGTGAAGCCTGTATGCAATGCATGCTCTAAACCTTTTAAGGAAGCTGAGAAAACACAAACCTCTTTTCTCTTTCCACTGGTGCTTGCATGGTTGGGAAAGGGTTCTTTAAGAACAGTTTGGGCAGGCTTCGATTCCTCAGTGACTTGGAGTCGACCCTACTCTATTAAGTCCTCGATTTTGTTTAAAAAGGAATAACATTTGTTTGTATCATGACCCTTGAGCCAATGATACTTGCAAAATTTGTTTAGAAATCTCCCTTTCGGAGGCGTCCCCTTGGGAATCTCGGGGAATGTTACTAGTCCTTGGGCGAGCAGGAGGTCGAGGACCTCCGAGCCGGGCTACCCCAGTGGGGTATACTCCCTCCTTTCAAATGTTTTTTGAAACTTTTTTTCATTTTTTTGTTCATTCTTCTTTGAAGTGCCGACTAGGTTCGTTTCCACTCGGACATTAGCAATGTTTTGGGGTTTTGCCCCTGTGTCCATAGAGGGTAGCCCGTAAGTCTTGGGTTTTCAAATCGTGATTTTTGAAGCATTTTTCCTTTCCATAAGTTATCGTAGACCCCCTTTTTCAGATTTGTTTCGAAGAGGGAAGCCTTTTTAACTAATTTGTGGAAGGTTGAAATTTTGTGTATAGAAAGAAGTGTTTTCAACTCCGTTTTAAAATTTTCAAGGATAAGCATTATTGCACATCCTTCAGAGATGGGCTCTCTTACTTGTCCAAGGAGGGACCTCCATCGAGTGATGAATGCATGTAAATCATCGTTCGATGCTTGTTTTGTGTCCCTTAGGGTGTTCAAAGTGGGGGTTACTTCCACGTTGTGAGAAAATCTTTGCATGAAGCTATTCACCAACTTTTCAAAAGTTGAGAACTGGCTTAGGTCGTAAGAAGCGAGCCATTTTGAAGTAGTTCCGTTGAGGGAGAGGAGAAACCAATATATCCATTTCGCAGAGTCCTTTTTCTTTTTGTGGACTCTGCGAGAAAAGAGTTGTAGGTGGGATCTAGGATCCCTCGTGCCATCATACTGATGGAAGTTTGGTATAACATCGTCACTATCAATTAAGTAATCTGTAGGAAGAAAATCAGATAGGGCGTACGATGGAAGTCGCAAGTGGGATCTAGGATCCCCTTTTCTCAAAAGCTTATTAAAAGGTTCGCATCTTGTTGCCAGGTTTGAAATAAACCTTCTAATCGATTGGAGGTGACCTTGGAGGCTTCGGATTTGGGTCAAGTTGGAGGGTGGAGGCATGTCTATGATGGCTCGACACTTAGAGGGGTCGACTTCAATGCCCCTTTGGCTTACCATAAAGCCTAAAAGCTTACCCGATTCCACTTCGAAGACACACTTTTGAGGGTTTAGTTTTACTTTGTAAAGCATAAGCCTTTCGAAAACCTTTTGCAAAGATTCAATGTGTGTGCATAAGGTTTTTGACTTTACCAAAAGATCATCCACATATACATCTAAGAGCTCATGAATTTGATCATGGAAAATGGTAGTCATGGCTCTTTGGTATGTGGCACCGACATTTTTCAATCCAAAGGGCATAACTCTATAATAGTATATGCCTAGGGTGTAGTAAAAGTAGTTTTAGCCTGATCTCTTGGAGCTAACTTGATTTGATTATAACCCGAGTAGCCATCCATAAAAAAAAAACATTTCATGATTTGTAGTGCTGTCTACTATCAAATCAATGTTTGGCAAAGGAAAATTATCTTTTGGAGTGGCTTTGTTCAGATTTCTAAAATCGATGCAAATCCAAATTTTCCCATTGGATTTTGGAACTACAACTATATTTGAAAGCCAATCAGAATATGCAACGGGTTTTATAAATCCGGCTTTTAAAAGATCTTCTAAACCCTCTTTTACTTGAGAGTGGATATTGGGATGGATTTTTCTAAGCTTTTGCTTTATAGGTTTAGCATCTGGTTCTAGGGGAAGACAATGCTCCACAATTTTTTGGTATAGACCCAACATGTCTTCGTAGGTCCATGCAAACACATCTATGTAGGCTTTCAGGAATGCAATGAATGATACTTTTTCATGCTCATGCAGACATGTGCCTATCTTAACATGCTTAGTATTTGACTGACTCCCTAGGTTGATTTCTATAAAATCCCCTCCCACGGGATTCGAAGGTTTTTCTAAGTCAAGGATTTTATGAAACTCGGGAAGCTCGGAGGCTTGATCCTCCTCAGGGAAGAGGGTATCCTCCTCCTTGCTTTGATCATTCTCGAGAATTTTAGGTCCTAGGGAAGTTTGAGAAGACGCATTGATTTCAAAAACACCTGGTTTTGGTTTTGTAAGTTTTGAAGAATTTGGGCCTTTTATAAAGACAATTTTTTCCTTGAAACTTTCAATTTTTTTGGTTCTTTCGAAATTTACACTAGGAGCTAGTATATACAACACTCTGTTTTTGGTATTTTTAGGTTTTTCGATTTTTTTGGTCTTTTGTAAGAAAATGACAGTTGGAGAAATGCAAATCACCATTTTTTTTTTATTTTTCAAAATTTTCCAATGTTTTTGAGTTTTGAGGTTTTTCCAATTATTTTTGGATTTTCAGAATATGTAATTTTTTTAGATTTTTGGTTAAGGAGGGGTCTTCCATCATACCTACAAAGAAAAGACCATGAATCAGTCTCTAAAAAAGAGGTCTAAGTCATAGGTTTCGGTTTTAGGGGGTTCTAGGGCACCCTTCACCCAAGTGGTCATAGGTGGTGGTTCCAGCGGTATGGTTGGAGTGTAGCCTATCTCATGCCGGTTTGGATTTGGATTTGGCAAGATGGGCTCTAAGCAACCTCAGTTTTGGTTTCCTAAACTTTGATAGGGCATATAACCCATGTTTAACATCATGTTCCAAGGCTTTTTTAGTTTTGTAAATTCTTTGTAAAGTGGATGGCCTTGGAACTTGGTGTCATCATGTCATGCTCAAATTTTTTCTGTTTAAGGGATCACCTTGCATTGCCGGTCCCAAGCCCAGATAAAGGAGGAGGGTTGTGTTAGGCATGGTCTTCCCAGAAGTAGTTTGTAATGGGGGTGTATGTTTAAGACATGGAACACCCCTGCATGGGTTATACCCCCTATTTCCATAGGTAACTCTACGGCTCCTAAAGGTTTTGATGCATTTCCATCGTATCCTATGATAATGATGGGGCTTGGATTTATAGAGGTTGAGAAGACTTTGATTTGATAGGCCACGTGTAACGGAATGATGTTTAGACCTCCTCCTCCATCAACCAAACACCTGTTTAGAGGATCGTGATTCAATACCACCTCTAAATATAAGGCTTGGTTATGGGTTTCGTATGATCTTTCTATCTCATCTTTCGAGAATACGATGGGGTTTTTAGCGAAGATAGGTGCGACTAGGAAGGACAGGGATTCATGGGATATGTTCGAGTTAACCTTGGCTTTTTCTAAGATTTTCTCTAAAACCTGTCTATGCCTGGGGAAGTTTGGATTAGTTCTTGGATAGACATGTTTATAAGGATCTTGGAAAGATGTGTTTCAAAATCATATGGGGTTAACATGTTTTTTCCTATATCTATGACCTGAGATGCTTTAGGAATGCATGATTTTGAAGGGCCAGGAATAATGACCACTTCTTTATTTGCATCTTTTGCTAGATGTGGGGTTTGATTGATCCTTCCAGACCTAGTTACCTCGTCCACATCTTCCCTAGGGATCGTTCATATATTGACTCTAATTTTGTGCTACGGAGCACCCCGAATTTCTAAAATGGCTCTAGCCGGGGCCGGGACTCTAAACGCTCTCTGGATTACTACTTACTTGGCTTTTTTGATTATGTTGAGAGAAGGTGGTGTGTGACAAGTAGTGAAGCCTGTGTGCAATGCATGCTCTAAACCTTTTAAGGAAGCTGAGAAAATACAAACCTCTTTTCTCTTTCCACTGGTGCTTGCATGGTTGGGAAAGGGTTCTTTAAGAACAGTTTGGGCAGGCTTCGATTCCTCAGTGACTTGGAGTCGACCCTACTCTATTAAGTCCTCGATTTTGTTTAAAAAGGAATAACATTTGTTTGTATCATGACCCTTGAGCCAATGATACTTGCAAAATTTGTTTAGAAATCTCCCTTTTGGAGGCGTCCCCTTGGGAATCTCGAGGAGTGTTACTATTCCTTGGGCGAGCAGGAGGTTGAGGACCTCCGAGCCAGGCTACCCCAGTGGGGTATACTCCCTCCTTTCAAATGTTTTTTGAAACTTTTTTTCATTGTTTTGTTCATTCTTCTTTGAAGTGCCGACCGGGTTCGTTTCCACTCGGACATTAGCAATGTTTTGGGGTTTTGCCCCTGTGTCCATAGAGGGTAGCCCGTAAGTCTTGGGTTTTCAAATCGTGGTTTTTGAAGCATTTTTCCTTTCCACAAGTCATCGTAGACCCCCTTTTTCAGATTTGTTTCAAAGAAGGAAGCCTTTTTAACTAATTTGTGGGAGGTTGAAATTTCATGCAAAGAAAGAAGTGTTTTCAACTCCGTTTTGAAATTTTCAAGGATAAGCATTATTGCGCATCCTTCGGAGATGGGCTCTCTTACTTGTCCAAGGAGGGACCTCCATCGAATGATGAATGCATGTACATCATCGTTCGATGCTTGTTTTGTGTCCCTCAGGGTGTTCAAAGTGGGGGTTACTTCCACGTTGTGAGAAAATCTTTGCATGAAGCTATTTGTCAACTTTTCAAAAGTTGTGAACTGGCTTTGGTCGTAAGAAGCGAGCCATTTTGAAGTAGCTCCCTTGAGGGAAAGGGGAAACCAATATATCCATTTTGCAGAGTCCTTTTTCTTTTTGTGGACTCTGCGAGAAAAGAGTTGTAGGTGAGATCTAAGATCCCTCGTGCCATCATACCGATGGAAGTTTGGAATAACATCGTCACTATCTGTTTCCTAATCTAGGATCCCCTTTTCTCAAAAGCTTATTGAAAGGTTCACATCTTGTTGTCAGGTTTGAAATAAACCTTCTAATCGATTGGAGGCGACCTTGGAGGCTTCGGATTTGGGTCAAGTTGGAGGGTGGAGGCATGTCTATGATGGCTCGACACTTAGAGGGGTCGACTTCAATGCCCCTTTGGCTTACCATAAAGCCTAAAAGCTTACCCGATTCCACTCCGAAGACACACTTTTGAGGGTTTAGTTTTACTTTGTAAAGCATAAGCCTTTCGAAAACCTTTTGCAAAGATTCAATGTGTGTGCATAAGGTTTTTGACTTTACCAAAAGATCATCCACATATACATGTAAGAGCTCATGAATTTGATCATAGAATATGGTAGTTATGGCTCTTTGGTATTGTAAACACCCCAAAATCCCACGATTTTTTCAAAATACCTGGTTTTGTAAAAGTAGCCCCAAATGGCTATTTTGAGTCTGGAAACCCAAGAGCCTTCCAGGCAAACCCTGTACATATGATTTAAACTATATATGTTTTAAAATATGTATTATATAGTTTTCAAATCTTTTAAAAGATGTTTTGAAACCCCACAAAGCGACTTGGCCTGATGAAAGCAGGATTTAGGTTGTGTTTGGCTTTCGACAGCCAGCGTAAAACTTCGTCGGATTTTTATAACATGGATTACCAAAAGTTATGAGCGTTGCTTTGGAGCGTCCCCGCCTAGCGACGTGCTGCAGAGTTCGAATGCAGTAAGAAGTAAGCAAGGGCCACTACATTTTCGCTCAAATGTAGTGAATCAATTGCAGAGAGGGTTCCCACATCATGGACGGGTGTGGGTAAAGAAGTTAGTCCCGCTACATTGCCGCCCGAATGTAGTGCAAAATTTTCAAAGAGGGTCTCCGCATTTTGATTGTGGACGGATGCGGGGGGTAAGGAAGCTAGTCCTAGATAATAAGATTCGTATTGGTTCTTGGAATATCGGAACATTATCGGGTAAGCTAATGGAGGTGGTAGATACTATGATTCGGAGAAAGATTCATATTCTATGTTTACAAGAGACAAAATGGGTAGGAGAAAAAGCAAAGGAGATAGAGGATACAGGTTTTAAATTATGGTACTCAGGTAAAGAAAAGGCTCGAAACGGAGTTGGTATTATCATAAATAAAGATTTAAAAGAGAGTGTAGTAGACATACAACGATATGGTGACCGAATCATGACATTGAAATTAGTGTTAGGAGCAGAAGTTTTGAATATAGTTTGCGCTTACGCACCCCAAGTAGGACTAGAAGATAGTATAAAGACAGTTTTTTGGGAAGAGTTAGATAAGGTGTTTCAAAAGATTCCACAAAGGGAGATGATTTGTTTAGGAAGAGATTTAAATGGACATGTCGGTAAAGAGGCATTAGGATATCAAGGGATCCATGGAAACTTTGGTTTTGGGGATATAAACGAGGAAGGTAGGGAGATTTTAAATTTTGCTATGTCATTTGATCTCTTTATAGTCAATACAATCTTCAAAAAACGAGATGAACATTTAATTACTTATAAGAGTGGCTTATCACAAACACAAATTTATTACTTTATTTGTAGAAAGAAAGATAGAGCGTGTTGTAAAGATTGTAAGGTAATTTTAGGAGAAAGCTTAACCACCCAACATCGACTTTTAGTTATGGATTTACAAATAAAAAAATGGACAAAGAAGAAAAGAGTGCATCGAGCGATTCAGACTAAATGGTGGAACCTCAAAAGCGAGAAAGAAGATATATTTAAACAGAAAGTCCTTCAAGGAGATGTTTGGAATTATGTTGGCACACCTTGTGATATGTGGAACAATATGGCTATACATATTAGGAAAGTGGCGAAAGATGTGTTAGGGGTATCTAAGGGAGGTGTACTGGCACAAAAGGAAGCTTGGTGGTGGAGTGAAGTAGTACAAAATAAAATCAAGGCAAAGAGGGCATGTTACAAATTACATTATGCTAAGAAAACTAGTGAAACTTTAGAAGCTTATAAGAAAGCAAAGAAGGAAGCGAAAAAGGCCGTTAGTAAAGCAAAAGCTAAGATTTGGGATGACTTATATAAAAAATTCAACTCAAAAGAGGGTGAAAGAGATATTTTTAGGATAGCTAGGGCTAGAGATAAGAAAACTAAAGATCTTAATTATGTTAGATGCATAAAAGACGAGGATGAAAAAATTCTAGTGGCAAATGATGATATAAGAAATAGATGGAAAAACTATTTTTATAATCTTTTTAATGAAAATAAAGATGTTAGTATTATTTTAGGAGATTTAGCCAAGTCAGAAAAGTATATAAACCACAATTTCTACCGACGTATTCAAAAGAATGAAGTCAAAGAGGCTCTTAAACAAATGAAAAGTGGTAAATCGGTAGGACCAGATAATATTCCTATAGAAGTTTGGAAAATACTAGGAGAAATAGGAATCACTTGGCTCACAAGACTATTTAATGAAATATAGAAAAACCAAAAGATGCCCGAGGAATGGAGAGCAAGTACACTTATACCCATATATAAGAACAAGGGAGACATTCAAAATTGTGCGAATTATCGAGGTATCAAGTTAATGAGTCATACTATGAAATTATGGGAAAGAATTATCGAACGTAGGTTAAGACAAGTATCAAGTACAACAGAGAACCAATTTGGATTCATGTCAGGCATATCTACTATTGAAGCGATTCACCTTTTGAGACGTCTTATGGAACATTTTAGAGCAAAAAAGAAAGACCTTCATATGATATTTATTGATCTAGAAAAAGCTTATGATAGGGTACCGAGGGAGGTTCTTTGGAGAACCTTGGAAAAGGGAGGTATGATATCCCATTAACATACATAAATCTTATAAGAGACATGTATGATGGTGCAAAAACATGTGTGAGGACTCATGAAGGAACGACAGACTTCTTTGAAGTTAATATTGGGTTACATCAAGGATCAACTTTAAGTCCATACTTATTTATAATGGTGATGGATGAGTTAACAAAACATATTCAAGATGAAGTACCTTGGTGTATGTTATTTGCAGATGACATTGTATTAGTGGAGGAGTCTAAGGAAAAAGTTAATAGAAAATTGGAACTATGGAGAGAAACATTAGAAAGCAAAGGCCTCCAACTTAGTAGAACAAAGACAGAATATATGGAATGTAAGTTTGATCATTTGGTTACTTCAGAGGACATGGAAATTAAAATTGACACACATTTCATTCCCCAAAAGGAAAGTTTTAAATACCTAGGGTCAATTTTTCAGAGTGATGGAAGAATTGATGGAGATGTTACACATAGAATTAATGCTGGTTGGTTAAAATGGAGAGGAGCATCAGGTATTCTTTGTGATAAGAAGATACCATTAAAGTTAAAAGGTAAATATTATAGAGCAGCAATTAGGCCTGCCATGTTTTATGGTTCTGAGTGTTGGGCAGTTAATCATCAACATGTACAAAAGATATCTGTGACAGAAATGAAGATGTTGAGATGGATGAGTGGTCATACATGTACAAAAGGTAAAATGAAGATGTTAATCATCAACATGTACAAATCATCAGCATCCGTATACATAATGAGGTTATTAGAAACAAATTAGGAGTGGCACCAATAGAGGATAAAAAGAGAGAACATCGTTTAAGATGGTTTGGACATATAGAAAGAAGATCAAAAGAAGAACCTGTAAGAAGGTTAGAAAAACTAAATTTGGCAAGTATTAAAAGAGGTAGAGGACGACCACAAAAGTGTTGGAAAGAAACAATAAAGAATGATCTAGCTTATTGGGAGTTAACTGCTAACATGGCACATGATAGGGATCTGTGGAAACAAAGAATCCATGTAGCCGACCCTGTCTAGTATGGGAAAAGGCTTAGTTGTTGTTGTTGTTGTTGTAGGGATGTTGGGAGAATTTAGACTTTTGTTTTTCTTAGGATGGTCATGGTTTTGGGTGGGTAGGCTTTGGGGTGCCCCTTGAAATACACGACATCCCTAGGTCTTTTGAGGACGAACTTGGGTGGTTCGACCAAGGGTTTCCCTAGGTTGGTGTTGTAGGTTTGATGGCTTGACAAGCAAGGGAAGTTTTGAACTCCCCTAAGCTAAGGGTGGTTTTCGCTTAGAATTACCAAAATTTGGCTTTTGTAGGGGATTTTGACACACCTATGGAAGGTGGATGGCACGGCCCGAAGGCTCTGTATCCATGGTCTTCCCAGAAGTAGGTTGTAATGGGTGTATGTTTAAGACATGGAACACCCCTGCATGGGTTATACCCCCTATTTCCATAGGTAACTGTACGGCTCCTAAAGGTTTTGATGCATTTCCATTGTACCCTGTGATAATGATGGGGCTTGGATTTATAGAGGTTGAGAAGACTTTGATTTGACAGGCCACGTGTAACGGAATGATGTTTAGACCTCCTCTCCCATCAACCAAACACCTGTTTAGAGGATGGTGATTCAATACCACCTCTAAATGTAAGGCTTGGTTATGGGTTTCGTATGATCTTTCTATCTCATCTTCCAAGAATACGGTGGAGGTTTTAGCGCAGATAGGTGCGACTAGGATGGACTTGTACTCATGGGTTATGGTCAAGTTAACCTTGGCTTTTTCTAAGATTTTCTCTAAAACCTGTCTATGCCTGGGGGAAGTTTGGATTAGTTCTTGGATAGACATGTTTATAAGGATCTTGAAAAGATGTGTTTCAAAATCATATGGGGTTAACACGTTTTTTCCTATATCCATGACCTGAGATGCTTTAGGAATGCATGATTTTGAAGGGCCAGGAATAATGACCACTTCTTTATTTGCATCTTTTGCTAGATGTAGGGGTTGATAGATCCTTCTGGACCTGCTTACCTCGTCCACATCTTCCCTGGGGCTTGTGTAGATGCTAGAAAATCCCCGCTTCTGGTTCTTAGGCCTGAAGCGAATCTTTTCGTGTGTCTAAGTCCTATTTAAGCAAAAGGGCATGCCAGCTAGCTTGCTTAAGCTAGCGAAGAGATATTTTGAAATCTGACTCCTATCGTGGCGATTGTGAGGAAGGAAGCTCTTTTCGTCGCAGACCTTCTTGCACCGATGAGCAAGGGTTAGTCTGTACGCTTAGAAAATCGAGTTTTTGACATGATAACCTAGGAAAATGTTTGTGGTGTTCGATTCGGGTTGTTTTTGTATGGTTTCAAGTTTTATTTTACTTGGATTTGCACGTGCCTATGTCTTTCTTTTTATCCTTTTTCGGGCTGTAAACACCACGAAATCCCACGAATTTCTCAAATCCATCTGGTTTTGTAAAAGCAGCCCCAAAGGGCCATTTTGACTCTGGAAACCCAGGAGCCTTCCAGACAACCCTGTATATATGTTTTAAACTTTATCTTTCAAAAATATACAATATGGTTTTTGAAAACCTTTTAAAACATGTTTTGAAACCCCGAAGCAGCTTGGCCTAATCCAGACAGGACCAAGAGAGCTAAGGAGAGCCCGAAACCGGAGCACATGTCAAGCCCGGCAGAGCAACTCTCGCATCAAATCCACACCCCCAGGATCTCGAACGTCCAAGACCCTGTTATCATCAAAACATTGTTGAAGTCATCTCCAGAAGGCGAAAACAGATGCAGACGATCATGTTGGCGAAGACCCAACGCAGACGGAGCACTGATGCTGTCAGGCCCCGCACAAACCGTTCGTTTCGAACACAGCTCGAAGGAGTCAGAGTTCAGTTTGGATCGGATATGGACCATATATATCCAGATCCCAATCCAAACCCATGTATGGACTTGGATTTGGATTCAAAAATCCAATCCAATATCCATATCCATGGCCCACATCACCTTCTCATAAATGGAGGTGGGGCCCACTTGAATTTCATGTGGGATTAGGGGCATGAGAGAGAGTGGGGGTGGATAAGATCAAGTGTGTGTTGTAATTAAGCTTGACTTGTGTGTCAAGTTTGGGGTTAATCATGTGGGTTAGCCTAATTAAGTGGGTTTAAGCTTGTAACTAGCCAAAACCTAACCTAGGGCTGCACCAACATGATATGATTAGGGTCTATGGGCATTGCAAAGGGAGCTCCTTCACCTAAACCTAACCAAAAACACCTAATCCTAGCCTTCTACCCTAATCCCATCTTAATCTGAGCCTAATCACCTAACCCACTTCCCTAATCCCGGCCTAATCCCAACCTAATCACCTAACCCACTTCCCTAATCCTTCCCTAAACCTAGGTTAATTTCCCTAAACCTAGCCTAATCCTAGCCTAATCACCCAACCTACCTCATTAAACCTCACCCTAAAACCAACCCACCTAGCTCAACCCTAAACCTCTAAACCACCCCTAGCCCACAACCTATCCAAACCACTTGTATTTAAAATATCTTGCCCTACCCTTTCCAGCCCACCTTATCACCACACCACCCTACCTAAACCACCTAACCACTACCCCAAAACCAGCCCTAACCGACCTAGCCCAACCCTATATAACCCCCCCCCTTGGGGGCGGGTTTCCCATCTAGAAGCCCCACCTTCCACCAGCCGGGTCCTCCATTTCCCAACTCAGCCGACTCCCATCCTTGCTCCACTTGCCCCACAACCCACCACCACCGGCGCCACTACCTCCCAGCCGAGCACCACCACCGCCACCACCATTCCAGCCGAAGTCCCCATCGCCATCCTCTTCACCCGACCGAACCAGCCGAGCCCCCACATCGGGCTGCTCCTCAACCACCCGCCGCCTTCCACCATCCAGTTAGTACCCTACACTCCACCTTACTCCTTCTTCACTCCCTCTCCACTCTCAGCCACCTAATCCACTACCATATCACCCAAACACCAGCCATTCCCCTTTACTGCCATCACTCCCCCTCGGCCAGGCCCAGAATCACCCTAACTACCCGCCACCACCTAGACACCTTAGCTCCATTCGGCCACCCTATCCGACTCCCTAAGACCTGCCCATATCACCCCAATACACCTACTACACCCACTACCACCTGGCCCCATCTCCTAGCTAGTTCCCTTCCCTTACACCACTCCTAGCCACTCTAGCAACCCGCCACCATCAAGTCCTCCAAGTCGGCCACTCCAACCGACTGTCATTTCATTCGGCCACCCTAGCAACCCGCCAACCTTAGGTGCCCCATTAGACTTTCCCTTAAGCTTTCCCTTAGTGCCATACTCCCTTAGTGACCCTACTTAGGCCCTCTAGCCCAACACGCCAAAAACAACCCTTCCCTAGCAGCCGGCCACCTTCAAGGCGCCTCTTCCGCGCACCAAGGACATCCGGCCAGCACCTCCCCTTGCCGTTCAACCTCGCGGAGCTCCCTTTTGCAGCCCAAGGCGAAGGCCAAGCCCACGCTCAAGCAAGGCATCTTCGGACCAGCTATTAGTAAGTGCCTAACTCGGTCTTTAGTTGTATACTTGCTTGAGATTCAATTCAATACGGGGTTGTAATAATGGAGCATAGTCTCTCCCCGCTTGTAATAACGTGGCTTGGCACACCCACACACGTGCACTCTCTTAGTTATGCACGATTTTGAACACACACGGGCCTAATCAGCCCCTAATACATAAATATATACATATACTTTAATTTTCGTAGGGTTTTGCTTAAGTTGGGTGTGTTGTCTTTCAATTCAAGCACGCACACACATTGAGCCTTCGCTCTTATTTGAAAGACCCAAGTAAGGGTCGACCTATACTATTTGGGTTTTCATTTCATGTCGTGTGTGTAAGTCTTTCAATTCAAGCACTCACACACATTGAGCCTTCGCTCTTATTTGAAAGACCCAAGTAAGGGCCGTGTTATACTATTTGGGCTTTCATTTCATGTCGTGTGTGTAAGTCTTTCAATTCAAGCACTCACACACATTGAGCCTTCACTCTTATTTGAAAGACCCAAGTAAGGGCCGTGTTATACTATTTGGGTTTAATTTCATGTCGTGTGTGTAAGTCTTTCAATTCAAGCACGCACCCACATTGAGCCTTCGCTCTTATTTGCAAGACCCGTGTAAGGGCCCATATACATACTCTATATACATATCTCCCTTCGGCATTTACATTACAAGTCATTGCCCTTCGGTTATTTCCCTTCGGCATTGTCTTTACATTTCTGGTTTTCCCTTTGGAGTAGCGTGAGTTTGCATTGCATCTATGCCATACCATGAGGTAGGACGCATATTGCATCAAAGCAAGCCCCACTCAAAATCGCCCATACAATGGAGTGTTCATAACACATAAACTAGGTGGCCCATAAAGGGATAAAAAGAAAGACTTAGGCACGTGCAAATCCACATGATCTAAAATCTGCAATCGTATCTCAAAGACCTGAATTAGACACCTCGAACTGCTTCGTAGGCTTTCTACACCCAAAAACTCGATTTTTCAAAGCGTACAGACTGACCCTTGCGCATCGGTGCAAGAAGGTCTGCGACGACAAGAGCTCACTTGCTCACAGTTGCCACGATTAGAAGTCAGTTTAAAAATATATCTTCGCTAGCTTAGGTAAGCTAGCTGGCACGCCCTGTTTACATAAATAGGCCTTAGACGCACGAGAGGATCCACTCCAAGCCTAGAAAAGGCGAAGAGGCATGGGGATTTTCGCGCATCTACATGGGCCAACTAGGCGTGTGTATGAACACGTGACCTAAGTGGGGCGAGTTTTGAGCGGGAGTGTGGGATTTGCTTTGATGCAATATGCGTCCTAACTCATGGTATGGTGTATATGCAATGCAAACTCACGCAACTCCAAAGGGAAAACCCGAATTGAAAGACAATGCGGAAGGGAAATGACTTAATGTAAATTTGTAAACGGGAAATTGCAAAAAGGGAAATATGGCTATATCTTAAGAGTGGAAAGGCTCAATTGTGCAAGTGTGTGCCGTGTATATATGTAAAGACTACGTACACTGCTGAACCTGAAAACCCAAATCTTAAAGACATAGCCGAAAGGGAAATACTTATAATATATATGGGCCCGAAGGTCGCCAACGTGTGCGTGGGTGTTGTGTGTATATTGAAAGACAACTCACATGACTTAAATGAAACCCAAATATAATTGCAATATGGCCTTAACTAAGGTCTTGGGAGTAAGAGCGAAAGCTCAATGTGTGTGAGTGTAGAATTGAAGTACTACACACACGACATGAAATTAAACCCAAATATAATTGCAATAGGCCTTGACTAAGGTCTTGGGAGTAAGAGCGAAAGCTCAATGTGTGTGAGTGTAGAATTGAAGTACTATGCACACGACATGAAATTAAACACCCAAGGGAAATTGTAGCATGGCCCTTACTAGGGTCTTGAAAATAAGAACGAAAGCTCAATGTGTGTGAGTGTGAAAATTGAAAGACAACACACACAACTTAAACAAAACCCCACGAAACTTAAATTATATAAGTATATCTATATCTTAAGGGCTGATTAGGCCCATGTGTGTGTCAAAATCGTGTGCAGCTAAGAGCGGAATAGGCTCAAGTGCACGTGTGTGTGGGTGTGCCAAACCATGTTATTACAAGCGGGGGGAGACAACGGTCCATTATTACAACCCCGTATCAAATTTAATTAAGCTTAAGCAAGTCTATATAACAAGGACCGAGTTAGACACTTACGTATAGCTGGTCCGGGCGTGACTTGCTTGCACTTGGGCTAGTGAGTCGCCTTGGGCTGCAAGAGGGAGCTCCTCGGAAGGGCGCGGCAAGTGGGTGTGCTGGCCGAATGGAAGCAAGTGCTGCGGGTGGCGCCTTGGCGCTAGCCGAGTGGAGCTGGCTGGGTTGCTGCCTTGGCTGGGGTAGTTAGGGGTGCTTAGGGAAGGAAAGGGGAGCTAAGGTGTGTCACTAAGGTGTGGGGGAAGTCTTAGGGAGAGGTAAGGCTGAGGGTGATTAGCTAGGGGCTGTCTAAGGGAGAGGTAAGGTGGCGGGTGGTGGAGCCGGGTGATGCTGGCCGAATGGATGGAGGGTGGCAGATGGTGGCCGGTTGTATAAGGTGTTGGCAAGGCTGAGGAAGGGTGGTGTGGTGGTGGCTAAGAGTGGAGGGGGAGTGAAGAAAGGGTGGCGTTGAGTTGGGATACTAACCGGAGGATGGCTGGATGAAGGGTGAAGGTGGCGGGTGTCAAAGGGAGGTAGCCGAATGGAAGGTGGCAGGTGCAGCCGATGGCGTGGAGTTGAGTTGGCCGGAGGATGGAGGTGGCATGGAGTGGAGCTGGCCGGGTTCCAAGGTGGAGCAGGTGAGAGAAGAGAGAAAGGGATGAGAGAGGGAGAGCAAGGGCTCGGCTGCCCAAACATTCATGAAAACCCGCCCACTAGGGGGGGGGTTTATAGGGTTTTGGTGGGGTCGGTTGGGGCTGGTATTGGGGGGCTGGTTTAGGGGTGTGGTGGTGGTGGTTTGGGGATATGGTGGGCTGGGTATTTAGGTGGGCCAGATATTTGTCTTAGGTGGTTTAGGGATATGGTGTGCTAGGGATTTAGGTGGGCTGGTTTAGTGGTTTAGGGCTTAGCTAGGTGGGTTGAGCTTAGGGTGAGGTTTAGTGAGGTGGGTTAGGTGTTTAGGCTAGGATTAGGTCGGGATTAGGGGAATTAGGCTAGGTTTAGGGAAGGATTAGGGAAGTGGGTTAGGTGATTAGGTTGGGATTAGGGAAGTGGGTTAGGTGATTAGGCTAGGATTAGGTCGGGATTAGGGGGAAATGGCTAGGTAAAGGGGATTAGGCTTATGATTAGGGTTAGGAGCATCCCTTTGCATGGCCCATGGATATAGTTGCATCAAGTTGGTGCAGCCCTAGGTTAGGTGTAGGTTCATACAAGCTTAAACCCACACTCATTAGGCTAACCCACATGATTAACCCAAAACTTGACACACAAGTCAAGCTTAACACATTTCACTTATATCTTATCCTCCCCATTCTCTCTCATACCCAAGATTCCATGTGAATTTCTTGTGGGCCCCACCTCCATTTATGAGAAGGTGATGTGGGCCCTGGATGTGGATATTAGATTGGATCTTTGGATCCAAATCCAAATACAAATCCACATACATGTTTGGATTGGGATCTGGATATATATGGTCCAGATCTGATCCAAATCTGATTTCTGACTCCTTTAGGGTATGTTCGAAATGAACGGTTTGTGCGAGGCCTGACAGCATCAGTACTTCATCTTGCATTGGGTCTTCGTCAACATTGTCATCCGCTTCTGTTTTCACCTTTCGGAGATGATTTCAAACAGTTTTGTTGATAACAGGGGGCTTGGATGTTCGAGATTCTGGGGATGAATCTAATACGAGAGTTGATGTGCCGGGCTCGACATGTGCTCCGGTTTTGGGCTCTCTTTCGCACTTATGGTCCTGCATTAATCAGGCCAAGTCGCTTTGTGGGGTTTCAAAACATCTTTTAAAAGGTTTTAAAACTATATTATACATATTTTAAAATATATATAGTTTAAACATATGTACAGGGTTGCCTGGAAGGCTCCTGGGTTTCCAGACTCAAAATAGCCCTTTGGAGCTGCTTTTTACAAAACCAGGTGTTTTGGAAAAATTGTAGGATTTTGGGGTGTTTAGAGCTCGTTCATATATTGGCTCTAATTTTGTGCTTCGGAGCACCCCGAATTTCTAAAATGGCTCCAGCCGGGGGCAGGACTCTAAACGCTCTCTGGATTACTACTTGCTTGGCTTTTTTGATTATGATGAGAGAAGATGGTGTGTGACAAGTAGTGAAGCCTGTATGCAATGTAAGCTCTAAGACTTTTAAGGAAGCTGAAAAAACACAAACCTCTTTTCTCTTCTCACTGGTGCTTGCGTGGTTGGGGAAGGGTTCTTTAAGAACAGCTTGGGCAGGCTCCGATTCCTCAGTGACTTGGAGTCTGCCCTGCTCTATTAAGTCATCGATTTTGTTTAAAAAGGAATAACATTTGTTTGTATCATGACCCTTGAACCGATGATACTTGCAAAATTTGTTTAGAAATCTCCCTTTCGGAGGCATCCCCTCGGGAATCTCGGGGAGTGTTACTAGTCCTTGGGCGAGCATGAGGTTGAGGACCTCCGAGCCAGGCTACCCTAGTGGGGTATACTCCCTCCTTTCAAATGTTTTTTGAAACTTTTTTTCATTTTTTTGTTCATTCTTCTTTGAAGTGCCGACCGGGTTCATTTCCACTCAGACATTAGCAATGTTTTGGGGTTTTGCCCCTGTGTCCATAGAGGGTAGCCCGTAAGTCTTGGGCCTGGGAGCTCGATAAACAAGGGAAGTTTATGATCCCCTGAAGCTGTGGGTGACTCTCACCTAGGATCACTACGACCTGGTCCCTAAAAGGGATCTTGACACATATGTGGAAGGTGGATGGCACAGCACACAAGCTGTGTATCCAGGGCCTTCCCAGCAACAGGTTATAATGGGGGTGGATGTCCAAGACATGGAACACCCTCGTGTGTTCAATCCCTCCCGTTTCCATTGGGAGTTCGATGGATCCTAACGGCCTAGATGCATTCCCATCGTATCCAGTGATAACGATGGGGCTTGGGTTCACAGAAGTCAAGGTGACTCCGATTTTATACGCCACATGAAGTGGAAGGATGTTGAGCCTTCCTCCACCATCGACTAGGCACTTGTCCAGAGTGTGGTTATTCAGAACCACCTCGATATGCAGGGCCTGGTTATGGGATTCGTAGGGTCTATCTATATAGACGTGATTTTATTTCAAATCATGGGATTCGAAATCAAACCCTCGAACTACGTCGGGTTGCGCGAGCGTGCCAGTTAGTTTATCAAAACTAACAAATTCTGATTTTTTGACTTCTAAGAACGATTGTGGACAAGTGAGATCTTTTCAACTTAGGCCTTCTTTAACCGGCGCTCAAGGGTCAGTCTAGACGCTTGAAATTTGTTTGAATCCGTTAATTCGAGAAAGGAAAAACCGGATTTTCCAAAGTTTCAAATTTGTGTTTAAGTTCTTGATTTCTGAAAATTTTCAGATTCTGAAAGTTGCAGAATTTGTTCAGTTCCAAAGACTTGTTCTCCAAATTTCTTAAAAATACTTCTGATTCTCCAAAAATTCTAAAACTTTTACAAAATAGAGACACATGTGTGTAGAATCAGAATATATTTTTATTTTATAATTTAGTTCTTTATTTTCTGAGAATTAAATATAGAATCAGAAACTGTTATAAAATTCGGAACAGTCCTGTTTCTGTGAATCAGAAGCTCAGAAAAACAGACATATCTCAGCACTCGTTCATCCAATTTCGATAAAATTTGTTGTGTTAGAAAGATACGGATGTTAGGTTTTTAAAGAATCAAATTTCATCCAATTTCATTCAGTGGTTGCAGAGATATGGGCAAAAGAACAGAGGTCTGTTACTGAACGTTTTGTTTCTGTAAAACGCAATCTGGATTTTGTATAAACTTCACGGATCTAATTCACTAGGCAACAGTTCATACAAATTCCTCAAAATTTTATCTAAGAACGTCTGATATGTCTAAATTATTCATGCAAAATTTTGAAGCAATTAGATTATCCGTTTGAGTATAAAAATTCCGTGATCAGATGCGTGTGCATAGACAGTTTCAGAAAACCAGTTTTACAGAAAATTTTCAGAAAGTTCCTAACGTGATTCTAGAACGAAGTTCAACCTGTATCAGTCCTAATAAAACATGGAAATCATCTAAACATGGATTTTAATTTTGTTCATGAAGGAATCATGCATGTTTGTATCGATATAAATGAACATGGGCTCAAAACCTTGCTTCATGTACAAATTTCCAGAATCTGTGCTTTTTCAGATTCTCATGAATTAAAACTAATTTGTGCAAGAATTCCAACCTGTGTGAGTGAGAGGGGACGTAGGAGCACTTCACCGGACGATTGTTGGACGTTGGAACCAGGCCGGACTTCCTTCTTCTCCTTCTTCTCTTCCTTTTTCTCTCTCTCTCTATTTCTCTGAATTTTCGGACTGAATGTTCCTGTTTTCTGGTTCCTCCTTCTCTGCAGCACCTGGGAGGGCCCTTTTATAGGCTCATGGATACTTGTTTGAGGAGAGGGAGTGGAGAGGGAGTGGAGAAGGAGCTAGGTAGAGTGTGGGTACTAACCGGATGAAGAGGCGGCAGGTGGTTGAGGAGCAGCCGGATGTGGGGGCTCGGCTAGTTCGGTCGGGTGAAGAAGATGATGATGGAGGTGGCTTCGGCTGGGATGATGGTGGCGGTGGTGGTGCTGGTGGTGGTGGGATGTGGAGCAGGTGGAGCAGGTGGAGTTTGGGGAAGTGGAGGAAGGAGAGGACCCGGCTGGCTTGGGGAAGGCTCCTAGATAGGAAAACCCGCCCCAAGAGGGGGGGGTTTATATAGGGATGGGTAGGTCGGTTAGGGCTGGGTTTGGGGTAGTGGTTAGGTGGTTTAGGTAGGGTGGTATGAAGATAAGGTGGGCTGGAAAGGGTAGGGCCAGATATTTTAAATACTAGTGGTTTGGGTAGATTGTGGGCTAGGGGTGGTTTAGGGGTTTAGGGTTTGGTTAGGTGGTTGGGTTCTAGGGTGAGGTTTAGTGAACTAGGTTAGGTGATTAGGCTAGGTTTAGGGAAATTAACCTAGGTTTAGGGAAGGATTAGGGAAGTGGGTTAGGTGATTAGGTTGGGATTAGGGAAGTGGGTTAGGTGATTAGGCTCAGATTAGGGGTGGAAGGCTAGGATTAGGTGTTTTGGGTTAGGTTTAGGTGAAGGAGCTCCCTTTGCATGGCCCATAGACCTTAACCACCTCATGTTGGTGCAGCCCTAGGTTAGGTTTTGGCTAATTATAAGCTTAAACCCACTCAATTAGGCTAACCCACATGATTAACCCTAAACTTGACACACAAGTCAAGCTTAATTACAACACACTTGATCTTATCCATCCCCACTCTCTCTCATGCCCATAATCCCACGTGAATTTCAAGTGGGCCCCACCTCCATTTATGAGAAGGTGATATGGGCTATGGATATGGATATTGGATTGGATCTCTAGATCCAAATCCGAATCCAAGTCCATACATGGGTTTGGATTGGGATCTGGATATATATGGTCCAGATCCAATCCAAACTGAACTCTCACTCCTTCAAGCTGTGTTCGAAACGGACGATTTGTGCGGGGTCTGACAGCATCAGCACTCCGTCTGCGTTGGGTCTTCGCCAACATGATCGTCCGCCTCCGTTTCTGCCTTCCGGAGATGACTTCAAATGACATTTTGATAATAACAGGGTCTTGAACGTTCGAGATCCTCGGGTATGAATTTGATACAAGAGTTGCTGTGCCGGGCTCGACATGTGCTCCGGTTCTGGGCTCTCTTTGACTTCGCTGGTCCTGTCTTGATTAGGCCAAGCTGCTTTGGGGTTTCAAAAACGTGTTTTAAAAGGTTTTCAAAAGCCATATTATATATTTTTGAAATATGAAGTTTAAAACATATATACAGGGTTGTCTGGAAGGCTCCTGGGTTTCTAGACTCAAAATGGCCCTTTGGGGTTGCTTGTACAAAACCAGGTTTGTTTAAGAAATTCGTGAGATTTCGGGGTGTTTACATATGCCCCTTTTTGGCCTTGTCCAAATCGATTTGGATATGGGCAAAGATGACAAACACCCCTTTCAATGTCTCCCTAGATATAGCCACGAATAACATGGGATCATCCCATTTTTAGCAAAAATCTCAATTTACAAACTCTGGTAGGAGATATCATGCCAAAGGGTTATACTATGGAATCTGGTCCTAAATGGGATCATGTTCATGCAAGTACCATGCGTGGAATGCAGATGACATGGGTGTGGTGCCAAGAGTGGCGACCTTTTAGAGACCAGATGTGGTCGAACTCTAGAGACTTACAAGGCCTGTTGCTCCAAGTGAGCAAATCCTATGCTGTTCGATGTTCGATTTTCAAAACTTATTTACAAAACTATTTACAAAAGGGATAATTGTCTTGAGACTCGATCCTAAGGATCTCGAGCTCTTCGTGCTTGCCCTTGTTTGAGTCTTAACACTCGCTTATCTAGCGGAGGTTTTATAAGAAAACAAGGCATATTTCAAATTCCTATGCCTTACTCGAAACGTCGAATTCTCAAACAAGATGAAATTCAAGTAAGTAAATCCTATTTTTACTTTAGGATTCCTCGAAATGAACCATGCTTTAGCTTGGGATAAGCCAGGGATGGGAAAGAGATACCACGGTCCCTTCTGAAGCGTCCCGTGGTTTGAGGCACAGAAGGCGGAAAACTGCTCTTTTTGAGCTTTTTGGTCTCTTTTTCCTTTTTTTCTTAGAGGGTCTCCCTTTGGGAGTATTTTTTCTTTAATCCCTCTTTTTCACAAGAGATTCGATTTTTCTTTTTGAAGTCTGGTTTCTTTCTTTTGGAAAGAGACTTTGAATGGGAATTCCCTTTTGTTTTGGGCCTTTGTTTTCCTTTTGGAAATAGAAGAGAAGAGGGGAGGACTTATCCCAAGCCTACACTCGATCCATTCCAGATCAGCCTATTTAGAAATAGCACGTACTACTTGCAAGTATCTTGCTATGTTGAACTAGGCCTTTCTTTGTAAGAAGAAGGATTTTAAAATGTAACCACGATTTTGAAAACTCCACTCTTTCACAAGTGTGAATTCTCTTCACTTAGGGTGACACGACTTTGCCTTTGCACCTTATTCACATGTCTCAGGGCAGCTATCCCTTAAAAATTTTCGAAAAATGGAATTTAATCCAGATCCTACACATGATACTTCTTTAAGTATTGAATATTGATAGGATCTGCTAAATTCCTACCTTCTACATCGATCAACCAATACGAATTGTTCGTAGTGGTTGCTCGTACAACATAGGGTCCATCCTAGTTGGGGCGCCACTTGCCTGGGGGTGTGGGCCACGATGGTGGATGGTTTTTAAGACCAGATCTCCCACTTCAAAGTGGCGAGGTCTCATGTGTTTGCTATAATGTCGGGCTATCCTTTGCCGGTATGCACGAGCATGATCCATGGCAAGGAGTCACCTTTCATCTAGCAAATCTAGTTCGGCCATCCTAGCATGCTGAAGCGTGTCTAGGGGGAGGTCGAGTGCTATGGATGTATGGAATGAATGCAGTTGAGTATGAATGGGAAGAATGACGTTTGTGCCATAGACCAATTCGAATGGTGTGGCATTCGTGGGAGTCCGGATGGAAGTCCTATAAGCCCATAAGGCTTCATCCAGCTTCTCGTGCCACGTCCTACCCTTCTCTAAGGTTTTCTCAATTATGCTAATGAGAGTCTTGTTTGTGGCTTCGGCTTGGCCGTTGCCTTGAGGGTAGTAGGGCGAGGAGAAGTGGTGAGTTATGCCATACTGTAAACACCCCGAAATCCCATTAATTTCTTAAAACAAACCTGGTTTTGTACAAGCTGCCCCAAAGGGCCAGTTTTGAGTCTGGAAACCCAGGAGCCTTCCAGACAACCTTGTATATATGTTTTAAACTTCATATTTCAAAAATATATAATATGGCTTTTGAAAACCTTTTAAAACACGTTTTGAAACCCCAAAGCAGCTTGGCCTAATCAAGACAGGACCAGTGAAGTCAAAGAGAGCCCGGAACCGGAGCACATGTTGAGCCCGGCACAGCAACTCTTGTATCACATCCATACCCCCAGGATCTCGAACGTCCAAGACCCCGTTATTATCAAAATGTCATTTGAAGTCATCTCCGGAAGGTAGAAACGGAGGAGTACGATCATGTTGGCGAAGACCCAACGCAGACGGAGTGTTGATGCTGTTAGACCCCGCACAAAACGTCCGTTTCGAAACCAGCTCGAAGGAGTCAGAGTTCAGTTTGGATCGGATCTGGACCATATATATCTAGATCCCAATCCAAACCCATGTATGGACTTGGATTTGGATTTGGATTCAAAAATCCAATCCAATATCCATATCCATGGCCCACATCACCTCCTCATAAATGGAGGTGGGCCCACTTGAAATTCACGTGGGATTAGGGGCATGAGAGAGAGTGGGGGTGGATAAGATCAAGAGTGTTGTAATTAAGCTTGACTTGTGTGTCAAGTTTGGGGTTAATCATGTGGGTTAGCCTAATTGAGTGGGTTTAAGCTTGTAATTAGCCAAAACCTAACCTAGGGCTGCACCAACATGAGGTGGTTAAGGTCTATGGGCCATGCAAAGGGAGCTCCTTCACCTAAACCTAACCAAAAACACCTAATCCTAGCCTTCCACCCTAATCCACCCCTAATCTGATCCTAATCACCTAACCCACTTCCCTAATCCTTCCCTAAACCTAGGTTAATTTTCCTAAACCTAGCCTAATCCTAGCCTAATCACCTAACCTAGCTCACTAAACCTCACCCTAGAACCCAACCACCTAACCAAACCCTAAACCCCTAAACCACCCCTAGCCTACAATCTACCCAAACCACTAGTATTTAAAATATCTGGCCCTACCCTTTCCAGCCCACCTTATCTTCATACCACCCTACCTAAACCACCTAACCACTACCCCAAACCCAGCCCTAACTGACCTACCCAACTCCCTATATAGACCCCCCCTCTTGGGGCGGGTTTTCCTAGCTAGAACCCCTCACCCATCCCAGCCGGGCCCTCTCTTTCCTCCACTTCTCCAGCTGCTCCACCTGCTCTGCCTGCACCACCACCATCTCTCCATCCCACCACCACTTGCACCGCCATCTCCACCACCTCCCGGCCGAGCCTCACTACCTGCCCAGCTTCCTTCCAGCCGAGCGCCACCTTCTCTCCATTCGGTAAGTACCCCACACTCTACCTAGCTCCTTCTCTACTCCCTCTCCACTCCCAGCCACCCACCATACCACCACCTTACCTACACATCAGCCACTTGCCGCCACCACTACACTCGGCCAAGCCTTAGCCGCCCTAGCCATTCGCCACTACCTAACTACCCTAGCTACACCTGGCCACCCTATCCGATTTCCTAAGACCTACCCATAGCACTCCCTTATACCCACTACACCCACTACCGCCTAGCCCCATCACCTAACTAGCTACCTTCCCATACTCCAGCCTTAGTCATCCTAGCAGCCCGCCACCACCACATTCCCCTAGTAGGCCACTCCAACCGACTATCCCTTCCATTCGGCCAGCCATCTCTTTTCCCCTAGGTGTCCCATTCAACCTTCCCTTAGGTCCACACTCCCTAACGCTATATACCCTCCTAGTGACCCTACATACTCACCTTGCCTAGCCCCTTTAATCCCCCACACCAAGGCGACACCCTTGCTTGCAGCCGGCCACCATCAAGGCGCCTATCCCGCACCCCATTTGCAGCCGGCCAGCACCCTTTGTCGTTCACCCTCGCGGAGCTCCCGTTTGCAGCCCAAGGCGAAGGCCAAGCCCACGCTCAAGCAAGGCCTCTACGGACTAGCTACTAGTAAGTGCCTAACTCGGTCTTTAGTTGTATACTTGCTTGAGATTCAATTTGATACGGGGTTGTAATAACGGAGCATAGTCTCCCCCCACTTGTAATAACGTGGCTTGGCACACCCACAGACGTGCACTCTCCTAGTTGTGCACGATTTTGAACACACACGGGCCTAATCAGCCCTTAATACATAAGTATATACATATACTTTCATTTTTGAAGGGTTTTGCTTAAGTTGGGTGCGTTGTCTTTCAATTCAAGCACTTACACACATTGAGCTTTCGCTCTTATTTGAAAGACCCAAGTAAGGGCCGACCTATACTATTTGGGTTTCATTTCTTGTCGTGTGTGTAAGTCTTTCAATTCAAGCACTCTCACACACATTGAGCCTTCGCTCTTATTTGAAAGACCCAAGTAAGGGCTGACCTATACTATTTGGGTTTCATTTCATGTCGTGTGTGTAAGTCTTTCAATTCAAGCACTCTCACACACATTGAGCTTTCGCTCTTACTCCCAAGACCTTAGTCAAGGCCTATTGCAGTTATATTTGGGTTTCATTTCATGTTGTGTGCGTAGTACTTCAATTCAAGCACTCACACACATTGAGCTTTCGCTCTTATTCCCAAGACCTTAGTTAAGGCCATACTGCAATTTATATTTGGGTTTAATTTCATGTCGTGTGTGTAAGTCTTTCAATTCAAGCACGCACCCACATTGAGCCTTCACTCTTATTTGCAAGACCCGAGTAAGGGCTCATATACATACTCTATATACATATCTCCCTTCGGCATTTATATTTCAAGTCATTTCCCTTCAGTTATTTCCCTTCGGTTATTTCCCTTCGGTTATTTCCCTTCAGTATTGTCTTTACATTCGGGTTTTCCCTTTGGAGTAGCGTGAGTTTGCATTGCATCTACGCCATACCACGAGGGAGGATGCATATTGCATCAAAGCAACCCCCACTCGAATTCGCCCATGTAGTGGAGTGTTCATAACACACAAACTAGGTGGCCCGAAAAGGGATAAAAGGAAAGACTTAGGCCCGTGCAAATCCACGTGATCTAAAATATGCAATCGCATCTAAAAGACCCGAATTAGACACCTCGAACCGCTTCGTAGACTTTCTCTCCTAAAACTCGATTTTTGCAAAGCGTACAGACTGACCCTTGCGCATCGGTGCAAGAAGGTTTGCGACGACAAGAGCTCACTTGCTCACAGTCGCCACGATTAGAAGTCAGTGTTAAATATATCTTCGCTAGCTTAGGTAAGCTAGCTGGCACGCCCTGTTTGCATAAATAAGGCCTTAGACACAAGAGAGGATCCGCTCCGAGCCCTAAAAAGGTGAGAGGCGGGATTTTTTCACGCGTCTACAGAGATTGGCACGCCCGGTGGGGCGTGAGCCTTTCAAAAATCGAGTTTTTAAGTAGAAGTCTTGCGAAAATTTTGTAAAAAGGTGTCATTTTAACTTGTTTTTCTTTGCTTGTACTTAGGATATTTTGAAAAAGCTTGAAAAGCATGTCAAAATCCAATCCAAGTGAAGTGTCGAGCCAGGGCTCATGCACATCAAGTTCTCACTCTAGGAGGATTTTCAAAAACAAAATAAAACTAGATGAAATCGAGGACTTGAGAAGGGAGTTTGAGGCCAAAATCGATGCTCTCAGCCAAGAGGCTGAAGTAGGCGATTCGTGTTCATCAAACGGTGAACAAAGGCCTAAAAAGAAATCTGAAAAAACTCGCAAGCACAAAGAGGCCTCCGTAATCGAAGGTAACCAATACCACGAGTCCTTCACACAAAAGGACCGTAAAGCCCTACAGCAGTTGCTGAAAGGGCAGAATAAATAGAAAAAGAGCTACGCCCTGTCTGATTTCCTTCCTATGGATTACGAAACAGACAGCGACGATGAAATACCGAACTTCCATCGGTATGATGGCATGGGAGACCCTAGGTCTCACTTGCAGCTTTTCTCACGTCGAGCCCATAAGAAGAAAAAGGACTCGATGAAATGGGTGTATTGGTTCCCTTTATCCCTTAAAGGCACAGCTTCCAAATGGCTGGCTTCCTACGATTTAAGCTAGTTCCCTACTTTTGAAGAGTTAGCGAACTGCTTCATGCAAAGATTTGCACACAACATAGAAGTCACGCCGACTCTAAATACCTTAAGGGAGACAAAGCAAGGCATGAACGAAGACGTACATGCCTTCATTATAAGATGGAGGTCCCTTTTGGGCCAAGTGCGAGAGCCCATATCCGAAGGAAGCGCAGTAATGCTCATCCTGGATAATTTTAAAAGCGAGTTAAAAACCCTTTTCTCGCTCCACGAGATTTCAACTTTCCATAAGTTGATCAAAAAGGCCTCCCTTTTCGAAACCAACTTGCGAAAAGGGACATACGATCACTTGTGGAAAGGAAGTGCCGTTCCAAAAACCCGTTTTGAAAAACCCATCACATATGGGCTGCCCACGACAGACAAAGGGGCAAAGCCCCATAAAATCGCCAATGTCCGGGTGGATCCAGGCATGGCGGGCACTTCCAAAAATTTTGAAAAATTAGAAAATAAGAGGGAGCGCAATTTTCAAAAACCGGTTGAAAAATGGGAGTATACTCCACTGGGGCAACCTGTGTCGGAGGTCCTAGACCTCCTACTTGCCCAGGGCATGATAGAACTCCCTGAAATCCCTGGAGGAGTCACTTCCAAAGGGGGATATTTAAATCGATTTTGTAAGTATCATCGGCTCAAAGGCCATGATACCAAACGCTGCTTCTCTCTCTTAAATAAAATTGAGAACTTGATAGCAGAAGGCCGGCTCCAGGTCACTGCGGAACCTGAGCCACCTCAAGCTATCTTCAAGGAACCCTTTCCCAAACACGCCAGTGGCAGTGGGAAAGGAAAGGAGGTATGTACCCTCACCATTTCTAAGGAACTAGCGCAAAAACCAGAACCTGGTCGACCTACTTGTGCACCCATTCTTGTACTATACAAGAAGCCCGCCCAAGTCGTCATTCGGGGACCACCAAAAGTGGAATCCCCGGTAAAACCAGTTTTGAAAATCCAAGGTTCTCCTCAGCTCATCCTTAGAGCCAAGTTTAGCGCGAACCCTAGGCTGGTTGTGGGGGAAGTCATTAGATCTGGGAAGATCTATCAACCCCCGCACCTTCAAGGTGCTCAAAAGGTAGTCAGTGTGCCTGGCCCCTCAAAAGCATGTATCCCTAGTGTTCTGCCAAAAGCAGATAAGGACAAAGTCATCCTAAATCCTTATGACTTCGAAAACCACCTTTCAAAGATTCCTATTCACATGTCTATCCTAGAGCTTATAAAAACTTCGCCTAGGCATAGACTTGTATTAGAGAAAATTCTAGAAAGGGCCAAGGTTGATTCGAACATAAGTCCGGAATCCTTGTCTGCCCAAGTGGCTTTATTAGGAGCAAAATCGCCCATCACTTTCTCGGAAGATGATGTAGATAGACCCTACGAAACCCATAACCAGGCCCTGCATATCGAGGTGGTTCTAAACAACCACTCTCTGGACAGGTGCCTAGTCAATGGTAGAGGAGGGCTCAACATCCTTCCACTTCATGTGGCATACAAAATTGGAGTAACCTTGACTTCAGTAAACCCAAGCCCCATCGTTATCACTGGATACGATGGGAATGCATCTAGACCTTTAGGATCCGTCGAACTCCCAATGGAAACGGGAGGGATCGAACACACGGGGGTGTTCCATGTCTTGGACATCCACCCCCATTATAACCTATTACTGGGAAGGCCCTGGATGCACAGTTTGTGCGCTGTGCCATCCACCTTCCACAGGTGTGTCAAGATCCCTTTTAGGGACCAGGTCGTAGTGATCCTAGGTGAGAGTCACCCAGCTTCAGGGGATCATAAACTCCCCTTGTTTATCAAGCTCCCAGGCCCATGAGGCTAACCTAGGGCAAATTATGGTTGAGCCACCTTGGCTCATGTTAAACAACCCTAGGAAGGTTGTATGTGTGAAGGGGCCGCCCAAAGCAGGCCCCCTCCCGACTTTAATCCTTCTAGGAAAACCCAAGCGTTCCCTATTTCCAAAGCCCCTGGACAAGAGGCCATACGAGCATAATATGGATGATAGCATGTTCCAGGACCACGATTTATATCAAACCTTTTCGAAAAACAAAAAGTCGTGGAACATGTTGTTGAACATGGGCTACACGCCCTACAAGAGTCTAGGGGCGCAGAACCAGGGTCTCCTAGAGCCCATCCTTCCTAGGGCCAATCCAAGCCGATATGGGATCGGCTATACTCCCCGAATACCGCCGGAGCCACCCCCTGTGACCACCTGGGTCAAGGGTGCCCCGGAACCTACCTTAGAAGAGACCTACGATTTAGATCTCCTATTCCGAGTCTAACCTGTAGTGTTTTCCCTTTGTAGGTATGACGAAAGATCCCTTTTCTAAAAATACAAAAACATTTGAAAAACTAAAAATCAAAAAAATCGAAAAACAAGAAAAACCAAAAACAATGGAAAAACTCGAAAAAAGAGTGCTTTGTATAGTTCCCAAGGTTCTTGTTTTACAAAAACCCAAAAAAATCGAAAATTTGGAAAATGCCAAAAAGATTTTGTACATAGCTGCTCCTGGTAGGACTTTGGCAAAAGAAAAGGATTTCGAAAGAAACGTTGTTTGCATAGCCAGACCAAAAATTTTGAAATCACTTGAAAATCCAAGTACAAAACCAGGTCATTTTGAAAACCACGCATCAAAATCCCTCGGGTCTATAGCCCACGAGAATGATCAAAGCCCAGAAGTGGATCCCCTTGAGGAAGATCCCATTTTGAGCTCCCAGAATTTCATAGAATTCTCGATTTTGAAAGACCTTCCCAATCAGTAGGAGGAGATTTCATAGAGGAGAACCTAGGGGATGATTCCAATCCCAAAACCATCAAAATAGGCGCATGCTTGCATGAAACCGAAAGGTTAGTATTCATTGCATTTCTACGAACCTATTTAGATGTGTTTGCATGGACGTATGAAGACATGCCGGGCATAGATCCCAGCATTGTCGAGCATCGTCTTCCCTTAGATGCAGGTGTAAAACCCATAAAGCAGAAGCTTAGGAAAATACACCCGAATGTACACACGCAAGTCAAAGAGGGTTTAGAAGATCTGCTAAAAGCCGGATTTATAAAACCCATTGCGTATTCTGATTGGTTATCAAATATCGTTGTAGTTCGAAAAACCAATGGGAAAATTCGAATATGCATCGATTTCAAAAACCTGAATAAAGCCACTCCAAAGGATAATTATCCTTTACCAAACATAGATTTGATAGTCGATAGTACTGCAAATCATGAAATGTTTTCGTTCATGGATGGCTATTCAGGCTATAATCAAATCAAACTAAGTCCACGAGATCAAGGTAAGACCGCCTTCACAACCCCATGGGGCACGTACTGCTATACAGTCATGCCCTTTGGCTTGAAAAATGCCGGCGCAACATACCAACGAGCCATGACCATGATCTTCCATGATCAAATTCATGAGCTGGTAGAAGTGTATGTAGATGATCTCTTGGCGAAATCCAAAACCCGATGCACCCATATCGAATGTTTGCAAAAGATTTTCGAAAGGCTTAGGCTTTACAAAGTAAAGCTAAACCCTCAAAAATGTGTGTTCGGGGTAGAATCAGGGAAGCTTCTAGGCTTTATGGTTAGCCAAAGGGAAATAGAAGTCGACTCCTCTAAGTGTCGAGCCATCATAGACATGGCTCCACCCTCCAATCTCACCCAAATCCGTAGCCTCCAGGGTCGCTTACAATCCGTTCGCCGATTCATATCGAATCTGACAACTAGATGCGAACCCTTCAACAAACTGTTGAGGAAGGGCACGGAATTCTTATGGGATGACGAATGCCAAAAGTCCTTCGAGAGACTGAAGGCATACTTGGTTAATCCCCCCGTTTTGAATCCTCCAAAGCAAGGAAAACCGCTTTTATTATACATCTCCGTGCATGCAAATGCTTTAGGAGCCCTGTTGGCTCAATACGAGGATGACACCCATAAGGAGTATGCCATCTACTATATTTCGAAAACTCTCTTGGCCTATGAACGAAATTATCAAGCCATGGAGAAGACGTGCTTGGCCCTCATCTGGGCCTGCCAGAAGTTCAGACACTATTTCCTAGATCATGAGATCTGGATAGTGTCCAAGCTTGATCCAATCAACCACTTGTTCGAAAAACCCATTCTCACGGGTAGATTGGGCAAATGGCAACTCCTTCTAATGGAGTATGATCTGAAATACCATCACCAGATCTCCATTAAGGGGCAAGCCCTAGCAGATTACGTGGTTGAATTCCCCTTAGAAGACGCATATCCCACTCTTGTCGAAATGCCTGATGAAGGCATATTGCAAAACCATTTTCAAAACCACATTTTGGCAAATTCTTTCGAAAACCAAGTGTGGAAGATGCACTTCGATGGGGCACAAAACCAACGAGGGGCTGGTACTAGGGTCATCCTAATCTCCCCTGAAAAGGGCGAGATTCCCATAGCAGTCCGCTTAGATTTCGAATGTTCCAACAACGTAGCTGAGTATGAAGCACTCATACAAGGCTTAAGGATTTCGAAAACTCTAGGGGCATCATGCATCGAGGTCTTTGGAGATTCGCTCCTTGTCATAAACCAGGTTTTGAAAATTTGGCAAGTACGTAATGAGAAACTACTTCCATATCACGAGTTGGCCACTCGATTGGTCCAATCCTTCCAGTCGTGTAAACTCACACACATAGGAAGAGAGGACAATGGCATCGCCGATGCCCTCTCCTCCTTGGGTTCAGCCCTGAAGGTCGATCCCATTTCAGGGACCAGATCTTTGGAAATATGGCATGCGCCCCACCCATCCACACACGACATAGATATTTGCCAAAACAACCCAGAGTCTATTGAAAAACCCTGGTTTTATGACATAAAACAATTTTTAGAAAATGGGGGATTTACCGAGGATGCCACATCCAAAGATAAGGCATTCATTCATAAGGTTTCGACCCGATACACCATTCTGGGTGGGGTCTTATACAAAAAAAGTTTTACCGGCATTCTGCTTAGGTGTATCGACCTAGAGGAGGCTAGGATAGTGATGCATGAGTTCCACGATGGAGAATGTGGAGGTCATGTAAATGCCAACATGATGGCAATGAAAATACTTAGAGGGGGCTATTTTTGGTCCACCCTGAAAAAGGATTGTCACGATCATGTTAGGAAGTGTCATCCATGTCAAGTGCATGGGCACACCATTCATATCCCTTCATCTGCATTGCATTCCGTGGTCAGCCCCTGGCCATTTACCATGTGGGAGTTTGACATTGTAGGCCCAATATTTCCAAAGGCCTCGAATGGGCATCGATTTATTTTAGCAGCCACGGAGTATTTCTCCAAGTGGGTGGAAGCCATCTCCCTAACCAATGTAATGGGGCAACATGTGGTGGCTTTCATCCGGAGGAATATATTAGCTCGATTTGGGGTTCCACGAGACCTTGTGTCTGATAATGGTACCCCATTCAAGAACGAGCGGATGGTTAAGTTGTGCAACATGTATGGCATAACTCACCACTTCTCCTCGCCCTACTACCCTCAAGGCAACGGCCAAGCCGAAGCCACAAAGAAGACTCTCATTAGTATTATTGAGAAAACCTTAGAGAAGGGTAGGACGTGGCACGAGAAGCTGGATGAAGCCTTATGGGCTTATAGGACTTCCATCCGGACTCCCACGAATGCCACACCATTCGAATTGGGCTATGGCACAAACACCATTCTTCCCATTCATACCCAACTGCATTCATTCCATACATCCACAGCACTCGACCTCCCCCTAGAGACGCTTCAGCATGCTAGGATGGCCGAAATAGATTTGCTAGATGAGAGGCGACTCCTTGCCATGGATCATGCTCGTGCATACCGGCAAAGGATAGCCCGACATTATAGCAAACACATGAGACCTCGCCACTTTGAAGTGAGAGATCTGGTCTTAAAAACCATCCATCATCGTTGCCCACACCCCCTAGGCAAGTGGAGCCCCAACTGGGATGGACCCTATGTTGTACGAGCAACCACTACGAACAATTCTTATTGGTTGGTCGATGTAGAAGGTAGGAATTTAGCAGATCATATCAATGTTCAATACTTAAAGAAGTATCATGTGTAGGATCTGGATTTAAATTCCATTTTTCGAAAAATTTTAGGGATAGCTGCCCTGAGACAAGTGAATAAGGTGCAAAGGCAAAGTCGTGTGACCCTGAGTGAGAGAATTCGCACTTGTGAAAGAGTGGAGTTTTCAAAATCGTGGTTACATTTCAAAATCCTCTTCTTACAAAGAAAGGCCTAGTTCAACATAGCAAGATACTTGCAAGTGGAGCGTGCTATTTCTAAATAGGCTGATCTGGAATGGATCGAGTATAGGCTTGGGATAAGTCCTCCCCTCTTCCCTTCCCCTTCCAAAAGGAAAACAAAGGCCCAAATAAAGGGAATTTCCCATTTCAAAGTATCTTTCCAAAAGAAAGAAACCAGATTTTCAAAGAAAAATCGAATCTCTTGTGAAAAAGAGGGATTAAAGAAAAAATACTCCCAAAGGGAGACCCTCTATGAAAAAAAGGAAAAAGAGGCCAAAAGCTCAAAAAGAGCAGTTTTCCGCATTCTATGCCTTAAACCACGAGACGCTTCAAAAGGGACCGTGGTATCTCTTTCCCATCCCTGGCTTATCCCAAGCTAAAGCATGGTTCATTTCGAGGAATCCTAAAGTAAAAATAGGATTTACTTACTTGAATTTCATCTTGTTTGAGAATTCGACGTTTCGAGTAAGGCGTAGGAATTTGAAATATGCCTTGTTTTCTTATAAAACCTCCGCTAGATAAGCGAGTGTTAAGACTCAAACAAGGGCAAGCACGAAGAGCTCGAGATCCTTAGGATCGAGGCTCAAGACAGTTGTCCCTTTTGTAAATAGCTTTTGTAAATAAGTTTTGAAAACCGAACATCGAACAGCATAGGATTTGCTCACTTGGAGCAGTAGGCCTTGTAAGTCTCTAGAGTTCGACCACATCTGGTCCCTGGGAGGTCGCCACTTTTGGCACCACACCCATGTCATTTGCATTCCACGCATGGTACTTGCATGAACATGATCCCATTTAGGACCAGATTCCATAGTAGAACCCTTTGGCGTGATATCTCCTCCTACCAAGAGTTTGTAAATTGAGATTTTTGCTAAAGATGGGGGACGATCCCATGTTCTTCGTGGATAGATCTAGGGAGACATTAAAAGGGGTGTTTGTCATCTTTGCCCTTATCCAAATCTATTTGGACAAGGCCAAAGAGGGGCATCTGTAAACACCCCGAAATCCCACGAATTTCTTAAAACAAACCTGGTTCTATACAAGCCACCCCAAAGGGCCAGTTTTGAGTCTGGAAACCCAGGAGCCTTCCAGACAACCTTGTATATATGTTTTAAACTTCATATTTCAAAAATATATAATATGGCTTTTGAAAACCTTTTAAAACACGTTTTGAAACCCCAAAGCAGCTTGGCCTAATCAAGACAGGACCAACGAAGTCAAAGAGAACCCGGAACCGGAGCACATGTCGAGCCCGGCATAGCAACTCTTGTATCACATCCATACCCCCAGGATCTCGAACGTCCAAGACCCTGTTATTATCAAAATGTCATTTGAAGTCATCTTCGGAAGGTAGAAACGGAGGAGTACGATCATGTTGGCGAAGACCCAACGCAGACGGAGTGTTGATGCTGTCAGACCCCGCACAAAACGTCCGTTTCGAAACCAGCTCGAAGGAGTCAGAGTTCAGTTTGGATCGGATCTGGACCATATATATCTAGATCCCAATCCAAACCCATGTATGGACTTGGATTTGGATTTGGATTCAAAAATCCAATCCAATATCCATATCCATGGCCCACATCACCTCCTCATAAATGGAGGTGGGGCCCACTTGAAATTCACGTGGGATTAGGGGCATGAGAGAGAGTGGGGGTGGATAAGATCAAGAGTGTTGTAATTAAGCTTGACTTGTGTGTATAGTCGAGTGAGTGCTGGACCCTGCAAATGGGTGTAGCCTCGATGTGGGGGGTTAAAGGGGCTGGACCAAGTGAGTGCTTAGGGTCACTAGGATAGTCGAGTGTTTAGGGAAACTGGACCTAAAGGGGAGTTTATGGGAAGGCCGAATGGGACACCTAGGGGAAGGCCGAATGGGATAGGAGGGTTAGGTAGTGGCCGGTAGTTTGGGGTTATGCTAGGTTCGGCTAAGTGAAAAGGGTGGTGGCAAAAGGCTGAGATGATGATAGGGTGGGTGGCTAGGAGTGGAGAGGTAGTAGAGAAGGGTTTTGGTAGAGTGCAGGGTACTTACCGAATGGGGAGAGGCGGTGGAAGGCAAGGAGAAGCAGCCGGATGTGGGCTCTTGGCTGGTTCGGTTGGGTGAAGGTGGTGGCGTCTGGCTGGGGGATGGTGGTGGATGGAAGAGGGAAGGTGGCAGTGCAAGTAGAGCTGGTGGAGCAGGTGGAGAGTGGAGCAGGCGGGCTGGTGGAGAGTGGAGCCGGCTGGGCTGGAAAGGGATGGTCTCGGCTGGGTGAGGTGAGGGCTCTAGCTTCTAAAACCCGCCCCCAAGGGGGGGGGTTTAAATAGGGGATGGGTAGGTCGGTTAGGGCTGGGCTTGGGGTAGTGGTTAGGTGGTTTAGGTAGGGTGGTATGTAGATAAGGTGGGCTGGAAAGGGTTGGGCCAGATATTTTGAAAACTAGGGGTTTGGGTAGATTGTGGGCTAGGGGTGGTTTAGGGGTTTAGGGCTAGGTTAGGTGGTTGGGTTTTAGGGTGAGGTTTAGTGAGCTAGGTTAGGTGATTAGGCTAGGATTAGGCTAGGTTTAGGGAAATTAACCTAGGTTTAGGGAAGGATTAGGGAAGTGGGTTAGGTGATTAGGTTGGGATTAGGCCGGGATTAGGGAAGTGGGTTAGGTGATTAGGCTCAGATTAGGGGTGGATTAGGGTGGAAGGCTAGGATTAGGTATTTTGGGTTAGGTTTAGGTGAAGGAGCTCCCTTTGCATGGCCCATAGACCTTAACCACCTCATGTTGGTGCAGCCCTAGGTTAGGTTTTGGCTAATTACAAGCTTAAACCCACTTAATTAGGCTAACCCACATGATTAACCCTAAACTTGACACACAAGTCAAGCTTAATTACAACACACTTGATCTTATCCATCCCCACTCTCTCTCATGCCCATAATCCCACGTGAATTTCAAGTGGGCCCCACCTCCATTTATGAGAAGGTGATGTGGGCCATGGATATGGATATTGGATTGGATCTCTAGATCCAAATCCGAATCCAAGTCCATACATGGGTTTGGATTGGGATCTGGATATATATGGTCCAGATCCAATCCAAACTGAACTCTGACTCCTTCGAGCTGTGTTCGAAACGGACGATTTGTGCGGGGTCTGACAGCATCAGCACTCCGTCTGCGTTGGGTCTTCGCCAACATGATCATCCGCCTCCGTTTCTGCCTTCCGGAGATGACTTCAAATGACATTTTGATAATAACAGGGTCTTGGACGTTCGAGATCCTGGGGGTATGAATTTGATACAAGAGTTGCTGTGCCGGGCTCGACATGTGCTCCGGTTTCGGGCTCTCTTTGACTTCGCTGGTCCTGTCTTGATTAGGCCAAGCTGCTTTGGGGTTTCAAAAATGTGTTTTAAAAGGTTTTCAAAAGCCATATTATATATTTTTGAAATATGAAGTTTAAAACATATATACAGGGTTGTTTGGAAGGCTCTTGGGTTTCCAGACTCAAAATGGCCCTTTGGGGCTGCTTGTACAAAACCAGGTTTGTTTAAGAAATTCGTGGGATTTCGGGGTGTTTACAACGGGCCTAACAAGCCCTTAATATATAGTTATATTTATATATTTTAAGTCAAGGGGTTTTTTAATTAAGTCGTGTGTGTTGTCTTTCCATTTTCCACACGCACACACATTGAGCCTTCGCTCTTACTCCCAAGACCTTAGTAAAGGCCTTATTGCAGTTATATTTGGGTTTCATTTATGTCGTGTGAGTTGTCTTTACATTCCCACATGCACACACATTGAGCCTTCGCTCTTACTCCCAAGACCTTAGTCAAGGCATACTGCAATTTATATTTGGGTTTCATTTCATGTTGTGTGTGTAAGTCTTTCAATTCAAGCACGCACACACATTGAGCCTTCGCTCTTATTTGCAAGACCCAAGTAAGGGCCCCTACATATACTCTATATAAAGTATTTCTTTCGGCTATGTCTTTAAGATTCGGGTTTTAAGGTTCAAGTCGTGTGCGTTGTCTTTCAATATATACACGACACACACTTACACAATTGAGCCTTTCCGCTCTTAAGATATAGCCATATTTCCCCTTCCGCTATTTACTTTACAAGTCATTTCCCTTCGGCTATTTACTTTACAAGTCATTTCCCTTCGGCTATTTACTTTACAAGTCATTTCCCTTCGGTTATTTCCCTTCGGCATTTGTCTTTACATTCGGGTTTTCCCTTTGGAGTAGCGTGAGTTTGTATTGCATCTACGCCATACCACGAGGTAGGACGCATATTGCATCGAAGCAAGCCCCGTACTCCCGCTCAAATTCTCCCCATGTAGTGGAGTGTTCATAACACACACCTAAGTGGCCCATAAAGGGATAAAAAGGAAGACTTAGGCACGTGCAAATCCATGTGATCTAAAATCTAAAAATCATACAAAAACAACCCGAATCAATCGTGCAAATATGCCAAGACTTAGGCTATTTCGATGCATGCACATCGTGCCTACGTAGATTAAAATTTGAAAGACTTAGGGTCGTCCAACCCTTACAAAATCAAAATCGCCCAAATGCATGGTTTTCAAAAGGTTTTAAAACACTTCTTCATTCAAAATATATTTTGAGTTAAACTTGTTTCAAAACGAAGTCTCTAAGTGTACAGACTGACCCTTGCGCATCGGTGCAAGAAGGTCTGCGACGTAAAAATCTCGCTTGCCTACAATCGCCTTTCAAAAGTCAGATTATTTTCAAAACATACTTTGCTAGTTAAAGTAAACTAGCTGGCACGCCCATAAAGCGAATGTAGATTGCGAAAAGGTTCACTTCAGGCCTAAGAACCCGTAAGTGAAAATTTTTGGTGTCTACAGAGGGAAGAGAAGGTCATTAAGGTGAGTGCTTAGTGCTTTCATTTGTTTTAGGGTTTGTTAATTGTGGGTTAGTGTAGGATTAGTTAAGGGCTACCCCACCCTAATTGAAGGGCTGAAGTTGCTTGAATAAGGAGGCTTAAGGTGGCTGATTGGAGCTCAAGCACACCCTAAACCGCCATTAAGAGGTAAGCCCCTAATCCACCCTAAACCACTCTTCCTAACCCTTCTAAACCACCTAAGACCTACCTTAATCCACCACCCTTAATCATTCCCAACCACCCTAAATTTATTCAGGTTAACGTAACCCAACCGACCTTAAACCTAAACACCTAACCGACCTAACACTACCTGGGTCCCCCTTGAGCACCACCCGCGCGTTGCACACCGATGCCTAGTGTCAGGCGCCGACCCCAATGCTCAGGTGCCAACTCCAGCGCTAGGCACCGCCTTGGTGCCTAGCGCTGGTCTCCTGCCCCAGCCGCCTTAGCTGACCTATTGCCCGACCTTCCACAACCGACCTCCACCGCCTCAACCGACCTAACTACCGCCTTACACTACACCACTTACCACCCTAACCGCCTTAATCCGCCACCTATCCATCACCCCACCGCATCCCTTCCTTAGCCGACCTAGCTCCCTTACATACCCCAACCACCTAGCACCTACCTGACGCCCATTACATCCCACGCCTAGACACACCCCAGCCGAAACCATCCTAGCTAGACACACCATATCATTTCCCACCTACTTAGTCCCATGACCACCTTGCCTAGAACCCCTAACTCCCATCCACCGCCTTAGACATCCCATGCCCCATCCCATACACCTCATACCCTTCCACCTACCTAGTGCCATGTCCACATTCTTAGAACCCCCAACCGAACCCATCCTAGTCTAGTATCCCATATCTCAGCTGTGACATTACCCTATACCCTTCCATCACCCTACATAACACACTAAGGTCCCTAGTATCCCATACCATCCCACGTCTCACACAAGACCCGTGAACCATACCATTCAAGCCTAACCTTAAGCTCAAAGGCTCCGTTCAACGATCTTTCGCTTCAAGGTTCAAGGAAGACTCATCCGTGGGTGCGAAGCCAAGCAAGTCCGTGTAGATTGGAGTGGACAAACATTCAAATCATGTAAGTGTTTTAATTCGGTATCTCATATCTCCTTCTACACTTTAATTCAATTTGGATACGGGGTTGTATTATCGGAGTGTTGTCTCCATGTAGACGCCGAAAATCCTTGCCTCTGGTTCTTAGGCCTGAAGCAAATATTTTCATGTGTCTAAGTCGTATTTAAGCAAAAGGGCATGCCAGCTAGCTTGCTTAAGCTAGCGAAAAAATATTTTGAAATCTGACTTCTATTGTGGCGACTGTGAGCAAGCAAGCTCTTTTCGTCTCAGACCTTCTTGCACCGATGCACAAGGGTCAGTCTGTACGCTTAGAAAATCGAGTTTTAGACATGATAACAGAGAGAAAATATTTGAGGTGTTCGATTCGGGCTGATTTGTATGGTTTCAAAGTTTATTTTCACGTGAATTTGCATGTGCCTATGTCTTTCTTTTTATCCCTTTTCGGGCTAACTAGGTGTGTGTATGCACACGTGACCTAAGTGGGGCGATTTTGAGCGGGAGTGTGGGGTTTGCTTTGATGCAATATGCGTCCTAACTCGTGGTATGGCATATATGCAATGCAAACTCACACAACTCCAAAGGGAAAACCCGAATTGAAAGACAATGCGGAAAGGAAATGACTTAATGTAAATTTGCAAAAGGGAAATTGCAAAAGGGAAACATGGCTATATCTTAAGAGCGGAAAGGCTCAATTGTGCAAGTGTGTGCCGTGTATATATGTAAAGACTACGCACACTGCTGAACCTTAAAACCCAAATCTTAAAGACATAGCCGAAAGGGAAATACTTATAATATATATGGGCCCGAAGGTCGCCAACGTGTGCGTGGGTGTTGTATGTATATTGAAAGACAACTCACATGACTTGTAAATGAAACCCAAATATAATTGCAATAGGCCTTGACTAAGGTCTTGGGAGTAAGAGCGAAAGCTCAATGTGTGTGAGTGTAGAATTGAAATACTACGCACACAACATGAAATGAAACCCAAATATAATTGCAATAGGCCTTGACTAAGGTCTTGGGAGTAAGAGCGAAAGCTCAATGTGTGTGAGTGTAGAATTGAAATACTACACACACAACTTAAAGTAAAACACCCCAAAACGAAATTGCAATAGGCCCTTACTAGGGTCTTGGAAATAAGAGCGAAAGCTCAATGTGTGTGAGTGTGAAAATTGAAAGACAAACACACACGACTTGTAATGAAACCCATGCAACTTAAATTATATAGGTATAGCTATATCTTAAGGGCTGATTAGGCCCATGTGTGTGTCAAAATCGTGTGCAGCTAAGAGCGGAATAGGCTCAAGTGCACGTGTGTGTGGGTGTGCCAAACCACATTATTACAAGCGGGGGGAGACAACGCTCCATTATTACAACCCCGTATCAAATTTAATTAAGCGTAAGCAAGTCTATAACAAGGACCGAGTTAGGCACTTACATATAGCTGGTCCGGGTGTGACTTGCTTGCACTTGGGCTAGTGAGTCGCCTTGGGCTGCAAGAGGGAGCTCCTTGGATGGGCGCGGCAAAGGAAGGTGCGGGCCGGATGGCAAAGGTGCAGGCGGGTGGCGCCTTGGCGCTAGCTGAGTGGATGGGGTGCTGCCTTGGCTGGGGTTGGGAGTACTTAGGGGAGGTAGATGGAACTAGGGTGTGTCACTAAGGCATGGGGCAGGTCTTAGGAAGAGGTAAGGCTAAGGGTGTAAGGCACGACTGGTTTGAGGAATAGGGGCAGGTGGTGTAGCCGGGTAAATAGGATGTGGCAGATGGTGCAGCCGGGTAGATGGGATGTGGCAGGTGGTGCAGCCAGATAGATGGGGTGTTGGCTAGGCTAAGGAAAGGTGGCGGGTGGTGGCTAAGAATGGAGAGGGAGTGGAGAACAGGTGGTGTTGAGATGGGGTACTAACCGGGATGAAGGCTGGCCAAAGGGTGGAGGTGGCGGGTGATGAAGTGGAAGATGATGGCAGGCGGGTGTCAAGGTGCAGCCGAGTGGAAGGGGAGGTTGCAGTCGGTGGCGTGGAGTGGTGTTGCTGGAGGTTGGAGGTGGCGGGTTCCAAGAGGGGAGCAGGTGAGAGAGGAGAGGAAGGGCTGAGCTGCCCAAGAAGTCATCCAAAACCCGCCCACAAGGGGTTTTTTTTTATAGGCTTTAGTGGGGTCGGTTGGGCTGGTATTGGGGATGGTGGTTTGGGGGTATGGTGGTGATGGTTTGGGGATATGGTGGGCCAGATATTTGTCTTGGGGGGTTTAGGGATATGGCGTGCTAGGGATTTAGGTGGGCTGGTTTAGTGGTTTAGGGCTTAGCTAGGTGGGTTGGGCTTAGGGTGAGGTTTAGTGAGGTGGGTTAGGTGTTTAGGCTAGGATTAGGGTGAGGTTAGGGGGATTAGGCTAGGTTTAGGGAAGGATTAGAGAAGTGGGTTAGGTGATTAGGTTAGGATTAGGGAAGGATTAGGGAAGTGGGTTAGGTGATTAGGCTAGGATTAGGTCGGGATTAGGGGAAATGGCTAGGTAAAGGGGTTAGCTTAGGATTAGGGTTAGGAGCATCTCTTTGCATTACCCATGGACCTATTTGCATCAAGTTGGTGCAACCCTAGGTTAGGTGTAAGTGCATACAAGCTTAAACCCACACTCATTAGGCTAACCCACATGATTAACCCAAAACTTGACACACAAGTGTAAACACCCTGAAATTCCACGAATTTCTCAAATAAACCAGGTTTTGTAAAAGGAGCCCCAAAGGGCTATTTTGAGTTTGGAAACCCAAGAGCCTTCCAGGCAATCCTGTACAGATGTTTTAAACTTTTATATGTTTTAAATATGTATAATATGTTTTAAAAATTGTTAAAATATGTTTTGAAACCCCACAAAGCAAGCTTGGCCTGATCAAAGCAGGACCAGAAGAGCTAAAGAGAGTCCGAACCGGAGCACAAGTAGAGCCCGGCACAGCAACTCTCGTGTTGAATCCACCCCCAGGACCTTGAACGTCCAAGACCCTGTTATAATCAGAAATCATATGAAGTCATCTCCGAAAGGTGAAAACAGAAGCGGACGATCATGTTGGCGAAGACCCAACGCAGACGGAGTACTGATGCTGTCAGACCCCGCAACAAACCGTTCATTTCGAACACAGCCTGAAGGAGTCAGAATTCAGTTTGGATCGGATCTAGACCATATATATCCAGATCCCAATCCAAACCTATGTGTGGATTTGGATTTGGATCCAGAGATCCAATCCAATATCCACATCCATGGCCCACATCACCTTCTCATAAATGGAGGTGGGGCCCACTTGAAATTCACGTGGGATTATGGGCATGAGAGAGAGTGGGGGAGGATAAGATTTGAGGGTTAATTGTAATTAAGCTTGACTTGTGTGTCAAGCTTGGGGTTAATCATGTGGGTTAGCCTAATTAGCATGGGTTTAAGCTTGTATTAGCCAAAACCTAACCTAGGGCTGCACCAACATGATGCAACAAGGTCTATGGGTTATGCAAAGGGAGCTTCCTAACCCAATCCTAATAAAAAACCCCTAATCCTAGCCTTTTACCCTAATCCTGGCCTAAACCTAGCCTAATCACCTAACCCACTTCCCTAATCCCAGCTTAATCCCAACCTAATCACCTAACCCACTTCCCTAATCCTCCCCTAAACCTAGCTTAATTTCCCTAAACCTAACCTAATCCTAGCCTAATCACCTAACCCACCTCACTAAACCTCACCCCAAAACCAACCCACCTAGCTAAGCCCTAAACCCCTAAACCACCCACCTAAACCTAGCACACCATATACCCAAAACCCCTTTAACCAAAATATCTGGCCCCTCCTCAAAACCAGCCCACCTTATCACCACACCACCACCACCTAAACCACCTTACCACCCTCCAAAAACCAGCCCCAACCGCCATCTCCAAGCCTATATAACCCCCCCCTAGTGGGCGGGTTTTCCATAAAGCTTTTCCACCTTGGGCCAGCCGACCTTGGCCAATCTCCTTCCAGCCGAATCCTCCACCTACACCACCACTGCCTCCCAGCCTGCTCCATCCCATGCTGCCATCACTTCTATCCGGCCGAACTCCATCCACTTCAATCACCCGGCTGCCCTTCTTCCACCCACCGATCTTCATCTTCCATTCGGTTAGTATCTCACACTTAGCTCCACCTCCTCTTCACTCCCCCTCCACTCTCAACCACCTATACCACCACTACATAACCCCATCACAGCCACCCGCCATCCTTACCCATTCGGCCAGACCTCAACCTTTACATCACCCGCCTTGAACCATTTCCCCTAGTGACATCCGACCACCCCACTTGGCTCCCTAAGACCTGCCCATACCACTTTCCACCAGCCCTTAGCCCCACCTTACATAACACCCTAGCTAGCTCCCTTCCCATCCATAACATCCCTAGCTACCCTAGCAGCCGGCCACCATTAAACCACCATTTAGTCGGCCACCCCAACTGACTGTACCAAACCTATTCGGCCAGCCACACCTTCTTCCTTAGTTTTTCCTTAGGCATTCCCTTTCGGCTCCCCTTTAGCGCCACCTTCCATAGTGCCAACCTATCCCTTAGTGACCCTCCTTAATCACCTTAGCCCAAAGCACCAAGGTAGCACACTCATAGCAGCCGGCCAGCTTCAAGGTGCCCTTCCCGCGCACCCAAGTCACCCGACCAGCATCTCCCCTTGCCGTTCCATTCCGAGGAGCTCCCTCTTGCAGCCCAAGGCGAAGCCAAGCCTACGCTCAAGCAAGTCACCTCCGGACCAGCTATAAGTAAGTGCCTAACTCGGTCCTTAGTTGTAGACTTGCTTAAATTAAATTTGATACGGGGTTGTAATAACGGAGCATTGTCTCCCTCCGCTTGTAATAACGTGGCTTGGCACACCCACACACATGTGCACTTGAGCCTACCTCGCTTTTAGTTATGCACAATTTTGAACACACAGGGCCTAATCAGCCCTTTATATATAAGTTTATGTATATACTTTAAGTTGCGTAGGGTTTTGTTTGAGTTGGGTGTGTTGTCTTTAAATTCTCGCACTCACACACATTGAGCTTCCGCTCTTATTTACAAGACCCAAGTAAGGGCCGTGTGATACTATCCTTGGGTTTAATTTCATGTCGTGTGTGTAGTACTTCAATTCTAGCACTCACACACATTGAGCTTTTGCTCTTACTCCCAAGACCTTAGTTAAGGCCATATTGCAATTTCTATTTGGGTCTAATTTCATGTTGTGTGCGTAGTACTTCAATTCAAGCACTCACACACATTGAGCTTTCGCTCTTATTCCCAAGACCTTAGTTAAGGCCGTATTGCAATTTCTATTTGGGTCTAATTTCATGTTGTGTGCGTAGTACTTCAATTCAAGCACTCACACACATTGAGCTTTCGCTCTTATTCCCAAGACCTTAGTTAAGGCCATATTGCAATTTATATTTGGGTTTCATTTGAAGTCGTGTGTGTTGTCTTTACATTTTCACACGCACCCACATTGAGCCTTCGCTCTTATTTGCAAGACCCAAGTAAGGGCTCACATATACTATATACGTATTTCCCTTTTGGCTATGTCTTTTCAATTTGGGATTTAAGGTTCAGCAGTGTGCGTAGTCTTTCAATATATACACAGCACACACTTGCACAATTGAGCCTTTCTGCTCTTAAGATATAGCCATATTTCCCTTTTGCAATTTTCCTTCGGCAATTTCCCTTCAGCAATTTCCATTACAAGTCATTTCCCTTCGGTAATTTCCCTTCGACATTGTCTTTTAAATTCGGGTTTTCCCTTTGGAGTAGCGTGAGTTTGCATTGCATATACGCCATACCACGAGTTAGGACGCATATTGCATCAAAGCAAACCCCATACTCCCTCTTAAAATCGCCACATCTTAATGGAGTGTTCATAACACACACCTAGGTGGCCCCAAAGAGGGATAAAAAGAAAGACTTAGGCACGTGCAAATCCACGTGATCTAAAAATCTGAAACCATACCAAAAAGACCCGAATCAGACACCTCGAATCGCTTTCATAGGTTTTCTCCACTCAAGACTCGATTTTAAAAGCGTACAGACTGACCCTTGCGCATCGGTGCAAGAAGGTGTGCGACGACAAGAGCTTGCTTGCTCACAGTCGCCACGTTAGAAGTCAGGTTTTAAAATATATCTTTGCTAGCTTAAGTAAGCTAGTTGGCACGCCCTGTTTGTTTAAATAGGACTTAGACACACGAAAAGGTTCGCTTCAGGCCTAAAAACCAGGAGCGGGAATTTTCTGCGTTTACAGAATTGGCACCCCCGGTGGGACGTGAGTCTTTTGAAGTCGAGTCACTCTAGGAAACTTGCGAAAAGATTTTCAAAAAGGTGTTGTTTTAACTCTGTTTTCTTTACTTGTACTTAGGAATTTTGAAAAAGGCTTGAAAGCATGTCAAAATCCAACCCAAGTGAAGTGTCGAGCCGAGGCTCATGCGCATCAAGTTCTCACTCTAGGAGGATTTTGGAAAAGAAGATCAAACTAGACGAGATAGAGGACCTGAGAAGGGAATTCGAGGCCAAAATCAATGCTCTCAGCTAAGAGGCTGAAGTAGGCGATTCATGTTCATCGAATGGTGAACAAAGGGCCAAGAAAAAAGCTGACAAACCTCGCAAGCACAAAGAGGCCTCCGTAATGGAAGGCAACCAATACCACGAGTCCTTCACACAAAAGGACCGTAAAGCCCTACAGCAACTGCTGAAAGGGCAAAATAAAGAGAAAAGGAGTTATGCCCTGTCTGATTTCCTTCCTATGGATTACGAAACAAACAGTGACGATGAAATACCGAACTTCCATCGGTATGATGGCATGGGAGACCCTAGGTCTCACTTGCAACTTTTCTCGCATTGAGCCCATAAGAAGAAAAAGGACTCGATGAAATGGGTGTATTGGTTCCCTTTATCCCTTAAAGGCACAACTGCCAAATGGCTGGCTTCCTACGATTTAAGCCAGTTCGCTACTTTTGAAGAGTTAGCGAACTGCTTCATGCAAAGATTTGCAAACAACGTAGAAGTCACGCCGACTCTGAACACTTTAAGGGATTGTAGACGTGCGAAAATCCCTGCCTCTGGCTTCTCAGGACCTGGAGCGGATCCTCTCGTGTGTCTAAGGCCTATTTATATAAACAGGGCGTGCCAACTAGCTTACCTAAACTAGCAAAGATATATTTTAAGCTGACTTATAATCGTGGCGACTGTGAGCAAGTGAGCTCTTGTCGTCGCAGACCTTCTTGCATCGATGCGCAAGGGTCAGTTGGTACGCTTTGAAAAATCAAGTTTTAGGGAATAAAAAGCCTACGAAGCGGTTCGAGGTGTCTAATTCGGGTCTTTTAGATATGATTGCAGATTTTAGATCACATGGATTTGCACGTGCCTAAGTCTTTCTTTTTATCCCTTGATGGGCCTCCTAAGTGTGTGTTATGAACACTCCACTACATGGGGCGAATTTTGAGCGGGAGTACGAGGCTTTCTTTGATGCAATATGCATCCTACCTCGTGGTTTGGCGTAGATGCAATGCAAACTCACACTACTCCAAAGGGAAAACCCGAATGTAAAGACAATGCCGAAGGGAAATAACCGAAGGGAAATAACTGAAGGGAAATAACCGAAGGAAAATAACTGAAGGGAAATGACTTGTAATGTAAATGCCGAAGGGAGATATGTATATAGGGTATATACGTGCCCTTACTTGGGTCTTTGAAAATAAGAGCGAAGGCTCAATGTGGGTGCGTGCTTGAATTGAAAGACTTACACACACGACATGAAATGAAACCCAAATATAACTTGCAGTATGGCCTTGATTAAGGTCTTGGGAATAAGAGCGAAGGCTCAATGTGTGTGAGTGCTTGAATTGAAGTACTATACACACAACATGAAATTAAACCCAAATAGTATAACACGACCCTTACTTGGGTCTTTCAAATAAGAGCGAAGGCTCATTGTGTGTGAGTGCTTGAATTGAAAGACTTACACACATGACATGAAATGAAAGCCCAAATAGTATAACACAGCCCTTACTTGGGTCTTTCAAATAAGAGCGAAGGCTCAATGTGTGTGAGTGCTTGAATTGAAAGACTTACACACACGACATGAAGTGAAAGCCCAAATAGTATAACACGACCCTTACTTGGGTCTTTCAAATAAGAGCGAAGGCTCAATGTGTGTGAGTGCTTGAATTGAAAGACTTACACACACGACATGAAATGAAAGCCCAGATAGTATAACACGGCCCTTACTTGGGTCTTTCAAATAAGAGCAAAGGCTCAATGTGTGTGAGTGCTTGAATTGAAAGACTTATACACACGACATGAAATGAAAGCCCAAATAGTATAACACGGCCCTTACTTGGGTCTTTCAAATAAGAGCGAAGGCTCAATGTGTGTGAGTGCTTGAATTGAAAGACAACACACCCAACTTAGGCAAAATCCTACGAAAACTAAAGTACATATATATATTTATGTATTAGGGGCTGATTAGGCCCGTGTGTGTTCAAAATCGTGCACAACTAAGAGAGTGCACGTGTGTGGGTGTGCCAAGCCACGTTATTACAAGCGGGGGGAGACTATGCTCCGTTATTACAACCCCGTATCGAATTGAATTTTAAGCAAGTATACAACTAAGGACCGAGTTAGGCACTTACTAATAGCTGGTCCGAATATGCCTTGCTTGAGTGTGGGCTTGGCCGTCACCTTGGGCTGCAAGAGGGAGCTCCGCGGAGTTGAACGACAAGGGACTGCTGGCCAGGTGCCTTTGGTGCGCCGAAGAGGCGCCTTGAAGGTGGCGGGCTACTTGGAAGGGGCTGGTTTTGTGCGTGGGGCTAAGGTGAGTATGTAGGGTCACTAAGGAAGGGCACAGTGTTAGGGAGTATGGCACTAAGGGGGAGTCTAAGGGAAGGTCTAATGGAGCACCTAGGGGAAAGGAGGTGGCTGGCCGAATGGAAGGGACAGTCGGTTGGAGTGGCCGACTAGGGGAATTTGGTGGTGGCGGGCTGCTAGGATGGCTATGGGTGGAGTATGGGAAGGAAGCTAGCTAGGTGATGGGGTTAGGTGGTAGTGGATGTAAGGGAGTGCTATGGGCAGGTCTTAGGAAGTCGGATAGGGTGGCCGGGTGTAGCTAGGGTGGTTAGGTAGTGGCGGGTAGTTAGGGTGACTAAGGCTTGGCCGAGTGGGAGTGGTGGCGGCAAGTGGCTGGTATTAGGGGAAGGTGGTGGTGGTGCAGGTGGTTGAGAGTGGAGGGGGAGTGGAGAAGAGGTGAGGTAGGGTATGGGATACTAACCGGACGATGGGAGGCGGCGGGTGGTTGAGGAGAAGCTGGGTGTGGTGGAGTGGCTTGGTTCGGCCGGATGAAGAGGATGGCGACGTGGACCTCGACTGGAGTGGTGGTGGTGGTGGTGCTCGGCTGGGAGGTAGTGGCGTAGGTGGTGGCTAGTTGTGGAGCAAGGTTGGAGTCGGCTGGGCTGGAAAATGGAGGAACCCCGATAGGAAAACCCGCCCCTTAGGGGGGGGTTTATATACGGCTGGGCTAGGTCGGTTGGGGCTGGTATTAGGGTAGTGGTTAGGTGGTTTAGGTAGGGTGGTGTGGTGTGGTGATAAGGTGGGCTGGTATTAGGGTAGGGCCAGATATTTTAAATACAAGGGGTTTTGGGTAGGTTGTGGGCTAGGTTTAGGTGGGGTGGTTTAGAGGTTTAGGGTTTAGCTAGGTGGGTTGGTTTTGGGGTGAGGTTTAGTGAGGTGGGTTAGGTGATTAGGCTAGGATTAGGTTAGGTTTAGGGAAATTAACCTAGGTTTAGGGAAGGATTAGGGAAGTGGGTTAGGTGGGCCCATATATACACTATATACGTACTTCCCTTCGGCAATTTCCATTACAAGTCATTTCCCTTCAGTATTGTCTTTAAATTCAGGTTTTCCCTTTGGAGTAGCGTGAGTTTGCATTGCATATACGCCATTGTAGACACGCGAAAATCCCCACCTCTCACCTTTTCAGGGCCCGGAGCGGATCCTCTCGTGTGTCTAAGGCCTATTTATGCAAATAGGGCGTGCCAGCTAGCTTACCTAAGCTAGCGAAGATATATTTAACACTAACTTCTAATCGTGGCGACTGTGAGCAAGTGAGCTCTTGTCGTCGCAGACTTTCTTGCACCGATGCGCAAGGGTCAGTCTGTACGCTTTGCAAAAATTGAGTTTTGGGAGAGAAAGTCTACGAAGCGGTTCGAGGTGTCTAATTCGGGTCTTTTAGATGCGATTTCATATTTTAGATCACGTGGATTTGCACGTGCCTAAGTCTTTCCTTTTATCCCTTTTCGGGCCACCTAGTTTGTGTGTTATGAACACTCCACTACATGGGCGAATTCGAGCGGGGCTTGCTTTGATGCAATATGCGTCCTACCTCGTGGTATGGCGTAGATGCAATGCAAACTCACGCTACTCCAAAGGGAAAACCCGAATGTAAAGACAATACTGAAGGAAAATAACCGAAGGGAAATCACCGAAGGGAAATGACTTGAAATATAAATGCCGAAGGGAGATATGTATATAGAGTATGTATATGAGCCCTTACTCGGGTCTTGCAAATAAGAGCGAAGGCTCAATGTGGGTGCGTGCTTGAATTGAAAAGACTTACACACACGACATGAAATTAAACCCAAATATAAATTGCAGTATGGCCTTAACTAAGGTCTTGGGAATAAGAGCGAAAGCTCAATGTGTGTGAGTGCTTGAATTGAAGTACTACATACACAACATGAAATGAAACCCAAATATAACTGCAATAGGCCTTGACTAAGGTCTTGGGAGTAAGAGCGAAAGCTCAATGTGTGTGAGAGTGCTTGAATTGAAAGACTTACACACACGACATGAAATGAAACCCAAATAGTATAGGTAGGCCCTTACTTGGGTCTTTCAAATAAGAGCGAAGGCTCAATGTGTGTGAGAGTGCTTGAATTGAAAGACTTACACACACGACATGAAATTAAACCCAAATAGTATAGGTCGGCCCTTACTTGGGTCTTTCAAATAAGTGCGAATTCTCAATGTGTGTGAGAGTGCTTGAATTGAAAGACAACACAACCAACTTAAGCAAAACCCTTCAAAAATGAAAGTATATGTATATACTTATATATTAGGGGTTGATTAGGCCCGTGTGTGTTCAAAATCGTGCACAACTAAGAGAGTGCACGTGTGTGGGTGTGCCAAGCCACGTTATTACAAGCGGGGGGAGACTATGCTCCGTTATTACAACCCCGTATCGAATTGAATCTCAAGCAAGTATACAACTAAAGACCGAGTTAGGCACTTACTAGTAGTTGGTCCGTAGAGGCCTTGCTTGAGCGTGGGCTTGGCCTTCGCCTTGGGCTGCAAAAGGGAGCTCCGCGAGGTTGAGCGACAAGGGGTGCTGGCCGGCTGCAAATGGGGCGCGGGAGAGGCGCCTTGAAGGTGGCCGGATGCTAGGGATGGGGTCGCCTTGATGTGGGAGATTAAAGGGGCTGGGCAAGGTCACTAGGGGGAGTGTAGTGTTGGGGGAGTATGACACTAAGGGGAGCCTAAGGGAAGATCTAATGGAGCACCTAGGAGAAAGGAGGTGGCTGGCCGAATGGAAGGGACAGTCGGTTGGAGTGGCCGACTAGGGGAATTTGGTGGTGGCGGGCTGCTAGGATGGCTATGGGTGGAGTATGGGAAGGAAGCTAGCTAGGTGATGGGGTTAGGTGGTAGTGGATGTAAGGGAGTGCTATGGGCAGGTCTTAGGAAGTCGGATAGGGTGGCCGGGTGTAGCTAGGGTGGTTAGGTAGTGGCGGGTAGTTAGGGTGACTAAGGCTTGGCCGAGTGGGAGTGGTGGCGGCAAGTGGCTGATATTAGGGTAAGGTGGTGGTATGGTGGGTGGCTGGGAGTGGACAGGGAGTGGAGAAGGAGCTAGGTGGAGTGTGGGGTACTAACCGGATGAAGAGAAGGTGGCGCTCGGCTGGAAGGGAGTTGGGCAGGTGGTGATGTTCGGCCAGGAGGTGGTGGTGTAGGTGGCGGTGCAGGTGGTGGTGGGATGGAGAGCAGGTGGTGGTGCAGGCGGAGCAGGTGGAGCAGGTGGAGTAGGTGGGGAAGTGGAGGAAGGTGAGGACCCGGCTGGGATGGGTGGGCTTCTAGATAGGAAAACCCGCCCCAAAGGGGGGGGGGTTTATATAGGGATGGGTAGGTCGGTTAGGGTTAGGTTTGGGGTAGTGGTTAGGTGGTTTAGGTAGGGTGGTATGAGGATAAGGTGGGATGGAAAGGGTAGGGCCAGATATTTTAGATACTAGTGGTTTGGGTAGGTTGTGGGCTAGGGGTGGTTTAGGGGTTTAGGGTTTGGTTAGGTGGGTGGGTTCTAGGGTGAGGTTTAGTGAACTAGGTTAGGTGATTAGGCTAGGATTAGGCTAGGTTTAGGGAAGGATTAGGGAAGTGGGTTAGGTGATTAGGTTGGGATTAGGCCGGGATTAGGGAGGAAGGTTAGGTGATTAGGCTCAAATTAGGGGCGGATTAGGGTGGAAGGCTAGGATTAGGTATTTTGGGTTAGGTTTAGGTGAAGGAGCTCCCTTTGAATGGCCCATAGACCTTAACCACATCATGTTGGTGCAGCCCTAGGTTAGGTTTTGGCTAATTACAAGCTTAAACCCACTTAATTAGGCTAACCCACATGACTAACCCCAAACTTGACACACAAGTCAAGCTTAATTACAACACACTTGATCTTATCCACCCCCACTCTCTCTCATGCCCATAATCCCACGTGAAATTCAAGTGGGCCCCACCTCCATTTATGAGAAGGTGATGTGGGCCATGGATATGGATATTGGATTGGATTTTTGAATCCAAATCCAAATCCAAGTCCATACATGGGTTTGGATTGGGATCTGGATATATATGGTCCAGATCCGATCCAAACTGAACTTTGACTCCTTCGAGCTGTGTTCGAAACGGACGATTTGTGCGGGGTCTGACAGCATCAGCACTCCGTCTACGTTGGGTCTTCGCCAACATGATCGTCCGCCTCCGTTTCTGCCTTCCGGAGATGACTTCAAATGACATTTTGATAATAACAGGGTCTTGGACGTTCGAGATCTTGGGGGTATGGATTTGATACGAGAGTTGCTGTGCCAAGCTCGACATGTGCTCCGGTTCCGGGCTCTCTTTGACTTCGCTGGTCCTGTCTTGATTAGGCCAAGCTGCTTTGGGGTTTCAAAAATGTGTTTTAAAAGGTTTTCAAAAGCCATATTATATATTTTTTGAAATATGAAGTTTAAAACATATATACAGGGTTGTCTGGAAGGCTCCTGGGTTTCCAGAATCAAAATGGCCCTTTGGGGCTGCTTGTATAAAACCAGGTTTGTTTAAGAAATTGGTGGGATTTCGAGGTGTTTACAGATGCCCCTCTTTGGCCTTGTCCAAATAGATTTGGATAAGGGCAAAGATGACAAACACCCCTTTCAATGTCTCCCTAGATCTATCCACGAAGAACATGGGATCATCCCATTTTTTAGCAAAAATCTCAATTTACAAACCTTGGTAGGAGGAGATATCACGCCAAAGGGTTCTATATGGAATCTGGTCCTAAATGGGATCATGTTCATGCAAGTACCATGCGTGGAATGCAAATGACATGGGTGTGGTGCCAAAAGTGGCGACCTCCCAGGGAGCAGATGTGGTCGAACTCTAGAGACTTACAAGGCCTACTGCTCCAAGTGAGCAAATCCTATGCTGTTCGATGTTCGGTTTTCAAAACTTATTTACAAAAGCTATTTACAAAAGGGACAACTATCTTGAGCCTCGATCCTAAGGATCTCGAGCTCTTCGAGCTTGCCCTTGTTTGTGTCTTAACACTCGCTTATCTAGCGGAGGTTTTATAAGAAAACAAGGCATATTTCAAATTCCTACGCCTTACTCGAAACGTCGAATTCTCAGACAAGATGAAATTCAAGTAAGTAAATCCCATTTTTACTTTAGGATTCCTCGAAATGAACCATGCTTTAGCTTGGGATAAGCCAGGGATGGGAAAGAGATACCACGGTCCCTTCTGAAGCGTCCCGTGGTTTGAGGCACAGAAGGCGGAAAATTGCTCTTTTTGAGATTTTTGACCTCTTTTTTCCTTTTTTTCATCGAGGGTCTCCCTTTGGGAGTATTTTTTCTTTAATCCCTCTTTTTCATAAGAGAATCGATTTTTCTTTGGAATTCTGGTTTCTTTCTTTTGGAAAGAGACTTTGAATGGGAAATTTCCCTTTGTTTTGGGCCTTTGTTTTCCTTTTGGAAGGAGAAGAGAAGAGGGGAGGACTTATCCCAAGCCTACACTCGATCCATTCCAGATCAGCCTATTTAGAAATAGCACATACTACTTGCAAGTATCTTGCTATGTTGAACTAGGCCTTTCTTTGTAAGAAGAAGGATTTTGAAATGTAACCACGATTTTGAAAACTCCACTCTTTCACAAGTGCGAATTCTCTTCACTTAGGTTCACATGACTTGCCTTTGCACCTTATTCACATGTCTCAGGGCAGCTATCTCTAAAATTTTTCGAAAAATGGAATTTAATCCAGATCTTACACATGATACTTCTTTAAGTATTGAATATTGATAGGATCTGCTAAATTCCTACCTTCTACATCGATCAGCCAATACGAATTGTTTGTAGTGGTTGCTCGTACAACATAGGGTCCATCCCAGTTGGGGCGCCACTTGCCTAGGGGGTGTGGGCCACGATGATGGATAGTTTTTAAAACCAGATCTCCCACTTCAAAGTGGCGAGGTCTCATGTGTTTGCTATAATGCCGGGCTATCCTTTGCCGGTATGCACAAGCATGATCCATGGCAAGGAGCCGCCTCTCATCTAGCAAATCTAGTTCGGCCATCCTAGCATGCTGAAGCGTCTCTAGAGGGAGGTCGAGTGCTATGGATGTATGGAGTGAATGCAATTGAGTATGAATGGGAAGAATGGCATTTGTGCCATAGACCAATTCGAATGGTGTGGCATTCGTGGGAGTCCGGATGGAAGTCCTATAAGCCCATAAGGCTTCATCCAGCTTCTCGTGCCACGTCCTACCCTTCTCTAAGGTTTTCTCAATAATACTAATGAGAGTCTTGTTTGTGGCTTCGGCTTGGCCGTTGCCTTGAGGGTAGTAGGGCGAGGAGAAGTGGTGAGTTATGCCATACGTGTTGCACAACTTAACCATCCGCTCGTTTTTGAATGGGGTGCCATTATCAAACACAAGGTCTCGTGGAACCCCAAATCGAGCCAAGATATTCCTCCGGATGAAAGCCACCACATGTTGCCCCATTACATTGGTTAGGGAAATGGCTTCCACCCACTTGGAGAAATACTCCGTGGCTGCTAAAATAAATTGATGCCCATTCGAGGACTTTGGAAATATTGGGCCTACAATGTCAAACGCCCACATAGTAAATGGCCAGGGGCTGACCACGGAATGCAATGCAGATGATGGGATATGAATGGCATTCCCATGCACTTGACATGGATGACACTTCCTAACATGATCGTGACAATCCCTTTTCAGGGTGGACCAAAAATAGCCCCCTCTAAGTATTTTCATTGCCATCATGTTGGCATTAACATGACCTCCACATTCTCCATCGTGGAACTCATGCATCACTATCCCTGCCTCCTCTAGGTCGATACACCTAAGCAGAATGCCAGTAAACTTTTTTTGTATAAGGCCCCACCCAGAATGGTGTATCGGGTCGAAATCTTACGAATGAATGCCTTATCTTTGGATGTGGCATCCTCGGTGAATCCCCCATTTTCTAAAAATTGTTTTATGTCATAAAACCAGGGTTTTTCAATAGACTCTGGGTTAGTTTGGCAAATATCCAAGTCATGTGTGGATGGGTGGGGCGCATGCCATATTTCCAAAGATCTGGTCCCTGAAATGGGATCGACCTTCAGGGCTGAACCCAAGGAGGAGAGGGCATCGGCGATGCCATTGTCCTCTCTTCCTATGTGTGTGAGTTTACACGACTGGAAGGTTTGGACCAATAGAGTGGCCAACTCGTGATATGGAAGTAGTTTCTCATTACGTACTTGCCAAATTTTTAAAACCTGGTTTATGACAAGGAGCGAATCTCCAAAGACCTCGATGCATGATGCCCCTAGAGTTTTCGAAATCCTTAAGCCTTGTATGAGTGCTTCATACTCAGCTACGTTGTTGGAACATTCAAAATCTAAGCGGACTGCTATGGGAATCTCACCCTTTTCAGGGGAGATTAGGATGACCCCGGCACCAGCCCCTCGTTGGTTTCATGCCCCATCGAAGTGCATCCTCCACACTTGGTTTTCGAAAGAGTTTGCCAAAATGTGGTTTTGAAAATGGTTTTGCAATATGCCTTCATCAGGCATTTCGACAAGAGTGGGATATGTGTCCTCTAAGGGGAATTCAGCCACGTAACCTGCTAGGGCTTGCCCCTTAATGGAGATCTGGTGATGGTATTTCAGATCATACTCCATTAGAAGGAGTTGCCATTTGCCCAATCTACCCGTGAGAATGGGTTTTTCGAACAAGTGCTTGATTGGATCAAGCTTGGACACTATCCAGATCTCTTGATCTAGGAAATAGTGTCTGAATTTCTGGCAGGCCCAAACTAGGGCCAAGCACGTCTTCTCCATGGCTTGATAATTTCGTTCATAAGCCAAGAGAGTTTTCGAAATATAGTAGATGGCATACTCCTTATGGGTGTCATCCTCGTATTGAGCCAACAGGGGGAATTACCAAGTATAATAAAAGCGGTTTTCCTTGCTTTGGAGGATTCAAAACGGGGGAATTACCAAGTATGCCTTCAGTCTCTCGAAGGACTTTTGGCATTCGTCATCCCATAAGAATTTCGTGCCCTTCCTCAACAGTTTGTTGAAGGGATCGCATCTAGTTGCCAGATTCGATATGAATCGGCGAACGGATTGTAAGCGACCCTGGAGGTTACGGATTTGGGTGAGATTGGAGGGTGGAGCCATGTCTATGATGGCTCGACACTTAGAGGGGTCGACTTCTATTCCCCTTTGGCTTACTATAAAGCCTAGAAGCTTCCCTGATTCTACCCCGAACACACATTTTTGAGGGTTTAGCTTTACTTTGTAAAGCCTAAGCCTTTCGAAAATCTTTTGTAAAGATTCGATATGGGTGCATCGGGTTTTGGATTTCGCCAAGAGATCATCTACATACACTTCTACAAGCTCATGAATTTGATCATGGAAGATCGTAGTCATGGCTCGTTGGTATGTTGCGCCGACATTTTTCAAACCAAAGGGCATGACTGTATAGCAGTACGTGCCCCATGGGGTTGTGAAGGCGGTCTTACCCTGAATTCATGGACTTAGTTTGATTTGATTATAGCCTGAATAGCCATCCATGAATGAAAACATTCCATGATTTGCAGTACTACCGACTATCAAATCTATGTTTGGTAAAGGATAATTATCCTTAGGAGTGGCTTTATTCAGGTTTCTGAAATCGATGCATATTCGAATTTTCCCATTGGTTTTTTGAACTACAACGATATTTGACAACCAATCAGAATACGCAATGGGTTTTATAAATCCGGCTTTTAGCAGATCTTCTAAACCCTCTTTGACTTGCGTGTGTACATTCGGGTGTATTTTCCTAAGCTTCTGCTTTATGGGTTTTACACCTGCATCTAAGGGAAGACGATGTTCGACAATGCTGGGATCTATGCCCGACATGTCTTCATACGTCCATGCAAACACATCTAAATAGGTTCGTAGAAATGCAATGAATGCTAACCTTTTGGTTTCATGCAAGCATGCACCTATTTTGATGGTTTTGGGATTGGAATCATCCCCTAGGTTCACCTCTATGAAATCTCCTCCTACTGATTGGGAAGGTCTTTCAAAATCGAGAATTCTATGAAATTCTAGGAGCTCAGAAGTGGGATCTTCCTCAAGGGGATCCACTTCTGTGCTTTGATCATTCTCGTGGGCTATAGACCCGAGGGAATTTGATGCGTGGTTTTCAAAATGACCTGGTTTTGTACTTGGATTTTCAAGTGATTTCAAAATTTTTGGTCTGTCTATGCAGACGACGTTTCTTTCGAAATCCTTTTCTTTTGCCAAAGTCCTACCAGGAGCAGCTATGTACAAAATCTTTTTGGTATTTTCCAAATTTTCGATTTTTTTGGGTTTTTGTAAAACAAGAACTTTGGGAACTATACAAAGCACTCTTTTTTCGAGTTTTTGTTTTTCCATTGTTTTTGGTTTTTCTTGTTTTTCAATTTTTTTTTATTTTAAGTTTTTCAAATGTTTTTGTATTTTTAGAAAAAGGGATCTTCCGTCATACCTACAAAGGGAAAACACTACGGGTTAGACTCGGAATAGGAAATCTAAATCGTAGGTCTCTTCTAAGATAGGATCTGGGGCACCCTTGACCCAGGTGGTCACAGGGGGTGGCTCTGGCGGTATTCGGGGAGTATAGCCGATCCCATATCGGCTTGGGTTGGCCCTAGGAAGGATGGGCTCTAGGAGACCCTGGTTCTGTGCCCCTAGACTTTTGTAGGGCGTGTAGCCCATGTTCGACAACATGTTCCACGATTTCTTGTTTTTCGAAAAAGTTTGATATAAATCGTGGTCCTGGAACAAGCTATCGTCCATATTATGCTCATATGGCCTCTTGTCCAGGGGCTTTGGAAATAGGGAACGCTTGGGTTTTCCTAGAAGGATTAAAGTCGGGAGGGGGCCTGCTTTGGGCGGCCCCTTCACACATACAACCTTCCTAGGGTTGTTTAACACGAGCCGAGGTGGCTCAACCATAATTTGCCCCAGGTTAGCCTCATGGGCCTGGAAGCTTGATAAACAAGGGGAGTTTATGATCCCCTGAAGCTGTGGGTGACTCTCACCTAGGATCACTACGACCTAGTCCCTAAAAGGGATCTTGACACACCTATGGAAGGTGGATGGCACAGCGCACAAACTGTGTATCCAGGGCCTTCCCAGCAACAGGTTATAATGGGGTGGATGTCCAAGACATGGAACACCCCCGTGTGTTCGATCCCTCCCATTTCCATTGGGAGTTCGATGGATCCTAAAGGTCTAGACGCATTCCCATCGTATCCAGTGATAACGATGGGGCTTGGGTTCACTGAAGTCAAGGTGACTCCGATTTTGTACGCCACATGAAGTGGAAGGATGTTGAGCCCTCCTCCACCATCGACTAGGCACCTGTCCAAAGAGTGGTTGTTTAGAACCATCTCGATATGCAGGGCTTGGTTATGGGTTTCGTAGGGTCTATCTACATCATCTTCCGAGAAAGTGATGGGCGATTTTTGCTCCTAATAAAGCCACTTGGGCAGACAAGGATTCCGGACTTATGTTCGAATCAACCTTGGCCCTTTCTAGAATTTTCTCTAATACAAGTCTATGCCTAGGCGAAGTTTTTATAAGCTCTAGGATAGACATGTGAATAGGAATCTTTGAAAGGTGGTTTTCGAAGTCATAAGGATTTAGGATGACTTTGTCCTTATCTGCTTTTGGCAGAACACTAGGGATACATGCTTTTGAGGGGCCAGGCACACTGACTACCTTTTGAGCACCTTGAAGGTGCGGGGGTTGATAGATCCTCCCAGATCTAGTGACTTCCCCCATAACCAGCCTAGGGTTCGCGCTAAACTTGGCTCTAAGGATGAGCTGAGGAGAACCTTGGATTTTCAAAACTGGTTTTACCGGGGATTCCACTTTTGGTGGTCCCCGAATGACGACATGGGCAGGCTTCTTGTATAGTATAAGAATGGGCGCACAAGTAGGTCGACCAGGTTCTGGTTTTTGCACTAGTTCCTTGAAAATGGTGAGGGTACATACCTCCTTTCCTTTCCCACTGCCACTAGCGTGTTTGGGAAAGGGTTCCTTGAAGATAGCTTGAGGTGGCTCAGGTTCCGCAGTGACCTGGAGCCGGCCTTCTGCTATCAAGTTCTCAATTTTATTTAAGAGGGAGAAGCAGCGTTTGGTATCACGGCCTTTGAGCCGATGATACTTACAAAATCGGTTTAAATACCCCCCTTTAGAAGTGACTCCTTCAGGGATTTCAGGGAGTTCTATCATGCCCGGGGCAAGTAGGAGGTCTAGGACCTCCGACACAGGTTGCCCCAGTGGAGTATACTCCCGTTTTTCAACCGGTTTTTGAAAATTTCGCTCCCTCTTATTTTCTAACTTTTCAAAATTTTTGGAAGTGCCCGCCACGCTTGGATCCACCTGGACATTGGCGATTTTATGGGGCTTTGCCCCTTTGTCCGTCGTGGGCAGTCCATATGCGATGGGCTTTTCCAAGCGGGTTTTTGGAACGGCACTTCCTTTCCATAAGTGATCATATGTCCCTTTTCGCAAGTTGGTTTCGAAAAGGGAAGCCTTTTTGATCAACTTATGGAAAGTTGAAATCTCATGGAGCGAGAGAAGGGTTTTTAACTCGCTTTTAAAGTTATCCAGGATGAGCATTGCTGCGCATCCTTCGGATATGGGCTCTCGCACTTGGCCCAAAAGCGACCTCCATCTTATAATGAAGGCATGTACGACTTCGTTCATGCCTTGCTTTGTATCCCTTAAGGTATTCAGAGTCGGCGTGACTTCTACGTTGTGTGCAAATCTTTGCATGAAGCAGTTCACTAACTCTTCAAAAGTAGTGAACTGGCTTAAGTCGTAGGAATCCAGCCATTTGGTAGCTGTGCCTTTAAGAGATAAAGGGAACCAATACACCCATTTCATCGAGTCCTTTTTCTTCTTATGGGCTCGACGTGAGAAAAGCTGCAAGTGAGACCTAGGGTCTCCCATGCCATCATACCGATGGAAGTTTGATATTTCATCGTCACTGTCTGTTTCGTAATCCATAGGAAGGAAATCAGACAGGGCCCTAGCTTCTTTTCTCTTTATTCTGCCCTTTCAGCAACTACTGTAGGGCTTTACGGTCCTTTTGTGTGAAGGACTCGTGGTATTGGTTGCCTTCCATTACGGAGGCCTCTTTGTGCTTGCGAGGTTTTTCAGATTTCTTTTTAGGCCTTGATCACCGTTTGATGAACATGAATCGCCTACTTCAGCCTCTTGGCTGAGAGCATCGATTTTGGCCTCAAACTCCCTTCTCAAGTCCTCGATTTCATCTAGTTTTATTTTGTTTTTGAAAATCCTCCTAGAGTGAGAACTTGATGCGCATGAGCCTTGGCTCGACACTTCACTTGGATTGGATTTTGACATGCTTTTAAAGCTTTTTCAAAATGTCCTAAGTACAAGCAAAGAAAACAAAATGACACCTTTTACAAAATTTTTGCAAGACTTTTACTTAAAAACTCGATTTTTGAAAGGCTCACATCCCACCGAGCGTGCCAATCTTTGTAGACGCGCGAAAATCCCCTCCTCTCACCTTTTCAGGGCCCGGAGCGGATCCTCTCGTGTGTCTAAGGCCTATTTATGCAAACAGGGTGTGCCAGCTAGCTTACCTAAGCTAGCGAAGATATTTTTAACACTGACTTCTAATCGTGGCGACTGTGAGCAAGTGAGCTCTTATCGTCGCAGACCTTCTTGCACCGATGCGCAAGGGTCAGTCTGTACGCTTTGCAAAAATCGAGTTTTGGGAGAGAAAGTCTACGAAGAGGTTCGAGGTGTCTAATTCGGGTCTTTTAGATGCGATTTCATATTTTAGATCACGTGGATTTGCACGTGCCTAAGTCTTTCCTTTTATCCCTTTTCGGGCCACCTAGTTTGTGTGTTATGAACACTCCACTACATGGGAGAATTCAAGCGGGGCTTGCTTTGATGCAATATGCATCCTACCTCGTGGTATGGTGTAGATGCAATGCAAACTCACGCTACTCCAAAGGGAAAACCCGAATGTAAAGACAATACTGAAGGGAAATAACAGAAGGGAAATGACTTGAAATATAAATGCCGAAGGGAGATATGTATATAGAGTATGTATATGAGCCCTTACTCGGGTCTTGCAAATAAGAGCGAAGGCTCAATGTGGGTGTAATAAAAGCGGTTTTCCTTGCTTTGGAGGATTCAAAACGGGGGAATTACCAAGTATGCCTTCAGTCTCTCGAAGGACTTTTGGCATTCGTCATCCCATAAGAATTTCGTGCCCTTCCTCAATAGTTTGTTGAAGGGTTCGCATCTAGTTGCCAGATTCGATATGAATCGGCGAATGGATTGTAAGCGACCCTGGAGGTTACGGATTTGGGTGAGATTGGAGGGTGGAGCCATGTCTATGATGGCTCGACACTTAGAGGGGTCGACTTCTATTCCCCTTTGGCTTACTATAAAGCCTAGAAGCTTCCCTGATTCTACCCCGAACACACATTTTTGAGGGTTTAGCTTTACTTTGTAAAGCCTAAGCCTTTCGAAAATCTTTTGTAAAGATTCGATATGGGTGCATCGGGTTTTGGATTTCGCCAAGAGATCATCTACATACACTTCTACAAGCTCATGAATTTGATCATGGAAGATCGTGGTCATGGCTCGTTGGTATGTTGCGCCGACATTTTTCAAACCAAAGGGCATGACTGTATAGCAGTACGTGCCCCATGGGGTTGTGAAGGCGGTCTTACCCTGATCTCATGGACTTAGTTTGATTTGATTATAGCCTGAATAGCCATCCATGAATGAAAACATTTCATGATTTGCAGTACTACCGACTATCAAATCTATGTTTGGTAAAGGATAATTATCCTTAGGAGTGGCTTTATTCAGGTTTCTGAAATCGATGCATATTCGAATTTTCCCATTGGTTTTTCGAACTACAACGATATTTGACAACCAATCAGAATATGCAATGGGTTTTATAAATCGCCATACCACGAGTTAGGACGCATATTGCATCAAAGCAAACCCCATACTCCCACACAAAATCGCCTCATCTTAGTGGAGTGTTCATAACACACACCTAGGTGGCCCCAAAGAGGGATAAAAAGAAAGACTTAGGCACGTACAAATCCACGTGATCTAGAATCTGAAAATCGTACAGACAAGACCCGAATCAAACACCTCGAACCGCTTGCGTAGGTTTTCTCCACTCAAAACTCAATTTTAAAAGCATACAGACTGACCCTTGCACATCGGTGCAAGAAGGTCTGCGACGACAAGATCTTGCATGCTCACAGTCATCACGTTAGAAGCCAGGTTTAGAATACATCTTCGCTAACTTAAGTAAGCTAGCTGGCACGCCCTGTTTATTTAAATAGGACTTAGGCACACGAAAAGGTTCGCTCCAGGCCTAAGAACCAGGAAGCGGAGATTTTTTTGTGCCTACACAATCCCGTACCAAATTTAATTTAACTTAAGCAAGTCTACAACTAAGGACCGAGTTAGGCACTTACTTATAGCCGGTCCGGAGGTGACTTGCTTGAGCGTGGGCTTGAGCTTCACCTTGGGCTGCAAGAGGGAGCTCCTCGGAATGGCACGACAAAGGTGTGTGGTCGGATGACAAGGAGGAGGGTTGTGGCGCCTTGGGGACTCGTCGGCTGCTAGGGGGGTGCTGCCATGATGTCTAGGGCTGAAGTGACTAAGGAAGGTCACTAAGGGATAGGGTTGGTACTAGGGAAGGTGGCGTTAAGGGGAGCCTAAAGGGAATGTCTAAGGAAAAAGGAGTAAGGCCGCGACTGACTTGGGTGCAGTCGATTGTGACTGGCCGACTAGGGGCAGTTTTAGTGGTGACCGGTTGGGGTAGCTAGGGGGTAGTTGGGAATGGCGAGGGAGCTAGGGTGCTGTGGAAGGTGGGGTTAATGGGTGACTAAGAGCAGAGGGGGCAGGTCTTAGAGAATAAGGTAGGGTGGCCGGGTATCACTAAAGGGAGAGTATAGGATCGGGTGATGTAAAGGGTTAGGTCTGGCCGAATGGGGAAGGGTGGCGGGAAGGCTATGATGGAGCTATGTGGTGGTGGTATGGGTGGTTGAGAGTGGAGGGGGAGTGAAGAGAAAGTGGAGTTGGGTTGAGGTACTAACCGGATGGGTGAGGGGAGTTGGTGCATGGAAGAAAGGCAACCGGGTGATTTGGGTGGATGGAGTTCGGCCGGGAGGTGGTGGCGACATGGAGTGGAGCAGGCCGAGAGGTAGTGGTGGTGCTAGGTGGAGCTGGCCGAGGGTTGTGGTGGTGCAGGTGGAAGAAGGGAGCCAGGTGAGAGAAGGTTCGGCTGGCCCAAGGATGGGCTCCAAGAAGATGAAAAACCCGCCCACTAGGGGGGGTTTATATAGATTTTTGAAGGGCGGTTGGGGTTGGTTTTTGGAGGGTGGTAAGGTGGTTTAGGTGGTGGTGGTGTGGTGATAAGGTGGGTTGGTTTTGAGGAGGGGCCAGATATTTTGCTTAAAGGGGTTTTAGAGATATGGTGTGCTAGGTTTAGGTGGGGTGGTTTAGGGGTTTAGGGCTTAGCTAGGTGGGTTAGGTGATTTGGTTAGGATTAGGCCAGGATTAGGGAAGTAGGTTAGGTGATTAGGCTAGGATTAGGCCAGGATTAGGGTAAAAGGCTAGGATTAGGGGTTTTGGCTTAGGATTGGGTTAGGGAGCTCCCTTTGCATAGCCCATAGACTTCATTGCATCATGTTGGTGCAGCCCTAGGTTAGGTTTTGGCTAATACAAGCTTAAACCCACACTAATTAGACTAACCCACATGATTAATCCCAAACTTGACACACAAGTCAAGCTTAATTACAATTCCCCTCATGCTTATCCTCCCCATTCTCTCTCATGCCCATAATCCCACGTGGATTTCAAGTGGGCCCCACCTCCATTTATGAGATGTGGATATTGGATTGGATCTTTGGATCCAAATCCAAATCCAAATCCACACATAGGTTTGGATTGGGATCTGAATATATATGGTCTAAATCCGATCCAAACTGAATTCTGACTCCTTCAGGCTATGTTCGAAACGAACGGTTTGTGCGGGGTCTGACAGCATCAGTACTCCGTCTGCGTTGGGTCTTCGCCAACATGGTCGTCCGCCTCCATTTTCACCTTCCGGAGATGATTGCAAAGGATTTCTGATGATAATAGGGTCTTGGACGTTCGAGATCCTGGGGGTGGATTCAACACGAGAGTTGTTGTGCCGGGCTCGACATGTGCTCTGGTTCCGGGCTCTCTTTAGCTCTTCTGGTCCTGCTTTCATCAGGCCAGGCCGCTTTGCGGGGTTTCAAAATGTATTTTAAAAGTTTTTAAAACATATTATACACATTTTAAAGCATATACAGTTTTAAACATATGTACAGGGTTGCTTGGAAGGCTCCTGGGTTTCCAGACTCAAAATAGCCCTTTGGGGCTACTTTTACAAAACCAGGTTTATTTGGGAAGTTCGTGGGATTTCGGGGTGTTTACACCCTCCCGTTTCCATGGGGAGTTCGATAGATCCTAGTGGTATAGACGCATTTCCATCGTATCCAGTGATAACGATGGGACTTGGATGAACGGATGTCAAGGTGACTCCGATTTGATTCACCACATGAAGTGGAAGGATGTTGAGCCCTCCTCCCCCGTCAATAAGGTACCTATCCAGAGAGTGGTTATTCAGAACCACCTCGATATGTAGAGCCTAGTTATGGGACTCGTAGGGTCTATCTACATCGTCTTCCAAGAATACGAAGGGCGTTTTCTCTCCTATGGAGGCCACTTGTTGGGACAAAGATTCAGGAGTAATGTTCGAACTAACCCTTGCTCTTTCTAGAATTTTCTCTAACACTAGTCTATGCCTAGGCGAAGTTTGTATTAGCTCTAGGATGGACATATTGATAGGAATCTTTGAAAGATGGTTTTCGAAATCATACACCTTCAAAACGACATTTCCTTTGTCCGTTTTTTATGGAACTCTAGGAATACATGCTTTTGAGGGGCCAGGCACACTGACCACGTTTTTAGCACTTTGTAGATGTGGGGGTTGGTAGATCCTCCTGGATCTTGTCACCTCCCCCACGATCAACCTTGGTTTCGTACAAATCATGGCTCTAATCGAGAGATTTGGAGCACCTTGAATGGTTAACACTGGTTTAACCGGGGACAGAACTCTTGGTGGTCCCCGAATGACTACTTGGGCGGGTTTCTTATAAAGTATGAGAGTAGACGCACAAGTAGATGAATCAGACTCACATGCATGCGCTTGATTCTTTGAAATCGTAAGAGCACATACCTCTTTTCTCTTCCCACTGGTACTTGCGTACTTGGGGAAGGGTTCTTTGAAGATAGCTTGGGCAGGCTCAGGTTCTTCAACGACCTGGAGCCGGCCTTCTGCTATCAAGTTCTCAATTTTATTAAGAAGGGAGAAGCACCGCCTTGTATCATGGCCTTTGAGCCAATGATACTTGCATAACTTGTTTAAAAATCCCTCCCTTCGAAGTGACTCCCTCTGGAATCTTGGGGAGTTCAATCATGCCTTGGGCAAGTAGGAGGTCTAGAACCTCCGACACAGGTTGCCCTAGTGGAGTATACTCCCGTCTTTCGAAGGGTTTTTGAAAACTCCTCTTCTTTTTATTTTTTGGTTTTTCAAAAGTTCTTGAAGCACTTGCCGGGCTTGGATCCACCCGGACATTGGCGATTTTATGGGGTTTTGCCCCTTTGTCCGCGGTGGATGGCCCATAAGTGATGGGCTTTTCCAAGCGAGTTTTCGAAATTGAATTTCCTTTCCATAAGTGGTCATACACCCCCTTTTTCAAATTTGTTTCGAAAAGGGATGCTTTCTTTATTAACTTATAGAAAGTCGAGATTTCATGAAGCGAGAGAAGGGTTTTCAACTCGTTTCTAAAATTATCTAGGATGAGCATGACTGCACATCCTTCAGATATGGGCTCTCGCACTTGACCTAGGAGAGACCTCCAACGAACGATGAATGTATGTACGTCCTCGTTCACACCTTGTTTTGTATCTCTCAAGGTGTTTAAAGTCGGCGTGACTTCTATGTTATGCGAGAATCTCTGCATAAAGCAGTTCGTCAAAAGTTACGAACTGGCTAAGATCGTAGGAAGCCAGCCATTTGGCAGCTGTGCCCTTGAGGGACAGAGGGAACCAATACACCCATTTCATCGAGTCCTTCTTTTTCCTATGGGCTCGACGAGAGAAAAGCTGCAAGTGAGACCTAGGGTCTCCCATGCCATCATACCGATGGAAGTTTGGTATTTCATCGTCAATGTCTGTTTCATAGTCCACAGGCAAGAAATCAGATAGGGCATAACTTCTTTTCTCTTTATTTTGCCCTCTCAGCAGCTGCTGTAGGGCTTTATGGTCCTTGTGTGTGAAGGACTCGTGGTATTGGTTACCTTCCATCGCGGAAGTCTCTTTGTGTTTGCGAGGTTTTTCAAATTTCTTCTTGGCCTTTAGTTTGCCATTTGACGAACATGAATCGCCTGCTTCAGCCTCTTGGCTAAGAGCGGCGATTTTGGCCTCGAAGTCCCTTCTCAAGTCTTCAATCTCTTGTTTTTTCGAAAACTTTCTAGATTGAGAACTTGATGCGCATGAGCCATGGCTAGATACCTCTTGAGAGCTTGGACTCGATATGCTTGAATATGCTTTTTAAAACAAATCCTAAGTATGAAAATGCAATAAACAAAGTTAAAACACTTTAGAAAAAAAATTTCATGAGGGTTTTCTACATGAGATGACTCTGCACAAGGCCCAGGTCCCACCAGGCATGCCAAATCTGTAGACACGGAAAATTCCCACTTCTGGTTCTTAGGCCCGAAGTGAACCTTTTTGTGTGTCTAAGTCGTTTTTAGCAAAAGGGCGTGCTAGCTAGCTTGCTTAAGCTAGCGAAGAAAGTTTTTGAAATCTGACTCTATCGGGGCGACTGTCAGCAAGTGAGCTCTTTTCGTCGCAGACCTTCTTGTACCGATGCGCAAGGGTCAGCCTGTACGCATGGCAAAGTTTTTTTAAATTTAAACCTTTTTAAAAAATACTCGAAGTGTTTGGGCTTTGTATGTACGATTGCAAATTTTATTACACGTGGGATTTGCACGTGCTTATGTCGTTCTTATTATGCTTTTTAGGGCCAACTAGGTGTGTGCACAAGTGACCTAAGTTGGGCGATTTTTGCACTGGAGTGTGGGGTTTGCTTTGATGCAATATGCATCCTAACTCGTGGTATGGCGTATAGGCAATGCAAACTCACACAACTCCAAAGGGAAAACCCGAATTGAAAGACAATGCGGAAGGGAAATGACTTAATGTAAATTGCAAACGGAAATTGCAAAAGAGAAATATGGCTATATCTTAAGAGCGGAAAGGCTCACTTATGCAAGTGTGTGTCGTGTATATATGGAAAGACTACGCACACAGTTGAACCTTAAAACCCAAATCTTAAAGACATAGCCGAAGGGAAATACTTATAATATATATGGGCCCGAAGGTCGCCAACATGTGCGTGGGTGTTGTGTGTATATGGAAAGACAACTCACACGACTTGTAATGTAAACCCAAATATAATTGCAATATGGCCTTGACTAAGGTCTTGGGAGTAAGAGCGAAAGCTCAATGTGTGTGAGTGTAGAATTGAAATGCTACGCACACAACTTGAATTTAAACACCCAAAACGAAATTGCAATATGGCCTTTACTAAGGTCTTGTGAGTAAGAGCGAACGCTCAATGTGTGTGAGTGTGGAAATTGAAAGACCACACACACAACTTGAATTAAAACACCCAAGGGAAATTGCAATACGGCCCTTACTAGGGTCTTGGGAATAAGAGCGAAAGCTCAATGTGTGTGAGTGTAGAAATTGAAAGACCACGCACACAACTTGAATTTAAACACCATGCAACTTAATATACATAAGTATAACTATATCTTAAGGGCTGATTAGGCCCGTGTGTGTGCCAAAATCGTGTGCAACTAAGAGCGAGATGGCTCAAGTGCACGTGTGTGTGGGTGTGCCAAACCACATTATTACAAGCGGGGGGAGACAACGCTCCATTATTACAACCCCTATCAAATTTAATTAAATGTAAGCAAGTTCATAATAAGGACCGAGTTAGGCAGTTACATGTAGCTAGTTCGGGTGTAACTTGCTTGTCTTTGGCCTAGTGAGTCGCCTTGGATAGCTGAAGGGGAGCTCCTTGGATGCGTGTGGGCGCCAAGTAAGGTCTTAGCCGAATGAAGACTTGAGGATGGCCGAGTGGTGGGCGCAGCAAGTAGGGTTGTTGAGTGAGTTGGGGTAGGTTCGGGTGCTATCTAGGTGGTTGCAGGTTGAAGGGTGAAGGTTTAGCTAGGGGCTGAGAAATGGGTGACTAAGGGAAGGTGGGGAGGGAGGGTGTGAAGTGGCCGGGTGTAAGGGAGAAGGCTGTGGTGGCGGGTGATGGAGTGTGTGGCTGGGTAAGAGAGGGGTGGAAGGGAGGTTAGATAGGGCTAATATGGGGTACTAACCGGAGGTGGTGGAGGTTGGTGGTGGAAGGAGGTGGCAGTCGGGTGGAAGTGCAGCTGGGTGAGGGAGTGGAAAGGTGGCAGTCGGGTGGAGTGCGCGGGTGGCAGCCGGGTGGAAGTGCAATTGGGTGGAGTGGTGGTGGTGGTGGTGCAGCTGGTGGATGATGGAGTGAGATGGGGTGGAAGAGAGGGCAGGTGAGAGAGGAGAGAGAGGGATGAGAGAGAGGGTCCCTTTCACGCAAAAAGGAAGGGGTTTTATAGGCAAGGGCTGGGGTCGATTGGAAGTGGTATGGGGTGGAAGATATTTAGGATAAGGTGGGTTGTGGTGGGGTGGTTTGGGTTTTTCGGCTAGGGGGGAGTGGTATGGTGGTTTAGGGTAGGTCGGTTAGGGTGGCTGGGATTTAAGGGTTAGGGTCTAATTAGGTGGGTTAAGGTGGGATTAGGTTTAGTCTAGCTAGGGTCTAGGTGGTCTAGTTAGGTGGGGTAGGCTAGGTGAGGTCGGCTAGGTATGGTAGGGTGGTTTTGGGTGAGGGTGGCTAGGATTAGGTCAGGTTTAGGGGGGAGTGGCTAGGTGAGGTGGGTTAGCTTAGGGCTAGATTTTAGGAGCATCCCCTTGGCCTCGATCCATGGATCTAGTTGCAGCCAGGTTCATGTTGGTGCAGCCCCAGGTTAGGTGTAGGTGCATACAAGCTTAAACCCACACTCTTAGGCTAAACCCACATGGTTAACCCACCCTTGACTAAAGTCAAGCCCACCAACTTTCTTACTCATACTTTATCATCCCATTCTCTCTCTATACCCAAGCTTTTCACGTGAATTCTCTGTGGGCCCCACCTCTATTTATGAGAAGGTGATGTGGGCCATGGATGTGGATATTGGATTGGATCTTTGGATCCAAATCCAAATCCAAATCCAAATGCATGTTTGTGTTTGGATCTGGATATATATGGTTCAGATCCGGCCCAAATCTGATTTTCTGACCCCTTCATGGCATTTCGAAACGGACGGTTTGTGTGGGGCCTGATTGCATCAGTACTCCGTCTTGCATTCGGTCTTCACCAACATTGTCGTCCGCTCTTCTTCTCACCTTCCGGAGATCATTTTGACAAATTTGTTGATAATAGGGGCTTGGATGTTCGAGATTTTGGGGATGATTCTGATACGAGAGTTGATGTGCCGGGCTTGACATATGCTCCAGGTCTGGGCTCTCTTTCGCTTCTTCGGTCCTGCTTTCATCAGGCCAAGTTGCTTTTCAGGGTTTCAAAACACCTTTTTAAGTTTTAAAAAGTTGTATGTATATATTTTACCGAAAAGGGATAAAAGAAAAGACTTAGGCACGTGCAAATCCACGTGATCTAAAACATGCAATCACATTTAAAAGACCCGAATTAGACACCTCGAACCGCTTCGTAGACTTCCTCTCCCAAAACTTGATTTTTGCAAAGCGTACAGACTGACCCTTGCGCATCGGTGCAAGAAGGTCTACGACGACAAGAGCTCATTTGCTCACAGTCGCCACGTTTAGAAGTCAGTGTTAAATATATCTTCGCTAGCTTAGGTAAGCTAGCTGGCACGCCCTGTTTGCATAAATAAGGCCTTAGACGCATGAGAGGAACTGCTCCGAGCCCTGAAAAGGTGAGAGGCGGGGATTTTTTCGCGCGTCTACAGAGATTGGCACGCCCGGTGGGATGTGAGCCTTTCAAAAATCGAGTTTTTAAGTAGAAGTCTTGCGAAAATTTTGTAAAAGGTGTTGTTTTAACTTGTTTTCTTTGCTTATACTTAGGACATTTTGAAAAAGCTTGAAAAGCATGTCAAAATCCCATCCAAGTGAAGTGTCGAGTTAAGGCTCATGTGCATCAAGTTCTCACTCTAGGCGGATTTTCAAAAACAAAATAAAACTAGATGAAATCGAGGACTTGAGAAGGGAGTTTGAAGCCAAAATCGATGGTCTCAGCCAAGAGGCTGAAGTAGGTGATTCATGTTCATCAAATGGTGAACAAAGGCCTTAAAAGAAATCTGAAAAACCTTGCAAGCACAAAGAGGCCTCCGTAATGGAAGGCAACCAATACCACGAGTCCTTCACACAAAAGGACCGTAAAGCCCTACAGCAGTTGCTGAAAGGGCAGAATAAAGAGAAAAGAAGCTACGCCCTGTCTGATTTCCTTCCTATGGATTACGAAACAGACAGTGACGATGAAATACCGAACTTCCATCGGTATGATGGCATGGGAGACCCTAGGTCTCACTTGCAGCTTTTCTCGCGTCGAGCCCATAAGAAGAAAAAGGACTCGATGAAATGGGTATATTGGTTCCCTTTATCCCTTAAAGGCACAGCTGCCAAATGGCTGGCTTCCTACGACTTAAGCCAGTTCGCTACTTTTGAAGAGTTAGCGAACTGCTTCATGCAAAGATTTGCACACAACGTAGAAGTCACGCCAACCCTGAATACCTTAAGGGATACAAAGCAAGGCATGAACGAAGACGTACATGCCTTCATTATAAGATGGAGGTCGCTTTTGGGCCAAGTGCGAGAGCCCATATCTGAAGGATGCGTAGTAATGCTCATCCTGGTTAATTTTAAAAGCGAGTTAAAAACCCTTCTCTCACTCCGTGAGATTTCAACTTTCCATAAGTTAATCAAAAAGGCCTCCCTTTTCGAAACCAACTTGCGAAAAGGGACATACGATCACTTGTGGAAAGGAAGTGCCATTCCAAAAACCCGCTTGGAAAAGCCCATCGCATATGGGCTGCCCACGATGGACAAAGGGGCAAAGCCCCATAAAATCGCCAATGTCCGGGTGGATCCAGACGTGGCGGGCACTTCCAAAAATTTTGGAAAATTAGAAAATAAGAGGGAGCGAAATTTTCAAAAACCGGTTGAAAAACGGGAGTATACTCCGCTGGGGCAGCCTGTGTCGGAGGTCCTAGACCTCCTACTTGCCCATGGCATGATAGAACTCCCTGAAATCCCCGAAGGAGTCACTTCCAAAGGGGGGCATTTAAACCGATTTTGTAAGTATCATCGGCTCAAAGGCCATGATACCAAACGCTGCTTCTCCCTCTTAAATAAAATTGAGAACTTGATAGCAGAAGGCTGGCTCCAGGTCACTACGGAACCTGAGCCAGCTCAAGCTATCTTCAAGGAACCCTTTCCCAAACACGCCAGTGGCAGTGGGAAAGGAAAGGAGGTATGTACCCTCACCATTTCCAAGGAACTAGCGCAAAAACCAGAACCTGCTCGACCTACTTGTGCGCCCATTCTTGTACTATACAAGAAACCCGCCCAAGTCGTCATTCGGGGACCACCAAAAGTGGAATCCCCAGTAAAACCAGTTTTAAAAATCCAAGGTTCTCCTCAGCTCATCCTTAGAGCCAAGTTTAGCGCGAACCCTAGGCTGGTCATGGGGGAAGTCACTAGATCCGGGAGGATCTATCAACCCCCGCACCATCAAGGTGCTCAAAAGGTGGTCAGTGTGCCTGGCCCCTCAAAAGCATGTATCCCTAGTGTTCTACCAAAAGCAGATAAGGACAAAGTCATCCTAAATCCTTATGACTTCGAAAACCACCTTTCAAAGATTCCTATTCACATGTCTATCCTAGAGCTTATAAAAACCTCGCCTAGGCATAGACTTGTATTAGAGAAAATTCTAGAAAGGGCCAAGGTTGATTCGAACATAAGTCCGGAATCCTTGTCTGCCCAAGTGGCTTTATTAGGAGCAAAATTACCCATCACTTTCTCGGAAGATGATGTAGATAGACCCTACGAAACCCATAACCAGGCCCTGCATATCGAGGTGGTTCTAAACAACCACACTCTGGACAGGTGCCTAGTCGATGGTGGAGGAGGGCTCAACATCCTTCCACTTCATGTGGCGTACAAAATCGGAGTCACCTTGACTTCAGTAAACCCAAGCCCCATCGTTATCACTGGATATGATGGGAATGCGTCTAGACCTTTAGGATCCATCGAACTCCCAATGGAAACGGGAGGGATCGAACACACGGGGGTGTTCCATGTCTTAGACATCCACCCCCATTATAACCTGTTGCTGGGAAGGCCCTGGATACACAGTTTGTGCGCTGTGCCATCCACCTTCCACAGGTGTGTCAAGATCCCTTTTAGGGACCAGGTCGTAGTGATCCTAGGTGAGAGTCACCCACAGCTTCAGGGGATCATAAACTCCCCTTGTTTATCAAGCTCCCAGGCCCATGAGGCTAACCTGGGGCAAATTATGGTTGAGCCACCTCGGCTCGTGTTAAACAACCCTAGGAAGGTTGTATGTGTGAAGGGGCCGCCCAAAGCAGGCCCCCTCCCGACTCTAATCCTTCTAGGAAAACCCAAGCGTTCCCTATTTCCAAAGCCCCTGGACAAGAAGCCATACGAGCACAATATGGACGATAGCATGTTCCAGGACCACGACTTATATCAAACTTTTTCAAAAAACAAAAAGTCGTGGAACATGTTGTTGAACATGGGCTACACGCCCTACAAGAGTCTAGGGGCACAGAACCAAGGTCTCCTAGAGCCCATCCTTCCTAGGGCCAATCCAAGCCGATATGGGATCGGCTATACTCCTCGAATAACGCCGGAGCCACCCCCTGTGACCACCTGGGTCAAGGGTGCCCCGGAACCTGCCTTAGAAGAGACCTACGATTTAGACCTCCTATTCCGAGTCTAACCCGTAGTGTTTTCCCTTTGTAGGTATGACGGAAGATCCCTTTTCTAAAAATACAAAAACATTTGAAAAGCTTAAAATCAAAAAAATCGAAAAACAAGAAAAACCAAAAACAATGGAAAAACAAAAACTCAAAAAAAGAGTGCTTTGTATAGTTCCCAAAGTTCTTGTTTTACAAAAACCCAAAAAAATCGAAAATTTGGAAAATACCAAAAAGATTTTGTACATAGCTGCTCCTGGTAGGACTTTGGCAAAAGAAAAGGATTTCGAAAGAAACGTCGTCTGCATAGCCAGTCCAAAAATTTCGAAATCACTTGAAAATCCAAGTACAAAACCAGGTCATTTTGAAAACCACGCATCAAATTCCCTCGGGTCTATAGCCTACGAGAATGATCAAAGCCTAGAAGTGGATCCCCTTGAGGAAGATCCCACTTCTGAGCTCCCAGAATTTCATAGAATTCTCGATTTTGAAAGAACTTCCCAATCAGTAGGAGGAGATTTCATAGAGGTGAACCTAGGGGATGATTCCAATCCCAAAACCATCAAAATAGGCGCATGCTTGCATAAAACCGAAAGGTTAGCATTCATTGCATTCCTACGAACCTATTTAGATGTGTTTGCATGGACGTATGAAGACATGCCGGGCATAGATCCCAGCATTGTCGAGCATCGTCTTCCCTTAGATGCAGGTGAAAAACCCATAAAGCAGAAGCTTAGGAAAATACACCCGAATGTACACACGCAAGTCAAAGAGGGTTTAGAAGATCTGCTAAAAGACGGATTTATAAAACCCATTGCGTATTCTAATTGGTTATCAAATATCGTTGTAGTTCGAAAAACCAATGGGAAAATTCGAATATGCATCGATTTCAGAAACCTGAATAAAGCCACTCCTAAGGACAATTATCCTTTACCAAACATAGATTTGATAGTCGATAGTACTGCAAATCATGAAATGTTTTCATTCATGGATGGCTATTCAGGCTATAATCAAATCAAACTAAGCCCACGAGATCATGGTAAGACCGCCTTCACAACCCCATGGGGCACGTACTGCTATACAGTCATGCCCTTTGGTTTGAAAAATGTCGGCGCAACATACCAACGAGCCATGACCACGATCTTCCATGATCAAATTCATGAGCTTGTAGAAGTGTATGTAGATGATCTCTTGGCAAAATCCAAAACCCGATGCACCCATATCGAATGTTTACAAAAGATTTTCGAAAGGCTTAGGCTTTACAAAGTAAAGCTAAACCCTCAAAAATGTGTGTTCGGGGTAGAATCAGGGAAGCTTCTAGGCTTTATGGTGAGCCAGAGGGGAAGAAAAGTCGACCCCTCTAAGTGTCGAGCCATCATAGACATGGCTCCACCCTCCAATCTCACCCAAATCCGTAGCCTCCAGGGTCGATTACAATCCGTGCGCCGATTCATATCGAATCTGGCCACTAGATGCGAACCCTTCAACAAACTGTTGAGGAAGGGCACGAAATTCTTATGGGATGATGAATGCCAAAAGTCCTTCGAGAGACTGAAGGCATACTTGGTTAATCCCCCCGTTTTGAATCCTCCAAAACAAGGAAAACCGCTTTTATTATACATCTCCGTGCATTCAAATGCTTTAGGAGCCCTATTGGCTCAATACGAGGATGACTCCCATAAGGAGTATGCCATCTACTATATTTCGAAAACTCTCTTGGCTTATGAACGAAATTACCAAGCCATGGAGAAGACGTGCTTGGCCCTAGTCTGGGCCTGCCAGAAGTTCAGACACTATTTCCTAGATCATGAGATCTGGATAGTGTCCAAGCTTGATCCAATCAAGCACTTGTTCGAAAAACCCATTCTCACGGGTAGATTGGGCAAATGGCAACTCCTTTTAATGGAGTATGATCTGAAATACCATCACCAGATCTCCATTAAGGGGCAAGCCCTGGCAGATTACGTGGCTGAATTCCCCTTAGAGGACGCATATCCCACTCTTGTCGAAATGCCTGATGAAGGCATATTGCAAAACCATTTTCAAAACCACATTTTGGCAAACTCTTTCGAAAACCAAGTGTGGAAGATGCACTTCGATGGGGCACGAAACCAAGGAGGGTCTATGCCGGGGTCATCCTAATCTCCCCTGAAAAGGGCGAGATTCCCATAGCAGTCCGCTTAGATTTCGAATGGTCCAACAACGTAGCTGAGTATGAAGCACTCATACAAGGCCTAAGGATTTCGAAAACTCTAGGAGCATCATGCATCGAAGTCTTTGGAGATTCGCTCCTTGTCATAAACCAGGTTTTGAAAATTTGGCAAGTACGTAATGAGAAACTACTTCCATATCATGAGTTGGCCACTCGATTGGTCCAATCCTTCCAGTCGTGTAAACTCACACACATAGGAAGAGAGGACAATGGCAGTGCCGATGCCCTCTCCTCCTTGGGTTCAACCCTAAAGGTCGATCCCATTTCAGGGACCAGATCTTTGGAAATATGGCATGCACCCCACCCATCCACACACGACTTGGATATCTGCGAAAACAACCCAGAGTCTATTGAAAAACCCTGGTTTTATGACATAAAACAATTTTTAGAAAATGGAGGATTCACCGAGGATGCCACATCCAAAGATAAGGCATTCATTCGTAAGATTTCGACCCGATACACCATTCTGGGTGGGGTTCTATACAAAAAGAGTTTTACTGCCATTCTGCTTAGGTGTATCGACCTAGAGGAGGCTAGGATAGTGATGCACGAGTTCCACGATGGAGAATGTGGAGGTCATGTTAATGCCAACATGATGGCAATGAAAATACTTAGAGGGGGCTATTTTTGGTCCACCCTGAAAAAGGATTGTCACGATCATGTTAGGAAGTGTCATCCATGTCAAGTGCATGGGCACGCCATTCATATCCCATCATCTGCATTGCATTCCGTGGTCAGCCCCTGGCCATTTACCATGTGGGCGTTTGACATTGTAGGCCCAATATTTCCAAAGGCCTCGAATGGGCATTGATTTATTTTAGCAGCCACGGAGTATTTCTCCAAGTGGGTCGGGGCAACATGTGGTGGCTTTCATCCAGAGGAATATCTTGGTTCGATTTGGGGTTCCACGAGACCTTGTGTCTGATAATGGCACCCCATTCAAGAACGAGCGGATGGTTAAGTTGTGCAACATGTATGGCATAACTCACCACTTCTCCTCGCCCTACTACCCTCAAGGCAACGGCCAAGCCGAAGCCACAAACAAGACTCTCATTAGCATAATTGAGAAAACCTTAGAGAAGGGTAGGACGTGGCATGAGAAGCTGGATGAAGCCTTATGGGCTTATAGGACTTCCATCCGGACTCCCACGAATGCCACACCATTCGAATTGGTCTATGGCACAAACGCCATTCTTCCCATTCATACTCAACTGCATTCATTCCATACATCCATATCACTCGACCTCCCCCTAGAGACGCTTCAGCATGCTAGGATGGCCGAACTAGATTTGCTAGATGAGAGGCGACTCCTTGCCATGGATCATGCTCGTGCATACCGGCAAAGGATAGCCCGACATTATAGCAAATACATGAGACCTCGCCACTTTGAAGTAGGAGATCTGGTCTTAAAAACCATCCACCATCGTGGCCCACACCCCCTAGGCAAGTGGCGCCCCAACTGGGATGGACCCTATGTTGTACGAGCAACCACTACGAACAATTCGTATTGGTTCATCGATGTGTAAGGTAGGAATTTAGCAGATCCTATCAATATTCAATACTTAAAGAAGTATCATGTGTAGGATCTGGATTAAATGCCATTTTTCGAAAATTTTAAGGGATAGCTGCCCTAAGACATGAAAATAAGGTGCAAAGGCAAAGTTGTGTGACCCTGAGTGAGAGAATTCGCACTTAGGAAAGAGCGGAGTCTTCAAAATCGTGGTTACATTTCAAAATCCTTCTTCTTACAAAGAAAGGCCTAGTTCAACATAGCAAGATACTTGCAAGTGGTACGTGCTATTTCTAAATAGGCTGATCTGGAATGGATCGAGTGTAGGCTTGGGATAAGTCCTCCCCTCTTCTCTTCTACTTCCAAAAGGAAAACAAAGGCCCAAAACAAAAGGGAATTTCCCATTCAAAGTCTCTTTCCAAAAGAAAGAAACCAGAATTTAAAAGAAAATCGATTCTCTTATAAAAAAGAGGGATTAAAGAAAAAATACTCCCAAAGGGAGACCCTCGATGAAAAAAAGGAAAAAGAGGCCAAAAAGCTCAAAAAGAGCAGTTTTCCGCCTTCTGTGCCTCAAACCACGGGACGCTTCAGAAGGGACCGTGGTATCTCTTTCCCATCCCTGGCTTATCCCAAGCTAAAGCATGGTTCATTTCGAGGAATCCTAAAGTAAAAATAGCACTTACTTACTTGAATTTCCTCTTGTTTGAGAATTCGACGTTTCGAGTAAGGCGTAGGAATTTGAAATATAGCTTGTTTGCTTATAAAACCTCCACTAGATAAGCGAGTGTTAAGACTCAAACAAGGGCAAGCACGAAGAGCTCGAGATCCTTAGGATCGAGGCTCAAGACAGTTGTCCCTTTTGTAAATAATTTTGTAAATAAGTTTTGAAAACCGAACATCGAACAGCATAGGATTTGCTCACTTGGAGCAGTAGGCCTTGTAAGTCTCTAGAGTTCGACCACATATGGTCCCTGGGAGGTCGCCACTTTTGGCACCACACCCAAGTCATTTGCATTCCACGCATGGTACTTGTATGAACATGATCCCATTTAGGACCAGATTCCATGTAGAACCCTTTGGCGTGATATCTCCTCCTACCAGAGTTTGTAAATTGAGATTTTTGCTAAAAATTGGGACGATCCCATGTTCTTCGTGGATAGATCTAGGGAGACATTGAAAGGGGTGTTTGTCATCTTTGCCCTTATCCAAATCGATTTGGACAAGGCCAAAGAGGGGCATCTATAAACACCCCGAAATCCCACGAATTTCTCAAATTCATCTGGTTTTGTAAAAGCAGCCCTAAAGGGCCATTTTGAGTCTGGAAACCTAGGAGCCTTCCAGACAACCCTGTATATATGTTTTAAACTTCATATTTCAAAAATATATAATATGGCTTTTGAAAACCTTTAAAACATGTTTTTGAAACCCCAAAGCAGCTTGGCCTAATCAAGACAGGACCAGCGAAGTCAAGAAGAGCCCGGAACCGGAGCACATGTCGAGCCCGGCACAGCAACTCTCATATCAAATCCATACCCCCAGGATCTTGAACGTCCAAGACCCTGTTATTATGAAAATGTCATTTGAAGTCATCTCCGGAAGGCAGAAACGGAGGCGGACGACCATGTTGGCGAAGACCCAACGCAGACGGAGTACTGATGCTGTCAGACCCCGCACAAATCGTCCGTTTCGAACACAGCTCGAAGGAGTCAGAGTTCAGTTTGGATTGGATCTGGACCATATATATCCAGATCCCAATCCAAACCCATGTATGGACTTGGATTTGGATTTGGATTCAAAAATCCAATCCAATATCCATATCCATGGCCCACATCACCTTCTCATAAATGGAGGTAGGGCCCACTTGAAATTCACGTGGGATTATGGGCATGAGAGAGAGTGGGGATGGATAAGATCAAGTGTGTTGTAATTAAGCTTGACTTGTGTGTCAAGTTTAGGGTTAATCATGTGGGTTAGCCTAATTGAGTGGGTTTAAGCTTGTAATTAGCCAAAACCTAACCTAGGGCTGCACCAACATGAGGTGGTTAAGGTCTATGGGCCATGCAAAGGGAGCTCCTTCACATAAACCTAACCCAAAATACTTAATCCTAGCCTTCCACCCTAATCCGCCCCTAATCTGAGCCTAATCACCTAACCCACTTCCCTAATCTCGGCCTAATCCCAACCTAATCACCTAACCCACTTCCCTAACCCTTCCCTAAACCTAGGTTAATTTCCCTAAACCTAGCCTAATCCTAGCCTAATCACCTAACCTAGTTCACTAAACCTCACCCTAGAACCCAACCACCTAACCAAAACCCTAAACCCCTAAACCACCCCTAGCCCACAATCTACCCAAACCACTAGTATTTAAAATATCTGGCCCTACCCTTTCCAGCCCACCTTATCTTCATACCACCCTACCTAAACCACCTAACCACTACCCCAAACCCAGCCCTAACCGACCTACCCATCCCTATATAAACCCCCCCCCTTGGGGGCGGGGTTTTCCTATCTAGAAGCCATCTCCAAGCCAGTCGGGTCTTCTCCTTCCTCCACTTCCCCAAACTCCACTTGCTCCACATCCCACCACCACCAGCACCACCGCCACCACCATTCCAGTCGAAGCCACCTCCATCGTCATCTTCTTCACCCGACCGAACCAGCCGAGCCCCCACATCCGGCTGCTCCTCAACCACCCGCCGCCTCTTCATCCGGTTAGTACCCCACACTCTACCTAGCTCCTTCTCCACTCCCTCTCCACTCCCAGCCACCCACCATACCACCACCTTACCCTAATATCAGCCACTTGCCGCCACCACTCCCACTCGGCCAAGCCTTAGTCACCCTAGCTACCCGCCACTACCTAACTACACTAGCTACACCCGGCCACCCTATTCGACTTCCTAAGACCTGCCCCTAGCACTCCCTTACACCCACTACCCCCACTACCACCTAGCCCCATCACCTAGCTAGCTTGCTTCCCATACTCCACCCATAGCTATCCTAGCAGCCCGCCACCACCACATTCCCCTAGTCGGCCACTCCAACCGACTATCCCTTCCATTCGGCCAGCCATCTCTTTTCCCCTAGGTGTCCCATTCGGTCTTCCCTTAAACTTCCCTTAGTGCCATACTCCCCTAACACTACACTCCCCCTAGTGACCTTACCTAGCCCCTTTAATCCCCCACATCAAGGCGACACCCTTGCTTGCAGCCGGCCACCTTCAAGGCGCCTATCCCGCGCCCCATTTGCAACCCGGCCAGCACCTCTTGTCGCTGAACCTCGCAGAGCTCCCGTTTGCAGCCCAAGGCGAAGGCCAAGCCCACGCTCAAGCAAGGCCTCTACGGACCAGCTACTAGTAAGTGCCTAACTCAGTCTTTAGTTGTATACTTGCTTGAGATTCAATTCGATTCGGGGTTGTAATAACGGAGCATAGTCTCCCCCCGCTTGTAATAACGTGGCTTGGCACACCCACACACGTGCACTCTCCTAGTTGTGCACGATTTTGAACACACATGGGCCTAATCCGCCCCTAATACATAAGTATATACATATACTTTCATTTTGAAGGGTTTTGCTTAAGTTGGGTGCGTTGTCTTTCAATTCAAGCACTCACACACATTGAGCTTTCTCTCTTATTTGAAAGACCCAAGTAAGGGCCGACCTATACTATTTGGGTTTTATTTCATGTCGTGTGTGTAAGTCTTTCAATTCAAGCACTCTCACACACATTGAGCCTTCGCTCTTACTCCCAAGACCTTAGTAAAGGCCTTATTGCAGTTATATTTGGGTTTCATTTATGTCGTGTGCGTAGTACTTCAATTCAAGCACTCACACACATTGAGCCTTCGCTCTTATTCCCAAGACCTTAGTTAAGGCCATACTGCAATTTATATTTGGGTTTAATTTCATGTCGTGTGTGTAAGTCTTTCAATTCAAGCACACACCCACATTGAGCCTTCACTCTTATTTGCAAGACCCGAGTAAGGGCTCATATACATACTCTATATACATATCTCCCTTCGGCACTTACTTTACAAGTCATTTCCCTTCGGTTATTTCCCTTCGGTTATTTCCCTTCAGTATTGTCTTTACATTCAGGTTTTCCCTTTGGAGTAGCGTGAGTTTGCATTGCATCTACGCCATACCACGAGGTAGGACGCATATTGCATCAAAGCAAGCCCCGCTCGAATTCGCCCATGTAGTGGAGTGTTCATAACACACAAACTAGGTGGCCCGAAAAGGGATAAAAGAAAAGACTTAGGCACGTGCAAATCCACGTGATGTAAAACATGCAATCGCATTTAAAAGACCCGAATTAGACACCTCGAACCGCTTCGTAGACTTCCTCTCCCAAAACTCGATTTTTGCAAAGCGTACAGACTGACCCTTGCGCATCGGTGCAAGAAGGTCTGCGACGACAAGAGCTCACTTGCTCACAGTCGCCACGTTTAGAAGTCAGTGTTAAATATATCTTCGCTAGCTTTGGTAAGCTAGCTGGCACGCCCTGTTTGCATAAATAAGGCCTTAGACGCACGAGAGGAACTGCTCCGAGCCCTGAAAAGGTGAGAGGCAGGGATTTTTTCGCGCGTCTACATATGATAAGAGAGAAAAGGCTCAATTGTGTACGTGGTGCTTGTGTACGAGATAAGAGCGAAAAGGCTCGAGTGTACTTGTGTGTCTCGTGTGTCCAGCACCATTATTACATTCCGGGGGAGTCGATGCTCCGTTATTACAACCTCGTATCACGAATTGAATTGAATGGAAAGGGATTTGATATATATTGTACAAGGGGCAAATCCACCTTCTTCTTATGGAGTCCGGGGCACGTGGGAGTGAAGCCGGAGAGCTTGAGAGCTTGGAGAGACTTGGAGTTCCAGGAGCTGCAAGCTACAATGGGTTTAGGGTTACTTGGGGCCGGTTTGGGTAAGGGATGACTCGAGCCACCTTGGCTCGAGTGATAGGGTTTTTTGTTTAGGATCTGGCCAACATTTGGCCTAGGGTTTAGTGAGGTTTGGACTTAGGGTTAGGCCAGCATTTGGCCTCGGTTTATGTCTTGTTTAGGCTTGGGATTAGGCCAACATTTGGCCTTGGTTTAGGTATGGTTTGGACTTGGTATTAGGCATGACTCGAGCCAAGGTGGCTCGAGTGGTAGGATTTGGTTTAGGTCTTGTGAAACTCGAGCCAAGGTGGCTCGAGTGAAGTGATTTCCTCTAGGGTTCGGCCAACACTTGGCCTTAGGTTTACTTGTGTAACTCGAGCCAAAGGTGGCTCTAGTGAACTTGGTTTAGGGTAGAGTTGGGGCTGAGTCCTAGGTTAGGTGTTGTCTGTCCTAGGCTAGTCACGACCAAAGGTTAAGGCTTGGTTAAGTAAGGTTGGCCAAGATGGCTGTGGGGCTGGTTCATGGCCAGCCCTTGTCCTAAGGTTTTGGTTGAGTGTCCTAGCCTTCCTTTAGGGCAGGCCACCTTGGGTAGAAAATGTGTCAAAATCCAATCCAAGTGAAGTGTCGAGCCAAGGCTCATGCGCATCAATTTCTCACTCTAGGAGGATTTTGAAAAACAAGATCAAACTAGACGAGATAGAGGACCTGAGAAGGGAATTCGAGGCCAAAATCGATGCTCTCAGCCAAGAGGCTGAAGTAGGCGATTCCTGTTCATCAAACGGTGAACAAAGGGCCAAGAAAAAATCTGAAAAACCTCGCAAGCACAAAGAGGCCTCCGTAATGGAAGGCAACCAATACCACGAGTCCTTCACACAAAAGGACCATAAAGCCCTAAAGCAACTACTGAAAGGGCAAAACAAAGAGAAAAGGAGTTACGCCCTGTCTGATTTCCTTCCTATGGATTACGAAACAGACAATGATGATGAAATACCAAACTTCCATCGGTATGATGGCATGAGATACCCTAGGTCTCACTTGCAACTTTTCTCACGTCGAGCCCATAAGAAGAAAAAGGACTCGATGAAATGGGTGTATTGGTTCCCTTTATCCCTTAAAGGCACAACTGCCAAATGGCTGGCTTCCTACGATTTAAGCCAGTTCGCTACTTTTGAAGAGTTAGCGAACTGCTTCATGCAAAGATTTGCACACAACGTGGAAGTCACGCCGACTCTAAATACTTTAAGGGATACGAAGCAAGGCATGAACGAAGACGTACATGCCTTCATTATACGATGGAGGTCACTTTTGGGCCAAGTGCGAGAGCCCATATCCGAAGGATGCGCAGTCATGCTCATCCTGGATAATTTTAAAAGCGAGTTAAAAACCCTTCTCTCGCTCCATGAGATCTCAACTTTCCATAAGTTGATCAAAAAGGCATCCCTTTTCGAAACAAACTTGAGAAAAGGGACATACGATCACCTATGGAAAGGAAGTGCCGTTTCTAAAACCCACTTGGAAAAGCCCATCACTTATGGGCTACCCACGATGGACAAAGGGGCAAAGCCCCATAAAATCGCCAATGTCTGGGTGGATCCAGGTCTGGGGGGCACTTCGAAAAATTTTGAAAAACTAGAAAATAAAAGGGAGAGAAATTTCCAAAAACCAAAGGCATGATCGAACTTCCTGAAATCCCCAAAAGAGTCACTTCCAAAGGGGGGTATTTAAATCTATTTTGCAAGTATCATCGGCTCAAAGGCCATGATACCAAACGTTGTTTCTCCCTTTTAAATAAAATCGAGAACTTGACAGCAGAGGGTCGGTTCCAGGTCACTGTGGAACCTAAGCCAGCTCAAGCTATCTTCAAAGAACCCTTTCCCAAGCACGCCAGTAGCAGTGGGAAAGGAAATGAGGTATGTACCCTCACCTTTTCAAAGGAACTAGCACAAAAATCTGAGTCTGGTCGACCCACTTGTGCACCCACTCTTGTACTGTACAAGAAGCCCGCCCAAGTCGTCATCCGGGGACCACCAAGAGTCGAATCCCCGGCTAAACCAGTCTTAAAACTTCAAGGTGCTCCTCAACTCATACTTAGAGCCAAATTTAGTGCGAACCCTAGGCTGGTCGTGGGGGAAGTGACTAGATACGGGAGGATCTATCAACCCCCGCACCTACAAAGTGCTAAAAAGGTGGTCAGTGTGCCTGACCCCTCAAAAGCATGTATTCCTGGAGTTCTACCAAAAGCAGACAAGGATAAAGTCATCCTAAATCCTTATGACTTCGAAAACCACCTTTCAAAGATTCCTATCCACATGTCTATCCTAGAGCTTATACAAACCTCGCCTAGGCATAGACTCGTGCTAGAGAAAATTCTAGAAAGAGCCAAGGTTAATTCGAACATCAGTTCGGAATCCCTGTCTACCCAAGTGGCTTTAATAGGAGCAAAATTGCCCATCACTTTCTCAGAGGATGATGTAGATAGACCCTACGAGTCCCACAACCAGGCCCTGCATATCGAGGTGGTTCTGAATAACCACTCTCTAGACAGGTGCCTAGTTGATGGGGGAGGAGGGCTCAACATCCTTCCACTTCATGTGGCGTACCAAATCGAAGTCACCTTGACTTCAGTGAACCCAAGCCCCATCGTTATCACTAGATACGATGGGAATGCGTCTAGGCCATTAGGATCGATCGAACTCCAAATGGAAACGGGAGGGATCACACACACGGGGGTGTTCCATGTCTTGGACATCCACCCCCATTATAACCTGTTGTTGGGAAGGCCCTGGATACACAGTTTGTGCGCTATGCTATCCACCTTCCACAGGTGTGTCAAGATCCCTTTCAGGGACCAAGTCGTAGTGATCCTAGGTGTGAGTCACCCACAGCTTCAGGGGATTATAAACTCCCCTTGTTTATCTAGCTCCCAGGCCCATGAGGCTAACTTGGGGCAGATTGTGATTGAGCCGCCAAGGCTCGTGTTAAACAACCCTAGGAAGGTTGTATATGTGAAGGGGCCGCCCAAAGGAGGCCCCCTCCTGATCTTAACCCTTCTAAGAAGACCCAAACGTTCCCTATTTCCAAAGCCCCTGGACAAGAAGCTATACGAGCACGATATGGACGACAGCAAGTTCCAGGACCACGATTTATATCATCAATTTTCAAAAAACAAAAAATCGTGGAACATGTTAAATATGTGCTACACGCCCTACAAAAGTCTAGGGGTGCAAAACCAGGGTCTCCTAGAGCCCATCCTTCCTAGAGCCAACCCAAGCCGATATGGGATAGGCTATACTCCCAGAATACCGCCAGAGCCACCCCCTGTGACCACCTGGGTCAAGGGTGCCTTGGAACCTGCCTTAAAAGAGACCTACGATTTAGACCTCCTATTTCGAGTCTAATCCGTAGTGTTTTCCCTTTGTAGGTATGGCGGAAGATCCCTTTCATAAAAATACAAAACATTTGGAAAACTTAAAATCAAAAACATCGAAAAAGAGCAAAAACCAAAAACAATGGAAAAACAAAAACTCGAAAAAAGAGTGCTTTGTATAGTTCCTAAGGTTCTTGTTTTACAAAAACCCAAAAAAATCGAAAACCTAGAAAATACCAAAAAGATTTTGTATATAGTTGCTCCTGGTAGGACTTTGGAAAAAGATTTCTAAAGGAACGTCGTCTGCATAGCCAGACCAAAAATTTCAAAATCAATTGAAAATCCGAGTACAAAACCAGGTCTTTTTGAAAAACACGCATCAAATTCCCTCTGGTCTATAACCCACGAGAATGATCGAAGCCCAGAAGTGGATCCCCTTGATGAAGATCCCACTTATGAGCTCCCAGAATTTCATAAAATTCTCGATTTTGAAAGACCTTCCAATTCAGTAGGAGGAGATTTCATAGAGGTGAACCTAGGGAGTGATTCCAATCCCAAATCCATCAAAATAGGGGCATGCTTCCATGAACATGAAAGATCAGCATTCATTGCATTTCTACGAACCTATTTAGATGTGTTTGCATGGACGTATGAAGACATGCCGGGCATAGACCCCAGCATTGTTGAACATCGTCTTCCCTTAGATGCGGATGTAAAACCCATAAAGCAGAAGCTTAGGAAAATACACCCGAATATACACACGTAAGTCAAAGAGGGTTTAGAAGATCTGCTAAAAGCCAGATTTATAAAACCCATTGCGTATTTTGATTGGTTGTCAAACATCGTTGTAGTTCGAAAAACCAATGGGAAAATTCGAATATGCATCGATTTCAGAAACCTGAATAAAGCCACTCCAAAGGATAATTATCCTTTACCAAACATAGATTTGATAGTCGATAGTACTGCAAATCATGAAATGTTTTCGTTTATGGATGGCTATTTAGGCTATAATCAAATCAAACTAAGTCCATGAGATCAGGGTAAGACCGCCTTCACAACCCCATGGGGCACGTACTGCTATACAGTCATGCCCTTTGGTTTGAAAAATGCCGGCGCAACATACCAGAGAGCCATGACCACGATCTTCCATGATCAGATTCATGAGCTCGTAGAAGTGTATGTAGATGATCTCTTGGCAAAATCCAAAACCCGATACACTCATATCGAATCTTTGCAAAAGATTTCCGAAAGGCTTTGGCTTTACAAAGTAAAGCTAAACCCTCAAAAATGTGTATTCGGGGTAGAATCTGGGAAGCTTCTGTGCTTTATGGTGAGCCAAAGGGGTATAGAAGTCGACCCCTCTAAGTGTCGAGCCATCATAGACATGGCTCCGCCCTCCAATCTCACTCAAATTCGTAGCCTCCAAGGTCGATTACAATTTGTTCGCCCATTCATATCAAATTTGGGGATTAGATGCGAACCCTTCAACAAACTATTGAGGAAGGGCACGAAATTCTTATGGGATGATGAATGCCAGAAGTCCTTCGAGAGACTAAAGGCATACCTGGTTAATCCCCCCGTTTTGAATCCTCCAAAGCAAGGAAAACCGCTTTTACTCTACATCTCTGTGCATGTGAATGCTTTAGGAGCCCTATTGGCTCAATACGAGGATGACACCCACAAGCAGTATGCCATCTACTATATTTCGAAAACTCTATTGGGTTATGAACGAAATTATCAAGCCATGGAGAAGACGTGCTTGGCCCTAGTCTGGGCCTGTCAGAAATTCAGACACTATTTCCTAGATCATGAGATCTGGATAGTGTCCAAGCTTGATCCAATCAAGCACTTGTTCGAAAAACCCATTCTCACGGGTAGATTGGGCAAATGGCAACTCCTTCTAATGGAGTATGACCTGAAATACCATCACCAGATCTCCATTAAGGGGCAAGCCCTAGCAGATTACGTGGTTGAGTTCCTCCTAGAGGATGCATATCCCACACTTGATGAAATGCCTGACGAAGGCATATTGCAAAACCATTTCCAAAACCACATTTTGGCAAACATTTTCGAAAACCAAGTGTGGATGATGCACTTCGATGGGGCACGAAACCAACGAGAGGCTGGTGCTTGGGTCATCATCATCTCCCCTGAAAAGGGCGAGATTCCCATAGCAATCCGCCTAGATTTCGAATGTTCCAACAATATAGCTGAGTATGAAGCACTCATACAAGGCTTACGGGTTTTGAAAACTCTAGGGGCATCATGCATCGAGGTCTTTGGAGATTCGCTCCTTGTCATAAACCAGGTTTTGAAAATTTGACAAGTACGTAATGAAAAACTACTTCCATATCACGAGTTGGCCACTCGATTGGTTGAGTCCTTCCAATCGTGTAAACTCACACACGTAGGAAGAGAGGACAATGGCATCGCCGATGCCCTCTCCTCCTTGGGTTCAGCCCTGAAGGTCGATCCCATCTCAGGGACCCGGTCTTTAGAAATATGGCATGCGCCCAACCCATCCACACACGATCTGGATATTTGCCAAAATAACCCAGACTCTATTGAAAAACCCTGGTTTTACGACATAAAACAATTTTTAGAAAATGGAGGATTCGCCGAGGATGCCACATCCAAAGATAAGGCATTCATCCATAAGATTTCGACCTGATACACCATTTTGGGTGGGGTTTTGTATAAAAAAAGTTTTACCGACATCCTACTTAGGTGTATCGATCTAGAGGAGGCTATGATAGTGATGCACGAGTTCCACGATGGAGAATGTGGAGGTCATGTTAATGCCAACATGATGGCAATGAAAATACTTAGAGGGGGCTATTTTTGGTCCACCCTGAAAAAGGATTATCACGATCATGTTAGGAAGTGTCATCCATGTCAAGTGCATGGGCACGCCATTCATATCCCCTCATCTGCATTGCATTCCGTGGTCAGCCCCTGGCCATTTACCATGTGGGCGTTTGACATCGTAGGCCCAATATTTCCAAAAGCATCGAATGGGCATCGATTCATTTTAGCAGCCATAGAGTATTTCTCCAAATGGGTGGAAGCCATTTCCCTAACAAATGTGCTGGGGCAACATGTGGTGGCTTTCATTAGGAGGAATATCTTGGCTCGATTTGGGGTTCCACGACACCTTGTGTCTGATAATGGCACCCCATTCAAAAACGAGCGGATGATTAAGTTGTGCAATACGTATGGCATAACTCACCACTTCTCTTCGCCCTACTACCTTCAAGGCAACGGCCAAGCCGAAGCCACAAACAAGACTCTCATTAGTATAATTGAGAAAACCTTAGAGAAGGGTAGGACGTGGCACGAGAAGCTGGATGAAGCCTTATGGGCTTATAGGACTTCCATCCGGACTCCCACGAATGCCACACCATTCGAATTGGTTTATGGCACAAACGCCATTCTTCCCATCCATACTCAATTGCATTCATTCCATACATCCATAGCACTCGACCTCCCCCTAGAGACGCTTCAACATGCTAGGATGGCCGAACTAGATTTGCTAGATGAGAGGTGACTCCTTGCCATAGATCATGCTCGTGCATACCGACAAAGGATAGCCCAACATTATGGCAAACACAAGAGACCTCGCCACTTTGAAGTGGGGGATCTGGTCTTGAAAATCATCCACTATCGTGGCCCACATCCACTTGGAAAGTGGTGCCCCAAGTGGGATGGACCCTATGTTGTACGAGCAACCACTACGAACAACTCGTATTGGTTGATCGATGTAGAAGGTAGGAATTTAGCAGATCCTATCAATATTCAATACTTAAAGAAGTACTATGTGTAGGATTTGGATTAAATTCCCCATTTTCGAAAAATTTTAGAGATAGCTGCCTTGAGACCAGAAAATAAGGTGCAAAGGCAAATTCTGTGACCCTGAGTGAGAGAATTCGCACTTGTGAAAGAGTGGAGTTTTCAAAATCGTTGTTACATTTCAAAATCCTTCTTCTTACAAAGAAAGGCCTAGTTCAACATAGCAAGATACTTGCAAGTAGTACGTGCTATTTCTAAATAGGCTGATCTGGAATGGATCGAGTGTGAGCTTGGGATAAGTCCTCCCCTCTTCTCTTCTCCTTCCAAAAGGAAAACAAAGGCCCAAACAAAGGGAATTTTCCATTCAAAGTCTCTTTCCAAAAGAAAGAAACCAGAATTCAAAAGAAAATTCGATTCTCTTGAAAAAGAGGGATTAAAGAAAAAATACTCCCAAAGGAAGACTCTCTATGAAAAGAAGGAAAAAGAGGCCAAAAAGCTCAAAAAGAGAGCAGTTTTCCACCTTCTATGCCTTAAACCACGGGATGCTTCAGAAGGGACCGTGGTATCTCTTTCCCATCCCTGGCTTATCCCAAGCTAAAATATGGTTCATTTCGAGGAATCCTAAAGTAAAAATAAGATTTACTTACTTGAATTTCATCTTTTTGAGAATTCGACGTTTCGAGTAAGGCGTAGGAATTTGAAATATAGCTTGTTTTCTTATAAAACCTCCGCTAGATAAGGGAGTGTTAAGACTCAAACAAGGGCGAACACAAAGAGCTCGAGATCCTTAAGATCGAGACTCAAGACAGTTGTCCCTTTTGTAAATAGTTTTGTAAATAGATTTTGAAAGTCGAACATCAAACAGCATAGGATTTGCTCACTTGGAGCAATAGGCCTTGTAAGTCTCTAGAGTTCGACCACATCTGGTCTCTGGGAGGTCGCCACTCTTGGCACCACACCCATGTCATGCATCTGCATTCCACGCATGGCACTTGTGAACATGATCCCATTTTAGGACCAAAAACTTTTGTAGATCCCTTTGGCATGATATCTCCTCCTACCAAGGTTTTAAAACTGAGATTTTTGCTAAAGATTGGGACGATCCCATATTCTTCGTGGTTAGATCTAGGGAGACATTGAAAGGGGTGTTTGTCATCTTTGCCCTTATCCAAATCGATTTGGACAAGAACAAAGAGGGGCATCTGTAAACACCCCGAAATCCCACGAATTTCTCAAATAAACCAGGTTTTGTAAAAGCAGCCCCAAAGGGCCATTTTGAGTCTGGAAACCTAGGAGCCTTCCAGGCAACCTTATACAGATATTTTAAACTTTTATATGTTTTAAATATGCATAATATGTTTTAAAAACTGTTAAAATATGTTTTGAAACCCCACAAAGCAAGCTTGGCCTGATCAAGACTGGACCAGAAGAGCTAAAGAGAGCCTGGAACCGGAGCACAAGTCGAGCCCGGCACAGCAACTCTCGTGTTGAATCCACCCCCAGGATCTCGAACGTCAAAGACCCTGTTATCAGCAAACATCACTTGAAATCAGCTTCGAAAGGTGAAAACAGAAGCGGACGATCATGTTGGCAAAGACCCGACGCAGACGGAGTATTGATGCTGTCAGACCCCACACAAACCGTTCGTTTCGAACACAGCCTGAAGGAGTCAGAATTCAGTTTGGATCGGATCTGGACCATATATATCCAGATCCCAATGCAAACCTATGTGTGGATTTGGATTTGGATTAGAGAGTGGGGGAGGATAAGATTTGGGAGTGATTGCAATTAAGCTTGACTTGTGTGTCAAGTTTGGGGTTAATCATGTGGGTTAGCCCAATTAGCATGGGTTTAAGCTTGTATTAGCCAAAAACCTAACCTAGGGCTGCACCAACAAGATGCAATTAAGGTCTATGGGTCATGCAAAGGGAACTCCCTAACTCAATCCTAATCAAAAAACCCTAATCCTAGCCTTTTACCCTAATCCCGTCCTAAACCTAGCGTAATCACCTAACCCACTTCCCCAATCCCGGCCTAATCCCAACCTAATCACCTAACTCACTTCCCTAATCCTCCCCTAAACCTAGCTTAATTTCCCTAAACCTAACCTAATCCTAGCCTAATCACCTAACCCACCTCACTAAATCTCACTCGAAAACCAACCCATCTAGCTAAGCCCTAAACCCCTAAACCACCCCACCTAAACCTAGCACATCATATACCTAAAACCCCTTGTATTAAAATATCTGGCCCCTCCTCAAAACCAGCCCACCTTATCACCACACCACCACCACCTAAACCACCTTACCACCTCCTCAAAACCAGCCCCAACCGCCCTTCACCAACCTATATAAACCCCCCCCTAAGGGGCAGGTTTTTCAATCATTTTTTTCACCACCTTGGCCCAGCTGACCTTGGCCAACCTCCCAGCCGAGCCTTCCACCTTGCTGCCCTCCTTCCACCTGCACCACCGCTACTCCAGCCAAGCTCCACCTCGCGCCACCTTCATCCCCGGGCCGAACTCCACTCTACGCTGCAACCTTCACCACCCGACTGCCCTTCTTCCATCCATCGCTCCTCTTCATCAGCCGGTTAGTACCCTACACTTAGCTCCACCTCTTCTTCACTCCCCCTCCACACTCAACTACCCACACCACCACAACCTCCCGCCAACACCACCTACCCGTCATCCCTACCCATTCGGCCAGACCTCAACCGTTTCCACCACCCGACACTCTACCTTCGCCTAGTGACACCCGGCCACCCTAATTGGTTCCCTAGGACCTGCCCCTTCCACTCCCCACCAGCCCTCAGTCCCACCTTCCACAACACCCTAGCTAACTCCCTTCCCATCCATAACATCCCTAGCTACTCTAGCAGCCGGCCACCACCAAGCTCCCCTTAGTCAGCCACTCCAACCGACTGTACCAAATCCACTCGGCCAGCCATACATTTCCCTTAGGCACTCCCTTAGGCTCCCCTTTAGCACTACCTTCCTTAATACCAGCCCATCCTTTAGTGACCTTCCTTAGTCACCTTAGCCCAAAGCATCAAGGCAACACCTTCCTAGCAGTCGGCCACCTTCAAGGCTCCCTTCCCGTGCACCCAAGTCACCCGGCCAGCATCTCCCCTTGCCGTTCCATTTGGAGGAGCTCCCTCTTGCAGCCCAAGGCGAAGCCAAGCCTACGCTCAAGCAAGTCACCTCCGGACCAGCTATAAGTAAGTGCCTAACTCAGTCCTTAGTTGTAGACTTGCTTAAATTAAATTTGATACGGGGTTGTAATAACGGAGCATAGTCTCCCCCCGCTTGTAATAACGTGGCTTGGCACATCCACACACACGTGCACTCTCTTAGTTATGCACGATTTTGAACACACACAGGCCTAATCAGCCCTTTATATATAAGTTTATGTATATACTTTAAGTTGTGTAGGGTTTTGCTTGAGTTGCGTGTGTTGTCTTTCAATTCTCGCACTCACACACATTGAGCCTTCGCTCTTATTTGTAAGACCCAAGTAAGGGTCGTGTTATACTATCCTTGGGTTTATTTCATGTTGTGTGCGTAGTACTTCAATTCAAGCACTCACACACATTGGGCTTTCGCTCTTATTACCAAGACCTTAGTTAAGGCCATACTGCAATTTATATTTGGGTTTAATTTCATGTTGTGTGCGTAGTACTTCAATTCAAGCACTCACACACATTGAGTTTTCGCTCTTATTCCCAAGACCTTAGTTAAGGCCATACTGCAATTTATATTTGGGTTTAATTTCCACTTGTGTGCGTAGTACTTCAGTTCAAGCGCTCACACACATTGAGCTTTCGCTCTTATTTCCAAGACCTTAGTTAAGGCCATATTGCAAGTTATATTTGGGTTTCATTTCATGTCGTGTGTGTAGTACTTCAATTCTCGCACTCACACACATTGAGCCTTCGCTCTTATTTGCAAGACCCGAGTAAGGGCCCATATATACATTATATACGTATTTTCCTTCGGCAATTTCCATTACAAGTCATTTCCCTTCGGTCATTTCCCTTCGGTCATTTCCCTTCGGTCATTTCCCTTCGGCATTGTCTTTAAATTCGGGTTTTCCCTTTGGAGTAGCGTGAGTTTGCATTGCATATACGCCATACCACAAGTTAGGACGCATATTGCATTAAAGCAAACCCCATACTCCCGCTCAAAATCGCCACATTTAGTGGAGTGTTCATAACACACACCTAGGTGACCCATAAAGGGATAAAAAGAAAGACTTAGGCACGTGCAAATCCACGTGATCCAAAATCTAAAAATCGTACAAACAAGACCCAAATCAAACACCTCGAACCGCTTTCGTAGGTCCTTCTATCCAAAAACTCGATCTTTAAAAGCGTACAGACTGACCCTTGCGCATCAGTGCAAGAAGGTCTGCGACGACAAGATCTTGCTTGCTCACAGTCGCCACGTTAGAAGTCAGGTTCTAGAATATATCTTCGCTAGCTTAGGTAAGCTAGCTGGCACGCCCTGTTTATTTAAATAGGACTTAGACACACGAAAAGGTTCGCTCCAGGCCTAAGAACCAGGAGGCGGAGATTTTCTGCGTCTACACTAATCACCTAACCCACCTCACTAAACCTCACCCCAAAACAAACCCACCTAGCTAAGCCTTAAACCCCTAAACCACCCCACCTAAACCTAGCACACCATATACCTAAAACCCCTTAAAGCAAAATATCTGGCCCCTCCTCAAAACCAGCCTACCTTATCACCACACCACCACCACCTAAACCACCTTACCACCCTCCAAATACCAGCCCCAACCACCATTTCAAAGTCTATATAAACCCCCCCTAAGGGGCGGGTTTTCCAGGATCTTCTCCTCCCAGTCGACCTTGGCCAATCACATCCCAGCCCACCCTTGGGCCACCCGAATCTTCCACCTGCACCACCCCTACCCCCGGCCAGCTCCACCTCGCGCCACCACTGCCTCCCGGCCTGCTCCACTCCACGCTGCAACCCTCATCACCCGGCCGAACTCCATCCATCCACATCATCCGGCTGCCCTTCTTCCATCCTCCGGCCTTCTTCATCCATTCGGTTAGTACCTCAACCTAACTCTACCTCCTCTTCACTCCCCCTCCACTCTCAACCACCCATACCACCGCCACCTAACTCCATCACAGTCTGCCCGTCATCCCTACCCATTCGGCCAGACCTAACCCTTTACATCACCCGATCCCATCCTTTCCCCTAGTGATACCCAGCCACCCTACCTTGCTCCCTAGGACCTGCCCTTTCCACTCATAGTCACCCACTAACCCCACCTTCCAGAGCACCCTAGCTAGCTCCCTTCCAATCCTTGATATCCCCCTAACTACCCTAGCACCCGGCCACCACTTAATCATCCCTAGTCGGCCACCCCAGCCGACTGCACCAAACCTATTCGGCCAGCCACACCTTTCCCTTAGACTTACCTTTAGGCTCCCCTTTAGTGCCACCTTCCCTAGCACCACACTATCCCTTAGTGACCCTCTCCAATCACCTTAGCCCAAAGCACCACGGCAGCCTCCCCCTAGCAGCCGGCCAGCTTCAAGGCGCCACTCCCGCGCACCCAAGTCACCCGGCCAGCACCTCCGCTTGCCATGCCATTTCAAGGAGCTCCCTCTTGCAGCCCAAGGCGAAGCCAAGCCCACGCTCAAGCAAGTCACCTCTGAACCAGCTATAAGTAAGTGCCTAACTCAGTCCTTAGTTGTAGACTTGCTTAAATTAAGTTAAATTTGATACGGGGTTGTAATAACGGAGCATTGTCTCCCCCCGCTTGTAATAACGTGGCTTGGCACACCCACACACACATGCACTTGAGCCTACCTCGCTCTTAGTTGTGCACGATTTTGAACACACACAGGCCTAATCAGCCCTTTAAATATAAGTTTATGTATATACTTTAAGTTGCGTAGGGTTTTGTTTGAGTTGAGTGTGTTGTCTTTAAATTCTCGCACTCACACACATTGAGCTTCCGCTCTTATTTGCAAGACCCAAGTAAGGGCTGTGTTATACTATCCTTGGGTTTAATTTCATGTTGTGTGTGTAGTACTTCAATTCTAGCACTCACACACATTGAGCTTTCGCTCTTACTCCCAAGACCTTAGTTAAGGCCATATTGCAATTTATATTTGGGTTTAATTTCATGTTGTGTGTGTAGTACTTCAATTCTAGCACTCACACACATTGAGCTTTCGCTCTTACTCCCAAGACCTTAGTTAAGGCCATATTGCAATTTATATTTGGGTTTAATTTCATGTTGTGTGCGTAGTACTTCAATTCTAGCACGCACACACATTGAGCTTTCGCTCTTATTCCCAAGACCTTAGTTAAGGACATATTGCAATTTATATTTGGGTTTCATTTGAAGTCGTGTGTGTTGTCTTTACATTTTCACACGCACCCACATTGATCCTTCGCTCTTATTTGCAAGACCCAAGTAAGGGCTCATATATACTATATACGTATTTCCCTTTTGGCTATGTCTTTTCAATTTGAGTTTTAAGGTTCAGTAGTGTGCGTAGTCTTTCAATATATACAAGGCACACACTTGCACAATTGAGCCTTTCCGCTCTTAAGATATAGCCATATTTCCCTTTTGCAATTTCCCTTCGGCAATTTACATTACAAGTCATTTCCCTTCGGCAATTTCCATTACAAGCCATTTCCCTTCGGCATTGTCTTTTAAATTTGGGCTTTCCCTTTGGAGTTGCGTGAGTTTGCATTGCATATACGCCATACCACGAGTTAGGACGCATATTGCATCAAAGCAAACCCCATACTCCCGCTCAAAGTCGCCACATTTTAGTGGAGTGTTCATAACACACACCTAGGTGGACCGAAAAGGGATAAAAAGAAAGACTTAGGTACGTGCAAATCCACGTGATCTAAAATCTGAAAATCATACCAAAAAGACCCGAATCAAACACCTCGAACCGCTTTCGTAGATCCTTATACTCAAAAACTCGATTTTAAAAGCGTATAGACTGACCCATGCGCATCGGTGCAAGAAGGTTTGCGACGACAAGAGCTTGCTTGCTCACAGTCGCCACATTAGAAGTCAGTTTTAGATATATCTTTGCTAGCTTAAGTAAGCTAGCTGGCACACCCTATTTGTTTAAATAGGACTTAGGCACACGAAAAGGTTCGCTTCAGGCCTAAGAACCAGGAGCGGGAATTTTCTGCGTCTACAGTTATTTGGCACGCCCGGTGGGACGTGAGTCTTTTAAAATTGAGTCACTATAGGGAACTTGCGAAAAGATTTTCAAAGAGGTATTGTTTTTAACTCTTTTTTCTTTACTTGTACTTAGGAATTTTGAAAAGGGCTTGAAAGCATGTCAAAATCCAACCCAAGTGAAGTGTCGAGCCAAGGCTCATGTGCATCAAGTTCTCACTCTAGGAGGATTTTGAAAAACAAGATCAAACTAGACGAGATAGAGGACTTGAGAAGGGAATTCAAGGCCAAAATCAATGCTCTCGGCCAAGAGGCTGAAGTAGGTGATTCATGTTCATCGAATGGTGAACAAAGGGCCAAGAAAAAATCTGAAAAACCTCGCAAGCACAAAGAGGCCTCCGTAATGGAAGGCAACCAATACCACGAGTCCTTCACACAAAAGGACCGTAAAGCCCTACAGCAGCTACTGAAAGGGCAAAATAAAGAGAAAAAGAATTACGCCCTGTCTGATTTCCTTCCTATGGATTACGAAATAGACAGTGACGATGAAATACCAAACTTCCATCGGTATGATGGCATGGGAGACCCTAGGTCTCACTTGCAACTTTTCTCGCGTCGAGCCCATAAGAAGAAAAAGGACTCGATGAAATGGGTGTATTGGTTCCCTTTATCCCTTAAAGGCACAACTGCCAAATGGCTGGCTTCCTACGATTTAAGCCAGTTCGCTACTTTTGAAGAGTTAGCGAACTGCTTTATGCAAACATTTGCACATACCGTAGAAGTCATGCCGACTTTAAACACTTTAAGGGATACGAAGCAAGGCATGAATGAAGACGTGCATGCCTTCATTATTCGATGGAGGTCCCTTTTAGGCCAAGTGCGAGAGCCAATATCCGAAGGATGCACAGTCATGCTCATCCTGGATAATTTTAAAAGTGAGCTAAAAACCCTTCTCTCGCTTCACGAAATCTCAACTTTCCATAAGTTGATCAAAAAAGCATCCCTTTTCGAAACAAGCTTTAAAAAGGGGATATACGATCACTTATGGAAAGGAAGTGCCGTTTCCAAAACCTGCTTGGAAAAGCCCATCACTTATGGGCTACCCACGATGGACAAAGGGGCAAAGCCCCATAAAATCGCCAATGTCCGGGTGGATCCAGGTCTGGGGGGCACTTCGAAAAATTTTGAAAAATTAGAAAACAAAAGGGAGAGGAATTTCTAAAAACCAATTAAAAAACGGGAATATACACCACTGGGGCAACCTGTGTCGGAGGTCCTAGACCTCCTACTTGCCCAAGGCATGATTGAACTTCCCGAAATCCTCGAAGGAGTCACTTCCAAAGGGGGGTATTTAAATCGATTTTGCAAGTATCATCGGCTCAAAGGCCATGATACCAAACGTTGTTTCTCCCTTTTAAATAAAATCGAGAACTTGATAGCGGAGGGCCGGCTCTAGGTCACTGCGAAACCTGAGCCAACTCAAGCTATCTTCAAAGAACCCTTTCCCAAGCATGCCAGTAGCAGTGGGAAAGGAAAGGAGGTATGTACCCTCACCTTTTAAGAAGAACTAGCACAAAATTCTGAGTCTAATCAACCCACTTGTGCGCCCACTCTTATGCTTTACAAGAAGCCCGCCCAAGTCGTCATCCGGGGACTACCAAGAGCTGAATCCCTAGCTAAACCAGTTTTAAAACTTCAAGGTGCTCCTCAACTCATAATTAGAGCCAATTCTAGTGCGAACCCTAGGCTGGTCGTGGGGGAAGTGACTAGATACGGGAGGATCTATCAACCCCTGCACCTACAAAGTGCTAAAAAAGTGGTTAGTGTACCTGGACCCTCAAAAGTATGTATTCCTGGAGTTCTGCCAAAAGCAGACAAGGGGAAAGTCATCCTAAACCCTTATGATTTCGAAAACCATCTTTCAAAGATTCCTATCCACATGTCTATCTGTAGACGCGCGAAAATCCCCGCCTCTTCGCCTCTTTCGTGGCTTGGAGTGGATCTTATCGTGCGTCTAAGGCCTAGATATACAAACAGGGCGTGCCAGCTAGCTTACTTAAGCTAGCGAAGATATATTTAACACTGACTTCTAAACGTGGCGACTGTGAGCAAGTGAGCTCTTGTCGTCGCAGACCTTCTTGCACCGATGCGCAAGGGTCAGTCTGTACGCTTTTGCAAAAATCGAGTTTTAGGGAGAAAGTCTACGAAACGATTCGAGGTGTCTATTTCGGGTCTTTTAAGATGCGATTGCATGTTTTAGATCACGTGGATTTGCACGTGCCTAAGTCTTTTCTTTTATCCCTTTTTGGGTCGCCTAGTTTGTGTGTTATGAACACTCCACTACATGGGCGAATTCGAGCGGGGGTTGCTTCGATGCAATATGCGTCCTACCTCGTGGTATGGCGTAGATGCAATGCAAACTCACGCTACTCCAAAGGGAAAACCCGAAATGTAAAGACAATGCTGAAGGGAAATAACAGAAGGGAAATAACCGAAGGGAAATAACAGAAGGGAAATAACCGAAGGGAAATAACCGAAGGGAAATAACCGAAGGGAAATATGTATATATCTTATGTATATGAGCCCTTACTCGGGTCTTGCAAATAAGAGCGAAGGCTCAATGTGTGTGAGAGTGTTTAAATTGAAAGACTTACTCACACGACATGAAATGAAACCCAAATAGTATAGGTCGGCCCTTACTTGGGTCTTTCAAATAAGAGCGAAAGCTCAATGTGTGTGAGAGTGTTTAAATTGAAAGACTTACTCACACGACATGAAATGAAACCCAAATAGTATAGGTCGGCCCTTACTTGGGTCTTTCAAATAAGAGCGAAAGCTCAATGTGTGTGAGAGTGTTTAAATTGAAAGACTTACTCACACGACATGAAATGAAACCCAAATAGTATAGGTCGGCCCTTACTTGGGTCTTTCAAATAAGAGCGAAAGCTCAATGTGTGTGAGAGTGTTTAAATTGAAAGACAACGCACCCAACTTAAACAAAACCCTTCGGAAATGAAATATATACGTACACTTATATATTAGGGGCTGATTAGGCCCGTGTGTGTTCAAAATTGTGCACGACTAAGAGAGTGCACGTGTGTGGTTGTGCCAAGCCACGTTATTACAAGCGGGGGGAGACTATGCTCCGTTATTACAACCCCGTATCAAATTGAATTTCAAGCAAGTATACGACTAAAGACCGAGTTTAGACACTTACGAGTAGCTGGTCCGTAGAGGTCTTGCTTGAGCGTAGGCTTGGCCTTGGGCTGCAAGTGGGAGCTCCGCGAAGGTATGTGCTCAAGGGTGCTGGCCGGCTGCAAATGGGGCGCGGGATGGACGCCTCAAAGGGGACCGGTGGCAAGTGGGCGGCGCCTCCAAGTGGGGAGTTTAGAGTGGCTGACTAAGTGGGTCTTAGGGTCACTAGGGAAGTTAGGGACTTAGGGAAACTGGCCCTAAAAGGTGAGCTAGTGGGAAGGCCAAATAGGACACCTAGGGGGGATCGGCCGAATGGGAGATGGTGGCTGAGCAGTGGCCAGCCACTTGGGTTATCCTAGGTTCGGCTAGGCTTAGGTGGTGGCGGCAAAGGTGCTGAGCTAAGGGGAAGATGGGTGGCTAAGAGTGGAGAGGTGGTAGAGAGTGGTTTTGAGGGAGTTAGGGGGACTTACCGAGTGGGAAGGAGTGGCGGCAAAGGTGGCTATCGGCTGGTGGAGTTGGGAAGATATGGTGGCGTCCGGCTGGGGGGCAGTGGTGGTGGACGGAAGAGGGAGAGTGGCGGCTGGTGGAGCAGTGGCGGCTGGTGGAGCAGGTGGCGGCTGGTGGAACAGGTGGCGGCTGGTGGAACAGGTCACGGCTGGTTGGAAGATGGGAGAAGGAGAGGGCCCGGCTGGGTGGTGGAGTGGTTCCCACTTAGAAAACCCGCCCACAATGAGGGGGGTTTAAATAGGGGATGGGTAGGTCGGTTAGGGCTGGGTTGTGGGTAGTGGTTAGGTGGTTTAGGTAGGGTAGTATGTAGATAAGGTGGGCTGGATGGGGTTGGGCCAGATATTTTAAAACTAGGGGTTTGGGAAAATCGTGGGCTAAGGGTGGTTTAGGGGTTTAGGGCTAGGTTAGGTGGTTGGGTTTTAGGGTGAGGTTTAGTGAGCTAGGTTAGGTGGTTTAGGCTAGGTTTAGGCTAGGATTAGGGAAATTAATCTAGGTTTAGGGAAGGATTAGGGGAGTGGGTTAGGTGATTAGGTTGGGATTAGGCCGGGATTAGGGAAGTGGGTTAGGTGATTAGGTTCAGATTAGGCCGGGATTAGGGGTTTAGGCTAGGTTTAGGCCTTTTGGGTTAGGTTTAGGTGAGGGAGCTCCCTTAGCATGGCCCATAGACCTTGATCACCCCATGTTGGTGCAGCCCTAGGTTAGGTTTTAGCTAATTACAAGCTTAAACCCACTCAATTAGGCTAACCCACAAGATTAAACCCAAACTTGACACACAAGTCAAGCTTAATACAACACTCTTGATATTTTTTCATCCCCACTCTCTCTCATGCCCAATATCCCACGTGAATTTCAAGTGGGCCCCACCTCCATTTATGAGAAGGTGATGTGGGCCATGGATATGGATATTGGATTGGATCTCTGGATCCAAATCCAAATCCAAGTCCACATATGGGTTTGGATTGGAATCTGGATATATATGGTCCAGATCCAATCCAAACTGAACTCTGACTCCTTCGAGCTGGGTTCGAAACGGACGATTCGTGCGGGGCCTGACAGCATCAGTACTCCGTCTGCGTTGGGTCTTCGCCAACATAGTCGTCCGCCTCCGTTTCTGCCTTCCGGAGATGACTTCAAATGCTTTTTTGATAAGAACAGGGTCTTGGACGTTCGAGATCCTGGGATGTGAATCAGATGCAAGAGTTGCTGTGCCGGGCTTGACAGGTGCTCCGGTTCCGGGCTCTTCTTGGCTCTCCTGGTCCTGTCTTGATCGGGCCAAGCCACTTTGGGGTTTCAAAACATGTTTTAAAAGGGTTTTCAAAAGCTATATTATATGTTTTTGAAAGATAAAGTTTAAAACATATATACAGGGTTGTTTGGAAGGCTCCTGGGTTTCCAAACTCAAAAATGGCCCTTTGGGGCTGCTTGTATCAAAACCAGATTTGTTTAAGAAATTCGTGGGATTTCGGGGTGTTTACAGATGCCCCTCTTTGGCCTTGTCCAAATAGATTTGGATAAGGGCAAAGATGACAAACACCCCTTTTAATGTCTCCCTAGATCTAGCCACGAAGAATATGGGATCGTCCCATTTTTAGCAAAATCTCAATTTTACAAACTCTGGTAGGAGGAGATATCACGCCAAAGGGTTTACTTATGGAATCTGGTCCTAAATGGGATCATGTTCATGCAAGTACCATGCGTGGAATGCAAATGACATGGGTGTGGTGCCAAGAGTGGCGACCTCCCAGAGACCAGGTGTGGTCGAACTCTAGAGACTTACAAGGCCTACTGCTCCAGGTGAGCCAAAAACCCTATGCTGTTCGATGTTCGGTTTTTAAAACTTATTTACAAAACTATTTACAAAAGGGACAACTGTCTTGAGCCTCGATCCTAAGGATCTCGAGCTCTTCATGCTTGTCCTTGTTTGAGTCTTAACACTCGCTCATCTAGCGGAGGTTTTATAAGAAAACCAGCTTCATTTCAAATCTCTACGCCTTACTCGAAACGTCGAATTCTCAAACAAGATGAAATTCAAGTAAGTAAATCCTATTTTTACTTTAGGATTCCTCGAAATGAACCATGCTTTAGCTTGGGATAAGCCAGGGATGGGAAAGAGATACCACGGTCCCTTCTGAAGCGTCCCGTGGTTTGAGGCACAGAAGGCGGAAAACTGCTCTTTTTGAGCTTTTTGGCCTCTTTTTGCTTTTTTTTCATAGAGGGTCTCCCTTTGGGAGTATTTTTTCTTTAATCCCTCTTTTTCATAAGAGAATCGATTTTTCTTTTTGAAGTCTGGTTTCTTTCTTTTGGAAAGAGACTTTGAATGAGAAATTCCCTTTTGTTTTTGGGCCTTTGTTTTCCTTTTGGAAGGATAAGAGAAGAGGGGAGGACTTATCCCAAGCCTACACTCGATCCATTCCAGATCAGCCTATTTAGAAATAGCACGTACTACTTGCAAGTATCTTGCTATGTTGAACTAGGCCCTTCTTTGTAAGATGAAGGATTTTGAAATGCAACCATGATTTTGAAAACTCCACTCTTTCACAAGTGCGAATTCTCTCACTTAGGGTCACACGAGTTCGCCTTTGCACCTTATTCACATGTCTCAGGGCAGCTATCCCTAAAATTTTCGAAAACTGGAATTTAATCCAGATCCTACACATGATACTTCTTTAAGTATTGAATATTGATAGGATCTGCTAAATTCCTACCTTTACATCGATCAACCAATACGAATTGTTCGTAGTGGTTGCTCGTACAACATAAGGTCCATCCCAATTGGGGCGCCACTTGCCCAGGGGGTGTGGGCCACGATGGTGGATGGTTTTCAAGACCAGATCTCCCACTTCAAAGTGGCGAGGTCTCATGTGTTTGCTATAATGTCGGGCTATCCTTTGCCGGTATGCACGAGCATGATCCATGGCAAGGAGTCGCCTCTCATCTAGCAAATCTAGTTCGGCCATCCTAGCATGCTGAAGCGTCTCTAGGGGGAGGTCGAGTGCAATGGATGTATGGAATGAATGCAGTTGGGTATGAATGGGAAGAATGGCGTTTGTGCCATAGACCAATTCGAATGGTGTGGCATTCGTGGGAGCCCGGATGGAAGTCCTATAAGCCCATAAGGCTTCATCCAGCTTCTCATGCCACCTCCTACCCTTCTCTAAGGTCTTCTCAATGATACCAATGAGAGTCTTGTTTGTGGCTTCGGCTTGGCCGTTGCCTTGAGGGTAGTAGGGCGAGGAGAAGTGGTGAGTTATGCCATACGTGTTGCACAACTTAACCATCCGCTCGTTCTTGAATGGGGTACCATTATCAGACACCAGGTCTCGTGGAACCCCAAATCGAGCCAAGATATTCCTCCGGATGAAAGCCACCACATGTTGCCCCATTACATTTGTTAGGGAAATGGCTTCCACCCACTTGGAGAAATATTCCGTGGCTGCTAAGATAAAACGATGCCCATTCGAGGCCTTTGGGAATATGGGGCCTACAATGTCAAACGCCCACATGGTAAATGGCCAGGGGCTGACCACGGAATGCAATGCTGATGAAGGGATATGAATGGCGTGCCCATGCACTTGACATGGATGACACTTTCTAACATGATCGTGACAATCCTTTTTCAGGGTGGACTAAAAATAACCCCCTCTAAGTATTTTCATCGCCATCATGTTGGCATTAACATGACCTCCACATTCTCCATCGTGGAACTCGTGCATCACTATCCTAGCCTCCTCTAGGTCGATACACCTAAGCAGAATGCCGGTAAAACTCTTTTTGTATAAGACCCCACCCAGAATGGTGTATCGGGTCGAAATCTTACGAATGAATGCCCTATCTTTGGATGTGGCATCCTCGGTGAATCCCCCATTTTCTAAAAATTGTTTTATGTCATAGAACCAGGGTTTTTCAATAGACTCTGGGTTGTTTTGGCAAATATCCAAGTCGTGTGTGGATGGATGGGGCGCATGCCATATTTCCAAAGATCTGGTCCCTGAAATGGGATCGACCTTCAGGGCTGAACCCAAGGAAGAGAGGGCATCGGCGATGCCATTGTCCTCTCTTCCCACGTGTGTGAGTTTACACGACTGGAAGGAGTGGACCAATCGAGTGGCCAACTCGTGATATGGAAGTAGTTTCTCATTACGTACTTGCCAAATTTTTAAAACCTGGTTTATGACAAGGAGTGAATCTCCAAAGACCTCGATGCACGATGCCCCTAGAGTTTTCGAAATCCTTAAGCCTTGTATGAGTGCTTCATACTCAGCTACGTTGTTGGAACATTCGAAATCTAAGTGGACCGCTATGGGAATCTCGCCCTTTTCAGGGGAGATTAGGATGATCCCGGCACCAGCCCCTCGTTGGTTTCGTGCCCCGTCGAAGTGCATCTTCCACACTTGGTTTTCAAAAGAATTTGCCAAAATGTGGTTTTGAAAATGGTTTTGCAATATGCCTTCATCAGGCATTTCGACAAGAGTGGGATATGCGTCCTCCAAGGGGAAGTCAGCCACGTAATCTGCTAGGGCTTGCCCCTTAACGGAGATCTGGTGATGGTATTTTAGATCATACTCCATTAGAAGGAGTTGCCATTTGCCCAATCTACCTGTGAGAATGGGTTTTTCGAACAAGTGCTTGATTGGATCAAGCTTGGACACTATCCAGATCTCATGATCTAGGAAGTAGTGTCTGAATTTCTGGCAGGCCCAGACTAGGGCCAAGCACGTCTTCTCCATGGCTTGATAATTTCGTTCATAAGCCAAGAGAGTTTTCGAAATATAGTAGATGGCATACTCCTTATGGGTGTCATCCTCGTATTGAGCCAACAGGGCTCCTAAAGCGTTTACATGCACGGAGATGTATAATAAAAGCGGTTTTCCTTGCTTTGGAGGATTCAAAACGGGGGGATTAACCAAGTATGCCTTTAGTCTCTCGAAGGACTTTTGGCATTCGTCATCCCATAAGAATTTCGTACCCTTCCTCAACAATTTGTTGAAGGGTTCGTATCTAGTTGCCAGATTCGATATGAATCGGCGCACAGATTGTAATCGACCTTGGAGGCTACGGACTTGGGTGAGATTGGAGGGTGGAGCCATGTCTATGATGGCTCGACACTTAGAGGGGTCGACTTCTATTCCCCTTTGGCTCACCATAAAGCCTAGAAGCTTCCCTGATTCTACCTCGAACACACATTTTTGAGGGTTTAGCTTTACTTTGTAAAGCCTAAGCCTTTCGAAAATCTTTTGTAAACATTCGATATGGGTGCATCGGGTTTTGGATTTTGCCAAGAGATCATCTACATACACTTCTACAAGCTCGTGAATTTGATCATGGAAGATCGTGTTCATGGCTCGTTGGTATGTTGCGCCGGCATTTTTCAAACCAAAGGGCATGACTGTATAGCAGTACGTGCCCCATGGGGTTGTGAAGGCGGTCTTACCCTCATCTCGTGGGCTTAGTTTGATTTGATTATAGCCTGAATAGCCATCCATAAATGAAAACATTTCATGATTTGCAGTACTATCGACTATCAAATCTATGTTTGGTAAAGGATAATTATCCTTTGGAGTGGCTTTATTCAGGTTTCTGAAATCGATGCATATTCGAATTTTCCCATTGGTTTTTCGAACTACAACGATATTTGACAACCAATCAGAATACGCAATGGGTTTTATAAATCCGGCTTTTAGCAGATCTTCTAAACCCTCTTTGACTTGCGTGTGTACATTCGGGTGTATTTTCCTAAGCTTCTGCTTTATTGGTTTTACACCTATATCTAAGGGAAGACGATGCTCGACTATGCTGGGATCTATGCCCGGCATGTCTTCATACGTCCATGCAAACACATCTAAATAGGTCCGTAGAAATGCAATGAATGCTAACTTTTCAGTTTCATGCAAGCATGCGCCTATTTTGATGGTTTTGGGATTGGAATCATCCCCTAGGTTCACCTCTACGAAATCTCCTCCTACTGATTGGGAAGGTCTTTCAAAATCGAGAATTCTATGAAATTCTGGGAGCTCAGAAGTGGGATCTTCCTCAAGGGGATCCACTTCTGGGCTTTGATCATTCTCGTGGGCTTTAGACCCGAGGGAACTTGATGCGTGGTTTTCAAAATAACTTGGTTTTGTACTTGGATTTTCAAGTGATTTCGAAATTTTTGGTCTGGCTATGCAGACAACGTTTCTTTCGAAATCCTTTTCTTTCGCCAAAGTCATACCAGGAGCAGCTATGTACAAAATCTTTTTGGTATTTTCCAAATTTTCGATTTTTTTGGGTTTTTGTAAAACAAGAACTTTGGGAACTATACAAAGCACACTTTTTTCGAGTTTTTGTTTTTCCATTGTTTTGGTTTTTCTTGTTTTTCGATTTTTTTCGATTTTAAGTTTTCAAATGTTTTTGGTATTTTTAGAAAAAGGGATCTTCCGTCATACCTACAAAGGGAAAATACTATGGGTTAGACTCGGAATAGGAGGTTTAAACCATAGGTTTCTTCTAAGACAGGCTCCGGGGCACCCTTGACCCAGGTGGTCACAGGGGGTGGCTCCGGCGGTATTCGGGGAGTATAGCCGATCCCATATCGGCTTGGGTTGGCCCTAGGAAGGATGGGCTCTAGGAGACCCTGGTTTTGTGCCCCTAGACTTTTGTAGGGCGTGTAGCCCATGTTCAATAACATGTTCCACGACCTTTTGTTTTTTGAAAAGATGGGATATAAGTCGTGGTCCTGGAACATGCTATCGTCCATATTAGGCTCATATGGCCTTTTGTCCAGGGGTTTTGGAAATAGGGAACGCTTGGGTTTTCCTAGGAGGATTAGAGTCGGGAGGGGGCCTGCTTTGGGCGGCCCCTTCACACATACAACCTTCCTAGGGTTGTTCAACACGAGCCGAGGTGGCTCAACCATAACTTGCCCCAGGTTAGCCTCATGGGCCTGGGAGCTCGATAAACAAGGGGAGTTTATGATCCCCTGAAGCTGTGGGTGACTCTCACCTAGGATCACTACGACTTGGTCCCTAAAAGGGATCTTGACACATTTGTGGAAGGTGGATGGCACACCGCACAAACTGTGTATCCAGGGTCTTCCCAGCAACAGGTTATAATGGGGGTGGATGTCCAAGACATGGAACACCCCGTGTGTTCGATCCCTCCCGTTTCCATTGGGAGTTCGACGGATCCTAAAGGCCTAGACGCATTCCCATCGTATCCAGTGATAACGATGGGGCTTGGGTTCACTGAAGTCAAGGTGACTCCGATTTTGTACGCCACGTGAAGTGGAAGGATGTTGAGCCCTCCTCCACCATCGACTAGGCACCTGTCCAGAGAGTGGTTATTTAGAACCACCTCGATATGCAGGGCCTGGTTATGGGTTTTGTAGGGTCTATCTACATCATCTTCCGAAAAGGTGATGGGCGATTTTGCTCCTAACAAAGCCACTTGGGCAGACAAGGACTCCGGACTTATGTTCGAATCAACCTTGGCCCTTTCTAGAATTTTCTCTAAGACAAGTCTATGCCTAGGCGATGTTTTGATAAGCTCTAGGATAGACATGTGAATAGGAATCTTTGAAAGGTGGTTTTCGAAATCATAAGGATTTAGGATGATTTTGTCCTTATCTGCTTTTGGCAGACCACTAGGGATACATGCTTTTGAGGGGCCAGGCACACTGACCACCTTTTGAGCACCTTGAAGGTGCGGGGGTTGGTAGATCCTCCCGGATCTAGTGACTTCCCCCACGACCAGCCTAGGGTTCGCGCTAAACTTGGCTCTAAGGATGAGCTGAGGAGAACCTTGGATTTTCAAAATTGGTTTTGCCGGGGTTTCCGCTTTTGATGGTCCCCGAATGACGACTTGGGCGGGCCTCTTGTATAGTACAAGGATGGGCGCACAAGTAGGTCGACCAGGTTCGGGCTTTCGCGCTAGTTCCTTGGAAATGGTGAGGGTACATACCTCCTTTCCTTTCCCACTGCCACTGGCGTGTTTGGGAAAGGGTTCCTTGAAGATAGCTTGAGGTGGCTCAGATTCCGCAGTGACCTGGAGTCGGCCCTCCGCTATCAAGTTCTCAATTTTATTTAGAAGAGAGAAGCACCGTTTGGTATCATGGCCTTTGAGCCGATGATACTTGCAAAATCGGTTTAAATACCCCCCTTTGGACGTGACTCCTTCGGGGATTTCAGGGAGTTCGATCATGCCCTGGGCAAGTAGGAGGTCTAGGACCTCCGACACAGGTTGCCCCAGCGGAGTGTACTCCCGTTTTTCAATTGGTTTTGAAAAGTTGCGTTCTCTCTTATTTTCTATTTTTTCAAAATTTTTAGAAGTGCCCGCCATGCCTGGATCCACCCGGACATTGGCGATTTTATGGGGCTTTGCCCCTTTGTCCGTTGTGGGCAGCCCATATGCGATGGGCTTTTCCACACGTGTTTTGGGAACGGCACTTCCTTTCCATAAGTGGTCGTATGTCCCTTTTCGCAAGTTGGTTTCGAAAAGGGAGGCCTTTTTGATCAACTTATGGAAAGTTGAAATCTCATGGAGCGAGAGAAGGGTTTTTAACTCGCTTTTGAAATTATCCAGGATGAGCATTACTGCGCATCCTTCGGATATAGGCTCTCGCACTTGGCCTAAAAGAGACCTCCATCTTATAATGAAGGCATGTACGTCTTCGTTCATGCCTTGCTTTGTATCCCTTAGGGTATTCAGGGTTGGCGTGACTTCCACGTTGTGTGCAAATCTTTGCATGAAGCAGTTCGCTAACTCTTCAAAAGTAGCGAACTGGCTTAAGTCGTAGGAAGCCAGCCATTTGGCAGCTGTGCCTTTAAGGGATAGAGGGAACCAATACACCCATTTCATCGAGTCCTTTTTCTTCTTATGGGCTCGACGTGAGAAAAGCTGCAAGTGAGACCTAGGGTCTCCCATGCCATCATACCGATGGAAGTTCGGTATTTCATCGTCACTGTCTGTTTCGTAATCCATAGGAAGGAAATCAGACAGGGCGTAGCTTCTTTTCTCTTTATTTTGCCCTTTCAGCAGCTGCTGTAGGGCTTTACGGTCCTTTTGTGTGAAGGACTCGTGGTATTGGTTGCCTTCCATTACGGAGGCCTCTTTTTGTTTGCGAGGTTTTTCAATTTTCTTTTTAGGCCTTTGTTCACCGTTTGATGAACACGAATCGCCTACTTCAGCCTCTTGGCTGAGAGCATCGATTTTGGCCTCAAATTCCCTTCTCAAGTCCTCGATTTCATCTAGTTTTATTTTGTTTTTGAAAATCCTCCTAGAGTGAGAACTTGATGCGCATGAGCCTTGGCTCGACACTTCACTTGGATTGGATTTTGACATGCTTTTCAAGCTTTTTCAAAATTTCCTAAGTAAAAGCAAAGAAAACAAGTTAAAACGACACCTTTATAAAATTTTCGCAAAACTCCTACAAGTAAACTCGATTTTTGAAAAGGCTCACGTCCCACCGGGCGTGCCAATCTCTGTAGACGCGCGAAAATCCCCGCCTCTTCGCCTCTTTCGTGGCTTGGAGTGGATCTTATCGTGCGTCTAAGGCCTAGATATACAAACAGGGCGTGCCAGCTAGCTTACTTAAGCTAGCGAAGATATATTTAACACTGACTTCTAAACGTGGCGACTGTGAGCAAGTGAGCTCTTGTCGTCGCAGACCTTCTTGCACCGATGCGCAAGGGTCAGTCTGTACGCTTTTGCAAAAATCGAGTTTTAGGGAGAAAGTCTACGAAACGATTCGAGGTGTCTATTTCGGGTCTTTTAAGATGCGATTGCATGTTTTAGATCACGTGGATTTGCACGTGCCTAAGTCTTTTCTTTTATCCCTTTTTGGGTCGCCTAGTTTGTGTGTTATGAACACTCCACTACATGGGCGAATTCGAGCGGGGGTTGCTTCGATGCAATATGCGTCCTACCTCGTGGTATGGCGTAGATGCAATGCAAACTCACGCTACTCCAAAGGGAAAACCCGAAATGTAAAGACAATGCTGAAGGGAAATAACAGAAGGGAAATAACCGAAGGGAAATAACAGAAGGGAAATAACCGAAGGGAAATAACCGAAGGGAAATAACTGAAGGGAAATATGTATATATCTTATGTATATGAGCCCTTACTCGGGTCTTGCAAATAAGAGCGAAGGCTCAATGTGTGTGAGAGTGTTTAAATTGAAAGACTTACTCACACGACATGAAATGAAACCCAAATAGTATAGGTCGGCCCTTACTTGGGTCTTTCAAATAAGAGAGAAAGCTCAATGTGTGTGAGAGTGTTTAAATTGAAAGACTTACTCACACGACATGAAATGAAACCCAAATAGTATAGGTCGGCCCTTACTTGGGTCTTTCAAATAAGAGCGAAAGCTCAATGTGTGTGAGAGTGTTTAAATTGAAAGACTTACTCACACGACATGAAATGAAACCCAAATAGTATAGGTCGGCCCTTACTTGGGTCTTTCAAATAAGAGCGAAAGCTCAATGTGTGTGAGAGTGTTTAAATTGAAAGACAACGCACCCAACTTAAACAAAACCCTTCGGAAATGAAATATATACGTACACTTATATATTAGGGGCTGATTAGGCCCGTGTGTGTTCAAAATTGTGCACGACTAAGAGAGTGCACGTGTGTGGTTGTGCCAAGCCACGTTATTACAAGCGGGGGGAGACTATGCTCCGTTATTACAACCCCGTATCAAATTGAATTTCAAGCAAGTATACGACTAAAGACCGAGTTTAGACACTTACGAGTAGCTGGTCCGTAGAGGTCTTGCTTGAGCGTAGGCTTGGCCTTGGGCTGCAAGTGGAGTTTGGATCCGAATAGCCAGACCCAAATCCAAGACCCAAGATCCAATATCCACATAAGAAACCTATAAAAGGACGTGAGGGGCTGGTGGAAAGAGGCTGGAAATTTTTTCTTGTTTCACGTCCTTGCTTGGGTTGGAGAGAGAGAGAGAGAGAGAGAGGAAAAGCAAGTCAAGAAAAGGGGCTTGACTTGGCCTTTCCATGGTGGGCTGAAATGGTGGGTTTTGTTCTTGTGGGCTGCAAAAGTATTTCACGCCAAGGCTTGGTGTTGCAACTCACGTGGATCCGGCAGCCGTGGATGGTCCGTTTGATGTGAAGACTTGGTGCGTGGAAACCACTAAAAAACATGGCTAAGGTAAGTCCCTAGAACCCACCTAAACCACTCTCTTCTAGCCTTTCTAAACCACCCATACCACCTCTTAAAAATCCAGCAAAGTCCAGCCAAGAAGCTGGCCGAACTTCACTAAAAGCTGCCTTAGTTTCACCCAAATCCGTCCCCACCTAATACCAGTCCAAGCTCAGCTATTGGCTGACCCAGCCATGTCCTTTAGGACCTCGCCTCAAATCCTAACCAAAACAAACTCTAAAACCGCCCAGCTCGGCCACCCTTTGGTCGAGCCATTTCCTTAGGACTTCACCCTAGTTCCCATCTAAGACGAACTCCCAAACTTGCCCAGCTCGGCCACCACTTGGCCGAGCATTCCTTTAGGACCCTTCCCAAATCCGCCCATGGACCATCACCCAACTTGGACCCTAGCTGGTCGAGTCTCACCTTAGGACCTTGATTCAAACCCAAACTAAACCCTTCACCTTAGATCTGGCGCTAGATCCTTTATACCTTGCCTTCAATCCACTCGTGTCCTACCCAAAGTCATAGCACCTTTGCATGTCAACCTCGCCCAGGCCATGAACTAGGATCAACATCCCACACAGCTGGTCGGTTCGCAGAGAGGGGTCCATCCAACGGCTATATCCAAGGTCGGATCTCATTGATAAAGGAAGTCCAAGCAGGCGACGTGTAAGTGCTCGAACTTGACTCTCTTACATTACTTTAAACTCAATTCAATTTGTCATATGGGGTTGTAATAACGGAGCATCGTCTCCCCCCTGGATGTAATATATGTGCAAAACACACACACGTACACTCGAGCCTTTCCGCTCTTATCTACACACTTTTGCACACAAACGGGCCTCAACAGCCCATAGGTTATAGCCCTATTTATATACATTCAGCTGGGTTTTAAGGTTCAAGTCGTGTGAGTTCTCTTTCATTTTATACACTCAAAGCACTCACTCACATTGAGCCTTTCCGCTCTTACGTATATATACGTATTTCCCTTCCAGCTGGGTTTTAAATTCAAGTTGCATGAGTTGCCTTTAAATTTATACACTCAAAGCACTCACGCCACAATTGAGCCTTCTCGCTCTTACATATATCTATATCTCCCTTCTGCTGCGTTTTATGGTTCAGTTGCGTGGGTTGCATTTCAATTTATCCACAACACCCACACACACATTGAGCCTTTCCGCTCTTAAGATATAGATATATTTAAATTTCTGCAATTTACATTCAAGTCGTGTGAGTTGCATTCAATTTGGGTTTTCCCTTCTGTTAAGTCTTTAAATTTCGGGTTTTACATTCAAGTTGTGTGAGTTGCATTGCATACTCGCCATACTCGAGCTAGAGTGCATACCTGCATCAAAGAAAACCTGAACAAATCGTGCAAACATGCCTAAGTGGTTGAAATTGAAAGACTTAGGGTCGCCCAAAGCCCAGTAAAATCAAAAACTCGCCAAGTGCTTGATTTCCAAAGTTTTCAAACACCCGATCATTCAAAAATCGAATTTGAGTTTAACTTGTTCAAAAGAAGTCTCTAAGCGTATAGACTGACCCTTGCGCGTCGGTGCAAGAAGGTCTGCGACGTAAAGATCCCGCTTGCCTGCAATCGCCCTTTCAAAAAGTCAGATATTTCAAAACTACTTCGCTAGTTTGAGTAAGCTACCTGGCACGCCCTAAAAGCAAACGTAGATTGCGAAAAGACTCACTTCAGGCCTGAGAAACCCGGAGTCGAGGATTTTCCGTGTCTACAGATTTGGCACGCCCGGTGGGACCCGGGACTTAAGTAGACTTCAAACAAACAAGTTACACTCAAAATTTTTGAAAAAAAGGTGTTTTCCAAAATTCATACATACTTAGAAAATTTGCAGAAAATGGAGCAAAAGCCAAAACCCTCGTCGAGTAAATCAAAAGAGGTTTCTAAGAAAGCCAAAAAACGAGAAGCAATAGCTGATATATAGGCGATTTTCAAAGAAAAAATGGATGTTTTAAGCAAGGAGCTTAAAACCCATAAATCCCATAGCAGCTCTTCTCGGGCACACAAAGATCGTGAAAAGAAAATCGATCTCAAACTCGATGAAGGATGTGAAGTAAAAGGCCAAAACCCAAAAAGGGGCGAGTCCTCCACTCCCACACTTCCAAAATCCTCGTTCAGTAAATCAAAAGAGGTTTTCAAAACAGCCAAAGAACGAGAAATGCTAGCTGATATATGGGTAACTTTCAAAAAAATGGATGTTTTAAGCAAGGAGCTTAAAACCCATAAATCCCATAGTAGCTCTTCTCGGGCGCATAAAGATTGTGAAAAGAAAACCAAATTCAAAATCGACGAAGGAATTGAGGAAAAAGGCCAAAACCCAGAAAGGGGCGAGTCCTCCACTCCCACAGATCCAAAATTCGAAAATTCCAAAGAAAATTCAAAAAAAGTTGTTTCTGTTTCAAAAAATCAAAAAAATCTTGAAAACTTTCAAAAAGACAAAAAAATTGAAAAATCAAACTTTGAAATTTTGAAAAATTCAAGTGAAAGTCCTAAGTCTAGGCACACACACAGAGTGGGACATGAAACCCGCACCCCACAAAGAGACGAGAATGAAAAACAGGTAGGTTTCAAAAAGGAACGCCTCGTGAAACCCCGGGGGCTCAAAACAGAGTTACCCGGGAAAATGGCCTGCTCTCACCATGATAAGGTAGACAAGCCACAAAGAGGTATGCCTAAAACCCATCCTTCTCAAAACTCTCTTCTTCATATAGGGTCATCAGACGCATTGGATAACTCCTCTGCACACACAAACCCACGAAATGTGCCTAAGTTAGAGAATTTTCAAGGTGCGCCAAATATCCCGCACCAGCCAAAAGAATTTCAAAAGCAAAAACAAAAACAAACTCAAAAAAAGGTAGACATGGAGACCCCTAATGCATGCATCGACATCTTAGGAGCTCATAACCCTGCCATAGAAAAACCCACTTCTTCGAGCCTAGTCTTGTACCCTGAAACCAAGGTTAGAGCTTTGAAACAAAAAAATCCATCCCTAGCGGCACCACGAGTTGAACCTAGGGAGCAAGTCAAAAAATTCGAGGGAGCAAGCTTCCCTTCCCTCGAAGAAAAATTCTCCCAAATACAGGTTGTGTGGAAGCTCAAGTCTTCCATCACCCTGCAATATCCAAAGTTCCTCAAGGAACCAAGCATGGCTTTCCTTGAGGACAAAATCTCCCAATTCGGGGTTGTATGGAAGCACAAGTCTTCCATCACCCCAAAATATCCAAAGTCTCTCGAGGGACCAAGTATGGTTTCCCTTGAAGACAAAATCACCCCAAAATATCCAAAGTCTCTCGAGGGACCAAGTACGGTTTTCCTTGAAGACAAAATCACCCCAAAATATCCAAAGTTTCTCAAAAGACCAAGCACAGTTTACTTTGAGAAACAAACCTCCCAAACCAGGGTTGCATGGAAGCCCAAGTCTTCCATCGCCCCAGAATCCAAAATCCCAAAATCCAAAAGGGTATATATCCCCGACATGGATGATTCCCTGTTCCAAGGCCATGATTTATACAAAAACTTTTCAAAAAACAAGAAGTCTTGGAACATGATTCTAAATATGGGATATAAACCCTACCAGGGCCTGGGAACCCAAAACCAAGGTAGGCTCGAACCTGTCCTACCTCAGGCCAATCGACAAAAGTATGGATTGGGCTATAGCCCACCCATACCCCCAGAGCCGCCACCTAAGACCATATGGGTCAAGGGTGCCCTGTAGAACCTCTAAAACCCAAAACCCATGTCTTAGACCTATTGATTAGAGTCTGATTCATGAAGGTTTTCTTTGTAGGTTCATGGGAAGATCCCTCCTTTTGAAAAAGCCAAAAAAATCAGATATTTGCCAAAAGCCAAAAAAAATTGAAAACCCAAAACAAAATCTCAAAAAACATTTGGAAAAATAATAATTTCAAAAAGAAATTTGTTTTAAAGCCTTTGGCCATGTACAAAGTCCATTTTCGAAAATTATAAAAATGCTTTTCGAAAATTGTATATAACTCCCAAAAACCAAAAAAATCCAAAAAGCTGATCTTGAACACCCTTTTGTCTAGAGCTTTTTCAAAATAAAAAACTCGAGAATCACCAAAGCCAGGAGGAATAAAAACCTCCGAACTTCCTGAAATTCGCAAGATCCTTGACTTATGCAAAGATTGGGGATTTTTAGAAATAAGCCTGACCCATAGTGTGTGCATAAGCATCATGCATCACATCTTGAAATCATACATGTGCATCGAGTCTAGACATCATCCTAGAACTCGAATTCAGGGTTTTGAAAAACCAAAGGGGCAATAAAAGTCGTCCCCCTAAGTATCGAGCCTTCATAAGCAGGTTTCCATACGAATCAAATCCAACACCTTCAAGGAAAATTTCAAACGGAAATGAGAGTCTCAAACAAAGGGTTATCATTTCACAAAAGCCTTTTCAAAATTCCTTTTGATAAAAACCTTCCATACATTGCAATTCATGCATTGTTTGCTTGACTTGATCAAATGAAGATGTTTGTTCATACTAAATGTGCCATACATTTTCGAAAACTCTTTTGGCGTGTGAAAGGAATCACTAAGCCAAAAGAAAAATCGTGCTTAGCCTTGCTGTAGGCCCTAAAAATTCGAGACATCATCTCCCATGGAAAGGGGAATGATTCATTAAAGCACTCATTTTTAAAATCCTATCTCAACAGGTAGGCAAAATGGCAGCCCCTTTTCAACAGAGTATGAGTTCAAAACTCAAGACTCAATGTAAGGGACAAGCCCTGTATCGTGTGGCTGAAGTGCTGTGAGACACATTCCCCATACTTGATCAAATGCCCCATGAAGGCACGAATTTTCAAAATGAATTCCAAAAACCCTGCTTGACCAAAACCAAGTATGGAAAACATATTTCGATCAAAAGGGTAGGTATGAAACCATCTCCATATAAAAAGGAGGATTTCCCAAAACTACTTTCTTAAAAAGGATCAAGATTTCAAAAAATTTAACCCTACATATGGCTTTGAAAAGAAAGATTTTCAACTTCTGGTTAAAACCTTGATTGTGTTAGGATAAGAACATGAATCTCACGATGAAATATGGAGACCATGCCAAAATCGAAACCTGATGGCCATGACGATCACTTAGGGCTGGTTATGTTTCCATCCTTGAGCAAAAAGTAGCATGATCATGTTAGGAAAATCGTGGAAGTGCATGGACATGAACATACCATTGTCCATCCATAATCCTTTTGAAAAGCCATGGCCCTTCACCATGTGGCCATGCGAAATTTCCCTCAAGCTAGGGGCATTTTTAAATATAGCCCCTAGACACCTTCCATGAAGAAATGAATTTCATAGAATGCATCTCCTTCTTGACTTGTGAGATACATTTCATATGTTCACTCTTGCATAAAATCATGTATTTCCGTTTTGAATCACACGGAGTGCATAGCATGCATCATATTCATATCATACCACCCCAAAGAAAGCCCAAGAGGTGGGCAAACCTGAGTAGGAATGTCCCCATGTCTTCAAAAGGGCAAACAAAAATCAAAATTTGTTGATATTGTGGATAGAAATTAGCAAAACCCCAAAAATGTCGGAATATTCAAAAGGGTTTATGTTAAATTCTTTTTCAAAAAGATTTTGAAAAATCGAACTCCTTTGAAACTTCTTGAAAGAAGGATCGAAGTTGACTGTATAACCCTGAATGGAGGAATTTATACTTTTCGAAAGGTAGAGTCTTCCAAAAACAAATTGGCGATATTTCAAAGAACCCTGGCTTACAAGATTAAGCCCTATTCAAAATATCAAAATATTTTCGAATAGCAGATGCTATTAAGAAATAGGACGATCTCGTTTGAATCGAGTAACCAAAGGGATAAGCCTTCCCCCATTCTACTTTCTCTCCAAAAAGGAAAATTGGCTGTGTTCAAAAGAAAGAAAAAAATCGAGAATACAAAAACTCCTCCGAAAGAGGTCTTCTCGTTTCAAAAGAAAAAGAAGATATAAAAACACTCCTCCCAAAGAGGTCTTCCCTTCATAAACAGGGAATAGGAAAACTCCTCCAAAGAGCTGCTCTCCTTTAAAAGAAAAGAGGGATTAATGAAAAAATACTCTCAAAGGGAGACCCTCTGTGAAAAAAAGAAACAAAAAGCCAAAGCTCAAAGAGCGATTTTCCGACTCTTTGCCTAAAACCACGGGACGCTTCAGAAGGGACCGTGGTATCTCTTTCCCGTATCCCTACGGCTTATCCCCAAGGAAAAAGGTTCAAATTTGCGAAAATCCTAAAGTATGAATAAAATCGGCTTATTTGGATTTCATTTTGTTTGAGAACTCGACTTTGTTTTGTAGGAAATAGAACTTTGAAATGTTTTCCAAATTTTCCTACAAAAAAAACCTCTACTGAGTAGCAGGTATTGAAAACCGAATGAAGGGAAGTATGAAAAACGGAAGTCCTTTTCGATACAAGCTAAAAGGAGTTCGTTTTCAAAAAGAAAATTTTTCAAGAAAAACCCATGAATGTCAAAAAGACTAGGGTAGAACTTGCTTAGAGCAGACAGCCTCAAAAGGCTCTCTCCAAAGCTCGAAAACCCGAAAACGTCTAGAAGACATGGGTAAAACTTGCTCGAAGCGGCCTGCCTCAAAAGGCACTCTTCAGGCTCAAAACCCCAAAAATAAAAACGTTTTTCTCATGCATGCATCCAAAAATCGTTCATGCATGATCATACATAGGGAAACTTAGGAAAAGTCCCCTTTTGTTAAAAATCCCCACCTGTGGTAAAAGAAAACAGGGTTTTGCGAAATAAAAATGGTGTATTCTCGAGAAAATTTGAGAGAAAAACCAAAATGGGGTGTTATCTTCTTCGCCATTATCCAAATCAATTTGGATAATGCCAAAGAGGGGCATCTGTAAACACCCCAAATTTTCTAAAAATCAAAAACTCCCAAAAACATAAAAAGCTCGTTTGAGCCAAAACGACAACCTGTTTTAAAATATGAAAACAGGTACAAAAGGCAAAAGAAAAGCCCAGGCAAGAAGAGGATTCGAGTCCAGAGTCTCAAAAGCCACCCCCTGCTCAAAAATGGAAGAAAAAAGAGCCCGTTGGAGAAAAGCCCGATAGAAGGGTAAAAATATAATTTGGGTCAAAGAAAAAGTACAAAGCAGCTCCCAAAATGCATAAAGAAGCCCAGTACCTGAGGAAGTCGACAGAAGTCCGAGACACGTCCCGTCAGAATGAAGAACGGAATCCGTGCGGCAATCTGAGTTCGATATCAATAGGAATCAGCCAAAAACCAAAACGGTGGACCGAAACAAACGCCGAAAAAGTCCTGAAAAGCAGAACACCGGTTGGAAGAAAGACTTGGGGAAGACCCAGGCCAGAGTTGGGCATCCGATGAATCGAAACCCGCTCGAAACCGATGGTGAAAAGCACCAGAAAGGACCAAAAAACCAAGGAGCAGAAGAAAAATCTGGATTGGGTCTGAACCCAAAAATATCCAGATCCAGATCCAAATTGTGTTTGGATTGGATATGGATCTCAAAAATCCAAGATTCGAGATCCGAGATCCAAACCCAAATAAATATTTAGACTGGATCTGGATCTCAAAATATCCGAGATCCAAATCCACATTGAGTTTGGATTGGATCCGGATAGCCAGACCCAAATCCAAGACCCAAGATCCAATATCCACATAAGAAACCTATAAAAGGACGTGAGGGGCTGGTGGAAAGAGGCTGGAAATTTTTTCTTGTTTCACGTCCTTGCTTGGGTTGGAGAGAGAGAGAGAGAGAGAAAAGCAAGTCAAGAAAAGGGGCTTGACTTGGCCTTTCCATGGTGGGCTGAAATGGTGGGTTTTGTTCTTGTGGGCTGCAAAAGTATTTCACGCCAAGGCTTGGTGCTGCAACTCACGTGGATCCGGCAGCCGTGGATGGTCCGTTTGATGTGAAGACTTGGTGCGTGGAAACCACTAAAAACCGTGGCTAAGGTAAGTCCCTAGAACCCACCTAAACCACTCTCTTCTAGCCTTTCTAAACCACCCATACCACCTCTTAAAAATCCAGCAAAGTCCAGCCAAGAAGCTGGCCGAACTTCACTAAAAGCTGCCTTAGTTTCACCCAAATCCGTCCCCACCTAATACCAGTCCAAGCTCAGCTATTGGCTGACCGAGCCATGTCCTTTAGGACCTCGCCTCAAATCCTAACCAAAACAAACTCTAAAACCGCCCAGCTCGGCCACCCTTTGGTCGAGCCATTTCCTTAGGACTTCACCCTAGTTCCCATCTAAGACGAACTCCCAAACTTGCCCAGCTCGGCCACCACTTGGCCGAGCATTCCTTTAGGACCCTTCCCAAATCCGCCCATGGACCATCACCCAACTTGGACCCTAGATGGTCGAGTCTCACCTTAGGACCTTGATTCAAACCCAAACTAAACCCTTCACCTTAGATCTGGCGCTAGATCCCCTATACCTTGCCTTCAATCCACTCGTGTCCTACCCAAAGTCATAGCACCTTCGCATGTCAACCTCGCCCAGGCCATGAACTAGGATCAACATCCCACACAACTGGTCGGTTCGCAGAGAGGGGTCCATCCAACGGCTATATCCAAGGTCGGATCTCATTGATAAAGGAAGTCCAAGCAGGCGACATGTAAGTGCTCGAACTTGACTCTCTTACATTACTTTAAACTCAATTCAATTTGTCATATGGGGTTGTAATAACGGAGCATCGTCTCCCCCCTGGATGTAATATATGTCCAAAACACACACACGTACACTCGAGCCTTTCCGCTCTTATCTACACACTTTTGCACACAAATGGGCCTCAACAGCCCATAGGATATAGCCCTATTTATATACATTCAGCTGGGTTTTAAGGTTCAAGTCGTGTGAGTTGTGTCTTTCATTTTATACACTCAAAGCACTCACTCACATTGAGCCTTTCCGCTCTTACGTATATATACGTATTTCCCTTCCAACTGGGTTTTAAATTCAAGTTGCGTGAGTTGCCTTTCAATTTATACACTCAAAGCACTCATGCCACAATTGAGCCTTCTCGCTCTTACATATATCTATATCTCCCTTCTGCTGCGTTTTATGGTTCAGTTGCGTGGGTTGCATTTCAATTTATCCACAACACCCACACACACATTGAGCCTTTCCGCTCTTAAGATATAGATATATTTAAATTTCTGCAATTTACATTCAAGTCGTGTGAGTTGCATTCAATTTGGGTTTTCCCTTCTGTTAAGTCTTTAAATTTCGGGTTTTACATTCAAGTTGTGTGAGTTGCATTGCATACTCGCCATACTCGAGCTAGAGTGCATACCTGCATCAAATAAAACCTGAACAAATCGTGCAAACACACCTAAGTGGTTGAAACTGAAAGACTTATGGTCGCTCAAAGCCCAGTAAAATCAAAAACTCGCCAAGTGCTTGATTTCCAAAGTTTTCAAACACCCGATCATTCAAAAATCGAATTTGAGTTTAACTTGTTTAAAAGAAGTCTCTAAGCGTACAGACTGACCCTTGCGCGTCGGTGCAAGAAGGTCTGCGACGTAAAGATCCCGCTTGCCTCATATCGAATGTATGTAGATGATCTCTTGGCAAAATCTAAAACCCGACGCACTCATATCGAATGTTTGCAAAAGATCTTCGAAAGGCTTAGGCTTTACAAAGTAAAGCTAAACCCTCAAAAATGTGTGTTCGGGGTAGAATCAGGGAAGCTTCTGGGCTTTATGGTGAGCCAAAGGGGTATAAAAGTCGACCCCTCTAAGTGTCGAGCCATCATAGACATGGCTCCACCCTCCAATCTCACTCAAATTCGTAGCCTCCAAGGTCGATTACAGTCTGTTCGCCGATTCATATCAAATCTAGCGACTAGATGCAAACCCTTCAACAAACTGTTGAGGAAGGGCACGAAATTCTTATGGGATGACGAATGCCAGAAGTCCTTCGAGAGACTGAAGGCATACCTGGTTAATTCCCCCCTTTTGAATCCTCCAAAGCAAGGAAAACCGCTTTTACTCTACATCTCTGTGCATGTGAATGCTTTAGGAGCCCTATTGCCTCAATACGAGGATGACACCCACAAGCAGTATGCCATCTACTATATTTCGAAAACTCTCTTGGCTTATGAATGAAATTATCAAGCTATGGAGAAGACGTGCTTGGCCCTAGTCTGGGCCTGCTAGAAGTTCAGACACTATTTCCTAGATCATGAGATCTGGATAGTGTCCAAGCTTGATTCAATCAAGCACTTGTTCGAAAAACCCATTCTCACGGGTAGATTGGGCAAATGGCAACTCCTTCTAATGGAGTATGACCTGAAATACCATCACCAGATCTCCATTAAGGGGCAAGCCCTAGCAGATTACGTGGCTGAGTTCCCCCTAGAGGACGCATATCCCACATTTGATGAAATGCCCGATGAAGGCATATTACAAAACCATTTCCAAAACCACATTTTGGCAAACAACTTCGAAAACCAAGTGTGGAAGATGCACTTCGATGGGGCACGAAACCAACGAGGGGCTGGTGCTGGGGTCATCCTCATCTCCCCTGAAAAGGGCGAGATTCCCATAGCAATCCGCCTAGATTTCGAATGTTCCAACAATATAGCTGACTATGAAGCACTCATACAAGGCTTAAGGGTTTTGAAAACTCTAGGGGCATCATGCATCGAGGTCTTTGGAGATTCGCTCCTTGTCATAAACTAGGTTTTGAAAATTTGGCAAGTACGTAATGAAAAACTACTTCCATATCACGAGTTGGCCACTCGATTGGTTCAGTCCTTTCAATCGTGTAAACTCACACACGTAGGAAGAGAGGACAATGGCATCGCCGATGCCCTCTCCTCCTTGGGTTCAGCCCTGAAGGTCGATCCCATCTCAGGGACCCGGTCTTTAGAAATATGGCATGCGCCCAACCCATCCACACACGATCTGGATATTTGCCAAAATAACCCAGACTCTATTGAAAAACCCTGGTTTTACGACATAAAACAATTTTTAGAAAATGGGGGATTCGCCGAGGATGCCACATCCAAAGATAAGGCATTCATCCGTAAGATTTCGACCCGATACACCATTTTGGGTGGGGTTTTGTATAAAAAAAGTTTTACCGGCATCCTACTTAGGTGTATCGATCTAGAGGAGGCTAGGATAGTGATGCACGAGTTCCACGATGGAGAATGTGGAGGTCATGTTAATGCCAACATGATGGCAATGAAAATACTTAGAGGGGGCTATTTTTGGTCCACCCTGAAAAAGGATTGTCACGATCATGTTAGGAAGTGTCATCCATGTCAAGTGCATGGGCACGCCATTCATATCCCCTCATCTGCATTGCATTCCGTGGTCAACCCCTGGCCATTTACCATGTGGGCGTTTGACATCGTAGGCCCAATATTTCCAAAAGCCTCGAATGGGCATCGATTCATTTTAGCAGCCATAGAGTATTTCTCCAAATGGGTGGAAGCCATTTCCCTAACAAATGTGCTGGGGCAACATGTGGTGGCTTTCATTAGGAGGAATATCCTGGCTCGATTTGGGGTTCCACGAGACCTTTTGTCTGATAATGGCACCCCATTCAAAAATGAGAGGATGGTTAACTTGTGCAATACGTATGGCATAACTCACCACTTCTCTTCACCCTACTACCTTCAAGGCAACGGCCAAGCTGAAGCCACAAACAAGACTCTCATTAGTATAATTGAGAAAACCTTAGAGAAGCGTAGGACGTGGCACGAGAAGCTGGATGAAGCCTTATGGGCTTATAGGACTTCCATCCGGACTCCCATGAATGTCACACCATTCGAATTGGTTTATGGCACAAACGCCATTCTTCCCATCCATACTCAACTGCATTCATTCCATACATCCATAGCACTCGACCTCCCCCTAGAGACGCTTCAACATGCTAGGATGGCCGAACTAGATTTGCTAGATGAGAGGCGACTCCTTGCCATAGATCATGCTCGTGCATACCGACAAAGGATAGCCCTCATTATGGCAAACACAAGAGACCTCGCCACTTTGAAGTGGGGGATCTGGTCTTGAAAATCATCCACTATCGTGGCCCATATCCACTTGGAAAGTGATGCCCCAAGTGGGATGGACCCTATGTTGTATGGGCAACGACTACGAACAACTCGTATTGGTTGATCGATGTAGAAGGTAGGAATTTAGCAGATCCTATCAATATTCAATACTTAAAGAAGTACTATGTGTAGTATTTGGATTAAATTCCCCATTTTCGAATAACCACTCTCTGGACAGGTGCCTAGTCGATGGGGGAGGAGGGCTCAATGTCCTTCCACTTCATGTGGCGTATCAAATCGGAGTCACCTTGACTTCTGAACCCAAGTCCCATCGTTATCACTGGATATGATGGGAATGCGTCTAGGCCATTAGGATCGATCGAACTCCTGATGGACACGGGAGGGATCACACACACGGGGGTGTTCCATGTCTTGGACATCCACCCCCATTATAACCTATTGTTGGGAAGGCCTTGGATACACAGCTTGTGCGCTGTGCCATCCACCTTCCACAGGTGTGTCAAGATCCCTTTCAGGGACCAAGTCGTGGTGATCCTAGGTGAGAGTCACCCACGGCTTTAGGGGATCATAAACTCCCCTTGTTTGTCGAGTTCCCAGGCCCATGAGGCTAACCTGGGGCAGACTGTGATTGAGCCACCAAGGCTCGTGTTAAACAACCCTAGGAAGGTTGTATGTGTGAAGGGGCCGCCCAAAGCAGGCCCCCTCCCGATTCTAACCCTTCTAGGAAGACCCAAGCATCCCCTATTTCCAAAACCCCTGGACAAGAAGCCATACGAGCACGATATGGACGACAGCAAGTTCCAGGACCACGATCATGAGTTGGCCACTCGATTGGTTGAGTCCTTCCAATCGTGTAAACTCACACACGTAGGAAGAGAGGACAATGGCATCGCCGATGCCCTCTCCTCCTTGGGTTCAGCCCTGAAGGTCGATCCCATCTCAGGGACCCGGTCTTTAGAAATATGGCATGTGCCCAACCCATCCACAAACGATCTGGATATTTGCCAAAATAACCCAAACTCTATTGAAAAACCCTGGTTTTATGACATAAAACAATTTTTAGAAAATGGGGGATTCGGCGAGGATGCCACATCTAAAGATAAGGCATTCATCCGTAAGATTTCGACCCGATACACCATTCTGGGTGGGGTTTTATATAAGAAAAGTTTTACCGGCATCCTGCTTAGGTGTATCGATCTAGAGGAGGCTAGGATAGTGATGCATGAGTTCCACGATTGAGAATGTGGAGGTCATGTTAATGCCAACATGATGGCAATGAAAATACTTAGAGGGGGCTATTTTTGGTCCACCCTGAAAAAGGATTGTCACGATCATGTTAGGAAGTCATCCATGTCAAGTGCATGGACACGCCATTCATATCCCCTCATCTAGATTACACTCCGTGGTCAGCCCCTGGCCATTCACCATGTGGGTGTTTGACATCGTAGGCCCCATATTTCCAAAGGCCTCGAATGGGCATCGATTCATCTTAGCAGCCACTAAGTATTTCTCCAAGTGGGTGGAAGCCATTTCCCTGACCAACGTGCTGGGGCAACATGTGGTGGCTTTCATTAGGAGGAATATCTTGGCTCGATTTGGAGTTCCACGAGACCTTGTGTCTGATAGTGGCACCCCATTCAAAAACAAGCGAATGGTTAATTTGTGCAACACGTATGGCATAACTCACCACTTGTCTTCGCCCTACTACCCTCAAGGCAACGGCCAAGCCGAAGCCACAAACAAGACTCTCATTAGCATAATTGAGAAAACTTTAGAGAAGGGTAGGACGTGGCACGAGAAGCTGGATGAAGCCTTATGGGCTTATAGGACTTCCATCCGAACTCCCTCGAATGCCACACCATTCGAATTGGTCTATGGCACAAACGCCATTCTTCCCATTCATACTCAACTGCATTCATTCCATACATCCATAGCACTCGACCTCCCCCTAGAGACGCTTCAGCATGCTAGGATGGCCGAACTAGATTTGCTAGATGAGAGGCGACTCCTTGCTATGGATCATGCTCGTGCATACCGGCAAAGGATAGCCCGACATTATGGCAAACACATGAGACCTCGCCACTTTGAAGTGGGAGATCTGGTTTTGAAAATCGTCCACTATCGTGGCCCACATCCTCTTGGAAAGTGGCACCCCAAGTGGGATGGACCCTATGTTGTACGTGCAACCACCACGAACAAATCGTATTGGTTGATCGATGTAGAAGGTAGGAATTTAGCAGATCCTATCAATATTCAATACTTAAAGAAGTATTATGTGTAGGATTTGTAGTAAATTCTCCATTTTTCGAAAATTTTAGGGATAGCTGCCCTGAGACCTAAAAATAAGGTGCAAAGGCAAAGTCATGTGACCCTGAGTGAGAGAATTCGCACTTGTGAAAGAGTGGAGTCTTCAAAATTGTGGTTACATTTCAAAATCCTTCTTCTTACAAAGAAAGGCCTAGTTCAACATAGCAAGATACTTGCAAGTAGTACGTGCTATTTCTACATAGGCTGATCTAGAATGGATCGAGTGTGAGCTTGGGATAAGTCCTCCCCTCTTCTCTTCTCCTTCCAAAAGGAAAACAAAAGCCCAAATAAAGAGAATTTCCCATCCAAAGTCTCTTTCCAAAAGAAAGAAACCAGAATTCAAAAGAAAAATCAATTCTCTTATGAAAAAGAGGGATTAAAGAAAAAATACTCCCAAAGGGAGACCCTCTACGAAAAAAAGGAAAAAGAGGCCAAAAAGCTCAAAAAGAGCAGTTTTCCGCCTTCTATGCCATAAACCACGGGACGCTTCAGAAGGGACTGTGGTATCTCTTTCCCATCCCTGGCTTATTCCAAGCTAAAGCATGGTTCATTTCGAGGAATCCTAAAGTAAAAATAGGATTTACTTACTTGAATTTCATCTTGTTTGAGAATTCGACGTTTCGAGTAAGACGTAGGAATTTGAAATATAACCTGTTTTCTTATAAAACCTCTGCTAAATAAGCGAGTGTCAAGACTCAAACAAGGGCAAACATGAAGAGCTCGAGATCCTTAGGATTGAGACTCAAGACAGTTGTCCCTTTTGTAAATAATTTTGTAAATAAATTTTGAAAAATCGAACATCGAACAGCATAGGATCTGCTCACTTGGAGCAACAGGCCTTGTAAGTATCTAGAGTTCGACCACATCTGGTCTTTGGGAGGTCGCCACTCTTGGCACCACACCCATGTCATGCATTTGCATTCCACGCATGACACTTGCATAAACATGATCCCATTTAGGACCAGATTCCATAACAAATTCCTTTGGCGTGATATCTCCTCCTACCAGGGTTTTTAAAAAGTGAGATTTTGCTAAAGAATGGGACGATCCCATATTCATCGTGGTTAGATCTAGGGAGACATTGAAAGGGGTGTTTCTCATCTTTGCCCTTATCCAAATCGATTTGGACAAACATTTTGCTAAAGACCCTGTTATCAGCAAACATCACTTGAAATCATCTCCGGAAGGTGAAAACAGAAGTGGACGACCATGTTGGCGAAGACCCAACGCAAACGGAGTACTGATGCTGTCAGACCCCGCACAAACCGTTCGTTTCGAACACAGCCTGAAGGAGTTAGAATTCAGTTTGGATTGGATCTGGACCATATATATCAAGATCCCGATCCAAACTTGTGTGGATTTGGATTTGGATTCGGATCCAAAGATCCAATCCAATATCCACATCCATGGCCCACATCACCTTCTCATAAATGGAGGTGGGGCCCACTTGAAATTCATGTGGGATTATGGGCATGAGAGAGAGTGGGGGAGGATAAAATTTGAGGGTTAATTGTAATTAAGCTTGACTTGTATGTCAAGTTTGGGGTTAATCATGTGGGTTAGCCTAATTAGTGCGGGTTTAAGCTTGTATTAGCCAAAACCTAACCTAGGGCTGCACCAACATGATGCAACAAGGTCTATGGGTTATGCAAAGGGAGCTCCCTAACCCAATCCTAAGCCAAAACCCCTAATCCTAGCCTTTTACCCTAATCCCGGCCTAAACCCAACCTAATCACCTAACCCACTTCCCTAATCCCGGCCTAATCCCAACCTAATCACCTAACCCACTTCCCTAATCCTTCCCCAAACCTAGCCTAATTTCCTTAAACCTAACCTAATCCGAGCCTAATCACCTAACCCACCTCATTAAACCTCACCCCAAAACCAACCCACCTAGCTAAGCCCTAAACCCCTAAACCACCCCACCTAAACCTAGCACACCATATACCTAAAACCCCTTAAAGCAAAATATTTGGCCCCTCCTCAAAACCAGCCTACCTTATCACCACACCACCACCACCTAAACCACCTTACCACCCTCCAAATACCAGCCCCAACCGCCATTTCAAAGTCTATATAAACCCCCCCCTAAGGGGCGGGTTTTCCAGGATCTTCTCCTCCCAGCCGACCTTGGCCAATCACATCCCAGCCCACCCTTGGGCCACCCGAATCTTCCACCTGCACCACCACTACCCCCAGCCAGCTCCACCTCGCGCCACCACTGCCTCCCGACCTGCTCCACTCCATGCTGCAACCCTCATCACCCGGCCGAACTCCATCCATCCACATCATCCGGCTGCCCTTCTTCCATCCTCCGGCCTTCTTCATCCATTCGGTTAGTACCTCAACCTAACTCTACCTCCTCTTCACTCCCCCTCCACTCTCAACAACCCATACCACCGCCACCTAACTCCATCACAGCCTGCCCGTCATCCCTACCCATTCGGCCAGACCTAACCCTTTACATCACTCGATCCCATCCTTTCCCCTAGTGATACCCGGCCACCCTACCTTGCTCCCTAGAACCTGCCCTTTCCACTCTTAGTCACCCACTAACGCCACCTTCCACAGCACCCTAGCTAGCTCCCTTCCCATCCTTGATATCCCCCTAACTACCCTAGCACCCAGCCACCACTTAATCATCCCTAGTCGGCCACCCCAGCCGACTGCACCAAACCTATTCGGCCAGCCACACCTTTCCCTTAGACTTACCTTTAGGCTCCCCTTTAGCGCCACCTTCCCTAGCACCACACTATCCCTTAGTGACCCTCTCCAATCACCTTAGCCCAAAGCACCACGGCAGCCTCCCCATAGCAGCCGGCCAGCTTCAAGGCGCCACTCCCGTGCACCCAAGTCACCCAACCAGCACCTCCCCTTGCCATGCCATTTCGAGGAGCTCCCTCTTGCAGCCCAAGGCGAAGCCAAGCCCACGCTCAAGCAAGTCACCTCTGAACCAGCTATAAGTAAGTGCCTAACTCAGTCCTTAGTTGTAGACTTGCTTAAATTAAGTTAAATTTGATACGGGGTTGTAATAACGGAGCATTGTCTCCCCCCGCTTGTAATAACGTGGCTTGGCACACCCACACACACATGCACTTGAGCCTACCTCGCTCTTAGTTGTGCACGATTTTGAACACACACGGGCCTAATCAGCCCTTTAAATATAAGTTTATGTATATACTTTAAGTTGCGTAGGGTTTTGTTTGAGTTGAGTGTGTTGTCTTTAAATTCTCGCACTCACACACATTGAGCTTCCGCTCTTATTTGCAAGACCCAAGTAAGGGCTGTGTTATACTATCCTTGGGTTTAATTTCATGTTGTGTGTGTAGTACTTCAATTCTAGCACTCACACACATTGAGCTTTCGCTCTTACTCCCAAGACCTTAGTTAAGGCCATATTGCAATTTATATTTGGGTTTAATTTCATGTTGTGTGTGTAGTACTTCAATTCTAGCACTCACACACATTGAGCTTTCGCTCTTACTCCCAAGACCTTAGTTAAGGCCATATTGCAATTTATATTTGGGTTTAATTTCATGTTGTGTGCGTAGTACTTCAATTCTAGCACGCACACACATTGAGCTTTCGCTCTTATTCCCAAGACCTTAGTTAAGGACATATTGCAATTTATATTTGGGTTTCATTTGAAGTCATGTGTGTTGTCTTTACATTTTCACACGCACCCACATTGAGCCTTCGCTCTTATTTGCAAGACCCAAGTAAGGGCTCATATATACTATATACGTATTTCCCTTTTGGCTACGTCTTTTCAATTTGAGTTTTAAGGTTCAGTAGTGTGCGTAGTCTTTCAATATATACAAGGCACACACTTGCACAATTGAGCCTTTCCGCTCTTAAGATATAGCCATATTTCCCTTTTGCAATTTCCCTTCGGCAATTTACATTACAAGTCATTTCCCTTCGACAATTTCCATTACAAGTCATTTCCCTTCGGCATTGTCTTTTAAATTCGGGTTTTCCCTTTGGAGTTGCATGAGTTTGCATTGCATATAATACCATACCACGATTTAGGATGCATATTGCATCAAAGCAAACCCCATACTCCCGCTCAAAGTCACCACATTTTAGTGGAGTGTTCATAACACACACCTAGGTGGCCCGAAAAGGGATAAAAAGAAAGACTTAGGCACGTGCAAATCCACGTGATCTAAAATCTGAAAATCATACCAAAAAGACCCGAATCAAACACCTCGAACCGCTTTCGTAGATTCTTATACTCAAAAACTCGATTTTAAAAGCGTACAGACTGACCCTTGCGCATCGGTGCAAGAAGGTCTGCGACGACAAGAGCTTGCTTGCTCACAGTCGCCACGTTTTAAGTTAGTTTTAAATATATCTTTGCTAGCTTAAGTAAGCTAGCTGGCACGCCCTGTTTGTTTAAATAGGACTTAGGCACAGGAAAAGGTTTGCTTTAGGCCTAAGAACCAGGAGCGAGAATTTTCTGCGTCTATAGTTATTTGGCATGCCCGGTGGGACGTTGTAGATGCAGAAAATCTCCGCCTCCCGTTTCTTAGGCTTGGAGCGAACCTTTTCGTGTGTCTAAGTCCTATTTAAATAAACAGGGCGTGCCAGCTAGCTTACCTAAGCTAGCGAAGATGTATTCTAAACCTGACTTCTAACGTGGAGACTGTGAGTAAGCAAGCTCTTTTCGTCGCAGACCTTCTTGCACCGATGCGCAAAGGTCAGTCTGTACGCTTTTAAAAATCGAGTTTTTGGATAGAAGGACCTACGATTCGAGGTGTTTAATTCGAGTCTTTTTAGTACGATTTCCAGATTTTAGATCACGTGGATTTGCACGTGCCTAAGTCTTTCTTTTTATCCCTTTATGGACCACCTAGGTGTGTGTTATGAACACTCCACTAAATGTGGCGACTTTGAGCGGGAGTATGGGGTTTGCTTTGATTCAATATGCATCCTAACTTGTGGTACGGCGTATATGCAATGCAAACTCACGCTACTCCAAAGGGAAAACCCGAATGTAAAGACAATGCCGAAGGGAAATGACCGAAGGGAAATGACTTGTAATGTAAATGCCGAAGGGAAATACATATATAATGTATATATGGGCCCTTACTTGGGTCTTGCAAATAGGAGCGGAGGCTCAATGTGGGTGCGTGCTTGAATTGAAGTACTACACACACGACATGAAATAAAACCCAAATATAACTTGCAATATGGCCTTAACTAAGGTCTTGGGAATAAGAGCGAAAGGTCAATGTGCGTGAGTGCTTGAATTGAAGTACTACGCACACAACATGAAATTAAACCCAAATATAAATTGCAGTATGGCCTTAACTAAGGTCTTGGGAATAAGAGCGAAAGCTCAATGTGTGTGAGTGCTTGAATTGAAGTACTACGCACACAACATGAAATTATACCCAAATATAAATTGCAGTATGGCCTTAACTAAGGTCTTGGGAATAAGAGCGAAAGCTCAATGTGTGTGAGTGCGGGGGTTGATAGATCCTCCCGAATCTAGTCACTTCCCCCACGACCAGCCTAGGGTTCGCACTAAAATTGGCTATAATTATGAGTTGAGGAGCACCTTGAAGTTTTAAAACTGGTTTAGCCGGGGATTCAGCTCTTGGTGGTCCCTGGATGATGACTTGGGCGGGCTTCTTGTAAAGTACAAGAGTGGGCGCACAAGTGGGTCGACCAGACTCAGATTTTTGCACTAGTTCTTTTGAAAAGGTGAGGGTACATACCTCCTTTCCTTTCCCACTGCTACTGGCATGCTTGGGAAAGGGTTCTTTGAAGATAGCTTGAGTTGGATCAGGTTCCGTAGTGACCTGGATCCGGCCCTCCGCTATCAAGTTCTCGATTTTATTCAAAAGGGAGAAACAACGTTTTGTATCATGGCCTTTGAGCCGATAATACTTGCAAAAACGATTTAAATACCCCCCTTTGGAAGTGACTGCTTCGGGGATTTCGGGAAGTTCTATCATGCCTTGGGCAAGCAGGAGGTCTATGACCTCCGACACAGGTTGCCCCAGTGATGTGTATTCCCGTTTTTCAATCGGCTTTTGGAAATTTCTCTCCCTTTTATTTTCTAGCTTTTCAAAATTTTTGGAAGTTCCCGCCACGCCTGGATCCACCTGGACATTGGCGATTTTATGGGGCTTTGCCCCTTTGTCCATCGTGGGTAGCCCATAAGTGATGGGCTTTTCCAAGCGGGTTTTACAAACGGTACTTCCTTTCCATAAGTGATCGTATGTCCCTTTTCTCAAGTTTGTTTCGAAAAGAGATGCTTTTTTTATCAACTTGTGGAAAGTTGAGATCTCATGGAGCGAGAGAAGGGTCTTTAACTTGCTTTTAAAATTATCCAGGATGAGCATGACTGCGCATCCTTCAGATATGGGCTCTCACACTTGGCCCAAAAGGGACCTCCATCGAATAATGAAGGCATGTACATCTTCGTTCATGCCTTGCTTCGTATCCCTTAAAGTGTTCAAAGTTGGCGTGACTTCTACGTTGTGTGCAAATCTTTGCATGAAGCAGTTCGCTAACTATTCAAAAGTAGCGAATTGGCTTAAATTGTAGGAAGCTAACCATTTGGCAGCTATACCTTTAAGGGATAAAGGGAACCAATACACTTGTAGACACGGAAAATCTTCGACTCCGGGTTTCTTAGGCCTGGAGTGAATCTTTTCGCAATCTACGTTAGCTTTTTTGGCATGCTAGCTAGCTTACTCAAACTAGCGAAGTAGTTTTTGAAATATTTGACTTTTGAAAGGCGATTGTAGGCAAGCGGGATCTTTTCATCGCAGACCTTCTTGCACCGATGCGCAAGGGTCAGTCTGTACGCTTAGAGACTTCGTTTGAACAAGTTAAACTCAAATTCGATTTTTGAATAAGGAGGTGTTTTGAAAATCCTTTTGAAATCATGCACTTGGTGAGTTTTTGATTTGGGCGACCCTAAGTCTTTCAATTTTATCCACTTAGGCATGTTTGCACGTTTTGTTCGGGTTTGTTCGATGCAGGTATGCACTCTAGCTCGAGTATGGCGAGTATGCAATGCAACTCACACAACTTGAATGTAAAACCTGAAATTTAAAGACTTAGCAGAAGGGAAAACCCAAATTGAATGCAACTCACACGACTTGAATGTAAATTGCAGAAATTTAAATATATCTATATCTTAAGAGAGGAAAGGCTCAATGTGTGCGTGGGTGTTGTGTATAAATTGAAATGCAACACAGGCAACTGAACTGTAAAACGCAGTAGAAGGGAGATATAGATATATATAAGAGCGAGAAGGCTCAATGTGAGTGAGTGCTTTGAGTGTATAAATTGAAAGGCAACTCACGCAACTTAAATTTAAAACTCAATTGAAAGGGAAATATGTATATATACGTAAGAGCGGAAAGGCTCAATGTGAGTGAGTGCTTTGAGTGTATAAAATGAAAGACAACTCACACGACTTGAACATTAAAAACCCAGCTGAATGTATATAAATAGGGCTATATCCTATGGGCTGTTGAGGCCCATTTGTGTGCAAAAGTGTGTAGATAAGAGCGGAAAGGCTTGAGTGTACGTGTGTGTGTGTTTTGCACATATATTACATCCGGGGGGAGACGATGCTCCGTTATTACAACCCCATATGAATTTAATTGAATTTGGAGTAATGTAGAGAGACCGAAGTTAAAACTTACAGGTGGTTTTCTCGGGGGTTCTCTCGGCACTTGGATCCGTCTTCCTTGGTGCAACTGCGAGATGACCTTGGACTTAGCTTGGGCTGGTTGTTGCCAAAGGGTAGGTTTTTAGGTTGGTCCTAGTTTAGATCTAGGTTAGGTTATAAGTTGGGAGGTGGTCGGCCAAAGGACTTGGCCGATTTTGGTTTAGGTCTATGGGTCCTAGTTAGGTTAAGGTATGATAGAATTTTTTCCTAACTAGATTAGGTTTAGTGAGCCAGGTACCTTGGTTCGTCCAAGGTGGGTTAAGATGGTTCTAAGCAAGGCTCGGCCAGCACTTTGGCCGAGCTCTTGTTGGTTTAGGGGATCAAGTTTAGATAGGTTTCAAATGGGGTCTAAGGGAATGGCTCGGCCAGCACTTGGCCGAGCTAGGTGGGTTTTAATGGGTTGAGTTTAGGTAGGTCTCAAGTGGGGTCTAAGGGAATTGCTCGGCCAACACTTGGCCGAGCTAGGTGGGTTTTAATGGGTTTAGTTTAGGTAGGTCTCAAGTGGGGTCTAAGGGAATGGCTCGGCCAACACTTGGCCGAGCTAGGTGGGTTTTAATGGGTTTAGTTTAGGTAGGTCTCAAGTGGGGTCTAAGGGAATGGCTCGGCCAGCACTTGGCCGAGCTAGGTGGGTTTTAATGGGTTTAGTTTAGGTGGTTTAGAGGGTTAGGATAAAGAGGGGTTAAGGGTGATTAGGGACTAGTTTAAAAGGTAGATGGGGGAGGAAAAAGGCTCGAGCCAAGGTGGCTCGAGCTAGGTAGTTTCAAAGGGAAGTTCGGCCAGCACTTGGCCTAACTTTAGGCGGTTTAGGGAGGTTGTTTAGGGTGGTGTTTAGGTGGTGGTCTTAGGTAGAAGACTTGGTGAAAAACGGCCAGCACTTGGCTGGTTTGGTGGTGGTTTTAGGGGGCAAGTTTGGCTAGGATGTGTGGTCTAGAGAGGTTAGGGAAGAGGGGTTAGGTTAGGGCTTAGGGGACCTACCTTGGTTGCAACACCGCTCCAAGCCGCAGCTCAAGCCGCCAAGCTCCACCATGCCATGCTCCCAGCCAAGGTAGGGGACGTTCTTTGGTTGGTGCAGCTTCCTCAAGTCCCTTGGCCAACAAGGTTTCACGTAAAAAAAATTTTGAAAAGGGGAAAGTCAAGCCACTATTCTTGACTTGCTTCCCTCTCTCTCTCTTTCTCTCTCCACCCACCAAGCTTTCACGTGAAAGGCTTCTCCCATTTGAGCCTCACGTCCCTTTTTTCAAGCCCTGCACCTCTATTTATAGAGGTTTTAAATGGGTCTTGGATATTGGGTCTTGGATTTGAGTCTAGCTATCCGGATCCAATCCTAACTCTATGTGGATCTGGATCGCGGATCTCAAATATTTTGAGATCCAGATCCACCCCAAATATTTATTTGGGTTTGGATCTCGGATCTCGGATCTCGGATCTCAGATATTTTGAGATCCAGATCCAATCCAAACACAATTTGGATCTAGATCTGGATATTTTTGGATCCAAACCCAATCCAGACTTTTCTTCTACTCCTTGCTTTCCTGGTCCTTTCTGGTGCTTTTCACTATCGGTTTCGAGCAGGCTTCGATTCATCAGATGCCCAACTCTAGCCTGGGTCTTTCCCAGGTCTTTCTTCCAACTGGTGTTCTGCTTTTCAGGACTTTTTCATCCTTCGTTTCGGTCTGCCGTTTTGGTTTTTGGCAGGTTCCTATTGATATCGAACTCAAATTGCCACACGGATTCCATTCTTCATTCTGACGGGACGTGTCTCGGACTTCTGTCGACCTCTTTAGGTACTGGGCTTCTTTCTGCATTTTGGAGCTGCTTTGTGCTTTTTCTTTGACCCAAATTATATTTTTACCCTTCTATCGGGCTTTTCTCCAAACGGGCTCTTTTTTCTTCCGTTTTTGAGCAGGGGGTGGCTTTTGAGACTCTGGACTCGAATCCTCTTCTTGCCTGGGCTTTTCTTTTGCCTTTTGTACCTATTTTCACATTTTAAAATAGGTTGTTATTTTGGCTCAAACGAGCTTTTTGTGTTTTTGAGAGTTTTTGATTTTTGGAAAATTCGGGGTGTTTACAACACCCATTTCATCGAGTCCTTTTTCTTCTTATGGGCTCGACACGAGAAAAGTTGCAAGTGAGACCTAGGGTCCCCCATGCCATCATACCGATGGAAGTTCGGTATTTCATCGTCACTATCTATTTCGTAATCCATGGGAAGGAAATCAGACAGGGCGTAACTCCTTTTCTCTTTATTCTGCCCTTTCAGCAACTGTTGTAGGGCTTTACGGTCCTTTTTTGTGAAGGACTCGTGGTATTGGTTGCCTTCCATTACGGAGGCCTCTTTGTGCTTGCGAGGTTTTTAAGATTTTTTCTTGGCCCTTTGTTCACCATTCGATGAACATGAATCGCCTACTTCAGCCTCTTGGCTGAGAGCATCGATTTTGGCCTCGAATTCCCTTCTCAAGTCCTCTATCTCGTCTAGTTTGATCTTGTTTTTCAAAATCCTCCGAGAGTGAGAACTTGATGCGCATGAGCCTTGGCTCGACACTTCACTTGGGTTGGATTTTGACATGCTTTCAAGCCTTTTTTCAAAATACCTAAGTACAAGTAAAGAAAAAAGGGTTAAAACAACACCTCTTTGAAAAAATCTTTTCGCAAGTTTCCTAGAGTGACTCGACTTTAAAAGACTCACGTCCCACCGGCCGTGCCAAATAACTGTAGACGCAGAAAATTCCCGCTCCTGGTTCTTAGGCCTAAAGCGAACCTTTTCGTGTGCCTAAGTCCTATTTAAACAAACAGGGCGTGCCAGTTAGCTTACTTAAGCTAGCGAAGATATATTCTAAAACCTGACTTCTAACGTGGCGACTGTGAGCAAGCAAGCTCTTGTCGTCGCAGACCTTCTTGCACCGATGCGCAAGGGTCAGTCTGTACGCTTTTAAAATCGAGTTTTTGAGTGGAAGAACCTACGAAAGCGGTTTGAGGTGTTTGATTCGGGTCTTTTGGTATGATTTTCAGATTTTTAGATCACGTGGATTTGCACGTGCCTAAGTCTTTCTTTTTATCCCTCTTTGGGGCCACCTAGGTGTGTGTTATGAACACTCCACTAAAATGTGGCGACTTTGAGCGGGAGTATAGGGTTTGCTTTGATGCAATATGCGTCCTAACTCGTGGTATGGCATATATGCGATGCAAACTCACGCAACTCCAAAGGGAAAACCCGAATTTAAAAGACAATGCCGAAGGGAAATGACTTGTAATGGAAATTGCCGAAGGGAAATGACTTGTAATGTAAAATGCCGAAGAGAAATTGCAAAAGGGAAATATGGCTATATCTTAAGAGCGGAAAGGCTCAATTGTGCAAGTGTGTGCCGTGTATATATTGAAAGACTACGCACACTGCGGAACCTTAAAACCCAAATTGAAAAGACATAGCCAAAAGGGAAATACGTATATAGTATATATGGGCCCTTACTTGGGTCTTGCAAATAAGAGCGAAGGCTCAATATCGGTGCTGTGAAAATGTAAAGACAACACACGCGACTTCAAATAAAACCCAAATATAGATTGCAATATGGCCTTAACTAAGGTCTTGGGAATAAGAGCGAAAGCTCAATGTGTGTGAGTGCTAGAATTGAAGTACTACGCACACAACATGAAATTAAACCCAAATATAAATTGCAATATGGCCTTAACTAAGGTCTTGGGAGTAAGAGCGAAGGCTCAATGTGTGTGCGTGTATAATTGAAATACTACACACACGACATGAAATTAAACCCAAGGATAGTATAACACGGCCCTTACTTGGGTCTTGCAAATAAGAGCGGAAGCTCAATGTGTGTGAGTGCGAGAATTTAAAGACAACACACCCAACTCAAGCAAAACCCTACGCAACTTAAAGTATATACATAAACTTATATTTAAAGGGCTGATTAGGCCTGTGTGTGTTCAAAATCGTGCACAACTAAGAGCGAGGTAGGCTCAAGTGCACGTGTGTGTGGGTGTGCCAAGCCACGTTATTACAAGCGGGGGGAGACAATGCTCCATTATTACAACCCCGTATCAAATTTAATTTAATTTAAGCAAGTCTACAACTAAGGACCGAGTTAGGCACTTACTTATAGCTGGTCCGGAGGTGACTTGCTTGAGCGTAGGCTTGGCTTTGCCTTGGGCTGCAAGAGGGAGCTCCTTGGAGTGGCACGACAAGGATGTGTGGCTAGGTGACAAAGGAGGAGGGTTGTGGCACCTTGGAGATTGCCGGCTGCTAGGAGGGGGCTGCCGTGATGTCAAGGGCTGAGTTGTCTAAGGAGGGTCACTAAGGGATAGTGTGGAGCTAGGGAAGGTGGCGCTAAGGGAAGCCTAAAGGAAATGTCAAAGGGAAAGCGTGTGGCTGGCCGAATGGGTTGGGTGCAGTCGGTTGGGGGGTGGCCGACTAGGGATGGTTAGGTGGTGGCTAGCTGGGGTAGCTAGGGGATGTGTGGGAAATGGCGAGAGAACTAACTAGGGTGCTGTGGAAGGTGGGGTTAATGGGTTGGTTGAGAGTGAAAGGGGTAGGTCTTAGGGAGCAAGGTAGGGTGGCCGGGTATCACTAGGCAAAGGTAGAGAGTCGGGTGGTAAAGGGGTTATGTCTAGCCGAATGGGTAGGGATGACAGGCAGGCTATGATGGAGTTATGTGGCGGTGGTATGGGTGGCTGAGAGTGGAGGGGGAGAGAAGAGAAGATGGAGTTGGGTTGAGATACTAACCGGATGGATGAAGGGAGTTGGTGTCCAAGGAGGGCAGCCGGGAGATTTGGATTGATGGAGTTCGGCCGGATGGAAGTGGTGGCGCGAGGTGGAGCTAGCCGGGGGTAGTGGTGGTGCAGGTGGAAGAAGGGAGCAAGGTGGAAGGTTTGGCTGGGTCAAGGGCTGGAAGGGATCGGATTGGCCAAGATGGGAGAAGCTTCGGAGGGAGAAGATGAAAAACCCGCCCACTAGGGGGGGTTATATAGGTTTTTGAAGGGCGGTTGGGGCTGGTATTTGGAGGGTGGGAAGGTGGTTTAGGTGGTGGTGGTGTGGTGATAAGGTGGGCTGGTTTTGAGGAGGGGCCAAATATTTTACTTAAAGGGGTTTTAGGTATATGGTGTGCTAGGTTTAGGTGGGGTGGTTTAGGGGTTTAGGGCTTAGCTAGGTGGGTTGGTTTTGGGGTGAGGTTTAGTGAGGTGGGTTAGGTGATTAGGCTAGGATTAGGTTAGGATTAAGGGAATTAGGCTAGGTTTAAGGAAGGATTAGGGAAGTGGGTTAGGTGATTAGGTTGGGATTAGGTCGGGATTAGGGAAGTGGGTTAGGTGATTAGGCTAGGTTTAGGGAAGGATTAAGGTAAAAGGCTAGGATTAGGGGTTTTGGCTTAGGATTGGGTTAGGGAGCTCCCTTTGCATCACCCATAGACCTTATTGCCTCATGTTGGTGCAGCCCTAGGTTAGGTTTTGGCTAATACAAGCTTAAACCCGCACTAATTAGGCTAACCCACATGATTAACCCCAAACTTGACACACAAGTCAAGCTTAATTACAATTACCCTCAAATCTTATCCTCCCCATTCTCTCTCATGCCCATAATCCCACGTGAATTTCAAGTGGGCCCCACCTCCATTTATGATAAGGTGATGTGGGTCATGGATGTGGATATTGGATTGGATCTCTAGATCCAAATCCAAATCCACACATATGTTTGGATTGGGATCTGGATATATATGGTCCAGATCCAATCCAAACTGAATTCTGACTCCTTCAGGCTGTGTTCAAAACGAACGGTTTGTGCGGGGTCTAACAGCATCAGTACTCCATCTGTATTGGGTCTTCGCCAACATGGTCGTCCGCTTCTGTTTTCACCTTCCAGAGATGATTTCAAATGATGTTTGCTGATAACAGGGTCTTGGATGTTCGAGATCCTAGGGTGGATTCAACACGAGAGTTGCTGTGTCGGGCTCGACTTGTGCTCCGGTTCTGGGCTCTCTTTTGCTTTTCTAGTCCTGCTTTCATCGGGCCAAACCGCTTCGTGGGGTTTCAAAATGTGTTTTAAAAGTTTTAAAAACATATTATACATATTTAAAACATATAAAGTTTAAAACATATGTACAGGGTTTGTCTAGAAGGCTCCTGGGTTTCCAGACTCAAAATAGCCCTTTGGGGCTGCTTTTACAAAACCAGGTTGATTTGAGAAGTTCGTGGGATTTCGGGGTGTTTACAGATACCCCTCTTTGGCCTTGTCCAAATCGATTTGGATAAGGGCAAAGATGACAAACACCCCTTTCAATGTCTCTCTAGATCTATCTACGAAAACATGGAATCGTCCCAATCTTTAGCAAAATTTCACTTTTAAAACCCTGGTAGGAGGAGATATCACGCTAAAGGGATACAAACGGTTTCTGGACCTAAAATGGGATCATGTTATGCAAATGCTATGCGTGGAATGTAGACGCATGACATGGGTGTGGTGCCAAGAGTGGCGACCTCCCAGAGACCAGATGGGGTCGAACTCTAGAGACTTACAAGGCCTGCTGCTCCAAGTGAGCAAATCCTATGCTATTCGATGTTCGATTTCAAAATTTATTTACAAAAACTATTTACAAAATGGACAACTGTCTTGAGTCTCAATCCTAAGGATCTCAAGCTCTTCGTATTTGCCTTTGCTTGAGTCTTGACACTCGCTTATTTAGCAGAGGTTTTATAAGAAAACAAGGCATATTTCAAATTCCTACGTCTTAGTCGAAACGTCGAATTCTCAAACAAAATGAAATTCAAGTAAGTAAATCCTATTTTTACTTTAGGATTCCTCGAAATGAAGCATGTTTTAGCTTGGGATAAGCTAGGGATGGGAAAGAGATACCACGGTCCCTTCTGAAGCGTCCCGTGGTTTAAGGCATAGAAGGCGGAAAACTGCTCTTTTTGAGCTTTTCGCCTCTTTTTCCTTTTTTTCATAGAGGGTCTCCCTTTGGGAGTATTTTTTCTTTAATCCCTCTTTTTCACAAGAGAATCGATTTTTTCTTTTGAATTCTGGTTTCTTTCTTTTGGAAAGAGACTTTTGAATGGGAAATTCCCTTTATTTGGGCTTTTGTCTTCCTTTTGGAAGGAGAAGAGAAGAGGGGAGGACTTATCCCAAGCTCACACTCGATCCATTCCAGATCAGCCTATTTAGAAATAGCACGTACTACTTGCAAGTATCTTGCTATATTGAACTAGGCCATTCTTTGTAAGAAGAAGGATTTTTGAAATTTAACCATGATTTTGAAGACTCCACTCTTTCACAAGTGCGAATTCTCTCACTCAGGGTCACACGATTTTGCCTTTGCACCTTATTTTCAGGTCTCAGGGCAACTATCCCTAAAATTTTTCAAAAATGGGGAATTTAGTACAAATCCTACACATAATACTTCTTTAAGTATTGAATATTGATAGGATCTACTAAATTCCTACCTTCTACATCGATCAACCAATATGAGTTGTTCGTGGTTGTTGCACGTACAACATAGGGTCCATCCCACTTGGGGCGCCACTTTCCAAGGGGATGTGGGCCACGATAGTGGATGATTTTCAAAACTAGATCCCCCACTTCAAAGTGGCGAGGTCTCATGTGTTTGCCACAGTGTCAGGCCATCCTTTGCCGGTATGCACGAGCATGATCCATAGAAAGGAGTCGCCTTTCATCTAGCAAATCTAGTTCGGCCATCCTAGCATGCTGAAGCGTCTCTAGGGGGAGGTTGAGTGCTATGGATGTATGGAATGAATGCAGTTGAGTATGAATGGGAAGAATGGCGTTTGTGCCATAGACCAATTCGAATGGTGTGGCATTCTTGGTGTTCGGATGGAAGTCCTATAAGCCCATAAGGCTTCATCCAGCTTCTCGTGCCACGTCCTACCCTTCTTTAAGGTTTTCTCAATTATACTAATGAGAGTCTTGTTTGTGGCTTCAGCTTGGCCGTTGCCTTGAGGGTAGTAGGGCGAAGAGAAGTGGTGAGTTATGCCATACGTGTTGCACAACTTAACCATCCGCTCGTTCTTGAATGGGGTACCATTATCAGACACAAGGTCTCGTGGAACTCCAAATCGAGCCAAGATATTCCTCCTAATGAAAGCCACCACATGTTGCCCCAGCACATTGGTTACGGAAATGGCTTCCACCCACTTGGAGAAATACTCTGTGGCTGCTAAAATGAATCGAAGCAGATTCGAGGCTTTTGGGAAAATTGGGACTACAATGTCAAACGCCCACATGGTGAATGGCCAAGGGCTGACCACGGAATGCAATGGAGATGAGGGGATATGAATGGCGTGCCCATGCACTTGACATAGATGACACTTCCTAACATGATCGTGACAATCCTTTTTCAGGGTGAACCAAAAATAGCACCCTCTAAGTATTTTCATCGCCATCATGTTGGCGTAAACATGACCTCCACATTCTCCATCGTGGAATTCATGCATCACAATCCTAGCCTCCTCTAGATCAATACACCTAAGTAGGATGCCAGTAAAACTTTTCTTGTATAAAACCCCACCCAGAATGGTGTATCGGGTCGAAAGTTTACGGATGAATGCCTTATCTTTAGATGTGGCATCCTCGGCGAATCCCCCATTTTCTAGAAAATGTTTGATGTCATAAAGCCAGGGTTTTTCAATAAAATCTAGGTTATTTTGGCAAATATCCAAATCATGTGTGGATGGGTTGGGCGCATGCCATATTTCTAAAGATCGGGTCCCTGAAATGGGATCGACCTTTAGGGCTGAACCCAAGGAGGAGAGGGCATCGGCGATGCCATTGTCCTCTCTTCCCACGTGTGTGAGTTTGCATGATTGGAACGACTTTACCAATCGAGTTTTTTGTTACGTACTTGCCAAATTTTCAAAACCTGGTTTATGACAAGGAGCGAATCTCCAAAGACCTCGATGCATGATGCCCCTAGAGTTTTCGAAATCCTTAAACCTTGTATGAGTGCTTCATACTCAGCTATATTGTTGGAACATTCGAAATCTAGGCGGATTGCTATGGGAATCTCGCCCTTTTCAGGGGAGATGAGGATGACCCCAGCACCAGCCCCCCGTTGGTTTTGTGCCCCATCGAAGTGCATCTTCCACACTTGGTTTTCAAAATTGTTTGCCAAAATGTGGTTTTGGAAATGGTTTTGCAATATGCCTTCGTCAGGCATTTCATCAAGTGTGGGATATGCGTCCTCCAGGGGGAACTCAGCCACGTAATCTGCTAGGGCTTGCCCCTTAATGGAGATCTGGTGATGGTACTTTAGGTCATACTCCATTAGAAGGAGTTGCCATTTGCCCAATCTACCCATGAGAATGGGTTTTTCGAAAAGTGCTTGATTGGATCAAGCTTGGACACTATCAAGATCTCATGATCTAGGAAATAGTGTCTTAATTTCTGGTCGGCCCAGACTAGGGCCAAGCACGTCTTCTCCATGGCTTGATAATTTCGTTCATAAGCCAAGAGAGTTTTCGAAATATAGTAGATGGCATACTCCTTGTGGGTGTCATCCTCGTATTGAGCCAGTAGGGCTCCTAAAGCATTCGTATGCACTGAGATGTAGAGTAAAAGCGGTTTTCCTTGCTTCGGAGGATTCAAAACGGGGGGATTAACCAGGTATGCCTTTAGTCTCTGGAAGGAATTTTGGCATTCGTCATCCCATAAGAATTTCGTGCCCTTCCTCAACAGCTTGTTGAAGGATTCGCATCTAGTCCCCAGATTTGATATAAATCAGCGAACGGACTGTAATCGACCTTGGAGGCTACGAATTTGAGTGAGATTGGAGGGTGGAGCCATGTCTATGATGGCTCGACACTAAGAGGGGTCGACTTCTATACCCCTTTGGCTCACCATAAAGCCTAGAAGCTTCCCTGATTCTATCTCGAATACACATTTTTGAGGGTTTAGCTTTACTTTGTAAAGCCTAAGTTTTTCAAAAATCTTTTGCAAACATTCGATATGAGTTCATCAGGTTTTGGTTTTCGCCAAGAGATCATCTACATACACTTCTACGAGCTCATGAATTTGATCATGGAAGATCGTGGTCATGGCTCTCTAGTATGTTGCGCTGGCATTTTTCAAACCAAAGGGCATGACTGTATAGCAGTACGTGCCCCATGGGGTTGTGAAGGCGGTCTTACCCTGATCTCGTGGACTTAGTTTGATTTGATTATAGCCTGAATAGCCATCCATAAACGAAAACATTTCATGATTTGCAGTACTATCGACTATCAAATCTACGTTTGGTAAAGGATAGTTATCCTTTGGAGTGGCTTTATTCAAGTTTCTGAAATCGATGCATATTCAAATTTTCCCATTGGTTTTTCGAACTACAACGATGTTTGACAACCAATCAGAATACACAATGGTTTGATAAATCCGGCTTTTAACAGATCTTCTAAACCCTCTTTGACTTGCGTGTGTACATTCGGGTGTATTTTCCTAAGCTTCTGCTTTATGGGTTTTACATCCGCATCTAGGGGAAGACGATGTTCGACAATGCTGGGGTCTATGCCCGGCATGTCTTCATATGTCCATGCAAACACATCTAAATAGGTTCATAGAAATGCAATGAATGCTGATCTTTCATGTTCATGCAAACATGTGCCTATCTTGATGGTTTTGGGATTGGAATCACTCCCTAGGTTCACCTCTATGAAATCTCCTCCTACTGAATTGGAAGGTCTTTCAAAATCGAGAATTTTATGAAATTTTGGGAGCTCAGAAGTGGGATCTTCCTCAAGGGGATCCACTTCTGGGCTTTGATCATTCTCGTGGGTTATAGACCCGAGGGAATTTGATGCGTGGGTTTTCAAAAGACCTGGTTTTGTACTTGGATTTTCAATCGATTTCGAAATTTTTGGTCTGTCTATGCAGACGACGTTTCTTTCGAAATCCTTTTCTTTTTCCAAAGTCTTACCAGGAGCAGCTATATACAAAATCTTTTTGGTATTTTCTAAATTTTTGATTTTTTGGGGTTTTTGTAACACAAGTACTTTAGGAACTATACAAACCACTCTATTTTCGAGTTTTTGTTTTTCCATTGTTTTTGGTTTTTCCTTTTTTTCTATTTTTTTGATTTTAAGTTTTCCAAATGTTTTTGTGTTTTTATGAAAGGGATCTTCCATCATACCTACAAAGGGAAAACACTACGGGTTAGACTCGGAATAGGAGGTCTAAATCATAGGTCTCTTCTATGGTAGGCTCCAGGGCACCCTAGACCCAGGTGGTCACACGGGGTGGTTCTGGCGGTATTTTGGGAGTGTAGCCGATCTCGTATCGGCTTGGGTTGGCTGTAGGAAGGCTGGGCTCTAGGAGACCCTGGTTTTGTGCCCCTAGACTTTTATAGGGCGTGTAGCCCATATTCAACATGTTCCACGATTTTTTATTTTTTGAAAATGCAGAGTATAAATCGTGGTCCTGGAACTTGTTGTCGTCCATATCATGCTCGTATGGCTTCTTGTCCAGGGGTTTTGGAAATAGGGGATGCTTGGGTCTTCCTAGAAGGGTTAGGATCGGGAGGGGGCCTGCTTTGGGCGGCCCCTTCACATACACAACCTTCCTAGTGTTGTTTAACACGAGCCTTGGTGGCTCAATCACAATCTGCCCCAGGTTAGCCTCATGGGACTGGGAACTCGACAAACAAGGGGAGTTTATGATCCCCTGAAGCTGTGGGTGACTCTCACCTAGGATCACCACGACTTGGTCCCTGAAAGGGATCTTCACACACCTGTGGAAGGTGGATGGCACAGCGCACAAGCTGTGTATCCAGGGCCTTCCCAACAATAGGTTATAATGGGGGTGGATGTCCAAGACATGGAACACCCCCATGTGTGTGATCCCTCCCGTTTTCATCGGGAGTTCGATCGATCCTAAAGACCTAGACGCATTCCCATCGTATCCAGTGATAACGATGGGGCTTGGGTTCACAGAAGTCAAGGTGACTCCGATTTGATACGTCACATGAAGTGGAAGGATGTTGAGCCCTCCTCCCCCATCGACTAGGCACCTGTCCAGAGAGTGGTTATTCAGAACCACCTCGATATGCAGGGCCTGGTTATGGGACTCGCAGGGTCTATTGTAGACGCGCGAAAATCCCCAACTCTTTGCCTTTTTAAGGGCTTGGAGCAGATCCTCTCGTGTGTCTAAGGCCTATGTATGCAAACAGGGCGTGCCAGCTAGCTTACCTAAGCTAGCGAAGATATTTTTAACACTGACTTCTAAATGTGGCGACTGTGAGCAAGTAAGCTCTTGTCGTCGCAAACCTTCTTGCACCGAGGAACAAGGGTCAGTCTGTACGCTTTTGCAAAAATCAAGTTTTTGGAGAGAAAGTCTACGAAGCGGTTCGAGGTGTCTATTTCGGGTCTTTAGAATGCGATTGCATGTTTTAGATCACGTGGATTTGCACGTGCCTAAGTCTTTTCTTTTATCCCTTTTCGGGCCACCTAGTTTGTGTGTTATGAACACTCCACTACGTGGGCGAATTTGAGTGGGGCTTGCTTTGATGCAATATGCATCCTACCTCATGGTATGGCGTATATGCAATGCAAACTCACGCTACTCCAAAGGGAAAACCCGAAATGTAAAGACAATACTGAAGGGAAATAACCGAAGAGAGATATGTATATAGATTATGTATATGAGCCCTTACTCGGGTCTTGCAAATAAGAGCGAAGGCTCAATGTGGGTGCGTGCTTGAATTGAAAGACTTACACACACGACATGAAATTAAACGCAAATATAAATTGCAGTATGGCCTTGACTAAGGTCTTGGGAGTAAGAGCGAAGGCTCAATGTGTGTGAAAGTGCTTGAATTGAAAGACTTACTCACACGACATGAAATGAAACCCAAATAGTATAGGTCGGCCCTTACTTGGGTCTTTCAAATAAGAGCGAAAGCTCAATGTGTGTGAGAGTGCTTGAATTGAAAGACTTACTCACACGACATGAAATGAAACCCAAATAGTATAGGTCGGCCCTTACTTGGGTCTTTCAAATAAGAGCGAAAGCTCAATGTGTGTGAGAGTGCTTGAATTGAAAGACAACGCACCCAACTTAAGCAAAACCCTTCAAAATGAAAATATATATATATACTTATGTATTAGGGGCTGATTAGGCCCGTGTGTGTTCAAAATCGTGCACGACTAAGAGAGTGCACGTGTGTGGGTATGCCAAGCCACGTTATTACAAGCGGGGGGAGACTATGCTCCGTTATTACAACCCCGTATCAAATTGAATCTCCAGCAAGTATACAACTAAAGACCGAGTTTAGGCACTTACGAGTAGCTGGTCCGTAGAGGCCTTACTTGAGCGTGGGCTTGGCCTTCGCCTTGGGCTGCAAACGGGAGCTCCGCGAGGATGGGTGAACAAAGGTGCTGGCCGACTGCAAGTGGGGCGCAGGATTGGCGCCTCAAAGGTGGCCGGTTGCAAGTGGGTGTCGCCTTGATGTGGGCAATTAAAGGGGTGGGCCAAGTGAGTGTTTAGGGTCACTAGGAGAGTCGAGTGTTTAGGGAAGGTGGACCTAAAGGGGAGTTTATGGGAAGGCCGAATGGGAGTCCTATAGGGTGGAAGAAATGGCTGGCCGGGTGCGAATGGGATAGAGAGGTAGTGGCCGGTAGTTTAGGTTGTGCTAGGTTCGGCTAAGTGAAAAGGGTGGTGACGAAGGGGCTGAGATGATGATAGGGTGGGTGGCTAAGAGTGGAGAGGGAGTAGAGAAGGGTTTAGGTAGAGTTGGGGAATGCTTACCGAATGGGGAGAGGTGGTGGATGGAAGAGAGAAACCGGGTGTAGATGGGATGGAGAGCAAGTGTGGCGTCCGGCTGGGAGAGGGTGGTGGCGTCCGGTTGGGAGATGGTGGTGGATGGAAGAGAGAAGGTGGCGGTGCAAGTGGAGTAGGTGGAACCAGGAGGGAGGTGATGGAACTCGGCTGGACTTGGGGAAGAAGGGGACCCGGCTGAGGTTGGTGAGGGCGGCCAGCTACTTTTTTTAAAACCCGCCCCCAAGGGGGGGGGGTTTAAATAGGGATGGGTAGGTCGGTTAGGGCTGGGCTTGGGGTAGTGGTTAGGTGGTTTAGGTAGGGTGGTATGTAGATAAGGTGGGCTGGAAAGGGTTGGGCCAGATATTTTGAAAACTAGGGGTTTGGGTAGATTGTGGGCTAGGGGTGGTTTAGGGGTTTAGAGCTAGGTTAGGTGGTTGGGTTTTAGGGTGAGGTTTAGTGAGCTAGGTTAGGTGATTAGGCTAGGTTTAGGCTAGGATTAGGGAAATTAATCTAGGTTTAGGGAAGGATTAGGGAAGTGGGTTAGGTGATTAGGTTGGGATTAGGCCGGGATTAGGGGAGTGGGTTAGGTGATTAGGCTCAGATTAGGGGTGGATTAGGGGGGTAGGCTTGGATTATGTGTTTTGGGTTAGGTTTAGGTGAAGGAGCTCCCTTTGCATGGCCCATAGACCTTAACCACCTCATGTTGGTGCAGCCCTAGGTTAGGTTTTAGCTAATTACAAGCTTAAACCCACTCAATTAGGCTAACCCACATGATTAAACCCAAACTTGACACACAAGTCAAGCTTAATTACAACACTCTTGATATTATCCATCCCCACTCTCTCTCATGCCCAATATCCCACGTGAATTTCAAGTGGGCCCCACCTCCATTTATGAGAAGGTGATGTGGGCCATGGATATGGATATTGGATTGGATCTCTGGATCCAAATCCAAATCCAAATCCACATATGGGTTTGGATTGGGATCTGGATATATATGGTCCAGATCCAATCCAAACTGAACTCTGACTCCTTCGAGCTGGGTTTGAAACGGACGATTTGTGCGGGGTCTGACAGCATCAGTACTCCGTCTGCGTTGGGTCTTCGCCAACATGGTCGTCCGCCTCCGTTTCTGCCTTCCAAAGATGACTTCAAATGATATTTTGATAAGAACAGGGTCTTGGACGTTCGAGATCCTGGGGGTGTGAATCAGATACAAGAGTTGTTGTGCCGGGCTTGACATGTGCTCCGGTCCCGGGCTCTTCTTAGTTCTCCTGGTCCTGTCTTGATCGGGCCAAGCTGCTTCGGGGTTTCAAAACGTATTTTTAAAAGGTTTTCAGAAGCTATATTATATATTTTTGAAATGCAGAGTGTAAGACATATATACAAGGTTGTCTGGAAGGCTCCTGGGTTTCCAGACTGAAAAATGGCCCTTTGGGGCTGCTTGTATAAAACCAGATGGATTTTGAGAAATTCGTGGGATTTCGGGGTGTTTACAGATGCCCCTCTTTGGCCTTGTCCAAATAGATTTGGATAAGGGCAAAGATGACAAACACCCCTTTTAATGTCTCCCTAGATCTAGCCACGAAGAATATGGGATCGTCCCAATTTTAGCAAAATCTCAATTTACAAACTCTGGTAGGAGGAGATATCACGCCAAAGGGTTGTACTATGGAATCTGGTCCTAAAATGGGATCATGTTTATGCAAGTGCCATGCGTGGAATGCAGATGACATGGGTGTAGTGCCAAGAGTGGCGACCTCCCAGAGACCAGATGTGGTCGAACTCTAGAGACTTACAAGGCCTATTGCTCCAAGTGAGCAGATCCTATGCTGTTCGATGTTTGATTTTTCAAAACTTATTTACAAAAGCTATTTACAAAAAGGACAACTGTCTTGAGCCTCGATCCTAAGGATCTCGAGCTCTTCGTGCTTTCCCTTGTTTGAGTCTTAACATTCGCTTATCTAGCGGAGGTTTTATAAGAAAACAAGCTTCATTTCAAATTCCTACGTCTTACTCGAAACGTCGAATTCTCAAACAAGATGAAATTCAAGTAAGTAAATCCTATTTTTACTTTAGGATTCCTCGAAATGAAGCATGTTTTAGCTTGGGATAAGCTAGGGATGGGAAAGAGATACCACGGTCCCTTCTGAAGCGTCCCGTGGTTTAAGGCATAGAAGGCGGAAAACTGCTCTTTTTGAGCTTTTCGCCTCTTTTTCCTTTTTTTCATAGAGGGTCTCCCTTTGGAAGTATTTTTTCTTTACTCCCTCTTTTTTATAAGAGAATCGATTTTTCTTTTTGAAGTCTGCTTTCTTTCTTTTGGAAAGAGACTTTGAATGGGAAATTCCCTTTTGTTTTGGGCCTTTGTTTTCCTTTTGGAAGGAGAAGAGAAGAGGGGAGGACTTATCCCAAGCCTACACTCGATCCATTCCAGATCAGCCTATTTAGAAATAGCACGTACTACTTGCAAGTATCTTGCTATGTTGAACTAGGCCTTTCTTTGTAAGAAGAAGGATTTTGAAATGTAACCACGATTTTGAAGACTCCGCTCTTTCACAAGTGCGAATTCTCTCACTCAAGGTCACACGACTTTGCTTTTGCACCTTATTCACATGTCTCAGGGCAGCTATCCCTATAAAATTTTCGAAAACTAGAATTTAATCCAGATCCTACGCATGATACTTCTTTAAGTATTGAATATTGATAGGATCTGCTAAATTCCTACCTTCTACATCGATCAACCAATACGAATTGTTCGTAGTGGTTGCTCGTACAACATAGGGTCCATCCCAGTTGGGGCACCACTTGCCTAGGGGGTGTGGGCCACGATGGTGGATGGTTTTTAAGACCAGATCTCCCACCTCAAAGTGGCGAGGTCTCATGTGTTTGCTATAATGTCGGGCTATCCTTTGCCGGTATGCACGAGCATGATCCATGGCAAGGAGTCGCCTTTCATCTAGCAAATCTAGTTCGGCCATCCTAGTATGCTGAAGCGTCTCTAGGGGGAGGTCGAGTGCTATGGATGTATGAAATGAATGCAGTTGAGTATGAATGGGAAGAATGGCGTTTGTGCCATAGACCAACTCGAATGGTGTGGCATTCGTGGGAGTCCGGATGGAAGTCCTATAAGCCCATAAGGCTTCATCCAGCTTCTCGTGCCATGTCCTACCCTTCTCTAAGGTTTTCTCAATAATACTAATGAGAGTCTTGTTTGTGGCTTCGGCTTGGCCGTTGCCTTGAGGGTAGTAGGGCGAGGAGAAGTGGTGAGTTATGCCATACGTGTTGCACAACTTAACCATCCGCTCATTCTTGAATGGGGTACCATTATGAGACACAAGGTCTCGTGGAACCCCAAATCGAGCCAAGATATTCCTCCGGATGAAAGCCACCACATGTTGCCCCATTACATTCGTTAGGGAAATGGCTTCCACCCACTTGGAGAAATACTCTGTGGCTGCTAAAATAAATCGATGCCCATTCGAGGCCTTTGGAAATATTGGGCCTACGATGTCAAACGCCCACATGGTAAATGGCCAAGGGCTGACCACGGAATGCAATGCAGATGAAGGGATATGAATGGCGTGCCCATGCACTTGACACGGATGACACTTCCTAACATGATCGTGACAATCCTTTTTCAGGGTGGACCAGAAATAACCCCCTCTAAGTATTTTCATTGCCATCATGTTGGCATTAACATGACCTCCACATTCTCCATCGTGGAACTCATGCATTACTATCCTAGCCTCCTCTAGGTCGATACACCTAAGCAGAATGCCGGTAAAACTTTTCTTGTATAAAACCCCACCCAGAATGGTGTATCGGGTTGAAATCTTACGAATGAATGCCTTATCTTTGGATGTGGTATCCTCGGTAAATCCCCCATTTTCTAAAAATTGTTTTATGTCATAGAACCAGGGTTTTTTAATAGACTCTGGGTTGTTTTGGCAAATATCCAAGTCGTGTGTGGCTGGATGGGCCGCATGCCATATTTCCAAAGATCTGGTCCCTAAAATGGGATTAAACTTCAGGGCTGAACCCAAGGAGGAGAGGGCATCGGCGATGCCATTGTCCTCTCTTCCTACGTGTGTGAGTTTACACGACTAGAAGGTTTGGACCAATCGAGTGGCCAACTCGTGATATGGAAGTAGTTTCTCATTACGTACTTGCCAAATTTTTAAAACTTGGTTTATGACAAGGATCGAATCTCCAAAGACCTCAATGCACGATGCCCCTAGAGTTTTCGAAATCCTTAAGCCTTGTATGAGTGCTTCATACTTAGCTACGTTGTTGGAACATTTGAAATCTAAGCGGACTGCTATGGGAATCTCACCCTTTTCAGGGGAGATTAAGATGACCCCAGCACCAGCCCCTCGTTGGTTTCGTGCCCCGTCGAAGTGCATCTTCCACACTTGGTTTTCGAAAGAGTTTGCCAAAATGTGGTTTTGAACATGGTTTTGCAATATGCCTTCATCAGGCATTTCGACAAGAGTGGGATATGCGTCCTCTAAGGGGAATTCAGCCATGTAATCTGCTAGGGCTTGCCCCTTAATGGAGATCTGGTGATGGTATTTCGGATCATACTCCATTAGAAGGAGCTGCCATTTGCCCAATCTACCCGTGAGAATGGGTTTTTCGAACAAGTGCTTGATTGGATCAAGCTTGGACACTATCCAGATCTCATGATCTAGGAAATAGTGTCTGAACTTCTGGCAGGCCCAGACTAGGGCCAAGCACGTCTTCTCCATGGCTTGATAATTTCGTTCATAAGCCAAGAGAGTTTTCGAAATATAGTAGATGGCATACTCCTTATGGGTGTCATCCTCGTATTGAGCCAACAGGGCTCCTAAAGCATTTACATGCACGGAGATGTATAATAAAAGCGGTTTTCCTTGTTTTGGAGGATTCAAAACGGGGGGATTAACCAAGTATGCCTTCAGTCTCTCGAAGGACTTTTGGCATTCGTCATCCCATAAAATTTCGTACCCTTCCTCAACAGTTTGTTGAAGGGTTCGCATCTAGTTGCCAGATTCGATATGAATCGGCGCACGGATTGTAATCGACCCTGGAGGCTACGGATTTGGGTGAGATTGGAGGGTGGAGCCATGTCTATGATGGCTCGACACTTAGAGGGGTCGACTTCTATTCCCCTTTGGCTAACCATAAAGCCTAGAAGCTTCCCTAATTCTACCCCGAACACACATTTTTCAGGGTTTAGCTTTACTTTGTAAAGCCTAAGCCTTTCGAAAATCTTTTGTAAACATTCGACATGGGTGCATCGGGTTTTGGATTTTGCCAAGAGATCATCTACATACACTTCTACAAGCTCATGAATTTGATCATGGAAGATCGTGTTCATGGCTCGTTGGTATGTTGCGCAGGCATTTTTCAAACCAAAGGGCATGACTGTATAGCAGTACGTGCCCCATGGGGTTGTGAAGGCGGTCTTACCCTGATCTCATGGACTTAGTTTGATTTGATTATAGCCTGAATAGCCATCCATGAATGAAAACATTTCATGATTTGCAGTACTATCGACTATCAAATCTATGTTTGGTAAAGGATAATTATCCTTTGGAGTGGCTTTATTCAGGTTTCTGAAATCGATGCATATTCGAATTTTCCCATTGGTTTTTCGAACCACAACGATATTTGACAACCAATCAGAATACGCAATGGGTTTTATAAATCCGGCTTTTAGCAGATCTTCTAAACCCTCTTTGACTTGCGTGTGTACATTCGGGTGTATTTTCCTAAGCTTCTGCTTTATGGGTTTTACACCTGCATCTAAGGGAAGACGATGCTCGACTATGCTGGGATCTATGCCCGGCATGTCTTCATATGTCCATGCAAACACATCTAAATAGGTTCGTAGAAATGCAATGAATGCTAACCTTTCAGTTTCATGCAAGCATGCGCCTATTTTGATGGTTTTGGGATTGGAATCATCCCCTAGGTTCACCTCTATGAAATCTCCTCCTACTGATTGGGAAGGTCTTTCAAAATCGAGAATTCTATGAAATTCTAGGAGCTCAGAAGTGGGATCTTCCTCAAGGGGATCCACTTCTGGGCTTTGATCATTCTCGTGGGCTATAGACCCGAGGGAATTTGATGCATGGTTTTCAAAATGACCTGGTTTTGTACTTGGATTTTCGAGTGATTTCGAAATTTTTGGTCTGGCTATGCAGACGACGTTTCTTTCGAAATCCTTTTCTTTTGCCAAAGTCCTACCAGGAGCAGCTATGTACAAAATCTTTTTAGTATTTTCCAAATTTTCGATGTTTTTGGGTTTTTGTAAAACAAGAACTTTGGGAACTATACAAAGCACTCTTTTTTCGAGTTTTTGTTTTTCCATTGTTTTTGGTTTTTCTTGTTTTTCGATTTTTTTTTATTTTAAGTTTTTCAAATGTTTTTGGTATTTTTAGAAAAGGGATCTTCCGTCATACCTACAAAGGAAAAACACTACGGGTTAGATGTAAACACCCCGAAATCCCACGAATTTCTTAAACAAATCTGGTTTTATACAAGCAGCCCCAAAGGGCCATTTTTGAGTTTGGAAACCCAGGAGCCTTCCAAACAAACCCTGTATATATGTTTTAAACTTTATCTTTCAAAAACATATAATATAGCTTTTGAAAACCCTTTTAAAACATGTTTTGAAACCCCAAAGTGGCTTGGCCCGATCGAGACAGGACCAGGAGAGCCAAGAAGAGCCCGGAACCGGAACACCTGTCAAGCCCGGCACAGCAACTCTTGCATCTGATTCACATCCCAGGATCTCGAACGTCCAAGACCCTGTTCTTATCAAAAAAGCATTTGAAGTCATCTCCGGAAGGCAGAAACGGAGGCGGACGACTATGTTGGTGAAGACCCAACGCAGACGGAGTACTGATGCTGTCAGGCCCCGCACAAATCATCCGTCTCGAACCCAGCTCGAAGGAGTCAGAGTTCAGTTTGGATTGGATCTGGACCATATATATCCAGATTCCAATCCAAACCCATATGTGGACTTGGATTTGGATTTGGATCCAGAGATCCAATCCAATATCCATATCCATGGCCCACATCACCTTCTCATAAATGGAGGTGGGGCCCACTTGGAATTCACGTGGGATATTGGGCATGAGAGAGAGTGGGGGTGAAAAATATCAAGAGTGTTGTATTAAGCTTGACTTGTGTGTCAAGTTTGGGGTTAATCATGTGGGTTAGCCTAATTGAGTGGGTTTAAGCTTGTAATTAGCTAAAACCTAACCTAGGGCTGCACCAACATGGGGTGATCAAGGTCTATGGGCCATGCTAAGGGAGCTCCTTCACCTAAACCTAACCCAAAATGCCTAAACCTAGCCTAAACCCCTAATCCATCCCTAATCTGAACCTAATCACCTAACCCACTTCCCTAATCCCGGCCTAATCCCGACCTAATCACCTAACCCACTCCCCTAATCCTTCCCTAAACCTAGATTAATTTCCCTAATCCTAGCCTAAACCTAGCCTAAACCACCTAACCTAGCTCACTAAACCTCACCCTAAAACCCAACCACCTAACCTAGCCCTAAACCCCTAAACCACCCTTAGCCCACGATTTTACCAAACACCTAGTTTTAAAATATCTGGCCCAACCCCATCCAGCCCACCTTATCTACATACTACCCTACCTAAACCACCTAACCACTACCCACAACCCAGCCCTAACCGACCTACCCATCCCCTATTTAAACCCCCCTCATTGTGGGCGGGTTTTCCAAGTGGGAACGACTCCACCACCCAGCCGGGCCCTCTTCTTCTCCCATCTCTCACCCGTCTTCCCAGCAGCTCCAGCTCCTCCACCAGCCGCCACCTGCTCCGCCACCTTCCCTCTTCCGTCCACCACCACTGCCCCGCCAGCTGGACGTCACCACCTTCCCCCCAACTCCACCAGCCGACAGCTACCTGCCCGCCACTCTCCCACTCCATCCGCCACTCCTTCCCATTCGGTAAGTCCCCCTAACTCCCTCAAAACCACTCTCTACCACCTCTCCACTCTTAGCCACCCATCTTCCCCTTAGCTCCACCTCTTTGCCACCACCATCTAAGCCTAGCCGAACCTAGGATAACCCAAGTGGCTGGCCACTACTTAGCCACCATCTCCCATTCGGCCAACCCCCCCCCCTAGGTGTCCTCTTTGGCCTTCCCACTAGCTCACCTTTTAGGTCCAGTTTCCCTAAGTCCCTAACTTCCCTAGTGACCCTAAGACCCACTTAGTCAGCCACTCTAAACTCCCTACTTGGAGGCGCCGCCCACTTGCCACCGGTCTCCTTCGAGGCGTCCATCCCACGCCCCATTTGCAGCCGGCCAGCACCCTTGAGCACATACCTTCGCGGAGCTCCCGTTTGCAGCCCAAAGCCAAGGCCACGCTCAAGCAAGACCTCTACGGACCAGCTACTCGTAAGTGTCTAAACTCGGTCTTTAGTCATACACTTGCTTGAAATTCAATTTGATACGGGGTTGTAATAACGGAGCATAGTCTCCCCCCGCTTGTAATAACGTGGCTTGGCACAACCACACACGTGCACTCTCTTAGTCGTGCACCATTTTCGAACACACACGGGCCTAATCAGCCCCTAGTATATAAGTGTATATATATATTTCGTTTCCGAAGGGTTTTGTTTAAGTTGGGTGCGTTGTCTTTCGGTTAAACACTTTCACACACATTGAGCTTCCGCTCTTATTTGAAAGACCCAAGTAAGGGCCGACCTATACTATTTGGGTTTCATTTCATGTCGTGTGAGTAAGTCTTTCAATTTAAACACTCTCACACACATTGAGCTTCCGCTCTTATTTGAAAGACCCAAGTAAGGGCCGACCTATACTATTTGGGTTTCATTTCTTGTCGTGTGAGTAAGTCTTTCAATTTAAACACTCTCACACACATTGAGCTTCCGCTCTTATTTGAAAGACCCAAGTAAGGGCCGACCTATACTATTTGGGTTTCATTTCTTGTCGTGTGAGTAAGTCTTTCAATTCAAGCACTTTCACACACATTGAGCCTTCGCTCTTACTCCCAAGACCTTAGTAAAGGCCTTATTGCAGTTATATTTGGGTTTCATTTATGTCGTGTGTGTAGTACTTCAATTCAAGCACTCTCACACACATTGAGCCTTCGCTCTTACTCCCAAGACCTTAGTCAAGGCCATACTGCAATTTATATTTGGGTTTAATTTCATGTCGTGTGTGTAAGTCTTTCAATTCAAGCACGCACCCACATTGAGCCTTCGCTCTTATTTGCAAGACCCGAGTAAGGGCTCATATACATAAGATATATACATATTTCCCTTCTGTTATTTCCCTTCGGTTATTTCCCTTCTGTTATTTCCCTTCTGTTATTTCCCTTCAGCATTGTCTTTACATTTCGGGTTTTCCCTTTGGAGTAGCGTGAGTTTGCATTGCATCTACGCCATACCACGAGGTAGGACGCATATTGCATCGAAGCAACCCCCGCTCGAATTCGCCCATGTAGTGGAGTGTTCATAACACACAAACTAGGCGACCCAAAAAGGGATAAAAGAAAAGACTTAGGCACGTGCAAATCCACGTGATCTAAAACATGCAATCGCATCTTAAAGACCCGAAATAGACACCTCGAACCGTTTTGTAGACTTTCTCCCCAAAAACTCGATTTTTGCAAAAGCGTACAGACTGACCCTTGCGCATCGGTGCAAGAAGGTCTGCGACGACAAGAGCTCACTTGCTCACAGTCGCCACGTTTAGAAGTCAGTGTTGATATATCTTCGCTAGCTTAAGTAAGCTAGCTGGCACGCCCTATTTGTATACATAGGCCTTAGACGCACGATAAAGAGCCACTCCAAGCCACGAAAGGGGCGAAGAGGCGGGGATTTTTCGCGCGTCTACAGAGATTGGCACGCCCGGTGGGACGTGAGCCTTTTCAAAAAATCGAGTTTACTTGTAGAAGTCTTGCGAAAATTTTATAAAGGTGTCGTTTTAACTTGTTTCTTTACTTTTTTACTTAGGAAATTTTGAAAAAGCTTGAAAAGCATGTCAAAATCCAATCCAAGTGAAGTGTCGAGCCAAGGCTCATGCGCATCAAGTTCTCACTCTAGTAGGATTTTCAAAAACAAAATAAAACTAGATGAAATCGAGGACTTGAGAAGGGAATTTGAGGCCAAAATCGATGCTCTCAGCCAAGAGGCTGAAGTAGGCGATTCATGTTCATCAAACGGTGAACAAAGGCCTAAAAAGAAAATTGAAAAACCTCGCAAGCAAAAAGAGGCCTCCGTAATGGAAGGCAACCAATACCACGAGTCCTTCACACAAAAGGACCGTAAAGCCCTACAGCAACTGCTGAAAGGGCAAAATAAAGAGAAAAGAAGCTACGCCCTGTCTGATTTCCTTCCTATGGATTACGAAACAGACAGTGACGATGAAATACCAAACTTCCATCGGTATGATGGCATGGGAGACCCTAGGTCTCACTTACAGCTTTTCTCACGTCGAGCCCATAAGAAGAAAAAGGACTCGATGAAATGGGTGTATTGGTTCCCTCTATCCCTTAAAGGCACAGCTGCCAAATGGCTGGCTTCCTACGACTTAAGCCAGTTCGCTACTTTTGAAGAGTTAGCGAACTGCTTCATGCAAAGATTTGCACACAACGTGGAAGTCACGCCAACCCTGAATACCTTAAGGGATACAAAGCAAGGCATGAACGAAGACGTACATGCCTTCATTATAAGATGGAGGTCTCTTTTAGGCCAAGTGCGAGAGCCTATATCCGAAGGATGCGCAGTAATGCTCATCCTGAATAATTTCAAAAGCGAGTTAAAAACCCTTCTCTCGCTCCATGAGATTTCAACTTTCCATAAGTTGATCAAAAAGGCCTCCCTTTTTGAAACCAACTTGCGAAAAGGGACATACGACCACTTATGGAAAGGAAGTGCTATTCCCAAAACACGTGTGGAAAAGCCCATCGCCTATGGGCTGCCCACAACGGACAAAGGGGCAAAGCCCCATAAAATCGCCAATGTCCGGGTGGATCCAGGCATGGCGGGCACTTCTAAAAATTTTGAAAAAATAGAAAATAAGAGAGAACGCAATTTTTCAAAACCAATTGAAAAACGGGAGTACACTCCGCTGGGGCAACCTGTGTCGGAGGTCTTAGACCTCTTACTTGCCTAGGGCATGATCGAACTCCCTGAAATCCCCGAAGGAGTCACGTCCAAAGGGGGGTATTTAAACCGGTTTTGCAAGTATCATCGGCTCAAAGGCCATGATACCAAACGGTGCTTCTCTCTTCTAAATAAAATTGAGAACTTGATAGCGGAGGGCCGGCTCCAGGTCACTGTGGAACCTGAGCCACCTCAAGCTATCTTCAAGGAACCCTTTCCCAAACACGCCAGTGGCAGTGGGAAAGGAAAGGAGGTATGTACCCTCACCATTTCCAAGGAACTAGCGCAAAAGCCTGAACCTGGTCGACCTGCTTGTGCGCCCATCCTTGTACTATACAAGAGGCCCGCCCAAGTCGTCATTCGGGGACCATCAAAAGTGGAAACCCCTGCAAAACCAGTTTTAAAAATCCAAGGTCCTCCTCAGCTCATCCTTAGAGCCAAGTTTAGCGCGAACCCTAGGCTGGTCGTGGGGGAAGTCACTAGATCCGGGAGGATCTACCAACCCCCGCACCTTCAAGGTGCTCAAAAGGTGGTCAGTGTGCCTGGCCCCTCAAAAGCATGTATCCCTAGTGGTCTGCCAAAAGCAGATAAGGACAAAATCATCCTGAATCCTTATGATTTCGAAAACCACCTTTCAAAGATTCCTATTCACATGTCTATCCTAGAGCTTATCAAAACCTCGCCTAGGCATAGACTTGTCTTAGAGAAAATTCTAGAAAGGGCCAAGGTTGATTCGAACATAAGTCCGGAGTCCTTGTCTGCCCCAGTGGCTTTATTAGGAGCAAAATCGCCCATCACCTTTTCGGAAGATGATGTAGATAGACCCTACGAAACCCATAACCAGGCCCTGCATATCGAGGTGGTTCTAAACAACCACTCTCTGGACAGGTGCCTAGTCGATGGTGGAGGAGGGCTCAACATCCTTCCACTTCACGTGGCGTACAAAATCGGAGTCACCTTGACTTCAGTGAACCCAAGCCCCATCGTTATCACTGGATACGATGGGAATGCGTCTAGGCCTTTAGGATCCATCGAACTCCCAATGGAAACGGGAGGGATCGAACACACGGGGGTGTTCCATGTCTTGGACATCCACCCCCATTATAACTTGTTGCTGGGAAGACCCTGGATACACAGTTTGTGCGCTGTGCCATCCACCTTCCACAAATGTGTCAAGATCCCTTTTAGGGACCAAGTCGTAGTGATCCTAGGTGAGAGTCACCCACAGCTTCAGGGGATCATAAACTCCCCTTGTTTATCGAGCTCCCAGGCCCACGAGGCTAACCTGGGGCAAATTATGGTCGAGCCACCTCGGCTCGTGTTGAACAACCCTAGGAAGGTTGTATGTGTGAAGGGGCCGCCCAAAGCAGGCCCCCTCCCGACTCTAATCCTCCTAGGAAAACCCAAGCGTTCCCTATTTCCAAAACCCCTGGACAAAAGGCCATACGAGCCTAATATGGACGATAACATGTTCCAGGACCACGACTTATATCCCATCTTTTCAAAAAACAAAAAGTCGTAGAACATGTTATTGAACATGGGCTACACGCCCTACAAAAGTCTAGGGGCACAAAACCAGGGTCTCCTAGAGCCCATCCTTCCTAGGGCCAACCCAAGCCGATATGGGATCGGCTATACTCCCCAAATACCGCCGGAGCCACCCCCTGTGACCACCTGGGTCAAGGGTGCCCCGGAGCCTGTCTTAGAAGAAACCTATGGTTTAGATCTCCTATTCCGAGTCTAACCCATAGTGTTTTCCCTTTGTAGGTATGACGGAAGATCCCTTTTTCTAAAAATACCAAAAACATTTGAAAACTTAAAATCAAAAAAATCGAAAAAACAAGAAAAACCAAAAACAATGGAAAAACAAAAACTCGAAAAAAGTGTGCTTTGTATAGTTCCCAAAGTTCTTGTTTTACAAAAACCCAAAAAAATCGAAAATTTGGAAAATACCAAAAAGATTTTGTACATAGCTGCTCCTGGTAGCACTTTGGCGAAAGAAAAGGATTTCGAAAGAAACGTTGTCTGCATAGCCAGACCAAAAATTTCGAAATCACTTGAAAATCCAAGTACAAAACCAGGTTATTTTGAAAAACACGCATCAAGTTCCCTCGGGTCTATAGCCCACGAGAATGATCGAAGCCCAGAAGTGGATCCCCTTGAGGAAGATCCCACTTCTGAGCTCCCAGAATTTCATAGAATTCTCAATTTTGAAAGACCTTCCCAATCAGTAGGAGGAGATTTCGTAGAGGTGAAACTAGGGGATGATTCCAATCCCAAAACCATCAAAATAGGCGCATGCTTACATGAAACTGAAAAGTTAGCATTCATTGCATTTTTACGAACCTATTTAGATGTGTTTGCATGGACGTATGAAGACATGCCGGGCATAGATCCCAGCATAGTCGAGCATCGTCTTCCCTTAGATGTAGGTGTAAAACCAATAAAGCAGAAGCTTAGGAAAATACACCCGAATGTACACACGCAAGTCAAAGAGGGTCTAGAAGATCTGCTAAAAGCCGGATTTATAAAACCCATTGCGTATTCTGATTGGTTATCAAATATCGTTGTAGTTCGAAAAACCAATGGGAAAATTCGAATATGCATCGATTTCAGAAACCTGAATAAGGCCACTCCAAAGGATAATTATCCTTTACCGAACATAGATTTGATAGTCGATAGTACTGCAAATCATGAAATGTTTTCATTTATGGATGGCTATTCAGGCTATAATCAAATCAAACTAAGTCCACGAGATCAAGGTAAGACCGCCTTCACAACCCCATGGGGCACGTACTGCTATACAGTCATGCCCTTTGGTTTGAAAAATGCCGGCGCAACATACCAACGAGCCATGAACACGATCTTCCATGATCAAATTCACGAGCTTGTAGAAGTGTATGTAGATGATCTCTTGGCAAAATCCAAAACCCGATGCACCCATATCGAATGTTTACAAAAGATTTTCGAAAGGCTTAGGCTTTACAAAGTAAAGCTAAACCCTCAGAAATGTGTGTTCGGGGTAGAATCAGGAAAGCTTCTAGGCTTCATGGTGAGCCAAAGGGGAATAGAAGTCGACCCCTCTAAGTGTCGAGCCATCATAGACATGGCTCCACCCTCCAATCTCACCCAAGTCCGTAGCCTCCAGGGTCGATTACAATCTGTGCGCCGATTCATATCAAATCTGGCAACTAGATGCGAACCCTTCAACAAACTGTTGAGGAAGGGTACGAAATTCTTATGGGATGACGAATGCCAAAAGTCCTTTGAGAGACTAAAGGCATACTTGATTAATCCCCCCGTTTTGAATCCTCCAAAGCAAGGAAAACCGCTTTTATTATACATCTCCGTGCATATAAACGCTTTAGGAGCCCTGTTGGCTCAATACGAGGATGACACCCATAAGGAGTATGCCATCTACTATATTTCGAAAACTCTCTTGGCTTATGAACGAAATTATCAAGCCATGGAGAAGACGTGCTTGGCCCTAGTCTGGGCCTGCCAGAAATTCAGACACTACTTCCTAGATCATGAGATCTGGATAGTGTCCAAGCTTGATCCAATCAAGCACTTGTTCGAAAAACCCATTCTCACAGGTAGATTGGGCAAATGGCAACTCCTTCTAATGGAGTATGATCTAAAATACCATCACCAGATCTCCGTTAAGGGTTAAGCCCTGGCAGATTACGTGGCTGACTTCCCCTTGGAGGACGCATATCCCACTCTTGTCGAAATGCCTGATGAAGGCATATTGCAAAACCATTTTCAAAACCACATTTTGGCAAATTCTTTTGAAAACCAAGTGTGGAAGATGCACTTCGACGGGGCACGAAACCAACGAGGGGCTGGTGCCGGGATCATCCTAATCTCCCCTGAAAAGGGTGAGATTCCCATAGCAGTCCGCTTAGATTTCGAATGTTCCAACAACGTAGTTGAGTATGAAGCACTCATACAAGGCTTAAGGATTTCGAAAACTCTAGGGGCATCATGCATCGAGGTCTTTGGAGATTCGCTCCTTGTCATAAATCAGGTTTTAAAAATTTGGCAAGTACGTAATGAGAAACTACTTCCATATCACGAGTTGGCCACTCGATTGGTCCACTCCTTCCAGTCGTGTAAGCTCACACACGTGGGAAGAGAGGACAATGGCATCGCCGATGCCCTCTCTTCCTTGGGTTCAGCCCTGAAGGTCGATCCCATTTCAGGGACCAGATCTTTGGAAATATGGCATGCGCCCCAGCCATCCACACACGACTTGGATATTTGCCAAAACAACCCAGAGTCTATTGAAAAACCCTGGTTCTATGACATAAAACAATTTTTAGAAAATGGGGGATTCACCGAGGATGCCACATCTAAAGATAGGGCATTCATTCGTAAGATTTCGACCCGATACACCATTCTGGGTGGGGTCTTATACAAAAAGAGTTTTACCGGCATTCTGCTTAGGTGTATCGACCTAGAGGAGGCTAGGATAGTGATGCACGAGTTCCACGATGGAGAATGTGGAGGTCATGTTAATGCCAACATGATGGCAATGAAAATACTTAGAGGGGGTTATTTTTGGTCCACCCTGAAAAAGGATTGTCACGATCATGTTAGGAAGTGTCATCCATGTCAAGTGCATGGGCACGCCATTCATATCCCTTCATCTGCATTGCATTCTGTGGTCAGCCCCTGGCCATTTACCATGTGGGCGTTTGACATTGTAGGCCCCATATTTCCAAAGGCCTCGAATGGGCATCGTTTTATTTTAGCAGCCACGGAGTATTTCTCCAAGTGGGTGGAAGCCATTTCCCTAACGAATGTAATGGGGCAACATGTGGTGGCTTTCATCCGGAGGAATATCTTGGCTCGATTTGGGGTTCCACGAGACCTTGTGTCTGATAATGGTACCCCATTCAAGAACGAGCGGATGGTTAAGTTGTGCAACACGTATGGCATAACTCACCACTTCTCCTCGCCCTACTACCCTCAAGGCAACGGCCAAGCCGAAGCCACAAACAAGACTCTCATTGGTATCATTGAGAAAACCTTAGAGAAGGGTAGGAGGTGGCATGAGAAGCTGGATGAAGCCTTATGGGCTTATAGGACTTCCATCCGGACTCCCACGAATGCCACACCATTCGAATTGGTCTATGGCACAAACGCCATTCTTCCCATTCATACCCAACTGCATTCATTCCATACATCCATTGCACTCGACCTCCCCCTAGAGACGCTCCAGCATGCTAGGATGGCCGAACTAGATTTGCTAGATGAAAGGCGACTCCTTGCCATGGATCATGCTCGTGCATACCGGCAAAGGATAGCCCGACATTATAGCAAACACATAAGACCTCGCCACTTTGAAGTGGGAGATCTGGTCTTGAAAACCATCCATCATCGTGGCCCACACCCCCTAGGCAAGTGGCGCCCCAACTGGGATGGACCCTATGTTGTACGAGCAACCACTACGAACAATTCGTATTGGTTGATCGATGTAGAAGGTAGGAATTTAGCAGATCCTATCAATATTCAATACTTAAAGAAGTATCATGTGTAGGATCTGGATTAAATTCCAGTTTTCGAAAATTTTATAGGGATAGCTGCCCTGAGACATGTGAATAAGGTGCAAAGGCGAACTCGTGTGACCCTAAGTGAGAGAATTCGCACTTGTGAAAGAGTGGAGTTTTCAAAATCGTGGTTACATTTCAAAATCCTTCTTCTTACAAAGAAAGGCCTAGTTCAACATAGCAAGATACTTGCAAGTAGTACGTGCTATTTCTAAATAGGCTGATCTGGGATGGATCGAGTGTAGGCTTGGGATAAGTCCTCCCCTCTTCTCTTCTACTTCTAAAAGGAAAACAAAGGCCCAAATAAAGGGAATTTCCCATTTCGAAGTATCTTTCCAAAAGAAAGAAACCAGAATAAAAAAGGAAAATCGATTCTCTTTTGAAAAAGAGGGATTAAAGAAAAAATACTCCCAAAGGGAGACCCTCTATGAAAAAATTTAAAAGAGGCCAAAAAGCTCAAAAAGAGCAGTTTTCCGCCTTCTATGCCTTAAACCACGGGACACTTCAGAAGGGACCGTGGTATCTCTTTCCCATCCCTGGCTTATCCCAAGCTAAAGCATGGTTCATTTCGAGGAATCCTAAAGTAAAAATAGGATTTACTTACTTGAATTTCATCTTGTTTGAGAATTCGACCTTTCGAGTAAGGCGTAGGAATTTGAAATGAAGCTTGTTTTCTTAAAAAACCTCCGCTAGATAAGCGAGTGTTAAGACTCAAACAAAGGCAAGCATGAAGAGCTCGAGATCCTTAAGATCGAGGCTCAAGACAGTTGTCCCTTTTGTAAATAGCTTTTGTAAATAAGTTTTAAAAACCGAACATCGAACAGCATAGGGCTTTTGCTCACTTGGAGCAGTAGGCCTTGTAAGTCTCTAGAGTTTGACCACACCTGGTCTCTGGGAGGTCGCCACTTTTGGCACCACACCCATGTCATCTGCATTCCACGCATGGTACTTGCATAAACATGATCCCATTTAGGACCAGATTTCATAAGTGAACCCTTTGGCGTGATATCTCCTCCTACCAGAGTTTGTAAAATTGAGATTTTGTTAAAATGGGACGATCCCATATTCTTCGTGGCTAGATCTAGGGAGACATTAAAAGGGGTGTTTGTCATCTTTGCCCTTATCCAAATCTATTTGGACAAGGCCAAAGAGGGGCATCTGTAAACACCCCGAAATCCCACGAATTTCTTAAACAAATCTGGTTTTATACAAGCAGCCCCAAAGGGCCATTTTTGAGTTTGGAAACCCAGGAGCCTTCCAAACAAACCCTGTATATATGTTTTAAACTTTATCTTTCAAAAACATATAATATAGCTTTTGAAAACCCTTTTAAAACATGTTTTGAAACCCCAAAGTGGCTTGGCCCGATCGAGACAGGACCAGGAGAGCCAAGAAGAGCCCGGAACCGGAACACCTGTCAAGCCCGGCACAGCAACTCTTGCATCTGATTCACATCCCAGGATCTCGAACGTTCAAGACCCTGTTCTTATCAAAAAAGCATTTGAAGTCATCTCCGGAAGGCAGAAACGGAGGCGGACGACTATGTTGGCGAAGACCCAACGCAGACGGAGTACTGATGCTGTCAGGCCCCGCACAAATCATCCATCTCGAACCCAGCTCGAAGGAGTCAGAGTTCAGTTTGGATTGGATCTGGACCATATATATCCAGATTCCAATCCAAACCCATATGTGGACTTGGATTTGGATTTGGATCCAGAGATCCAATCCAATATCCATATCCATGGCCCACATCACCTTCTCATAAATGGAGGTGGGGCCCACTTGGAATTCACGTGGGATATTGGGCATGAGAGAGAGTGGGGGTGAAAAATATCAAGAGTGTTGTATTAAGCTTGACTTGTGTGTCAAGTTTGGGGTTAATCATGTGGGTTAGCCTAATTGAGTGGGTTTAAGCTTGTAATTAGCTAAAACCTAACCTAGGGCTGCACCAACATGGGGTGATCAAGGTCTATGGGCCATGCTAAGGGAGCTCCTTCACCTAAACCTAACCCAAAATGCCTAAACCTAGCCTAAACCCCTAATCCACCCCTAATCTGAACCTAATCACCTAACCCACTTCCCTAATCCCGGCCTAATCCCGACCTAATCACCTAACCCACTCCCCTAATCCTTCCCTAAACCTAGATTAATTTCCCTAATCCTAGCCTAAACCTAGCCTAAACCACCTAACCTAGCTCACTAAACCTCACCCTAAAACCCAACCACCTAACCTAGCCCTAAACCCCTAAACCACCCTTAGCCCACGATTTTACCAAACACCTAGTTTTAAAATATCTGGCCCAACCCCAACCAGCCCACCTTATCTACATACTACCCTACCTAAACCACCTAACCACTACCCACAACCCAGCCCTAACCGACCTACCCATCCCCTATTTAAACCCCCCTCATTGTGGGCGGGTTTTCCAAGTGGGAACGACTCCACCACCCAGCCGGGCCCTCTCCTTCTCCCATCTCTCACCCGTCTTCCCAGCAGCTCCAGCTCCTCCACCAGCCGCCACCTGCTCCGCCACCTTCCCTCTTCCGTCCACCACCACTGCCCCCCAGCTGGACGTCACCACCTTCCCCCCAACTCCACCAGCCGACAGCTACCTGCCCGCCACTCTCCCACTCCATCCGCCACTCCTTCCCATTCGGTAAGTCCCCCTAACTCCCTCAAAACCACTCTCTACCACCTCTCCACTCTTAGCCACCCATCTTCCCCTTAGCTCCACCTCTTTGCCACCACCATCTAAGCCTAGCCGAACCTAGGATAACCCAAGTGGCTGGCCACTACTTAGCCACCATCTCCCATTCGGCCAACCCCCCCCCCCTAGGTGTCCTCTTTGGCCTTCCCACTAGCTCACCTTTTAGGTCCAGTTTCCCTAAGTCCCTAACTTCCCTAGTGACCCTAAGACCCACTTAGTCAGCCACTCTAAACTCCCTACTTGGAGGCGCCGCCCACTTGCCACCGGTCTCCTTCGAGGCGTCCATCCCACGCCCCATTTGCAGCCGGCCAGCACCCTTGAGCACATACCTTCGCGGAGCTCCCGTTTGCAGCCCAAAGCCAAGGCCACGCTCAAGCAAGACCTCTACGGACCAGCTACTCGTAAGTGTCTAAACTCGGTCTTTAGTCATACACTTGCTTGAAATTCAATTTGATACGGGGTTGTAATAACGGAGCATAGTCTCCCCCCGCTTGTAATAACGTGGCTTGGCACAACCACACACGTGCACTCTCTTAGTCGTGCACCATTTTCGAACACACACGGGCCTAATCAGCCCCTAGTATATAAGTGTACATATATATTTCGTTTCCGAAGGGTTTTGTTTAAGTTGGGTGCGTTGTCTTTCGGTTAAACACTTTCACACACATTGAGCTTCCGCTCTTATTTGAAAGACCCAAGTAAGGGCCGACCTATACTATTTGGGTTTCATTTCATGTCGTGTGAGTAAGTCTTTCAATTTAAACACTCTCACACACATTGAGCTTCCGCTCTTATTTGAAAGACCCAAGTAAGGGCCGACCTATACTATTTGGGTTTCATTTCTTGTCGTGTGAGTAAGTCTTTCAATTTAAACACTCTCACACACATTGAGCTTCCGCTCTTATTTGAAAGACCCAAGTAAGGGCCGACCTATACTATTTGGGTTTCATTTCTTGTCGTGTGAGTAAGTCTTTCAATTCAAGCACTTTCACACACATTGAGCCTTCGCTCTTACTCCCAAGACCTTAGTAAAGGCCTTATTGCAGTTATATTTGGGTTTCATTTATGTCGTGTGTGTAGTACTTCAATTCAAGCACTCTCACACACATTGAGCCTTCGCTCTTACTCCCAAGACCTTAGTCAAGGCCATACTGCAATTTATATTTGGGTTTAATTTCATGTTGTGTGTGTAAGTCTTTCAATTCAAGCACGCACCCACATTGAGCCTTCGCTCTTATTTGCAAGACCCGAGTAAGGGCTCATATACATAAGATATATACATATTTCCCTTCTGTTATTTCCCTTCGGTTATTTCCCTTCTGTTATTTCCCTTCTGTTATTTCCCTTCAGCATTGTCTTTACATTTCGGGTTTTCCCTTTGGAGTAGCGTGAGTTTGCATTGCATCTACGCCATACCACGAGGTAGGATGCATATTGCATCGAAGCAACCCCCGCTCGAATTCGCCCATGTAGTGGAGTGTTCATAACACACAAACTAGGCGACCCAAAAAGGGATAAAAGAAAAGACTTAGGCACGTGCAAATCCACGTGATCTAAAACATGCAATCGCATCTTAAAGACCCGAAATAGACACCTCGAACCGTTTTGTAGACTTTCTCCCCAAAAACTCGATTTTTGCAAAAGCGTACAGACTGACCCTTGCGCATCGGTGCAAGAAGGTCTGCGACGACAAGAGCTCACTTGCTCACAGTCGCCACGTTTAGAAGTCAGTGTTGATATATCTTCGCTAGCTTAAGTAAGCTAGCTGGCACGCCCTATTTGTATACATAGGCCTTAGACGCACGATAAAGAGCCACTCCAAGCCACGAAAGGGGCGAAGAGGCGGGGATTTTTCGCGCGTCTACATTAGACTCGGAATAGGAGGTCTAAATCGTAGGTCTCTTCTAAGACAGGCTCCGGGGCACCCTTGACCCAGGTGTTCACAGTTGGTGGCTCCGGCGGTATTCGGGGAGTATAGCCGATCCCATATCGGCTTGGGTTGGCCCTAGGCAGGATGGGCTCTAGGAGACCCCGGTTTTGTGCCCCTAGACTCTTATAGGGCGTGTAGCCCATGTTCAACAACATGTTCCACGACTTTTTGTTTTTTGAAAAAGTTGGATATAAGTCGTGGTCCTGGAACATGCTATCGTCCATATTAGGCTCGTATGGCCTCTTGTCCAGGGGCTTTGGAAATAGGGAATGCTTGGGTTTTCCTAAGAGGATTAAAGTCAGGAGGGGGCCTGCTTTGGGCGGCCCCTTCACACACACAACCTTCCTAGGGTTGTTCAACACGAGCCGAGGTGGCTCAACCATAATTTGCCCCAGGTTAGCCTCATGGGCCTTGGAGCTTGATAAACAAGGGGAGTTTATGATCCCCTGAAGCTGTGGGTGACTCTCACCTAGGATCACTACGACCTGGTCCCTAAATGGGATCTTAACACACCTGTGGAAGGTGGATGACACAGCGCACAAATTGTGTATCCAGGGCCTTCCCAGCAACAGGTTATAATGGGGGTGGATGTCCAAGACATGGAACACCCCCGTGTGTTCGATCCCTCCCGTTTCCATTGGGAGTTCGATGGATCCTAAAGGTCTAAACGCATTCCCATCGTATCCAGTGATAACGATGGGGCTTGGGTTCACTGAAGTCAAGGTGACTCCGATTTTGTACGCCATATGAAGTGGAAGGATGTTGAGCCCTCCTCCACCATCGACTAGGCACCTGTCCAGAGAGTGGTTGTTTAGAACCACCTCGATATGCAGGGCCTGGTTATGGGTTTCGTAGGGTCTATCTACATCATCTTCCGAGAAAGTGTTGGGCGATTTTGCTCCTAATAAAGCCACTTGGGCAAACAAGGATTCCGGACTTATATTTGAATCAACCTTGGCCCTTTCTAGAATTTTCTCTAATACAAGTCTATGCCTAGGCGAGGTTTTTATAAGCTCTTGGATAGACATGTGAATAGGAATCTTTGAAAGGTGGTTTTCGAAATCATAAGGATTTAGGATGACTTTGTCCTTGTCTGCTTTTGGCAGACCTCTAGGGATACATGCTTTTGAGGGGCCAGGCACATTGACCACCTTTTGAGCACCTTGAAGGTGCGGGGGTTGATAGATCCTCCCGGATCTAGTGACTTCCCCCACGACCAGCCTAGGGTTCGCGCTAAACTTGGCTCTAAGGATGAGCTGAGGAGAACCTTGGATTTTTAAAACTGGTTTTACCGGGGTTTCCACTTTTGGTGGTCCCCGAATGACGACTTGGGCGGGCCTCTTGTATAGTACAAGGATTGGCGCACAAGTAGGTCGACCAGGTTCTGGCTTTTGCACTAGTTCCTTGGAAATGGTGAGGGTACATACCTCCTTTCCTTTCCCACTGCCACTGGCGTGTTTGGGAAAGGGTTCCTTGAAGATAGCTTGAGGTGGCTCAGGTTCTGTAGTGACCTGGAGCCGGCCTTCTACTATCAAGTTCTCAATTTTATTTAAAAGAGAGAAGCAGCGTTTGGTATCATGGCCTTTGAGCTGATGATACTTACAAAATCGGTTTAAATACCCCCCTTTGGAAGTGACTCCTACAGGGATTTCAGGGAGTTCTATCATGCCCTGGGCAAGTAGGAGGTCTAGGACCTCTGACACAGGTTGCCCCAGCGGAGTATACTCCCGTTTTTCAACCGGTTTTTGAAAATTGCGTTCCCTCTTATTTTCTAATTTTTCAAAATTTTTGGAAGTGCTTGCCATGCCTGGATCCACCCGGACATTGGCGATTTTATGGGGCTTTGCCCCTTTGTCCGTCGTGGGCAGCCCATATGCGATGGGCTTTTCCAAACGGGTTTTTGGAACGGCACTTCCTTTCCATAAGTGGTCGTATGTCCCTTTTCGCAAGTTAGTTTCGAAAAGGGAGGCCTTTTTGATCAACTTATGAAAAGTTGAAATCTCATGGAGCGAGAGAAGGGTTTTTAACTCGCTTTTAAAATTATCCAGGATGAGCATTACTGCGCATCCTTCGGATATGGGCTCTCGCACTTGGCCCAAAAGTGACCTCCATCTTATAATGAAGGCATGCACGTCTTCGTTCATGCCTTGTTTTGTATCCCTTAAGGTATTCAGGGTTGGCGTGACTTCTACATTGTGTGCAAATCTTTGCATGAAGCAGTTCGCTAACTCTTCAAAAGTAGCGAACTGGCTTAAGTCGTAGGAAGCCAGCCATTTGGCAGCTGTGCCTTTAAGGGATAGAGGGAACCAATACACCCATTTCATCGAGTCCTTTTTCTTCTTATGGGCTCGACGTGAGAAAAGCTGCAAGTGAGACCTAGGGTCTCCCATGCCATCATACCGATGGAAGTTCAGTATTTCATCGTCACTGTCTGTTTCGTAGTCCATAGGAAGGAAATCAGACAGGGCGTAGCTTCTTTTCTCTTTATTCTGCCCTTTTAGCAACTGCTGCAGGGCTTTACGGTCCTTTTGTGTGAAGGACTCGTGGTATTGGTTGCCTTCCATTACGGAGGCCTCTTTGTGCTTGCGAGGTTTTTCAGATTTCTTTTTAGGCCTTTGTTCACCATTTGATGAACATGAATCGCCTACTTCAGCCTCTTGGCTGAGAGCATCGATTTTGGCCTCAAACTCCCTTCTCAAGTCCTCGATTTCATCTAGTTTTATTTTGTTTTTGAAAATCCTCCTAGAGTGAGAACTTGATGCGCATGAGCCTTGGCTCGACACTTCACTTGGATTGGATTTTGACATGCTTTTCTAGCTTTTTCAAAATATCCTAAGTACAAGCAAAGAAAAAAACAAGTTTAAAACGACACCTTTTTACAAAATTTTTGCAAGACTTCTACAAACTCGATTTTTAAAAGGCTCACATCCCACCGGGCGTGCCAATCTATGTAGACGCGTGAAAATCCCCGCCTCTTTGCCTTTTTAAGGGCTTGGAGCAGATCCTCTCGTGTGTCTAAGGCCTATGTATGCAAACAGGGCGTGCCAGCTAGCTTACCTAAGCTAGCGAAGATATTTTTAACACTGACTTCTAAATTTGGCGACTGTGAGCAAGTAAGCTCTTGTCGTTGCAGACCTTCTTGCACCGATGCGCAAGGGTCAGTCTGTACGCTTTTGCAAAAATCGAGTTTTTGGAGAGAAAGTCTACGAAGCGGTTCGAGGTGTCTATTTCGAGTCTTTAGAATGCGATTGCATGTTTTAGATCACGTGGATTTGCACGTGCCTAAGTCTTTTCTTTTATCCCTTTTCGGGCCACCTAGTTTGTGTGTTATGAACACTCCACTACGTGGGCGAATTTGAGTGGGGCTTGCTTTGATGCAATATGCGTCCTACCTCATGGTATGGCGTATATGCAATGCAAACTCACGCTACTCCAAAGGGAAAACCCGAAATGTAAAGACAATACTGAAGGGAAATAACCGAAGAGAGATATGTATATAGATTATGTATATGAGCCCTTACTCGGGTCTTGCAAATAAGAGCGAAGGCTCAATGTGGGTGCGTGCTTGAATTGAAAGACTTACACACACGACATGAAATTAAACGCAAATATAAATTGCAGTATGGCCTTGACTAAGGTCTTGGGAGTAAGAGCGAAGGCTCAATGTGTGTGAAAGTGCTTGAATTGAAAGACTTACTCACACCACATGAAATGAAACCCAAATAGTATAGGTCGGCCCTTACTTGGGTCTTTCAAATAAGAGCGAAAGCTCAATGTGTGTGAGAGTGCTTGAATTGAAAGACTTACTCACACGACATGAAATGAAACCCAAATAGTATAGGTCGGCCCTTACTTGGGTCTTTCAAATAAGAGCGAAAGCTCAATGTGTGTGAGAGTGCTTGAATTGAAAGACAATGCACCCAACTTAAGCAAAACCCTTCAAAATGAAAATATATATATATACTTTATGTATTAGGGGCTGATTAGGCCCGTGTGTGTTCAAAATCGTGCACGACTAAGAGAGTGCACGTGTGTGGGTATGCCAAGCCACGTTATTACAAGCGGGGGGAGACTATGCTCCGTTATTACAACCCCGTATCAAATTGAATCTCCAGCAAGTATACAACTAAAGACCGAGTTTAGGCACTTACGAGTAGCTGGTCCATAGAGGCCTTGCTTGAGCGTGGGCTTGGCCTTCGCCTTGGGCTGCAAACGGGAGCTCCGCGAGGATGGGTGAACAAAGGTGTTGGCCGACTACAAGTGTGGCGCAGGATTGGCGCCTCAAAGGTGGCCGGTTGCAAGTGGGTGTCGCCTTGATGTGGGCGATTAAAGGGGTGGGCCAAGTGAGTGTTTAGGGTCACTAGGAGAGTCGAGTGTTTAGGGAAGGTGGACCTAAAGGGGAGTTTATGGGAAGGCCGAATGGGAGTCCTATAGGGTGGAAGAAATGGTTGGCCGGGTGCGAATGGGATAGAGAGGTAGTGGCCGGTAGTTTAGGTTGTGCTAGGTTCGGCTAAGTGAAAAGGGTGGTGACAAAGGGGCTGAGATGATGATAGGGTGGGTGGCTAAGAGTGGAGAGGGAGTAGAGAAGGGTTTAGGTAGAGTTGGGGAATGTTTACTGAATGGGGAGAGGTGGCGGATGGAAGAGAGAAACCGGGTGTAGATGGGATGGAGAGCAAGTGTGGCGTCCGGCTGGGAGAGGGTGGTGGCGTCCGGCTGGGAGATGGTGGTGGATGGAAGAGAGAAGGTGGCGGTGCAAGTGGAGTAGGTGGAACCAGGAGGGAGGTGATGGAACTCGGCTGGACTTGGGGAAGAAGGGGACCCGGCTGAGGTTGGTGAGGGCGGCCAGCTACTTTTTTTAAAACCCGCCCCCAAGGGGGGGGGTTTAAATAGGGATGGGTAGGTCGGTTAGGGCTGGGCTTGGGGTAGTGGTTAGGTGGTTTAGGTAGGGTGGTATGTACATAAGGTGGGCTGGAAAGGGTTGGGCCAGATATTTTGAAAACTAGGGGTTTGGGTAGATTGTGGGCTAGGGGTGGTTTAGGGGTTTAGAGCTAGGTTAGGTGGTTGGGTTTTAGGGTGAGGTTTAGTGAGCTAGGTTAGGTGATTAGGCTAGGTTTAGGCTAGGATTAGGGAAATTAATCTAGGTTTAGGGAAGGATTAGGGAAGTGGGTTAGGTGATTAGGTTGGGATTAGGCCGGGATTAGGGGAGTGGGTTAGGTGATTAGGCTCAGATTAGGGGTGGATTAGGGGGGTAGGCTTGGATTATGTGTTTTGAGTTAGGTTTAGGTGAAGGAGCTCCCTTTGCATGGCCCATAGACCTTAACCACCTCATGTTGGTGCAGCCCTAGGTTAGGTTTTAGCTAATTACAAGCTTAAACCCACTCAATTAGGCTAACCCACATGATTAAACCCAAACTAGACACACAAGTCAAGCTTAATTACAACACTCTTGATATTATCCATCCCCACTCTCTCTCATGCCCAATATCCCACGTGAATTTCAAGTGGGCCCCACCTCCATTTATGAGAAGGTGATGTGGGCCATGGATATGGATATTGGATTGGATCTCTGGATCCAAATCCAAATCCAAATCCACATATGGGTTTGGATTGGGATCTGGATATATATGGTCCAGATCCAATCCAAACTGAACTCTGACTCCTTCGAGCTGGGTTCGAAACGGACGATTTGTGCGGGGTCTGACAGCATCAGTACTCCGTCTGCGTTGGGTCTTCGCCAACATGGTCGTCCGCCTCCGTTTCTGCCTTCTGGAGATGACTTCAAATGATATTTTGATAAGAACAGGGTCTTGGACGTTCGAGATCCTGGGGGTGTGAATCAGATACAAGAGTTGCTATGCCGGGCTTGACATGTGCTCCGGTCCCGGGCTCTTCTTAGCTCTCCTGGTCCTGTCTTGATCGGGCCAAGCTGCTTCGGGGTTTCAAAACGTATTTTTAAAAGGTTTTCAGAAGCTATATTGTATATTTTTGAAATGCAGAGTGTAAGACATATATACAAGGTTGTCTGGAAGGCTCCTGGGTTTCCAGACTGAAAAATGGCCCTTTGGGGCTGCTTGTATAAAACCAGATGGATTTTGAGAAATTCGTGGGATTTCGGGGTGTTTACAGATGCCCCTCTTTGGCCTTGTCCAAATAGATTTGGATAAGGGCAAAGATGACAAACACCCCTTTTAATGTCTCCCTAGATCTAGCCACGAAGAATATGGGATCGTCCCAATTTTAGCAAAATCTCAATTTACAAACTCTGGTAGGAGGAGATATCACGCCAAAGGGTTGTACTATGGAATCTGGTCCTAAAATGGGATCATGTTTATGCAAGTGCCATGCGTGGAATGCAGATGACATGGGTGTGGTGCCAAGAGTGGCGACCTCCTAGAGACCAGATGTGGTCGAACTCTAGAGACTTACAAGGCCTATTGCTCCAAGTGAGCAGATCCTATGCTGTTCGATGTTTGATTTTTCAAAACTTATTTACAAAAGCTATTTACAAAAAGGACAACTGTCTTGAGCCTCGATCCTAAGGATCTCGAGCTCTTCGTGCTTGCCCTTGTTTGAGTCTTAACATTCGCTTATCTAGCGGAGGTTTTATAAGAAAACAAGCTTCATTTCAAATTCCTACGTCTTACTCGAAACGTCGAATTCTCAAACAAGATGAAATTCAAGTAAGTAAATCCTATTTTTACTTTAGGATTCCTTGAAATGAACCATGCTTTAGCTTGGGATAAGCCAGGGATGGGAAAGAGATACCACGGTCCCTTCTGAAGCGTCCCGTGGTTTGAGGCATAGAAGGCGAAAAACTGCTCTTTTTGAGCTTTTTGGCCTCTTTTTCCTTTTTTTCATAGAGGGTCTCCCTTTGGAAGTATTTTTTCTTTACTCCCTCTTTTTTATAAGAGAATCGATTTTTCTTTTTGAAGTCTGCTTTCTTTCTTTTGGAAAGAGACTTTGAATGGGAAATTCCCTTTTGTTTTGGGCCTTTGTTTTCCTTTTGGAAGGAGAAGAGAAGAGGGGAGGACTTATCCCAAGCCTACACTCGATCCATTCCAGATCAGCCTATTTAGAAATAGCACGTACTACTTGCAAGTATCTTGCTATGTTGAACTAGGCCTTTCTTTGTAAGAAGAAGGATTTTGAAATGTAACCACGATTTTGAAGACTCCGCTCTTTCACAAGTGCGAATTCTCTCACTCAAGGTCACACGACTTTGCTTTTGCACCTTATTCACATGCCTCAGGGCAGCTATCCCTATAAAATTTTCGAAAACTAGAATTTAATCCAGATCCTACGCATGATACTTCTTTAAGTATTGAATATTGATAGGATCTGCTAAATTCCTACCTTCTACATCGATCAACCAATACGAATTGTTCGTAGTGGTTGCTCGTACAACATAGGGTCCATCCCAGTTGGGGCACCACTTGCCTAGGGGGTGTGGGCCACGATGGTGGATGGTTTTTAAGACCAGATCTCCCACCTCAAAGTGGCGAGGTCTCATGTGTTTGCTATAATGTCGGGCTATCCTTTGCCGGTATGCACGAGCATGATCCATGGCAAGGAGTCGCCTTTCATCTAGCAAATCTAGTTCGGCCATCCTAGTATGCTGAAGCGTCTCTAGGGAGAGGTCGAGTGCTATGGATGTATGAAATGAATGCAGTTGAGTATGAATGGGAAGAATGGCGTTTGTGCCATAGACCAACTCGAATGGTGTGGCATTCGTGGGAGTCCGGATGGAAGTCCTATAAGCCCATAAGGCTTCATCCAGCTTCTCGTGCCATGTCCTACCCTTCTCTAAGGTTTTCTCAATAATACTAATGAGAGTCTTCTTTGTGGCTTCGGCTTGGCCGTTGCCTTGAGGGTAGTAGGGCGAGGAGAAGTGGTGAGTTATGCCATACGTGTTGCACAACTTAACCATCCGCTCATTCTTGAATGGGGTACCATTATGAGACACAAGGTCTCGTGGAACCCCAAATCGAGCCAAGATATTCCTCCGGATGAAAGCCACCACATGTTGCCCCATTACATTCGTTAGGGAAATGGCTTCCACCCACTTGGAGAAATACTCCGTGGCTGCTAAAATAAATCAATGCCCATTCGAGGCCTTTGGAAATATTGGGCCTACGATGTCAAATGCCCACATGGTAAATGGCCAGGGGCTGACCACGGAATGCAATGCAGATGAAGGGATATGAATGGCGTGCCCATGCACTTGACACGGATGACACTTCCTAACATGATCGTGACAATCCTTTTTCAGGGTGGACCAGAAATAACCCCCTCTAAGTATTTTCATTGCCATCATGTTGGCATTAACATGACCTCCACATTCTCCATCGTGGAACTCATGCATTACTATCCTAGCCTCCTCTAGGTCGATACACCTAAGCAGAATGCCGGTAAAACTTTTCTTGTATAAAACCCCACCCAGAATGGTGTATCGGGTCGAAATCTTACGAATGAATGCCTTATCTTTGGATGTGGCATCCTCGGTAAATCCCCCATTTTCTAAAAATTGTTTTATGTCATAGAACCAGGGTTTTTTAATAGACTCTGGGTTGTTTTGGCAAATATCCAAGTCGTGTGTGGCTGGATGGGGCGCATGCCATATTTCCAAAGATCTGGTCCCTAAAATGGGATCGACCTTCAGGGCTGAACCCAAGGAGGAGAGGGCATCGGCGATGCCATTGTCCTCTCTCCCTACGTGTGTGAGTTTACACGACTGGAAGGTTTGGACCAATCGAGTGGCCAACTCGTGATATGGAAGTAGTTTCTCATTACGTACTTGCCAAATTTTTAAAACTTGGTTTATGACAAGGAGCGAATCTCCAAAGACCTCAATGCACGATGCCCCTAGAGTTTTCGAAATCCTTAAGCCTTGTATGAGTGCTTCATACTCAGCTATGTTGTTGGAACATTCGAAATCTAAGCAGATTGCTATGGGAATCTCACCCTTTTCAGGGGAGATTAGGATGACCCCAGCACCAGCCCCTCGTTGGTTTCGTGCCCCGTCGAAGTGCATCTTCCACACTTGGTTTTCGAAAGAGTTTGCCAAAATGTGGTTTTGAACATGGTTTTGCAATATGCCTTCATCAGGCATTTCGACAAGAGTGGGATATGCGTCCTCTAAGGGGAATTCAGCCATGTAATCTGCTAGGGCTTGCCCCTTAATGGAGATCTGGTGATGGTATTTCATATCATACTCCATTAGAAGGAGCTGCCATTTGCCCAATCTACCCGTGAGAATGGGTTTTTCGAACAAGTGCTTGATTGGATCAAGCTTGGACACTATCCAGATCTCATGATCTAGGAAATAGTGTCTGAACTTCTGGCAGGCCCAGACTAGGGCTAAGCACGTCTTCTCCATGGCTTGATAATTTCGTTCATAAGCCAAGAGAGTTTTCGAAATATAGTAGATGGCATACTCCTTATGGGTGTCATCCTCGTATTGAGCCAACAGGGCTCCTAAAGCATTTACATGCACGGAGATGTATAATAAAAGCGGTTTTCCTTGTTTTGGAGGATTCAAAACGGGGGGATTAACCAAGTATGCCTTCAGTCTCTCGAAGGACTTTTGGCATTCGTCATCCCATAAGAATTTCGTACCCTTCCTCAACATTTTGTTGAAGGGTTCGCATCTAGTTGCCAGATTCGATATGAATCGGCGCACGGATTGTAATCGACCCTGGAGGCTACGGATTTGGGTGAGATTGGAGGGTGGAGCCATGTCTATGATGGCTCGACACTTAGAGGGGTCGACTTCTATTCCCCTTTGGCTTACCATAAAGCCTAGAAGCTTCCCTGATTCTACCCCGAACACACATTTTTGAGGGTTTAGCTTTACTTTGTAAAGCCTAAGCCTTTCGAAAATCTTTTGTAAACATTCGACATGGGTGCATCGGGTTTTGGATTTTGCCAAGAGATCATCTACATACACTTCTACAAGCTCATGAATTTGATCATGGAAGATCGTGTTCATGGCTCGTTGGTGTTTTGCACCGGCATTTTTCAAACCAAAGGGCATGACTGTATAGCAGTACGTGCCCCATGGGGTTGTGAAGGCGGTCTTACCCTGATCTCGTGGACTTAGTTTGATTTGATTATAGCCTGAATAGCCATCCATGAATGAAAACATTTCATGATTTGCAGTACTATCGACTATCAAATCTATGTTTGGTAAAGGATAATTATCCTTTGGAGTGGCTTTATTCAGGTTTCTGAAATCGATGCATATTCGAATTTTCCCATTCAGATGGATTTTGAGAAATTCGTGGGATTTCGGGGTGTTTACATCTATCTACCTCATCTTCCGAGAAAGTGATGGACGATTTAGCTCCTATTAATGCCACTTGGTCAGACAGGGATTCCGGACTTATGTTCGAATCAACCTTGGCTCTTTCTAGAATTTTCTCTAGCACGAGTCTATGCCTAGAAGAAGTTTGTATAAGCTCTAGGATGGACATGTGGATAGGAATCTTTGAAAGATGGTTTTTGAAATCATAAGGGTTTAGGACGACTTTCCCATTGTATGCTTTTGGCAGAACTCTAGGGATACATGCTTTTGAGGGGCCAGGCACACTAACCACCTTTTTAGCACTTTGTAAGTGTGGGGGTTGATAGATCCTCCCGGATCTAGTCACTTCCCCCACAACCACCCTAGGGTTCGCACTAAAATTGGCTCTAATTATGAGTTGAGGAGCACCTTGAAGTTTTAAAACTGGTTTAGCCGGGGATTCAGCTCTTGGTGGTCCCTGGATGACGACTTGGGCGGGCTTGTTGTAAAGTACAAGAGTGGGCGCACAAGTGGGTCGACCAAACTCAGATTTTTGCGCTAGTTCTTTTGAAAAGGTGAGGGTACATACCTCCTTTCCTTTCCCACTGCTACTGGCGTGCTTGGGAAAGGGTTCTTTGAAGATAGCTTGAGTTGGATCAGGTTCCGTAGTGACCTAGATCCGGCCCTCCGCTATCAAGTTCTCGATTTTATTCAAAAGAGAGAAACAACATTTTGTATCATGGCATTTGAGCCGATAATACTTGCAAAAACGATTTAAATACCCCCCTTTGGAAGTGACTCCTTCGGGGATTTCGGGAAGTTTTATCATGCCTTGGGAAAGTAGGAGGTCTATGACCTCCGACACAGGTTGCCCCAGCAGTGTGTATTCCCATTTTTCAATCGGCTTTTAGAAATTTCTCTTCCTTTTATTTTCTAGCTTTTCAAAATTTTTAGAAGTGCCCGCCACGCCTGGATCCACCCGGACATTGGCGATTTTATGGGGCTTTGCCCCTTTGTCCATCGTGGGTAGCCCATAAGTGATGGGCTTTTCCAAGCGGGTTTTACAAATGGCACTTCCTTTCCATAAGTGATCGTATGTCCCTTTTCTCAAGTTGTGGAAAGTTGAGATCTCATGGAGCGAGAGAAGGGTCTTTAACTCGCTTTTAAAATTATCCAAGATGAGCATGACTTCGCATCCTTCGGATATGGGCTCTCGCACTTGGCCCAAAAGGGACCTCTATCAAATAATGAAGGCATGTACATCTTCGTTCATGCCTTGCTTTGTATCCCTTAAAGTGTTCAAAGTTGGCATGACTTCTACGTTGTGTGTAAATCTTTGCATGAAGCAGTTCGCTAACTCTTCAAAAGTAGCGAACTGGCTTAAATCATAGGAAGCCAACCATTTGGCAGTTGTGCCTTTAAGGGATAAAGGGAACTAATACACCCATTTCATCGAGTCCTTTTTCTTCTTATGGGCTCGACGTGAGAAAAGTTGCAAGTGAGACCTAGGGTCTCCCATGCCATCATACCGATGGAAGTTCGGTATTTCATCGTCACTGTCTGTTTCGTAATCCATGGGAAGGAAATCAGACAGGGCGTAACTCCTTTTCTCTTTATTTTGCCCTTTCAGCAACTATTGTAGGGCTTTACGGTCCTTTTGTGTGAAGGACTCGTGGTATTGGTTGCCTTCCATTACGGAGGCCTCTTTGTGCTTGCGAGGTTTTTCAGATTTTTTCTTGGCCCTTTGTTCACCATTCGATGAACATGAATCGCCTACTTCAGCCTCTTGGCTGAGAGCATCGATTTTGGCCTCGAATTCCCTTCTCAAGTCCTCTATCTCGTCTAGTTTGATCTTGTTTTTCAAAATCCTCCTAGAGTGAGAACTTGATGCGCATGAGCCTTGGCTCGATACTTCACTTGGGTTGGATTTTGACATGCTTTCAAGCCTTTTTTCAAAATACCTAAGTACAAGTAAAGAAAAAAGAGTTAAAACAACACCTCTTTGAAAAAATCTTTTCGCAAGTTTCCTAGAGTGACTCGACTTTAAATGACTCACGTCCCACCGGGCTTGCCAAATAACTATAGACACAGAAAATTCTCGCTCCTGGTTCTTAGGCCTAAAGCGAACCTTTTCGTGTGCCTAAGTCCTATTTAAACAAACAGGGCATGCCAGCTTGCTTACTTAAGCTAGCGAAGATATATTCTAAAGCCTGACTTCTAACGTGGAGACTATGAGCAAGCAAGCTCTTGTCGTCGCAGACCTTCTTGCACCGATGCGCAAGGGTCAGTCTGTACGCTTTTAAAATCGAGTTTTTGAGTTGAAGAACCTACGAAAGCGGTTTGAGGTGTTTGATTCGGGTCTTTTGGTATGATTTTCAGATTTTTAGATCACATGGATTTGCACATGCCTAAGTCTTTCTTTTTATCCCTCTTTGGGGCCACCTAGGTGTGTGTTATGAACACTCCACTAAAATGTGGCGACTTTAAGCGGGAGTATGGGGTTTGCTTTGATGCAATATGCATCCTAACTCGTGGTATGGCATATATGCAATGCAAACTCACGCAACTCCAAAGGGAAAACCCGAATTTAAAAGACAATGCCGAAGGGAAATGACTTGTAATGGAAATTGCCGAACGGAAATGACTTGTAATGTAAAATGCCGAAGGGAAATTGCAAAAGGGAAATATGGCTATATCTTAAGAGCGGAAAGGCTCAATTGTGCAAGTGTGTGCCGTGTATATATTGAAAGACTACGCACACTGCGGAACCTTAAAACCCAAATTGAAAAGACATAGCCAAAAGGGAAATACGTATATAGTATATATGGGCCCTTACTTGGGTCTTGCAAATAAGAGCGAAGGCTCAATGTGGGTGCGTGTGAAAATGTAAAGACAACACACACGACTTCAAATAAAACTCAAATATAGATTGCAATATGGCCTTAACTAAGGTCTTGGGAGTAAGAGCGAAAGCTCAATGTGTGTGAGTGCTAGAATTGAAGTACTACGCACACAACATGAAATTAAACCCAAATATAAATTACAATATGGCCTTAACTAAGGTCTTGGGAGTAAGAGCGAAGGCTCAATGTGCGTGCGTGTATAATTGAAATACTACACACACGACATGAAATTAAACCCAAGGATAGTATAACACGGCCCTTACTTGGGTCTTGCAAATAAGAGCAGAAGCTCAATGTGTGTGAGTGCGAGAATTTAAAGACAACACACCCAACTCAAGCAAAACCCTACGCAACTTAAAGTATATACATAAACTTATATTTAAAGGGCTGATTAGGCCTGTGTGTGTTCAAAATCGTGCACAACTAAGAGCGAGGTAGGCTCAAGTGCACGTGTGTGTGGGTGTGCCAAGCCACGTTATTATAAGCGGGGGGAGACAATGCTCCGTTATTACAACCCCGTATCAAATTTAATTTAATTTAAGCAAGTCTACAACTAAGGACTGAGTTAGGCACTTACTTATAGCTGGTCCGGAGGTGACTTGCTTGAGCGTAGGCTTGGCTTCGCCTTGGGCTGCAAGAGGGAGCTCCTCGGAGTGGCACGACAAGGATGTGCGTTCGGGTGACAAAGGAGGAGGGTTGTGGCGCCTTGGAGATTACCGGCTGCTAGGAGGGGGTTGTCGTGATGTCAAGGGTTGAGTTGTCTAAGGAGGTTCACTAAGGGATAGTCTGGTGCTAGGGAAGGTGGTGCTAAGGGAAGCCTAAAGGAAATGTCAAAGGGAAAGGGTGTGGCTGGCCGAATGGGTTGGGTGCAGTCGGCTGGGGGGTGGCCGACTAGGGATGGTTAGGTGGTGGCTAGCTGGGGTAGCTAGGGGATGTGTGGGGAATGGCGAGGGAACTAACTACGGTGCTGTGGAAGGTGGGGTTAATGGGTTGGTTGAGAGTGAAAGGGGCAGGTCTTAGGGAGCAAGGTAGGGTGGCCGGGTATCACTAGGCAAAGGTAGAGAGTCGGGTGGTAAAGGGGTTATGTCTAGCCGAATGGGTAGGGATGACAGGCAGGCTATGATGGAGTTATGTGGCGGTGGTATGGGTGGCTGAGAGTGGAGGGGGAGAGAAGAGAAGATGGAGTTGGGTTGAGATACTAACCGGATGGATGAAGGGAGTTGGTGTCCAAGGAGGGCAGCCGGGAGATTTGGATTGATGGAGTTCGGCCGGATGGAAGTGGTGGCGCGAGGTGGAGCTAGCCGGGGGTAGTGGTGGTGCAAATGGCTAGGTTGGGAAGGATTAAGGGAATTAGGCTAGGTTTAGGGAAGGATTAGGGAAGTGGGTTAGGTGATTAGGTTGGGATTAGGCCAGGATTAGGGAAGTGGGTTAGGTGATTAGACTATGTTTAGGGAAGGATTAGGGTAAAAGGCTAGGATTAGGGGTTTTGGCTTAGGATTGGGTTAGGGAGCTCCCTTTGCATAACCCATAGACCTTATTGCATCATGTTGGTGCAGCCCTAGGTTAGGTTTTGGCTAATACAAGCTTAAACCCGCACTAATTAGGCTAACCCACATGATTAACCCCAAACTTGACACACAAGTCAAGCTTAATTACAATTACCCTCAAATCTTATCCTCCCCATTCTCTCTCATACCCATAATCCCACGTGAATTTCAAGTGGGCCCCACCTCCATTTATGAGAAGGTGATGTGGGCCATGGATGTGGATATTAGATTGGATCTCTGGATCCAAATCCAAATCCAAATCCACACATATGTTTGGATTGGGATCTGGATATATATGATCCAGATCCAATCCAAACTGAATTCTGACTCCTTTAGGCTATGTTCGAAACGAACGGTTTGTGCGGGGTCTGACAGCATCAGTACTCCGTCTGCGTTGGGTCTTCGCCAACATGGTCGTCCGCTTCTGTTTTTACCTTCCGGAGATGATTTCAAATGATGTTTGCTGATAAAAGGGTCTTGGATGTTCGAGATCCTGGGGGTGGATTAAACATGAGAGTTGTTATGCCGGGCTCGACTTGTGCTCCGGTTCTGGGCTCTCTTTGGCTTTTCTAGTCCTGCTTTCATCGGGCCAAACCACTTCGTGGGGTTTCAAAATGTGTTTTAAAAGTTTTAAAAACATATTATACATATTTAAAACATATAAAGTTTAAAACATATGTACAGGGTTTGTCTGGAAGGCTCTTGGGTTTCCAGACTCAAAATAGCCCTTTGGGGCTGCTTTTACAAAACCAGGTTGATTTGAGAAGTTCGTGGGATTTCAGGGTGTTTACAGGCAGACCATGCTCGAGCCACCAAGGCTCATATTAGGAAGGTCGTATATATGAAGGGGCCACCCAAGGTTGGCCCCCTCAAAGTTCTGACCATTCCAGGAAAACCCAAGAATCCCTTATTTCCAAAACCCCTGGACAAAAAGCCCTATTTGCATAATATAGATGACAGCAAGTTCCAGGACCACGATTTATATCAAACTTTTTCTAAAAACAAAAAATCGTGGAACATGTTGTTAAACATGGGCTATTTGTCATATAAAAGTCTAGGGGCACAAAACCGGGGTCTCCTAGAACCCATACTGCCTTGGGCCAATCCAAGCCGATATGAAATCGGCTATACTCCCAGAATACCACCAGAACCACCCCCTGTGACCACCTGGGTCAAGGGTGCCCTCGAGCCTATCTTAGAAGAGACCTACGATTTAGACCTCTTATTCAGAGTCTAACCTGTAGTGTTTTCCCTTTGTAGGTATGATGGAAGATCCCTAAAATCTAAAATATATACAAAAACATTTGAAAATTTTGAAATCCAAAAAAATGGAAAAATTATAAAAACCAAAAACATTGGAAAATGAAAAACTCGAAAAAAAGAGTAGTTTGTATAGTTCCCAAAGTACTTGTTTGACCAAATCACAAAAAAATCGAAAATTTGCAAAATTCCAAAAAGATTATGTATATAGCTGCTCCTGGTAAGGATTTGGAACAAGCGAAAGATTTTGAAAGAAACGTTGTCTGCATAACCAGACCAAAAATTTCGAAGTCGATAGAAATTCCAAATGTGAAACTAGGTCTTTTAAAAATCCATGCATCAAATTCCCTAAGATCTACAAGCCTCGAGAATGATCAAAGCCCAGAGGTGAATCCCCTTGAGGAAGATCCCACTTCTGAGCTCCCAGAATTTCACAAAATTCTCGATTTTGAAAAGCCTTCAAATTCTGTAGGAGGAGATTTCATAGAGATAAACCTAGGGGGTGATTCAAAGCCCAAACTCATTAAGGTTGGCACATGTTTGCATGAGCATGAAAGGTCATCATTCATTGCATTTCTGAAAACCTACTTAGATGTGTTTGCATGGACGTATGAAGACATGCCGAGCATAGACCCCAGTATTGTTGATCGTCTTCCCTTAGATGTGGATGTAAAGCCCATAAAGCAAAAGCTTAGGAAAATACATCCGAATGTACACGCTCAAGTCAAAGAGGGTTTAGAAGATCTGTTAAAAGCCATATTTATAAAACCCATTGCGTATTCAGATTGGTTATCCAATATAGTTGTTGTTCGAAAAACCAATGGGAAGATTCAAATATGCATCGATTTTAGAAACCTAAATAAAGCCACTCTAAAGGATAATTATCCTTTACCAAACATAGATTTGATAGTCGATAGCACTGCAAATCACGAAATGTTTTCATTTATGGATGGCTATTCAGGGTATAATCAAATCAAGCTAAGCCCACAAGATCAGGGTAAGACCGCTTTCACAACCCCATGGGGCACGTACTGCTATACAGTCATGCCCTTTGGTTTGAAAAATGCCGGTGCCACATACCAAAGAGCTATGACCACGATCTTCCATGATCAGATTCATGAGCTCATAGAGGTATATGTGGATGATCTCTTTGCCAAATCCAAAACTCGATGCACTCATATCGAATGCTTACAAAAGATTTTTGAAAGGCTTAGACTTTACAAAGTAAAGCTAAACCCTCAGAAATGTGTGTTCGAAGTAGAGTCTGGAAAGCTCTTAGGCTTTATGGTAAGCCAAAGGAGCATAGAAGTCGACCCGTCTAAGTGTTGAGTCATCATAGACATGGCTCCACCCTCCAATCTCATGCAGTTCGTAGCCTCCAAGGTTGATTATAATCTATTCGTAGGTTTATCTCAAACCTAGCGACTAGATGCGAACCCCTCAACAAGTTGTTGAGAAAGGGCACGAAATTTTCATGGGATGACGACTGCCAAAAGTCGTTTGAAAGACTAAAGGCATACCTAGTTAATCCCCCTATTTTAAATCCTCCAAAGCAAGGAAAACATCTTCTGCTTTACATTTCCGTGCATACGAATGCTTTGGGAGCTTTGTTAGCTCAATACGAGGATGACACCCACAAAGAGTATGCCATCTATTATATTTTGAAAACTCTCTTGGCTTATGAAAGGAATTATCAAGCCATGGAGAAGACATGCTTGGCCCTAGTTTGGGCCTGCGAGAAATTTCGACACTATTTCCTAGATCATGAGGTCTGAATAGTGTCCAAGATTGATCCAGTCAAGCATTTGTTCGAAAAACCCATTCTCACTGGTAGATTGGGCAAATGACAACTCCTTCTAATGGAGTATGACCTGAAATACCATCATCAGATCTCCATTAAGGGGCAAGCCCTAGCTGACTACGTGACTGAGTTCCCCCTAGAGGATGCATATCCCACACTTGATGAAATGCCTGATTAAGGCATATTGCAAAACCAATCTCAAAACCATATTTTGGCAAACTCTTTCGAAAACCAAGTGTAGAAAATGCACTTCGATGGGGCACGAAACCAATGAGGGGCTGATGCTGGGGTCATCCTCATGTCCCCTGAAAAGGGCGAGATACCCATAGCAATTCGCCTAGATTTCAAATGTTCCAACAACATAGCGAGGTATGAAGCACTCATACAAGGCTTAAGGATTTCGAAAACTCTAGGGGCATCATGCATCGAGGTCTTTGGAGATTCACTTCTCATTATAAACCAAGTTTTTAAAATTTGACAAGTGCGAAATGAAAAACTTCTTCCATATCACGAGTTCGCCACTCGATTGGTTAAGTCCTTCCAATCGTGTACACTCACACACATAGGAAGAGAGGATAATGGCATTGCCGACACCCTCTCCTCCTTGGGTTCAACCCAAAAGGTCGATCCCACTTTAGGAACCCGATCCTTAGAAATATGGCATGCACCCAATCCATCCACACACGATTTGGAAATTTGCCAAAATAATCCAAATTCTGTTGAAAAACCTTGGTTCTATGACATCAAATGTTTTCTAGAAAATAGGGAATTCGCTGAGGATGCCACATCCAAAGATAAGGCATTCATCCGGAAAATTTCTACCCGATACACGATTTTGGGTGGGGTTTTGTATAAAAAAAGTTTTACCGGCATCTTACTAAGATGTGTCGACCTAGAGGAGGCTAGGACTGTTATGCATGAATTCCACGATGGAGAATGTGGAGGTCATGTTAATGCCAATATGATGGCAATGAAAATACTTAGAGCGGGCTATTTTTGGTCCACCCTGAAAAAGGATTGCCACGATCATGTTAGGAAGTGTCATCCATGTCAAGTGCATGGGCTCGCCATTCATATCCCCTCATCATCATTGCATTCCGTGGTCAGCCCCTGGCCATTTACCATGTGGGCGTTTGATATTGTAGGCCCAATATTTCCAAAGGCATCGAATGGGCATAGGTTCATTTTAGCAGCCACTGAGTACTTCTCCAAGTGGGTCGAAGCCACCTCCCTGACCAACGTACAGGGGCAACATGTGGTGGCTTTCATTAGGAGGAATATCTTGGCTCGATTTGGAGTTCCAAGAGACCTTGTGTCCGATAATGGCACCCCATTCAAAAACAAGCGGATGGTTAAGTTGTGCAACACCTATGGCATAACTCACCACTTCTCCTTGCCCTACTACCCTCAAGGCAACGGCCAAGCTGAAGCCACGAATAAGACTCTCATTAGCATAATTGAGAAGACTTTAGAAAAGGGTAGGACGTGGCACGAGAAGCTGGATGAAGCCTTATGGGCTTATAGGACTTCCATCCGGACTCCCACGAATGCCACGCCATTTGAGTTGGTCTATGGCACAAACACCATTCTCCCCATTCATACAAAGCTGCATTCATTCCATACATCCATTGTACTCGACCTCCCCCTAGAGACGCTTCAGCATGCTAGGATGGTCGAACTAGATTTATTAGATGAGAGGCGACTCCTTGCTATGGATCATGCTCATGCATACCGGCGAAGGATAGCCCAACACTATGACAAACATATGAGACCTCGCCACTTTGAAGTGGGAGATCTGGTTTTGAAAATCATCCACTATCGTGGCCCACATCTACTTGGAAAGTGGCGCCCCAAGTGGGATGGACCCTATGTTGTGCGTGCAACCACCACGAACAACTCATATTGGTTGATCGATGTCGAAGGTAAGAATTTAGTAAATCCTATCAATATTCAATACTTGAAGAAGTATTATGTGTAGGGTTTGGGTTAAATTCCCGTTTTCAAAAATCCTTAGGGATAGCTACTTTGAAACCTCAAAAGTAAGGTTCAAAGGCGAATTGTGTGACCCTGAGCGAGAGAATTTGCACTTGTGAAAGAGTGGAGTTTTCCAAATACGTGGTTACATTTCAAAATCCTTCTTCTTACAAAGAAAGGCCTAGTTCAATATAGCAAGATACTTGCAAGTAGTAGGTGCTATTTCTAAATAGGCTAATCTGGAATGGATCGAGTATGACCTTGGGATAAGTCCTCCCCTCTTCTCTTCTCCTTCCAAAAGGAAAATATGGCCAAAAACAAAGGGAAATCCCCACCAAAATCTCTTTCCGAAAGAATGAAACATGAATCAAAAGAAAAATTCGATTCTTTTATAGAAAAGAGGGATCAAAGAAAAAAATACTCCCAAAGGGAGACCCTCTATGGAAAAATGGAAGAAAAGGCCAAAAAGCCCAAAAAAGAGCAGTTTTCTGCCTTCTATGCCTCAAACCATGGGACGCTTCAGAAGGGACCGTGGTATCTCTTTCCCATCCCTGCGACTTATCCCAAGTAAAACATGGTTCATTTCAAGGAATCCTAAAGTAAAAATAGGATTTACTTACTTGAATTTCATTTTGTTTGAGAATTCGACGTTTTGAGTAAGGTGTAGGAATTTTGAAATATAGCTTGTTTTCTTATAAAACCTCCGCTAGATTAGCGAGTGTCAAGACTCAAGCAAAGGCAAACGCGAAGAGCTCGAGATCCTTAGGATTGAGGCTAAAAAGCAGTTTTCCCTTTTGTAAATAGATTTTGAAAAATCGAACATCGAGCAACATAGGGCCCGCTCACTTGGAGCAGTAGGTCATTGTAAGTCTCAAGAGTTCGACCGTGTCATCTGGGCTCTGGGAGGTCGCCATTCTTGAAGTCTCATCCATGTCACGCATGTGCACATCTACACATGAACACTTGCATAACATGATCCCGTATAGGACCAGAAACCATAGAAAGGCCCCTTTGGCGTGATATCTCCTCCTATCAGGTTTTAAAAGAGAGATTTTGCTCAAAAATTGGGATGATCCCATATTTTCGTGGATAGATCTAGGGAGACATTGAAAGGGGTGTTGTCGCCTTTGTCATTATCCAAATAAATTTGGATAATGCCAAAGAGGGGCATCTGTAAACACCCCGAAATCCCACGATTTTCTCAAATGTGCCTGGTTTCACAAAAGCAGCCCCAAAGGGCTATTTTGAGTTTGGAAAACCAGGAGCCTTCCAAACAACCCTTACATATTTCAAAACCATATATACATTTTAAAATTGTATACATATAATTTTAAACCTTAAAAAGGTATTTTGAAACCCCCGCAAGCCACCTGGCCTGACCAAAGTAGGACCGAAAAGGCAAAGGAGAGCCCAGACCCGAAGCATACTTCAAGCCGGCACATCAACTCTCGTATCAAAATCATCCCCAGATTCTCAGACATTCATGCCCCAAATATCAAAAATTTGCTCAAAATGAACTCTTGAAGGTGAGAAGAAGAGCGAACGACAATGTTGGCGGACCCAACGCAAGATGGAGTACTGATGAAGCCAGGCCCCACACAAACCGTCCATTTCGAAACGCCATGAAGGAATCAAAAAATTCAGATTTGGGTCGGATCTGGACCATATATATCCATATCCAAACCCAACATGTATTTGGATTTGGATTGCAAGATCCAAATCCAATATCTATATCCAGGGCCCACATCACCTTCTCATAAATGGAGGTGAGGGGCCCACAAATATTTCACGTGAAAAGCCTGGGTAGAGAGAGAAAGGGGGGGATAAAGTATGAGTGAGAAAGTTGGTAGGCTCGACTTTTGGTCAAGAGTGGGTTAACCTTGTGGGTTTAGCCTAGAGTGTGGGTTTAAGCTTGTATGCACCTACACCTGACTTGGGGCTGCACCAACTTGGACATGGCTGCAACTTGATCAATGGACCGGCGCCAAGGGGAGGTTCCTAAACCTAACCCTAAGCTAGCTCACCTCACCTAGCCACTTTCCCTAAAACCTGACCCAAACCTAACCTAGACCTAACCCATCTTACCCAAAACTACCCCAACCTCACCTAGCTAGACCACCGAGACCCTAACCAACTAAGCCCAAACCCACCTTAGTGCACCTAATTAAACCCCTAACCACTATGTCCCAGCCCACAAAACCGACCTACCCCAAACCACTAACCACCCCCTCCCTAACCGACCTACCCCAAACCATGTCCCATGCCCACCTTATTACAAATATCTGGCCCACAACCCCCTAACCGACCCAGCCCATTCCTAGCCTATAAAAAAAAACCCTTCATTGCGGGTTTCCCTCTCTCTCCTCCACTCCCTCCATGCCCCCTAGGACCTGGCCAGTTCCACCTTCATCCATCCCTCCATCTTGGGACCCGGCCACCACCTCTCCACTCCAACCGACTCCATCACCTTCCACCTTCGGCGAGGAGCACCGTCCCGGCCGCCATTCTTCTTCCACTACCATCCGGCCACCACATCCATCCACCAGTACCGCCTCCATTCTTGGTTAATACCCCACCTCAACCTCATCTAACCTTCATCCTCTCTTCACCCCCTTCTTCTCCGCCAAGCACCACTCGGCCAGCACCAACCGACTCCATCACTCGGCCCCTACCTGCCACTCCTTCCACTCGGCCAGCACCAACCGACTCCATCACTCGGCCCCTACCTGCCACTCCTTCCACTCGGCCAGCATCAAGACACCACCGGGCCAACACCCCCTACCTGCCGCAAGTGCCCACCTAAGGAGCTCCCCTTCGGCTGCCCAAGGCGACTCATAAAGCCAACTCCATGCAAGTTGAACATGGACCAGCTACATGTAAGTGCCTAAACTCGGTTCCTTACATGAACTTGTTTTATGTTCAATTAAATTTTGATACGGGGTTGTAATAATGGAGCGTTGTCTCCCCCGATTATAATAATGTGGTTTGGCACACCAACACACACGTGCACTTGAGCCTTCCTGCTCTTAGCTGCACACCCTTTTGGCACACACACGGGCCTTGACAACCCCTAAGATATAGTTATATTTATATATATTCAGCTGCGTGGGTTTTCCATTAAGTCGTGGGTGTTGTCTTTCAATTCCACACTCACACACATTGAGCTTTCGCTCTTATTCCCAAGACCCTAGTAAGGGCCATATTGCAATTTTATTTGGGTGTTTTAATTCAAGTTGTGTGCGTGGTCTTTCAATTCCACACTCACACACATTGAACTTTCGTTCTTACTCCCAAGACCCTAATAAGGGCCATATTGCAATTATATTTAGGTTTTACATTACAAGTCGTGTGAGTTGTCTTTATATATATACACAACACCCACGCACACGTTGGCGACCTTCGGGCCCATATATATTATAAGTATTTCCCTTCCGCTATGTCTTTAGGATTTGGGTTTTAAGGTTTAACTGTGTGAGTAGTCTTTCCATATATACACAGCATACACTTACACAATTGAGCCTTTCCGCTCTTAAGATATAGCCATATTTCCCTTTTGTAATTTCCCTTTTGCAATTTACATTACGCAAATTTCCTTAAGCATTGTCTTTCAATTCGGGTTTTCCCTTGGAGTTGTGTGAGTTTGCATTGCATATTCGCCATACGCGAGTTAGGACGCATATTGCATCAAAGCAAACCCCACACTCCCGTGCAAAAATCGCCCAACTTAGGTCACTTACGCACACACCTAGTTGGCCCTAAAAAGCATAAAATTTGAAAGACATAGGCATGTGCAAATCCCACGTGAAATAAAACTTGCAACCAAACAAACAAAACCCAAACACTTCGGGTATTTTCAAAGAGGTTATTTGTTTAAAACGACTTTGCCAAGTGTACAGATTGACCCTTGCGTATCGGTGTAAGAAGGTCTGCGAGGAAAATAGCTCACTTGCTCACAGTCGCCCCGAAAGAGTTAGATTTATAAAACTTACTTCCCTTGCTTGAGTAAGCTAGCTGGCACGCCCTTGTTATAAAAATGACTTAGACACACGAAAAGGTTCACTTCGGGCCTAAGAACCAGGAGTGAAGATTTTCTGTGTCTACAGATTTGGCACGCCCAGTGGGACCTGGGCCTTTTGCAAAGTCAGTACATATAGAAAAACCTCATGAAAATTTTTTGAAGGAAGTGTTTTTAACTTTGTTTGTTGCATTTCATATCTAGGATTTTTTAAAAGCATTGAAGCATGTCGAGTCCAGGCTCCCAAGAGGTATCTAGCCACGGCTCAGGCGCATCAAGTTCTCACTCTAGGAGGTTTTCGAAAAAGCAAAACAAATTAGAAGAGATTGAGGATTTGAGAAGGGATTTCGAGGCCAAGATCGCCGCTCTTAGCCAAGTGGCTGAAGCAAGCGACTCATGTTTGTCAAATGGCGAACCAAAGGCCAAGAAAAAATTTGAAAAACCTCACAAAAATAAAGAGACTTCCGCAATGGAAGGTAACCAATACCATGAGTCCTTCATACACAAGGACCGTAAAGCCCTACAGTAGCTGCTGAGAGGGCAAAATAAAGAGAAAAGGAGTTACACCCTGTCTGATTTCTTACCTGTGGACTATGAAATAGACAGTCACGATGAAATACTGAACTTTCATCGATTTGATGGCATGAGAGACCCTAGGTCTCACTTGAGTTTTCTCTTGTCGAGCCCATAAGAAAAAGGACTCGATGAAATGGGTGTATTGGTTCCCTTTGTCCCTCAAAGGCACAACTGCCAAATGGCTAGCTTCCTATGACCTTAGCCAGTTCGTAACTTTTAAAGAGTTAGCGAACTGCTTTATACAGAGATTCTCGCATAACGTAGAAGTCACGTCGACTTTAAACACCTTGAGGGATACAAAACAAGGTGTGAACGAAGACGTACATACGTTCATCGTTCGTTGGAGGTCTCTCTTAGGACAAGTGCGAGAGCCAATATCCGAAGGATGTGCAGTCATGCTCATCCTGGATAATTTTAAAAACGAGTTGAAAACCCTTCTCTCGCTTTACGAAATCTCAACTTTCCATAAGTTGATAGAAAAAGCATCCCTTTTCGAAACAAATTTCCAAAAAGGGGTGTATGATCACTTATGGAAAGGAAGCGTAGTTTTGAAAACTCGCTTGGAGAAGCCCAACACTTATGGGCTACCCACCACGGACAAAGGGGCAAAACCCCACAAAATCACCAATGTCCGGGTGGATCCAAGCCCGGCAAGTAATTCAAAAAAATTTGAAAAAATAGAAAATAAAAGGGAGAAAAGTTTTCAAAAACCCTTTGAAAGATGGGAGTACACTCTGCTGGGGCAACCTATATCGGAGGTCCTAGGCCTCCTACTCGCCCAGGGCATGATTGAACTCCCCAAGATTCTCGAGGGAGTCACTTCAAAGGGGGGATTTTTAAACAAATTCTGCAAATATCATCGGCTCAAAGGCCATGATACAAAGCGGTGTTTCTCCCTACTAAATAAAATTGAGAACTTGATAGCAGAAGGCCGGCTCCAGGTCGCTGAGGAACCTGAGCCTGCCTGAGCTATCTTCAAAGAACCCTTCCCCAAGCACGCAAAGTACCAGTGGAAAGGGAAAAGAGGTATGTGCTCTCATGAACTCGAAGAGTCTAGCGCATGCATGTGAGTCTGGTTTGTCTACTTGTGCATCTACTCTCATCCTTTACAAAAAAACCACCCAAGTAGTCATCCGGGGACCACCAAGAGTTCTGTCCCCAGTTATTTTCAAAGAGGTTATTTGTTTAAAACGACTTTGCCAAGCATAAAGACTGACCCTTGCGCATCGGTGCAAGAAGGTTTGCGACGAAAATAGCTCACTTGCTCACAGTCGCCCCGAAAGAGTCAGATTTATAAAACTTACTTCGCTAGCTTAATTAAGCTAGCTGGCACGCCCTTGTTATAAAAACGACTTAGACACACGAAAAGGTTCACTTCGGGCCTAAGTACCAGGAGTGAAGATTTTCCATGTCTACAACATTTAAAAAGGAAAATCAGCATCAAGAAAGTTTGGTCAACGCCAAAAAAGGAAGGTCGGCATAAAAAAAAAAAAGGAAAGTCGATGTTCAAGAAAGGAAAGTCGACATTAAGAAGGAAAGTCGATGCCCATAATGGAAGGTCAGCGTCTAGAAATGAAAGTCGGTATCATCCACTCAAAAGGAAAGTGATGCTCGATTTGGCAAGTTGTGACGGTCAATTTGGCAAGCCACCAAGAAGAAATTTACCAACTTCAACGTGGGTGAATTATGTGACTTACCATAGGTAGCCTTGGTCCACAGTTTGGTAAGTCATCAAGCCAACTTACCATATTCGAAAGTTGGGTGGTCCTTGCAAGAAGGCACTTACCTTTCACAGCTACCAGTCAACCTCAGTAAATGGATAAGCCCACTTGCCTTTCTCAACATTGGCCTGATTTGGCAGGGTTTGAAATAGCAATTGCTACTGGTCTCTAATACCTTGAGAACTTCCCTAATAAGAGTTTACAAGTCCGCGCTTATTCTGCTCATGCTTGAAGAGAAGAGAGTTGGTAAAAAAAAAACACGCAATGGTTTCTATATCTATGACAAATGACGCAAGGCTAGTCCAAACCCTGAAATAAAGTACAGTGAAAAGTCACAGGCTATTGCTGGCCATGTAAAGGATTCAAAGTCACTGAAACTATAAGACAAAGATATTATAGAGTTGGTCTTCTTTCCTGTGATAAATGAGGCATGTCGTATTCTTGTAGTAGGCCAGCATATTACCATTTAAATTCAGATGACTTCAACATGGAAAGAAGAAGGCCAGCCAGTGGAGATCAGCAAAATGGATAGCAGCTTGGCCGTGTCCCTCAAAAGCACCTTGCCTTTCCACTTACCTTCCTTGGCCAATCGATTTTGGTAAGTCCTCCAGACAACAACTTGGTCGAATCCCTCAAAAGCACCTTGCCTTTCAAAGCAGTCAACCGCATTGCCTTTCAAATAAAGTTTTTCTTTTCAAAAAGCAACTCATGAAATCCGAGAAGATGGTCCTTCTTCTCGCATTTCATGGTTGACGTTAGTATTGGGGCCGATAGTGATCACCAACTACTTACATCTCCCACTTGGCTATTGGAGTCAACTTGTGATACACTAGTTTTGCCTCCCACTATTTTAGAGTTTATCAAGTTGTATCATTTATCTAGTTGTAAGTAAATTGCAACTTTTATTTGTTATGCTGTTTTTCCACAATCAATGTGTTTTTCCTACATAATATATAACAAAGTGTATTTTCTACACTTATATACTTAAGCGTATCTCAAACCCATGTGGGTTACATGTTTAGTAAAAAGTTCTTCTGAGATACCTTTTCTTAAGGGGTTTACCAACATTTCATCACTTGTCATATAGCGTATAAATATTTCATTTCTTTTGAACATATCATGAACATAATGATATTTAACCATTATATTCTTACTTCTTGAGCTATCAACTATACTCTTAATAAGAGTAATTGATGCATTATTGTCACAATAAATGACAACTAGCTCGTTGGTTTGTCCAACTTTAAATCATTTATGTAGTGGCTTATCCAAATGGCACTCGTAGCAACCATATTGTAATCAACATACTCGGTTTCTTGTGTGTGCAACATTACACAACCTTGTTTCTTATAAGTCTAAGAAACTATACCACCTCCAAATAAAAATATTTGACAAGGTTGATATGTTATCATCTTTGCTCTCAGCAAAGTCAGCATCTCAGTATCCTATCATTTTCAGTTCATCTGCATGAAAATAAAGTTTTAAGTCTTTTGTTCTTTTGAGATATTTTAGAATCATTTTCATAGTTATCCAATGGTATCATCCATGATTACTTTGATATATACTCATAAGACCAACAACAAAACTGATATCAGGTCTTTTATACAACATATCACACATTAAGCTGTCCACAGCTTGTGCATAAGGAACGTTAGGCTTATAGTCGATATATCTCAACTGACTTAGGCATAAAAGTTTATATTCTCTATCTTGAGAAATCTTTATACCCAAGATATAGGATGCTTCTCCCATATCCTTCATTTCAAACCTTGAGTTTAACCATGACTTGGTTTTGATAATCATCTCATTGTCATTCTTAGTCAACAATATGTCATCTACATATAATGATAGGATGACAATATGATTACCATTGTTCCAGACATATACACAATGGTAAAGTTCATTAGCCACAAACCCAAGTTCAATAATAACATTTTGAAAAGTCAAATACCATTGACGAAGTAATTGTTTAAGGCCACATAGGAATTTTTTCAACCTATATACTTTATGTTCCTGGCCTTCAACTCTGTATCCTTTGGGTTGTTGCATATATATGATTTCATCTAAATCTCTATTTAGAAAGACAGTTTTTACATCTAACTAATGTAAGTTCAAATCATAATATATTGATATCATCAGGATTACTCTTATGGATGCAAATTTTGTAATAGGAGAATATATCTCAACATAATCTATCCCTTCTTTTGCGAAAAACCTTTTACAATCAACCTCGCTTTAAACTTATCGCTTGTTCTATCTACTTTATATTTCTTTTTGAGAACCCACTTATAACCTATAACTTTTCTTCCTCTTGGTAAATCAACCAATTCTTAGACTTGGTTTTTCTCAATGGATTCAATTTTTTCATCCATGACTTTTTCCTTGTCTGAAGATTGAGATGAGTCAATAGTCTGCAAGGTAAGCATGATAATCCTTTAAATAGGATGGTGTGACCCGAGGTCTTTTGTGTCCACTTAAAGTTTGAGTTTGATTAGGAAGATCATCTATGGATTCAAATGATAATTGATCTAGATCCAGTAGATCGTCAACATACTCATCACCATTTTCAAGAATGTCATTTTTAGTGTCCTCTAAGAATTCAATATCTCTGCTTTCTATCAATCTATGGTTCTTATGATAAAACTGAAATCCTTTAAATCCTCTAGGATATCCAAAAATTATACATCTCAAAGACCTACTATCTAGCTTGTCTTTAAACTGATCAAGGATCTACACATGAGTGATAGATCCTCACCTTTTGAGATGACCTAGGTTTGATTTTCATTCAAACCACATCTCATATGTTGTAGAGAATACAACTTTATATAGTACTCTATTGAGTATATATACAATTGTGCTAACTGCTTCTCTCCAAAATACCCTTCGCAAAGAAGCATATATTAGCATAGACCTTGTTATATTCATTAAGGTCTTGTTATATCTCTCTCCTACACCATTCTATTGAGGTGTCTTAGGTATTGTATTTTGCTTTATAATACCAAAGTCTTTGAGGTGTACTCTCCATTTCTATCTGATCTCAAGACTTTGATTGTGTGACTCAATTGGTTTTCAACTTATTTTCAACTTCTTGCTTATATTTTTTGAACGCTTTGAGTACCTCAGATTTATGTGATAAGATATATATATATATATATGTGCGTATATCTTGAGTAATCATCGATAAAGGTGTAGACACGCGGGAATTTCCACTCCGGGTCCTTAGGCCTGGAATGAACCTTTTTGTATGTCTAAGTCGCTTAAAAAGGGCGTGCCAGCTAGCTTACTCAAACTAGCAAAGTAAGTTTTGAAATATCTGACTCAGGGGGCGATTGTGGACAAGTGGGCTCTTTTCGTCGCAAACCTTCTTGAACCGATGCTCAAGGGTCGGTTTGTATGCTTAGAAAACTCAACTTTGAATAAGTATGACCTTCTTTAAAAAGTATGAAAGTGTTTGATCGATTTGGTTTGTCTAGTTGCAGATTTTATTTACGTGGGGTTTGCACGTATCCTATGTCTTTCATTTTAGCTACTTAGGCATGAGATGTGTGCATCAAGTGCTTAAGTCTTGGCGATTTTGCACGGGTGGTTCGAGGTTGCTTTGATGCAAGTATGTGCCCTATCTCGTGGTATGGCGGATATGCAATGCAAACTCACACAACTGAACCTTAAAACCCGAAATTGAAAGACATAGCCGAAGGGAAATTGCGAAAGGGAAATATAGCTATATCTTAAGAGCGGAAAGGCTCAATTATGGGTGTGTGTGTTGTGTAAAAATTGAAAGACAACTCACATGACTTGAATGTAAAACCCTGCTCGACTTGAATGTAAAGTGTGGAAGGGAAATACTTATATATATATGGGCCCGAAGGTCGCCAACATGCGCGTATGTGTTGTGTATAAATTGAAAGACAATACACGCAGCTGAAATGTAAAACTCAGCTGAAAGGGAGATACAACTATATATATATGGGCCCGAAGGTCGCCAACGTGTGCGTGTATGTTGTATATATATGTAAAGACAACACATGTAGCTGAACCTTAAATACCTGGAATTGAAAGACAAACACAACTGAATCGAGAAAACTCACGCAGCCAAAAGTATAGAGATATGGCTATATCTTAGTGGCTGTCGAGGCCAAAATGGTGCATGAGGTGCTTGAGCAAAGGCTCGGGTGTCTTTGGGTGCGAGTGGGTAATTGAAATGACAAACTGAATGTAAATACATATATATGATAAGAGCGAAGGCTCAATGCACGCGTGTGTGGAGTGTGTAAATTGAAGACAACTCACGCAGCTCTTACTAGAGTCTTGGGAGTAAGAGCGAAGGCTCAATCGTGCATGTGGGTGCTTGGTGTACAAGTTAAGAGCTAAAGCTCAAGTGCTCGTGTGTGCTTCGTGTATCAAGCATCCTTATTATAACCCGGGGGAAGACAATGCTCCGTTAATACAACCCCGTATCCAAATTGAATAGAACGTAGAAGGAGATATGTAAATACCGAATTTGAAATACTTACAAGTGATTTGGATGTTTGTCCACTCCAATCTACACGGGCTTGTGCTAGCTTTACAACCACGAACGGGCCTCCCTTGAAGCTTGTGGCATGAAGTGGTTGGCCAGACTCAAGAGCTTGGTGGGGTTTAGGTGCGAGAGGTAGGGCTCACGGCAAGAGGTTGGTGCGGGTCTTAATGGAGCTTCGTGGGGTTACGGCCAAGGAGGTGCTAGATGGGGGTTATGGCAAGGTGTTGGGGATATGGCATGGGAGTTGGGTCACGGGTGGGGTGTTAGGTGGGGTGAAGGTTGGCTAAGGAGTGTAAGGCGGTGGGATGTGGTACGGCATGGGGTGCTAGGTAGGTGGTGGTGTAAGGCGGTGGGATAGGAGGCTAGAAAGTGGTGGTAGGCTAGGCTATGGCGTGGAAGGGTGGCAGGTAGTGGCTGAGGTCGGTTGAGTTGGTGGGGTGTAGGTCGGCTAAGGTTCGGGTGTAGCAGGGTGGACGCCAGGCGCTAGGCACCAGGCGGGTTGTAGGGCGATCGGCGCTGAGCGCCAGGGAGCAGGAGGTGAGGTGTTGGGCACGCGACAGAGAGGTAGCGGGGCGCGGGGCGCATGCAGGGCACGTGTGGCGAGATCGGGTAAGGCTAGGGGTGTTCGGGTGGCGATGGGAGATGGTTTGGGTGGTTAAGGGTGGAGTCGGTTAGGGGTTAGGTGGGTTTAATTAGGTTTAGGGGGTGTTGTGGGGTAGTTAGGTGGGGTTGGTTAGGGTGGCTTAGAGGGGTTAAGAAGAAGGGTTTAGGGTGGTTTAGTTGGGCTTACCTTAGGGTCGGTTGGGGTGTGCTCAAGCTCCACCTTAGTCACTCCACGCCTCCTTGTTCAAGCAAATCCAGCCCTCAATCAAGGTGGTGCAGCCCACACTAATCCCTTACTAACCCACAATTAAACCCCTAAACAAATTTAAGAAAGCCCTAAGCACTCACCTTAATGCCCTCTCTCTCCTCCAAGCTCCTTCCAAGTTGCGTTTTACGTGAACTTGTAGAGACCCCCTCACTCCTATTTATAGGCAAGTGAAGTGGGTCTTGGGTTTGGATCGTGGAATCCATGTCCGATCCAAACACTATTTGGATCTGGATCTTGAATCTCGGATATTTTGAGATCCATATCCGATCCAAATCCAACATTTTTATGGATATGAATCTGGATATTTTTTGTCCAGATCCAATCCAAACACATTTGGATCCAATCCAAATCCAAACACTATTTGGATCGACCCAAATCCAAACACTATTTAGATATGGATATGGATATTTATGGTCCAAATCCAATCCAAATTTTCTCTAGATGGTCCTTCTTGGCTTTTCGAGGCAGACGATTTGTGCGGGCCCTGGCTTCATCAGCGCTCCGTCTGGTGTTAGGTTTTCCCAATCTTTGTCGTCTGGACTCCTTTTCACCTTTTCGGACTCCGTTTCTACTCATTTCTAACTTTTTTGGTTCAGATTCTTGATGCTTGAACGAGGATGGTCGATCTGGCTATTTGGTGCTTCTAGCTTGCAACCTGCTTCGTGCTTGGGCCTTCCTTTCGCCTTTTGAACCTGGCTTTTATCAGGCCAAGATGCTCTTCTAGGCTCTGAAAACTGCTTCTGAGCCTACTTTTGGAATTGACCTTTGTGAGTCACTTGTTGGGCTACTTCTTGATCAGGTGTCGTCTTTGCATGCTTCACCTGTTTGTCTTTGGCTTCTTGGAAAATGGGGCTTAGCTCGGGTTTAAAAACTCCTATTTGAACATGGGGTTTCAAAATACTATTTATAGGGTTCAAAACAATATTTACAGGGTTTTGGGAAGGCTCCTGGGTTTTCAGAACTCAAAGTGCCTTTTTGAAGTTGATTTTGTAAACCAAGTATGTTTTATGAAAATCGTGGGGTTTTGGGGTGTTTACAAATGCCCCTCTTTGGCATTATCCAAATTGATTTGGATAATGGCAAAGATGATAACACCCCTATTTAATATCTCCCTGGATCTATCCTCGAGAATATGGGATCATCCCAGTTTTGAAAAAAACATTTTCTTTAAGCCCGATAAGAGAAGACTCTCGCCAAAGGGGACTTACCTACATGGTTCTAGTCCTAATTGGGATTGATGCAAGCTTCCATGCATGAATACGAATGAGAGGCATGGGATGATATGCTAGGAAGTATGGTCTCCTAGAGACTTAATGTAATAGTTGAACTAGGGAGTCTAATGGAGACCTGCTGCACCAAGTGAGCTGATCTTATGTTGCTCGATGTTCGAGGATTTTCAAAACTTGTTTTTGAAAGCCGAGAGCTCCTTTTAGCTTCAATCCTAAGGATCTCAGCTTTTCGTGTTTTTCCTTTATTTGAGTCTTGACACTCGCTAATCTAGCGGAGGTTTTATTCGAAATCAAGCCATATTTCAAAATTCCTACGCCTTACTTAGACGTCTAACTCTCAAACAAGATGAGATTCAAGTAAGTAAATCCTATTTTTACTTTAAGACTCCTTAGAATGAATCGTTCTTCACCTTGGGATAAGTCGCAGGGATGGGAAAGAGTTTACCACTGTCCCTTCTGGAGTGTCCCGTGGTTTAAGGCATAGAGGCGGAAAACAGATCTTTTTGAGCTTTTTAGCCTGTTTTCTATTTTTTTCATAGAGGATCTCCCTTTGGGAGTATTTTTTCTTTATTCCCTCTTTTCCATAGAATACATGATTTTCTTTTGATTCGCCTTTCTTTTGGGAAAGAGACTTTTGCAGGGATTTCCCTTTGTTTTTGCCAAATTTTCCTTTTGGAAGGAGAAGAGAAGGGGGGAGGACTTATCCCAAGGATCTACTCGATTCATCCCAGATCTACCTATTTAGAAATAGCACGTACTACTTGTGTAGACGTGATTTTATTTCAAATCGTGGGATTCAAAATCAAACCCTCGAACTACGTCGGGTTGCGCGAGCGTGCCAGTTAGTTTATCAAAACTAACAAATTCTGATTTTCTGACTTCTAAGAACGATTGTGGACAAGTGAGATCTTTTCGACTTAGGCCTTCTTGAACCGGCGCTCAAGGGTCAGCCTAGACGCTTGAAATTTGTTTGAATCCGTTAATTCGAGAAAGGAAAAACCAGATTTTCCAAAGTTTCAGATTTGTGTTTAAGTTCTTGATTTCTGAAAATTTTCATATTCTGAAAGTTGCAGAATCTGTTCCATTCCAAAGATCTGTTCTCCAAATTTTTAAAAATACTTTTGATTCTCTAAAAATTCTAAAAATTGTACAGAATAGAGACATGTGTGTAGAATCAGAATATATTTTTATTTTATAATTTCGTTCTTTATTTTCTGAGAATTAAATACATAATCAGAAACTATTATATAATTCGGAACAGCCCTGTTTCTGTGAATAAGAAGCTCAGTAAAACAGCAATATCTCAGCACTCAGTCATCCAATTTCGATAAAATTTGTTGTGTTAGAAAGATACGGATGTTAGGTTTCCACAGAATCAAATTTCATCCAATTTCATTCAGTTGTTGCAGAGATATGGGCAAAAGAACAGAGGTCTATTACTGAACGTTCTGTTTCTGTAAAACGCAATCTGGATTTTGTATAAACTTCGCGGAGCTAATTGATTAGGCCATAGTTCATAAAAATTCCTCAAACTTTTATCTGATAAAGTCTGATATGTCTAGATTATTCATGCAAAATATCGAAGCAATTGGCATATCCGTTTGTCTATAAAAATTCCGTGATCAGACGTATGTGCACAGACAGTTTCAGAAACCAATTTTACAGAAAATTTCAGAATGTTCCTAACGTGATTCTAAAACGACATTCAACCTATATCAGTCCTAATGATGCATGGGAATCATCTAAACATGGATTTTAATTTCGTTCATGAAGGAATCATATGTGTTTGTATCGATATAAATGAAGAACATGAGCTCGAGGCCTTGATTCATATACAAATTTCCAGAATCTGTGCTTCTTCAGATTCTCATGAATTAAAACCAATTTGTGCAAGAATTCCAACCTATGTGAGTGAGAGGGGACGTAGGAGCACTTCGCCAGACGATCGTCGGACGTCGGAACCAGGCCGGACTTCCTAAAAAGGTAAGAATTTTAAAAGAAAATTTTGGGTGTCTACAGATGCCCCTCTTTGGCATTATTCCAAATTCATTTGGATAATGGCAAAGAAGAAAACACCCATTTGCTTTTCTTCCCAGATTTGCCTTGAGAGTATGGAATCGATCTTTATTCCATAACATCTATTTCCTTGGATTCTTAGCAAAGAGGGATTTGGCAAGAGCTCCTAATCCTAGGACAATCATGCATGAACAACCACTTTATGAATGTATTCATGTGTGTGAAATGAATGTTTAGAGACTCATACCTTTGATTCACGAACTCAAGAAGAGGCCTATGTTGGCCATCTGCCCCACGCAATGGTCCCTGTTTCTTTTGATGTTTAGGATTTTCAAAATTCCTTTTTCGAAAAGAGAACTCTTTTTGGTTTCTATCAAAAAGGACTTACAATTTCTCGTATTTCCCTTCACTCGGGTTTTAATACCCATAAATAAGTAGAGGTTTTATGGAAGATTTTGAATAACATTTCAAAGCTCCCTTTCTTACCCAACGAATTTTAATTCTCAAACAACATGAATTCAAATAAAATAGGTCCTATTCTTACTCTAGGACTTTCAAGGTGAACTTTTCTCCATCGGGATGAGCTATGGGGATTTGGGAAAGAATTACCCGCGGTCCCTTCTGAAGCGTCTCGGGGTTTAAGGCCAAGAGACGGAAAATTGCTCTTTTGAGCTTTGGCTTTTCCTTTTTTTTCTTTTTTTTATTTTCAAGAGAAGACCTCTTTTGAATAAGTTTTTGTATTCCCTCTGTCTATTTGGGGAAGACTTCTTCTCGGAGGAGTTTTTGCATTCTTTTTCTTTTTCTTTTTTTCTTTCAAAGAGAAGACTCCTTTTTAAGAAGTTTTTGTATTCCCTCGATCTATTCGGGGAAGACTTCCTTTTCTAGGAGTTTTTGTATTCTCTTTTTCTTTTCTTTTTCTTTTGAATATTGCCAATTTTCCTTTTTGGAGAGAAGCGAAATGGGAAATACAACTCATCCCTTTAGATAATCAATCCAGGCAAGATTGTCCTATTTCCTAATAGCACCTACCATCTGAAAGCACCTTGCTATTTTGAACTAGGCCTCATTTGGTAAGTAAAAGATTTTTGACATGTTACCAAATAATTTTTGAAAACTCCACTTTTCATAAAGTATCAATTCCCTAATTTGGGGTCACATAATCCATCTTTGGTCTTTCTTTCCAGAAATTCAAAGGAGATCTATTTTCAAAATCTTTTCAAATGAAATTTAAAGTAGACCCCATACATAGCATTGGGCATTTATAGAATCTACTAAATTTCCTTCCTTAACATCAACTTACCAATATTGATGATGCCCCTTTGCAACATAGGAACCATCCTTGTGGGCCGCCATCTTCAAATGGAGTGCGGGCTTCTTGTGGATGCATTATGTCATGCAAGATGTATTCCTATAATACAATGGTAATGCATGCTTTATGATATGATGAATACACTCAATTTCTATGAAATGTATTTAAGAAATAACATCTCAATGCCCCTAGTTTGGAGGGAATGGCATGAGAACTCACATACCATGGCCAATCTCTATATGATATGGTTTTGAATGTGATGCATGAAAGATATGCACAACCTTAGTCTTGGTGATGCATGATATGATCCTTGGATGTATTCTGGGTAGGTTAGCTCTCTAATACATTTTTAGGAAACTCTTACTTACAGACTTTGAAGCTTTTCCAAATCAATGATTTTATGGAATATAGAAAGCTTTGAGGCTTGACCATCCTCATGGATGAGGGGACTTTCCTCCTTGCTTTAATCACTCTCAAGTTTTTGTTTTCTAGGGAAGTATCATGGATAAGAGAAGAAAACATTTCTAAATCCAATTTTTGAAAAATAATATTTTTGGAGTTTTTTTAAATTTTTCTATTTTTTTGGATTTTCTGGAACAACTAGTAGAAGGGAAAACAAACATTTTTTTTTGAAATTTTCATAATTTTCTATTTTTTTTGGATTTTTCAAAGCAAATAGCAAAAGGGGAATCGAATAAAACTTTCTTTTTGGGAATTTCAAATTTTTCAATTTTTTTTTGGGTTTTTGGGTTTTTCCATTTTTTTTTTGGCTTTTGGGAATATATAATTTTTTTGTATTTTTTTCAAATAAAAAGGGATCTTCCATCAAACCTGCAAAGAAAACACTACGAGTTAGACTCTAAATAAGACGTCTAAACCATAGGTTTCGGGATTAGCGGGTTCTAGGGCACCCTTAACCCAATCGGTTCTAGGTGGTGGTTCAGGTGGTATGGATGGGATATAGCCCAATCCATATCAACTCGGGTTTGGTCTAGGTAGGATGGGTTCTAGCCTACCTTGGTTCTTAGCTCCTAGGCCCTGGTAAGGTGTATATCCCATGTTTAGTAACATATTTCAAGGCTTTTTAAGTTTTGGAAATTTTTGATAAAGGGGATGACCCTGGAATATTGTGTCATCTATGACGTGGCTATACACTTGAATTTCATTGGTTATACCTTGGAGGTCTACGGGTTTATGGGGTGAGTTGAGCTCTTCTAGGAGATGGACGACCTTGGCTGGGTGTGGCTCTCCTAGCAGGTGGATGGTAAGATAAGGTGTATCTAGGTTGTTGGTACATAACCTAGGGGTTACCAAATTTGAAATTTCATCTTTTTCATTTTGGAATTCATTTTTGTGCTTGACATTCGCCACACCTTCCAAATCTACATCCTTCGACACATTTTGTGGGATTGTGGGTGCATGATTGTGATTTGAATCTTGGTAATCTACTGGTCCTATACAATGCATAGGAGGATCGAATAGAGAGTTTGGAGAGAGAAGAGTTTCAGGTGTACCTTCTTCCTACTTGTCTACCTTTCTATGGTGAGAGTAATCTTCCTTGCAGGCGTCCTGAGGGTGTTGTAGTTCCTGTAGGACTTCAAGCTCCCATTGCTTTGGTAGGTCTTGAACTTCATCTGCCAAGCCTATGTGTGTGCAACACTTGTTCTTTCTTGTGTATGAAGTGGTGCTCGTGGGAATGGAATCCATCGGAGCAACCGATTTTGAAAAGTTTTGGGTGGTGGTTGTGAAGTAACTCCCATGCCCCAGTCCACTTGTGCGCTTAGGGATGTGAACTTTCTTTTCTGTTTTGCTTTCTTGAATTCCAAATTTTTGATTTTCAAATCTCTTTTGAAAAATTTCCAAAGTTTTTGAAATAGGAAACTTTTTTGGTTTTTCTATGTGCAAAGGGGTGTTTGGATATTTTGAACGGTTAGCTGATTTGATTTGGACTCTCGCCTCATCTCCAGCCTCGTATCCCTCATCGATTTTCGACCTTGGTTGGGCTTTTCGAGTATGAATCTGCTCTCCACATTCACAAGATAGGTTTTCATGGTAGATCTTAGCCTCTAAGGCCTCAAGTTTCCTTCTAGCTTCGGTTGCTTTTTTTGTAAGATAAGCAATTTTTTCTTGGGAAAGTCTTTCTATGGTTTTGGAAAACTGGTTTTGAAAATCAGATGAAGTTTTCTTTGAACGGCTTGATTTCCTATGTTTCTTACCATGGGAGGAGCAAGATTCCTCTTCTTCATTTTTTAAAGCAGCTATCCTTTCTTCTACTTTCATCATTCCCCTTTTTAGGGAAGCAAGCGCGTCTTTTGCAATCCTATTTGAAATTCTGCTCTTATGGCATGAACCTCGCCTTCGCATTGTGGAAGATGCTTCGGAACTTGACATGATCCACCTGTATACAAACCACAAATCTAGAAACTTTGTTAGCATAACAGATTCCAACAAATTTCAATTATATATCTCGCAAGATCCTTTGGTACTTGGCATGATCAACCTGTTTAAGCCAACTTATCACAAACCTGAAAATTGAATTAGTATAATGGATTCAAACAAAATTTCAAAGTCTCAAGTCCCACCGGGCATGCCAATCTGTAGACGTGATTTTATTTCAAATCGTGGGATTCAAAATCAAACCCTCGAACTACGTCGGGTTGTGCGAGTGTGCCAGTTAGTTTATCAAAACTAACAAATTCTGATTTTCTAACTTCTAAGAACGATTGTGGAAAAGTGAGATCTTTTCGACTTAGGCCTTCTTGAACCGGCGCTCAAGGGTCAGCCTAGACGCTTGAAATTTGTTTGAATCCGTTAATTCGAGAAAGGAAAAACCAGATTTTCCAAAGTTTCAGATTTGTGTTTAAGTTCTTGATTTCTGAAAATTTTCATATTCTAAAAGTTGCAGAATCTGTTCAGTTCCAAAGACCTGTTCTCCAAATTTTTAAAAATACTTTTGATTCTCTAAAAATTCTAAAAATTGTACAGAATAGAGATATGTTTGTGTAGAATCAGAATATATTTTTATTTTATAATTTCGTTCTTTATTTTTTGAGAATTAAATACATAATCAGAAACTATTATATAATTCGGAACAGCCCTGTTTCTGTGAATAAGAAGCTCAGAAAAACAGCAATATCTCAGCACTCAGTCATCCAATTTCGATAAAATTTGTTGTACTAGAAAGATACGGATGTTAAGTTTCCACATAATCAAATTTCATCCAATTTCATTTAATTGTTGCAGAGATATGGGCAAAAGAACAGAGGTTTGTTACTGAACGTTCTGTTTCTGTAAAACGCAATCTGGATTTTGTATAAACTTCGCGGAGCTAATTGACTAGGCAATAGTTCATAAAAATTCCTCAAACTTTTATCTAATAAAGTCTGATATGTCTAGATTATTCATGCAAAATATCGAAGCAATTGGCTTATCCGTTTGTCTATAAAAATTCCGTGATCAGACGTATGTGTACAGACAGTTTCAGAAACCAATTTTACAGAAAATTTCAGAATGTTCCTAACGTGATTCTAAAACGACATTCAACCTGTATCAGTCCTAATGATGCATGGGAATCATCTAAACATGGATTTTAATTTCGTTCATGAAGGAATCATGTGTGTTTGTATCGATATAAATGAAGAACATGAGCTCGAGGCCTTGATTCATATACAAATTTCCAGAATCTGTGCTTCTTCAGATTCTCATGAATTAAAACCAATTTGTGCAAGAATTCCAACCTGTGTGAGTGAGAGGGGACGTAGGAGCACTTCGCCGGACGATTGTCGGACGTCGGAACCAGGCCGGACTTCCTTCTTCTCCTTTTTCTCTTCCTTTCTCTCTCTCTCTCTATTTCTCTGAGTTTTCGGACTGATTGTTCCTCTCTCTTTTTTTGGTTCCCTCTTGATGCTCGTTGGTTGATGATCACTGATTGATGATCGCTGATTCATGCCCTCTGCAACACTTGGGGGAGTCTTTTTATAGGCTCTGACTATGATTTGGATAAGCTTGACGGTTGGGATTTGGATGAGTTCTGTTTTGATTGTGTTGATAAAATCTTATCTGAATTGGTTGGAACATCATCTGCATTTGATAGGCATAATCCTTGTTGAACGTTATCTGATCCTATTGACCATGTTTGCAGCAACCACCTTAACTGCAAGCTCATGCAATTACATGGACACAGCTGATGAAAGAGCAACTGCACGCAAAGCATTTACATAGAAATCGGATCCCTCAGGTGGGGTTGAGATGCGCACAAAGGTGCAATACTCATGAAGAGTCGTCGTCGATCAATCACTCTTCACCACTGCTCAGGAGCTAGCTTTTGATTTTGATCTTATGCCTTTTAGTAAACGTTGAGAACCACCACACTAGAGTCACCACTCCTCATCAAAATGCTGTTATCGTTACAGATGTCTTACTGTTCTGATTTTTGACCAGCTTCCCAATAATGCTTTCCATGAGGGTGTCCTTATATGAGACATGGTTGTGTCTCTATGCTCTTGAATGGACATAAACGATTCAGTTTTCTGAGTAGATTTCTCAATCAATTTCCTTTTGAGGAGGGAAAGAAAATAAGGCAATTGTAACCAAAAAATTGCTTCAGAGGGATCTTCAAAAAGTGATGCAGCAAAGGCAAATCTTACTGCATATCCTCTATCAACTAACTTAGCGTATGGCTCACCCTCTCATTGTCAAGTAGACAGCCTTCCCTCCAATATGGTTCCAACCTCATTCATGGAACATCTGAACTGAAGCTTTGAAATGCAGATGAACACTACTAAGATAGTCTAGCAGTAAATGCAAATGATGTTACATACTTACGTATTAGGAACATATTTGAATTAAGCCCATGTTACATTTTTGAAAATCAACTTTCATGCTCATTCAATCCTTTCCACGAGTGTTGGGATATTAAAATTGCTCTTATCATAACATATCAATAGCATACCAGTAACAAATGACGATGCAAATTGATGTATATCAATACTAATTACCTCGATACCCAAACATAACGTAGACACGTTACGAAAGGCGTTTGATACCAAACCTTCGTTTTCGAAGGCTTTCGTTCTTGCTTCCACCTTTCCTTTCTTTTGATAATACCGACCTTACCCTCTAGAAATTGATTTCTTTCCAAATGTGAGCTTTTCTTTCTAGGAAGCTCACTTTCCCTTTTTAATGCCCGTTTTCCCTTTCTGGGCGTCCGCCGTCCTTTTCAGGTGTCAACTTGTGTTTTTGATACCTGTATCTTTTCAAAAGGCAAGCTTTCAACATACCTTTTGTCATAAATCTTTTAAGGAAACGAAATCCTGCTTTTCCAGTGCTAAGGGCAAAATCGTCATTTTCCCCAATTTTGTCAAAATTCGAAATTTTCAGAAAGGAAAGCATTCTTTCATCATTTTAAAGTTTTCATAAAATTTTGGTACCAAAACAAACTCGTTTTATGCCTTTTTCCTTCAAAAACCCCAAAATTACTAAAATGGCCACTTTCCTAAAAAGGTAAGAATTTTAAAAGAAAATTTTGGGTGTCTACAACTTGCAAGTATCTTGCTATTTTGAATCAGGCCTTCGTTTGTAAGAAGAAGGATTTTTGAAATGTGACCCATCGGTTTTGGAAAACTCCGCTCTTTCACAAGCACTCGAGTCTCTCGTTCAGGTTTGCACGATTTGCTTTGATCCTCACTTACGAAGTTTCAAAAAGGAGGTTTTAGAAATATTTTAGAAATAGGGCTTATCTTACACCCTACACGTAGTATTTTTTCAAAAATTGAGCATTCATAGGGTCGGCTAAGTTCCTACCCTCAACATCAATTAGTCAGTATGCGTTGTTTGTGGTGGTTCCACGCACAACATAAGGGTCATCCCACTTGGGCCGCCACTTTCCAAGTGGATGTGGGCCACGATATTGGATGATTTTGAGCACCAGGTCTCCCACTTTGAAGTGGCGAGGTCTCATATGCTTCTCATAGTGTCAGGCTATTCTTTGCCGGTATGCATGAGCATGATCCATAGCAAGGAGTTGCCTCTCATCTAACAAATCTAGTTCGGCCATCCTAGCATGCTGAAGCGTCTCTAGGGGGAGGTCAAGTGCAATGGATGTATGGAATGAATGCAACCTTGTATGAATGAGAAGAATAGCGTTTGTGCCATAGACTAACTCAAATGGCATGGCATTTGTGGGAGTTCGGATGGAAGGCCTATAAGCCCATAAGGCTTCATCCAACTTCTCATGCCACATCCTACCCTTCTCTAAAGTTTTCTTAATAATACTAATGAGAGTTTTATTAGTGGCCTTAGCTTGGTCGTTGCCTTGAGGGTAGTAAGGCAATGAGAAGTGGTGAGTTATGCCGTAGGTGTTGCATAATTTGACCATCCGCTCGTTTTTGAATGGGGTGCCATTATCGGGCACTAGGTCTCTTGGAACTCCAAATCGAGCCAAGATATTTTTCCTAATGAAAGCCACCACATGTTGCCCCTGGACATTGGTCAGGGAGGTGGCTTCGACCCATTTGGAAAAGTATTCAGTGGCTGCTAAAATGAACCTATGCCCATTCGATGCCTTTGGAAATATTGGTCCCACAATATCAAACACCCACATGGTAAATGGCCAGGGGTTGACTACGGAATGCAATGAAGATAAGGGGATATGAATGGCGTGCCCATGCACCTGACATGGATGACACTTCCTAACATGATCCTGGCAATCCTTTTTCATAGTGGACCAAAAATAGCCCGCTCTAAGTATTTTCATTGCCATCATATTGGCATTAATATGGCCTCCACATTCTTCATCGTGGAATTCATGCATAATAATCCTAGCCTCCTCTAGGTTGACGCACCTTAGTAAGATGCCAGTAAAACTTTTATTGTATAGAACCTCACCCAAAATCGCATATCGGGTAGAAATTTTTCGGATGAATGTCTTATCCTTGGATGTGGCGTTTTCAGCAAATCCCCCATTTTCTAAAAAGCACTTTATGTCATAAAACCAAGGTTTTTCATCATAATCTGGGTTGTTTTGGCAAATTTCCAAATCGTGTGTGGATGGAGTTGCATGCCATATTTCTAAAGATCAGGTTTCCAAAGTGGGATCAACCCTTAGGGCTAAACCCAAGGATGAGAGGGCGTCGGCAATGCCGTTATCCTCTCTTCCTACGTGTGTGAGTGTGCACGATTGGAAGGATTCGACTAATCGAGTGGCCAACTCGTGATATGGAAGAAGCTTTTCGTTTCTAACTTGCCAAATTTTTAAAACTTGGTTTATAACGAGCAATGAATCTCCAAAGACCTCAATGCATGATGCCCCTAGAGTTATCGAAATTTTTAAGCCTTGTATGAGTGCTTCATACTCGGCTATGTTGTTGGAACACTCGAAATCTAGGCGAATTGCTATGGGGATTTCTCCCTTTTGAGGGGATACAAGGATGATCCCCGCGCCAGCCCCTCTTTGGTTTTGTGCCCCATCGAAGTGCATCTTCCACACTTGGTTTTCAAAAGAATTCGCCAAAATGTGGTTTTGACATTGGTTTAGCAATATGCCTTCATCAGGCATTTCATCGAGTGTGGGATATGCATCCTCTAAGGGAAACTCAGCCACATAGTCTGCTAGGGTTTGCCCCTTAATTGAGATTTGATAGTGATATTTTAGGTCATACTCCATCAAGAGGAGCTGCCATTTGCCCAACCTACCCGTGAGGATGGGTTTTTCAAATAAGTGCTTGATTGGATCAAGCTTAGACACTATCCAAACCTCATGATCTAGGAAATAGTGTCGGAATTTTTGGCAGGCTCATACCAAGGCCAAGCATGTCTTCTTCATGGCTTGATAGTTCCTTTCGTAAGCCAAGAGAGTTTTCAAAATATAATAGATGGCATACTCCTTATGGGTATCATCCTCGTATTAAGCTAACAAGGCACCCAAAGCATTCGCATGCACAGAAATATAAAGCAGAAGAGGTTTTCCTTGCTTTGGAGGGTTTAAAACAGGGGGATTAACTAAGTATGCTTTTAATCTTTCAAAAGATTTTTGGCAATCGTCATCCCATAAAAATTTCGTCCCTTTTCTCAAAAGTTTGTTAAAGGGTTCGCATCTAGTTGCAAGGTTTGAGATAAACCTACGAATGGATTGTCGACGACCTTGGAGGCTACGAATCTGCGTGAAATTGGAGGGTGGAGCCATGTCTATGATGGCTCTACACTTAGAGGGGTCGACTTCAATGCCCCTTTGGCTCACCATAAATCCTAAAAGCTTCCCGGATTCTACTCCGAATACGCACTTTTGTAAAGCCTAAGCCTTTCGAAAATCTTTGCGAACTCAAACATAGAAGTCATTTTTAATAATTTAGCAGAGATAACAAGTAGGGGTTCTATAAATTTTTAGATAGAAAAACATAAAACATGATTTAGATGAATTGACATAAGATATTTTATAAAGTATTGAACTATGAATATTTTCAGATATTGTACTACAGTTTATTTAACACATAGGTACCTTTCTAGAAATATCATAAAACTAAGGATAAAATAGTAAAAAAGTTGCTCACAATATTTCTTAGTAAGTATAAGGGCAAACATGTACTTTTCTCACATGGCATAACTGATAATATGTCAAATAGTGAGGGTCATTTCTATAAAATCACCTGAATACTGGGTTCTGTAAATCCAAAAATTAACCAAGGATAAAACTATAAAACTACATGATAGTTTTTCATAATTTTACAGACTGTCAGAGGGCAGAAAAGACTTTTCACTTATACAATGTTAAATCAATCTTTTCATATCAAAATATATAGATATTTTGGTAATTTTGTCCTATGGTATTTTGTAATTTTGATTTACATATAGGGGAAAAACAATAATTTGGCTCTAAAAACCGCAGCTCTGGGAGGTTTACCTCTGCCGGTTGTGTAGAAACTCAGGTGTTTAAATCAAGGAGAGAGAGAAATAGAGAGAGGGAGCAAGAGAACGTCCTCTTCTTCTTCTTCTCTCTTCTTCTCTCTTCTCTTCTTCTTCTTCTCTTCCTCTTCTTCTTCTTCTCTTCCTCTTCTTCTTCTTCTTCTTCTTCTTCTTCTCTTCTTCTTTCTTCTTCCTCTCTCTCTTCTTCTTCTTCTCTTCTTCTTCTTCCTTCTTCTTCTTCTTCTTCCTCTTCTTCAAAACTTTTCAACATTGTTTTTAACACTTCTCTCCTTTTTTTTCAAAATTAGTGTACCTGCTAAGGAGTTACCGAAGGCTTCAAAGGAGGCTCTAATACCAATGAAGTGGCCGAAGGTTCTTTGTATGTCTGCTCCTTAAGGTTTTAGTGTTGCAATAACATTAAAAAGCCTATAGATGAGATAGGGAAAAGAAAGAGAGAGGAGAGACAAGGTTACTCGCTGAGAGTTTTCTCAAAAAGAAGGCTACGTGTGTATCAAGAACTACTTTTTTGTATTGTTTTATTGTATATATATCTAGCTTTTTCTTTTTTCGAGTTTTTTTCTCTAGGCTTTTCTTTTAAAAGCCATTCTATGTTCATTCGAGAGATGCCTAGGACTTTTTCAAAACAAAAATAGTTTTCGAATAAAGTTTTTCTTTTCAGAAAGCAACTCATGAAATCTGGGAAGAGGGTCCTTCTTCCCACATTTCATGGTTGACATTATTATTAGGTCTGATAGTAGACACCAACTACTTATACTTTCTTCTAGTACCATTGGTATCAGGTAGAGTTCGTCTTGCTTGTTTTGTTTTCGCTAGGAGCGTGATTCTCATTTTGAACTTTTTTCTTTCTCTTGCTCTTGTAGATTCAACGATTGTCCTAAGGATCTAATTCTACTCTATTAGGAGGTGATTTTTCTTCCTAATCCCTTGGATTGCTAGTTTGATGTTTGTGCATGTTTCTAGTTACTTAGATTGGTATTAAGGAGCATTTGGAACTCCTTTTTTGGACTATCCTTATTAATTTCCTCCCAAAGAGGTCTTCCCTTCATAAACAGGGAATACAAAAACTCCTCCAAAGAGCTGCTCTCCTTTAAAGAAAAGAGGGATTAATGAAAAAATACTCCCAAAGGGAGACCCTCTATGAAAAAGAAACAAAAAGCCAAAGCTCCAAAGAGCGATTTTCCGATTCTTTGCCTAAAACCACGGGACGCTTCAGAAGGGACCGTGGTATCATCTTTCCATATCCCTACGGCTTATCCCCGAGGAAAAAGATTCAAATTTGCGAAAATCCTAAAGTACGAATAAAATCGGCTTATTTGGATTTCATTTTGTTTGAGAACTCGACTCTGTTTTGTAGGAAATGGAACTTTGAAATGTTTTCCAAGTTTTCCTACCCAAAAACCTCTACTGAGTAGCAGGTATTGAAACCCGAATGAAGGGAAGTATGAAAAATGGAAGTCCTTTTTTGATACAAGTTAAAAGGAGTTCCTTTTTCAAAAAGAAATTTTCGAAAAACCCACGAATGTCAAAAAGACATGGGTAAAAACCTGCTTCGGAGCAACCAGCCTCAAAAGGCTCTCTTCGGGCTCAAAAACAAAAAATAAAATTTTTCTCATGCATGCATTCAAAGAGTCATTCGTGCATGATCATACATATAGGGAAATAGCTAGGAAAAGCCCCCTTTTGCTAAAAATCCCCACTTGTGGAAAAGAAAACAGTGTTTTTGCGAAATAAATGGTGTATTCTAGAGAAAATTTGAGAGAACGGGGTGTTTCTTCTTTAAAAGCCATTATCCAAATACATTTGGATAATGCCTTTGAATATAGGGGGCATCTGTAAACACCCCAAATCTTCTATATTTCAAAAACTCTCAAAACACCAAAAAGCTCGTTTGAGCCAAAACGACGACCTGTTTTGAAATGTGAAAACAGGTACAGAAGGCAAAAGAAGACCCTAGGCCCAAAGAGGATTCAAGCCCAGAGCTTCAGAAGCCACTCCCTGAGAAAAAAACAAAAGAAAGCTGAGCCCGTTTGATGAAAAGCTCAACGGAGTCCAGAACGGCGAGACGGAGTCCGGACGACAAAGTTGGGGAAAACCCAGCACCAGACGGAGCGCTGATGAAGCCAGTGCCCGCACAGATCGTTCGCCTCGAGAAGCCAAGAAGGACTATCCGAAGAAATTTTGATTTGGATCTGGACCATATATATCCAGATCCAAATCCATGTAATGAATAGTGTTTGGATTTGGGCCAATCCAAATAGTGTTTGGATTTGGATTGGATCCAAATAGTGTTTGGATTGGATCGGATCTGGATCAAAATATCCATATCCGTATCCATAAAAATATTGGGTTTGGATCGGATACAGATCTCAAAATATCCGAGATCCAATATCCAGATCCAAATAGTGTTTGGATTTGGGTATGGATCCAAACCCCAAACCCAAACCCAAATCCAAGACCCACCTCAAATCTCTATAAATAGAGGTGAGGGGGTCCATGTAAAGGGTTCATGCAAATATTTGGGAGGAGAGAGAGGGAGTGATAGACCTAGCCATGTGGGCTCATTGGGTGAGGTGGGTTCAAGCCATGTGGGCTAAGTGGGTCTAGACCAAGTGGCTGCAACCAAGGTGGGCTGGACCAAGTGGCTGCAACCGTGGAGACGTGGGCTCAAGCCAAGAAGGACCGGCTCCAAGAGGTAAACCTAACCCCAACCTAGCCTAGGTTCGAACCTACCTAACCCTAACTGAACCTAACCCTAACTGAACCAACCTAACACTAACTGAACCCTAACTAGACCTAACCTAACCCCAACCGCCTCAAACCATCCCTAACAAACCCCAACAACTTCAACCCGGCCGGCCGTGAGCAACCAGCGCCTGCCGCGCGCCCTGAGTCCTGCCGCGCGCCCCTTCTGCTGCCGCGCGCCCTGCTTCCTGCCGCGCGCCCCTCCGTCGCCTGCACGCCCCGTGCCGCAGCCGTCCCGCGCGCCAGACGCCTCCCTGCGCCCCAGCGCGCCCAGCGCCAGGCGCCCGTTTGCTGCGTCAGGCGCCAGACGCCTCCCTGCCGCCCTGTCCACCTTCCTGCCGCCCTGTCCACCTTCCTGCCGACCCAACCTGCACCCTGGCCGTGACCTGTACCCTAGGACAGACCCTAGGACAGACCCTACACAGCCCCGTCTTGGCCGAACCTTAGTTCCCCTAAGACCCTAATCGTGCCCCATAGAACCTCTCTCAAAGCCACCTAGGATAACCCCCTCTTGGCTGCCCAAGGTGAACCGTGAGCCCACGTGCAAGCAAGTTGAACATGGACCAGCTATTTGTAAGTGTCTAAACTTGGTCTATTACATTAACTTGCTTTATATTCAATTAAATTTTGATACGGGGTTGTAGTAAAGGAGCTTCGTCTCCCCCCGATTGTAATAACGTGGTTTGACACACCCACACACACGCGCACTTGAGCCTTTCCGCTCTTAGTCGTACACTTTTTGCACACACACGGGCCTAACCAGCCCTTAATATATAGTTATATTTATATATTTTAAGTCAAGGGGGTTTTTAATTAAGTCGTGTGTGTTGTCTTTCCATTTTCCACACGCACACACATTGAGCCTTCGCTCTTACTCCCAAGACCTTAGTAAAGGCCTTATTGCAGTTATATTTGGGTTTCATTTATGTCGTGTGCGTAGTACTTCAATTCTACACTCACACACATTGAGCTTTCGCTCTTACTCCCAAGACCTTAGTCAAGGCATACTGCAATTTATATTTGGGTTTCATTTCATGTCGTGTGTGTAAGTCTTTCAATTCAAGCACGCACACACATTGAGCCTTCGCTCTTATTTACAAGACCCAAGTAAGGGCCCCTACATATACTCTATATAAAGTATTTCTTTCGGCTACGTCTTTAAGATTCGGGTTTTAAGGTTCAAGTCGTGTGCGTTGTCTTTCAATATATACACGACACACACTTACACAATTGAGCCTTTCCGCTCTTAAGATATAGCCATATTTCCCCTTCCGCTATTTACTTTACAAGTCATTTCCCTTCGGCTATTTACTTTACAAGTCATTTCCCTTCGGCAATTTCCCTTCGGCATTGTCTTTTAATTTCGGGTTTTCCCTTTGGAGTAGCGTGAGTTTGCATTGCATCTACGCCATACCACGAGGTAGGACGCATATTGCATCGAAGCAAGCCCCGTACTCCCGCTCAAATTCGCTCCATGTAGTGGAGTGTTCATAACACACACCTAGGTGGCCCATAAAGGGATAAAAAGAAAGACTTAGGCACGTGCAAATCCACGTGATCTAAAATCTGAGAATCGTATAAACCCGAATCAAATCGTGCAAGACTTAGGGTCGTCCAACCCTTATAAAGTCAAAATCGCCCAAATGCATGGTTTTCAAAAGGTTTTAAAACACTTCTTCAATCAAAATATATTTTGAGTTAAACTTATTTCAAAACGAAGTCTCTAAGCGTACAGACTGACCCTTGCGCATCGGTGCAAGAAGGTCTGCGACGTAAAAATCCCGCTTGCCTACAATCGCCTTTCAAAAGTCAGATTATTTTCAAAACATACTTTGCTAGTTAAAGTAAACTAGCTGGCACGCCCATAAAGCGAAGTAGATTGCGAAAAGGTTCACTTCAGGCCTAAGAACCCGTAAGTGAAAATTTTCGGTGTCTACAAATTGGCACGCCCGGTGGGATCCGGGACTTAAGCAGACTTCAAACAAACGAGTTATACTCAAATTTTCGAAAAAAAAGTGTTTTTTTTCAAAAATCGTGCATACTTGGGAAAATTGCATGAAAATGGATAGAAAGCTACAAAAATCTTCGTTGAGTAAACTAAAAGAGGTTTTCAAATCAGATAAAGCCCAAAGAGAGCTCGATGAGATTGAAAAAATATTTCAAAAGATGGATGCTTTAAGCAAGGAGCTTAAAGCCCATCGAACACATAGCAGCTCTTCGAGGGCACATACAGATCGTGAATTGAAAACCGATCTCAAACTCAACGAAGGATTGGAGATTAGAGACAAATCCCGGCAAAGGGATAAGTCGTCCACTCCTACAACTTCAAGCTTTTCAAAATCCATAGAAAAACCAAAAAAAGATTTTTCTATTTCAAAAAACCAAAAAAATCTTGAAAATTTGGAAAAAGACCAAAAAATTGAAAAACAAAATTTTGGAATTTCGAAAACTTCAAGTAAAAGTCCTAGTTCTAGGCACACACATACAGTGGGACATGAAGTCCACACCCTACAAAGCAACGAGAGTGAAAAACAGGAAGGTTTCGAAAGGAAACGCCTCGTTAAACCCCGGGGGCTCAAAACAGAGTTACCCGGAAAATCGGCTTGCTCTCACCCAGAAAAGGTAGACAAGCCACAAAGAGGTATGCCTGAAACCCATCCTTCTCAAGACTCTCTTCTTCATGTAGGGTTATCAGATGCATTGGATAACCCCTTTGCACACACAAACCCACAAACTGTGCCAAAACTTGAGGATTTTCAAGGTGCGCCAACTATCGCGCACCATTCAAAGGAATTTCAAAAACAAAAAGAAGTTTCGAAAATGGTAGACATGGAGACCCCTAATGCATGCATCGACATCTTAGGAGCTCATAACCCTACCATAGAAAAACCCACTTCTTCGAGCCTAGTCCTGTGCCCTGGAGCCAAGGCTATGGCTTTGAAACAAAAAAATCAATCCCTAGGGGCACCACGAGTTGAACCTAGGGACCAAGTCAAAAACTTCAAGGGACCTTGCATGGCTCCCCTTGAAGTAAATCTCTTTCCCAAAATAGGGTATGGAACCATAAGTTTTCCATAACCCTGCTATGTCCAAAACTCCTCAAGGAACCAAGCTTGGCTTTCCTTGAGGGCAAAGTCTCCCAAACCAGGTTTGTATGGAAGCCCAAGTCTTCCATCACCCCGGAATCCAAACTCCCGATATCCAAAAGGGTATATGTCCCCAACATGGACGATTCCATGTTCCAAGACCATGATTTATACCAAAACTTTTCGAAAAACAAAAAGTCTTGGAACATGATTCTGAATATGGGATATAAACCCTACGCGGGCCTGGGAACCCGAAACCAAGGTAGGCTTGAGCCTGTCCTACCTAAAACCAATAGGGAACGATATGGACTGGGCTACAGCCCACCCATACCACCAGAGCCACCACCTAAGACCATCTGGGTCAAGGGTGCCTTGTAGAACCTCTAAAACCGAAACCCATGTCTTAGACCTATCTGATTAGAGTCTGATTCATGAATGTTTTCTTTGAAGGTTCAATGGAAGATCCCTACTTTTGAAAAAGACAAAAAAAGTTGAAAACTCTCAAAATCTCAAAAACATTTGGAAAAACGAAAATTACAAAAAGAAATTTATTTCCAAAAGCCTTTGGCCATGTACAAAGCCCATTTTCGAAAAATTGTAAAAATGCTTTCGAAAATTGTATATACTCCCTGAAACCAAGTGTGCAAAAAGCTGGTCCTATCTACCCTTTTGCCTAGAGCTTTTTCAAAAATGAAAAGCTCGAGAATCACCAAAGCAAGGAGGAATAAACACCTCCAAGCTTCCTGAACTTCGCAAAAATCCTTAAACTATGGAAAATTGGGGATTTTTAGAAATAAGTTAACCCATAGTGTGTGCATAAGCATCATGCATTACACTTTGAAATCATTCATATGCATCGAGTCTAGACATCATTCTAGAAATCGAATTCAGGGTTTTGCAAAATCAAAGGGGCAATAAGAGTCGACCCCCTAAGTATCGAGCCTTCATAGGCATGTCTCCATACAAATCAAAACCAACACCTTCGAGGCAAATTTTAAAAAGGAAATGAGAGAATCTCGAAAAAGGGTTAGCATTTCACAAAAACCTTTCATGGCTTTGAAAAGAAAGATTTTCTTCAACTTCTGGTTTATATGAAAACCTTGATTGTGTTAGGATAAAGAACATGAATCTCACGATGAAATATGGAGACCATGTCAAAACTAAAACCTGATGGCCATGACGATCACTTAGGGCTGGTTATGTTTCCCATCCTTGAGCAAAAAGTATCATGATCATGTTAGAAAAACCATGGAAGTGCATGGACATGAACATACCATTGTCCATCCAAAATCCCTTTGAAAAACCATGGCCCTTCACCATACGGCCATGCGAAATTCCCATCAAGCTAGGGGCATTTTTAAACACAGCCCCTAGACACTTTCCATGGATAAGTGAATGCATCTCCTTCGTGATTTGTGAGATACATTTCATGTGTTCATCGTTGCATAAAAACATGTATTTCCATTTTAAATCACATGGAGTGCATAGCATGCATCATATCACCCCGAAGAAAGAAGCCCAAAATTATGGCAAACTCGAGTAGGAATGTCCCCATGTCTTCAAAAGGGCAACAAAAGTTAGCAATTTGTTGATATTGTGGGTAGAAATTAGCAAAACCCCGAAAATGCCCGAATATTCAAAAGGGTTTATGCTGAATTCTTTTTCAAAAAGATTTTGAAAAATCGAACTCCTTTGAAACTTCTTGAAAGAAGGATCGAAGTAGATTGTATAACCCCGAATGGAGGAATCTATACTTTTCGAAAAGTAGAGTCTTCCAAAAATGAATTGGCTATATTTCAAAGAACCCTGGCTTACAAGATTAAGCCTTGTTCAAAATATCAAAATATTTTCGAATAGCAGATGCTATTAAGAAATAGGACGATCTCGTTTGAATCGAGTAACCAAAGGGATAAGCCCTCCCCCATCCTACTTTCTCTCCAAAAAGGAAAATTGGCTATTTTCAAAAGAAAGAAAAAAAATCGAGAATACAAAAACTCCTCCGAAAGTGGTCTTCCCTTCATAAACAGGGAATACAAAAACTCCTCCGAAAGAGGTCTTCTCGTTTCAAAAGAAAAAGGAGATATAAAAACACTCCTCCCAAAGAGGTCTTCCCTTCATAAACAGGGAATACAAAAACTCCTCCAAAGAGCTGCTCTCCTTTAAAGAAAAGAGGGATTAATGAAAAAATACTCCCAAAGGGAGACCCTCTATGAAAAAGAAACAAAAAGCCAAAGCTCCAAAGAGCGATTTTCCGATTCTTTGCCTAAAACCACGGGACGCTTCAGAAGGGACCGTGGTATCTCTTTCCCATATCCCTACGGCTTATCCCCGAGGAAAAAGATTCAAATTTGCGAAAATCCTAAAGTACGAATAAAATCGGCTTATTTGGATTTCATTTTGTTTGAGAACTCGACTCTGTTTTGTAGGAAATGGAACTTTGAAATGTTTTCCAAGTTTTCCTACCCAAAAACCTCTACTGAGTAGCAGGTATTGAAACCCGAATGAAGGGAAGTATGAAAAATGGAAGTCCTTTTCGATACAAGTTAAAAGGAGTTCCTTTTCAAAAAGAAATTTTCGAAAAACCCACGAATGTCAAAAAGACATGGGTAAAAACCTGCTCGGAGCAACCAGCCTCAAAAGGCTCTCTTCGGGCTCAAAAACAAAAAATAAAATTTTTCTCATGCATGCATTCAAAGAGTCATTCGTGCATGATCATACATATAGGGAAATAGCTAGGAAAAGCCCCCTTTTGCTAAAAATCCCCACTTGTGGAAAAAGAAAACAGTGTTTTTGCGAAATAAATGGTGTATTCTCGAGAAAATTTGAGAGAACGGGGTGTTTCTTCTTTGCCATTATCCAAATACATTTGGATAATGCCAAAGAGGGGCATCTGTAAACACCCCAAATCTTCTATATTTCAAAAACTCTCAAAACACCAAAAAGCTCGTTTGAGCCAAAACGACGACCTGTTTTGAAATGTGAAAACAGGTACAGAAGGCAAAAGAAGACCCTAGGCCCAAAGAGGATTCAAGCCCAGAGCTTCAGAAGCCACTCCCTGAGAAAAAAACAAAAGAAAGCTGAGCCCGTTTGATGAAAAGCTCAACGGAGTCCAGAACGGCGAGACGGAGTCCGGACGACAAAGTTGGGGAAAACCCAGCACCAGACGGAGCGCTGATGAAGCCAGTGCCCGCACAGATCGTTCGCCTCGAGAAGCCAAGAAGGACTGTCCGAAGAAATTTTGATTTGGATCTGGACCATATATATCCAGATCCAAATCCATGTAATGAATAGTGTTTGGATTTGGGCCAATCCAAATAGTGTTTGGGTCGATCCAAATAGTGTTTGGATTTGGATTGGATCCAAATAGTGTTTGGATTGGATCGGATCTGGATCAAAATATCCATATCCGTATCCATAAAAATATTGGGTTTGGATCGGATACAGATCTCAAAATATCTGAGATCCAATATCCAGATCCAAATAGTGTTTGGATTTGGGTATGGATCCAAACCCCAAACCCAAACCCAAATCCAAGACCCACCTCAAATCTCTATAAATAGAGGTGAGGGGGTCCATGTAAAGGGTTCATGCAAATATTTGGGAGGAGAGAGAGGGAGTGATAGACCTAGCCATGTGGGCTCATTGGGTGAGGTGGGTTCAAGCCATGTGGGCTAAGTGGGTCTAGACCAAGTGGCTGCAACCAAGGTGGGCTGGACCAAGTGGCTGCAACCGTGGAGACGTGGGCTCAAGCCAAGAAGGACCGGCTCCAAGAGGTAAACCTAACCCCAACCTAGCCTAGGTTCGAACCTACCTAACCCTAACTGAACCTAACCCTAACTGAACCAACCTAACACTAACTGAACCCTAACTAGACCTAACCTAACCCCAACCGCCTCAAACCATCCCTAACAAACCCCAACAACTTCAACCCGGCCGGCCGTGAGCAACCAGCGCCTGCCGTGCGCCCTGAGTCCTGCCGCGCGCCCCTTCTGCTGCCGCGCGCCCTGCTTCCTGCCGCGCGCCCCTCCGTCGCCTGCACGCCCCGTGCCGCAGCCGTCCCGCGCGCCAGACGCCTCCCTGCGCCCCAGCGCGCCCAGCGCCAGGCGCCCGTCTGCTGCGCCAGGCGCCAGACGCCTCCCTGCCGCCCTGTCCACCTTCCTGCCGACCCAACCTGCACCCTGGCCGTGACCTGTACCCTAGGACAGACCCTAGGACAGACCCTACACAGCCCCGTCTTGGCCGAACCTTAGTTCCCCTAAGACCCTAATCGTGCCCCATAGAACCTCTCTCAAAGCCACCTAGGATAACCCCCTCTTGGCTGCCCAAGGTGAACCGTGAGCCCACGTGCAAGCAAGTTGAACATGGACCAGCTATTTGTAAGTGTCTAAACTTGGTCTATTACATTAACTTGCTTTATATTCAATTAAATTTTGATACGGGGTTGTAGTAAAGGAGCTTCGTCTCCCCCGATTGTAATAACGTGGTTTGACACACCCACACACACGCGCACTTGAGCCTTTCCGCTCTTAGTCGTACACTTTTTGCACACACACGGGCCTAACCAGCCCTTAATATATAGTTATATTTATATATTTTAAGTCAAGGGGGTTTTTAATTAAGTCGTGTGTGTTGTCTTTCCATTTTCCACACGCACACACATTGAGCCTTCGCTCTTACTCCCAAGACCTTAGTAAAGGCCTTATTGCAGTTATATTTGGGTTTCATTTATGTCGTGTGCGTAGTACTTCAATTCTACACTCACACACATTGAGCTTTCGCTCTTACTCCCAAGACCTTAGTCAAGGCATACTGCAATTTATATTTGGGTTTCATTTCATGTCGTGTGTGTAAGTCTTTCAATTCAAGCACGCACACACATTGAGCCTTCGCTCTTATTTACAAGACCCAAGTAAGGGCCCCTACATATACTCTATATAAAGTATTTCTTTCGGCTACGTCTTTAAGATTCGGGTTTTAAGGTTCAAGTCGTGTGCGTTGTCTTTCAATATATACACGACACACACTTACACAATTGAGCCTTTCCGCTCTTAAGATATAGCCATATTTCCCCTTCCGCTATTTACTTTACAAGTCATTTCCCTTCGGCTATTTACTTTACAAGTCATTTCCCTTCGGCAATTTCCCTTCGGCATTGTCTTTTAATTTCGGGTTTTCCCTTTGGAGTAGCGTGAGTTTGCATTGCATCTACGCCATACCACGAGGTAGGACGCATATTGCATCGAAGCAAGCCCCGTACTCCCGCTCAAATTCGCCCCATGTAGTGGAGTGTTCATAACACACACCTAGGTGGCCCATAAAGGGATAAAAAGAAAGACTTAGGCACGTGCAAATCCACGTGATCTAAAATCTGAGAATCGTATAAACCCGAATCAAATCGTGCAAGACTTAGGGTCGTCCAACCCTTATAAAGTCAAAATCGCCCAAATGCATGGTTTTCAAAAGGTTTTAAAACACTTCTTCAATCAAAATATATTTTGAGTTAAACTTATTTCAAAACGAAGTCTCTAAGCGTACAGACTGACCCTTGCGCATCGGTGCAAGAAGGTCTGCGACGTAAAAATCCCGCTTGCCTACAATCGCCTTTCAAAAGTCAGATTATTTTCAAAACATACTTTGCTAGTTAAAGTAAACTAGCTGGCACGCCCATAAAGCGAAGTAGATTGCGAAAAGGTTCACTTCAGGCCTAAGAACCCGTAAGTGAAAATTTTCGGTGTCTACAGTTATGCACTTCAAGTAGAACTAAAAGATAACATAAGGAAGACATTTTGGAGGAGTTAGATAAGGTAGTTTAAAGAACTTTGCAAAGAGAGATGATTTGTTTAGGAGGAGATCTACATGGTCATGTGTATAAAGATCTATTGGGATATCAAGATATAATGAAAACTATGATTTTGAGGATTTAGATGAGGAAAATAAGAAAATTTTAAAATTTTCTTATGGCATATGATCTCTTTATACCGCCCATGTAAGGGATCGCCAGCGTAAAACTTTGTCGGATTTTTATACTATGGATTATACCTTGTCTAGTATGGGAAAAGGCTTAGTTGTTGTTGTTATATGATTTCTTTATAGCCAATACAATTTTTGAAAAATGAGATGAATATTTAATTATTTATAAGAGTGGCTTGCCACAAACATAAATTGACTATTCTGCTTGTCGGAAAAAAGATAGATCGTATTGTCTGGTAATTTTAGGAGAAAGTTTAACTATCTAATATTAATTTTTAGTTATAGATTTGTAATAAAAAGTGAAAAAAATATAGAGTATAGAAATCTACTTGAACTAAGTGGTGGAACCTCAAAAATGAGAGATAAGATATATTTAAGTAGAAAGTTCTTTAAGAAGATATGTGAAATTATGTAGATACATCTTTTGATATGTAGAACAATATGCCTGAGCATATTAAGAAAGTAATGAAAGACGTGTTAGGTGAATTTAAGGATGGCATACCAACATAACAAGAAGCTTCATAGTAGAGTGACATGGTAAAAGATAAAATTAAGATGAAGAGAGTATGTTAGAAATTACATTATGCAAATAAGATTGATGAAACTTGAGTTGTTTATAAGAAAGAAAAGAAATAAGAGAAAAATACCAATACTAGAGCAAAAGCTAAATTTTGGAAGGATCTATATGAAAAGCTCAACTCAAAAGAAGGTAAAAGAAATATTTGTAGGTTAATTAAGTTCAAAGATAAGAAAACTAAGAATCTTATTTTTATTAGATCTATCAAAGACAAGGATAAGAAGATTCTAGGGACAAATGATGATATCGAAAATAGATAAAAATTTAATTTTATAAGCTTTTAAACGAAAATATAGGTGTTAGTATTAGCTTAAGAAACTTGACCAACTCAAAAGAGTATATAAACCCTAATTTCTACCGTATTCAAAGGAATGAAAAGTTGTTAAACTTAATATGTAGGACATGATTTATGAATATGGAGATATAGGTATCATATAGCTTACATAATTATTTATAAAATATGAAAAAACCAAAATATGCTTGAGGAATAGAAGAATGATACAATTATAGCATATATAAGAAAAAGGAAGATTTAGAATTGCGTGAATTATAAGAGTATCAAGTTAATAAGCCATACCATTAAATTATTGGGAAATAATTATTGAACATAGGTTGAGATAAGTATTGTACTAATTCATGTCAAGGAGATCTATTATTAAAGCTATTCACTCATTGAGACATTTTATGAAACATTTTAGAGAGAAAAGAAGAGCCTCCGCATCATATTTATTGATTTAGAAAAAGCTTACAATATAATATGAAGAGATATTCTTTAGAGAACCTTAGAAAAGAGAGATTCTATTGATGTATATCAATCTTATAAGAGACATGTATCATGGTGCAAATTTCTTTAAAGTTAATATTGGATTATATGAAGGATCAACTTTAAGTTGATATTTATTTACCTTGGTTATTAAGGAGAGGCGGGTTACGTTAGGATTTCGACAACTAGTGTAAAACTTTATCGGATTTTATATCATGGATTATATAAATTATGAGAATTGTGTTAAGGTGTTCCCTCTTAGCGACGTACTACATATCTCGAATGTAGTGAAAAGTAAGCAAGGGCCTCTATATTTTTGCCCGAATGTAATGAATCAATTATAAAGAGGATTCTCACGCCATAGACGAGTATGGGTAAAGAAGTTAGTCTTGTTACATTATTGCATGAATGTACTCAATAAATTACAGAGAGGGTCTCCACATTTTAGTTGATCCCATATTTGAAGTGGATATTGTTTCCATCTTTGATAAGCCCGGTCCTTGATTTTAGTCTCATACGGTACTTGATTGTTGATGGCTTCATCATGGTCTCGATTCCATTTTGCACTTGCAATTGAACTCGCCTTGAAATGAAAACTTGATTCAATCTTTGATCTCGCTTTTATCCAGATAGGATTGGCCCACCCTTCACTTTTTGACTTGATCTCGAGATGAAACTGGATCAGGTCTCACCTGTTCGTTTGATCTGTTTTAAAATCCATGATTGAATTAAAACCTTTATTTTGAAACATTCCCAAAAGGTCTTTAAACTTTTAAATTTTAGGGTTTTTGAATTTAAAGGTTCATAAAGACTTTAAACTGGTTTTTGAAATTTAGGAGTTTTTGAAAACATTAAAATTTTGGGTGTTTACAGATGCCCCTTTTTGGAATTGATCCAAATGTATTTGGATAATGTCAAAGAAGAAAACACCCCTTTGTTTTTCTTCCTAGACCTTTTCTTGAGAATATGGATCATCCAAATTTTCTAAAAACCCTTTTCTTTATGATAGGTAAGAGGGGATTGGAGTCAAAGGGGACTTGGCCTATGGTGGTTCTAGTCTTAATTGGGATCATGTACTCAACGACCTTGCATGCATGGTATGAGTGAGTGTACATGATTTGATGTGCATTGGAATGTGACTTTCTAGAGACCCTAAACATACATTGATTGGACTTAGTAGGCTCATGAAGGTCAGTTGCCCCAAGTGAAATGATCTTATGTTGCTTGATCTCTGGGGTTTTCAAAATTTACTTTCAAAAAAGGGGGAAATCCTTTTAGCTCCAATCACAAAGGATTTCTAGTTTCTTGTGTTTTCCTTCACTCGGGTCTTAACACCTACTACTTAGTAGAGGTTTTATAAGAAAGCTAGGAAGCATTTTAAAATTCTACTTCTTACCCAACAAAGTCTAATTCTTAAATAAAATAAAATTCAAATAAGTAAATCCTATTCTTACTCTACGATTCTCCTAAATGTATCTTTTTCCATTGGGATAAATTGTAGGGATATGGGAAAGAGTTACCACGGTCCCTTCTGGAGCGTCTCGTGGTTTAAGGCCAAGAGATGGAAAATTACTTTTTTTAAGCTTTTGGCAATTTTTCTTTTCTTTCATAGAGGGCCTCTCATTTTGGAGAATTTTTCATTTATTTTCCCCTCTTTTCTTTTTCAATCAAAGAACTAATCTCTTTTGGATTTTTTAATTTTACCTTCTTTTGAAGGAAACTTTTGGAGGGATTTTCATATCCTCTTTTTCTATTTTTTGCCAAATTTTCCTTTTTGAAAAGAGAAGTCAAACGGGGAGAGACTTATCCCAATGGTTTACTCGATTCATCTAAGATCACCCTATTTCAAAATAGCATGTTAGTACTTGAAAATATTTTGCTATGTTGAATAAAGCCCTCTTTTATAAGATGAAGATTTTTGAAATGTAACCCATTGATTTTGAAAACTCTACTTTTCAAAAAGCATTAATTCCCTTATTCAGGGTCGCACGATCCACCTTGATCCTTCTTTCAAGAAGTTCAAAGGAGATCCCATTTTAAAGCATCTTCAAAAGAATTTAGCATAGACCGTACACATGATATTTTTTCAAATATTGAGCATTTATAGGGTCTACTAAATTCCTACCCTCAACATTGATTAACCAATATGCATTGTTTGTAGTGGTTCCACATACAACATAAGGGTCATCCCACTTGGGCCGCCACTTTCCAAGGGGGTGGGGGCCTCGGTGATGAATGGTCTTACAAGGTCTTCCACTTTGAAGTGGTGTGCTTTATGTGCTTATCATAGTGTCGGGCTATCCTTTGCCTATATGCATGTGCATGATCCATAGCAAGGAGCGTTTTTTCATCTAACAAATTAAGTTCCATCATTCTGGTATGTTGTAGGGTTTCTAATGGAAGATCTAATGCAAGTGATGTATGGAATAAATGCAATTTTATATGAATGGGGAGTATGGCATTCGTACAATAGACCAACTCAAATGGGGTGGCATTTGTGGGTGTTCAGATGAAAGTTTTGTAAGCCCATAAGGCTTCATCGAGCTTCTCATGACATGTCCTACCCTTTTCTATGGTTCCCTCAATGATGCTTATGAGGGTTTTGTTCATGGCTTCGGCTTGGCCGTTGCCTTGAGGATAGTAGGGTGATGAGAAGTATTGAGTCATGCCGTATGTAGCACATAGCTTTTCCACCTTTTCATTTTTGAATGAGGTGCCATTGTCGGACACTAGGTCTTTTAGAACTCCAAAATGGGCCAGGATATTTTTCTTCATGAATGCCACTACATGTTGTCCTTGGACATTAGCCAAGGATGTAGCTTCAACCCATTTAGAAAAATATTCAGTGGCTGCCAGGATGAACCTATGTCCATTAGATGCATTTAGGGAGATTGGTCCTATGATGTCAAACGCCCACATAGTGAAAGGCCATGGGCTTACAATGGAATGCAAGGTGGATAATGGGATATGAATGGCATGTCCATGCACTTGACATTGGTGACAATTCCTAACATAATCGTGACAATCTTGCTTGAGGGTGGACTAAAAATAACCGGCTCTAAGTATCTACATGGCCATCATATTCGCATTGACATGGCCTCCACATTCTCCATCGTGGAATTCATGCATTATAGTCCTAACCTCATCAAGGTCTACACCCCTCAACAAGATGCCGGTAAAACTCTTTTTGTAGAGAACTCCTCCCACAATCACATATCGAGTTGAAATTTTTCGAATAAAAGCTTTATCCTTAGAAGAAACAAATTCCGAAAATCCTCCATTTTCTAAAAAGTTTTTAATATCTTGAAACCAGGGTTTTTCAATGGAATTTTGGTTGTTTTAGCAAATCTCCAAATCATGGGTTGATGGAGTAGGTGAGTAACATATCTCTAAGGATTGAGTTTCCAAGGTGAGATCGACCCTTAGGGTTGATCCTAAGGATGACAGAGCATTCGCTATGGCATTGTCCTCTCTACCTATGTGAGTGAGTGTACACGATTTGAAGGAATCGATCAGTTTAGTGGCCAATTCGTGGTATTTGTAAACACCCCAAAAATGCCATATTTTGAAAACTTTTGAACTTTAAAAGCCCTCCAAAGGCAAAAACAAGAAAAGTGAAGCCTAAATCAAAAGCAGCCGCAGAAGCAAGTTCGGAAGCCCAAAGACAGCACCCTGGCCTGATAAAAGCCAGTGTCAAAAAGGCAAAAAGAAGGCGCAAGCCCAAAGCAGACTGCCAGCCCGGAGCACCCAAAAGCCAAGCCAAAAGCATCCACCCAACCAACAGAAATCCAAGCCAGAAATAGCGAAAATGAGCAAAAACGAAGTCTAAAAAGGCGAGAAGGAGTTCGGATGACAAATTTGAGAAAAACCCAGCGTAAGACGTAACGTTGATAAAACTAGGGCCCGCACAAACCGTCCATCTCGAAACGCCAAGAAGGACTGATCAGGAAAAATTTGGATTGGATCTGGACCATAAATATCTAGATCCATATCCAAATAGTGTTTGGATTTGGATTGGATCTGGACAAAAATATCCAGATCCATATCCACATAAATGTTTGGATCTTAATCGGATCTGATCATAAATATCCAAATCTAGATCTAAATAGTATTTGAATTTTGATCCAGATCTCAAACCCAGATCCATACCCAAGACCCACCTCATTTGCCTATAAATAGAGGTGAGGGGGTCCAAAGAAGGGGGTTCACGTGAAATACTGGAGGAGAGAGAGTGAGAAAGTGACCTAGCCATGTTGGCTCAAGGGTGAGGTGAGTTCAAGCCTTGTTGGCTTAGTGGGTTTAGACAAGGGCTGCAACAAAGGTGGGCTCAACCAAGGAAGGCTTCAACCAAGGCATGGATGCGGGCTCAACCAAGAAGAACCGGCTCTAAGAGGTAGGCCTCCTAATCCCACTCTAAACCTAACCTAGGTTCGACTAAACCTAGCCTAATCACCTAACCCACTTCACTAAACCTCACCCTAGCTAGCCTAAACCTAGCCTAAACCAACCCCAAAGCCATCCTAGACGCTACCCGACCCCCTGTGCGCCAGTCGCCCTACGCACCCCTGTCGTACCCTACTGCGCGCCTAGCGCCCCGTGCCCTGCTGTGCGCCTAGCGCCCCTACCGCGCCAACTGTGCCCTGCGCGCCCTAGCGCCGACCTGCCGTGCACTGGCAATGCCCCAGCTGCCTGCAACACCAACCTGCCATCTTCCACCCGTGACTTGTCTTAGCCAGCCACCCCATCTAGGCCGTGACTAACCCTTAGCAAGCCCACACCTAAGCCTCCCCCTTAAGGCCGATTAGGACCAGCCCCACCTTTTGCCGTGAAGCTCCCTCATAAGCTCGAATTAAGCCCAAGGGAATGGTGTGTCCCTAAGCACACCCGAACCCACACAACACTCTTTCAAGCCCGCCTAGGGATACCCCTCTTGGCTGCCAAGGTGGACACAAAGCCCAAGCACGAGCGGATTGGAGAGAAAAGCCGAATCATTGTAAGTGTTTAAATTCGGTTTTTACCTTACTCCCTTAAATTCAATTAAATTTGATACGGGGTTGTAATAATGGAGCGTGGTCTACCCCCGAGATGTAATATTAGTGCTTGATAAACAAGCACACACGTACACTTGAGCTTTATCTCTTAGACGTACACAAGACACCCACGTGCACTTAAGCATTTCTGTTCTTAGTTGCACACTATTGCACACACATTAAGCCTTCACTCTTACTTAAAAGACTTTAGTAAAAGCCGTGCAATTTTAATTCCGGGTTGTAACATTCTTGTCGTGTGAGTTTGCCATTTAAATTTCACACTCGCACCCAAGAAGTACGTGAGCACTTGCTCCACACTCTCACGCACATTTTGGGCCTTGGCAGCCCATAAGATATAAAGTATCTATATACTTTCCAGCTATGTGAGTTTTACATTCCAAGTCGTGTAAGCACTTACATTTCGAGTGGTTAAATTTAAGTCGTGTGAGTTGTCTTTCCATTTATACACAACACACACGAACACATTGAGCCTTTCCGCTCTTATACTTATATCTCTCTTTCAGCAAGTTCAATTCAAGTCGTGTGTGTGAGTTGTCTTTCCATTTATACACAACAAACACACACTCACATTGAGCCTATCCACTCTTAGGATATAAGTATATTTCGAATTCTGCAATTTACATTAAGTCGTGTGAGTTGCTTTAAAGTTCGGGTATTTCCCTTAAGCTGTGTGAGTTGCACTTTAAATTCGGGTATTTACATTAAGTTGTGTATGTGAGTTGCTTTAAATTCGAGCCTAGCTCACATCATCATATCCAACCCGACAAGTATTTGTGCATCCTTGCATTCGCACGTTTTCAAAAGGAAACCCCGAATCCATGCTCAAACTCGCCAAAATTAGGCCACTTATGCACACACATATCCGGCCTAAAATAGATAAAACTCAAAGACTTAGAATCGTACAGCCCCATACATAAAAATTTCAACGTAGGCATGAATCAAAACCATATTTCAAACACTTATATTCTCAAGAGTCAAAATTGTTTTTATCGAAGTCCATAAGCGTTTAAACTGACCCTTCAGCACCGGTTCAAGAAGGTTTTAAGCGAAAAGATTCCACTTGCCCACAATTGCCCAAAAGCCAGATATTTCTAAAAATCTTCGCTAGTTTGAGTAAGCTAGTTGGCACACCCATAAAGCGACGTAAACTCGAAAGGGCTCGTTTCTGGTCTTGTAAACCAGGAGCGTAAGAATTTTTGTGGCTTACAGTATGGAATGAGCTTTTCATTTTTGACTTGCCAAATTTTCAAAACTTAGTTTACAACAAGTAAAGAATCTCCAAAGACTTCGATGCATGATGCCCCTAGATTTTTCAAAATCTTCAAGCCTTGTATGAGTGCCTCATATTTGGCCATGTTATTGGAACATTCAAAATCTAGGCGAATGGCAATGGGGATCTCTCCCTTTTCAGGGGATATGAAGATGACTCCAACACCTACCCCTTGTTGGTTTCTTACTCCATCAAAGTACATTTTTCATACTAAGTTTTCATTAGAACAACTTGCTAAAACATGGTTTTGAAAATCGTTTGTAAAGATGCCCTCATCGGGCATTTCATCAAGTATGGGATATGTCTCTTCAAGGGAGAACTCGGCCACATGATCAACTAGGGCTTGTGCCTTAATGGAGGGTTGATGGTGAAATTTTAAATCATACTCCATTAAGAGGAGCTGCCATTTACCAAGCCTACCCGTCAGGATAGGTTTTTCAAATAAGTGCTTGATTGGATCAAGCTTAGACACTGTCCATATCTCATGATCTAAGAAGTAGTGTCTAAACTTTTGGCAGGCCCATACCAATGCCAAGCATGTTTTTTTCATGGCTTGATAATTTCTTTCATATGCCAATAGAGTTTTCGAAATGTAGTAGATTGCATACTCTTTATGGCTATCATCCTCATATTGGGCTAGTAAAGCACCCAATGCATTCGTATGCATGGAAATGTAAAGCAATAATGGTTTTCCTTGCTTTGGAGGTTTTAAAGTCAGAGGATTTACCAAATAAGTTTTCAACCTTTCGAAAGCCTTTTGACAATCATTGTCCCATACAAATTTCACCCCTTTTCTCAAAAGCTTGTTGAAAGGTTCGCATCTTGTTGCTAAGTTTGAAATAAACCTCCTAATTGCTTGGAGGCGACCTTGGAGGCTTCGGATATGGGTCAAGTTGGAGGATAGAGGCATGTCTATGATGGCTCGACACTTAGAGGGGTCGACTTCAATGCCCCTTTGGCTCAACATAAAGCCTAAAAGCTTACCCGATTTCACTCCAAAGACACACTTTTGAGAGTTTAGTTTCACTTTGTAAAGCCTAAGTCTTTCAAAAACCTTTTGCAAAGATTCAATGTGTGTGCATCGGGTTTTTTATTTTATCAAAAGATCATCCACATATACTTCCAAGAGCTCATGAATTTGATCGTGGAAAATAGTAGTCATGGCTCTTTGGTATGTGGCACCGGCATTTTTCAATCCAAATGGTATAACCGTGTAACAGTATGTACCCCAAGGTGTAGTAAAAGCAGTCTTAGCCTGATCTTTTGGTGCTAACTTGATTTGATTATAACCCGAATAGCCATTCATAAAAGAAAACATTTCATGATTTCACAGTACTATCCACTATCAAATCAATGTTTGGCAAAGAAAAATTATCTTTTGGAGTGGCTTTATTCAAATTTCTAAAATCGATGCAAATCCGAATTTTCCCATTGGATTTTCGAACCACAACTATATTTGAAAGCCAGCCAGAATACGCAATGGGTTTTATAAATCTGGCTTTTAAAAGATCTTCTAAACCCTCTTTTACTTGAGAGTGGACTTCGGGATGGATTTTCCTAAGCTTTTGCTTTATGGGTTTAGTATTTGGTTCTAGGGAAAGACAATGTTCTACAACTTTTGGGTCTAGACCTGGCATGTCTTCGTAGGTCCATGCAAATACATCTATGTAGGTTTTCAAAAATGCAATGAATGATGCTTTTTATGTTCATGCAAACATTTGCCTATTTTAACATTCTTAGGATTAGACTCACTCCCTAGGTTGATTTCTACAAAATCCCCTCCTACGGAATTCGAAGGTTTTTCCAAGCCAAGGATTTTATGAAATTCAGGAAGCTCAGAGGCTTAATCCTCCTCAGGGATGAGGGGATCTTCCTCCTTGCTTTGATCATTCTCGAAAATTCTAGTTTCTAATGAAGTTTGAGGCAAAGTATGGAGTTCAAAAGCACACGATTTTGATTTTGGGATATTTACAAATTTCGAAGAATTTGGACCTTTTACCAAGACCATATTTTTTTTGAATTTTTCAACTTTTTTGGCTTTTTCGAAATGGACACTAAGAGATAGTATATACAAAAACTTGTTATTTGGTATTTTCAGGGTTTTTTTTTTGGCTTTTTGCAAATACAAGGAAGGAACAAAACCATATTCTTTTTGGGATTTTCACAATTTTCTATTTTTTTGGCTTTGTGTAAAGAAATGGAAGGAGGAGGAATGTAAATCACATTCTTTTTAGGATTTTCAAAATTTTTTAATGTTTTTCGGTTTTGTGGTTTTTCTAAATGTTTTTGGATTTTGAAAATATGAAATTTTTGGGGTTTTTGGTTATGGAGGGGTCTTCCATCACACCTACAAAGAAAACACCATGAATTAGGCTATAAATAAGAGGTCTAAGTCATAGGTTTTGGTTTTAGGAGGCTCTAGGGTACCCTTGACTAAAGTGGTCATAGGTGGGGGTTCAAGGGGTATGGATGGGGTGTAGCCTACCCCATGCCAGTTTGGGTTAGGATTTGGTAAGATGGGTTCTAAGCGACCCTGGTTTTGGTTTCCTAAGCCTCGATAGGGCATGTATCCCATGTTTAACAACATGTTCCATGGCTTCTTGAGTTTTGAAAATGTTTTATAAAGTGGATGGCCTTGGAACTCGGTGTTATCCATGTCATGCACATACACCCACCTATCTTGGCTTCGGGGTTTTAAGACACGAAAATTCCCACTCCTGGTTCTTGAGACCGAAAGTGAACCTTTTCGAGTTTACATTGTTTTAAGGGCGTGCCAGCTAGCTTGCTCAAGCTAGCAAAGTTTTTAAGATATTTGACGTTTGAAAGGCAATTGTGAGCAAGCGAGATCTTTTCGCTTGAAACCTTCTTAAACCGGTGCTCAAGGGTCGGTTTAAGCGCTTAGAAAACCTTTTTGATCTAAACAAACGTATACTTTTGAAAAAAAAGTAAATGTTTCGAGGTATGCCTAAATTGGAGTTTTTATTACGGGGGTTGTTCGAATCCAAGTCTTTGAGTTTTCAAGCTATTTTAGGCCGGATGTGTATGCTTCAAGTGGCCTAAATTTAGCGAGTTTGAGCGTAGTTTAGGAGTTTTCTCTTTGAAAATATGCGAATGCAAGGATGCACGAATACTCTCTGGGTTTGATATGATGTGAGCTAGGCTCAAATTGAAAGCAACTCACACACACAACTTAAATGTAAATACCCGAATGAAAGTGCAACTCAGGCAGCTCAAGGGAAATACCCGAACTTGAAAGCAATTCACACGACTTGATTGTGAATTGCAGAATTTGAAATATACTTATATCTTAAGAGCGGAAAGGCTCAATTATGAGTGAGTGACCTTGGTGTGTAAATGGAAAGACAACTCACACAACTGGAATTGAACTTGCCGAAATTGAAATATAAGTATAGTAAGAGCGAAAAGGCTCAATGCACGCATGTGTGTAGTGTGAAATTTAAATCACAAACTCACACGACATAAATTGAACCACCCAGAAATATAAGTGCATACACAACTGAATGTAAAACTCACGTAGCTGGAAAGTATATAAATACACTATATCTTATGAGCAACAAAGGCTCAAAAGGTGTGTTAGAGTGTGGAGCAAGTGCTCAAGTACTTCTTGGGTGCGAGTGTGAAATTTAAATGACAAACTCACACGACATGAATGTAACAACCCAAATTGAATTGCACGGCTTTTACTAAAGTATTTAGCTTAAGAGCGAAGGCTCAATGTGTGTGCAATAGTGTGCAATTAAGAGCGGAAAGGCTCAAGTGCACGTGGGTGTGTAGTGTACATCTAAGAGCAATATGGCTCAAGTGTACGTGTGTGCTTCGTGTATCAAGCACCAATATTACATTTTGGTGGGAGACTACGCTCCATTATTACAACCCCATATCGAATTGAATTGAATTTAAAAGGAGTAAGGTAAAAACCGAATTTAAACACTTACAAGTGGTCAGCTTTTCCTCTCAATGTGCTTGAATCCGTCCACCTTGGCAGCCAATCGATAGGTCTCCCAAGGTGGGGTTGGACGTGAGAGTTTAGGCTTTAGAGGGGGTGCTTGGGGGCAACCGGGTGCTTAGGCTTAGGAGGGGCTTGGTTCAGCCAAGTGATAGGGTTGGCCAAGGTAAGTCACGGCAAGATGGGGGCTGGTCCTAATCGACTCTATGGAAAAGGGGTGCAGCTGGGTTGGGGTTGTCTAAGGTAAGTTGGTGTGGCACAACAACAGGGTGCAGCAACTCGGCGCTAGGGGCGCAGCAGTTCGGCGCTAGGGCACCGCAGTAGGGCGCAGCAGGGCGCTGTGGTAGCCGGGTATGACAGGGCACGCAGGGTGTTAGGGCATGACAGGGCGCGCAGGGTAGCGCTAGGCTGCAGCGCTAGGGGCATGTAGGGCACGGTTCAAACCGAGTGCAGCAGGGCTCGGTGGGTTTTACGTTTAGGATGATTATGGGTAGTTTGAGTCGGTTTAGGTGAGAGTGGTTTGGTTTAGGCTAGTTTAGGGTGAGGTTTAGTGGGGTAGGTTAGATGGTTTTTGAGTTGGTTTAGGTGAAAGTGGCTAGGTTTAAGCTAGCTTAGGGTAAGGTTTAGCGAGGTAGGCTAGGTGGTTTTAGGCTATATTAGGATGGGGTTAGGGAGACCTACCTCTTGGAGCTGCTCCACTGCGCGTAGCTGTAAACACCACAAAATCCCACGAATTCCTCAAAACAACCTGGTTTTATAAAAAGCAGTCCCAAAGGGCTATTTTGAGTCTGGAAACCCAGGAGCCTTCCAGACAACCCTGTACATATGTTTTGAACTTTACATATTTCAAAAATGTATAATATGGCTTTAAAAACCTTTTAAAACACGTTTTTGGAAACCCCGAAGCAGCTTGGCCTAATCCAGACAGGACCAGAAAAGCTAAGGAGAGCCCAGAACCGGAGCACATGTCGAGCCCGACACAGCAACTCTCATATCGAATCCACCCCCAGGATCTCGAACGTCGAAGACCCTGTTATCATCAAAAACATCATTTGAAGTCATCTCCAGAAGGCGAAAACAGAGGTGGACGATCATGTTGGCGAAGACCCAATGCAGACGGAGTACTGATGCTGTCAGACCCCGCACAAACCGTTCGTTTCGGACACAGCCTGAAGGAGTCAGAATTCAGTTTGGATTGGATATGGACCATATATATCCAGATCCCAATCCAAACCCATGTATGGACTTAGATTTGGATTTGGATTCAAAAATCCAATCCAATATCCATATCCATGGCCCACATCACCTTCTCATAAATGGAGGTGGGGCCCACTTGAATTTCACGTGGGATTATGGGCATGAGAGAGAGTGGGGGAGGATAAGATCAAAGTGTGTTGTAATTAAGCTTGACTTGTGTGTCAAGTTTGGGGTTAATCATGTGGGTTAGCCTAATTAAAGTGGGTTTAAGCTTGTAATTAGCCAAAACCTAACCTAGGGTTGCACCAACATGATGTGATTAAGGTCTATGGGTCATGCAAAGGGAGCTCCTTAATCTAATCCTAACCAAAAACACCTAATCCTAACCTTTCACCCTAATCCTGTCCTAATCTGAGCCTAATCACCTAACCCACTTCCCTAATCCCGGCCTAATCCTAGTCTAATCACCTAACCCACTTCCCTAATCCTTTCCTAAACCTAGGTTAATTTCCATAAACCTAACCTAATCCTAGTCTAATCACCTAACCTACCTCACTAAACCTCACCCCAAAACTAACCCACCTAGCTAAACCCTAAACCTCTAAACCACCCCACCTAAACCTAGCACACAATCTACCCAAAACCCCTTGTATTTAAAATATCTGGCCCTACCCTAATACCAGCCCACCTTATCACCACACCACCCTACCTAAACCACCTAACCACTATCCTAAAACCAGCCCCAACCGACCTAGCCCAGCCCTATATAAACCCCCCCCTAAGGGGCGGGTTTTCCCAACCTCTCTCATCACCCCTTTCCAGCCCAACCGAGCCCAGCCACCTGCACCACTCTCAGTCGGGTCTTCCACCTGCACCACAGCCAGCTATCACCTCGCTCCACCTGCTCCACCACGCCCCAGCCGGCCAACCACCTGTCGCCACCACTTCCATCCGGCTGAACCCTCCATTTCAACCACCCGGCTGCTCCCTTTCCATCCGCCACCGCTTCTTCATTCGGTTAGTACCCCATACTCCACTCCACTTCTTCTCCACTCCCTCTCCACTCTCAGCCACCTGCACCACCACCACCTTACCCTAACACCAGCCACTTATCGCCACCACTCCCATTCGGCCCAACCTCAGCCACCCCAATCACCCGCCACTACCTAGACACCCTAGCTACACCCGAACACTCCACTCAACCCCCTAAGACTTACCCATATCACCTCATCACAGCCCCTTAACTCCACCTTATCCCATACCATGGCTACCTTCCTTCCCATCCTTGCCATTGCCTAGCCACCCTAGCAGCCCGCCACCACCAAGTCCCCTTAGCCGGCCACTCCAACCACTCCCATTCGGCCAGCCACCCGCCAGCCACAGCCTTCCCCTAGGTACTCCCTTAGACACTCCCTTAAGCTCTACCTTAGTGCCATACTTCCTAATCCTACGCCCTCCTTTAGTGACCCTACATAGTCACTTTAGCCCAACACACAAAACCAGCCCTTTGCTAAGCAGCCGGCCACCTTCAAGCCGCCCCTTTCGCACACCTAAGGCACTCGGCCAGCAACCCCTCTTGCCGTTCAACTCCGCGGAGCTCCCTCTTGCAGCCCAAGGCGAAGGCCAAGCCCACGTTCAAGCAAGGCATCTTCGGACCAGCTATTAGTAAGTGCCTAACTCGGTCCTTAGTTGTATACTTGCTTAAAATTTAATTCGATACGGGGTTGTAATAACGGAGCATAGTCTCCCCCCGCTTGTAATAACGTGGCTTGGCACATCCACACACACGTGCACTCTCTTAGTCGTGCACGATTTTGAACACACACGGGCCTAATCAGCCCCTAATATATAATTATATATATATATGTATATATTTTAACTTACGTAGGGTTTTGCTTAAGTTGGGTGTGTTGTCTTTCAATTCAAGCACTCACACACATTGAGCCTTCGCTCTTATTTGAAAGACCCAAGTAAGGGTTGTGCTATACTATTTGGGTTTCATTTCATGTCGTGTGTGTAAGTCTTTCAATTCAAGCACTCACACACATTGAGCCTTCGCTCTTATTTGTAAGACCCAAGTAAGGGCCGTGCTATACTATTTGGGTTTCATTTCATGTCGTGTGTGTAAGTCTTTCAATTCAAGCACTCACACACATTGAGCCTTCGCTCTTATTTGAAAGACCCAAGTAAGGGTCGTGCTATACTATATGGGTTTAATTTCATGTTGTGTGCGTAGTACTTTAATTCAAGCACTCACACACATTGAGCTTTCTCTCTTAATCCCAAGACCTTAGTTAAGGCCCGAATCAAACACCTCGAACCGCTTCATAGGCTTTTTCTATCCCAAAACTCGATTTTTAAAGTGTACAGACTAACCCTTGCGCATCGGTGCAAGAAGGTCTGCGACGACAAGAGCTCACTTGCTCGCAGTCGCCACGTTAGAAGTCAGGATAAAATATATATCTTTGCTAGCTTAGGTAAGCTAGCTAGCACGCCCTGTTTATACAAATAGGCCTTAGACACATGAGAAGATCCGCTCCAGGCCCTAAGAAAGCCAAAAAGGGGAGGCGGGGATTTTCCTGCGTCTACAGTAGCCCATGCCTCTATGCCTTGTTGCAGACACTCCTTCATGTTGGTGCAGCCCTTGGCTAGGTCTAGGTTCATACAAGCTTGAACCCACACCCTTGATCAAGCCCACATGGCTATAGCCCACCACTCCCTCTCTCTCTTCCCAAGCCTCTCTTGAATTTCACGTGAACCCCTTTTTGTGACCCCCTCACCTCTATTTATAGGTAAATGAGGTGGGTCTTGGGTATGGATCTTGGATTTGGGTCTTGAAATCTGGATCCGATCCAAGCACTATTTGGGTCTGAATCTCGAATCTTGGATATTTTGAGATCCAGATCTGACTCAAATATTATTTGAATTTGGATCTCGAATCTCGGATATTTTGGATATAGATCCAATCCAAACACTATTTAGGTCTAGATTTGGATATTTGGGTCCAAGTCCAATCCAAAATTTGTTTCTTCAGTCCTTCTTGGAGTTTCGAGATGGACGTTTTGTGTGGGCCCTGGCTTCATCAGCACTCCGTCTTGTGTTGGGTTTTCCCCAACTTTGTCGTCTGAACTCCTTCTCACCTTTCTAGACTCCGTTTTAGTTCATTTTCGGCATTTTCGGCTTGGATTTCTGCTATTTTGGTGAATGCTTTTGGCTTGGCTTTTGGTGCTCCGAGCTTGTAGTATGCTTCTTGCCTGGGCTTCCCTTTTGCCTTTTGATCCTGCTTTTATCAGGCTAGGGTGCTATCTTTGACCTTCTGAACCTGCTTCTTAGGCTGCTTTTGATCAGGTTCCACCTGTTGGATTTTGGTTTTTAACAAAATTGGGACTTGGCCCATGTTTGAGAATTTTTCAATTTGAACGGGGTTTAAACAAAAGTTTAAAGCTTTTACAACTCTTGGGTTTTCGAAAACTCCAGAATCTGGTTTTAAAATAAATTTTCAAACCAGGTGTTTGTTTTTGAAATTCGTTTGATTTTGGGGTGTTTACAGGGGTTTATGTGCTACTTAGGTTTTGGTTTTTCCTAGTATCAACACAACCTTGGGTGGATAGTTTGGGCATGCCTTGGGCTGCCCTTGGATTCACATGACAAGTTTGGATGGTTTTCTCCTACATTTGACTCATAACAAGGGTGACTTGACAAACAAGGAAAATTTTGAATTCCCTTGAGTTGTGGGTGGTTTTCTCCTAGAATTATCATGACTTGGTTTTCATGGGGATCTTGACACACCTATGGAACGTGGAAGGCACGGCCTAAAGGCTATGGATCCATGGTCTTCCTAAGAGTAGGTTGTAGTGGGGTGTATGTCTAAGACTTAAAACACCCCTGTATGGGTTATGCCCCCTACTTCCATGGGTAATTTTATGGCTCCTATGGGTTGAGATGCATTTCCATCGTATCTTGTGATAACGATGGAGCTTGGATTCAAAGAGGTCAAGGAGACTCCGACTTGAAAGGTGACGTGTAACGGAAGGATGTTTAGACCTCCACCTCCATCGACCAAGTACTTGTCTAGAGTGTGGTGATTCAATACCACCTCTATATGCAAGGCTTGGTTATGGGTTTTATACGGTCTTTCCAACTCATCCTCCGAAAACACAACAGGGGCCTTGGCACCAATAGGTGAGACTAAGAAGGATAAGGACTCGGGGGTTATGGTCGAGTTAACCTTGGCTCTTTCTAAGATTTTCTCTAAGACTTGTCTATGCCTAGAGGAAGTTTGGATTTGTTCTAGGATAGACATATTTATAGGGATCTTGGAAAGATGTGCTTCAAAATCATAGGGGTTTAACACGTTTTTTCCCTTCTCCATGATATGAGATGCTTTGAGAATGCATGATTTTGAAGGTCTGGAGACAACGACCACTTCTTTGCTAGCATCTTTGGCTAAATGTGAAGGTTGATAGATCCTTCTGAACCTAGTCACTTCGCCCACACCTTCCCTAGGGCTCGTTCTTATGTTGGCTCTAATTTGGTGCTTTGGAGCACTCCGAATTTCTAAAATAGCTCTAGTCGGGGGAGGAACTCTAAGCGCTCCCCGGATCACTACTTGCTTGGCTTTTTTTATTATGAAAGAAGGTGGTGTGTGGCAAGTAGTGAATTTCGTATAATATGCATGCTCCATTCCATAGTAAGGTGAGAGACTATATACCTCCTTGTCCTTCCCGCTGGTACTCACGTGATTGGAGAAGGGTTCTTTGAGAATGGCTTGGGAGGGCTCCGGTTCCTCCATGATGTGGAGCCTACCATTCTCTATCAAGTCCTCTATCTTGTGCAAAAGGGTGTAACACTTGTTTGTATCATAGCCTTTGAGCCTATGATACTTGCAAAACTTATTTACAAACTTTCCTTTTCGAGGTGTTCCCTCGGGAATGTTTGGGAGTATAACCATATCCTGGGCGAGTAGGAGGTCTAGGACTTCCGAGATAGGTTGTCCCAATGGTGTGAACTCCCTCTTTTCGAAAGTTTTTTGAACTTTTTTTTCATGTTTTGGTTCAGTTCTCTTTGAAGTGCCAGCTGGGTTTGTTTCCACTTGGACATTTCGCAATTTTTTGGGGTTTGGCCCATTGTCCGCAGGGGATGGCCCGTACATCCCAGGTTTTTCAAATCATAGTTTTTGAAGAACTTTCCCCTTCCACAAGTCATCGTAGACCCCCTTTTTCAGATTTGCTTCGAAGAGGGAAGCTTTTTTTATTAGTTTATAGAAGGTTGAGATTTCGTTTAAAGAAAGAAGTGTTTTAATTCCGTTTTAAAATTTTCAAGGATGAGCATTACTGCGCATCCTTTAGAGATGGGCTCTCTTACTTGCCCAAGGAGGGACCTCCATCGAATGATGAATGTATGAACATCCTCGTTCGATGCTTGTTTCGTGTCTCTAAGGGTATTCAAAGTGGGTGTCACCTCCACGTTGTGGAAGAACCGTTGCATGAAACAATTTGCTAACTCTTCGAAAGTTGTAAATTGTCTCAAGTCGTATGAGGCTAACCACTTTGATGCAGTTCCCTTAAGGGAGAGGGGAAACCAATAGATCCATTTTGCAGAGTCTTTCTCTTTCTTGTAAGCTCTGCGGGAGAAGAGTTGGAAATAGGATTGAGGATCCCCAGTTCCATCATACCGATGGAAGTTCGGTATGTCATCGTTACTATCGTTTGGTAGTCTGATGGGAGAAAATCAGATAGGACGTATGACCTCTTCTCTTTAGTTTGGCCTCTTAACAATTATTGAATGACCTTTCTATCTTTCAAAGTGAAAGACTCATACTCTTTGTCCCCCTCTACGATTAAGGTTTCCTTGGGTTTCTTAGACTTACTTGACTTCTTTCGAGCCCTCACTTGTTTTCCATAAGATGAGCATGATTTGACCGCCTCGGCCTTTTGGCTGAGTGCGGCAATTCTTGCTTCGAACTCTTTCTTGTTTTTGAAACCCACTTTTGAAATTTTTTTGCAAAGAGGACTTGACGAGCATGAAGCCCAATTCATGGGAATTTGAACTTGACATGATTCAGAGTTTTTGAAAAAAATCCTACAAGTTCACAAGCAAAGTTAAACACGTTTTCTTGAAAAATTTTGAAGTTCAACTTCTTTGAATTGAAGTTTTCTTAAGATCCAAGTCCCACCGAGCGTGCCAATTCTGTAGACATGAAAATTTTCACTCCCAAGCTATGCAAAACTCGAAGTAAACCTTTTCGTATCTATGCTTGCGCAAGCATGCCAGCTAGTTTGCACAAACTAGCATAGACTTAAACAATTTTCTGACTTTTGGGGATTGTAGGCAAGCGGACTTTTTTTGCTTAAACCTTCTTTAACCGATGCTCAAGAGTCGGTTTAAGTGCTTAGAAAACTTCAATTTTAAACAGGTTTTACTTTAAATCACATGAAGAAATAGTGCTTTGAAAGAATTTGGTTTGTGCACTTTTGATTCAATGTTGAAATGAACAAGTCCTTAAAAATAGAGTTTTCTGTTTTCAGAGCTTGTTTCTAAAGTCGATCTGAATGTGTTACAGGTCTCTAAAAATTCTCAAAATTTTACCAAACGAAGATGGTAGTGTGAAAAATCTTATGCTTTTTACAGATCTGAATTTGAGATATATTGAATCAAAATTAAATGTTTGAGTAGACTTGACTCACTAAACTAGAATTACTCTATCTCAGAAATATAGAGGCTCAACGATGAGTATGTATCTCTATGATCCGAATTCCGAATTTAATGATTTTGATATTTTTGGAAAGCTATGGATGTCAGCTTTCCAATATACCAAAAATCATATGAATTGGATTCCTATGCATAAAGATATGGGACTTTTACCCAACCTCTATTTCAGGAAATCCGACTGTGAAACAATTGTTTAGAAAGTGCTTTGGTATTTTCCTAATTTTATCATGGGGTTGGACTACCCTAAAATTCTTACAAATTTTATTTTATATGGCCTAATGTGTATGAATATGTGTGCCAAGTTTAAGTTCAAAAGGAGCAAGCATCAGGAAATTAAAATTACAGAAATAAGCAGATGCAGAGATGTTGGAAATCCTATTTTCGGTTTTTAGGAATATAATGATGCAAACTCACCCGAATTGAAGTTGTAGCCACTCTACATCCCTAATTAAACTCACACAAAATGAAGTTGCAGCCATTCTACATCCGAATTAAACTCACATGAAATGAAGTTGCAGCCACTCTACATCCCGAATTAAACTCACACGAAATGAAGTTGAAGCCACTCTACATCCAAATTATACTCACACGAAATAAAGTTGCAGTCACTCTGCATCCCAAATTAGACTCACACGAAATGAAGTTGCAGCCACTCTACATCCTGAATTAAATTCACACGAAATGAAGTTGCAACCACTCTACATCCCGAATTAAACTCACATGAAATAAAGTTGCAGCCACTCTACATCCCGAATTAAATTCACATGAAATGATGTTATAGCCACTCTACATCTTGAATTAAACTCATATGAAATGAAGTTGCAGCTAATCTAATCACTATTACAACTTGAAGGAAGGTTGTGATCCATTAATACAACCCCTTTTTAATTTAATTAAAGGAGAAGAAGGGTTTAGAATCAAAGTTTAGAGATGCTTACAGATTTTTTTCCCAAGATACCGAAAATTCCAAGTATGGAATTCGGCTTCCTTCTTCCTTGAATGCCTCACTCTCACTCAAACCCGATGTGCAGCCCTTACCTAGAACTACCCCACTCTCCCTCTCTTACTTCACCCCTTGCATCCCATGACCAACTTGGTGCAACACCTCCTTGCTAAGCCCAAGACCAGCCCTTCTCTTCCTCTTTGTCCAATCTCCCAAGCCATGCTCCACTTTCTCTAGTATGCTCCACCCACCCCCCCACCCCCTTGGCCCTATTTATAGGCCAAGGAGATGGGTCATTGGGGTGGGTTTGGATCTTAGGTCCAGCCCCAATTCAAGGTTGGGTGGTCCTCTTGTGGTGGCGTGGAATGGACCAGCCCCATGTGGGCTGGTCTCTAAGTGAACCCAACCTTAGCCTAGGTTCCATCAAGTTCATTTAACCAGCCAATGCTTGATTTTATGACTTGCTTATTTGATGCTTGGTTTGATCCACTCGGCCTTACCTTGAACTTACACTTGATAAAGTTGATCCCATATTTGAAGTGGATATTGATTCCATCTTTGATAAGCCCGGTCCTTGATTTTAGTCTCATACGACACTTGATTCTTGATGGCTTCATCATGGTCTCGATTCCATTTTGCATTTGCAATTGAACTCGCCTTGAAATGAAAACTTGATTCAATCTTCGATCTCGCTTTTATCCAGATAGGCTTGGTCCACCCTTCATGTTTTGACTTGATCTCGAGCTGGATCTGGATCGGGTCTCACCTGTTTATTTGATCTATTTTGAAATCCATGGGCTTTTAACTTGAATTAAAACATTTATTTTGAAACATTCTCAAAAGGACTTTAAGCTTTTAAAAGTTGGGATTTTTGAATTTAAAGGTTCATAAATGTTTTAAACTAGTTTTCGAAATTCAGGAGTTTTTGAAAACATTAAAATTTTGGGTGTTTACAACAAGGAACAAAGTGGGCTGAAGGAAAAGCAAAAGAGATTAAGAATGCATAATTTAAATTATGGTACTCAGAAAAGGAAAAGGTTTGAACGGAATTGGTATTGTCATAAATAAAGATTTAAACGATAGTGTGGTAGACATACAATGATATGGTGACTGAATCATGATGTTGAAATTAGTGCTAGGAGCAGAGGTTTTGAATATAGTTTGTGCTTACGCACCCAAAGTTAGACTAGAAGATTGTATAAAGATGACTTTTTGGGAGGAGTTAGATAAGGTTATTCAAAGAATTCCACAAGGGGAGATGATTTGTATAAAAGATAGATCATATTATAAAGATTGCAAGGTAATTCAAAGAGAAAGTTTAACCACCCAACATCGACTTTTAGTTATATGTGGAACCTCAAAAGCAAGAAAGATTATGTGAAACTTTAGAGAGTGGCTATATGTGGAACCTCAAAATCAAGTTATGGATTTAGAGGTAAAAAAGTGGACAAAGAAAAAAAGAGTGCATTGAGCTATTCAGACTAAATAATGGAACCTCAAAAGCAAGAAAGAAGGTATTTTAAACAGAAAGTAGTTTAAGGAGATGCTTGAAATTATGTTGGTATACCTTATGATATGTGGAACAATATGACTATACATATTAGGAAAGTGGTGAAAGATGTATTAGGTGAATTTAAGAAAGATTTACCGATACAAAAAGAAGCTTGGTGGTAGAGTAAAGTGGTGTAAAATAAAATCAAGGCAAAGAGGACATGTTATAAGTTACATTTTGCTAAGAAGACTAGTGAAACTTTAGAGACTTATAAGAAAGCAAAGAAAGAAGTGAAAAAGTACGTCAGTTAAGCAAAAACTAAAATTTGAGAGGATTTATATAAAAAGCTCAACTCAAAATAGGGTGAAAGAGATATTTTTAGGGTAGTTAGTGCTAGAGATAAAAAAAATAAGAATCTTAATTTTATTATATGCATCAAAGACAATGATAAAAAATTCTAGTGACAAATAATAATATAAAATATAAATAAAAAACTATTTTTATAAGATTTTTAATAAAAATAAGGATGTTAGTATTAACTTAGGAGAGTTAGCCAAATCAAAAAAGTATATAAATCATAATTTCTACGAACGTATTCAAAAGAATGAAGTCAAAGAGGCTCTTAAACATATATAGGGTGGTAAATATGTAGAACGAGACAATATTCCTATAAAAGTTTTGAAAATCCTAAGAGAGATAGGAATCACTTAGTTCACAAGATTATTTAATGAAATATAGAGAAACCAAAAGATGCTGAAGGGATGGAGAGCGAGTATACTTATACTCATATTGAGACATTAAGAATTGTGTGAATTATCGGGGTATCAAGTTAATGAGTCATACTATAAAATTATAGAAAAAATTTATCGAACATAGGTTAAGACAAGTATTGAGTACAACAGAGAACCAATTTGGATTCATGCCAAGAAGATCTACTATTAAAGTGATTCACATTTTGAGATATCTTATAGATTTAGAGAAAAAAAGAAAGACCTTCATATGATACTTATTGATCTACAAAAAGCTTACAGTAAGGTACCAAGGGATGTTTTTTGAGAAACCTTAGAAAAAAGAAGTATCCCATTGATATACATAAACCTTATAAGAGACATGTAAGATGGTGCAAAAGTATGTGTGAGGACTCATGAAGGAATGACAGACTTCTTTGAAGTTAATATTGGGTTACATCAAGGATCAACTTTAAGTCCATACTTATTTATAGTGGTGATTGATGAGTTAACAAAACATATTGAAAATGAAGTACCTTAGTGTATATTATTTGCAAATGACATTGTGTTAGTGGAGGAGTTTAAGGAAAAAGTTAATAGAAAATTAGAACTATGGAGAGAAACATTAGAAAGTAAAGGTTTCTAACTTAGTAGAACAAATATATAATATATGGAATGTAAGTTTGATTATTAGGTTACTTCAGAGGATATATAAATTAAAATTGGCACACATTGCATCCCAAAAGGAAAGTTTTAAATACCTAGGGTCCATTTTTAGAGTGATGAAAGAATTGATGGAGATGTTACGCATAAAATTAATACAGGTTTGTTAAAATGAAGAGAAGCATCAAGTATTCTTTTTGACAAGAAGATACCATTAAAGTTAAAAGGTAAATATTATAGAACAATAATTAGACCTGACATATTTTATGGTTTTGAGTGTTAGACAGTTAATCATCAACATGTACGAAAGATGTCTGTAGTAGAAATGAGCATATATGAAGATGTTGAGATGGATGAATGGTCATACAAGGAAAGACCGTATACATAATGAGGTTATTAGAAACAAATTGGGAGTGGTACCAATATAGGATGAAATGAGAGAATATCGTTTAAGATGGTTTGGATATATAGAAAGAAGATCTAAAGAAGCGCATGTACAAAGGTATGAAAAACTAGATTTTAAAAGTATTAAAATAGGTAGAAGACGACCACAAAAGTTTTGGAAAGAAACAATAAAAAATGATCTAGCTTATGTTGAGTTAATTGCTAACATGACACATGATAGGGCTATGTGGAAACAAAGAATCCATGTATTGGTGTATGTTATTTTGGAGATGACATTGTATTAGTGGATAAGTCTAAGAAAAAAGTTAATAGGAAATTGGAACTATGGAGAGAAAGATTAGAAAATAAAAGTTTTTGGCTTAGTAGAACAAAGACATAATATATGGAATGTAAGTTTGATCATTTGGTTACTTCAAATGACATAGAAATTAAGAGTGACACATATTGCATCTCTTATGAGAAAAGTTTTAAATACTTAAAGATCAATTTTTTAGAGTGACAAAAAAATTAATGGAGATGTTATGTATAAAACTAATGCAAGTTGGTTCAAACGAAGAGGTGCATCAGGTATTCCATATTACAAGAAGATACTACTAAGGTTGGAAGGTATAAAGCAGTAATAACTCTACTATGTTTTATGATTTTGAGTATTGACTGTTAGTCATCAACATTTACAAAAGATATATATGACATAAATGAAGATGGTGTGATAGATGTGTAGTCATATAAGGAAAAATTATACATAATGAAACAAATCGGGAGTAGCACCAATGGATGATAAAACGAGAGAAAATCGTTTAAGATGGTTTGAATAATGAGATTATTATAAACAAATTGGGAGTAATACCAATTAATGTTGTTTGTACCATATCGTATCGTGTATCGTTTTGCTCTATGATACTTTTGTATCATATTATATCTTAATTTTTTTTTAAATAGTTTAAAATTTACCAAAAATAGAAAAATTCACAAAAAATCAAGACAATTCTAAACAATCCCTATAATTCAAAACTTGTGTAAACATTCATTATTTATCATTCAAATTTTAATATATAAGCATTTAAGCAATACACATTTATATTTAAACAAGTAACAAAATTACAACTTTTATAATTGAAAAAAAGAATTACATATTGTAATCTGGATCATCAACTAAACAATCTTCATTTTCTTCTCCTCCTTGTTCAATATCTTCACCACCTTTAGTAGCAAAATCAATATTATCACTCCCTTATTGATATTGTTGCACTCCTTCCAAATTGAGCATCAGACGTTATGCGAGAAGCCTTGGTAGGGAGCTCGCGGTAGTAATTATAAAGAATGTAGAGTTGTCCCTTGAGAAGTTTTATCTTAGCTTGAGTCAACATTCTTACATTCTCTATATCTCTAATGCATGAAGAACCTCCTCGGATTTCATAGAGATCTCAAGTTGGGCCTCAACCATGAAAACTGCTTAGTGAGAAAGAGAATGGATATGATCCTGACGTTAGGATATACAACCAAGTTAAGCTTGCATAGATGTATTTTCGGTACGATAGGCCTCGAGTTATTCATAGATCTCATCATATATACTAAAGGACTCTTTTATTTGACTTTCCAAATCAGGAGGAGTGTGAAATAGTGTTTATGGACTATTGCTTCTATGGTGGGTGCATTGGAAAGGAGTGTCTCATCGAGTTAGTAGTTCATAGATGTTAGGATGTCTTGAAGTACAATCAAGAAAGAATCCTCATAGGTGAAAGGTGTGTTGGGGCTGACACATTGATGATTATAGAACCCCAAGGCTTGATCAATAGTGCCTCATATAAAGAGACAGGTTCACTGCTAGGTTCCTCTGGTACATAACCAGGATTGCTATCAGTCATATCCACATAAATGGGATCATGGAACACAAAGGGTGTAATTGTCATCTTGGACCTTGCTTTACTCTTCCTTATCCTTAAAGAAGTAGCTAAGTTTTGAGCCCTCTTTCATGAAGGGGGAGAAATCAAAAGCTCATGCTTACCCATTGGAGTAGCTAGAGAATGTCGATGAGATTGCTTTTGTGAGACGTCAGGATAGAGGATTATCATTTGTAGCAGAGTCCATACCATAATCAATGAGCCTTGACTGATAATCTTATGATAAAATGATACCTTTATGGTTGTTGGACCATCAAGAAGTGAAATCAAAAGCATCCCTATGTTTGTAAGATGTGTGATGAACATAGCGACAGGTGAGTCAAATGGTCTAAAATATAGAGAAAGAAAAGTTGTCTCAACAGGAATGATGGATACCAAGAGAAAATATCTTCAGGAGACAAAGAAACAAGAGGAGTCTAGCTTAAATCCATCACAAAGAAATCTGATATGATGAGGTGGGAGGGCAAACAAGAAAATCTAAGTTCTAAAAAATACAAGTGGATGTAAAATTGTAAAATTCATAACAGCCTCCTACCAAATGTGTTGAGACATCACTCCAAAGCACCTCAAGAGTAAAATTGGTTGAGTGATACATCATGGCCAAAAAGAAAGAGGCTAATGATAGCTTCATACCAGATATAATGGTAGATATACCATGCATATTCACTATGGACTTTGGTACCATGAACATAAACAACGACATAACTATATTAGCAAGAAAGCATGATATTCTTCATCTGATATAGCACCAGTACCCGAGTATTTGTTAAGAAAGATGCAAAGAAAGTCTAGGAATAACAAAATCCGGATCAATTAGAGAGACATGGTCGACACTATGGATAGATAAAGAGTGATCACCTAGACATCTAAGATTGTTAAAGACATTATCTTAAGCAATTATGCCAAGAGGCACAAAATGCAAGAAAAGAGTACAAGAGTTGGTTGTCAAAGTTGTAAACATGAAAATTTCCACTCCCAAGTTAGAAAACTCGAAGTGAACCTTTTCGTGCCTATGCTTGCGCGAGCATACCAGCTAGCTTACTCAAACTAGCGAAGGTTTTTAAAACAATTTTCTAACTTTGGCGATTTTAGGCAAGCAGACTCTTTTCGCTTTAAACCTTCTTGAACCGATACTCAAGGGTCGGTTTAAGCACTTAGAAACTTCGACTTTCAAACAAGTTTTACTTCAAACGATAAGTGTTTTGACGAATTCAGTTCGTGCACTCTTTGCAAATTTTATTACAGGGGTTGGGAGTCCCTAAATTTCTTGCAAGTTTTATTTGTTTAGGCCTGATGTGTGTGCAGAATGTGTGGCCTAGTTTCAACGTGGTTTGAGCGAGGGTTTGAGCGCTTTGCCGCAATGAGCGAATGCAGGGATGCTAAAAATCTTTTTGGGTTTTTGAGAACGATGATGCGAACTCACCCAAATTGAAACTTGCACCCACTCTACTTTCACGAAAGTAAACTCATGCGAATTTAAAGTGCAACTCACTCGACTTTCACAAAAGTAAACTCAAGTGAATTTAAAGTGCAACTCACTCGACTTTCATGAAAATAAACTCACACGAATTTAAAGTACAACTCACTCGACTTTCACGAAAGTAAACTCACGCAAATTTAAATGCAGCCACTCTACTTATGCAAAAGTAAAACTCATGCTAATTGAAATACGACTTGCTTAAGAATAGAAGGGGTTCGAAGTATAATTTTTTTTATAATGTATATTGAGGAAGAGAGCGAAAAGGGACTCGCTATTTGTATGATATTGATGTTTACATGCTCATCATATCTTACAAATCTCAACCATCCATTCAAAGATATTTGATTGAAACAAAAAGTACTTGATTCAAAAGTAAATTCCAAAATCAACCTTTTCTTATTTGTTTTTTAATCTCAATCATACATCTCTTTAATCAAATGGTTGTGATTTTCAAAGCTAAACGAAATCCTAATATGTATATATATATATATATATATATATATATAGAGAGAGAGAGAGAGAGAGAGAGAGAGAGAGAGAGAGAGAGAGAGAGAGAGAGAGAGAGAGAGAGAGAGATGGTTTATTTTTTCCTTTCAATCAAAAGAAAATAACTTTATTCATAAAAGAAGAAAGTATAAGAGACTCCACGGAATGAGATATAATGAGAGAGCACTACAAACAAAGAGATGAGCTCTCCCAATATAATAAGTAAACAACCGATATAAACCGATCACATTGTAAAGGCTTCACCTAGAAAAATAAAGCTTGCCGCTGAAAGAAACGGTTTGCTTTTGTTTTTCAACACTAACATTGTTGAAAAACCCTCTACAAAGTAAAAGAAGACCCTTATGAGCACAAAATTATTCCAGTCAATTGTTACCTTTGCTCTCACCTTTGCCTCAAGAGAGAGAAAGATTGAGAAAGAGAATTCAAACAGAAAGGCTGCAGGAGAGCTAACCAGACACCGTTCTCTCTCTTGATGAAAAGTGTTTGGCTCCGTTTGGAACGCCTTTATAGTTTGTATGCATGTATCATTACTTGGAGGTATACTTGTTTCAGTCGATACAACCTTCGCCTGCTTAGTATCCGCATTGCGATTTCGTACCAAGTATTTTGAGAGAGAGAGAGAGAGAGAGAGAGAGAGAGAGACCCTTGGCTGTGCCGAGTCGTCGTCGGTCGGTAGCCGAAGCAGACGAACCACCATAGAAAGCGCGGCACGCGGGCGGAGAGAGAGAGAGAAGAGAGATCCGTTGGGTATCGCAGCCTTCTGAGGGAGGAGGAAGAAGGAAGATGCCTTCTCAGAAGCGCGCTTCAGACGAAGCCGACTCTCCTGCTGTTTCTCCTCCAGTCAAGCAAGAAGCCAAAGACGATGAACCCGAAGCCGAGGCAGCAGCAGAAGAAAAAGAAGCAGACGCAGAAGAAGAACAACAAGCGGAGGAGAAAGAAGCACAACACCGCGGTAACCTCACGGCCCTTGCTCGAAATTGAGTGGGTTTGTCGTAAATCCGTCCTTCATTGATCATCATTCTCCTCCTTCATCTCTTGTTGCCTCAGATGCCGACGGTAGCCCTTCATCCAGTGGCGGCGAGAAGGATGAGTACGTTGTGTCTCGCTTTCTGTGTTTTCCAGTTCCCTTGTCGCCGGTTGTTGTTTTGCATTGAGATTCTACGTTGCATTTTTAGATGGGCACCTTGAATCTTAGATTGTGCCGCGTTCCGTCTCTGAACCCTTCGGTTATCGTCCTTGTAGCCTTTGAATTATGGTATCCTGTTGATGGGCTCCACTTGTGACTGCGGTTTCTTTGTTCTGAGCTATGGTGGCTCTGATGCTTCGTGTATGCTTCTGTATTTGACCTTCAAGTTATTCCGAGCTGTTTGCTAGATTAGGATGAGATGTCTACTTGTTACTATCTAGTTTATGTCCGATCGGTTTTGTGCTGACAATACATTTTCCTGGATTTTAATGTTTTCGACAAGAGTGTGGTATGAAGTTTCACGTAAAACTTTTGGAAAATCGTGGGATGGAGAGTCTGTTGCTTGCTTCACAGCATCTGGTAGCATTATCTCCAAGTTATTTGCCTTCGTTGGACTTGTGAGGCTTATCTAAAAGGATCAGATTTTCACGGGAGTCGAACGAAATTTTTAAGCTTCCGGCCGTCAATGGTTCTCAGTAACTGAGGGGTCTCTAATGAGGGTACCACGGCGTGGCCATGTTGCACGAGCCATATTCTTTTTGTCAGTGAGTGGCATTTTCAATAGTTTTCAGTGATGGATGGCTGTCAGAATCTCTGATTGAGGGTGCCACTGAATAGCCATGTTGAACGAGTGTTTACCAAGTGGCTTTGTGGATGCTGATCGCTGCATATAAATTTGACGTGTGTTCTTTTATTGACAACCATTTACTCTCGTGTTGGATATGATTCTATGAGCATTAATCGTAGGCTAACTTTTGCATATGAAGGCTCTGATGTATAATGTTGTTGAGAATAACAAGGTGATTGCAGTTATTCTTTACCTTTTACTTCTACTACTGTGTGCCTGTGCGTACTACATATGATGCTTGTGTACTGTACACCACTCTTTTCCTTAAATGTGACCATCAAAAGGTAGATCTGGTGTAAAATATGGGTTCTATCTTATTGGTTTGTTGTGGTAAGAAGGCTTGTCAAGCTTAATAATATGTTATTACGAGGGGATGAAGAATTAACAGTCAAAATTCATGAAAATGGGATGCTTGAAAACCCATGTTACAGAAAACACGACAAATGCGAATAGCATGAGCATGACAATTGATTAAGTTTTTTGCATTTGGAAGCTTGATTAGTCTACCGTTGAACTGTTTGCCACCATAATTTATGGTGACACTATATTCTTACGTAACTGCCCAGTCATAATACACAGCTACTCATGTGTTCTGTTGCTGATATGAAAGTGAATGTTCTTCTTCAGTTGCCAATTTTCCTTGTAAATGATCGGGTTTGTGAAGTTTACGTCTACATTTCAAAGGCTGAATCATCACTCATGTGATGTCCCACTCCATCATTGATTTGTTGATCTGCCATTTTTGTTAGTTCTCTTCAATTATGTACTGATGAACTTCAAAAGCAGGACCTCAGAAAGCAACATTTATGTTCCTGTTATACTTTTTCTTATCTAGACTTTGCCCCTTTTTCAATGTTATAATCTTTATCACCACACACTTGTTGAATATGCGAAGTGTGTAATCATCAACTTATGTCTTGCTTCTTTCTATTTCCACCCTTGGCTAACTTACTTGTATTGCTTCCCTAAAACCCACTATCTTCGATAATATTAGTCCAAATGCTCGAACCATGTGTGCCAGAAATCTTTAAGTTCTAATTAAACTGTGATACCAGATACGTTGGCAATTGAAAGATTCTTGTATATGGTTTAGTTTAGTAATGTGTTCTACTAGCTTTAAGTGTGTATTTTTCAGTGGAAAGTGTTGTCCTTTATCCTGGATGGCTGCTGTAGAGCTATTAATAATGATGTTATGTGTCATATGCAATCGTTTTCAGATATTCTTTGCATGGAGCCTTCTTAGCAAGTCTTTTCCCAGAAAAGGTTTGAGGAGAGTTAAATTGTTTCTTAGATAGAACCTCCTTTGCCTATGATCAATGAGTTCACTGGTACCAAGATAAGATTAAATTAGTAGGTCCAGTTTCATCTATCTCTCTTGGTTCAAGCCAATTGCCCCTGAAGAAGATTATGAAATAATTTAGGAGTCTGGATAAACGCATGGCAACTGAAATATAATAAAGTGGTTACTTGAAGAGAAGATAAAGCAACATGTGAGCTTGTCGCATTGGTATCCTTTATTCCATGTACCAACCCTTGAGGATAAAATGTGGTTAAGTGAGGGAAGAAATTTAAAGTATCATAGTGAACTAGGGAAGGTCTTTAACTATTTGGATTTGTGGTGGGAGATCACAATCATGAGTTAGTTTGGAACTGTTATTTCTCGGGATCCTTTACTAAAGAAATTTACGAGTGCCACTCCTGAGGTCCTTGCTTGTGATGTTTAGGTGTGTGAGTGGCTACACATGGACATCCTTGAACTGCCACTCTTATGGACAAAGGTGGCTATGCTGTAACTAGTGTGCGCATCATAAATGATTACTAATTGCTTCTTTTAGTTGCTTACTGAAAACTAGTAGCATGTCTCCAAGTTTAATGTAGCCCAGATAAAGGAGGGTTGCGTTAGGCTTCTGACAGCAGTCCATGCTTTTTCTTCCATGTCCTTTTTCTTATTGACATATTCTTTCGCTTACCTTTCTTGAAAAATTGTTTTGGAATGATTTTGTTCTTGAGCTGGCACCTTCATGTCCAATCCTTGCCATAAAATGCTTAAAATCATGAGCAGCATAGTTGATTTCTTGAGTATTTGTGCCAACCCAGAGTAGTATATGTTGGACTCCACCCATTTGAAACTTGTGGATGGTCTGTGCATCCTATCTGAATTTTCTCACCTCTATTTTTTTGTTATACATGAGTATTGATCCTTTCATTAGTTAAATTTCAGGCGTTTGCAGACAGAGAATCAACTGCATACCATTCACATCTGAAAGCCCCATGCAATATTGCTGAATGTCATTGCATAGGACTTCTGAAAACCTTTTCACTTGCATCAGTGGCTATCTTGATTGAACAGTTATTTTCAGTGTCGGATAGTTCTGATTGTTTAATTATTTGTCACTATTGCTACCATTAGGTTTACATGGACCATGATTATGTTCTAGGCGACGGAAACCTACTACTTTGTGCTATAGCTGATCATCCTGCGAAAGAATCCGCTTACCCGCTATCTTTTCTATATTTATGGTGTAACTTTTAGAGGAATTTGCTGAGGCGTGTAAGATATTATATATGTATCTGCTTGAGCTTAAAAACCCTGTTGTTCCATGGAAAGATCTCTTTTTTCATAAGGGTAGTAAAGGATATTCTCGTGTTCTTAGTGTTCTGTTATCCCTCAGAACCTGGTCAAAGGCCTTTCAACATGAGGACATTGTAATGCCTGCATGCTTGCTCTTTATAGATGAGTTTGAGAAAATGTGCTGAGGTCTGAGACTGGTTGCTGGCCAAAGAGACAACTTAGCAACAAGAGTAAATTTATCTTTCTTGTGTTCCATTAGTTCTCCTCAACTTGTCGAATACCAAACTTATGTTTAATCAACACTTTTCCTTCTTTAAGTGGAATCTGCTTGATGGAGCAATAGAACTTCCTGGTAGAATTGCCCAGCCAGTACAGCCCTTTGCCTATAATGCTTAGCTCAAAGATTGAAACACATGGGAAAAGATTCCAAAAAATCTTTATGATGCTTTAGACTACTAATGCAAATCACCTCCCTTAAGAGCTTGTGATGATTTCTGCAAACCAGAATCCAGCTTTGAAGATGCTCAATTGGCGACCCAACCTTCTGAATCTTACCTAGAAGTTATTCGTTATTACATTTGAGAGGAGATTCTGTTCACTAATTTGGATCCAAAATTGTAGCAGACACAATCCACATACTGCGAGTAAGATCCATATGCCCACATCTACCACCAACAACAACCAAGCGTTTTCTCACATTAGTTGTGGTCGGCTACATAGATTCTTCAACATTACAAGGCTTGAGATGATGCTATATCAGTAGTTATCTCCAAAAAAGCCATATACATGGAGCAATTAGTCATTACGTATTCTTAAAGATATACTTTTTATTTTGATAGAGTTAGGTAATTAAGAGTTTGTTTGCATTAAGATTTAAGTCCTTTTGTGTAGCAATTCTCCACATTTTTGTAAATGTACTGGACTCATATAAATAGGGGATTATTTCCTTAATGAAGATGTGCAGAATTTTATTGAGTAAAGAGTTGCCAATTATTTTCTTGCCTTCTCCATTGGAGCTGCTTCTTCTTCTTATTTGTTTCTCAAATCGTTCTGCATCTGCTCTTCTCTCTTATTTACTCTTCTCCATTAAATCCATTCAAGTGAGCTTCATCTTGGCCATTATTGTTCAGTAGCATGCAGATACTTGACATGAGATTCAAAAGAAAGAAAAGCAAGCCATCAAAGCCACGTTACTGTTGTATCCTTTACTCATTATTAGTGGGTGCCTTGTGGTGTTATTCACAGGTAAAAACCAACCAGCTGAACCCGGCTGCCCTTATTGTACCCCCCTACTGCATTATTTCCACTCTTTTTTGCTTTAGCTGGCTGTCCTTGTGGCCCTCTATTCTTGCGTTAATCTCCTCTGAAGTTAGTATACAATTAGCAGAGCAATCAAGCCAAGCGAGCCCAAATATGGGAAGCTCTTCTCAAGTTCGCCTAAAAAATGATCAGCTCGGACTCGAGCTTGAGGATCATGCTTCTGCTTCAAAGCTCAAGATGCTATCCTGCAACTAGAGCTTTGCTCGAGTAGCTTGTTTTGTTAGAGCTTATTTATATGTGATAGCCTGAGGCATGTTCCCAAAAAGGTCACATGGACCATATAAATCTGTTAAAAAGGGGTCATGGACCTCTACATTCAATACCTTGGCAGTGGCAGTACTAACAGTCAGTACACCAACACTGCCATGAATCAAGGCGGGTGTTGCTTGCAAAAGATGGCTTCCACTGTGTAGGTATTTTAGCACCTTCACCCTATTGTCTACTCGATATGGTACTAAACTTGCTTCATGGTCCACGGTTTATGATATGGATATGCTTATCATAGAGCTTAATTGAGCTTGCATCCTACTCGAGACGAGTACCAGAGAGCTCGAGTTTGGCTCCTTCATTTGTCGAGCTTGATATTATCGAGTCGAATCTGAGTTCTCCTTGAGTCGACCTCAAGTAGCTCAGCTCATTTGCACCCGTACTGCCGATCCATGCTGTTCTTATTCCGTTATTCATGGTGGCGTTAGCTTCATGTGAATCCGCACGAGATGCCACTATACAGAAACCATTGGCCACTCAGATTGGCCATCACCTGCTTTGCAAGTTGGTATCTTGCTGCTGAACTTGATTCTTTTCCAAGTACAGCACAATACAACCTATACTCTGCTGATAAATCTCTGGCCAAACCAACTTAATTGCACTTTGCAAGCTGTGGCAGAAGTGCCGATCTACTGCTCCAAAGTTCAGCAACTCCCTGCATCTTATCCAGGAATTGCCTTCCTATACACCTTGAGTCGTACTTGCTTCTCCACCCGTGTTTATCTGCATATCCGGTCCGGTGATCTGCAATCATTGCTTATTTATTGTCTTACTTCTTAACTCTAACTTACTGATATAAATTAACAAGATAAAAATACTTACAAAATGGGCATCTGCCTATGCACGTAGAGAAGGCCACAGTCGGCTCCTGCGTTTTCTCCTTTCCTCTTCCCTATCCTAAACCCTAATCTCTTATTTATAAGTACCTTTTAACTTGAAAGATTAATCTACCCCTATTACTAATGATGTATTACAGATAAAACAAAAGGAATAAAGTTGAAAGACGTGTCCACTTTGGGAGCCGAATTCTATCTTTAACACTCCCCCTCAAGTTTGGGTGAAAGATATTGAGAACACCCAACTTGGATAAATTGCCTTTAAGTTGTCGGCTGGTAACTGCTTTGGTAAGAAAATCAGCTCTTTGCTTTTCAGATTTGACATATTCCAGTTTGAATTCTATGTTGGAGATCTTCTCTCGAATGAAGTGACAATCGATCTCTACATGTTCAGTTCCTTCATGATAGACTGGATTGGAAGCCATCTGAATAACTGGGCTGCTGTCACAATATATAGGTATAGGCTGTGTGGAATGAAGTCTCAACTCACAAATTAATGAAGAAACTCACTTTCCTTCGCATATAGCTTAAGTTGCAGCTCTGTATTATTCTTCTGCTGTAGATCTGGCAACTACAGTTTGTTTTTCTCTTTCAAGAAATCAGATTACCATCGAGTAGTGTAATATAGTCTGTAGTAGATTTACGATCATCTTTCGATCCAGCCCAGTCAGCATCTGAGTAAAGTTCGATACATAAGTTACAACATTTTGAATACTGAAGACTCATACCAAGTGTTGACTTAAGAATTAAGATATCTGAGGATGCGATATACAACTTTCATATGGTTTTTTGTTGGTGAATGCATAAATATACTCACAATGCCAACAACGTAAGTGATATATGGAGGAGTAATCGTCATGTAAAAGAGCTTCCAGCCAATGGTTGATATTTGCACGTATCTCTGAAATCTTCACTATCACCAATGTACAACTTTTGATTCACTTCCATAGGAGAATCACTAGGTTTACAATCTAGCGTATTTGTTTCATGTAGCAGATCCATGGTGTATTTTCTCTAATTCAAGAAGATACCTTGATTGGAGTATAATACTTCAATACCCAAGAAATAGTGAAGTCTTTCCATATCTTTTAGGTTAAATAGTTTGTGAAGATTTTGTTTTAATGTCAATATCTCTTCAATATCATCACCTGTCACAATGATATCATCTACATAAACTGTAAGAACTAATAACTTTTACTTCTCTTGAAAAATATAGTATGATCATTTATGCTTCTTCGATATCCCAAACTGCATACGACATTACTGAATTTTTCAAACCAAGCTCTGGGTGATTGTTTCAGTCCATAGATAGCTTTGTTTAGTTTGCAAACAGTCCCTTCTTTAATCTCATCGCTCAATCCTAGAGGAAGTTCCATAAATACATCTTAATGTAGATCTCCTTGTAGAAACGCATTATTCACATCTAGTTGCCATAGATCTCATCCAAAATTAGCTGCCATACTGAGAAGTACTCTTATTGACGTAAGTTTTGCTACAGATGCAAAAGTTTCATTGTAGTCAATCCCATATGATTGACTATAGCCCTTGGCAATCAGTCTTGCCTTATATCTTTCAATTGTGCCATCTGCTTTGTACTTAATGGTGAAAACCCATTTACATCCCACTATATTTTTGTTGTGGAGAATTTTGGTAATTGTTCAGGTATTGTTCTTGGCTAGTGCATCCAATTATGATTTTATTGCTGCTCTCCACAAAGGGTATTTCTTGGCTTCTTCAAAACTTGAGGGAATGATATTATGATCACCATTTGCAACAAAAGATTGATAGTATTCAGATGTGTTAGGAAAGGAAATATAGTTAGAGATAGGATACCGTGTACACGTCATTTTTCCTTTTTGAAATGCTATAGGTACTTCCAAGTCTTCTTCTGCTCCCGGTTGCGGATCTAAATCAAGGGAATAATCTTTGAAGTCTCCTCCTGATAATGAATAACCTTCGTCGGTCCCCTCTTATATATAGTAATCTGCTTTGGTTCTAATTCAACTTGTTTCTCTTATGTTTTATCCACTAGATTAACTAAGGGAAGAATATGAGAAGAGTTGTTTTGAGTGGAGGACAACTCCACAGGGAAGAATAATAGGGAGATGATTCACAAAACGTGACATCCATGGATACATACAGTTTTCTTTGTATTGGATCATAGCATTTATAACCCTTTTTTGTTTGAGAATAACAAAGAAAGATACACTTTACTGCTCTTGGATCAAGTTTATCACGACCAGGTAAATGAATATGGACAAAGCATAGGCATCCAAAAATACGAGGAGCTACATGAAAGAGTTTGGGTTCATGATTAAGAATTTTTACGGGATTCTCTCTCTTGAGAACACTACTAGGCATCCTGTTTATTAGATAGACAGCAGTAAGAACAACTTCCCCCAAATAAATTTTAGGAACATTATGCTGAAGAAGGAGAGTTCTGGCGACTTTAAGAATATGATGATTTTTCCTTTCAGCTATACCATTTTGCTAAGGTGTATATGAGCAAGAAGTATGATGAAGTATACCATTTGCAAGTAAGTATTCTTACAATTGTCCATTAATATATTTGCCCCCATTATTCGAGTGAAGTACTTTCACAGAAGTATTGAATTGAGTGAATAAATTTATGAACAATTGGAAAAAGAGTAGAAACCTCTCTTTTGATTTTATTAAGTAGACATCATCGATAAAAGAAACAAAGTACTTCTGACCAAACAAAGAGGAAATATGACTGAGACCCCATATGTCAGAATGTAGAAGTTCAAAAGGTTGGGATCTTCTAGACTCACTCGGAGAATAAGGTGCTCTTTGGTGTTTTCCAAGTTGATACACTTCACACTCAAAAGGAATTTTATTTGACTCGACTTTCAAATTTGGAAAAACATAATGAATTTTATTTGACTCGACTTTCAAATTTGGAAAAACATAATGGAGCTTGGACACCGGTAAATGACCTAAACGTCTATGCCAAATGTTTTGACATGTCTTCTAGAATATATAATACTCGTCGAATACTACCACGACCAAAGATTTTTCCTGTTTTTAGATCCTAGAAAAAACAAGAGGAATCAAATGTCACACTGCAATTCAATGTACGTGTCAAGGCACTGACTGAGAGAAGATTTATAGGAAAGCTAGGAGCATGGTAAATTGATTGTAAATATGTAAGACATGTGGGTACACTTTTTTGTCCAATCATATAAGAGATTGATCCATCAACCAATTTAATTGGCTCCCTTCTCCAACCATATGATCAGTGTGAGCAACATGTGCTATAGTAGCTTGAGAGGTAGATGCATTCTGATTTTTCGAGAATTTTGTTTCTAAGCCTTCAATTCTCTTAATAAGTGGTTGAATATCATCTGTATTAGGCATGGTACTCTCAGCAATATTGGCTGAATTACTCCTTGGTCTATGGAAATCTGGACACCCATGTAATTCTCAACAATTCTCTTTTGATTGTCTATGTTTTCCACGATGAGAACATATAATTTTATCCTTCTCATCACAATAGGAGCGTCTTCTTCCATGTTATGTTGTCCACCTCTTTCACGATATTGTGAAGTTTATGCTCTACTCTGTAATGCAAGTTGTTATGTGGTGTTAATGTTATTCTTCTTTAAATTCTTGCGATCTTCTTCACGAATCAGTAAGGAGTAAACTGAACCAAGTGAAGGAAGTTCGTTCTTGCCCAAAATATTGATCTTTATAGTTTCAAATTCAGGATTCACACCCCACAACAAGTCAAATACCTTTTTCTTTTTATTTTCTAAATTTCTTTTTGCATAACATGATGAACACTTTATATTGGAATAAAAGAGATGTTCATCCCATAATCCTCGAAGATCAGCATAATACTCACTAATAGAGCGATTTCCTTGCTTATATTTCTTTATCTTTTCCAGGGTTTCATATTCCTTTGCTACATTCTTTTTTCTGAAATAAGCTTCGGAAATTGCATTTCAAATTTCATGTACCGAGTTAAGAAACATAAAAGTCTTTGCTATTGTTGGAATCATTGATTGGAGTAACCAAGATGAAATCAGCGCATCTTCTCTACGCCAACTGGTATAATGTACGTCATGTTGTGCTGGGCATGGTATTTATCCCATGAGATGAGCCCATCTCCCCCTTGCTATTATTGCTAACTCAGCTGACCTTGACCACTCCAAATAATTTCTGCCATCCAGTTTGGTAGATGTGATTTGAAAACCATCCACCTTGTCATTTATGAGCTGTTCAGAAATTTCGTAGGAAGCTTCAACTTCTTTTCCTTTATTTGCCATTTACATATATATCTATTCTTTTTCTTCTTTGTTAGGGTTCTTTAAAGAAATACACTTCTCACTGCCCAATTTTTAATATCGGCACAGATTGATGGGAGGCCACTGAAGGCCACTTGAAACATACACACGATCAATCTTTGCTCAGATTGATCTCTGCCCAGATTCTTAATGAGAAGCAACAACCAACAACCAGCAATATGTTTCTTCTATAGTTTCTTACTTCTCTACCAACACTATATCATCAAATATCAGTATATAGGAATAGCCAGAATTTCAATCGGCAACATCAGAATCTTCCTTAAATCAAGACACACTAAGGCAACTGACGAATACACGATAAAGATTATCGTTCAAAGTAGATTCTTTAAGACTAATACACGATGATGCAGAACTGACCATAGGATATGATGCTTCACAAGTACACGCAGCTGATCTTCATAACACGATGAAGATTGTCTTTCAACACCTAAGCTTTGATACCATGATATAAATTAATAAGATAAAAATACTTACAAAATGGGGCAGACTTACAAAATGGGGCAGATTGGAGACACACCATCCAATCTGCCTATGCACGCAGAGAAGGCTACAGTCGGCTCATGCGTTTTCTCTTTTCCTCTTTCCTATCCTAAACCCTAATATCTTATTTATAAGTAGCTTTTAACTTGAAAGACTAATATACTCCTATTACTAATGATGTATTACAGATAAAACAAAAGGAATAAAGTTGAAAGACGTGTCCACTTTGTGACCCGAATTCTATCTTTAACACTTACATCCTCTGCAGAACCGTTGCTTGTTCATTGCACCCTACCTTGTTAATATCTTCTGCACATCATCACCACACCACACCCCCATTCTGTTGTTCACATCCCTAACCTACCCCACCTAGCTGAACAATCCCTGCACCCAGCCCAACTGCATGTTAATTCCCTTAGCAATCAGTCTACCTGACTTCTACCTTGAGTGGCACTCAAACTCCATACCCTGGCTGCAATCTAGATGGAAACCTATCCTGAATCTGTTGAGGGATACTGGATCTCGTCTGGACTTGTGTATCGGTCTAGATCTGTCCTTATATCCTGTATCTGCTTTATTTCTTTTATTTGTCAAATATGTAGTAGTGTGAGGGTATATTAGTCTTTTAAGTTATAACCTTTAGTTAAATATCTGTAGTCAGATTAGGGTTAGAGAGAGAGGCATGTAAATAAGGAGGGAGGCATGTTCCCCTATATGTAATCTCCTATCAAGAGAGAATCATGTGTTGTCTCTGTAAATGATTCCTAATCAATAAACAATCATGTTTTAACATGGTATCTAGTAGTGACAGGTGTATTGAAGGGATTTTGAATGCAGCTTTACAGAAATCTGGCATTTTGTTGTAAATCGAGGGTCTTGATCCTGTGGCATGTGCTGCTAAGAGAAGCAGCCGACTCATGCTGTTGCCCCTGTTGTGGCTGTGCTGTATTAAGGAAGGTCATGACGTGTTGCTGATAGGCGTAGGAACCTAGTTGTTGCGGAAGGTAGAATATTGCATATCTGTGTTGCTGAAGTGAAGGATAAGTGTTGTTGGACCAGAAAGAATTGACTTCTTGTAGATTCGACAATGTGACTCTTATATATGGTGCGTTCTCCTATTTTTGAAGCATAACAAGAAGGGGGTGCATGGCAGATAAAGGTAAACATGTAGAAGCTCCATATCAAAGTTTAGAAGGTCAACCAGGGACAAGTTGAAATCATTCTAGTAACAAACGTTAAATTGGATGGTAAAAACTACTTAGAATGGTTTGATTTGTAGAATTAACAGTTTTAGCCAGTGAATGATGGGATTATCTTATAGGCACTCAACCATGCCCCGATGAGGGCAGCCCAACCTATTTTAAATGGAGAAGAGATGATTTCTTGGTGTCTTCCTGGTCGTTGTAGTTGATGGTTCCTTCAATTGGGAGAACGTATGTACTTAGAGCATCAAATCTTGTGTTCCATCAATCTGGACGTGAGATCCAAACTTGTAGACGCGTTGTTGAAGGCCCACGAAAGTTGTTGGGAAGTGTCTCTTTGGTGTGAAGTTTATGGATTTGTACTGCATATGGCACAACAAATCACTGCCTTTTTAGGTGTAGATGATGACGACTGATACAGGTAAGGGAATAGAAACTTCTTATCAATTCTATGGTCAATAGGAAAGAAAATAGAGGTTTTTCAAATTACCAATGTCAAATTAGATAGCATAAATTTTCTTAAATGAGCAAGATCCATTAAATTAGCTATTCTTGCTAGAAGAAGATGGACTATCTCACTGGAGAAATATGTCCTTATGAGAGTAGTGCCACTTATTTAAAATGGAGGAAAGAAAATACGTTGGTGTTGTCATCATGGTTGTTACAATCAATGGCTTCATCTATAAGAACATTTATGTAAGAATCAATCGGAGAAATATGGAGGCCTATTCAAAGAGACAAAATATAGCCAAAGAATATGAGATATTAGAGAAAATAAAAAAGGGCAAGCAAGGAAATCAAACGATAAGTGAATATTATACAGAGTTGCTGAGCCTATAGAATGAACTTCAAATGTGCACCATGCGCAAAAGAACGAAATGATGAAGCAGAAAAATAGAAAGTCTTTGATTTGTTATGAGGAGTATCCTCTTATTACGAGGCAGTCAAGGTTAATATTCTTGGTAAATAAGAGTTGCCTTCACTAGGCACTCTATATTCACTACTTCTCATAGAGAAGGATAAAAAGGGACTTGAAAAAGATGTTATGAATACAGAAAAGACAACATTCTTAAAAAGAAATCAAAATCAACAAGCAAGAGAAAGGAAGCTATGGTAACCATGATAGAGGTCGTGGTACTCTATCCAATGATGAGAAAAAAAGATTAAAATGCTCCCATTGCGGTAAGAGTAGACACACAATGGAATAATACTGGGATAAAATTAGTAAGCTTGTTGGTTTTAAGAATAAGACATTACACCAATGCCTTTGAGAAACCATAAGAGAGTGATGATACAAGTAGCATAACTGAGCTTATGAAACACATAAAAGGGTTACAATAACGATTTGGAGAACATGTATCTACCTTAGAGTCTCAAGCCATGATGGTTCATTCCTCGTTTATGACAGTGTTATCTGTATCACACCGTATCGTACATTACAACTTATCATACCGTATCATGCGATACGGTATCGTATCTCACGATATGGCATGTATCGTACGATACGAGCGATATGTTGGAGATCGTTATGTGTTAGTATGAAGATTATGTGTTTAGTGTTAGGGTCTATGTCATAGGTTAGCGAAGACAAAAAAGTGAAATCGTGATGATTCAGTTTTAAAGGGAAGACGTGAATCAGTTCTGAAGCAGATTTCAAGGTTTGTTTGATGTGGTACAGTGACATTTAACTACAGATTTCAAAGTGTAGTGAAGTTGTTTCTTACTACTTAAGATCTGTTTCGTGTAAGACAAAAGGCAGATCAATATATTGCGTTTGGACTATTTCTTTTATTCAACATAGTGCCTGCAACATTCGGTACAGTCTTCAAATTTTTTTTCTAAGTGTAGATTCAGCAGAAAGAGGAACTGAATCTGTCTACATTCAAGAACATCTTGGCTTGCATCTCTTTTTTTTGGATGACATATGCAACATGAATATTTGGATCTGATTCAAGACATTGAAAAAAAAAATTGTTTTCAGACACTCGGCAGAGACAGATGAACCTATATTAAGGGATTACCTACTCACATGCATTTACAAACCAATCTTAATTGGTGATTTTTGGAAGATTGGTGGATTTCTGAATTAGTATCCATATGGAAAGGACGAAGATGGGTGATGCAATTGAAAATAATGCAATGACAGACAGAGAAGGACTTCAAATAACCAATCTCAAGCTATATGGCAAGAATTATCTCCAGTGGGCCAGATCCATAGAACTAGCCATAATGGCAAGGGGGCGATGGGACTACATAATGGGTGATGTTCCTAAACTTCCTACTACAAATCCACTGTATTCTCGATGGCGTAGGGAAAATGCACTTGTTAGTGCCTGGCTTATTCAATCAATGTCACCTTCAATTGGCAATACATTAATGTTCTTAGAAACTACCAAGGATATTTGGTTAGTGGTTCAAGAGGCCTATACCCAGAAGAAAAATATTGCCAAGAAATACGATTTTATTGAGAAAATCAGGAAATGCAGACAAGGAGGCAGATCTGTGAGTGAGTATTACACAGAACTCAGAGGATTATGGGAGGAATTATATTTTTATTCCAAGACCAAATGTCGAAGTTGCACAAAGAGCATAATGAGGAATTTGAAGAAAGGAAAGTGTTTGATCTCCTATGGGACATTTCTCCAGAATACGTGGCAGTAAAAAATAATATTCTTAGCAGAGAAGAGCTACCATCCTTAAGTACAGTGTATTCTTTGTTACTCAGAGAAGATGACAGAAAACTTTTAGAGAAAGAGACCAAAATCAGTCCTGAAAATACTGCATTCATGGGAAGAAATACCTCCAATCATTCCTTTTCACGAGGGAGAGAAAGTTATGGTCATGGCAGAGGTAGATCCACAAAGACGCCTGAGGAAAAGGAAAAGTTAACTTTTTCTCATTGTGGGAAAACTAGACACACAAGAGAAACTTGTTGGGAATTAGTGGGTCGACCTACTCATTATCAAAATAAATATAACAGAGCCTATTACAATAGTGATCAGAATGAAAAGCAAGGTATTGAAAACAATGCACAATCATTGGCTGACATGAAGAAAGAAATCGAACTACTCAAGGCTCGCTTGACTGACTCACACATTCCATCTACATCTTCCAACAGTGATTCACAAGCTACGATGGCATATCCGTTCTTTTTTTGGCTAAGGATAATATAAATATTCCTCTCTCGAGTATGGGTTATTGATTCTAGTGTTACAGATCACATGGTTAGTAAGAGAGACTTCTTCGATAACTATGAGTTCATTAAGGAGCAAATTAATATCCGACTGGTAGATGGTTCGCACACACCGATAGTTGGAAAAGGGAGATAACTACACCTTTCGGCATATTACAAAATGTTTTACATGTTCCAGATATATCAGTCAATTTATTATCCATCTTTGCCATGACTCAGAAAACGAAATGTCGTATAATTTTTGATTCTACTGCATGTTTTTTTCAGGAACTGAGGACGGAGATGATCTTTGGTCAGGGTAGTGTTAGAAGAGGCCTCTATTTTTGCAAAGAGAATAAAGGAGCAACCATGCAATCAACAGTCATTACAGAGAGAAGATCTACCTCGCTGGCACCAAAGACTAGGAAATTTACCACTACCTAAACTTAGAATGTTATTACCTAAATTTAGTTATTGTAATAATTTGAATTTGAATTGTGGAACTTGTCAGAAGGCAAAACATCATCGTACTTCCTTTCCTTTGAGTGAAGAAAAATCCTCTATTCCATTTGAAGTTATCCATTCTGACATTTGGGGTCCTTGTTCTACATCTCTACATGGATCTAAGTACTTTATCTCATTTATTAATGACTGTACTATATTTATTGTGTTATATCTTATGAAGACTAAAGATGAAGTAAAGAACATCCTTCTGATTTACTACCAGTTTATCCTCACTCAGTTCCAGCATACTATAAAAGTTTTCTGCACTGATAATGATGGTGAATTTATGTCTCACTTACTTCATTCTTTTTTTTTATCATGGAATATTACATCAGATTTTCTGTGCCTATTCACCTCAACAAAATGGTGTCTCTGAAAGGAAAAATCGTCATATTCTAGAAGTTGTTAGAACTCTTTTGATTGGTTGTAATGCTCCTAAACAGTTGTGTTTCTTATCAATGGTATGCCAAGCAAGGTTCTTAATGATAATACTCCATTCCATATGTTATGTTCTTCGAAAAAACAATTTCATCTACTTCCGAGGGTATTTGGATGAACATGTTTTGTTCACATTCATCAAGGTTTAAGAGATAAACTGGATGCAAGATCAATCAAGTGTATTTTTCTGGGATACCCTTCTACCTAGAAGGGGTAAAGTGCTATGATCCTCTCAGAAAAAGATCTTATGTTACCATGGATGTCACCTTTCATGAAGATATCCCGTTTTATAGTATGCACGAAGTTGCTTCACCAGATTCTCAACCATCTCGTGTGATACCTCTTCCTTCAGGTGACATTCTTCAAGTGCATGAAAAAGAAGGCGAGGAGATAACACCTTCTTTAGAAAAGGAATGGCAGGTATATACAAGAGGTGGTAGAAAGATCCTTTACCCACAACAGACAGCTACTCTAAATCAAAATCCTCCTCCTGAATCAGATGTGAATCCATCTAATAAACATCTCATCCCTTAGAAGTGGAATTGAATAATCTTCCAATTGCAATCCGTAAGGGAAAACGAGACACTACAAAATATTCTTTACAGAAAATGGTGTCTTATTCCAACTATCCCAGAGAATATCAGCTGTTTGTCATGAATGCAGATACTACCTATATTCCAAGAACATTTGAAGAAGCAGAACAGTATCCAGAATGGAAGCCAGCAATGGCAGAGGAAATAACAGCTATGGTACGAAACAAGACATGGGAATTGGTTGATCTGCAAACAGAAAGAAAGACAGTGGGTTGTAAGTGGGTATTTTTCATCAAATATAAGGATGATGGAAATATAGAAAGATATAAAGCAAGGCTAGTGGCTAAAGGCTACTAAAGGCTACAATCAATCATATGGCATAAATTACACTGAAACTTTTGCTCCAGTGGCAAAGATGAACACCATTAGAATCATTTTGAGTGTGGCAGTTAACAAAAGATGTGAACTATTTTAGCTAGATGTTAAGAATGCCTTTCTTCATGGAGATCTCACGGAAGATATTTACATAGATCTACCACCTGGACATATTCAAGGAAAACAATCTACTAAGGTATGTAAATTAAAGAAATCAATTTATGGCTTAAAACAGTCTCCCAGAGCTTCGTTTGAAAAATTTAGTGATGATGCTATAAGTTTGGGCTTCAAACAATGTACCAGTGATCACACTCTGTTCATTAAGCAAGGAAGGAAAACCATCGTATTATTAGTATATATGGATGATATCATTATTACAGGAGATGACATAGAAAGCATCAATGACCTAAAAGGAAAACTTAGTTTACTGTTTGACTTGAAAGACTTGGGTAGACTACATTACTTCTTGGGGATAGAGGTGATTCATCAGAATAATATCTTATTTCTAAGTCAAAGAAAATATATACTCGATCTATTGAAGGAGACAAAAATGGAAGACCGTAAAATTTGCTCGATTCCTATGGTAATTTCTAAGGGAGAGACCGATAAACCAGGGGAACCATATGAAGATATTGGTAAATACCAAAGATTAGTAGGAAAGTTGATTTATGTTACTATTACACGACCTGACATTAGTTTTGCAGTTGGATATGTCAGTAGATGGATGCACTGCCCATCGAAACATCATATGAGTACAATATTTCATATCATCAGGTACCTGAAATCCTCATTGACTTATGGGTTATTATATACTCCTCATTTATCACTAGACATAAAAATTTATTCAGATGATGATTGGGCAGGATCTAGAACTGATAGAAAGTCTACTTCAGGTTATATGGTAAGTGTTGGAGGTAATATGGTATCTTGGAAAAGTAAGTAGCAGTCTGTGGTAGCTAGATCAAGTATAGAGGCAGAGTATCGTGCTATTGCATTGGGTATGTGTGAAGGTCTATGGATTATATCACTTCTAGAAGAGATTGGCCTCAAAGGAAATATTCTAATTGAATTCTTTACTGACAGTAAAGCTGCTATTCAAATCGCATTGAATCCAGTTTTTCATGAGAGGACCAAACATATTGAAATTGACTGTCACTTTATCAGGGAAAAAATTTCTCAAGGCATTTTCAACTTGATTCATGTTACGCTCAGAAGATCAATTGGCGGATATCTTCACAAAATAAGTACCAGTTAATATCTTTAAGAGGATTCTCGGTAAGTTGGGAATTTCAAGCCTTCAATACCCAAGGGGGCGTGTTGGAGATCGTTATGTGTTGAAGATTGTGTTTAGTGTTAGGGTCTATGTCATAGGTTAGTGTGTGTGAATGAGTCTTACTGAGTCTCTTGTAATTTAGATCCATTAGGATCGTGGGTTAATTAAGTATGATTAGTACTAATTAAAGGCATATGAGTCATTTGAGTTAGATTAGTATTATAAAATTTGCTGTTGTAATTAGGGCAGAGAGAATGAATAAGAAAAAGAAGTCAGGCGGCAGTAGCAATGGGGGTGCCGACCAACTCCTTCAATTTATTTTCCACTTTTGATTCAGTTTCTTGACTTTGCTGATTTATTTCTCATCAAAACAACACGATACGCCCAGGGACCTTGGCCGAACAGAAACCTGCAGTTTTGCGAGTTTCTAGCTTATGTTGGCTTCCTTTTGCGTGTGTTCAAAGCTCGTTAACGCACTCTCTCCTATCCTTGGTGTTTAAGGCTCGAAAGAAAGTGCTCTACGGTGTCGTGAATGCCCCCAACTTGGATTGTGGTATACATTTTTGCATTTTTGGAGATTTTTTCTTTGTATTTGTTATTTTTTGTGTTATTTGTATTTTTTAATGATGAAATATGACATTGTTAAGTGAGTGGATATGATTTTTATTGCATTCGTGAAGTGAGAGACACTCTATTTGAGCGTTATGTGAAGATTGGGGATTTATGAAGTGCTTTTATTTTTAGGTTTTTAATTGAATGGAAGTGCTCAATTGAGATAGCAAGAAGGGGTGTTAGAGCAAGAAGGGACTCCCAATCTTGGTGTGATGATTCGGCGTGACAGTGGGGTACACTAGTTGAGGGTTCCAAATTGAAGATCAAATATTTGTTTTGTGAGAAGGTGGTTAGTGGTGAAATTTCACTATTGAAACACCACCTAGTAGGAACTAGGAAAGAAGTTGCTCCTTGCACGGTTAGAGTTAGAAGTTTGCCAGAAGCCATTAAATGATAATCTTTTCAGATGATTGAGAGCATACATGAAATGAGGCAACAAAGGGGTGATTTAGGGATGTTTGAGGAAGAGGATGATGCTGCTATTTAATTGACTGATAGTATTCCTTCGTATGGTAGAACAAAGGTTGGTAGTAGTAGTTCTCGACTATCAACTAGGAGAAAGAGGGTTGTTGAAAATTTTGCAAGTGAAAGTGGTAGAAGAGGAAGGAGTAGAGGAAGAGCTTCTTCTGGCATACATTCATTTTTTCCTCCTAGCACTACACATGATGCTCAACATGGAATTCGTGTTGCTATAGCTTCAGAACAACTGCATGATCAGGCAGACCTTGCAGTGAACAAATGGTTTTATGATGCATGCATTCCATTTAATGTAGCAAATAGTTTTCATTTTTAAGCAATGACAGATGCAATTGCTAATATTCGTTCAGGATACAAGATGTCCTCTTATAAGAAGTTGAGAGGAAAGTTATTAGATAAGACCGCCCTTGAATTGCAAGAATATTATTCGACTTTGAGAGAGTAATGGAAGGAGACATGATGAACTATCATGGCAGACGGATAGACAAATAGGCGAGCAAGGACTTTGTTAAACTTTTTGTCTACTGTCCTAAAGGACTTATCTTTTTGAGATCTCTAGACATGTCAGAAGAGAGGCATACTGTAGAGATCCTAAGGCAAGAGTTTGATAAGGTGATATGCGAGGTTGGGCTAGAGAATGTAGTCAAATTCATTATAGATAATGCAGCTAACTATAAAGCAGTTGAGAAGGAGTTAGTAGATACTTATGGGACTTTCTATTGGACACCATGCACAACCCATTATTTAGATCTCATCCTTGGAGATATTGGTGAGATGGATGAGATAAAGGCAAGTGTTGTCAAGATATCACCAAATTTATCTACAACCTTGCCTTTGTATTGTATATGATGAGGAGATATACAGATGGTGCAGAGCTTTTTCGTAGAACTGTAACTCGGTTTGCAACTAATTTCTTATCTATACATAGCATTGTGAGACAGAAGCAAGCCTTGAAGAGAATATTTTCCTCAGATGAGCGACAATAATTTGCAGAGTTACCTCAAAATAGAAAAAACATAAAGTTTAATGATACTTTAGATACAGTCTTTAGTAATACATTTTGGAATGCATGTGTTAGACTGTTGAAGATTACATGTCATTTAGTGAAGGTTTTGATATTGACTGATAGCGAGAGAAACCATCTATGGGCTACCTTTATGAAGCCATGGATAGGACAAAAGAACCATTAGAAATAATTTTAATGGAAGAAAGAGATATTATGTACTTGTGTGGAACATTATAGATAATAGATGGTGCAAACAATTGCATCAGCCTATTTATGAAGCAACATATCACCTAAACCCAGTATTCAGGTACTTAGCAAGCTTTAAAAGTGACAGTGAGGTCAATCGAGGCATCATTGATTGTATATACAGATTAGTCCCTGATGAGAGTAGAGCAAATGTTATACATCGAGAGATGAAGATCTATTTAATGCTCTTCACTTGATGAGTTTGCCTGTAGCAATTCGTAACCGCACTAATATGCATGAAGGTAAATTGTTTATCTTCGTATTTAATTTTTTTAAGTCTTATATTATTATGGATTGAGTTCCTGATGTTTGTATTTTTCTATAGATGTTTGGTAGAATAGGTTTGGAAGTGATTGCCCAAACCTTAGAGATTTTACAGTAAGAGTTCTGAGCCAAACTTGTAGTGCAATGGATTGTGAAAGGAATTAGAGCATCTTTGAACACATCTATACAAAAAAGTGCAACACGTTGGAACATAAGTGGCTCAATGACTTAGTTTTCATCCGTCATAACATACGGCTTCGCCAAAGATAATCTTGTATTAGTTACTACTTAAAGATTCAATTCAATATTTTGTTTGTATTCAATTATTAATGTTATTTACTAATTACTTATCTTTCTTTCTTGTAGGCAATTAAAAAAGGTAAATAGAGGAAAAAGCCAATTTGATCTAATAAGTTTGGATAATTTTGATATATTAGAGGAGTGGATTATGAAAGATAACGAAAACATGCACTCCTAACCAAAGAAGACATTGCATGGATTAATTTAGAAAGAGTGCAACAAAATCATCAAGGAGATTAAAATTTTGATTTTGAAGCAAAAGGTGGTAAGGATCTTCAGCAAGGAGAAGATAAAGATTATTTAGTTAATGATTCTGATTACAGTATGTAATGTAAATGTATTTCATTTTTTGCTTTAAAATATGTAATTTTTTTTCAATTGTTGAATGGTGAATGTTCAATATGTACTAAACTTTGCATTATATGAATTCTTTGTAATTATCAGTTTTTTTCTATTTTTTTTCTATTTTTTATTAATTTTTTAATATTAAATTATGATACACTACAATACGATACGTATCGTATCATGGCCCAAAATGATACACAATACGATACGCGTCGAATAACACTGGTTTATGGTGACCAGTAATTGTACTTATGGTAAAGTATGAGTTGTAGATTCTAGAGCTACTTATCATATGGTTGGAGACAAGGGTTGTCTATTTGATTACCAATATCTTTGTAATCATGAGTCAATTAAATTAGATGATGGTTCTAATTATATGATGGTTCTGATACATCAATGATTGAGAAAGGAAGTTTGAAAACTATGGGCTTCACTTTAACCTTAGTCCTTCATGTTTCCAACTTTTCAAATCAATTTGTTATCTGTTAGTTGTTTGACAAAAATCTAAGTTACTCAATAACCTTCTCTGGTATAAAAGGTTATTGAGTAACTTAGATTTTGAGATGTTTTATGGTTTTGAGTGTTGGGTAGTTAATCATCGATGTTTGTGACAGAAATGAAGATGTTGAGATGGATGAGTAGTCATACAAGAAAAGATTGTATATATAACGAGGTTATTAGAAATAAATTGTGTAACACCATTAAAGGATAAAATGAGAGAATATCATTTAAAGTGGTTTGAACATATAGAAAGAAGATCAAAAGAACCTCGAAGAAGGTATGAAAAACTAGATTTTGAAAGTATTAAAGGAGGTAGAAGACGACCACAAAAGTGTTGGAAAGAAACAATAAAGAATGATCTAGCTTATTCTGAGTTAACTGCTAACATGTCATGTGATAGGACTCTATGGAAACAAAGAATCCATGTAGCCGACCCCGTCTAGTATGAAAAAAGGCTTGTTTTTATTGTTGTTGTTTACTCAGTAACCTTCTCTCTTGTTGGATGTGTTTTTCATAATCTAAAAACTGAAAAGATCTTTGGTTATGGTTGCTTAGAAAAAAGCTTTACATCCTTGAAGAATCTATACCTAAGGCATCATTAAGCATATATTCAATTGTAATATCAATGGAAGAAGAGATAAGTTATGGCCAAAAAGCAAAACATCATAGAGTTTCCTTTCCTTGTAATGAGTGAAGAATGATCCTTCTCTTGTTGCGTCTATTAGTGGTTTTAACTTTTAAGTATTTTGTTTCATTTAGTGATGATTGTACTCGTTTCACTCTAGTCTATCTAATGAAATCTAACGATGAAGTGTCCATCATCTTTCTTATAGTCCATAAGTTCATTGAGACTCAATTTCATTCCTCTTTAAAATTACTTTGTTTAGATAATGGTAGGAAATACATGTCAAATAGATTAAGAGACTACTTTAAAAAACATAGCATTATATATGAAACAACTTATCCTAATACCCTAGGACAGAATGATGTGGTTGAATGAAAGAATAGACACTTCCTAGAAGTTGCGAGAACCTTGGTTATTGGTTGAGATGCCCCTAAATCTTATTAAGGTGATGTAATTCTAAATGGTGTTTATTTTATCAATCGAATGCTAAGTTATGTTCTAAATGGTGGGTTTTCATATAATGCTATTGATCCGAAGAACAAGTTGTTTCATGTCCCACCTTGTATCTTTGGATGTACTTGTTATGTTCATATTTATTCACATTGCTAGGATAAATTGAATCCTAGAACTACTAAGTGTTGTAATCAAGATGATGCTTCAACGTGTTAAATGGAATAACGGATATCCAATACACGCATATAACAATCGTGAGTCACCTAAGGATGACTGTGAAAAGTCTTAAAATGGTTAGAATAATATCAAATGCACTAACAATAGTAAATACATTCAAAAGAATGTATATAAATTGGCCAAGAAGACTTACATTTATTGAATAAGGTGAGTATTTATAGAGTAGAGAGAAGAGAGAGGAGTGAGGTAAATAGTGGGCAGCTAGCAGCATTTAATTGTCTGCTGAAGATAGTCGTTGGGCAGAACTCAATGGCTAGTAAGGTTAATGTTGGGCCACCTTGGTGGCCCTAGTGCCAGGTGGCTCGGATGCTTAATTACATGTATTTATACTTTAATAAGAAGAAAAATATAGTATAATATCCAGATAAATAGATGTATTTTAACAAGTTTATATTCATTGGGTATTCTATGTCTAAAAAATGATATAAGTGCTATGATCCACTTAGTAGAAAAACCATGTCTCTCTGGATGTTACATTCTTTGAATTAACTCCTTATTTTTCTTTAAGGGGGAGTTGATTGATTTGGTTATCTATGATACTCATGTACTACTTGAGTCCAATCGATATTGAGTATGAGTTCATTGAGGATATATGGACTAAGCATGTACAAAGGAGACAAAGGTGGATACTCATGGTGAGAAAAATGTTGTAATGCTCGATTTTAAGTTTACAAGAACATCTGTTGAAGAAATCAAGTACTTCGAAACATCACACAAAATACAACAAATATAATAGAGCTTGGAATCTGTAGCCTGCCCTCCTTATGGAGTTGGCGGCTGCACTCTTTGTTTCTCTTTCTCTTAGGAAGCCTTAATGACTAGGATTACACTAATATAGACTTTATAACTTGAAAGACCATTCTACCCTTACTTAACAATATAAACATTACAAACACTTTGCTAGTATCCCTCATGTGGATACAGACTTGATGCAATGGATCATGGATCTGAACCATCTCTTCAACACGGCCCTCTCAAGTTTGGTTTTGAATGTTCATGATTCCCAACTTGTCTAAGTCTCTCTTATTGCAGTTAGCTGTAATAGGCTTTGTAAGAATATCAGCCAATTGTTGTTCTGAACGTACATAGATAAGATCAAATATTTCAGATGTTAATTTTTCTCGAATGAAGTGACAATCCACTTCAATGTGTTTGGTACGCTCATGATATGTTGAAATTCGTGGTAAATGTAGCAGATAATCAAATATGGAAGAACAATAAGAATCAATAAAGAGTAAAATGAGATATTGGAGAAGGGGGACATGCCCTCCAATGGAGGCTGCCCCCTTCTCTTTCTTAATATCAAACTCTTAACCCTAATACAAAACATCCAACCCTTATATAATGGGTTGTAAAACAAAAAATGATTAAAATGTCCTTAATACTATGGGCAATTACAATATTACTCAAATATCAAAAATTACAAAACTAGTACTAAAAAATAGTAGATACATATATTAACACCCCCTCATGTTGGGAGTGAGATACTTTAAACTCCAAACTTACCGAAAAATTGGTTCTTTCTTTACCATACATGCACTAATGATCTCTATGAGGCTTCTTTAAATAAACTTGAACAATCACGAACACATGGGTAGCACACGACCCTTCTATAGGTGTCAGTGACTCCCTCTTTTCCTTCTTCTCTATGAAGTGATTAGGCAGCTACACTTCAAAAAGTCATGTTTGTCTACTCTTGAAAAAGCTGATCTTTTATGGTAGGAGGTACTATCTCCACCATACACACTTCACACGGCTTTTCCTTCGGCCCTTCACATGGTGGTTGTGGCCGGTGTGTTGGTTGAGTGTCCTCTTTCTACCACTTAAATGGTAGAATACACACATCTGCTCATACTAGTAGGTCTGCATCCCTTCACATGGTGACTACAACCGCTTTTTCAACCCTCTTGGCTGTTTACTTCAGCAACTGAAGGTCTTAATCTTTATGCTTCTTGGTGATATTATCACATTCCATAAGAAATAATGCATCTGCTTCTTCTTTGAGTTGATTTTCATCATATATGGTGACAAGAAAACAAATTTTCTGCATTCTATCTTTTTCTTCTATTTGCATTTCTGCTGGTTGACCTAATAAGAAAACACTCACTATGTACGACTTCATATTCTTTTGCATCTTTTCTGAATTTTACAGTCCTCTTAGCTGTTCATTTTCAAGCAACCTTCCTAGCTGCAACACTTCTCAACTCAGCCTTCATGATTGCGATAATTTTCACCAGCTTTTTTACTACAACAATTCTTCAATTCAACCTTCATGGTTGCCATAATTTTTTCAGCAGTTTCATGGCTGCAACAAACTTTTATCAGCCTTCATGACTATTTTTCCAGCAGCTTTAATAGCTGCAAATTCTTGCAACCTCACTGGCTGCAAATAAAAACATTTCTGTAGTTCTCGTTACTGCAATTTCAATATCCTTAGCAACTCTCTTGGTTGCACACATCCAACACATCATTGTCATTCCTAACATGCCACCTTTGTGTAGTAGAAATTCCACTGTGTGTAGAAACTCAATTTGTCTAAGATATCCATATAGCTCTCCGATTGGGGAAGCGTCTAAGATAAAAACTTTCGAATCCTCTCTATAATTTTGTATTTATTGGCTATATTTTTCCTATGAGCATAGGCATCTTAGACAGCTAGCCAAATCTCATGGGCTGATTCCAAGAACATAAATGTACTCCTAATAAAAGGTATCATCAATTGAATTAACCAGACACTTACCAAGGCATTTTTCCTATGCCACATTGAGTAAGAAGGATCGATATTGTCGGGTGTATGAATTTCTCCAGTTAGGTATTCCCATTTTCTTCTGGCCAACACAATGAGTTCAACAGATCTTGCTCACTATAAGTAATTTCTGCCATCCAACTTCAAACTCGTGATTTGAAATGCATCTAATTTATCTATGCTAGAATTTTTTGCAATTTCCTACAACTTTCTCTTTTCTGTCATGGTTGCCCCTTACTCTACGCCGCGATCTTCATATTTTCTTCAATTTATTTGGTATTATTATAAATAAAGATCTTTTAAATTATGGTAGTCAAGTAAGGAAAAGACTCGAAACAGAGTTGGTATTATCATAAATAAAGATTTAAAGGATAGTGTAGTAGACATACAACGATATGATGATCGAATCATGGCATTGAAATTAGTGTTAGGAGCAGAGGTTTTGAATATAGTTTGTGCGTAGGCACCCCAAGTAGGACTAGAAGATAGTATAAAGATGTTTTTTTGGGAAGAGTTAGATAAGGTGATGCAAAGAATTTCACAAAGGGAGATGATTTGCTTAGGAAGAGACTTAAATGGACATGTCGGTAAAGAGGCATTAGGATATCAAGGTATTCATTAAAACTTTGGCTTTGGGGACGTAAATGAGGAAGGTAGGGAGATTTTAAATTTTGCTATGGCATTGGATCTCTTTATAGTCAATACCATCTTCAAAAAATGAACATTTAATTACTTATAAGAGTGGCTTATCACAAACACAAATTGATTACTTTATCTGTAGAAAAAAGACAGAGCATGTAGTAAAGATTGCAAGGTAATTTCAGGAGAAAGCTTAACCACCCAACATCGACTTTTAGTTATGGATTTACAAATAAAAAAATAAACAAAGAAGAAAAGGGTGCATCGAACTATTCGGACTAAATGGTGGAACCTCAAAAGCTCAAAAGAAGATATATTAAACAGAAAGTCCTTTGAGTAGATGCTTGAAATTATGTTGTACACCTTGTGATATGTGGAACAATATGGCTATACATATTAGGAAAGTGACGAAAGAGGTGTTAGGTGAATCTAAGGGAAGTGTACCGGCATAAAAAGAGGCCTGGTGGTAGAGTGAAGTAGTGCAAAATAAAATCAAGGCAAAGAGGGCATGTTACAAATTACATTATGAAGAAAACTAGTGAAACTTTAGAGGCTTATAAGAAAGCAAAGAAGGAAGCGAAAAATATCATAAGTGAAGTAAAAGCTAAAATTTGGGAGGATTTATATAGTGTTCTTGCCTTTATCATTAGCTCGGGTAGTCCCCGTTTCTGGTGTTCCAGTCACCTTTCAATGGCTCCCTTAATGTATGTGACAGGAAGTGTCTGACTTCAAAGCACTCGCAAAGCGAAGCAACAAAGGTCTCCACCTGGCAGTGTTAGCGGGCCACTACTATAAGGTCCACTACTAAGATAGTGCTCCTACTAAAAACTAAACTCAAAAGAGGGTAAAAGAGATATTTTTAGGATAGCTAAGGCTAGAGATAAGAAAACTAAAGATCTTAATTCTGTTCGATGCATCAAAGATGAGGATGAAAAAATTCTAATGGCAAATGATGATATAACAAATAGATGAAAAAACTATTTTTATAAGCTTTTTAATGAAAATAAATATGTTAGTATTAGCTTAAGAGAGTTAGACAAATTAGAAAAGTATATAAGCCACAATTTCTATCGACGTATTTAAAAGAATAAAGTAAAAAAGGCTCTTAAACATACGAAGGGTGGTAAATCGGTAGGACCAACCAATATTCCTATAGAAGTTCTGAAAATACTAGGAGAAATAGGAATCACTTGGCTCACAAGACTATTTAATGAAATATGGAGAAACCAAAAGATGCTCAAGGAATAGAGAGCGAGTACACTTATACCCATATATAAGAACAAGGGAGACATTCAGAATTGTGCGAATTATCGGGGTATCAAGTTAATGAGCCATACTATGAAATTGTGGGAAAGAATTATCAAACGTAGGTTAAGACAAGTATCGAGTATAACAGAGAACCAATTTGGATTCATGTTAGGCAGATCTATTGTCGAAGCGATTCACCTTTTGAGACGTCTTATGGAACATTTTAGAGCAAAAAGGAAATATCTTTACATGATATTTATTGATATAGAAAAAGCTTATGATAGGGTATCGAGGGAGGTTCTTTGGAGAACCTTGAAAAAAAGAGGTATCCCATTGACATACATTAACCTTACAAGAGACATGTATGATGGTGCAAAAACATGTGTGAGGACTCGTGAAGGAATGATAGACTTCTTTGAAGTTAATATTGGGTTATATCAAGGATCAACTTTAAGTCCATACTTATTTGATGAGTTAACAAAATATATTTAAGATGAAGTACTTTAATGTATGTTATTTGCTGATGACATTGTGTTAGTGGAGGAGTCTAAGGAAAAAGTTAATAGAAAAATTTTCAAGTTATAAGAGAAATACAAGAGTTAAAAAATGAGAGAAGTACAATGCCAAAATCACATGGATTATTGATCAAAATATGGATCAGAAACTTTGTAGTAGGATTAGCATGTTTGATAATCCTTTTGAGCCTTACGAAAACTCATTCCTAAGACGATTTTGTTTTTCAAATAAACTTGATGGAAAAATGATAATGCTCAAACAAGGTTCTATGAGCATTAAGGATTATCATAATGAGTTTTTCAATCTTTGAAACCAACTTAGGAGTTTTGACAAATTCAAAAAATTCCAAAGTATGAATGAGTTTTAATAATAACTTGACAACCAATATCTCTTCTTATTTATACGAGGAGTGAGAGATGAATTTGAAAATATTAGATCAAATTTGATTCATAGAAAACCGAAACTCAAAAGCTATGAGATCTTGGCTGATTTAGTTATGGAATAAACTATATTGGGGAATATAAGAGATAAAAATGAAGTGGTTCTTGCTACATCTAGACCTACAAACTTTCACATGTAAAAAATAGTGAAGGAAATATACAATTCAAAAGTAATGTAGTGTCTTGGCCAAACAAGTGCAATTTGCCATTATTGCAAGGAGAGTGGATATATACGTGTTATCTCTTATTGAGGAGGTTTCCTCTTGTGGCTGTCATTGACAACAAGGAGGAAGTCCTTTCGTCGAAGATCAAGGCCTACATTAAAGAAATATTCAAAGAAAAGCCCAACATCTTCAGGTCAACCTTATCTTCTTCCAAAAACCAAGGTATGCTATGGTTTTTAGATTTTCTTGCTTCCTTTCTTATGACTAATGAATATAAATTGTTAGATAAATGCACACAAGTTAGAGCACAAGTGCTTACGGTCGATGAAACTAAGTTTAATATTAAAGAAATTAGTAATCTAGAAAATAATTCTTTTGAAATACCTCACCAAAATTAAATCTTAATCTTCTTTTGGTTTGTCAAATTTGTGATAATGGTTGTATTTTTACCTTCTCACCAAATGAATGTGTGGTGTAGAATCATCTATCGAAAAAGGTGATTGGGCAAAGATATAGAGAAGGTGGTCTCTACGCTCAGATAATTTAGTTATGTCAAATTTTAAAACATGTGGGATTACTTGTCACGATTTTGGGCTTTGGCACAAAAGATTGGAGAATGTTGATGTAAGCAAAATGAACAATTATCCATAGACAAAGACTAATAAAAAGAATGATTTTGTTTACAAAGATTGTATTTTTGGCAAAACACATCATCCAACATTTGGTGAAAGAACCCTTAACATAAAAAAGGCCTTCAAATTAGTATACTCTGATGTATGGAGACCCGCTCCCATAACCTCAAAAGGAGGAGTGACCTATTATGTTATCTTTGTAGATGATTTCACTCGACACACTTGAATATATTTTTTGAAACACAAATCAGAAATTTTTAAATATTTTTTTTATCTTTGAGAATATGATCAAGACTCAATTTGAAACTAATATCAAAATCTTAAGAACTGACTCCAGGGGTGAATATCTCTCAAATGATTTCAAAAACTATCTTGAAGAACATGAAATTTGACATAAAAAATCTTACAAAATTTTTCCTACAAAATGGTTTAGCCGAAAGAAAACATAGACATATTATAAAATGGTTTAGCCGAAAGAAAACATAGACATATTATTGAAACTACTATAACTTTGTTGGTAGCAAGTAAAGATCCCAAATACTTATGGGTTGAAGCCGCTTTAAGTTTTGTATATTTGATAAATAGGATGCCATCAACCAAATTATAAAATTGTTCTCTCATTAAAAAATTGTGTTCAAATAAACCTAGTTATGATCGGTTGAAAGTTTTTGGATGGAAGTGTTATATTTATACGGATAAGAAAAACTCAATTTAAAACTAATATCAAAATCTTAAGAACCCACTCCGGGGGTGAATATCTTTCAAATGACTTCAAAAACTATCTTGAAGAACATGAAATTTGACATAAAAAATCTTACAAAAATTTTCCTACAAAATGGTTTAGCCGAAAGAAAACATAGACATATTATTGAAACTACTAGAATTTTATTGGTAGCAAGTAAAGATCCCAAATAATTATGGGTTGAAGCCGCTTTAAGTTTTGTATATTTGATAAATAGGATGCCATCAACCACATTATAAAATTATTCTTCCATTGAAAAATTGTATTCAAATAAACCTAGTTATGATCGGTTGAAAGTTTTTGGATGTAAGTGTTATATTTATACGGATAAGAATGATAAATTAGGTCCCAAGGCCATTGAATGTGTCTTTCTTGGGTATGGTATCAATAAAAAGGGGTATAAATATTACAATCTAAAAGAATATAAATTTTATGTGTCTAGAGATGTCAAATTCATTAAAGATGAATGTTATTATAAAGATGAGTCATAAAGCATCCAAGATAATTATATATTTTTGGATGAAATCTTGGATGAAAATTTAGATGACAAAGAAGAAAGTATGGTCGATTTGGAGGATGAACCTAGAAATCCCTAAATTAGAGAATAAATCATAAGACCTTTTGAACATCATTATGTGAGGAGGAATAGAGAAAATGATAATGCTCCTATTATGACTAAGCAAAAAATAACTTAGAATGAAGAAAAGTTATGAATGATAGAATTAGAAGCTCCAGAAATGAATAGTACTTGGGACGTTTCAAAACCCAAAGAAAAGAAAATTATTGGTTATATGTGGGTCTATAAGGTCAAAACCCATAGTGATAGATCTATGACTACTGTTTGTATATTAATTTCTATTTGTACAATTAAAGAATGAGATATATCAATTGGAGGTTAAAAATGCTTTTTTAAATGGTAATCTTAGTGAAGATATGTATATGGATCCTCCTCCGGGATTCAATGCTCTAAGTAATTATGTCCTTAAACTAAAAAGGGCTTTATATGAACTCAGACAAACTCCTAATGCTTGATTTGATAGATTTGAGAATTTTATGCATGCACTGGATTTTCGCTCTTGTTATATTGATACTACCTTGGTTGTAAGGAAAATTGATCATCATTGAAAGTGATGAAAATGAGATATTACAAATCAATCGACATGCATGAAGAATTTGAAATGACATATCTGGGTCTACTTAGTTAATTCTTGGGAATAGAAGTAACTCGTAATAATAGAGGTTATTTTATGTCACAAATAAAATTTGCTAGTGATATTGTTAATAGGTTAGGTTTGACAGATAATAAGAAGGTGAGCATACTGGAGGTGATGGGGACCAAACTGAGAACAACAACAACAAAGCCTTTTCCATACTAGACGGGGTCGGCTAAATGGATTCTTTGTTTCCACATAGCCCTATCATATGCCATGTTAGCAGTTAACTCACAATATGCTACATCATTCTTTATTGTTTCTTTCCAACACTTTTGTGGTTGTCCTCTACCTCTTTTAATACTTTCAAAATCTAGTTTTTTATACCTCCTTATAGGTTCTTCTTTTGATCTTCTTTCTATATGTCCAAACCACCTTAAACGATATTCTCTCATTTTATCCTATATTGATACCACTCCCAATTTGTTTCTAATAACCTCATTGTGTATATAGTCTTTTCTTGTATGACCACTCATCCATCTTAACATCTCCATTTCTGTCACAGACGTCTTTTGTACATATTGATGATTAACTGCCCAACACTCATAACCATAAAACATGATAGGTCTAATTGCTACTCTATAATATTTACCTTTTAACTTTAATGGTATCTTCTTATCACAAAGAATACTTGATGCTCCTCTCCATTTTAACCAACCAATATTAATTCTATGCGTAACATCTCCATCAATTGTTCCATCACTCTGAAAAATTGACCCTAGATATTTAAAACTTTCCTTTTGGAGGATGCAATGTGTGTCAATTTTAATTTTTATATCCTCTGAAGTAACCAAATGATCAAACTTACATTCCATATATTTTGTCTTTGTTCTACTAAGTCGAAAGCCTTTACTTTCTAATGTTTCTCTCCATAGTTCCAATTTTCTATTAACTTTTTCTTAGACTCCTTCACTAACACAATGTCATCTGCAAATAACATACACCAAGGTACTTCTTCTTGAATATGTTTTGTTAACTCATCAATCACCATTATAAATAAGTATGGACTTAAAGTTAATCCTTAATGTAATCCAATGTTAACTTCAAAGAAGTCTCTCATTCCTTCATGAGTCCTCACACATGTTTTTGCACCATCGTACATGTCTCTTGTAAGGTTCATATATGTCAATGGGATACCTCTTTTTTTCAGGGTTCTCCAAAGAACCATCCTCGGTACCCTATCATAAGCTTTTTTTAGATCAACAAATATCATGTGAAGTCTTTTTTGCTCTAAAATGTTTCATAAGACGTCTCAATAGGTGAATCGCTTTAACATTAGATTTGCCTGACATGAATCCAAATTGGTTCTCTGTTATACTCCGATAATTCGCACAATTCTGAATGTCTCTCTTGTTCTTATATATGGGTATAAGTATACTCGCTCTCCATTCCTTAGGCATCTTTTGATTTCTCTATATTTCATTAAATAGTTTTGTGAGTGAAGTGATTCTTGTTTTTCCTAGTATTTTCCAAACTTCTATAGGAATATTGTCTGGTCCTTTCGATTTTGGTCCTATCGATTTACCACCCTTCATATGTTTAAGAGCCTCTTTGACTTCATTCCAAACTAAGAACTACAGATGGAGAAAAATTAGAGAATTCCACTCTCTAAAAACAAATGATAGGAGCTTTGACCTATCTGTGGTAAGAAATTTCAACAAACACCCACTAATATAAACACGAGTGCGGTTATGTTGATTATGAGATATATAAAGGATACACGAGATCATTCTAATATTATCATCTTCTCTTACATTAATTGCTTATATTGATGCTGATTAGAGTGGGGTTTCAATGATAGATATTCCATCACTGGATTTTGTGTATTTTTAGGTGACTCATTAATCTCTTGGAGATGTAAAAAGCAGCAGAAGCTGTCTATCATTTATGGAGGCAAAATATAGTCATGAATAATACAACTGCAGGGATATCTTAGATCACTTAATTTCTTGCGAACATTGAGGTCACATTGGAGGATTCTACCGAATTGCTTTGTGATAATAAAAGTGTCATGTATACTGCTTCAAATAATACATTTTATGAACGAACCAAGCATATTGAGATGGACTGCCACTATATTTGGGAGGAATGCTTGAAGAAAAGACTGACCTTATATTATGTTTCTTCATAACTACATCTAACACATTTACTTACAAAGTCTTTATCAACCCTTAGATTTATGTTTTTATCGGACAAACTTTCGGTATATACCCCAAAAGTTTGAAAAGGGGTGTTAACTTGTAATAGAGTTGGGCCATTAGGGCCCAGTAGGCCCTTAGCACGGGTCTTCGTTGACTAGCCCTCACACCCAACGGCTACACTATTAGCCGTTTAGAGCAACTGCTCCATTATAGTCTCTCTCTCACTCTCTCTTCTCATTTGTAAGGATGTTGCGAAATGAATAATTATAGTTTTTTATGCTCACTTGACTTATTTGGTATTATATCTATTTGGTTTGTCTTGTTTACATCATTACTTTTACAAATTAACCTTTTAATTTTCAAATATAGGTATTTTGTTGGTGTGGCATAGGTCTTAGATATGGAAATTTTAAAAATCACGGGTGTGGAAACACATAATATGAATAAATTATTTATTATTTTGTATAATTGATGACATCTCTTCATTAATAAATCAATAATTAACTACTACAACAACAATTAGGCCTTTTTCTATACTAGATGGAGTCGGCTACATGGATTCTTTGTTTCCATCGAGCTATGTCACACGGGTGTGGGTGCGGGATACGGCAAATTTAAAAAAATTTAGGTGCAGTGACACGGCTAGGGTATATAATATTATATATTATATATAATATTCAAGCTACATAAATCAATCATAATACAACTAGTATTTGCTAATTTTGGGTGCACGTAGGTATCAATTAGCAAGTTCCCTCATAATGATCTGAAACTTAGAATGATTTTATCTAAGTTATGGATTCAAAGAGTTTTCAGATCTTTTGTAGGATATAGCATATACTAGTATTTGTACTAGGATCCACTAGTGATGTCATACTCTTCTGTTCTATTGATCTGGCAATGTTCCTGATCTTCAAATGTGTTTGGTGACAGAGATTATTCTGTGCAAAGGCATACAGTATGGAGTCAAGAATCCAATCAGATTGAGTAATAAAAAACCAATTGTCCGCACCCAAAATCATTCAAGCTAATATTTTATACAGCTACAATAGCAAGTACATAACTTTATATTAAAGCAAAACACATAAATGGTAAACAACTACTAATTTGATCATAATACAAAAATCAATCTTCATTATCCGGACCCATTTATCCATGAGTTAAAAAAAAAATTGGGTTTTTTTTTTGCTATGCCGCACCGACACGGTGTCGGTGTCAGTGTCGCATCAGTGTCGAGGTCGACACCCCACCCCTTAAAAGTGTCTGTGTGACTTAGCCATCGAGCCCATGTGTCATGTTGGCAATTAACTCAACATGAGCTAGACCATTCTTTATTATTTTTTTCAATACTTTTGTGTTTTTTCTCATCTCTTAACATTTTCATAATCTAGTTTTTCATACCTTCTTAGTGGTGCTTCCTTTGGTCATCTTTTGACATATTCAAACCATCTTAAACGATCTTCTCTCATTTTATCGTATATTGGTGTCACTCCCAAATTGTTTCTAATAACCTCATTGTGTATAATGTCTTTCCTTGTGTGACCATTCATCCATCTCAATATCTTCATTTTTGCTACGTACATCTTTTGTACATGTTATGATTAACTGCCCAACACTAAGAACCATAAAATATAGCATATCTAATTGTTGTTTTATAATATTTACCTTTCAACATTAATGTTATCTTCTTATCACATAGAATATTTTAACCAACTTGCATTAATTCTATTCATAACATCTCCATTAATTTTTCCATCACTTTAAAAAATTGATCCTAGGTATTTAAAACTTTTCATGTGCCAATCTTAATCTCTATGTCTTTTGAAGTACCCAAATGATCAAACTTACATTCCATATATTTTGCCTTTGTTTTACTAAGTCGGAAGCCTATACTTTCTAACATTTCTCTCCATAGTTCCAATTTCCTATTAACTTTTTCCTTAAACTCATCCACTTACAAATAACATACACCAAGATACTTCATCTTGAATATGTTTTGTTAACAATGGTAGCTCATTTAATAGATTGAATAAAAGATTGTCGAGTTTTTGCTGTCGTTTTCAACTCTGCATTAGTTGGTCAGTGCTGGCAGGCCAAGTTATCAATCACTGCTTTATGACAGCTCTGGTTTTCTATTAACATCACGTGCCTTGTTCTCTGTAATTGTGAAGCCTCTTTGGGAGAATAATCTTATCAAGGTTCCAACCATAGAGTATAGAGTCACAAGTTAACAATGCTTTTAATTGTCTGGCTTGGATGGTAGCATTGAGGGTTGGGGCGTGGAAAGAGATGCCACCTCACCGGATTACATCCCAGGTGAAATGTATTGTACTAATCTTTATTTTGAAGAAGCAAGATTCTGCCTAAATCCTTATTTCTTATAGGAAAAAAAGAATTGATGAATGTAAGGATGATAGATTGGTGATTTGATAGTTTCATTATGAGCTTATATTGTTCCGTACTTGTCTTGTTCATTGGTAGTTGCTCCATGACCTACATAACCATTTCATTCTTCAGTTTCCTATGCGTTGACAAATGCTGACTGGTAATATCGGTGCCAAACTTATGGTGTATACAGCTGCTTGCAGAGACTTGTGAGAGCATAAAAGCATGCAGAGATGGATTCTCTTTCATAACTCAAGATTTAAGATCAAATAGTTTTTCAAATATTTGCGTAATTTTCTCTAAAGAAACATGATATTTAATTATCTGATTCTATAATCAAGATCCTATCTGTTGAATATTTATAGGATCATGTTTACCATTTGTTAGTTTTGTTTATTTGACTCTGTGCCCTTGTACATTTATTGTCATCCTTTCATTTAAGGAAGCGAAGAATCTGTTTTGATTGGTTGCTTGCTGTTCTTATGCAGATTTGTCCTTGTAAAGATTTCAGACATACGCAAAGAAGTACAGTGCCCCATATGTCTAGGTATTCACAGAGTTAGCAGAGTTTTGTCCCTCCATACTTGTTGGTGATATGTTGTAAAGATCATGTCAGATGTGCTAACTGGATCCTGAATCATTTTTATGTCATAATGCAAATAAGCACTTCATTGCTCAAGTACTTGACTTTCAGAACTTATGATATATAGGAAGCACTTCTTTTTCTTATATATCTCATGACAAGAACTGTAATGGAATGCCTGCATCGCTTTTGCAGAGAGTGCATAGACAAATCGATGCGCCTTTGGTTTTTCTCAAACTGCCACCATCTACATTATTATCTCACAGATTTATAGTTGGGATGGTCTTGGTTTATTTGGTGCTGATTTTTGCTATTTCATTTTCTGAATAGTCTTGTCTGGTCTTACTGCAGTAACAATGAATGCCCAGCTTGCCAGATACACACTGTGCTAATGCCGCCATTAAGAGATGATCCAAACTACGATGCCTTGATTGCTGCTCTTTATCCAGATATTGACAAGTATGAGGAGGAGGTGGGAAAGGCTTGATTTTGGTCTCTTAACTTCAGTCCTGAATAGGTTTTTCCCCCTTTGGAATCTCTAATAAATCATGAATGATCCATTGCAGGAACTGGCCTTTCATGAAGAGGAAAAAAGCCGAAATAAGCAGGTCGAAAGGAGTGGGACATGCTTACATTACAGCACAATGTTAATTAAGTAGCATTGCCGCTAAGTACTTTCTTTTCTGGACAGATTCAAGCTTCTATTGCTCAGACTCTTCGTCGACAATCAGAAGCACTTGTTAGGAGACGCAACACAGCAAAAGCAACAGCAGCAGCTTTTGCAAGGAAAGCTCATGGAAATTATCGCAGTGGTCATGGACAAAGCAGCTATTTCAGAGGGAAGGCTAGGAATAACCGTGACACTGCGAATGCAGTAGCCTCTGATGATGATGGCGATGATGATGTAAATGGGAATGAGGGTTTTAAATATTCATCTTCTGGAGACGATCACTCTCCTGACTTCAAGCAAAAAAGGTTCAAGCGATGGATACCTCATTCCCGTTCATCACCTGTTACAGCTGCCAATGATGCTGCATGTGATGAAAATGATGACCTAGAAGTGAGCCCGGAAAGCACTGGTGCTTCCCCTGGATTAGGTGGGAATCCAGAAGTTCTTGTTTGGGGAGGTGGTGGTATCAGAAGTCATACTCGATATGGAAGCGTGAGTGGATCAAATGGCAAGTTTTCGAGATGCAGCCGCATGTCAAAGCTTATAGATTATCTTCTCAACAAAAGTTCGGAGGAAAATGGCAATGAGGTACAAACGTACTGTGAGCTTTGGTTTATAATTTAAGATTCTCTCTCACGCACACTCGTGCATTTCAGCTTGGCCATAGACATTTATATTCTTTAGCATCATGAGTTTCTTGTGTGCAATCACAGTTGGATGTACATTTTGTACTCCTGTCTTGGGATGAAGAAAGCCTTCCCGATTTGCAACAGCCGTACCTTTGTTGCCGGCCCAGCTTGTCAATGAACCACCTGTGCCAAGTAAAAGTTCCATTTAGTGCATCCTTCATATTGCTTCTTCTTAGAGTACCGTCTCGTACAACAGATATGTTCTCTGAAGCTCGCCTTTCTATAGTTTATTGCCCTCCAGGTACATGTGGAAGCAGAGGACCTTGAGATAATGTTTGATAAATCCGGAAGTAAGGTTGTTAATCAGTTGGGACCATGGCTTGATTCGTCGACCTCCAATGACCAACATTTCAAACCCAAACGTGAATTCTCAGAGGACAATATGGAATATTTGGGAAGTCAAGAAACCCTAGCTGGGATTTGTGCTAACTATGCCAACAGTCACAATGACTTGGTAAAGTCCCTCTCCCTCCCGGAAGCTGCTTTCGTTTCAGATTGGCTCTTTGATATTAGTTTCTTTTCTTGGTAGGTATTGGTGTATCGGCAGAGATCATTGTTGTCATAACAGAACGATTCTTTCTTGACGGCGTTCCTTGTCTACTGATCGTGTGGCCCTCCTTAGGTTGAATTTGTACATAGATTTCTGCATTCAAGAGGGGTCATTAGGAGACAACCTTCGAAATTTGAGATGCTTCATAGAAGATATTCACCAGTTTCTGTTGTAGGTAAAACATGCTTAGTGCGCAAGTTGCACGTATTCAGATATAGAAATGTGCCAAGTATGAGACAGGGTATATCGCAGTGAAAAGAGCATGTGATTGCTGCAATTTGTTTTGAATTCGCCTGTCAGCATGAAAGGAAAAGAGACTTAAATATAGACATCCTTGTTCTGATTCTAAGCCTCATTTATTTGTTTTTTGCTAAATATCTCATGATTTGTGGAAATATTTTGACGTACATTTTCCCTTAAACTGATCCATTGAGCATTAATTGCTTTCGTTCTGCCTGAAGTTGTTGGATTGGCTAAAAGGTTCTGCTTCCTGGTAGCTTTCATGAAGATATTATGGTGGCACTTGTCGGATCTTTTGCTTGCATTCACTAGTATTGCTTGCGAAATGGTCAGACCATGGTCAACCGGAAAGGAAATCATGGCATGTCGTATGTATGCAGTATGCACACGCACACACATAGTAGGGATCTCATGTATCGGTTTGGATCAGGCTTGTTTCACCTTCAGACCCAGACCCAGACCCAGACCCAGACCCGTCCTCTTGAGCCCTTCTAGGTTCAAATATGGTATACCCAAATCGGTTAAAGGGTTCGAGTATAGAGCAGTTTGCTTCTAAACAGATTCTATCCTCACTAAAACCATTTAACTGTTCAAAATTTGAGACAACCTATCATAATTTGGTTCTGGTTCGTTCATGGGCTGTGCCAAATTGAGATAGGTTAACTAGTTGGATTCTGACGAATTCCAATTGTTCATCATCATTTTTTGTATCTTATAAAAATTCATTTATGATCTTCATACCATTATATTTATTTCGTTTTAAATATCTCGATGGGTGACATGGCTAAGTACAAAAAGGTCCTATTTTGAGTTTGGTTCGGACTTTGTCCTAGCATTTGTTAGTATTCGTTTATAAGAGATCAGGTGTATATGAAATCTGGGTACATGATGGTTCAGGTTTAAAATTGGTTAGGGCTCCTGTTTTTGGTAACAGAGGGAGGCCAAATCCTAACACACCCACATGCTCTGCCAGGCGTGGAACTCGCTGCCACAGCATGTGGTCAAAGAATCGTGCCGGTTGAGCTAACCCTCTGGGTATCGTTTGGGTCCTTGTTTATTAGTCCCAATAATCAACCCGCTTTCGAAGTGCACCAATATTTAAACATGACCAAAACTCCTGGATCCTATTAACCCACTGGGATTCAGTCTAATGCATCATTGACTCCAGAGGACCATTGGTTCTTTGGGTCGTCTGGTCCTGCGTTTGTATTTCACTCAAAATCCACACCATTTGACCCAGTTGCAGTTTCAAGCCAAAGTACCAGAAATCAAACACTCTAGTGGTCTCTAAAGTCTGGTCCAATTCAACCCTGACCAGAGACGCATTTTCTTTTTGGATACGAGTTGGGCACCATTGACGCCCTTATTGCAGGCCATTAAAATCTGAAGTTCCTCATATTTTGACTAATCCAATTATATATAGATAATTTGTTAGGGCTTGAGCTGACATTGTATTAGTGGAGTGCAAGGAAAAAGTGAAGAGGAACTTTGAACTACTGGGAGAAGCATTAGAAAATAAAGGTTTTTGACTTATTAAAACAAAAATAATATACAAAATGTAAGTTTGATCATTATTATTATTAGAGTGACATGAAAATTAAGATTGGAATATACTGCTTTCTTCAAAAGAAAAGTTTTAAGTATTTATAGTTAGCTTTTCAAAATGATAGAAAAATAGATAAAGATATCATACATAGAATTAATGCGGATTGGTTAAAATGAAGTGCATCAAGTATTCTAAGTGATAAGTAGATATTGTTAAAGTTAAAAGATGAATATTATAGAGAAACAATTAGATTTGTTATGGTACTAAGTATTGGGCGGTTAATCCTCAACATATGCAAAAGATTTCTTTGGGAAAAATAAAAATCTTGAGATGGATGTGTGGTCACACAAGGAAAGATCATACTTATAATGAGGTTATTATAGATAAATTGGAAGCAGTATCAAGATGATCAAATAAGAAAACATCTTATAAGAGGATTGGGCATGTAGAAAAGCAAGGCGTAATAAACTAGATGATGAATATATTAAAAGAAAAGATAAAAACCACAAAAGGAAGGAAATAATTTTACCTCTATTGGATTAAATTTTAGCATGGGAGAAGATCAAACTTTATGGAAACAAAGAATTCATGTAGCCAACCCCACCTATTATGAAAAAGTCTTTGTTGTTGTAATTTCAATTATATAGTTTTCTATAATAAGAGTGAATGACTTTAGAGGTCCGTTTCTCACTATTTATTCTTGACCCTATGTGCACCAAGTATTGGAAGTAAACAAGATAAAAATATGATTTTGGTGGTTCGATTTAATTCCTTTTTAGAGTTGATAATTCTCATTCGTAGCTTCCCGCCACTTAGGACTAGATATTGTTTCTTATGCATTCATACGAATAAGTTTCACACTTGTATTTAAGATAAAAGTCTTATAGTTTTCAAACATATCTTTGCACGATATAAAGTGAAAAATGGGACGAGTACATTCTTTTTTATTTTCTAATAGCAACGGAAAGTTTCAACTCCTCTATGGTTGGATCTGAAGTTGGATTGGAGTGAGACATGGTATTTGCTCTTGGGGACAAAATATATTTATGGTTTTCTTGATCGTACACATTTCATTCATTTTCTCCATCTGTTTTTGAAATATCTCTTTGTACTCCTGTCTCTTCACATGAGTCTACTTGGTCTTTCCAATTATAATTTGAAACAAGAGGTAAAATTATATGTTCCTATGTTAAGCTAGATTTTGGATCTAACTCCACCTTTTTTTCATAATAGGGTTGAAGTTCAAAGAATGAGACATCTAGAGACACATGGATCTTTCGAGTCTTAGGGGCATAACATTTGTAACCCTTTTGCACGGGAGAGTAACCAATAAAGATGCAATTTGATGTCATGGGGATTAAGTTTGTCCCTATGGTGATTATGAACATAGACAAATGTGATATATCCAAATACACGAGGTTGTATAAGAAATAGTTGTTTTAAAGCAAAAGTGGTTGTATCGAAAACCTTTCATTTAACAATTTTATAAGCATTCTATTTATTTGAAAGATAGAGGTTAGAACAACTTTCTCCCAAAATGATTTGAGTGTATTAATTCCAATGAGTATAGTCCAAACTACCTCAAGGATGTCTATTTTTTCCCAATAACTCCATTCTCTTGTGGAGTATATGAACAGGTGGTTTGATGTATAATTCCATAACCTTGAATGTAACTACATAAGTCTAAGAAATGTATTATCTTTCATTATCTGAAAGAAGTTTTTTGATAGTTATATGAAACTGGATATCAATAAATTTATAAATATAGGGAATATGCATGAAACCTCACTCTTAGATTTCAAAAGGTATACACAAGTAAACCTTGTATAATCATAAATAAAAGTAAGGATTTGGACCCCATATATATGAATGAACTAACTCAAATGGAGTAGAAATTTTTTATTCTCTTAAAAGAATGAAACACAATTATGTTTTGTCCCCTGACATACATTGCAATTAACTGAAATAGATGAAGAAAGAGTACTAAAAAGTCTTGGAAAATATATTCCTAAGTTTAGAAATAGGAAGATGTTTAAGTCATGTCACAACTGAGTTGCATCTTCTTTGCATATTGGGATGGATAATGAATGCCACATGTGTTTGTATATTTGTATCTCTAGACCATAGAATCTCTCATGCAAGTTACCATATCCAAAGATCATCTCTATCTTTAGATCCTGAAAGATACATTTGAAGGAGGAATAAATTATTATACAATTTATATCTTTGATAAGGAAACTCATATAACAACTTTATAGAAAAATTGGATACATAATATACATAAGATAGTACTCCCACACTTATAATAATACTTCATTTTCTTATCATAGAAGTGTAGGAGTCATCAGCCAGCCGAAATTGACTATGGTTTTGTATCTTCTGATAATCATATAATTCATCCTTGTTACCTATCATATGATGAGTGATTCCAGAGTCAATCACACAATAATCACATGGGAAAAAATACCTTATTATGAGCAATTGTGGCCTATGTCACACGGGTGTGGGTGCAAACACAGGTGTTGGTGCGGACACAAGTAAGAGTGCAGGATATAGCAAATTTCAAAAATATTGAGTGCGGAAACACGACTAAGGTATATAATATTATATATATAAAATTTAAACTAGAGCAAGTGAGACATCAATTAACATAAGTATATGATAATAATAACTATACAACTTTATATTAAAGCAAAACAAGTAAACAACTACTAATTTTATCATAATTGTAAACATAGTTAATATCAAAGGAAATCTTAATGTTTGATAAACAAAATGAGCATGTACCCGAGAAATCATAAATCTTCACTATCAACTGAATGGACTATAGGATTAATGAGCTCCATATTAAGGGTATGCAAATCTTCACTATCATCTAAATCATATTCCTCTGGAATTGTATCTTAATATTTTGATGCTCCTTTACTGCAATATATTCAAATAAATAACAATAAAAAATTAAACAGAATCACCATGATAAATAGAAAAATAAATTTGAAAGCAATATTTTGCTTAGTAATTAATTACCTATACTTGGCATTGGATCATGAACCGAATCTCATATTTGAATTGACATAAACCAAGTCTTTAACACGGCTACTTGAAAGATTATTTCTTTTGATATTGTAAATTTGATAATATGTACTCTAATTCCTTTCATAACAACATGAAGTTGAAGGTTGAAATAATAATTTTGATGCAAGCTTTTGAAAAAGAGGCATCTCAAATCCATAACATGCCCAACAATCTAGTAGATCTTGATAATCCCTTGCTTCTAGTGCTTCTAATGAATCAAGTCTGGCACAAGAAAACTTTCCATATTCAGAATATTAAGTATGACTCACGATAAATCATTTTTAAATACATTTGCCTATTCTTTGATACTTTAGGATCTTGATTAGGTGGAATACACCCACTTCTCTCATGCAACCATTTCTTCTGATAGTATCCTGAATTTAAAGAATATGCTAAACAATGCAAGGAAGTGTTGCTTTTGTCCCATCTTGAAACTAATATAGAATGAATATAGTGCATCATCATGAGGTGTTGAAATTGAAGGTGTTGATGATCATGAACTTAAAGGAAAATAGTTGGTACTTTCAACACTAACACTACTACAAGAACTCTCAATTGATATTCCTTTTCCTTTTCTTTTGTCAACCATTTTTTAGGTTCTACTCAAATCAAAATCTGATTGAAAAACAAAAACAATATTAAAAACAATATATATTAAAAATAGAAACAATATTATACACTGATTGAAAAATAGATAGGATGAATTGTGACAGCAAACCACACACAAGTACCAACAAGACAGTGTCTTGTCATCTTCAAATATATACATTCTTGTTGTTTCCAAGTGCTTTGTTTGGTTAGGGACTCATTTTGACAGTGCATTAATTTTTTACTCTCTTTTAGTATGCTTGTTGATCATGGGGAGTTCTCAATCCCTGTTAGGATTTACTTTGGTTGAACTCTTTGATTTGTGCAATACTCTTTAATTTCTGTAATGAATGTGGAGAAGGATGTGTTTATACGTACATATATACATCCTGTGTGTGTATATGTATGTGTATGCATGAGAGAGAGGATTGAAAGAATATGGATTTAAAATCCTATTGTATATACACTATTTTGTCATTGGACACCAACTTATGCATTTTTACATATGCAATTCTTTAAAGTTTTGTAATTCATGCCGAGTTTGGCAATTTTATTCTTCTCGTGGAGTTCCTGAGTGAGATGAGAAATATGAACAAAGTATTTGAGCATGTCTCCCTTAGGCGAAATGTGTCTAATGTTCTTTTCATGAAACATTTACGCTTGATCGTGACATAGAAAAGTGACACAATAACATGTTGCTTTCTTTATATCAAGAATGTCACCCTATAATTTTTATCAAATACCTTTGAAAAAACTGCAACAACCCTCTCCACCATCTTCACCTCTCCAAGCAAGTCAATCGAAAAGAGAAACGATAGAGAAACTTATCAATCATCGAAAGCAAAAGGCGCAAAAGGTAATCGAAGACTCAAAGGAGTTACGATGCTGTGGATTGGATTGACAAGCGGACTTCTATGTTGCGATTAACCTAATTTGCATAAACACAAAGCAGACAGTTCTAACCTTCAACACTTTGACCTCACCCAAAAAGTGCCTTCGACACATTTATTGTGTTGAAGCTGCACGATACGGTGTTGGTGTCACACCAGTATCCTCGGTGCCAGCACTTCACCTCCTAGAGTGTTTGTGTGACATAAATTATGATTGATAGTAATGATGTAGATGCTTGTTCAATGATTTTAGCCTCCACTTCAAACAACCTTTTTAATAGTTGATTCATACTGTCATTACCTACAATCTTATTGTTTGAATCAACTTCACTTACTTGATATGCTTTGTTCTTCATGTAGGAAGGTTTTTCAACTAAATCCCAACATTGCACTTGAGTGTGTCTTGTTTCTCTACAATGAAAACACTGTAGTTTATCCTTGTCTGTAAAAGAGAAGATATCACAATCTCTTCCTCTAGAGGATGTACCACGATCTCGAGAAGAAGTGAGGTGAGAAATGTTTCCCTTTCCTATATAAGTGTTGATTGAGATGGGTTAATAGTGATTGCACGCCCCCTTTCTAAAATTGTCATCCTCGTCTCTGATCAAAAGTAAGTAAACAGTTCCCAAGGAGGGAAGTTCTTCTCAGTTAAGTATATTTTGTTTCACTGACTCAAAGCCTGAACATACTCCCATAGCAAATAAAAAATGTCTCCTTTATATCTACAATTTTTTCTTTTGTACAAGCTTCACACTGAGTTGGAGAATAATATTACAACTCTTCCCATAGACCTCATAGTTCATTGTGGTATTCGCTCATTGAACGTTCTCTCTCTACATCTTCTAATTTTATCGATAATTTTATATTTTTTAGTTATATTCTTTTTAGATAATAAGGATCTTCAACAACTTTCTAAAATTTTTGAGCAGAATCAAGACAAATAAAAGTGTGGTTCACCAAAGAAACCATAGATTAGAGAATCAAATAGGACACCAAGACATTCTCTCTTCGTCACTTTGAGAAAGGAAAGTCTGTGAAGGTTTAGGACTCTCCTTTGATATATTCTAATTTGTTACGCCCTTCAAGGCCTAACTTTACAGATTTGGTCCAATGTTCCTAATTTTTTCTATCAAATCAGATGTTTGTAAGTTAAAGATGCTCTATCTTCTCTTGTTTCTCTCCAAAGATGTCTCGTACAACCTTCTCTTTTTCTTAGGCTTCACTAGGGCCACCTTAGGATGCATGCAGGTTCAACTCTAGTGATGACTGTGATTTCTACTGAAATATCCCTCTTGCTTTTGATGTTTCTATACTTCTTGAATCATAGGGTTCTAATACTCTGAAAAACCCTAAAAAACTCCTCTCCTTTTTTGTTTCAAGTTTTCACTTACATATCACAACTAAGCTTTGATGCCATGTTGATTAAAAAGACAAAGAACATGAAAAATAGAATCAACAATGGGGAAAATTGGTGGAGGCATGGATTTCATTGCAGTCGCACCTCTCTCTCTAACCTTTTCTCTTATTTCATTAAATAGGGTTTAAGCCTTGTTAGTTTATTATATACACAGGACTAAATTACCCCTAATAAGTAGCTTGAATATAAAACTACCTTTAAATTCAACTCCAACAAACTAAACTATTCTAACACACATAAAACTCTCCATATTTCCTTATAACATCTCTGACTCCCAAAACACAGTTGGTGAGTTTGACTCCCAAGGGGGGATGTCTGTGTCTGTTTTAGGTTTCAGCCCCCCATCGTAACCCAAAAGCACATGCACATTTTACCACTGCTTCAAAAGCTTGATCAGATATATTGTATGATTCTATAAATCAGTGTAAGCCGTCTTCTGCGTGTTTTATCATATCAAAATATAGCACATTAGAGGCTAAATAATTGAACAGAAGGAGACGTACGTACACCCATGCATGACTTCACAATGAATCCTGGAGGTTGCACGTAGAAACTGGCAATCTCTGAAGAAGGGACATGTTTATGGATCATACCGCATCGTTTTGCTGAATCACTCCAATAGTCTTCTGCTTTTGGGGGGTGCAAACAAACTTGCTCAAATCTGCCGGTTGATTCTTTGATTTTACAGGAAGCGGAATCACAGCAGTGGTCAGTCAAGCAGATGTCAAGTGGTGATCACAACAAAAAGCCAACTAACATGAAATATATGTGTGCATTTTGATTTTAAAGAAAAAGTACTAACATCACATAACAGTGAGGCAATCATCCAGTTATTAATTTCTGCCAAGAAGATAAAGATACTTACGAAATAATATTACAAGCACTATTTAAATCTTTGAGAGGAGGACGGAGGCCACTAGCTCGTGAACCTGATGCCTTGTGTTTGAAGGAAGACATGAGTGAAACAAATCTTTCCATTGATTTTTCCGCTATGTAGGAATGTTCATCCAAATGTGAAATATTGCCCGGAAGGCTTCTGCTACATGAAACTTTATCCATGAGTTTGTTGCTGCAGTGAAGAATTTGATCATCTACAGAAGAAAATAATTTCTATTATAGAATTGTTGGACTTTCAACTAAAACAAGCAAAGGACTCCTAATAGTATTCTTTTAGAGAAAAAGACAAAAGACCAAGTTGTTACACCCAAAAAATGCATGAAAACGGCCACTGCGTGCAAGATTATACTAATGCTAATATGATCTAACAGCATTATCAACAAGTTGGCCTTTATGTATTTTGTACATCAAGAATATGCATTAGGATAGATTGTTTATGATTATCATCTTAATTACCTACATACTTTTCCTCCAAGGAAGCATATCCCACAGTCAGATAGTCCTAGTTGAAACAAATGGCATTGTTGACTACAAGTTCGTATAAAGCACCTTGAATGCATGCAGATAGCTACTCATCTTTATCAACTTCAATGAATAAGTCAATCCGACTTATGATCACCAAGCAATGGTAGGTGTGGGAAAAAATGGTCAGAGTTTGACTAGGAACAATTGAAAAGATTTGAGTGACCAGCTTATTGATCATTAACGTGAACACTTACAGTCAACATGCAAGAGATACAAACAAAGTATTGCAGGGTTAAGTAAAACTCATTTAACTACAGTTTTCAGTTTCAGTTTCTTCTGGAAACATCAAGTCAAATAATTAAATTTGGTCAGAATAGCAACTGCTACAATGCATTAAATAAGTTGGACCTAGGTTATGTCCCATGACACCTGACTTGGGTCAAGTGTCACCATAGACACTGGTGTGACGCAGACACCAACACCAACACGGATACTGTATGAGTGGCTGTTTTCCAAAAATTTCATGTCCAGTGTTGCACTTTTTATAAGATAAATTTCTGTTTTTACATATGAAAAGGCTCTTTTGCAACTTTTCCAGCCATTTTGCTGTCACATTCTCTTAAAAAGTTAAGCATAAAACATTGTGCCCCAAGTATAATATATAACATGATACTTATAATATACAATAGACAGCTGCACTACCGTAGCTGACACAGTGCAGTGCAGCTGAGTGTACCAAACAGCTACACTGCAGCTGATTTTTCTTGACAGGTTGCAGCTGACTGTATTAAGTGCATGTAATACCTGGGTTAGGGTTAGACCCAAACCTGCCTGTAATCCACCCACATTTGAAACATAATGAGTCAGGTCTAGATGAGCCTATACCAACATTTGAGACCCAAATTCATCAGCAGTTATATATAAAAGGGAAGGTGGAAAGGAACCTCTCCTATTTATCAAAGATTTCTTCTCAAAATCATCGGAAACCAAACGCATTTAGCTGCATTTTGAGGCTAGGTGCTGCACACTGAAAAGCTAGGAGCTAATTGGTTCAAGAAGACAGAAATCATGCATGTGGATTGTCAAAATATCATCATATATTCAACTTCTAGCATGTTGTGGGTCGTCAGAGCCTAGATGTTATGGGCTTTTCCAGAGCGAGACAAGTCCTTGGGTACCTTGCTCAATCCTTGTCGTGGTCGGAATAGGCTAAAGTCAGTCTGTAAAGTCTGAAACTCATTGTCGCTTGTCTTACTGTGTTTTTACAATCAATCAGCCAACTAACGACCTGACTGAAACAAATTTGTAGATTTCATCGAAACGAACAACTTCCCTTTTTGTCTTGGTGGAGACTGCTGCTTGTAGAGGTGCAAAACAAAGAAACCGTCTAGATTCTAGAATCAAGTAATGATGTAAAAAATAAATACAAAAATTATGTTTATAAACTTTTAACGAAAATATAGGTACTAGTATTAGCTTAAGAGAGCTAACCAACTCAGAAAAATATATAAACCATAATTTTTGTAAGAATTTGATCCTTGAAGGCTTCAAGGGTGGCTATCACAGTCCAATATGAATTTCCAAGATATGAACACAAATATGGCCGATTTATGCTTTAGCAAAGCACAACTCAATAGGAAACTGAGCACAGTTGAATATAATCTCAAAATACTATTTGTTACAACACCATACAGGCATACCAGTATACAAAATGAGGCTTAAATAGGAGAGAGCCAGCATCAGCCACTATCCTCCAAACGGCTAGAATTCTAGTTGTTGGAGGCCAGACTAACAAAGAAAAAGGTAAATAAAGTACATTATTTATCAATTACATTTAACATCCATCAAACTTACCATGCCATTACCGAAAGTTTTTTAATTAAAAACTGAAATCTTGGAGTTGGAAGTGATTTGGTGGAAGCATATGTAAGTTGATACACGGAGCACACAAATTGAAGATGTAGATTTTCATGTAGATGTTCTTCTAGAACGTAGTGCAAGTCTAGCCCAATATGCTTCATTCATCAAAGGTATTGTTGTGGGTGATGTGCATAGCACTTTTATTGTCACAATACATTATAGGAGGAGACTCAAGGCTAACTTCTAGGTCCTCAAGAAGTTTTCTTAACCAAGTCAGTTTAATTATGCTATTAGCCATGGCCCCATATTTGGTTTCTTTTGTTGTTTTTTATATCTCCATGAGATACGCGAGGCACCAAGAAAGTTACAATATCCAATTGTTCAATGCCTATCACTAATATCACCTTTCCAATCTAAATCAGTATAAGCAATTACTTTAAGTAGAAGAAGAGGATAGGAAAACTCCCTTGCTATTGATATGTCTGATGTATCTCACTATTCTCATGACCACTCATATCATTGTAGTAGGTGCAAGTTTGAAACTGACTAACTGTAAGAACAACATAAGTGATGTCAGGATGAGTAGTAGTGAGATAAGTCAAAGCACTAATCATCTGGCAATAAAATGTAGGATCACTGAACAATTCTCTATCTGACAATCTCATCTTTTGATTCAAAACCTTTGGTGTTTGAACCGTCTTGATATCTACATATGGAAATAACATCATTAACAAATTTTGTTTGAAATAGAAAATATTCTCCATTAGTATGTGTTACCTCGATCCCGAGAAATAAGATAAATGTCTAAGATCCTTCATTTCAAATTCTCAGCTTAGTTCCTATTTGACATGTTATATTCCTATAGCATCTTTCCCAGTAATTATCATATCATATACATGTAGTAATATACTATGCCCACAATAGGTTTCCTTATTAAGATGACAATGTCACTATAACAAGTAGTAAATCCATTGATAACCATAAAATCATTCATTTTATCAAACCATATATTAGGAACTTGTTTAAGAGCATACAAAGCTTTTCTAAGACATAAAATATGATATTATGGAACAACCAAACCAAGGGGAGGTTTCACGGAAACCTCCTCTCTCAACCATACATTGAGGAAAGCATTTTTCAAATTCTAGTTCTTAATAATACTAACAGATATGAGAGTTCTAACAGTTTTCACTCTTGCTATAGGGGAAAAGGTCTCCTTGTAGTCTACTCCATATTCTTGAAAGTAACATTTTCCAACTAAGTGGGTTTTATACCTCTATGGTATCATCACTCTTTATTTTAATCGTGTACACCCATCTACATCCTATAATCCTTTTGTTTGTAGGACAGAAATAACTATCCTAGTTTGAGTTTTTTTCATCTCAATTCCACTTTCATGGCTTCAAGCTAGTTTTGAGATGTTTGGGCTTCCTTCAAGGTTTTAGGTTCAATAATGACTGAAAAAATGGTCAAAGCCAATGTTGTTCAACGCATATCAAATTGTGTATCCTTTTGGTCCATGATATGGGCGTATCATAGTGTAGCGTATCGTATCGTACTTTAATATTAAAAAATTAGTAAAAATCTAAAAAAATAAAAAAATAAGAAAAAAAATGAAAAAACCTAATAATTACAAAGAGTTCATATAATGCAAAGTTAGTACATATTGATCATTCACCATTGAACAATAGAAAAAAATTACATATTTTGAAGCAAAAAATGAAATACATTTATATATTGTAATAAGGATATCAACTAAAAAATGAAATACATACATTTACATTTACACAAAAAAATTAGAAAAAAAATGGATTTTTTTTGCCGTACGATACAGGTGATACAACACGATAACTTCGGTTCGGCGATACAGAGGCTTGTATCATATCGTGGCATTCCATGATGCAATACAGATAACACTAGTCAAAAAGCTCTATATTGTGGTTGTAAACACCCCGAAATCCCACGAATTTCTCAAATCCATCTGGTTTTGCAAAAGCAGCCCCAAAGGGCTATTTTGAGTCTGGAAACCCAGGAGCCTTCCAGACAACCCTGTACATATGTTTTGAACTTTATATTTCAAAAATATACACTATGGCTTTTAAAAACCTTTCTAAAACATGTTTTGAAACCCCGAAGCAGCTTGGCCCCATCCAGACAGGACCAGGAAAGCCAAAGAGAGCCCATAACCGGAGCACGTGTCGAGCCCAGCACAACAACTCTCGTATCAAATCCACCCCCAGGATCTCGAACGTCCAAGACCCTGTTATCATCAAAACATTATTTGAAGTCATCTTCGGAAGGTAAAAACAGAGGCGGACGATCATGTTGGTGAAGACCCAACGCAGACGGAGTACTGATGCTGTCAGACCCCGCACAAACCGTTCATTTCGAACACAGCTCGAAGGAGTCAGAGTTCAGTTTGGATTGGATCTGGACCATATATATCCAGATCCCAATCCAAACCCATGTATGAACTTGAATTTGGATTTGGATCTAGAGATCCAATCCAATATCCATATCCATAGCCCACATCACCTTCTCATAAATGGAGGTGGGTCCCACTTGAATTTCATGTAGGATTATGGGCATGAGAGAGAGTGGGGGAGGATAAGATCAAGTGTGTGTTGTAATTAAGCTTGACTTGTGTGTCAAGTTTGGGGTTAATCATGTGGGTTAGCCTAATTAAGTGGGTTTAAGCTTGTAATTAGCCAAAACCTAACCTAGGGTTGCACCAACATGATGTGGTTAAGGTCCATGGGTCATGCAAAGGGAGCTCCTTCACCTAAACCTAACTAAAAACACCTAATCCTAGCCTTCTACCCTAATCCGGTCCTAATCTGAGCCTAATCACCTAACCCACTTCCCTAATCCCGGCCTAATCCCAACCTAATCACCTAACCCACTTCCCTAATCCTAGGTTAATTTCCCTAAACCTAGCCTAATCCTAGCCTAATCACCAAACCTACCTCACTAAACCTCACCCTAAAACCAACCCACCTAGCTAAACCCTAAACCTCTAAACTACCCCTAGCACACAACCTACCCAAACCCCTTGTATTTAAAATATCTGGCCCTACCCTTTCCAGCCCACCTTATCACCACACCACCCTACCTAAACCACCTAACCACTACTCCAAAACCACCCCCAACCGCCTCTTGCAGCCCTATATAAACCCGCCCTTTGGGGTGGGTTTTTCCCATCTTGAATCACCTTCGGTCCTCCACTCTCCAGCCGAGCCGACTCCAACCTTACTCCACCTGCCCCACAGCCAATCACCACCTGCGCCACTACCGCCCAGCCGAGCACCACCACCACCACCACCACTCCAACCGGGGTCCACATCGCCATCTTCTTCATCCAGTCGAACCAGCCACTCCACCACAACCGGCTGCTCCCCTTCCATCCGCCACCGCCTCTTCACCCGGTTAGTACCCCACACTCCACCTTACCCCTTCTCCACTCCCTCTCCACTCTCAGCCACCCACCATACCACCACCTTACCCTAACATCATCCACTTGCCGCCACCATTCCCACTCGGCCAGGCCATAACCACCCTAACTACCCACCACTACCTAGACCCCCTAGCTACACCCGGCCACCCTATCCAACTCCCTAAGATCTGCCCCTATCACCTCACCACAACCACCACTACTTTACCCCATATCCTAGCTAGTTCCCTTCCCTTACTCCACTCCTAGCCACCCTAGCAACCCGCCACTACCAAGTTCCCCTAGTCGGCCACTCCAACTGACTGTCGCCTCTTCATTCGGCCAGCCACCCGCCAACCTTAGGTGCTCCATTAGACCATTCCCTTAGGCCCCCTTAGCACCATACTCTCTAAACTCAACCTTCCTTAGTGACCCTACATAGTCACCTTAGCCCTACATACAAAACCAGCCCATCCTTAGTCGCCGACCATCTTCAAGGCGCCTCTTCCGCGCACCAAAGACATCCGGCCAGCACCTCCCCTTGCCGTTCAACTTCGCGGAGCTCCCTTTTGCAGCCCAAGGCGAAGGCCAAGCCCACGCTCAAGCAAGGCATCTTCGGACTAGCTATTAGTAAGTGCCTAACTCAGTCCTTAGTTGTGTACTTGCTTAAGATTCAATTCGATACGGGGTTGTAATAACGGAGCATAGTCTCCCCCCGCTTGTAATAACGTGGCTTGGCACACCCACACACGTGCACTCTCTTAGTTGTGCACGATTTTGAACACACACGGGCCTAATCAGCCCTTAATACATAAATATATAAATGTACTTTAATTTTCGTAGGGTTTTGCTTACGTTGGGTGTGTTGTCTTTCAATTCAAGCACTCACACACATTGAGCCTTCACTCTTATTTGAAAGACCCAAGTAAGGGCCAAGCTATACTATTTGGGTTTTCATTTCATGTCGTGTGTGTAAGTCTTTCAATTCAAGCACTCACACACATTGAGCCTTCGCTCTTATTTGAAAGACCCAAGTAAGGGCCGAGCTATACTATTTGGGTTTTCATTTCATGTCGTGTGTGTAAGTCTTTCAATTCAAGCACTCACAAACATTGAGCCTTCGCTCTTATTTGAAAGACCCAAGTAAGGGCCGTGTTATACTATTTGGGTTTAATTTCATGTTGTGTGCGTAGTACTTCAATTCAAGCACTCACACACATTGAGCTTTCGCTCTTATTCCCAAGACCTTAATCAAGGCCATACTGCAAGTTATATTTGGGTTTAATTTCATGTCGTGTGTGTAAGTCTTTCAATTCAAGCACGCACCCACATTGAGCCTTCGCTCTTATTTGCAAGACCCGAGTAAGGGCCCATATACATACCATATATATATATCTCCCTTCGGCATTTACATTACAAGTCATTTCCCTTCGGCATTGTCTTTACATTCGGGTTTTCCCTTTGGAGTAGCGTGAGTTTGCATTGCATCTATGCCATACCACGAGGTAGGACGCATATTGCATCGAAGCAAGCCCCGTATTCCCGCTCAAATTCGCCCATATAGTGGAGTGTTCATAACACACAAACTAGGTGGCCCAATAAGGGATAAAAGGAAAGACTTAGGCACGTGCAAATCCATGTGATCTAAAATCTGCAATCGTATCTAAAAGACCCGAATTAAACACCTCAAACTGCTTCGTAGGCTTTCTATACCCTAAAACTCGATTTTTCAAAGCGTACAGACTGACCCTTGTGCATCGGTGCAAGAAGATCTGCGACGACAAGAGCTCACTTGCTCACAGTCGCCACGATTAGAAGTCAGTTTAGAATATATCTTCGCTAGCTTAGGTAAGCTAGCTGGCATGCCCTGTTTATAGAAATAGGCCTTAGACATACGAGAGGATCCGCTCCAAGCCCTGAAAAGGTGAGAGGCGGGGATTTTTCGCGCGTCTACAGTGGTGAAAAAGGTTTCATAAGAAACAAACCTATCAAGCGGCTTAGATTCTTTACTAGATCTTCTTTGGATAATAGGTTCAACAATCAAGGAGGAATATCTATAATCATCAATAGAGCTTGGAATATCATTTTGAGAAAAAAATTCATTTTTGACAAATTGAACATCCTTTGAAACTGACCGGTCCGAAGCCCAAATAAAAGAGGAGGGTTGTGTTAGGCTTCCGATAACCAACGTAAAACTTTGTCAGACTTACCATGAATTCTATTAAAAAAAACCCATGTAGCTGACCCCATCTAGTATGGGAAAAGGCTTAGTTGTTGTTGTTGAGCATCTTTTGAAACATAAAGGTTGTCATTATAATCCTTCTCTCGATATAGTAACCCACAAAAACACATTCAATAGCAATGAGAGAAAGCTTGTTACTTTTATCAAAGAAAACAACACATTTATATCTAAGACCTTTAAACAGAGATAGTTGGAACAACTTTAAATAGTTTTTTAATAGCTAAAACATTTTTTAAAATAAAGGATGGCATCCTCTTTATAAAAAAGAATTCATATAATGCAAAGTTTAGTACATATTAGTCCATATTCATCATTGTAAACACCCCGAAATCCCACGAATTTCTTAAAACAAACCTGGTTTTGTACAAGCCGCCCCAAAGGGCCAGTTTTGAGTCTGGAAACCCAAGAGCCTTCCAGACAACCCTGTATATATGTTTTAAACTTCATATTTCAAAAATATATAATATGGCTTTTGAAAACCTTTTAAAACACGTTTTTGAAACCCCAAAGCAGCTTGGCCTAATCAAGACAGGACCAGCGAAGTCAAAGAGAGCCCAGAACCGGAGCACATGTCGAGCCTGGCACAGCAACTCTTGTATCATATCCATACCCCCAGGATCTCGAACGTCCAAGACCCTGTTATTATCAAAATGTCATTTGAAGTCATCTTCGGAAGGCAGATACGGAGGCGGATGATCATGTTGGCGAAGACCCAACGCAGACGGAGTGCTGATGCTGTTAGACCCCGCGCAAATCGTCCGTTTCGAACCCAGCTCGAAGGAGTCAGAGTTCAGTTTGGATCGGATCTGGACCATATATATCCAGATCCCAATCCAAACCCATATATGGACTTGGATTTGGATTTGGATTCAAAAATCCAATCCAATATCCATATCCATGGCCCACATCACCTCCTCATAAATGGAGGTGGGGCCCACTTGAATTTCACGTGGAATCATGGCATGAGAGAGAGTGGGGGTGGATAAGATCAAGAGTGTTGTAATTAAGCTTGACTTGTGTGTCAAGTTTGGGGTTAATCATGTGGGTTAGCCTAATTGAGTGGGTTTAAGCTTGTAATTAGCCAAAACCTAACCTAGGGCTACACCAACATGAGGTGGTTAAGGTCTATGGGCCATGCAAAGGGAGCTCCTTCACCTAAACCTAACCCAAAACACCTAATCCTAGCATTCCACCCTAATCCACCCCTAATCTGAGCCTAATCACCTAACCCACTTCCCTAATCCCGGCCTAATCCCAACCTAATCACCTAACCCACTTCCCTAATCCTTCCCTAAACCTAGGTTAATTTCCCTAAACCTAGCCTAATCACCTAACCTATTTCACTAAACCTCACCCTAGAACCCAACCACCTAACCAAACCCTAAACCCCTAAACCACCCCTAGCCCACAATCTACCCAAACCACTAGTATTTAAAATATCTGGCCCTACCCCTTCCAGCCCACCTTATCTTCATACCACCCTACCTAAACCACCTAACCACTACCCCAAACCCAGCCCTAACCGACCTACCCAACTCCCTATATAAACCCCCCCTCTTGGGGCGGGTTTTTTGGGAAGCTAGAACCCCTCACCCATCCCAGCCGGGCCCTCTCTTTCCTCCACTTCTCCAGCTGCTCCACCTGCACCACCACCATCTCTCCATACCACCACCACTTGCACCGCCATCTCCACCACCTCCCGACCGAGCCTCACTACCTGCCCAGCTTCCTTCCAGCCGAGCGCCACCTTCTCTTCACTCGGTAAGTACCCCACACTCTACCTAGCTCCTTCTCCACTCCCTCTCCACTCCCAGCCACCCACCATACCACCACCTACCGTCCATCCCACCACCACTTGCTGCCACCACTACACTCGGCCAAGCCTTAGCCGCCCTAGCCATTCGCCACTACCTAACTACCCTAGCTACACCCGGCCACCCTATCCGATTTCCTAAGACCTACCCATAGCACTCCCTTATACCCACTACACCCACTACCACCTAGCCCCATCACCTAACTAGCTACCTTCCCATACTATAGCCTTAGTCATCCTAGCAGCCCGCCACCACCACATTCCCCTAGTCGGCCACTCCAGCCGACTATCCCTTCCATTCGGTCAGCCATCTCTTTTCCCCTAGGTGTCCCACTCGACCTTCCCTTAAGCTCCCCTTAGGTCCATACTCCCTAACACTATATACCCTCCTAGTGACCCTACATACTCACCTTGCCCAACCCCTTTAATCCCCCACACCAAGGCGACACCCTTGCTTGTAGCCGGCCACCATCAAGGCACCTATCCTGCGCCCCATTTGCAACCGACCAGCACCCTTTGTCGTTCACCCTCGCGGAGCTCCCGTTTGCAGCCCAAGGCGAAGGCCAAGCCCACGCTCAAGCAAGGCCTCTACAGACCAGCTATTCGTAAGTGCCTAACTCGGTCTTTAGTTGTATACTTGCTTGAGATTCAATTTGATACGGGGTTGTAATAACGGAGCATAGTCTCCCCCCGCTTGTAATAACGTGGCTTGGCACACCCACACACATGCACTCTCTTAGTGTGCACGATTTTGAACACACACGGGCCTAATCAACCCCTAATACATAAGTATATACATATACTTTCATTTTTGTAGGATTTTGCTTAAGTTGGGTGTGTTGTCTTTCAATTCAAACACTCACACACATTGAGCCTTCGCTCTTATTTGAAAGACCCAAGTAAGGGCCGACCTATACTATTTGGGTTTCATTTCATGTCGTGTGTGTAAGTCTTTCAATTCAAGCACTCTCACACACATTGAGCTTTCGCTCTTACTCCCAAGACCTTAGTAAAGGCCTTATTGCAGTTATATTTGGGTTTCATTTATGTCGTGTGCGTAGTACTTCAATTCAAGCACTCTCACACACATTGAGCCTTCGCTCTTACTCCCAAGACCTTAGTCAAGGCCATACTGCAATTTATATTTGGGTTTAATTTCATGTCGTGTGTGTAAGTCTTTCAATTCAAGCACGCACCCACATTGAGCCTTCACTCTTATTTGCAAGACCCGAGTAAGGGCTCATATACATACCCTATATACATATCTCCCTTCGGCACTTACTTTACAAGTCATTTCCCTTCGGTTATTTCCCTTCGGTTATTTCCCTTCAGTATTGTCTTTACATTCGGGTTTTCCCTTTGGAGTAGCGTTAGTTTGCATTGCATCTACGCCATACCACGAGGTAGGACGCATATTGCATCAAAGCAAGCCCCGCTCAAATTCGCCCATGTAGTGGAGTGTTCATAACACACAAACTAGGTGGCCCGAAAAGGGATAAAAGAAAAGACTTAGGCACGTGTAAATCCACGTGATCTAAAATATGCATTCGCATTTAAAAGACCCGAAATAGACACCTTGAACCGCTTCGTAGGCTTTCTATCCCAAAACTCGATTTTTGCAAAGCGTACAGACTGACCCGTGTGCATCGGTGCAAGAAAGTCTACGACGACAAGAGCTCACTTGCTCACAGTCGCCATGATTAGAAGTCAGTGTTAAATATATCTTCGCTAGCTTAGGTAAGCTAGCTGGCACGCCCTGTTCTCATAGATAAAGCCTTAGACACACGAGAGGATCCCCTTCGAGCCCTGAAAAGGTGAGAGGCGGGATTTTTTCGCGCGTCTACAATCATTCACCATTTAAAAATTGAAAAAGAATTACGTATTTTGAAGTAAAATGTGAAATACATTTATATTTACATATTGTAATGAGGATTATCAACTAAATAATCATTATCTTCTCCTTGCTGAAGATTCTCACCGCCTTTTGCTTCAAAATCAAAATCTTCATCTTCTTGATGATGTTGTTGCACTCCTTCCAAATTAATCCATTGTAGACATGAAAATTTAGACTTCTAGGCGATTGTAAGCAAGCGGGATCTTTTCACTCAAACCTTCTTGAACCGATGCTCAAGGGTCAGTATTAAGCGCTTAGAAATTTCAATTTTATAGCAAATGCAACTCCATTCCATGTGAACAAATGTTTTTGAAAGAGTTTTGAGTTGTGCACTTTGATTCAATACTTGAAATGTACAAGCTGCTGAAAACAGAGAATTCTATTCTCAGAGCTTGTGTCTAAAATGGATTTGAATATGTTACAGGACTAAAAAAATCTTCCCAATTTTACCAGACCAAGCTAGTGGTATGAGAGCCTATAGCCTTTTACAAATCTGAATTCAGATAGTATTGAATCAGAATTAAATATTGAAATCAGACTGACTCACTGACTCAGAACGGTTATGTTTTAGAAATATAGAGACTCAAAGATGAGCCTATATCTCCCTACTCAGAACTCCGATTTTGATGATTTTGATGTTTTTGGAAAGCTATGGATATTAGCTTTCCAATGTATCAAAAATAAAATTGATTAGATTCCTGTGGACACAGATATGAGACTTTTACCTAACCTCTATTTTCAAAAATCTGACTGTGCAACAGAAGTGCAGAAACAGAGTCGGTTTTTATCCAATTTTATTACGTGGTTGCACGGTCCTAAAAATCTTGCAAATTTTATTTAGAGTGATCTGATGTGTGTTGAGTAAGTGTGCCAAATTTCAAGCTAATCGAAGCAAGCATCAAGAAATTAAAACTGTAAAAACAAACATATGCAGAGATACTAAAATCCTATTTTATGTTTTTATGAGTATAATGATGCAAACTCACACAAATTCAAAACGCAACAATCCTTCAATCCCCAAAGCAAATTGCTGGAATGTAAATGAATTAAAAGTATTTTATAGCTGTAAACACCCCAAAATCAAATGATTTTCCAAAACAAACACCTGGTTTATAAAGTCATTTCAAAACCAATTTTGAGCATTCAAAACCCAGGAGTTCAAAAGCTTTAAACTTTTTATCAAAACCCCTTTCAAAATATAGGTTTCTTAAGCTCGGGCCAAGTCCCAATTTTGTAAGCAGCCAAAGCGAACAAGTGGAGCCTAATCGAAAAGCAGCTCCAAAAGCCCAGAATTCAGCCCGGCCTCATGAAAGCAGGATAAAAAAGCAAAAGGAGAGCCCAGGCCAAAAGCAAACTTCAGCCCTAGAACATGAAATACAAAGCCAAAGCACCAAACAAAATCATCAAAAATCCAAGCCCAAGCTTGAAATTCCAAAAATCAGACAAAACGAAGTCTAGAAGGTGAGAAGGAGATCGAACGAAAAGGTTGGGGAAAACCCAGCCGAAGATGGAGCATTGATGAAACTAGGGCCGTGAAAACCGGCCATCTCGAAACGCTAAGGACTGAAGAAACGAAAATTTGGATTGAATCTGGACATAAATATCCAGAGCCAGACCCAAATAGTGTTTGGATTGGATTTGGATCATAAAAACCAAATCCAAGATCCAAACCCAAGACCCACCTCCTTTGGCTATAAATAGAGGTGAGGGAGTGGTGAAAGTTCATGTGAACTTCAAGTGGGAGGCTTGGGAGAGAGAGCATAAAGTAAGAGAGAGAAGATTGGTGGGCTTGACTTGGTCAAGTGGGTTAGCCATATGGACTTAGCCAAAGGGGAAATGGATTCAAGCCATGTGAGTTGGACCTAACCTAGGGTTGCACCAACATGAAGCACGGCGTGGGTCCCACACAAACCGTTCGTTTCGAATATAGCTCGAAGGAGTCAGAGTTCAGTTTGGATTGGATCTGGACCATATATATCCAGATCCCAATCCAAACCCATGTATGGACTTGGATTTGGATTTGGATTCAAAAATCCAATCCAATATCCATATCCATGGCCCACATCACCTTCTCATAAATGGAGGTGGGGCCCACTTGAATTTCACGTGGGATTATGGGCATGAGAGAGAGTGGGGATGGATAAGATCAAGTGTGTTGTAATTAAGCTTGACTTGTGTGTCAAGTTTGGGGTTAATCATGTGGGTTAGCCTAATTGAGTGGGTTTAAGCTTGTAATTAGCCAAAACCTAACCTAGGGCTGCACCAACATGATGTGGTTAATTGAGTGCCTAATGCACTCGATTCCCATAGTCACCCATACTCATCGGGCTTGGCCACCAGCTGGCCGAATATGGCCTAAAATTAATTAAGCCACCCACCAAATCCTATCCAGCTCGGCCACCATTTGGCCGAGCATTCACTTAGAACCTAGTTTTCAAAGCCTACCTAAGACCATCTACAAAATCTCACCCAGCTCGGCCACCATTTGGCCGAGCATTGCCTTAGCAACCTTTCCTTAGGATCGTACCTAAAAAAAAACCTACCCAAGACCATCCCAAGTTCGGCCATTAGTTGGCCGAGCTCACCCTAGACCCGTTCCATTAAACTCCTAAGCCTTAACCTCCTACCTTAGCTAAAACTTGACCTAAGCCAATCCTAAAAACTACCCAGCTCGGCTATCCTTTTGCCGAGCATTCCCTTATATCCTTTCCATAGAACCCCACCTAAGATCATTCCCAACACACCAACCCAACTCGGCCACCATTTGGCCAAATATCCCCTTTGGACATTGGCTTAACTCTTACCCAAGACCACTCATTTAGACCTAACCTAGACCAGAGATTAGGATCAACACCCCACGCACCTGATCGATTCACAGAGAGAGGTCCATCCAACAGCTGTACCTAAGGTCGGATTCCATTGATAAGAAGAAAAGTCTAAGCAGACGACGTGTAAGTGCTCAAACCTGATCTTTTACATTGATTCAAGTTTCAATTAAATTCGATACGGGGTTGTAATAATGGAGCATAGTCTCCCCCCGAGATGTAATATTATGACTTGAAACATGAATCACACACGCGTACACTCGAGCCTTTCCGCTCTTATCTGCACACCTTTTTGCACACAAAACGGGCCTCAACAGCTCATAGGATATAGCTCTATTTATATACATTTAGCTGGGTTTTAAGGTTCAAGTCGTGTGAGTTGTCTTTCATTTTATACACTCAAAGCACTCACTCACATTGAGCCTTTCCGCTCTTACATATATATATACGTATTTTCCCTTTCAGTTGGGTTTTTAAGGTTCAAATTGTGTGAGTTGCCTTTCAATTTATACACTCAAAGCACTCACTCACATTGAGCCTTCTCGCTCTTAAGATATAGCTATATATATTTTCCCTTCCGCATCTAAGATATAGCCATATTTCCCTTTCTGCTATTTTCCTTCTGCTATGTCTTTAAATTCTGGGTTTTCCCTTCAAGTTGTGTGAGTTTGCATTGCATATCCGCCACACTCGGGATAGGGAGCATACTTGCATTGAACCAGATTGATCAAATCGTGTAGAACTTGCCTTAAATCGAGCACTGGATGCACACGACTACACGCCAAAATTGGCTAAAACCCGAGAGACATAGGAGCGTATAGATCCCATGTATAAAAGTTGCAAATTTGACAAAACCAATCGATAAAACACTTTCAAGTTTTCAAAAGAGTCGTGTTTGTGTAAAATCGAGTTTTCCTAAAGCGTACAGACTGACCCTTGCACGCCCGTGCAAGAAAGTCTACGACAAAAAGAACCCACTTGTCCACAGTCGCCCCAAAAGTCAGATATTTTCAAAAATTACTTCGCTAGTTTGAGAAAGCTAGCTGGCATGCACTTTTTAAAGCGACGTAAGCACGAAAAAAATTCGCTTCAGGCCTAAGAACCCGGAGACGAGGATTTTCCGTGTCTACAGATTTGGCACGCCAGGTGGGAGCTGGGTCTTTAGGAAAAATTGATAGAAAACAAACCAATCTCTAAAAAAATTCATTTTTTTTCAAAGAAAATTGTTTTAACTCTTTGTCTTCTTGCATTTCATAGTTGGATTTAAAAGCGTCGGAGTCATGTCGAGTTCAGACTCCAATGAAGTGTCTAGCCGGTTCTCATGCTCTTCAAGTTCTCATTCTAGAAGATCTTTGAAAAATCGAAAACAAAAAGAGGAAGAGTTAAGAAGAGAATACGAGGACAAGATCGCTGCTCTCAACCAAGAGGCTGAAGCAGCAGATTCGTGTTCGTCACATGGCGAACCAATAAAGGCCAAAAAGAAGTTTGGAGAAACTCGTAAACACAAGGAGACCTCCGAGATGGAAGGCAACTAATACCTCGATTCCTTCACTCACAAGGATCGTAAAGCCCTACAACAGCTACTGAAGGGGCAAAATAGAGAGAAAACAACGTACGTCCTGTCTGATTTTCTCCCTTTAGATTATGAAACAGATAGTGACGACGAAATACCGAATTTCCATCGGTATGATGGCACGGGAGACCCTAGGTCTCACCTACAGCTTTTCTCTCGTCGAGCCCACAAGAAAAAGGACTCGATGAAATGGGTGTATTGGTTCCCCTTATCCCTCAAAGGCACAGCTTCTAAATGGCTGGCTTCCTACGATTTGAGCCAGTTCGCAACTTTTGAAGAGTTGGCGAACTGCTTCATGCAAAGATTTTCACACAACGTAGAAGTCACGCCTACATTGAACACTTTGAGGGATACTGTAAACACCCCGAAATCCCACAAATTTCTCAAATTCATCCGGTTTTGTAAAAGCAGCCCCAAAGGGCTATTTTGAGTCTGGAAACCCATGAGCCTTCCAGACAACCCTGTACATATGTTTTGAACTCTGTATTTCAAAAAATATACAATATGGCTTTTAAAACCTTTTTAAAACATGTTTTGAAACCCCGAAGCAGCTTGGCCTAATCTAGACAGGACCAGGAGAGCTAAGAAGAGCCCAGAACCGGAGCACCTGTCGAGCCCAGCACAACAACTCTTGTATCAAATCCACACCCCCAGGATCTCGAACGTCCAAGACCCTGTTATCATCAAAACATCACTTGAAGTCATCTCCGGAAGGCGAAAACAGAGGCGGACGATCATGTTGGCGAAGACCCAACGCAGACGGAGCACTGATGCTGTCAGGTCCCACACAAACCGTTCGTTTCGAATATAGCTCGAAGGAGTCAGAGTTCAGTTTGGATTGGATCTGGACCATATATATCCAGATCCCAATCCAAACCCATGTATGGACTTGGATTTGGATTTGGATTCAAAAATCCAATCCAATATCCATATCCATGGCCCACATCACCTTCTCATAAATGGAGGTGGGGCCCACTTGAATTTCACGTGGGATTATGGGCATGAGAGAGAGTGGGGATGGATAAGATCAAGTGTGTTGTAATTAAGCTTGACTTGTGTGTCAAGTTTGGGGTTAATCATGTGGGTTAGCCTAATTGAGTGGGTTTAAGCTTGTAATTAGCCAAAACCTAACCTAGGGCTGCACCAACATGATGTGGTTAAGGTCTATGGGCCATGCAAAGGGAGCTCCTTCACCTAAACCTAACCCAAAATACCTAATCCTAGCCTTCCACCCTAATCCGCCCCTAATTTGAGCCTAATCACCTAACCTACTTCCCTAATCCCGGCCTAATCCTAACCTAATCACCTAACCCACTTCCCTAATCCTTCCCTAAACCTAGGTTAATTTCCCTAAACCTAGCCTAATCCTAGCCTAATCACCTAACCTAGCTCACTAAACCTCACCCTAGAACCAACCCACCTAATCAAACCCTAAACCCCTAAACCACCCCTAGCCCACAACCTACCCAAACCACTAGTATCTAAAATATCTGGCCCTACCCTTTCCAGCCCACCTTATCATCATACCACCCTACCTAAACCACCTAACCACTACCCCAAACCTAGCCCTAACCGACCTACCCATCCCTATATAAACCCCTCCCCCCCTTGGGGGCGGGTTCCATGAATCTAGCCGCCTTCCCCAAGCCCAGCCGGGTCCTCCACTTCCCCAAACTCAACCACCTTCCCCAAGTCCAACCGAATCCCACCTGCTCCACCTGCTCCGCCTGCACCACCACCTGCTCCACATCCCGCCACCACCTGCATCGCTTCCCCAGCCCAGCCGAACACCACCACCTGCTCCATTTCCCCCTAGCCGAGCGCCACCCTCTCTTCACCCGGTAAGTCCCCTACACCATACCCTGGTACTTCTTCACTCCCTCTCCACTCTCAGCCACCTAATCCATTCCCCTACCACTCTAACATCAGCCCTTACACTCGCTGCCACCCTTCTCACTTAGGCGAAACCAAACTCCCTAAATACCCGCCACCACCAAGCTCCTAGTCGGCCACTCCAACCGACTGTCACCTTGTCGTTTGGCCAGCCACACGCCAGCCGTATCCTTCCCCTATCTAGTTCCCTTCCCTTAGTGCCATATTCCCCAACACTACACTCCCCCTAGTGACCTTACTTAGCCCCTTTAATCCCACACGTCAAGGCGACACCCTTGCTAGCAGCAGGCCACCTTCAAGGCACCCGGCCAGCACCCATTGTCGCTCAACCTCGTGGAGCTCCCTTTTGCCGCCCAAGGCGAAGGCCAAGCCCACGCTCAAGCAAGGCATCTACGGACCAGCTACTAGTAAGTTCCTAACTCGGTCTTTAGTTGTATACTTGCTTGAGATTTAATTCGATACGGGGTTGTAATAACGGAGCATAGTCTCCCCCCGCTTGTAATAACGTGGCTTGGCACACCCACACACGTGCACTCTCCTAGTTGTGCACGATTTTGAACACACACGGGCCTAATCAGCTCTTAATACATAAGTATATACATATACTTTCATTTTTGTAGGGTTTTGCTTAAGTTGGGTATGTTGTCTTTCAATTCAAGCACTCTCACACACATTGAGCCTTCGCTCTTATTTGAAAGACCCAAGTAAGGGCCGACCTATACTATTTGGGTTTCATTTCAGGTCGTGTGTGTAAGTCTTTCAATTCAAGCACTCTCACACACATTGAGCCTTCGCTCTTATTTGAAAGACCCAAGTAAGGGCCGACCTATACTATTTGGGTTTCATTTCATGTCGTGTGTGTAAGTCTTTCAATTCAAGCACTCTCACACACATTGAGCCTTCGCTCTTATTTGAAAGACCCAAGTAAGGGCCAACCTATACTATTTGGGCTTCATTTCATGTCGTGTGTGTAAGTCTTTCAATTCAAGCACTCTCACACACATTGAGCTTTCGCTCTTACTCCCAAGACCTTAGTCAAGTCCTACTGTAGTTATATTTGGGTTTCATTTCATGTTGTGTGCGTAGTACTTCAATTCAAGCACTCACACACATTGAGCTTTCGCTCTTACTCCCAAGACCTTAGTCAAGGCCATACTGCAATTTATATTTGGGTTTAATTTCATGTCGTGTGTGTAAGTCTTTCCATTCAAGCACGCACCCACATTGAGCCTTCGCTCTTATTTGCAAGACCCGAGTAAGGGCTCATATACATACTCTATATACATATCTCCCTTCGACATTTATATTTCAAGTCATTTCCCTTCAGTATTGTCTTTACATTCGGGTTTTTCCTTTGGAGTAGCGTGAGTTTGCATTGCATTTACGCCATACCACGAGGTAGGACGCATATTGCATCAAAGCAAGCCCCGCTCGAATTTGCCCACGTAGTGGAGTGTTCATAACACACAAACTAGGTGGCCCGAAAAGGGATAAAAGGAAAGTCTTAGGCATGTGCAAATCCACGTGATCTAAAATATGCAATCGCATCTAAAAAACCCGAATTAGACACCTTGAACCGCTTCGTAGACTTTCTCTCCCAAAACTCGATTTTTGCAAAGCGTACAGACTGACCCTTGCGCATCGGTGCAAGAAGGTCTGCGACGACAAGAGCTCACTTGCTCACAGTTGCCACGATTAGAAGTCAGTTTTAAATATATCTTCGCTAGCTTGGGTAAGCTAGCTAGCACACCCTGTTTGCATAAATAGGCCTTAGACACACGAGAGGATCCGCTCCAAGCCCTGAAAAGGTGAGAAGCGGGGATTTTTCGCGCGTCTACAGATACGAAGCAAGGTATGAACGAAGATGTGCATACATTTATCGTTCGATGGAGGTCTCTCCTTGGGCAAGTACGAGAACCCATTTCCGAAGGATGCACAGTAATGCTCATCCTGGACAATTTCAAAACTGAATTGAAAACTCTTCTTTCTTTACATGAAATCTCTACTTTTCACAAACTGATTAAAAAAGCATCTCTTTTTGAGACGAATTTGAAAAAAGGGGTTTACGACCACCTGTGGAAAGGGAGCGTAAATTCGAAGACTCGCTTGGAAAAGACCGGCAATTACGGGCTACCCACCATGGACAAAGGGGAAAAACCCCACAAGATCGCCAATGTCCGGGTAGATCCAAGGCTGGAGAGCACTTCAAAGAATTTCAAAAATTTTGAAAACAGAAAAGACAAAAAATTACAAAAACCATTTGAAAAACAGGAGTACACTCCGCTGGGGCAACCTGTGTCGGAGGTCCTAGACCTCCTACTCGCCCAAGGCATGATCGAACTCCCAATCCCCGAGGAAATCACTTCCAAAGGGAGGTTTTTGAATCGATTCTGTAAGTATCATCGGCTCAAAGGCCATGATACAAAGTAGTGTTTTTCCCTCCTAAACCAAATCGAGAACTTGATAGCAGAGGGCCGGCTCCATGTCACTGAGGAACCAGAGCCTGCCCAAGCTATTTTCAAAGAACCCTTCCCCAATCACGCAAGTACCAGTGGGAAGGGCAAAGTGGTATGTGCTCTCACAATTTCAAAGAGTCTAGCATGTACATATAAGTCTGGTTTTTCCACTTGTGCATCTACACTCATCCTTCATAGGAAACTTGCCCAAGTAGTGATTCGGGGACCACCAAGAGTTGCGTCCCCGATCAAGACAGTTTTGAAAATTCAAGGTGCTCCAAAACATTCAATTAGAGCCATCTTAAGCGCGAATCCTAGGTTGATCGTAGGGGAAGTGACAAGATCCGGGAGGATCTATCAACCTCCACATCTGCAAAATGCTAAAAAAGTGGTCAGTGTGCCTGGCCCTTCAAAAGCGTATATTCCTGGAGTTCTGCCCAAAACGGACAAAGGAAAAGTCATTTTGAACTTGTATGATTTCGAAAACCATCTTTCAAAGATTCCCATTAACATGTCCATCCTAGAGCTTATACAAACCTCGCCTAGGCATAGACTCGTGTTAGAGAAAATTCTAGAAAGAGCAAAGGTTAGTTCGGACATAACCCCAGAATCCTTGTCCAATCAAGTGGCGTCCATAGGTGCAAAAACACCTATCATGTTTTCGGAAGAGGATCTCGAAAGACCCTACGAAACCCATAATCAGGCCCTACACATCGAGGTGGTATTGAATCACCACTCTCTAGATAGGTGCCTAGTTGATGGGGGAGGAGGGCTCAACATCCTTCCGCTTCACATAGCACATCAGATTGGAGTCACCTTGACTTCCATGAACCCAATTCCCATCGTAATCACTGGATACGATGGAAATGCATCCAGACCTTTAGGATCCGTTGAACTTCCCATGGAAATGGGAGGGATGGCTCACGTGGGGGTATTCCATATCTTGGACATCCACCCCCACTACAACCTATTGCTGGGATGGCCTTGGATACACAGCCTGCATGCTGTGCCGTCCACCTTCCATAGGTGTGTCAAAATCCCTTTTAAAAACCAAGTCATTGTGATCCTAAGTGAGAGTCATCCACAGCTTCAGGGGATTCAAAATTCCCCATGCTTTTCAAGTTCCCAGGCCTGTGAGGCCAACTCAGGGCAAACCATGGTCGAGCCACCAAAGCTCACCCTTCAGATACCTAGGAAGGTCGTACACATCTAGGGGCCGCCCAAGGCTGGCCCACTTAAAACACTAACCATCCCACGAAAATCCAAGCGTCAACTGTTCCCAAAACCCCTGGACAGAAAGCCTTATGTGCATAACATGGATGATAGCAAGTTCCAAGATCACGAGTTATATGAAAACTTTTCCAAAAACAAAAAATCATGGAACATGTTATTAAACATGGGGTATATGCCATACAAAAGTTTAGGGGCACAAAATCAGGGTCTCGTAGAACCCATCTTGCCCAAAGCCAACCAAAGCCGACACGGGATCGGCTATACTCCCAGAATACCGCCAGAACCACCCCCTGTGACCACCTGGGTCAAGGGTACCCTGGAGCCTACCCAAGCAGAAACCTACGATTTAGATCTCTTGTTCGGAGTCTAACTAGTGGCGTTTTTCCTTTGTAGGTATGATGGAAGATTCCTCAATCAAAAATCCAAAAACATTTGAAAAACTCGAAATTTGAAAAATTGAAAAATCCCAAAAACCAAAAACATTTAAAAAAGATCAAAGACTCGGAAAAAGAGTTGTTTGTATAGTTCCTAAAGTTCTTTCCTTACAAAAATCCAAAAAAATCGAAAATTCACAAAATACCAAAAACAAAATCCTGTATTTAGCAGCTCCTGATAAAGGTTTTGAAAGAGCAAAGAATTTCGAAAAGAAAGTCCTCTTCATAAGAGGACCAAAATCTTCAAAACCTGCAGAAAATCCAAAACAAAAACCAAGCGTTTGCGAAAACTGTACGTCAAGTCCAAATTCCCTAGGATTTAGAAGTCTTGAGAATGATCAAGGCCCAGAATTGGATTCCCTCGAGGAAGATCCTACTTCTGAGCTCCCTGAATTTCATAAAATTCTCGATTTCGAAAAACCTTCGAAATCAGTAGGAGGGGATTTCATAGAGATAAACTTAGGGAACGATTTAAAGCCGAAACTCATTAAGGTAGGCACATGTCTGCATGAGCATGAAAAAGCATCATTCATTGCATTTTTGAAAGCCTACGTTGATGTGTTTGCATGGACATATGAAGACATGCCGGGTATAGAGCCGAATGTTGTAGAGCATCGTCTTCCCTTAGATTCAGATGCAAAACCCGTAAAACAAAAGCTTAGGAAGATACATCCGAATGTGCATTCACAAGTCAAAGAGGGTTTAGAAGATCTGTTAAAAGCCGGATTTATAAAACCCATTGCGTATTCTGATTGGTTATCCAATATAGTTGTTGTTCGAAAAACCAGTGGGAAAATTCGGATATGCATCGATTTCAGAAACCTGAATAAAGCCACCCCAAAAGATAATTTCCCTTTACCAAACATTGATTTGATAGTCGATAGTACGGCAAATCATGAAATGTCTTCATTCATGGATGGTTATTCAGGATATAATCAAATCAAACTAAGCCCACGAGATCAGGCTAAAACCGCTTTCACAACCCCATGGGGCACGTACTGCTATACAGTCATGCCCTTTGGTTTGAAAAATGTTGGCGCCACGTACCAAAGAGCTATGACCTCGATCTTTCATGATCAAATTCATGAGCTCGTAGAGGTATATGTAGATGATCTCCTGGCTAAGTCAAAAACTCGATGCACTCATCTCGAATGCTTACAAAAGATTTTCGAAAGGCTTAGACTTTATAACATAAAGCTAAACCCTCAAAAGTGCGTGTTCGGTGTAGAATTCAGTAAGCTTCTAGGATTTATGGTAAGCCAAAGGGGCCTAGAAGTCGACCCCTCTAAGTATAGAGCCATCATAGACATGACTCCACCCTCCAATCTCATGCAGATTCGTAGCCTCCAGGGTCGCCTACAGTCCATTCGCATGTTTATCTCAAACCTAGCAACTAGATGCGAACCCTTCAACAAGTTGTTGAGAAAGGGTACGAAATTTTTATGGGATGACGAGTGCCAAAAATCGTTTGAAAGGTTAAAGGCATACTTAGTTAATCCCCTTGTTTTAAACCCTCCAAAGCCAGGAAAACCTCTTCTACTTTACATTTCTGTGCATGCGAATGCCTTGGGAGCTCTGTTAGCTCAATACGAGGATGACACTCACAAGGAATGTGCCATATACTATCTTTCGAAAACTCTCTTGGCTTATGAAAGGAATTATCAGGCCATGGAGAAGACGTGCTTGGCCCTAGTTTGGGGCTGCCAGAAATTTCGACACTATTTCCTAGATCATGAGATCTGGATAGTGTCCAAGCTTGGCCCAATCAAGCACTTATTCGAAAAACCCATTCTCACGAGTAGATTGGGCAAATGGCAACTCCTTCTAATGGAGTATGATTTAAAATACCATCACCAGGTCTCCATTAAGGGGCAAGCCCTAGCAGACTACATGGCTGACTTCTCCCTAGAAGATGCGTATCCCACACTCAATGAAATGCCTGATGAAGGCATATTGCAAAACCATTTTCAAAACCACATTTTGGCAAACTCTTTCGAAAACCAAGTGTGGAAGATGCACTTCGACGGGGCACGAAACCAACGAGGGGCAGGTGCCGGGATCATCCTCGTATCCCCCGAAAAGGGAGAAATCCCCATAGCAATTCGCCTAGATTTCGAATGTTCCAACAATATAGCCGAGTATGAAGCACTCATACAAGGTTTAAAAGTTTCAAAAACTCTAGGGGCAGCATGCATCGAGGTTTTTGGAGATTCCCTCCTTGTTATAAACCAAGTTTTAAAAATTTGGCAAGTTCGAAATGAAAAACTGCTTCCATACCACGAATTGACCACTCGACTGGTCGAGTCGTTCCAATCGTGTACTCTCACACATGTGGGAAGAGAGGATAATGGCGTCGCTGATGCCCTCTCATCCTTGGGTTCAGCTCTAAGGGTCGATCCCACTTTGGGAACCAGACCCCTTGAAATATGGCACTCACCCACTCCTTCCATACACGATTTGCAAATTTGCCAAAATAACCCTGATTTTGATGAAAAACCTTGGTTTTATGACATAAAGAATTTTCTAGAAAATGGGAGATTCACTGAGGATACCACATCTAAAGATAAGGCATTCATCCGAAAAATTTCCACCCGATACACGATTTTGGGAGGGGTTCTGTACAAAAAGAGTTTTACTGGCATCTTACTAAGATGCGTCGACCTAGAGGAGGCTAGGACTGTTATGCACGAATTCCACGATGGAGAATGTGGAGGTCATGTCAATGCCAACATGATGGCGATGAAAATACTTAGAGCAGGTTATTTTTGGTCTACCCTGAGAAAGGACTGCCACGATCATGTTAGGAAGTGTCACCCGTGTCAAGTGCATGGTCACGCCATCCATATCCCCTCATCATCACTGCATTCCGTGGTCAACCCCTGGCCATTCACCATGTGGGCGTTTGATATCGTAGGACCAATTTTTCCAAAGGCCTCAAACGGACATAGGTTCATTTTAGCATCCATTGAGTATTTTTCCAAGTGGGTCGAAGCCGCCTCCCTGACAAATGTCCAGGGGCAACATGTGGTGGCCTTCATTAGGAAAAACATCTTGGCTCGATTTGGAGTTCCAAGAGATCTTGTGTCCGATAATGGCACCCCATTTAAAAACGAGCGGATGGTCAAGTTGTGCAACAAGTATGGCATAAATCATCACTTCTCATCGCCTTACTACCCTCAAGGCAATGGCCAAGCCGAAGCCACCAACAAGACTCTCATCAGCATTGTTGAGAAAACCTTAGAGAAGGGTAGAACATGGCACGAGAAGTTGGATGAAGCCTTATGGGCTTATAGGACTTCCATCCGCACTCTCACAAATGCCACGCCTTTTGAGTTGGTTTACGGCACAAACGTTGTTCTCCCCATCCATACACATCTGCACTCATTTCATACATCCATTGCACTCGACCTCCCCCTAGAGACGCTTCAGCATGCTAGGATGGCCGAACTAGATCTATTAGATGAGAGGCGACTCCTTGCTATGGACCATGCTCACGCATACCGGCAAAGGATCGCCCGACATTATGAAAAACATATGAAACCTCGCCACTTTGAAGTGGGAGAGCTCGTTTTGAAAATCATCCACCATCGTGGCCCACATCCACTTGGAAAGTGGCGGCCCAAGTGGGATGGCCCTTACGTCGTGCGTGGAACCACCACAAACAACTCTTATTGGTTAACCGATGTCGAGGGTAGAAATTTAGTAGATCCTATAAATATTCAGTATTTAAAAAAATATCATGTATAGGGTTTGAGTCAAATTCCCATTTTGTGAAAATATTTTAGGGAAAACCACTTTGAAACTTCGAAACCAAGGATCAAAGGTAAGTTGTGTGACCCTGAATGAAAGAATCGACATTTTGTGAAAAAGCAGAGCTTTCCAAATATGTGGCTACATTTCAAAATCCTTCTTCTTACAAAGAAAGGCCGAATTCAATATAGCAAGATACTTGCAAGTTGTACGTGCTATTTCTAAATAGGCTGATCTGGAATGGATCGAGTATGACCTTGGGATGAGTCCTCCCCTTTTCTCTTCTCCTTCCAAAAGGAAAACTTGGCCAAAACAAAGGGAAATCCCTACCAAAAATCTGTTTCCCAAAGAAAGAAAAATAAATCAAAAAGAAAATTCGAGTCTTCTATGGAAGAGAGGGATTAAAGAAAAAATACTCCCAAAGGGAGACCCTCTATGGAAAAAAAAAAAGAAAAAGGCCAAAAAGCTCAAAAAGAGCAGTTTTCCGCCTTCTTTTCCTCAAACCACGGGACACTTCAGAAGGGACCGTGGTACTTCTTTCCCATCCCTATGACTTATCCCAAGCAAAACATGTTTCATTTCAGGGAAATCCTAAAGTAAAAATAGGATTTACTTACTTGAATTTCATCTTGTTTGAGAATACGACGTTTTGAGTAAGGCGTAAAAATTTTGAAATATGGCTTGTTTTCTCATAAAAACTCTGCTAGATTAGCGAGTGTCGAGACTCAAGTAAAGGCAAACACAAGGAGCTAAAGGTCCTTAGGATCAATGGTTCAGAAAAGTTTTCCCTCTTAAAACAAATTTCAAAAAAACTCGAACATCGGGCATACGTAAGGCCCGCTCACTTGGATCAGCAGGTTTTCATAAAGTCTCAAAAGTTTGACTATATAATCTGGTCTCTAGGGGGTCTCCCCTTTTTGGCACTTCAGCCATGTCATACACTCTGCATATCCATGCATGAGCACCTCATACATGATCTTCATTTAGGGCTAGATCTATAGAAAGTCCCTTTTTTTTTTTTTGGCGAAAAATCTCCGCCTGTCAGGCTTAAAAGGAAATATGTTTCTCAAATACTGGGACGATCCCATATTCTCAAGATCAAATTCGGGGAGAAAACGATTAGAGGTGTTATCTTCTTCGCCATTATCCAAATCAATTTGGATAATGACAAAGAGGGGCATCTGTAAACACCCGAAATTTCAAAAATTTTGCAAAAACAAATGCCCGGTTTGAAAATGAGCTCAAAAAGCCAAAATTGGAATTTTTGAAAACCCAGGAGCTCAAATACTTCAAACCTCCATTTTACAACCCTGTCGGAACATACATTCTTGAAAATGGACGAAAGTCCTATTTTTGCAAAAGCCCAGATGAACAGGTAAAGCGTGGCCCAAAGCGGTTCAATAGAAATTCAGAAAATTCAAAGAGAAGCCCAGCCCGATGAAAAGCCAAATTCAAAGGCAAAAGAGGAGCCTAGGCCGCAAATGGACTTCAATCCAGAAGCATCAGAGTCTCAGTCAACAGTGCCCCTGAAATCACGAACAATCCAAGTAAAAAACAACCAAAATCAGTTGAAACAGAGTCCGAAGCTCGGACGATGAAATGGGGAAACCCCCCGCTTAAGACGGATCGTTGATAAACTCAAGGCCCGCACGAAGCGTTCGACTCAAGACACCAAGAAGGAGAGAAGAAGAAAAAAATTTGGATCAAATCTGGATCCAAATATCCAGATCCAGACCCAAGATCCAGATCCAAACAAGACTTGGATTGGATCCGGATTTCAGAATCAATCCAGGATCCATATCCACATAAGAGGCCTATAAAAGGATGTGAGGGGCTGGTTTGAAGAGGCTGCAAAATTTTTTTGTTTCACGTCTTTGCTTGGGTTGGAGAGAGAGAGAGTGAGAGAGGAAAAGCAAGTCAAGGAAAGTGGCTTGACTTGGCTTTTCCATTGTGGGCTGAACATGTGGGTGAATGTTGTGGGCTGATCTTTTCATTTCACGCAAGGAAGGTGCTGCACCAAAGTGGAATCCGGCAGCTTGGATGGATTTCTGAAGGCGTGAAGGATGGGAGTGTGGAACCAATAGGAGCTGGACGGTTTTTCCTAACTAAGGTTAGTTCCTAAAGCACTAAACTAAGCCTCTCTTTCCCTAACCCTCCAAACTACCCAAACCATACTCCCTAAAAACTAACCAAGCTCGGCCAAAGTGCTGGCCGAGCCTTGCCAAAACTCATCCTATTCTACCCAAAAACCAGTCCCAAACAAAACCACCTAAGCTCGGCCAATATCTGGCAAAGCTTTTCTTGGCCGAGCTTTTCCTAGATCTACCCCATCAACCATTCTAAATCTTGGTCTTAAACCCTCCCTTAAATCCTTACCATTCAACCTAAAAGGCCTAACCAAACCAAGTGCCTAATGCACTCGATTCCCATAGTCACCCATACTCATTGGGCTTGGCCACCAGCTGGCCAAATATTGGCCTAAAACTACCTAAGCCACCCACCAAATCCTATCCAGCTCGGCCACCATTTGGCCGAGCATTCACTTAGAACCTGGTTTTCAAAGCCTACCTAAGACCATCTACAAAATCTCACCTAAAAAAAAAACTACCCAAGACCATCCCAAGTTCGGCCATTAGTTGGCCGAGCTCACCCTAGACCCGTTCCATTAAACTCCTAAGCCTTAACCTCCTACCTTAGCTAAAACTTGACCTAAGCCAATCCTAAAAACTACCCAGCTCGGCTATCCTTTTGCCAAGCATTCCCTTATATCCTTTCCGTAGAACCCCACCTGAGATCATTCCCAACACACCAACCCAACTTGGCCACCATTTGGCCGAATATCCCCTTTGGACATTGGCTTAACTCTTACCCAAGACCACTCATTTAGACCTAACCTAGACCATAGATTAGGATCAACACCCCACGCACCTGATCGATTCGCAGAGAGAGGTCCATCCAACAGCTGTACCTAAGGTCGGATTCCATTGATAAGAAGAAAAGTCTAAGTAGACGACGTGTAAGTGCTCGAACCTGATCTTTTACATTGATTCAAGTTTCAATTAAATTCGATACGGGGTTGTAATAATGGAGCGTAGTCTCCCCCGAGATGTAATATTATGGCTTGAAACACGAATCACACACGCGTACACTCGAGCCTTTTCGCTCTTATCTGCACACCTTTTTGCACACAAAACGGGCCTCAACAGCCCATAGGATATAGCTCTATTTATATACATTTAGCTGGGTTTTAAGGTTCAAGTCATGTGAGTTGTCTTTCATTTTATACACTCAAAGCACTCACTCACATTGAGCCTTTTCGCTCTTACATATATATACGTATTTCCCCTTTCATCTGGGTTTTTAAGGTTCAAGTCGTGTGAGTTGCCTTTCAATTTATACACTCAAAGCACTCACTCACATTGAGCCTTCTTGCTCTTAAGATATAGCTATATATATTTTCTCTCCCGCATCTAAGATATAGCCATATTTCCCTTTCTGCTATTTCCCTTCTGCTATGTCTTTAAATTCCGGGTTTTCCCTTCAAGTTGTGTGAGTTTGCATTGCATATCCGCCACACTCGAGATAGGGAGCATACTTGCATTGAACCAGATTGATCAAATTGTGTAGAACTTGCCTTAAATCGAGCACTAGATGCACACGACTACACGCCAAAATTGGCTAAAACCCGAGAGACATAGGAGCGCATAGATCCCATGTATAAAAGTTGCAAATTTGACAAAACCAATCGATAAAACACTTTCAAGTTTTCAAAAGAGTCGTGTTTGTGTAAAATCGAGTTTTCCTAAAGCGTACAGACTGACCCTTGCACGCCGGTGCAAGAAAGTCTGCGACGAAAAGAACCCACTTGTCCACAGTCACCCCAAAAGTCAGATATTTTCAAAAATTACTTCGCTAGTTTGAGAAAGCTAGCTGGCACGCCCTTTTTAAAGCGACATAAGCACGAAAAAAATTCACTTCAGGCCTAAGAACCCGGAGACGAGGATTTTCCGTGTCTACAGAAACGAAGTCCAAAAACGCGAGATAGAGTTCGAACGACAAAATTAGGGAAAACCCAGCATAAGAAGGAGCGCTGATGAAGCCAGGGCCCGCACAAACCGTCCGTTCGAAACGCCAAGAAGGACTGTTCAGAGAAAATTTGGATTGGATCTGGACCATAAATATCCAATTCCATATCCAAATAGTGTTTGGATTTGGATTGGATCAGATCTGGACCAAAATATCCAGATCCATATCCATATAAATGTTTGGATTTGGGTCGGATATGGATCCAAAGTATCCAAGATCTGAGATCGAGACCCAAATAGTATTTGGATTGTATCTGGATTCCAAGACCCAAATCCAAAACCCATATCCAAGACCCACCTCATTTGCCCATAAATAAGAGTGAGGGGGTCCCCAAATGTTCACGTGAAATGCTTGTGGGAAAGAGGGGTATCTGTAAACACCCCAAAATAAATTTTGATAATGCGAAAGAGGGGCATCTATAAACACCCTAAAATAAAACAAATTTTGAAAACAAACACCTGGTTTGAAAATTCAGTTCAAAACTAGATTTTGAAGTTTTCGAAACCTCGGGGGGCTGTAAAAGCCCAAATTTTGGTTAAAAACCCTGTTCAACTTGATTTTCCCACATATGGGCCAAGTCCCATTTTGCCAAAAAGCCAAGACGAACAGGTGAACCTTGATCGCAAGTGGCCCCAAAAAGCAGGTTCGAAGCCTAGGAGACAGCACAGCCTAATAGAAAGCACGATCAAAAGGCAAAAGGAGAGCCTAGGTCAGGAGCAGACTTCAAGCCCGGAGCATCAATTGTAAAGCCACGATCACCCACCCAAGCAACAGAAATTCAAGCCAAAAACGGCGAAATTGAGCAGAAACGAAGTCCAAAAAGATGAGATTGAGTTCGAACGACAAAACTGGGGAAAACCCATCATAAGATGAAGCGATGAGGAAGCTAGGGCCCACACAAACCGTCCGTCTTGAAACACCAAAAAGGACTGTTCAGAGAAAATTTGGATTAGATCTGGACTATAAATATCCAGATCCATATCCAAATAGTGTTTGGATTTAGATTGGATTCAAATAGTGTTTGGATTGGATCAGATCTGGACCAAAATATCCAGATCCATATCCATATAAATGTTTGGATTTCGGTCAGATATGGAACCAAAATATCCGAGATTCGAGATCCAGATCCAAATAGTGTTTGGATTGGATTTGGATTCCAAGACCCAAATCCAAAACTCATATCCAAGACCCACCTCATTTGCCTATAAATAGGAGTGAGGGGGTCCCCAAATGTTCACGTGAAATGCTTGTGGGAGGAGAGAGAGTGAGAGAGGCTAGCCATGGAGCTTAGCCAAGAAGGACCGGCTCCAAGAGGTAAGCCGCCCTAAACCTAGCCTAGGTTCGAACCTACCTAACCCACTCACCCCCCAAACTGAACCTAACCTACACAACCCCCTAAAACCAGCCTAACCGAGTGCTAAGGGCACTCGGTCTTGTTTGAACCGACCCCCCTAGCTGTTGCTAGCCCCGCGCATCTGCTGCTGCGCCCTGCGCACCCGGTTAAGCCCATAGCGCGCTACCCGTGCCTCTGCGCGCCCATCGCTGAACCCTGTAGCGCCCTGCGGTATCCCTTAGCGCCCTAGCGCCTTGCTGAAACAACGCGCATCTAGCATGCCCTGTCACCCCATGCGCCTAGCGCGCCATGTCTTCCATGCACCCAGCGTGCCGACTCAGCCCGTCTAGCGCCTAGCGCTATAGGCCGCCCGAAACAAAACACCACGGCCTACTCCTTTGCAGGCCGTTTCCATTAAAAGACCCACGGCCTGCTATGCAGGCCGTGTCCCATATACCAAGCCAAACCCACGGCCTGCCTTGTGGCAGGCCGTTTCCTTATACAAAAACCGACCACCTCCCTTGGCCGAGCCACCCTTGGCTCGAGTCACCCTAACCTAGACATACCTAACTAGGACCAACCCATCCTACACCCTTCAAACAAGGCCCACTCGAACCACCCTTGGCTCGAGTCACACCAAACCACAAGCCCCTCTAAGGTCCTAAACCCGAGTGATCCCAAATCGCTTTGCTGCCCCCAAAGCCCCTAAGCTCTCAAACTCTACTCTTGCGTGAACCCCACCCCACACGGCTTACCTCTTGGCTGCATGCCATCAAGGCTCGCCATTTGAAGGAGTTGGCCCCCATTGCTGCAACATGGAGATGCCGTGACCCGTGCTCAACACAAAGAAGGTGGACGTGACCTAGCAAAATCCCGAATCCAAAGTTAGGAAAAGAGTAAGTCTTTCGATATATATATGAAGTTGCTTTTCCTATTCAATTCAATTTTGATACGGGGTTGTAGTAATGGAGTGTGGCCTCCCCCTAGGATGTAATATTGATGCTTGACACACGAGACACATACGTGCACTTCAGCCTTAGCTCGTATCTCGTACACGAGACACACATGTGTACTTGAGCGTTAGCTCTTATCTCATACACCAAGCACCCACATACGCAATTGAGCTTTAACTCTTACTCCAAAGACTCTAGTAAGAGCCATATAAGCTGTAATTTCATTCGGGTTTGTAAACACCCCAAAATCCCACGATTTTCTCAAATATGCCTGGTTTTACAAAAGCAGCCCCGAAGGGTTATTTTGAGACTGGAAACCCAGGAGCCTTCCAGACAACCCTATACATATTTGCAAATCTATACATGTATTTTTTAGACTTTAAAAAGTATTTTGAAACCCCGAAAGCTGCCTGACTAGACAAAATAGGATCGAAAAGGCAAAGGAAAGCCCGAACGCGAAGCATACTTCAAGCCCGGCACATCAACTCTCGTATCAAAAGCATCCCCAAATTCTCAAACATCCAAGCCCCAAATATTAGAAAAATACTCAAAATGAACTCCTGAAGGTGAGAAGAAGAGCGGACGACAATGTTGGCAAAGACCCAACGCAAGACGGAGTACTGATGAAGTCAGGCCCCGCACAAACCGTCCGTTTCAAAACGCCATGAAGGAATAAAAAAAAGCAGATTTGGGTAAGATCTGGACCATATATATCCAGATCCAAACCAAACATGTATTTGGATTTGGATGTGGATCTCAAGATAAAATCCAATATCTGTATCCGTGGCCCACATCACCTCCTCATAAATGGGGTGAGGGGCCCACAATATTTCATGTGAAATGTCTTGGAAGGCTTGGGTAGAGAGAGAAAGGGGGCCATAAAGTATGAGTGAGAAAGTTGGTAGGCTTGACTTTTGGTCAAGAGTGGGTTAGCCTTGTGGGTTTAGCCAAGAGTGTGGGTTTAAGCTTGTATGCACCTACACTTGACCTAGGGCTGCACCAACTTGGACATGGCTGCACTTGAAGCAATGGACCGGCGCCAAGGGGTGGTTCCTAAACCTAGCCCTAAGCTAGCTCACCTCACCTAGCCATTTCCCCTAAAACCTAACCCATCTCACCCAAAATAGCCCCAATCTCACCTAGCCGACCTCACCTAGCTAGACCACCTAGATCCTAACCAACTAAGCCTAAACCAACCTTAGTGCACCTAACTAAATCCCTAACCACTATGTCCCAGCCCACCTAACCGACCTACCCCAAACCACTAACCTGCCCCCCCTAACCGACCTACCCCAAACCATGTCCCATGCCCACCTAATTGAAAATATCTGGCCTATACCCACCAACCGACCTAGCCCAATCCTAGCCTATATAAGCCCCCTCCTTCATGCGGGTTGGCTCTCTCTCTAGGCTCCTAGGACCCGGCCAGCTCTCTTGGCTCCCCCTTTATCCATCCCTTCACCCTTGGGACCCAACGAGCACCCCTCTTCATCCCTTCCACTCCCAACCAAGCGCTCCATTCACCTGCCAGCTACGCCTCCTTCCTGGTTAGTACCCCACCACAACCTCATCTAACCCGCCACCTTCCATCCATCTAGCCAGCACCTCTCCACTCCAGCCGACCAAGACACCGACCCTTCCACCTGCAACACTTGCCACTCCACGACCTGGCTAGCACCTGGACACTTCACCACCCGGCCAGCACTACTACCTGCCGCCAACATCCACCCAAGAGACTCCCTTTGGCTGCCCAAGGTGACTCATTAAAGCCAAGTCCACGCAGGTTGAACATGGACCAGCTACATGTAAGTGCCTAAACTCGGTCCATGAACTTTCCTTATATTCAATTAAATTTTGACATGGGGTTGTAATAATGGAGCGTAGTCCCCCCCAAGATGTAATAACGTGGTTTGACACACCAACACATACATGCACTTGAGCCTTTCCGCTCTTAGCTGCACACCTTTTTGCACACACACGGGCCTTGACAACCCCTAAGATATAGTTATATTTATATATATTTAATCGCGTGGGTGTTGTCTTTCAATTCCACACTCACACACATTGAGCGCTCGCTCTTACTCCCAAGACCCTAGTAAGGACCATATTGTAATTTAATTTGGGTGTTTCATTCAAGTTGTGTGCGTGGTCTTTCAATTCCACACTCACACACATTGAGCTTTCGCTCTTACTCCCAAGACCCTAATAAGGGCCACATTGCAATTCTATTTGGGTTTTACATTGCAAGTCTTGTGAGTTGTCTTTACATATACATACAACACCACACACACGTTGGCGACCTTCGGGCCCATATATATATAGTTGTATTTCCCTTCCGCTATGTCTTTAAGATTTGGGTTTTAAGGTTCAGCTATGTGAGTAGTCTTTCCATATATACATGACACACACTTACACAATTGAGCCTTTCCGCTCTTAAGATATAGCCATATTTCCCTTTTGCAATTTACATTACGCAATTTCCCTTAAGCATTGTCTTTCAATTTCGGGTTTTCCCTTGGAGTTGTGTGAATTTGCATTGCATATTCGCCATACCACGAGTTAGGACGCATATTGCAACAAAGCAAACCCCATACTCCCGTGCAAAAATCGCCCAACTTTGGTCACTTGCGCACACACACCTAGTTGGCCTAAAATAGCATAAAAATTGAAAAACATAGGCACATGCAAATCCCACGTGAAATAAAATTTGCAATCATACAAACAAAACCCCTAACACTTCGTGTATTTTCAAAGAGGTTACTTGTTTAAAAACGACTTTGCCAAGCATACAGACTGACCCTTACGCATCGGTGCAAGAAGGTCTGCGACGAAAAGAGCTTACTTGCTCACTATCGCCCCGAAAGAGTTAGATTTTCAAAACTTACTTCGCTAGCTTGAGTAAGCTAGCTAGCACGCCCTTATTATATAAAAACGACTTAGACACACGAAAAGGTTCACTTCGGGCCTGAGAACCAGAAGTGAGAATTTTCCATGTCTACAGGTTTGGCACGCCCGATGGGACCTGGGCCTTGTGCAAAAGTTAGTTCATATAGAAAAACCTCCATTGCATTTTTGAAAGAAAGTGTTTTAACTTTGTTTGTTGCATTTCATACTTAGGATTTTTGAAAGCATTTGAAGCATGTCGAGTCCAGGCTCCCAAGAGGTATCTAGCCACGGCTCATGCGCATCAAGTTCTCACTCTAGGAGATTTTCATAAAAGCAAAACAAACTAGAAGAGATTGAGGACTTGAGAAGGGATTTTGAGGCCAAGATCGCTGCTCTTAGCCAAGAGGCTGAAGCAGGTGACTCATGTTCGTCAAATGGTGATCCAAAGGCCAAGAAAAAGTTTGAAAAACCTCCCAAACATAAAGAGACTTTCGCAATGGAAGGAAACCAATACCACGAGTCCTTCACACACAAGGACCGTAAAGCCCTACAGCAGCTGTTGAGAGGGCAAAATAAAGAGAAAAGGAGTTACGCCCTGTCTGATTTCTTGCCTGTGGACTATGAAACAGACAGTGACGATGAAATACCGAACTTCCATTGGTATGATGGCATGGGAGACCCTAGGTCTCACTTGCAACTTTTCTCTTGTCGAGCCCATAAGAAAAGGAAGGACTTAATGAAATGGGTGTATTGGTTCCTGTAAACGCGCGAAAATCCCCGCTTCTCACCTTTTCAGGGCTCGGAGCGGATCCTCTCGTGTGTCTAAGGCCTATTTATGCAAACAAGGCGTGCCAGCTAGCTTACCTAAGCTAGCGAAGATATATTTAATACTGACTTCTAATTTTGGCGACTGTGAGCAAGTGAGCTCTTGTCGTCGCAAACCTTCTTGCACCGATGCGCAAGGGTCAGTCTGTACGCTTTGCAAAAATCGAGTTTTTGGGAGAGAAAGTCTACGAAGCGGTTCGAGGTGTCTAATTCGGGTCTTTTAGATGCGATTGCATGTTTTAGATCACGTGGATTTGCACGTTCCTAAGTCTTTTCTTTTATCCCTTTTTTGGCCACCTAGTTTGTGTGTTATGAACACTCCACTACATGGGCGAATTCGAGTGGGGCTTGCTTTGATGCAATATGCGTCCTACCTTGTGGTATGGCGTAGATGCAATGTAAACTCATGCTACTCCAAAGGGAAAACCCGAATGTAAAGACAATACTGAAGGGAAATAACCAAAGGGAAATGACTTGTAAATTTAGTGCCGAAGGGAGATATGTATATAGAGTAGATATATGGGCCCTTACTCGGGTCTTGCAAATAAGAGCGAAGGCTCAATGTGGGTGCGTGCTTGAATTGAAAGACTTACACACACGACATGAAATTAAACCCAAATATAAATTACAGTATGGCCTTAACTAAGGTCTTGGGAATAAGAGCGAAAGCTCAATGTGTGTGAGTGCTTGAATTGAAGTACTACGCACACAACATGAAATGAAACCCCAAATATAACTGCAATAGGCCTTTACTAAGGTCTTGGGAGTAAGAGCGAAGGCTCAATGTGTGTGAGAGTGCTTGAATTGAAAGACTTACACACACTACATGAAATGAAACCCAAATAGTATAGGTCGGCCCTTACTTGGGTCTTTCAAATAAGAGCGAAAGCTCAATGTGTGTGAGAGTGCTTGAATTGAAAGACTTACACACACGACATGAAATGAAACCCAAATAGTATAGGTCGGCCCTTACTTGGGTCTTTCAAATAAGAGCGAAAGCTCAATGTGTGTGAGAGTGCTTGAATTGAAAGACTTACACACACGACATGAAATGAAACCCAAATAGTATAGGTCGACCCTTACTTGGGTCTTTCAAATAAGAGCGAAAGCTCAATGTGTGTGAGTGTTTGAATTGAAAGACAACACACCGAACTTAAGCAAAACCCTACAAAAATGAAAGTATATGTATATACTTTATGTATTAGGGGCTGATTAGGCCCGTGTGTATTCAAAATCGTGCACAACTAGGAGAGTGCACGTGTGTGGGTGATCCAAGCCACGTTATTACAAGCGGGGGGAGACTATGCTCTGTTATTACAACCCCGTATCGAATTGAATCTCAAGCAAGTATACAACTAAAGACCAAGTTAGGCACTTACTAGTAGCTGGTCCGTAGATGCCTTGCTTGAGCGTGGGCTTGGCCTTTGCCTTGGGCTGCAAAAGGGAGCTCCGTGAGGGTGAACGGCAAGAGGTGTTGGCCGGCTGCAAATGGGGCGCGGGAGAGGTGCCTTGAAGGTGGCCGGATGCTAGGGATGGTGTCGCCGTGACGTGTGAGATTAAAGGGGCTGGGCAAGGTCACTAGGGGGAGTGTAGTGTTGGGGGAGTATGGCACTAAGGTAGGCTAAGGGAGTACCTAGGGGACGGATATGGCTGGCGGGTGGCTGACCGAAGGGGCAGGTGGTAGTCGGTTGGATTGGCCGACTAAGGGGACTTGGTGGTGGCGGGCTGCTAGAGTGGCTATGGGTGGAGTATGGGAAGGAAGCTAGCTAGGTGATGGGGCTAGGTGGTAGTGGGTGTAGTGGGTGTAAGGGAGTGATATGGGCAGGTCTTAGGGAGTCGGATAGGGTGGCCGGGTGTAGCTAGAGTGGTTAGGTAGTGGCGGGTAGTTAGGTCGGTTGAGGCTTGGCCGAATGGGAAGGGTGGTAGCAAGTGGCTGAGAGTAGAGAGGGAGTGGAGAAGGTGAGATGAAGGATGGGGTACTAACCGTGCTTGAAGAGAGGCGGTGGATGGAAGAGAGAAGCCGGGTGTGGTGGAGCAGGTGGTTCGGCTGAAGGCAGGGGTGGCGACAGGTGGTGGGCCGGCTGGGGTGTGGTGGAGCACGGTGGTGGCGGGTGGTGGTGCAGGTGGAAGGCCTGGCTGGACGTGGATGAAGTGGCTGGGTTCGGTTTGGCTGGACCAAGGTGAGAGAGGATGGGAAGGGAGAGAGGTTCTAGATAGGAAAACCCACCCCCAAGGCGGGGGGTTTATATAGGGATGGGTAGGTCGGTTAGGGCTGGGTTTGGGGTAGTGGTTAGGTGGTTTAGGTAGGGTGGTATGATGATAAGGTGGGCTGGAAAGGGTAGGGCCAGATATTTTAGATACTAGTGGTTTGGGTAGGTTGTGGGCTAGGGGTGGTTTAGGGGTTTAGGGTTTGGTTAGGTGGGTGGGTTCTAGGGTGAGGTTTAGTGAACTAGGTTAGGTGATTAGGCTAGGATTAGGCTAGGTTTAGGGAAATTAACCTAGGTTTAGGGAAGGATTAGGGAAGTGGGTTAGGTGATTAGGCTCAGATTAGGGACGGATTAGGGTGGAAGGCTAGGATTAGGTATTTTGGGTTAGGTTTAGGTGAAGGAGCTCCCTTTGCATGGCCCATAGACCTTAACCACATCATGTTGGTGCAGCCCTAGGTTAGGTTTTGGCTAATTACAAGCTTAAACCCACTCAATTAGGCTAACCCACATGATTAACCCCAAACTTGACACACAAGTCAAGCTTAATTACAACCACACTTGATCTTATCCATCCCCACTCTCTCTCATGCCCATAATCCCACGTGAATTTCAAGTGGGCCCCACCTCCATTTATGAGAAGGTGATGTGGGCCATGGATATGGATATTGGATTGGATTTTTGAATCCAAATCCAAATCCAAGTCCATACATGGGTTTGGATTGGGATCTGGATATATATGGTCCAAATCCAATCCAAACTGAACTCTGACTCCTTCGAGCTGTATTCAAAACGAACGGTTTGTGCGGGGCCTGACAGCATCAGTGCTCCGTCTGTGTTGGGTCTTCGCCAACATGATCGTCCGCCTCTGTTTTTGCCTTCCGGAGATGACTTCAAAGGATGTTTTGATGATAACAGGGTCTTGGACGTTCGAGATCCTGGGAGTGTGAATTTGATACAAGAGTTGCTGTGCTGGGCTCGACATGTGCTCCAGTTCCGGGCTCTTCTTAGCTCTCCTGGTCCTGTCTTGATCGGGCCAAGCCGCTTCGGGGTTTCAAAACATGTTTTAAAAGCCATATTGTATGTTTTCGAAATATAGAGTTCAAAACATATGTACAGGGTTGTCTGGAAGGCTCCTGGGTTTCCAGACTCAAAATAGCCCTTTGGGGATGCTTTTACAAAACCAGATGAATTTGAGAAATTCGTGGGATTTCGGGGTGTTTACAGTTCCCTTTATCCCTCAAAGGCACAGGTGCCAAATGGCTGGCTTCCTACGACCTTAGCTAGTTTGCAACTTTTGAAGAGTTAGCGAACTGCTTTATGTAGAGATTCTAACATAACATAGAAGTCACACCGACTTTAAACACCTTGAGCGATATAAAACAAGGTGTGAACGAAGACGTACATACGTTTATCGTTCGTTAGAGGTCTCTCCTAGGTCAAGTGCAAGAGCCAATATCCAAAGGATGCGCAGTCATGCTCATCCTGGATAATTTTAAAAACGAGTTGAAAACCCTTCTCTCGCTTCACGAAATCTCAACTTTCCATAAGTTGATAAAAAAAACATCCCTTTTCGAAACAAATTTGAAAAAAGGGATTTATGATCATTTGTGGAAAGGAAGCATGGTTTCGAAAACTCGCTTGGAGAAGCCCAACACTTATGGGCTACCCACCACGGACAAAGGGGCAAAACCCCACAAAATCGCCAATGTTCGGGTGGATCCAAGCCCGGCAAGTGCTTCAAGAAATTTTAAGAAAATAGAAAATAAAAGGGAGAGAAGTTTTCAAAAATCCTTTGAAAGACGGGAGTACACTCCACTGGGGCAACCTGTATCGGAGGTCCGAGACCTCCTACTTGCCCAAGGCATGATCGAACTCCCCGAGATTCTTGAGGGAGTCACTTTAAAGGGGGGATTTTTAAACAAATTCTGCAAGTATCATCGGCTCAAAGGCCATGATACAAAGCAGTGTTTCTCCCTGTTAAATAAAATTGAGAAGTTGATAGCAGAAGGCCGGCTCCAGGTCGTTGAGGAACCTGAGCCTGCCCAAGCTATCTTCAAAGAACCCTTCCTCAAGCATGCAAGTACCAGTGGGAAGGGAAAAGAGGTATGTGCTCTCATGATTTCGAAGAGTCTAGCGCATGCATATGAGTCTAGTTTGTCTACTTGTGCATCTACTCTCATACTTTACAAAAAACCTGCCCAAGTAGTCATCCAGGGACCACCAAGAGTTCCGTCCCCGGTTAAACCAATTTTAACAATTCAAGGTGCTCCAAATCTTTCGATTAGAGCCATGTTAAGTGCGAAACCTAGGTTGATCATGGGGGAGGTGACAAGATCCGAGAGGATCTATCAACCCCCACATCTGCAAAGTGCTAAAAAGGTGGTCAGTGTGCTTCACCCCTCAAAAGCATGTATTCCTAGAGTTTCACCGAAAACGGACAAAGGAAATGTCGTGTTAAAGGTATATGATTTCGAAAACCATCTTTCAAATATTCCTATCAACATGTCCATCCTAGAGCTAATATAAACTTCGCCTAGGCATAGACTAGTGTTAGAGAAAATTCTAGAAAGAGCAAAGGTTAGTTCGAACATGACCCCAGAATCCTTGTCCAATCAAGTGGCCTCCATAGGAGCAAAAACGCCCATCGTATTCTCGGAAGACGATGTAGAAAGACCCTATGAGTTCCATAACCAGGCCCTACATATCGAGGTGGTTCTGAATAACCACTCTCTAGATAGGTGCCTAGTCGATGGGGGAGGAGGGCTCAACATCCTTCCACTTCATGTGGCGAACCAAATCGGAGTCACCTTGACATTCGTGAACCCAAGCCCCATCGTCATCACTGGATACGATGGAAATGCGCCTAGACCACTAGGATCTATCGAACTCCCCATGGAAATGGGAGGGATAGCACACACGGGGGTGTTCCATGTCTTGGATATCCACCCCCACTATAACCTATTGCTGGGAAGGCCTTGGATACACAGCTTGTGTGCTGTGCCATCCACCTTCCATAGGTGTGTCAAAATCCCTTTCAGGGACAAAGTCGTAGTGATCCTAGGTGAGAGTCATCTTCTGCTTCAAGGGGTCATAAATTCCCCTTGCTTGTGAAGTTCCCAGACCCACGAGGTAAAAATGGGGTAGACCTTGCTCGAGCCATCAAGTCTCACATTGAAAAACCCTAGGAAGGTCGTATATGTGAAGGGTCCACCCAACGCCAGCCCCCTCAAAGTTCTAACCATTCCAGGAAAACCCAAGAATCCCCTATTTCCAAAACCCCTGGACAAAAAGCCCTATGTGCATAACATAGACGACAGCAAAAATGGAAAAATTACAAAAGCCAAAAACACTTGAAAATAAAAAACTCGAAAAAAGAGTAGTTTGTATAGTTCCCAAAATTCTCGTTTTACAAAAACACAAAAAAATCGAAAATTTACAAAATTCCAAAAAGATTTTGTACATAGCTGCTCTTGGTAAGGATTTGGAAAAAGCAAAAGATTTTGAAAGGAACGTTGTCTGCATAACCAGACCAAAAATTTTGAAATCAATAGAAATTCCAAGTGTAAAACCAGGTCTTTTAAAAATCCATGCATCAAATTCCCTAGGATCTATAAACCTCGAGAATGATCAAAGCCCAGAGGTGGATCCCCTTGAGGAAGATCCCATTTCTGAGCTCCCAGAATTTCATAAAATTCTCAATTCTGAAAAGCCTTCAAATTTAGTAGGAGGAGATTTCATAGAGATAAACCTAGGGAGTGATTCAAAGCCTAAGCTCATTAAGGTAGGCGCATGTTTGCATGAGTATGAAAGGTTATCATTCATTGCATTTCTAAAAACTTACTTAGATGTGTTTTCATGGACGTATGAAGACATGACGGGCATAGACCCGAGCGTTGTCGAACATCGTCTTCCCTTAGATGCGGATGTAAAACCCATAAAGCAAAAGCTTAGGAAAATACATCCGAACGATCACGCATAAGTCAAAGAGGGTTTAGAAGATCTGTTAAAAGCTAGATTTATAAAACCCATTACATATTCTGATTGATTATCCAATATAGTTGTTGTTCAGAAAACCAATGGGAAGATTCGAATATGCATCGACTTTAGAAACCTGAATAAAGCCACTCCAAAGGATAATTATCTTTTACCAAACATAGATTTGATAGTCGATAGTACTGCAAATCATGAAATGTTTTCATTTATGGATGGCAATTCAGGGTATAACCAAATCAAACTAAGTCCACGAGATCAGGGTAAGACCGCTTTCACAACCCCATGGGGCACGTACTACTATACAGTCATGCCCTTTGGTTTGAAAAATGCTGGCGCCACATACCAGAGAGCTATGACCACGATCTTCCATGATCAGATTCATGAGCTCGTAGAGGTATATGTGGATGATCTCTTGGTCAAATCCAAAACTCGATGCACTCATATCGAATGCTTACAAAAGATTTTCGAAAGGCTTAGACTTCAGAAAGTAAAGCTAAACCCTCAGATGCATGTTCGGAGTAGAGTCCGGAAAGCTCTTAGACTTTATGGTGAGCCAAAGGGGCATAGAAATCTAAGTGTCGAGCCATCATAGACATGGCTCCACCCTCCAATCTCACGCAAGTTCGTAGCCTCCAAGGTCGATTGCAATCCATTCGCAGGTTTATCTCAAACCTGGTGACTAGATGCGAATGCCTTGGGAGACCCCAAAGCAAAATTTTGCTTTGAGAAAGGGCACAAAATTTTCATAGGATGACGACTGCTAAAAGTCATTTGAAAGACTGAAGGCATACTTAGTTAATCCCCCTGTTTTAAATCCTCCAAAGCAAGGAAAACCTCTTCTACTTTACATTTCCGTGCATGCGAATGCCTTGGGAGCTTTGTTGGCTCAATACGAGGATGACACCCACAAGGAGTATGCCATCTATTATATTTCAAAAACTCTCTTGGCTTATAAAAGGAATTATCAAGCCATGGAGAAGACGTGCTTGGCCCTAGTTTGGGCCTGCCAGAAATTTTGACACTATTTCCTAGATCATGAGATCTGGATAGTGTCCAAGCTTGATCCAATCAGACACTTGTTCGAAAAACCCATTCTCACTGGTAGATTGGGCAAATGGCAACTCCTTTTAATGGAGTATGACCTGAAATACCATCATCAGATCTCCATTAAGGGGCAAGCCCTAACAGACTACGTGGCTGAGTTCCCCCTGGAAGACGCATATCCCACACTTGATGAAATGCCTGATGAAGGCATATTGCAAAACCAATTTCAAAACCACATCTTGGCAAACTCTTTCGAAAACCAACTGTGGAAAATGCACTTCGATGGGGCACGAAACCAACGAGGGGCTGGGGCAGGTATCATCCTCATATCCCCTGAAAAGGGTGAGATCCCCATAGCAATCCGCCTAGATTTCGAATGTTCCAACAACATAGCTGAGTATGAAGCACTCATACAAGGCTTAAGGATTTCGAAAACTCTAGGGGCATCATGCATCGAGGTCTTTGGACATTCACTTCTCGTTATAAACCAAGTTTTAAAAATTTGGCAAGTTAGAAACGAAAAGCTTCTTCCATATCACGAGTTGGCCACTCGATTGGTCGAATCATTCCAATTGTGTACACTCACACACGTAGGAAGAGAGGATAATGGCATTGTCGATGCCCTCTCATCCTTGGGTTCAGCCCTAAAGGTCGATCCCACTTTGGGAACCCGATCCTTAGAAATATGGCATGCACCCACTCCATCCACACACGATTTGGAAATTTGCCAAAATAATCCAGATTCTATTGAAAAACCTTGGTTCTATGACATCAAATGTTTTCTAGAAAATGGGGGATTCGTTGAGGATGCCACATCCAAAGATAAGGCATTTGTCCGAAAAATTTCTACCCGATACACCATTCTGGGTGGGCTTTTGTACAAAAAAAGTTTTACCGGCATCCTACTAAGATGTGTCGATCTAGAGGAGGCTAGGACTGTTATGCATGAATTCCACGATGGAGAATGTGGAGGTCATGTTAATGCCAACATGATGGCAATGAAAATACTTAGAGCGGGCTATTTTTGGTCCACCCTGAAAAAGGATTGCCACGATCATGTTAGGAAGTGTCATCCATGTCAAGTGCATGGGCACGCCATTCATATCCCCTCATCATCATTGCATTCCGTGGTCAGCCCCTGGCCATTTACCATGTGAGCATTTGATATTGTAGGCCCAATATTTCCAAAGGCATCGAATGGGCATAGATTCATTTTAGTAGCCACTGAGTACTTCTCCAAGTGGGTCGAAGCCATCTCCCTGACCAACGTACAGGGGCAACATGTGGTGGCTTTCATTAGGAGGAATATCTTGGCTTGATTTGGAGTTCCAAGAGACCTTGTGTCCGATAATGGCACCCCATTCAAAAGCGAGTGGATGGTCAAGTTGTGCAATACTTATGGCATAACTCACCACTTCTCCTCACCCTACTACCCTCAAGGCAACGGCCAAGCCGAAGCCATGAATAAGACTCTCATTAGCATAATTGAGAAGACTTTAGAGAAGGGTAGGACGTTGCATGAGAAGCTGGATGAAGCCTTATGGGCTTATAGGACTTCCATCCAGGCTCCCACGAATGCCACGCCATTTGAGTTGGTCTATGGCACAGACGCCATTCTCCCCATTCATACACGATTGCATTCATTCCATACATCCATTCTCCTCCTAGAGACGCTTCAGCATTCTAGGATGGCCAAACTAGATTTGTTAGATGAGAGGCGATTCCTTGCTATGGATCATGCTCATGCATACCGGCAAAGGATAGCCCGACACTATGACAAACATATGAAACCTCACCACTTTGAAGTGGGAGATCTCATTTTGAAAATCATCCACTATTGTGGCCCACATCCGCTTGGAAAGTGGCGCCCCAAGTGGGATGGACCCTATGTTGTGCGTGCAACCACCACAAACAACTCATATTGGTTGATCGATGTCGAAGGTAGGAATTTAGCAGATCCTATCAATATTCAATACTTAAAGAAGTATTATGTGTAGGGTTTGGGTTAAATTACCATTTTCGAAAATCCTTAGGGATAGTTGCTTTGAAACCTCAAAAGTAAGGTTCAAAGATGAATTGTGTGACCCTGAGCAAGAGAATTCGCACTTGTGAAAGAGTGGAGCTTTCCAAATACATGGTTACATTTCAAAATCCTTCTTCCAACAAAGAAAGGCCTAGTTCAATATAGCAAGATACTTACAAGTAGCACGTGCTATTTCTAAATAGGCTAATCTGGAATGGATCGAGTATGACCTTGGGATAAGTCCTCCCCTCTTCTCTTCTCCTTCCAAAAGGAAAATATGGCCAAAAGCAAAGGGAAATCCCCGCCAAAATCTCTTTCCCAAAGAAAGAAACATGAATCAAAAGAAAAATTCGATTCTTTTATGGAAAAGAGGGATGAAAGAAAAAATACTCCCAAAGGGAGACCCTTTATGAAAAAAAGGAAGAAAAGGCCAAAAAGCTCAAAAAAGAGCAGTTTTCTGCCTTCTATGCCTCAAACCACGAGACGCTTCAGAAGGGACTGTGGTTTCTCTTTCCCATCCCTATGACTTATCCCAAGTAAAACATGGTTCATTTCAAGGAATCCTAAAGTAAAAATAGGATTTACTTACTTGAATTTTATTTTGTTTGAGAATTCGATGTTTCGAGTCAGGTGTAGGAATTTTGAAATATAGCTTGCTCTTATAAAACCTCTGCTAGATTAGCGAGTGTCAAGACTCAAGCAAAAGGCAAATGCGAAAATCTCGAAATCCTTAGGATTGAGGCTAAAAGCGGTTTTCCCTTTTGTAAATAGATTTTGAAAAATCGAACATCGAGCAACATAGGGCCCGCTCACTTGGAGCAACAGGTCTTCATAAGTCTCAAGAGTTCGACCATGCCATCCGGTCTCTGGGAGGTCGCCCTACTTGGCGTCTCATCCATGTCATGCATGTGCACATCTACGCATGAACACTTGCATAACATGATCCCTGTTTAGGACCAGAAACCATAGAAAATCCCCTTTGGCGTGATATCTCCTCCTACTAGGTTTTAAAAGAGAGATTTTGCTCAAAAATTGGGGTGATCCCATATTTTCATGGATAGATCTAGGGAGACATCGAAAGGGGTGTGGTCGTCTTTGTCATTATCCAAATAAATTTGGATAATGCCAAAGAGGGGCATCTGTAAACACCCCAAAATCCCACAATTTTCTCACATATGCCTGGTTTTACAAAAGTAGTCCCAAAGGGTTATTTTGAGTCTGGAAACCCAGGATCCTTCCAAACAACCCTGTACATATTTGCAAATCTATACATATAGTTTTTAGACTTTAAAAAGTAATTTGAAACCCCAGAAGCTGCTTGGCCTGACAAAGCAGGACCGAAAAGGCAAAGGAAAGCCCAAACCCGAAGCATACTTCAAGCCCGGCACATCAACTCTCGTATCAAAAGCATCCCCAAATTCTCAGACATCCAAGCCCCAAAATCAGAAAAATGCTCAAAATGAACTCTTGAAGGTGAGAAGAAGAGCGGATGACAATGTTGGCGAAGACCCAACGTAAGACGAAGTATTGATGAAGTCAGGCCCCGCACAAACCGTTCGTTTTGAAATGCCATGAAGGAATGAAAAAAATCAGATTTGGGTCAGATCTGGACCATATATATCATGATCCAAACCCAACATGTATTTGGATTTGGATTTGGATTTGGATCCCAAGATCCAAATCCAATATCTGTATCCATGGCCTACATCACCTCCTCATAAATGGGGGTGAGGAGCCCATAATATTTCACGTGAAATGCCTTGGAAGGCTTGGGTAGAGAGAGAAAGGGGGACATAAAGTATGAGTGAGAAAGTTGGTAGGCTTAACTTTTGTTCAAGAGTGGGTTAGCCTTGTGGGTTTAGCCAAGAGTGTGGGTTTAAGCTTATATGCACCTACACTTGACCTAGGGCTGCACCAACTTGGACATGGCTACACTTGAAGCAATGGACCGGCGCCAAGGGGTGGTTCCTAAACCTAGCCCTAAGCTAGCTCACCTCACCTAGCCATTTCCCCTAAAACCTAACCCATCTCACCCAAAACCGCCCCAACCTCACCTAGCCAACCTCACCTAGCTAGACCACCTAGACCCTAACCAACTAAGCCTAAACCAACCTTAGTGCACCTAACTAAATCCCTAACCACTATGTCCCAGCCCACCTAACCGACCTACCCCAAACCATGTCCCATGCCCACCTAATTGAAAATATCTGGCCCACAACCCACCAACCGACCTAGCCCAATCCCAGCCTATATAAGCCCCCTCCTTCATGCGGGTTGGCTCTCTCTCCAGGCTCCTAGGACCCGGCCAGCTCTCTTGGCTCCCCCTTTATCCATCCCTTCACCCTTGGGACCCGGCGAGCACCCCTCTTCAACCCTTCCACTCCTAACCGAGCGCTCCACCCACCTGCCGGCTACCTTCGATCCACCTTCTATCCTCTTCCAGCCAGCCACTCCAACACCACCAGCACCGCCTCCTTCCTGGTTAGTACCCCACCACAACCTCATCCAACCCGCCACCTTCCATCCATCCAGCCAGCACCTCTCCACTCTAGCCGACCATGACACCGGCACTTCCACCTATAGCACCTACCACTCCACCACCTGGCTAGCACCTGGACACTTCACCACCCGGCTAGCACCTGGACACTTCACCACCCGACCAACACTACTACCTGCCGCCAACATCCACCCAAGAGACTCCCTTTGGCTGCCCAAGGCGACTCATTAAAGCCAAGTCCACGCAGGTTGAACATGGACCAGCTACATGTAAGTGCCTAAACTCGGTCCATGAACTTGCCTTATATTCAATTAAATTTTGACATGGGGTTGTAATAATGGAGCGTAGTCTTCCCCCAAGATGTAATAACGTGGTTTGACACACCAACACACACGTGCACTTGAGCCTTTCCGCTCTTAGCTGCACACCTTTTTGCACACACACAGGCCTTCACAGCCCCTAAGATATAGTTATATTTATATATATTCAGTCGCGTGGGTTTTCCTTTAAGTCGTGGGTGTTGTCTTTCAATTCCACACTCACACACATTGAGCTTTCGCTCTTACTCCCAAGACCCTAAAAGGGCCATATTGAAATTTAATTTGGGTGTTTCATTCAAGTTATGTGCGTGGTCTTTCAATTCCACACTCACACACATTGAGCTTTCGCTCTTACTCCCAAGACCCTAATAAGGGCCATATTGCAATTCTATTTGGGTTTTACATTACAAGTCGTGTGAGTTGTCTTTACATATACACACAACACCCACGCACACGTTGGCGACCTTCGGGCCCATATATATATAGTTGTATTTCCCTTCCGCTATGTCTTTAAGATTTGGGTTTTAAGGTTTAGCTATGTGAGTAGTCTTTCCATATATACATGACACACACTTACACAATTGAGCCTTTTTGCTCTTAAGATATAGCCATATTTCCCTTTTGCAATTTACATTACGCAATTTCTCTTAAGCATTGTCTTTCAATTTCAGGTTTTCCCTTGGAGTTGTGTGAGTTTGCATTGCATATTCGCCATACCACGAGTTAGGACGCATATTGCATAAAAGCAAACCCCATGCTCCCATGCAAAAATCGCCCAACTTAGGTCACTTGCGCACACATACCTAGTTGGCCTAAAATAGCACAAAAATTGAAAGACATAGGCACGTGCAAATCCCCTGTGAAATAAAATTTGCAATCATACAAACAAAACCCCAAACACTTCGTGTATTTTCAAAGAAGTTACTTGTTTAAAAATGACTTTGCCAAGTGTACAGACTGACCCTTGCGCATCGATGCAAGAAGATCTGCGACGAAAAGAGCTCACTTGCTCATAGTCGCCTCGAAAGAGTCAGATTTTCAAAACTTACTTCGCTAGCTTGAGTAAGCTAGCTGGCACGCCCTTGTTATATAAAAACGACTTAGACACACGAAAAGGTTCACTTCGGGCCTAAGAACTAGAAGTGAGAATTTTTCATGTCTACAGGTTGTTATTTTAAGTCATGTGAGTTTGTCATTTCAGTTCCACACTTGCACACAAAGGACACCCGTGCTCTTGCTCAAGCACTCACGCACATTTTGGCCTTGGCAGGCCTTAAGATATAGGCATATCTATATACTTTCAGCTGCGTGAGTTTTACGATTCAGCTGTGTTCATCTTTACATTCTGGGTTGTTAAATTTTAGTCGTGTGAGTTGTCTTTCAACTTATACACAACACATATGCACACATTGAGCCTTTCCACTCTTAAGATATAGATATATCTCCCTTCGGCAATTTACATTCAAGTCGTGTGAGTTGCCTTTTAATTTCGGGTATTTCCCTTAAGTTTTGTCCTAAAATTCGGGTTTTACATATAAAGTTGTGTGAGTTGCTTTCAATTCGAGCTTAGCTCACATCATACACTTCGAACCCGAGATACTTTGCATACTTGCATTCGTAAGCTTTCGAAAAAGCCCCGAATACACCGTGCAAACACGCCAAACTTAGGCCACTTGTGAAAACACATATCTGGCCTAAACTAGCTAAAACTCAAAGACTTGGAATCGTACAGCCTCATACATAAAAATTGCAACGTAGGCACGAATCAAATCCATATTTCAAACACTTGTGTTTTCAAGAGTTAAAACTATTTTTATCGAAGTCCATAAGTGCTTAAACCAACCCTTGAGCACCGGTTCAAGAAGGTTTATAGCGAAAAGATCCCGCTTGGCCACAATTGCCCAAAAGTCAGATATTTGTAAAAATCTTCACTAGTTTGAGTATGCTAGCTGGCACGCCCTAAAAGCAACGTAAACGTGAAAAGGATCATTTCTGGTCTTGTAAACCGGGAGCGTAGAAATTTTCGTGCTTACATACACAAAGCACACACATACACTTGAGCCATATTGCTCTTAGACATACACAAGACACCCACGTGCATGTGAGCCTTTCCGCTCTTAATTGCACATGATTGCACACACATTGAGCCTTTCCGCTCTTAAGCTAAAGTATATATTTCCCTTTGGGTGTTTACTTTAGTGAAGTTGTGTGAGTTGCTATTCAATTCGGGTTGTTACATTCACGTTGTGTGAGTTTGTCATTTAAATTTCACACTCGCACACAAAAGTACTCGAGCACTTGCTCTACACTCTCACGCACATTTTGAGCCTTTATTGCTCATAAGATATAGCATACTTATATATTTTCCAGTTGCATGAGTTTTACATTAAGTTGTGTACGCACTTACATTTCCGGGTGGTTCAATTCAAGTTGTGTGAGTTGTCTTTACATTTACACACCAAGAGCACTCACTCACAATTGAGCCTTTCCGCTCTTACTATATACTTATATTTCAATTTTGGCAAGTTCAATTCCAGTTGTGTGAGTTGTCTTTCCATTTACACACTAAGAGCACTCGCTCACAATTGAGCCTTTCCGCTTTTAAGATATAAGTATATTTCAATTCTGCAATTTACATTCAAGTCGTGTGAGTTGCTTTCAAGTTCGGGTATTTCCCTTAAGCTGCATGGGTTGCACTTCCATTCGGGTATTTACATTAAGTTGTGTGAGTTGCTTTTAATTCGAGCCTAGCTCACTTCATCATCTTAACCCGAAAAATATTTGCGCATCCTTGCATTCGTCTATTTTCAAAAGAAACCCCGAATCTACGCTCAAACAAGCTGAAATTAGGCAACTTGTGCACACACATATCCGACCTAAATAGCTAAAACTCAATGACTTGGAATCGTACAACCCCTGTATATAAAATTTGCAACGTAGGCACGAATTGAATCCATATTTCAAACACTTATATTTTTAGAGTTAAAATTGTTTTTATCAAAGTCTATAAGTGCTTAAACTGATCCTTGAGCATCGGTTCAAGAAGGTTTAATGCGAAAAGATCCCGCTTTCTCACAATTGCATAAAAGTCAGATATTTTCAAAAACTTTGCTAGTTTAAGCAAGCTAGCTGGCATGCCCTTAAAAGCGACGTAGGCACGAAAAGGTTCATTTCCAGTCTCAAGAACCAGAAGTGAGAATTTTCGTTGTTTACATGTCTGATAATGGCACCCCCTTCAAGAACGAGAGGATGGTAAAGTTGTGCAAGACTTATGGTATAACTCACCACTTCTCATCGCCATACTACCCTCAAGACAACGGCCAAGCTGAGGCCACCAACAAGACTCTCATAAGCATTATTGAGAAAACCTTAGAGAAGGGTAGGACATGGCATGAGAAGTTGGATGAAGCCTTATGGGCATATAGAACTTCCTTCCGAACTCCCACAAATGCCACGCCTTTTGAGTTGGTCTATGGCACTCTAGACACCGAAAATTTTCACTTACGGGTCTTTAGGCCTGAAGTGAACCTTTTCGCAATCTACTTCGCTTTATGGGCGTGCCAGCTAGTTTACTTTAACTAGCAAAGTATGTTTTGAAAATAATCTGACTTTTTGAAAGGCGATTGTAGGCAAGCGGGATTTTTATGTCGCAGACCTTCTTGCACCGATGCGCAAGGGTCAGTCTGTACGCTTAGAGACTTCGTTTTGAAACAAGTTTAACTCAAAATATATTTTGAATGAAGAAGTGCTTTAAAACCTTTTGAAAACCATGCATTTGGGCGATTTTGACTTTGTAAGGGTTGGACGACCCTAAGTCTTTCAAATTTTAATCTACTTAGGCACGATGTGCATGCATCGAAATAGCCTAAGTCTTGGCATATTTGCACGATTGATTCGGGTTGTTTTTGTATGATTTTCAGATTTTAGGTCATGTGAATTTGCACGTGCCTAAGTCTTTCTTTTTATCCCTTTATGGGCCACCTAGGTGTGTGTTATGAACACTCCACTACATGGGGCGAATTTGAGCGGGAGTATGGGGCTTGCTTTGATGCAATATGCGTCCTACCTCGTGGTATGGCGTAGATGCAATGCAAACTCATGCAACTCCAAAGGGAAAACCCGAATTTAAAAGACAATGCCGAAGGGAAATTGCCGAAGGGAAATGACTTGTAAAGTAAATAGCGGAAGGGGAAATATGGCTATATCTTAAGAGCGGAAAGGCTCAATTGTGTAAGTGTGTGTCGTGTATATATTGAAAGATAACGCACACGACTTGAACCTTAAAACCCGAATCTTAAAGACGTAGCCGAAAGAAATACTTTATATAGAGCATATGTAGGGGCCCTTACTTGGGTCTTGTAAATAAGAGCGAAGGCTCAATGTGTGTGCGTGCTTGAATTGAAAGACTTACACACACGACATGAAATGAAACCTAAATATAAATTGCAGTATGCCTTGACTAAGGTCTTGGGAGTAAGAGCGAAAGCTCAATGTGTGTGAGTGTAGAATTGAAGTACTACGCACACGACATAAATGAAACCCAAATATAACTGCAATAAGGCCTTTACTAAGGTCTTGAGAGTAAGAGCGAAGGCTCAATGTGTGTTCGTGTGGAAAATGGAAAGACAACACACACGACTTAATTAAAAACCCCCTTGACTTAAAATATATAAATATAACTATATATTAAGGGCTTGTTAGGCCCGTGTGTGTGCAAGAAGTGCACGACTAAGAGCGGAAAGGCTCAAGTGCGCGTGTGTGTGGGTGTGTCAAACCACGTTATTACAATCGGGGGGAGACGAAGCTCCTTTACTACAACCCCGTATCAAAATTTAATAAAACACCAAATGTAAGGACTTACAACTCACCTAGCCCGCTATGTGGGGTGTGTCTAGGACGCGTACGCCTTGCGTGTGGAGCCCGGATCACATGGAAGTGGAACCGGCTAGCTTGGAGGTGTTTGAGAAACTTTGAGGACTTGGGAGAGGTATTTGAGTAGGCTTTGTATGGGCCTGGTTTGGGATGACTCGAGTTGGGTTCTAGGGGAGCTTGGGGCAACTTGGGCTGTCTTGGTGCAGCCCGGGGTTTTGCCTTGCAAGGGGGTGCCTTAGGATGACTCGAGCCAAGGTGGTTCGAGTTATGTTTTAGGGGAAACCCTAACTAGGTTAGGTTCAGTCAGTCAAGGCCAAGGCAGGCCGGTCAGGGCTGAGCTAGGGCTCGGCCTGGCTGGGTGCTGGTCGAATTTTGGTTGAGGTAGGTCTAGGGGGAAGCCAGGTGTGTTGTCTTGGGGGCGGGCTGGCTGAAGGGGAGTCGCGGCCAGATGTGAGTGGCCCAAGGAAACGGCCTGCCTTGTAGCAGGCCGGGGCTTTAGTGGTGTGGATGATACACGGCCTGCACCAGCAGGCCGTGGGCTTGGGGGTGAAGGAAGGGATACGGCCTGCACTAGCAGGCCATGGGGTTTCTAGGGAGAGGTGGCCTGCCGAGTGGCAGGCCTTGCCCTTGGTAAAGGAGGGGAAGCCTACCTGCACTAGCAGGCCGTGGGCTTGTAGGGAGAGGGCCTGTCGAGTGGCAGGCCTTGGCTGGGCTTTGATGAGGCACGGCCTGCACCAGCAGGCCATGGGTTTACTAAAGAGAATGGCCTGCTAAGGAGCAGGCCATTAGGTTTGGTTTGGGGCGAGGGATGGTGGCGGTTTTTAGGTGGTGGTAGGTTAGTCGGGGCAGGTAAGGTGCAGGTGGAGTTGGGTCAAGGCGGGCTTTGGTTGAGGCGGTGATAGATAGGTTCGGCCAGGTTGCAGCCGGTGGTGGGGGTGACAGCTAAGAGAGGTTAGTTGGTGGCGAGGTGGGGTTCGGCCAGGTTGCAGGTTGGTTGGGGAAGGGGTTTTGGGGAGTTCGGCTAGCACTTGGCTGGGCTTATTTGGGGTGGTTTAGGTTTAGTTAGGTGTAGGTGGGTTCATATGGGTTAGGTTTAGAAGGGTAGAGAGGAGGGCTAGGTTTAGTTGAGGCTTACCTTAGGTGCAGCCCACTAGGTCCACCCACCTCCAATCGGTCCAACCCACTTCCACGCCCGCGGTCCACCTCTTGGTGCAGCTAGGCTCGAGTTGGTGCAGCCCCCTTGATCTAGCCTTGGCCAACATGGCTCAAGCCCACTTCACTCATGAGCCCACATGGCTAGGTTTATCACTCCCTCTCTCTCCTCCCAAGCATTTGCATGAACCCTTTACATGGACCCCCTCACCTCTATTTATAGACATTTGAGGTGGGTCTTGGATTTGGGTTTGGGTTTGGGGTTTGGATCCAGACCCAAATCCAAACACTATTTGGATCTGGATATTGGATCTCGGATATTTTGAGATCCGTATCCGATCCAAACCCAACATTTTTATGGATATGGATCTGGATATTTTGATCTAGATCTGATCCAATCCAAACACTATTTGGATCCAATCCAAATCCAAACACTATTTGGATCGACCCAAACACTATTTGGATTGGCCCAAATCCAAACACTATTCATTACATGGATTTGGATCTGGATATATATGGTCCAGATCCAAATCAAAATTTCTTCGGACAGTCCTTCTTGGCTTCTCGAGGTGAACGTTCTGTGCGGGCACTGGCTTCATCAGCGCTCCGTCTGGTGCTGGGTTTTCCCCAACTTTGTCGTCCGGACTCCGTCTCGCCGTTCTGGACTCCGTTGAGCTTTTCATCAAACGGGCTCAGCTTTCTTTTGTTTTTTTTATCAGGGAGTGGCTTCTGAAGCTCTGGGCTTGAATCCTCTTCGGGCCTAGGGTCTTCTTTTGCCTTCTGTACCTGTTTTCACATTTCAAAACAGGTCGTCGTTTTGGCTCAAACGAGCTTTTTGGTGTTTTTGAGAGTTTTTGAAATATAGAAGATTTGGGGTGTTTACAGATGCCCCTCTTTGGCATTATCCAAATGTATTTGGATAATGGCAAAGAAGAAACACCCTATTTTGGTTTTTCTCTCAAATTTTCTCGAGAATACACCATTTATTTCGCAAAAACCCTGTTTTCTTTTTCCACAGGTGGGGATTTTTAGCAGAAGGGGGCTTTTCCTAGCTATTTCCCTATATGTATGATCATGCACGAACGACTCTCTGAATGCATGCATGAGAAAAATTTTATTTTTGGTTTTTGAGCCCGAAGAGAGCCTTTTGTGGCTGGCTGCTCCGAGCAGGTTTTTACCCATGTCTTTTTGACATTTGTGGGTTTTTCAAAAATTTCTTTTTGAAAAGGAACTCCTTTTAACTTGTATCGAAAAGGACTTCCATTTTTCATACTACCCTTCATTCGGGTTTCGATACCTGCTACTTAGTAGAGGTTTTTGGGTTGGAAAACTTGGAAAACATTTCAAAGTTCTATTTCCTACAAAACAGAGTCGAGTTCTCAAACAAAATGAAATCCAAATAAGCCGATTTTATTCGTACTTTAGGATTTTTGCAAATTTCAATCTTTTTCCTCGGGGATAAGCCGTAGGGATATGGGAAAGAGATACCACGGTCCCTTCTGAAGCGTCCTGTGGTTTTAGGCAAAGAATCGGAAAATCGCTCTTTGGAGCTTTGGCTTTTTGTTTCTTTTTTTCATAGAGGGTCTCCCTTTGGGAGTATTTTTTCATTAATCCCTCTTTTCTTTAAAGGAGAGCAGCTCTTTGGAGGAGTTTTTGTATTCCCTGTTTATGAAGGGAAGACCTCTTTGGGAGGAGTGTTTTTATATCTCCTTTTTCTTTTGAAACGAGAAGACCTCTTTCGGAGGAGTTTTTGTATTCCCTATTTATGAAGGGAAGACCACTTTCAGAGGAGTTTTTGCATTCTCATTTTTTTGTTTTTCTTTTGAACACAGCCAATTTTCCTTTTCGGAGAGAAAGTAGGATGGGGGAAGGCTTATCCCTTTAGTTACTCAATTCAAACGAAATCGTCCTATTTCTTAATAGCATCTGCTATTCGAAAATATTATGTTATTTTGAACCAGGCTTAATCTTGTAAGCCAGGGTTCTTTGAAATATTGCCAATTCATTTTTGGAAGACTCTACTTTTCGAGAAGTATAGATTCCTCCATTCGGGGTTATACAATCTACTTCGATCCTTCTTTCAAGAAGTTTCAAAGGAGTTTGATTTTTTTCAAAATCTTTTTGAAAAAGAATTCAACATAAACCCTTTTGAATATTCGGGCATTTTCGGGGTTTTGCTAATTTCTACCCACAATATCAACAAATTTCTAATTTTTGTTGCCCTTTTGAAGACATGGGGACATTCCTACTCGAGTTTGCCACCCTTTTGGGCTTTCTTCGGGGTGATATGATGCATGCTATGCACTCCATGTGATTTAAAATGGAAATACATGTTTTTATGCAACGATGAACACATGAAATGTATCTCACAAATCATGAAGGAGATGCATTCGCTTATCCATGGAAAGTGTCTAGGGGTTGTGTTTAAAAATGCCCCTAGCTTGATGGGAATTTCGCATGGCCGTATGGTGAAGGGCCATGGTTTTTCAAAGGGATTTTGGATGGACAATGGTATGTTCATGTCCATGCACTTCCATGGTTTTTCTAACATGATCATGATACTTTTTGCTGAAGGATGGGAAACATAACCAGCCCTAAGTGATCGTCATGGCCATCAGGTTTTAGTTTTGACATGGTCTCCATATTTCATCGTGAGATTCATGTTCTTTATCCTAACACAATCAAGGTTTTCATATAAACCAGAAGTTGAAGAAAATCTTTCTTTTGAAAGCCATGAAAGGTTTTTGTGAAATGCTAACCCTTTTTCAAGATTCTCATTTCCTTTTAAAATTTGCCTCGAAGGTGTTGGTTTTGATTTGTATGGAGACATGCCTATGAAGGCTCGATACTTAGGGGGTCGACTCTTATTGCCCCTTTGGTTTTGCAAAACCCTGAATTCGATTTCTAGAATGATGTCTAGACTCGATGCATATGAATGATTTCAAAGTGTAATGCATGATGCTTATGCACACACTATGGGTTAACTTATTTCTAAAAATCCCCAATTTTCCATAAGTTAAGGATTTTGCGAAGTTCAGGAAGCTTGGAGGTGTTTATTCCTCCTTGCTTTGGTGATTCTCGAGCTTTTCATTTTTGAAAAAGCTCTAGGCAAAAGGGTAGATGGGACCAACTTTTTGGATACTTGGTTTCAGGGAGTATATACATTTTTTCGAAAGCATTTTTACAATTTTTCGAAAATGGGCTTTGTACATGGCCAAAGGCTTTTGAAACAAAATTTCTTTTTGGAATTTTCGTTTTTCCAAATGTTTTTGAGATTTTGAGAGTTTTCAATTTTTTTTGTCTTTTTCAAAAGTAGGGATCTTCCATTGAACCTTCAAAGAAAACATTCATGAATCAGACTCTAATCAGATAGGTCTAAGACATGGGTTTCGGTTTTAGAGGTTCTACAGGGCACCCTTGACCCAGATGGTCTTAGGTGGCGGCTTTGGTGGTATGGGTGGGCTGTAGCCCAGTCCATATCGTTCCCTATTGGTTCTAGGTAGGACAGGCTCAAGCCTACCTTGGTTTCGGGTTCCCAGGCCCGCGTAGGGTTTATATCCCATATTCAGAATCATGTTCCAAGACTTTTTGCTTTTTGAAAAATTTTGGTATAAATCATGGTCTTGGAACATGGAATCGTCCATGTTGGGGATATATACCCTTTTGGATATCGGGAGTTTGGATTCCGGGGTGATGGAAGACTTGGGCTTCCATACAAACCTGGTTTGGGAGACTTTGCCCTCAAGGAAAGCCAAGCTTGGTTCCTTGAGGAGTTTTGGACATAGCAGGGTTATGGAAAACTTATGGTTCCATACCCCATTTTGGGAAAAATTTACTTCAAGGGGAGCAATGCAAGGTCCCTTGAAGTTTTTAACTTGGTCCCTAGGTTCAACTCGTGGTGCCCCTAGGGATTGATTTTTTTGTTTCAAAGCCATAGCCTTGGTTCCAGGGCACAAGACTAGGCTCGAAGAAGTGGGTTTTTCTATGGTAGGGTTATGAGCTCCTAAGATGTCGATGCATGCATTAGGGGTCTCCATGTCTACCATTTTCGGAACTTCTTTTTGTTTTTGAAATTCCTTTGAATGGTGCGCGACAGTTGGCGCACCTTGAAAATCCTCAAGTTTTGGCACAGTTTGTGGGTTTGTGTGTGCATAGGGGTTATCCAATGCATCTGATGACCCTACATGAAGAAGAGAGTCTTGAGAAGGATGGGTTTCAGGCATACCTCTTTGTGGCTTGTCTAACTTTTCAGGGTGAGAGCAAGCCGATTTCCCGGGTAACTCTATTTTGAGTCCACGGGGTTTTACGAGGTGTTTCCTTTCGAAACCTTCCTGTTTTTCACTCTTGTTCCTTTGTAGGGTGTGGACTTCATGTCCCACCATATGTGTGTGCCTAGACTTAGGACTTTTACTTGAAGTTTTCGAAATTCCAAAATTTTGTTTTTCAATTTTTTGGTCTTTTTCCAAATTTTCAAGATTTTTATGGTTTTTTGAAATAGAAAAATCTTTTTTTGGTTTTTCTATGGATTTTGAAAAGCTTGAAGTTGTAGGAGTGGATGACTTATCCCTTTGCCGGGATTTGTCCTTAATCTCCAATTCCTCATTGAGTTTGAGATCGGTTTTCAATTCATGATCTGTATGTGCCCTCGAAGAGCTGCTATGTGATCGATGGGCTTTAAGCTCCTTGCTTAAAGCATCCATCTTTTGAAATATCTTTGAAATGTCATCGAGCTCTTTTTGGGTTTTATTTGATTTGAAAACCTCTTTTAGTTTACTCAACGAAGATTTTTGTAGCTTTCTATCCATTTTCATGCAATTTTCCTAAGTATGCACGATTTTTGAAAAAACACTCTTTTTTTTGAAAATTTGAGTATAACTCGTTTGTTTGAAGTCTGCTTAAGTCCCGGGTCCCACCGGGTGTGCCAATTTGTAGACACCGAAAATTTTCACTTACGGGTCTTTAGGCCTGAAGTGAACCTTTTCGCAATCTACTTCGCTTTATGGGCATGCTAGCTAGTTTACTTTAACTAGCAAAGTATGTTTTGAAAATAATCTGACTTTTTGAAAGGCGATTGTAGGCAAGCGGGATTTTTACGTCGCAGACCTTCTTGCATCGATGCGGAAGGGTCAGTCTGTACGCTTAGAGAGTTCGTTTTGAAACAAGTTTAACTCAAAATATATTATGAATGAAGAAGTGTTTTAAAACCTTTTGAAAACCATGCATTTGGGCGATTTTGACTTTGTAAGGGTTGGACGACCCTAAGTCTTTCAAATTTTAATCTACTTAGGCACGATGTGCATGCATCGAAATAGCCTAAGTCTTGGCATATTTGCACGATTGATTCGGGTTGTTTTTGTATGATTTTCAAATTTTAGGTCACGTGGATTTGCACGTGCCTAAGCCTTTCTTTTTATCCCTTTATGGGCCACCTAGGTGTGTGTTATGAACACTCCACTACATGGGGCGAATTTGAGCGGGAGTATGGGGCTTGCTTTGATGCAATATGCGTCCTACCTCGTGGTATGGCATAGATGCAATGCAAACTCACGCAACTCCAAAGGGAAAACCCGAATTTAAAAGACAATGCCGAAGGGAAATTGCCGAAGGGAAATGACTTGTAAAGTAAATAGCGGAATGGGAAATATGGCTATATCTTAAGAGCGGAAAGGCTCAATTGTGTAAGTGTGTGTCGTGTATATATTGAAAGACAACGCACACGACTTGAACCTTAAAACCCGAATCTTAAAGACGTAGCCGAAAGAAATACTTTATATAGAGTATATGTAGGGGCCCTTACTTGGGTCTTGTAAATAAGAGCGAAGGCTCAATGTGTGTGCGTGCTTGAATTGAAAGACTTACACACACGACATGAAATGAAACCCAAATATAAATTGCAGTATGCCTTGACTAAGGTCTTGGGAGTAAGAGCGAAAGCTCAATGTGTGTGAGTGTAGAATTGAAGTACTACGCACATGACATAAATGAAACCCAAATATAACTGCAATAAGGCCTTTACTAAGGTCTTGGGAGTAAGAGCGAAGGCTCAATGTGTGTGCGTGTGGAAAATGGAAAGACAACACACACGACTTAATTAAAACCCCCCTTGACTTAAAATATATAAATATAACTATATATTAAGGGCTTGTTAGGCCCGTGTGTGTGCAAGAAGTGTACGACTAAGAGCGGAAAGGCTCAAGTGCACGTGTGTGTGGATGTGTCAAACCACGTTATTACAATCGGGGGGAGACGAAGCTCCTTTACTACAACCCCGTATCAAAATTTAATAAAACACCAAAAGTAAGGACTTACAACTCACCTAGCCCCCTATGTGGGGTGTGTCTAGGACGCGTACGCCTTGAGTGTGGAGCCCGAATCATATGGAAGTGGAACCGGCTAGCTTGGAGGTGTTTGAGAAACTTTGAGGACTTGGGAGAGGTGTTTGAGTAGGCTTTGTATGGGCCTGGTTTTTGGCTTGGTATGGGCCTGGTTTTTGGCTTGGTATGGGCCTGGTTTGGGATGACTCGAGTTGGGTTCTAGGGGAGCTTGGGGCAACTTGGGCTGTCTTGGTGCAGCCCGGGGTTTTGCCTTGCAAGGGGGTGCCTTAGGATGACTCGAGCCAAGGTGGTTCGAGTTATGTTTTAGGGGAAACCCTAAATAGGTTAGGTTCGGTCAGTCAAGGCCAAGGCAGGCCGGCCAGGGCTGAGCTAGGGCTCGGCCTGGCTGGGTGCTGGTCGAATTTTGGTTGAGGTAGGTCTAGGGGGAAGCCAGGTGTGTTGTCTTGGGGGCGGGCTGGCTGAAGGGGAGTCACGGCCAGATGTGAGTGGCCCAAGGAAACGGCCTGCCTTGTAGCAGGCCAGGGCTTTAGTGGTGTGGATGATACATGGCCTGCACCAGCAGGCTATGGGCTTGGGGGTGAAGGAAGGGATACGGCCTACACTAGCAGGCCGTGGGGTTTCTAGGGAGAGGTGGCCTGCCGAGTGGCAGGCCCTGCCCTTGGAAAAGGAGGGGAAGCCTGGCCTGCACTAGCAGGCCGTGGGATTGTAGGGAGAGGGCCTGCCGAGTGGCAGGCCTTTATGGTTTTTTAGTAAGAAGTGGCCTGCCGAGTGGCAGGCCTTGGCTGGGCTTTGATGAGGCACGGCCTGCACCAGCAGGCCATGGGTTTACTAAAGAGAATGGCCTGCTAAGGAGCAGGCTATTAGGTTTGGTTTGGGGCGAGGGATGGTGGCGGTTTTTAGGTGGTGGTAGGTTAGTCGGGGCAGGTAAGGTGCAGGTGGAGTTGGGTCAAGGCGGGCTTTGGTTGAGGCGGTGATAGATAGGTTCGGCCAGGTTGCAGCCGGTGGTGGGGGCGACAGCTAAGAGAGGTTAGTTGGTGGCGAGGTGGGGTTCGGCCAGGTTGCAGGTTGGTTGGGGAAGGGGTTTTGGGGAGTTCGGCTAGCACTTGGCTGGGCTTATTTGGGGTGGTTTAGGTTTAGTTAGGTGTAGGTGGGTTCATATGGGTTAGGTTTAGAAGGGTAGAGAGGAGGGCTAGGTTTAGTTGAGGCTTACCTTAGGTGCAGCCCACTAGGTCCACCCACCTCCAATCAGTCCAGCCCACTTCCACGCCCGCGGTCCACCTCTTGGTGCAGCTAGGCTCGAGTTGGTGCAGCCCCCTTGATCTAGCCTTGGCCAACATGGCTCAAGCCCACTTCACTCATGAGCCCACATGGCTAGGTTTATCACTCCCTCTCTCTCCTCCCAAGCATTTGCATGAACCCTTTACATGGACCCCCTCACCTCTATTTATAGACATTTGAGGTGGGTCTTGGATTTGGGGTTTGGATCCAGACCCAAATCCAAACACTATTTGGATCTGGATATTGGATCTCGGATATTTTGAGATCCGTATCCGATCCAAACCCAACATTTTTATGGATATGGATTTGGATATTTTGATCTAGATCTGATCCAATCCAAACACTATTTGGATCCAATCCAAATCCAAACACTATTTGGATCGACCCAAACACTATTTGGATTGGCCCAAATCCAAACACTATTCATTACATGGATTTGGATCTGGATATATATGGTCCAGATCCAAATCAAATTTCTTCGGACAGTCCTTCTTGGCTTCTCGAGGCGAATGATCTGTGCGGGCACTGGCTTTATCAACGCTCCGTCTGGTGCTGGGTTTTCCCCAACTTTGTCGTCCGGACTCCATCTCGCCGTTCTGGACTCCGTTGAGCTTTTCATCAAACGGGCTCAGCTTTCTTTTGTTTTTTTTATCAGGGAGTGGCTTCTGAAGCTCTGGGCTTGAATCCTCTTCGGGCCTAGGGTCTTCTTTTGCCTTCTGTACCTGTTTTCACATTTCAAAACAGGTCGTCGTTTTGGCTCAAACGAGCTTTTTGGTGTTTTTGAGAGTTTTTGAAATATAGAAGATTTGGGGTGTTTACAGGCACAAACGCCATTCTCTCCATTCATACCAAACTTCATTCATTCCATACATCACTTGCACTCGACCTCCCCCTAGAGATGTTTCAGCATGCTAGAATGGCCGAGCTTGATTTATTAGATGAAAGAAGGCTCCTTGCTATGGATCATGCACATGCATACCGACAAAGGATAGCCCGACATTACGAAAAACATATGAAGCCTTGCCACTTCAAAGTGGGAGACCTTGTATTGAAGATCATCTGCCATCGTGGCCCACATCCACTTGGAAAGTGGAGGCCCAAGTGGGATGGTCCTTATGTTGTACGTGGAACCACCATGAACAATGCATACTAGTTAATTGATGTTGAGGGTAGGAATTTAGCAGACCCTATGAATGCCCAATATTTGAAAAAAGGCCATGTGTAGGGTCTAAGCTAAAATTCCCTTTATGAAAATACTTTCGAGGAAACCTCCTTTGAAGCTTCATGAGTAAGGATCAAAGTGGATCGTGTGACCCTGAATGAGAGAATCGATGCTTGTGAAAATGTGGAGTTTTCAAAAATAGATGGGTTACTGTAAATACCCCAAAAATAAAAAGATTTTCAAAAACAAATACCTGGTTGGAAAATTCATTTCAAAACCAGATTATGGAGTTTTCGAAAACCCAAGAGTTGTGAAAGCTTTAAAATTTTGTCTAAACCCCGTTCAAATTGAATTTCTCAAATATGGGCCAAGTCCCACTTTTGCAAAAGCCCAAAATCCAACAGGTGAAGCCCGAATCAAAAGCAGCCTCAAAAGCAGGTTCAAAAGCCCAAAGAAAGCACCCTGGCCTGATAAAAGCTAGGATCAAAAGGAAAAAGGAAGGCCCAGGCCAGAAGCAGACTGCAAGCTCGGAGTGCCAAAAGCCAAGCTGTAGACACAGAAAATCCTCACTTCTGGTTCTTAGGCCTAAAGCGAACCTTTTCGTGTGTCTAAGTCATATTTAACAAAAAGGCGTGCCAGCTGGCTTGCTTAAGCTAGAGAAGTAAGTTTTGAAATCTGACTCTATCGGGGCGACTGTGAGCAAGTGAGCTCTTTTCGTCGCAGACCTTGCATCGATGCGCAAGGGTCAGTCTGTACGCTTGGCAAAGTCTTTTTAAATTTAAACCTCTTTGAAAAATACCCGAAGTGTTTAGGCTTTGTATGTACGATTGCAAATTTTATTACACATGGGATTTGCACGTGCCTATGTCTTTCTTTTGAAGCTTTTTAGGGCCAACTAGGTGTGTGCATAAGTAACCTAAGTTGGGCGATTTTTGAGCGGGAGTGTGGGGCTTGCTTTGATGTAATATGCGTCCTAACTCGTGGAATGGCGTATATGCAATGCAAACTCACACAACTCCACAGGGAAAACCCGAATTGAAAGACAATGCGGAAGGGAAATGACTTAATGTAAATTTGCAAAAGGGAAATTGTAGAAGGGAAATATGGCTATATCTTAAGAGAGGAAAGGCTCAATTGTGCAAGTGTGTGTCGTGTATATATGGAAAGACTACGCACATAGCTGGACCTTAAAACCCAAATCTTAAAGACATAGTCGAAGGGAAATACTTATAATATATATGGGCCCGAAGGTCACCAACGTGTGCGTGGGTGTTGTGTATATATGTAAAGACAACTCACATGACTTGTAATGTAAACCCAAATATAATTGCAATATGGCCTTGACTAAGGTCTTGGGAGTAAGAGCGAAAGCTCAATGTGTGTGAGTGTAGAATTGAAATGCTACGCACACAACTTGAATTTAAACACCCAAAACGAAATTGCAATAAGGCCTTTACTAAGGTCTTGGGAGTAAGAGCGAAAGCTCAATGTGTGTGAGTGTGGAAATTGAAAGACCACGCACACAACTTGAATTAAAACACCCAAGGGAAATTGCAATACGGCCCTTACTAGGGTCTTGGGAGTAAGAGCGAAAGCTCAATGTGTGTGAGTGTGGAAATTGAAAGACCACGCACACAACGTGAATTAAAACACCCAAGGGAAATTGCAATACGGCCCTTACTAGGGTCTTGGGAGTAAGAGCGAAAGCTCAATGTGTGTGAGTGTGGAAATTGAAAGACCATGCACACAACTTGAATTAAAACACCCAAGGGAAATTGCAATACGGCCCTTACTAGGGTCTTGGAAATAAGAGCGAAAGCTCAATGTGTGTGAGTGTGGAAATTGAAAGACCACGCACACAACTTGAATTAAAACCCATGCAACTTAAAACATATAGGTATAACTATATCTTAAGGGCTGATTAGGCCCGTGTGTGTGCTAAAATTGTGTGCAGCTAAGAGCAGAATAGGCTCAAGTGCACGTGTGTGTGGGTGTGCCAAACCACATTATTACAAGCGGGGAGAGACAACGCTCCATTATTACAACCCCGTATCAAATTTAATCAAATGTAAGCAAGTTCATAACAAGGACCGAGTTAGGCACTTACGTATAGCTGGTCCGAGTGTGACTTGCTTGGCTTTGGCCTAGTGAGTTGCCTTGGATAGCCGAAGGGGAGCTCCTTGGATGCGTGTGGGCGCCAAGTAGGGTCTTAGCCGAATGAAGACTTGAAGATGGCCGAATGGTGGGCGCAACAAGTGGGTTTGTTGAGTGAGTTGGGGCAGGTTCGGGTGCTAGCTAGGTGGTTGCAGGTTGAAGGGTGAAGGTTTTAGCTAGGGGTTGGGAAGTGGATGGCTAAGGGAAGGTGGGGAGGTAGGGTGTGAAGTGGCCGGGTGTAAGGGAGAAGGCTATGGTGGCGGGTGATGGACGCTGTGGCTGGGTAAGAGGGGGAGTGGAAGAGAGGTTAGATTAGGTTGAGATGGGGTACTAACCGGAGGTGGTTGTTGTGGTGGTGGTCGGAGGTGGTGGAAGGAGGTGACAGCTGGAAGAAGGTGGCAGCCGGGTGGAAGGGTGCAGTCAGGTGGGGTGTGCAGGTGGCAGCCGAGTGGAAATGCAGCCGGGTGGAGTGGCGGTGGAGGTGGCGCAGTTGGTGGAGAATGGGAGTGAAGTGGGATGGAAGAGAGGGCAGGTGAGAGAGGAGAGAGAGGGATGAGAGAGCTGCTAAAACCCACCTCAAAAAGGGGTTTTTTATAGGCATGGGCTGGGGTCGGTTGGGTAGATATTTAGGATATGGTGGGCTATGGTGGGGTGGTTTGGGTAGGTCGGCTAGGAAGGGTGGTAAGGTGGTTTAGGGTAGGTCGGTTAGGGTGGCTGGGAATTAAGGGTTAGGGCTTAATTAGGTGGGTTAAGGTGGGATTAGGTTTAGTCTAGCTAGGGTCTAGGTGGTCTAGTTACGTGGGGTGAGCTAGGTGAGGTAGGCTAGGTATGGTTAGGGTGGTTTTGGGTGAGGGTGGCTAGGATTAGGTCAGGTTTAGGGGGAGTGGCTAGGTTAGGTGGGTTAGCTTAGGGCTAGGTTTTAGAAGCATCCCCTTGGCCTTGATCCATAGACCTAGTTGCAGCCAGGTTCATGTTGGTGCAGCCCCAGGTTAGGTGTAGGTTCATACATACAAGCTTAAACCCACACTCTTAGGCTAAACCCACATGGTTAACCCAACCTTGACTAAAGTCAAGCCCACCAACTTTCTCACTCATACTTTATCATCCCACTCTCTCTCTACCCAAGCTTTTCACGTGAATTCTTTGTGGGCCCCACCTCCATTTATGAGAAGGTGATGTGGGCCATGGATGTGGATATTGGATTGGATCTTTGGATCCAAATCCAAATCCAAATCTAGATGCATGTTTGGATTTGGATCTGGATATATATGGTCCAGATCTGATCCAAATCTGATTTTCTGACTCCTTCATGGCGTTGCGAAATGGACGGTTTGTGTGGGGCCTGACTGCATCAATACTCCGTCTTGTGTTGGGTCTTCGCCAACATTGTCGTTCGCTCTTCTTCGCACCTTTCGGAGATCATTTTAACAAATTTGTTGATAATAGGAGCTTGGATGTCCAAGATTTTGGGGATGATTCTGATACGAGAGTTGATGTGCCGGGCTTGACATATGCTCCGGGTCTGGGCTCTCTTTCGCTTCTTCGGTCCAGCTTTCATCAGGCCAAGTTACTTTTCGGGGTTTCAAAATACCTTTTTAAGGTTTTAAAAGCTGTATGTATATATTTTAAAACATATATGGTTTTAACATATGTACAGGGTTGCCTGGAAGGCTCTTGGGTTTCTAGACTCAAAATAGCCCTTTGGGGCTGCTTTTGCAAAACCAGGTAATTTGAGAAAATCATGGGATTTTGTGGTGTTTACACAAGCCAAGCACAATAGCAGAAATCCAAGCCGGGAATGAAGGAAATGAGCTCAAATGAAGTCCAGAAGGGCGAGAAGGAGTTTGGACGACAAAGTTGGGGAAAACTCAACACAAGACGGAGCGCTGATGAAGCCAGGGCCCACATATATCGTTCGTCTCGAAACGCCAAGAAGGACTGAAGAAAAGAAATTTGGACTGGATAGGACTCAGGTCTTAAAACTTCGATAAAACAAGCAAAACTCTTGAAAATTTTAAAAAAAAGTGTTTTCCAAAATTCGTTCATTTCAAAAATTGCAGAAAATGGAGCAAAAGCCACAAAAATCCTCGTTGAGTAGGCCGAAAGAGGTTTTCAAAACAGCTAAAGCCCAAGAAGAGCTGGCTGATATTCAAAAAATATTTCAAAAGATGGATACTTTAAGCAAAGAGCTTAAAGCCCATCGATCGCATAGTAGCTCATCTCGGGCACACAAAGATCGTGAAAAGAAAACCGATCTTAAACTCAACGAAGGGTGTGAGGTTATAGGCCAAACCGAAGAAAGGGGCGAGCCCTCCACTCCCAACTCTCCAAATTTTCAAAAATCCCAAGAAAAATAAAAAAAGATGTTTCTTTTTCAAAAACTCAAAAAAATCTTGAAAACTTGCAAAAAGACAAAAAAATTGAAAAACAAAACTTTGAAATTTCAAAAACTTCAAGTGAAATACCTAAGTCTAGGCACACACATATAGTGGGACACAAAACCCACACCCCACAAAGAGACGAGAGTGATAAAAAGGCAGGTTTCAAAAAGGAACACCTCGTGAAGATGTGGGAGCTCAAAACAGAGTCACTCGAGAAAACGGCCTGCTCTCACCCTAAAAAGGTAGCGCCCTAGTGCCTTGTTGAAACAGCGTGCGTCTAGTGTGCCCCGTCACTCCGCGCGCCTAGCCCGCCATGTCTTTCACGCGCCCCGCACGCCGACTCAGGCCATCTAGCGCCTAGCGTTGCAGGCCGCCCCAAACAAAACACCACGGACTGCTCCTTTGCAGGCTGTTTCCATTAAAAGACCCACGGCCTGCTAGGCAGGCCATGTCCCATATACCAAGCCAAACACACAGCCTACCTTGTGGCAGGCCATTTCCTTATACAAAAACTGGCCACCTCCCTTGGCCGAGCCACCCTTGGCTCGAGTCACCCTAACCTAGACATACCTAACTAGGACCAACCCATCCTACACCCTTCAAACAAGGCCCACTCGAGCCACCCTTGGCTCGAGTCACACCAAACCACAAGCCCCTCTAAGGCCCTAAACCCGAGTGCTCCCAAATCGCTTTGCTGCACCAAAAGCCCCCAAGCTCTCAAACTCTACCCTTGCGTGAACCCCACCCCACACGGCTTACCTCTTGGCTGCACGCCATCAAGGCTCGCCATTTGAAGGAGTTGGCCCCCGTTGCTGCAACATGGAGATGCCGTGACCCGTGCTCAACACAAAGAAGGTGGACGTGACCTAGCAAAATCCTGAATCCAAAGTTAGGAAAAGTGTAAGTCTTTCGATATATATATCAAGTTCCTTTTCCTATTCAATTCAATTTTGATATGGGGTTGTAGTAATGGAGCGTGGCCTCCCCCCAGGATGTAATATTGATGCTTGACACAAGAGACACATACGTGTACTTGAGCCTTAGCTCTTATCTCGTACACGAGACACACATGTGCACTTGAGCGTAAGCTCTTATCTCGTACACCAAGCACCCACGTACACAATTGAGCTTTCGCTCTTACTCCAAAGACTCTAGTAAGAGCCATATAAGCTGCAATTTCATTCGGGTTGTTACTTTAAGTCGTGTGAGTTTGTCATTTCAATTCCACACTTGCACACAAAGGACACCCGAGCTCTTGCTCAAGAACTCACGCACATTTTGGCCTTGGCATCCCTTAAGATATAGGAATATCTATATACTTTTAGCTGCGTGAGTTTTACGGTTCAGTTGTGTTCGTCTTTACATTCCGGGTCGTTAAATATCAATCATGTGAGTTGTCTTTCAATTTATACACTACACACACACATTGAGCCTTTCCGCTCTTATATCTATATCTCCCTTTCAGCTGGGTTGTTAAATTTCAAGTCGTGTAAGTTGTCTTTCAATTTATACACAACACACACACACATTGAGCCTTTCCGCTCTTAAGATATAGATATATCTCCCTTCGGCAATTTACATTCAAGTTGTGTGAGTTGCCTTTTAATTTCGGGTATTTTCCTTAAGCTTCGTCTTTAAATTCGGGTTTTACATATAAAGTTGTGTGAGTTGCTTTCAATTCGAGCTTAGCTCACATCATACCCTTCGAACACGAGATACTTCGCATACTTGCATTCGTAATCTTTCGAAAAAGCCCCGAATACCCTGTGCAAACATGCCAAACTTAGGCCACTTGTGCACACACATATCTGGCCTAAACTAACTAAAACTCAAAGACTTGGAATCGTACAACCTCGTAAATAAAAATTACAACGTAGGCACGAATCAAATCCATATTTCAAACACTTGTGTTTTCAAGAGTTAAAACTGTTTTTATTGAAGTCCATAAGCGCTTAAACCAAGCCTTGAGCACCGGTTCAAGAAGGTTTATAGCGAAAAGATCCCGCTTGCCCACAATTGCCCAAAAGTTAAATATTTGGAAAAATCTTCGCTAGTTTGAGTAAGCTAGCTGGCACACCCTAAAAGCAAGGTAAACGCGAAAAGGCTTGTTTCTGGTCTTGTAAACCGGGAGCGTAGAAATTTTCGTGCTTACATACACAAAGCACACACATACACTTGAGCCATATTGCTCTTAGACATACACAAGACACCCACGTGCACTTGAGCCTTTCCGCTCTTAAGCTAAAGTATATATTTCCCTTTGGGTATTTACATTAGTGAAGCTGTGAGATGCAATTCAATTCGGGTTGTGACATTCACGTTGTATGAGTTTGTCATTTAAATTTCACACTCGCACACAAAAGTACTCGAGCACTTGCTCTACACTTTCACGCACATTTTGAGCCTTTGTTGCTCATAAGATATAGCATACTTATATATTTTCTAGCTGCATGAGTTTTACATTAAGTCGTGTACGCACTTACATTTCCGGGTGGTTCAATTCAAGTTGTGTGAGTTGTCTTTACATTTACACACCAAGAGCACTCACTCACAATTGAGCCTTTCCGCTCTTACTATATACTTATATTTCAATTTTGGCAAGTTCAATTCCAGTTGTGTGAGTTGTCTTTCCATTTACACACCAAGAGCACTCGCTCACAATTGAGCCTTTCCGCTCTTAAGATATAAGTATATTTCAATTCTGCAATTTACATTCAAGTCGTGTGAGTTGCTTTCAAGTTCGGATATTTACATTAAGTTGTGTGAGTTGCTTTTAATTTGAGCCTAGCTCACATCATCATCTCAACCCAAAAAATATTTGCGCATCCTTGCATTCATGTGTTTTCAAAAGAAACCCCGAATCTACGCTCAAACACGCTGAAATTAGGCCACTTGTGCACACACATATCCGGCCTAAATAGCTAAAACTCAAAGACTTCGAATCGTACAACCCCCGTACATAGAATTTGCAACGTAGGCACGAATCGAATCCATATTTCAAACACTTATATTTTCAGAGTTAAAATTGTTTTTATGAAAGTCTATAAGCACTTAAACTGACCCTTGAGCATCGGTTCAAGAAGGTTTAAAGCGAAAAGATCCCGCTTTCTCACAATTGCCCAAAAGTCAGATATTTTCAAAAACTTTGCTAGTTTAAGCAAGCTAGTTGGAACACCCTTAAAAGCAACATAGGCACGAAAAGGTTCATTTCCGGTCTCAAGAACCAGAAGTGAGAATTTTCGTTGTTTACATGTCTGATAATGGCACCCCCTTCAAGAACGAGAGGATGGTAAAGTTATGCAACACTTATGGCATAACTCACTACTTCTCATTGCCCTACTACCCTCAAGGCAACGGCCAAGCCGAGGCCACCAACAAGACTCTCATAAGCATTATTGAGAAAACCTTAGAGAAGGGTAGGATATGGCATGAGAAGTTGGATGAAGCCTTATGGGCTTATAGAACTTCCATCTGAACTCCCACAAATGCCATGCCTTTTGAGTTGGTCTATGGCACAAACGCCATTCTCTCCATTCATACCAAACTTCATTCATTCCATACATCACTTGCACTCGACCTCCCCCTAGAGACATTTCAGCATGCTAGAATGGCCGAGCTTGATTTATTAGATGAAAGAAGGCTCCTTGCTATAGATCATGCACATACATACTGGCAAAGGATAGCCCGACATTATGAAAAGCATATGAAGCCTCGCCACTTCAAAGTGGGAGACCTTGTATTAAAGATCATCCACCATCGTGGCCCACATCCACTTGGAAAGTGGCGGCTCAAGTGGGATGATCCTTATGTTGTACGTGGAACCACCACGAACAATGCATACTGGTTAATCGATGTTGAGGGTAGGAATTTAGCAGACCCTATGAATGCCCAATATTTGAAAATCTAAGCTAAAATTCCCTTTGTGAAAATACTTTCGAGGAAACCTCCTTTGAAGCTTCATGAGTAAGGATCAAAGTAGATCATGTGACCCTGAATGAGAGAATCGATGCTTGTGAAAAAGCGGAGTTTTCAAAAATAGATGGGTTACTGTAAATACCCCAAAAATAAAAAGATTTTCAAAAACAAATACCTGGTTTGAAAATTCATTTCAAAACCAGATTCTGGAGTTTTCGAAAACCCAAGAGTTGTGAAAGCTTTAAAATGTTGTCTAAACCCCGTTCAAATTGAATTTCTCAAATATGGGCCAAGTCACAATTTTACAAAAGCCCAAAATCCAACAAGTGAAGCCTGAATCAAAAGCAGCCTCAAAAGCAGGTTCAAAAGCCCAAAGAAAGCATCCTGGCCTGATAAAAGCTAGGATGAAAAGGCAAAAGGAAGGACCAGGCCAGAAGAAGACTGCAAGCCCGGAGCGCCAAAAGCCAAGCCATGCACAATAACAGAAATCCAAGCCGGAAATGACGAAAATGAGCTGAAATGAAGTCCAAAAGGGCGAGAAGGAGTTCGGACGACAAAGTTGGGGAAAACCCGGCACAAGACGGAGCACTGATGAAACTAGGGCCTGCACAAACCATCCGTCTCGAAATGCCAAGAAAGACTAAAGAAAAGAAATTTGGACTAGATACAGACCCAAATATCTAGATCCAAATCCAAATAATATTTGGATTGGATCTGAATCCCAAATATTCGAGATCCGAGATCCAAACCCAACTAAATATTTGGGTCAGATCTGGATCCCAAAACATTCAAGATCCGAGATTTAGACCCAAATAGTGTTTGAATTGGATCTAGATTCTAAGATCTAAATCCAAGACCCGTATCCAAGACCCACCTCATTTGCCTATAAATAGAGGTGAGGGGGTCCCCAAAAAGGGGTTCACGTGAATTACTTGGGAGGAGAGAGAGTGACAAAGAGACTTAGCCATGTGGGCTCATGAGTGAGGTGGGTTTGAGCCATGTTGATCAAGGCTTGACCTAAGGGCTGCAACCAAGGTTTGCTCGACCAAGGAAGGCTGCAACCAAGGTGGGCTCGACATGGGTGAAGCACGGTGGACCAGCTCCAAGAGGTAGGCCTCCTAACCCCAACCTAACCCCAGCCTAAACCACCTAACCCACTTTGCTAAACCTAACCCTAAACTAACCTAAACCTAGCCCTCTCACCTAAACCAACCCAAAACTTCCCTAGCACCCAGCTCCCATCTCTTCACCTCCACCCTAACACCCTCGGACTCAATCGCACGCCCCGCGCACCCTACGCGCCTTCCCGGTGCCTTGCTAGGCCCTACGCGCCCGACTGCGCCCTGCGTGCCCCGTTGAACACTGTTGCGGTGCCCTAGCGCCACTGTCACACCTGGCCCCCAACGCCGAACTGCTTCCCCCGGCCACATTTCCTGCCGCTTGTAGCCCACACCATAGTTAGGCCATGACCTACCTTGGCCAGCTCCAGCCACAAACCACTAGCCCACACCTTAGTTAGGCCGTGACCTTCCCCTTAGCGCCGACTAGAGTCAGCCCGCACCATACCCCCTTTTTGCTGTGAGCTCTCTCATAAGCCCAAACTAAGCCCAAGTGAACCCGTCTCCCTTCAAGCACAACTCAAGCCAGCCACCTCTCATTTTAAGCCCACCAAAAGAGGTCTACCTCGTGGCTGCTAAGGTGGACAAAACCCGAGTAGATTGGAGAGAAAAGCCAAATCATTGTAAGTGTTTAAAATTCGGTCTTTTACATTACTCCTTTAATACTCAATTCAATTTGATACGGGGTTGTAATAATGAAACGTAGTCTCCTCCCGAAATGTAATATTGGTGCTTGATACATGTAGACGTGATTTTATTTCAAATCGTTTGGGATTCGAAATCAAACCCTCGAACTACGTCGGGTTGCGCGAGCATGCCAGTTAGTTTACCAAAACTAACAAATTATGTTTTTCTGACTTCTTAGAACGATTGTGGACAAGTGAGATCTTTTCGACTTAGGCCTTCTTGAACCGGCGCTCAAGGGTCAGCCTAGACGCTTGAAACTTATTTGAATCTGTTAATTAGAGAAAGGAAAAACTAGATTTTCCAAAGTTTCATATTTGTGTTTAAGTTCTTGATTTCTGAAAATTTTCAGATTCTGAAAGTTGCAGAATCTGTTCAGTTCCAAAGACCTATTCTTTGAATTTTTAAAAATACTTCTGATTCTCCAACAATTCTACACATTTTACAGAATAGAGACACGTGTGTGTAGAATCAGAATATATTTTTATTTTATAATTTAGTTCTTTGTTTTCTGAGAATTAAATGTAGAATCAGAAACTGTTATAAAATTCAGAATAGTCCTGTTTCTGTGAATCAGAAGCTCAAAAAAACAACAATATCTCAGCTCTCAGTCATCCAATTTTGATAAAATTTGGTTAGAAAGATACGGATGTTAGGTTTCCACATAATCAAATTTCATCCAATTTCATTCAGTGGTTGTAGAGATATGAGCAAAAGAATAGAGGTCTGTTACTGAACATTCTGTTTCTGTAAAACGCAATCTGGATTTTGTATAAACTTCATGGATCTAATTGACTAGGCAACAGTTCATAACAATTCCTCAAACTTTTATCTAAAAACGTCTAATATGTCTAGATTATTCATGCAAAATTTCGAAGCAATTGGATTATCCGTTTGTTTATAAAAATTCCGTGATCAGATGCTTATGCACAGACAGTTTCAGAAACCAATTTTACAGAAAATTTTAGAAGGTTCCTAACGTGATTCTAGAACGAAGTTCAACCTATATCAGTCCTAATAAATCATGGAAATCATCTAAACATGGATTTTAATGTCGTTCATGAAGGAATCATGCATGTTTGTATCGATATAAATGAAGAACATGGGCTCAAAGCCTTGATTCATGTACAAATTTTTAGAATCTGTGCTTTTTCAGATTCTCATGAATTAAAACCAATTTGTGCAAGAATTCCAACCTGTGTGAGAGAGGGGACGTAGGAGCACTTCGCCGGATGATCGTCGGATGTCGGAACTAGGTCGGAATTCCTTCTTCTCCTTCTTCTCTTCCTTTCTCTCTCTCTCTCTCTATTTCTCTGAATTTTCAGACTGAATGTTCCTGTTTTTTTTTGCTCCCCCAGATTGATGCTTTGTGGTGAGTGGAGGATCAATTTTCGGACTGATTCTTGGCTTGGGCTGGGTTCCTTTCGCAGCCTCATTGAGGCTCATTTTATAGGCCAAAGGGTGCCCCTTTGGTATGGAATTGGACAAGGCAAGTTGCCTTGCTGAACAAACTCATTTTTGGCAGGGGGTGGCTGCAAAAATTGGATTTTGGAAAGTGTCGCTGGTTCTGGCAACTGGTTGCTGGGTTTGGCAGTAAGGGAAGATCAGCTGGTCCGATGGAGCTGGTTGTTTCACGTTGCTATAGATGGACCTGCCTTCACCAAGTTGATCACCACCGTTATTTGCTGAAATCAATCATCGTGCTATTTGGTAAGTGGATGCTGTACACGTCCTTCTTACTGTTATGGTGTTCCTTGCAGAAATCGATGGGAGCTGAACTTGGTAAGTGGCTGTTGTACATGCCTTCCAAATTGATAATCGTTTGCTGTGGAGAAGTTGCTAAAATGGGTTTGCTCCAACTGGTGCGGCGTATGGCAAGTGGAGTGTTTTCCTTGCCTTGATCGTCTTTGCCTTCATTTGTAGGAAAAACAGCTTGCTGTGTTTGGCCAACATGATAAGCAGCCACAGATTTGATTGATTCTCTTTAGATGGTTCCATTACGTTGATGGTAACGACAACTGAATCATGAAAGACTAAAAGCCATTCTTCTTCGTCTTCAAGCATAGGAGCAGGTAATTTCATGACACTTTGTGCAACGATCAAGTCCACTGCTTTTATTTGATACATATCCAATAAGCGTTCTAGCTGCATCTTGGTCTTTTGAAGATTGAAAGCAATTCTTGCAGGCGCAACTCTTGTAGGCACTCCCTATGCAGCACGGCCTGTGTTTAAAACATAACCTTTTAACAGGTAGCTGTCTTTTGTGTTTTTCCCAAGCGCTTTCAGAATGTTTGTGGCCTTGATGGGGTATTTAACCTCCTGATGCAGATGGATTCCTGTCACCACGTTGCTATTCATGGTTGTAGCCGCCAGGTCAAGGTCATCACCACCATCTACATTCTCTGCCAGAACCATGTTGTATCAAGTTTTGTCAATGTCAACAACATCTGTGCAACTGGGGGAACAAGATACCGATACCCATCAAATGAAGTTGTTGCAAGAATGAGCCTCTTCTGCTGTTCTCCACGTTTACTGAGATCAAGTAAAAGAACTTGGCTCATAATCCTCCCATGAGTACGAAATTGGAATGGGCAGACTTTAGTGCCATCCCTTCCATCAGGAACATAGATATTTCCTGATACTGTTGGAACCACAATGTCCTTATGTCTATCCCCATTCACATCTCCTATGTAGGTCGATGTGGAATGAGGCTTTTCAAATGAACTTCCCATGGGTCATCACCTTTTCCTAACAAAGCAGCAACATTTCCATGTGTATCTGTTGTTACAAGTTCTACTTTACCACCCTCATTGACATCAACTGCTACTACTGCTCCTTAAATCTCAGCCATCTTTAGAGGAAACCAGTCATAGCATATCTGGGCCCAGATGTAGGATCTATCATGAAACACACGGCTTTGCGCCAAGCTTTGTTGTTGTTTATGTGATCACAATCAACATTATTCTTTAGTAACTTCACAACATCTGCCCGTGTTGTGATTTAACAAATCAGAACACTTTCCCATTAATGTCAAATGTCCCAATCATAATCAACAGTATCTCTAAACCAGATTAACTTGTCCTTGTTCTGTTTCAGAAAGTTCAGCATTTTCCATAATATTGGCATTTTGTGACATTCCCCATTCTTTATCAGGTGAATCTGTGATTCAGCAACAACATCAGCAACTTTTAGAATATCCTGCATCTTCCATGTTCTCTACCATGAGCATTATGAATTTCCACCTGCATACTTGCTGTGAAAGTGGTTAAGCAAATACATGTTACATTTTTTGAAAACCAACCATCATGCTATCTAGATTTCCCTCATGAGTGTTAAAAACATTAACATTGTTCTTAACATAAAAGTAACATAATAGTAACATATGACAATGCGAAACTGATGCATATCAATACGCTAATTACCTTGACACCCAAGCATAACATGGACATGTTACAAAAGGTGTTCGATACCAAACCTTGCTTTTCGGAAGCTATCGTTCTTGCTTCCATCTTTCCTTTCCTTTGATAACATCAACTTTTTCCTCGGGCAACTGATTTCTTTCCGAATATGAACTTTTCTGTTTGGGAAGCTCACTTTCCTTTTTTGATGCCCGCTCTCCTTTTTGGGCACCCACCTGCCTTTTCAGGTGTCAAATTGTCTTATACATGCCTGTTTCTTTTCAAACGGCAAATTTAGAACAAATTTATCAACAGAAAACTTTTAAAGAAACGAAATCCTGCTTTTCCCATGCCGGGGGCAAAATTATCATTTTCATCCAATCTTGTCAAAATTCGAAATTTTCAGAAAGGAAAGTATTCTTTCATCATTTTAAAGCTTCTATAAAATTTTGGTACCGAAACAACTCGTTTAGTGCCTTTTTCCTTCGAAAACCCAAAATTACCAAAAATAGCTACTTTCCTAAAAAGGTAAGAATTTTAAAAGAAAATTTTGGGTGTCTACAATACACAAGCCACATACGCACACTTGAGCCTCTTTGCTCTTAAAATGTACACAAGACACCCACATGCACTTGAGCCTTACTATTGCACACACATTGAGCTTTCGCTCTTACTCAAAAGACTTTGGTAAAAGCCGTGTGAGTTGCAATTTAATTTGGGTTGTTACATTCAAGTTGTGTGAGTTTGTCATTTAAGCTTCCACACTTGCACACAAGAGCACTCGATCACTCGCTCTACACTCTCACACACATTTTGGGCCTTTTTTGCTCATAAGATATAGTGTATCTATATACTTTCAAGATGCGTGAGTTTTACATTCCAAGTTGTGTATGCAATTACATTTCCAGGTGGTTCAATTCCAGTTGTGTGAGTTGTCTTTCCATTTATACACCAAGAGCACTCACCCACATTGAGCCTTTCCGCTCTTATATACTTATATTTCAATTTCGGCAAGTTCAATTCAAGTCGTGTGAGTTTGTCATTTCAATTCTACACTACACACACGCGTGCATTGAGCCTTTCCGCTCTTAAATATATAAGTATATCTCCCTTCCGCAATTTACATTCAAGTCATGTGAGTTGCTTTTCAAGTTCGGGTATTTCCCTTTCAGTTGCGTGAGTTGCACTTATATTTGGGTATTTACTTTAAGTTGTGTGTGAGTTGCTTTCAATTTGAGCCTAGCTCACATCATATCAAACCCAAAAAGTATTCGTGCATCCTTGCATTTGCCTATTTTCAAAGAAGAAACCCCGAAACTATGCTCAAACTCGCTAAATCTAGGCCACTTGAAGCACACACATCCGGCCTAAGATAGCTAAAACTCAAAGACTTGAAAAGCGTACAACCCCCGTAATAAAAACTGTAATTTAGGCAAACAATCATCGAAATACTCGTTTTTCTTTCAAAAGTTCATGTTTGTTTGAAATCAAAATTTTCTAAGTGCTTAAACCAACCCTTGAGCACCGGTTCAAGAAGGTTTCAAGCGAAAAGATCCCGCTTATCAACAATCGCCAAAAAGTCAGATATTTCCAAAATCTTCGCTAGTTTGAGTAAGCTAGCTGGCACGCCCTTAAAAGCGACGTAAACTCGAAAAGGTTCATTCCCGGCTTCAAAATCGGGAGTGAAGATTTTCGTGGCTTATAATTACATTTCAAAAATCTTCATCTTACAAAGAAAGGCCTGGTTCAATATAGCAAAATACTTGCAAGTAGTACGTACTATTTCTAAATAGGCTGATCTGGGATGAATCGAGTAGTTCATTGGGATAAGTCTTTCCCCTTTTCTCTTCTATTCCCCAAAAGGAAAATTTGGTAAAAAGCAAAAAGGGAAATCCCTACAAAAGTCGTTTTCCAAATGAAAGTTGAATTGAAAAGAAAAAAAATCATTCTTCTATGGAAAAGAGGGAACAAACAAAAAATACTCCCAAAGGGAGACCCTTTATGAAAAAAGGAAAAATGGCCAAAAACTCAAAAGAGCAGTTTTCTGCCTCTTTGCCCCAAACCACGGGACGCTCCAGAAGGGACCGTGTTAACTCTTTCCCCATTCTTGTGACTTATTCTAAGTGAAGAAAGATACATTTCAAGAAATCCTAAAGTAAAAATAGGATCTGCTTACTTGAAACTCATTTTGTTTGAGAATTAGATGTTGTTAGGTAAGGCATATAAATTTTGAAATACTGCTTGATTTTCTTGTAAAACCTCTGCTAGATTAGCGAGTGTTAAGACTAAAGTAAAGGGAAACACGAGAAGTTGAAAATCCGTAGGATTGAAGCTAAAAGGGTCTTCCCTCTCTCAAAAAGAAAGTTGAGAAAAACCCCGAACATCGAGCAACATAAGACCAGCTCACTTGATGCAGCAGGTCTTCATAAGACTCCCAAGTTCGACCATTCCAAAATTAAGTCTCTAGAAAACCCTATCTGCTAACACATCATCCATGTCATTCACTCATATGTGCACGCATGATCATCAAATGCATGATCCCAATTAGGACTAGAATCACATTAGGTAAAGTCCCCTTTGGCAAAAATGCCCTCTTACCAGGCACAAAGAAAAAAGTTTTTCTCAAAACTGGGATGATCCCATGTTCTCAAAGACGAATCCAGGGAAAAAGCAAAAAGGGGTGTTGTCTTCTTTGCCATTATCCAAATAAATTTGGATAATGCCAAAGAGGGGCACCTGTAAACACCCCAAAATCAAATGATTTTCCAAAACAAATACCTGGTTTGTAAAACCATTTCAAAACCAATTTTGAGCATTCAAAACCCAGGAGTTCAAAAGCTTTAAACTTTTTATCAAAACCTCTTTCGAAATATAGGTTTCTTAAGCTTGGGCCAAGTCCCAATTTTGTAAGCAGCCAAAGCGAACAAGTGAAGCTTGATCGAAAAGCAACTCTAAAAGCAGGTCCAAAAGCCCAAAATTCAACCTGGCCTGATGAAAGCAGGATCAAAAAGCAAAATGAGAGCCCAGGCCAGAAGCAGACTTCAACCCTGGAACATGAAATACAAAAACAAAGCACCAAACAAAATCATCAGAAATCGAAGCCCAAGCTTGAAATTCCAAAAATCAGACAAAACGAAGTCCAGAAGGTGAGAAGGAGATCAGATGAAAAGGTTGGAGAAAACCCAACCCAAGATGGAGCACTGATGAAGCCAGGGCTCATGAAACCGCCCATCTCGAAATGCCAAGAAGGACTGAAGAAATGAAAATTTGGATTGGATGTGGACATAAATATCTAGATCCAGACCCAAATAGTATTTGGATTGGATTTGGATCATAAAAACCAAATCCAAGATCCAAACCCAAGACCCACCCCCTTTGCCTATAAATAGAGGTGAGGGGTGGTGAAAGTTCACGTGAACTTCAAGTGGGAGGCTTGGGAGAGAGAACATAAAGTAAGAGAGAGAAGATTGGTGGGCTTGACTTGGTCAAGTGGGTTAGCCATATGGGCTTAGCCAATGGGGAAATGGGTTCAAGCCATGTGAGTTGGACCTAACCTAGGGTTGCACCAACATGAAGCACGGCGTGGGTGTGGATCAAGGCATGGGCTACACGAGGTGGACCGGCTCCAAGAGGTCGGTCTCTCAACCTAACCCTAACCTAACCACTAAACCTAACCCCAAATTAGCCTACATGCCCCTAACCGACCCATCTAACCCAGCCCTAACCGACTCCATTAAGCCCACCTAACCTAGCCCATCTATCCCCACCGCCTTCACCCATCACCCCTAAACCAACCCATCTAACCTAGCCCAACCCCTCACCACTTACCTAAACCTAACCCTAAATTAAACCTAGCCCAGCCCCTCACCACCGACCTAACCTAAACAAACCTAACCGAGTGCACCTGCACTCGGTTTGAGCTTAGACCCCAACTTGACCCGCAGCACATTTGCTGCATCCACCCACCTGCCGCACCCTGTCACCTGCACCCGCTTGCCGCACCCTGTCACCCGCACACCCTGCCGCGCCTACACTCCCAGCACCCGACTGTCACTTACCTGCCACACCCGCTGTGTCCCAGCGCCACAGCTGCATCACCAGCACCCCTCGGCCTGCATCCCTGCAGCGCCTAGCACCCCATCCATCCCGCTTCATACACCCCCACTGCCGCACCCTATCACCAGCTCCCAACCAACACCCCCACTACCCGCCTGTCACCAGCACCCGGTCTGCACCCTGTGCAGTGCCCTTGCCACAGCCATCCCCTAGCGCTTGCCACAACCGTCCCGCACCCCTTTACCATGACTCAACCCCATCCCACCTAACTCACCTAAGGCCTCACCTAGCTAGGACCACACACATTACACCTAACCTAGGACCTTGGCCGAACCTAGCCCATCCTAAACCCTCAAGCACTTGGCTGCCCCCAAGTAAACCTAAGCCTAAACTCTCACGTCTAAACCCACCTATGGAGATCTAGCTCGTGGCTGCCAAGGAGGACGGACCCGAGCAACCCGAGAGGAGAAGCCAACCACGTGTAAGTGTTTGTTTAAGTTCGGTTTTTACCTTACTCGTTTAAGATTAAATTCAATTTGATATGGGGTTGTAATAATGGAGCGTAGTCTCCCCTCGAAATGTAATATTTGTACTTGATACACAAGTCACACACGTACACTTGAGCCTTACCCTCTTAATCGTACACAAGGGACACCCACGTGCACTTGAGCCTTTCTGCTCTTAAGCTAAAGTATATATTTCCATTCGGGTATTTACTTTAGTGAAAGCTGTGTGAGTTGTCATTTCAATTTCACACGAGAAGCACATAAAAGCACTCGAGCCTTTCCGCTCTCCACTCTCACACACATTGAGCCTTGTCGCTCTTAGAATATAACATATTTATATATTTTCAAGTTGTGTGAGTTTACTTCACGTTGAGTTGCATTTCCCTTTGTGTGGATTTACATTAAGTCGTGTGAGTTGCTTTACATTTCGGGTATTTACATTAAGTTGCGTGAGTTGCACTTCAATTTTGGGTATTTTCATTAAGTTGTGTGAGTTGCCTTTCAATTCGAGCCTAGCTCCCATCATCATCTCAAAAAAACCTGAAAACATTTGTGCATCTTTGCATTCGTTAAGCTTTCAAAAGCGCCCCGAATCTACGCACAAATCATGTTGAAAATAAGCCACTTGTGCACACACATATCAGGCCTAAATAGCTAAAAACTCTCAAGACTTAGGTTCGTCCAAAGTCGCAATAAAACTTGTAAACTAGGTATACATCGAGTTTTTCAAACACTGATATTGCAAAGTTTTGTAAAAATGAAGTTTTAAGCGTTTAAACAGACCCTTGAGCAAGCTAGCTGGCACGCCCTTAGAAATGATGTAGGCATGAAAAGATTCATTTCCGGTCTTAGGAACCAGAAGTGAAAATTTTCATGTTTATAATAGCTTAAGCATAGAGGGGATTAGAAGTATAGAGGGTACATAGCATATAGGAAGGAAGAAACATTAAATCAAACACTTAGCATGCGTGTGTGTATGGTGTTTCATCCACGAAATTAAACTTGCAGTAAATCTAACTATTACAACATGGGGGGAGAAGAAACTCCATTATTACAACCCCATTTAATTGAATTTAAATGAAGAAGATGAATTGAAATTGAATCAAAATGTACTTACATGAGTTGGCACGATAAACCGAAGATTCAAAAGTGAATTCCGGTCACTTTGGTTCTTTCTTCTTCACCCAAACTCCTTAGCACACACCTACCTACCCTCTTCTTCCCCCAAACTTGGAAGTAGACGTCCTCCTTTGCTGGAAATGTCCTGCACCTAACCTAGCACACACCCTCCTTTTAGGTAGCTTCTCCCTCACTCCTTCCAAGATACCCTCTCATGCCCCCCCTCTTGGCCCTTTTTATAGGCCAAGGGAGCTGGTTCTAGGAGAATCCATGGGGCGGGTTTTGGAGTAGCTCCTTAGGGCTCCTTGATCCATTTAGCCCCATGTGCAAGTGGTCTCCTTTGTGGACTTGGACCAGCCCCATGTGGGCTGGTTTCCATGTGAACCTAGCCCTAGTTTCGGGCTCAATTGAACTTGAGATGACTGGCCAATGCTTGTTCTACTCGGTATTTGTCTTGACCGAGTCTTAACCGAGTTGCCTTGAATTAATGTTTGATGAACTAAGCCCCATGTACTCGGCCCATGACTTGAACCAGGTCCTATCCTTTGTGCTTCACCCGGTTAGGCTTCGAAGTTGGCTCATTGTAGATGCAAAAATTTTCACTCCGGGTTCTTAGGCCTGAAGTGAACCTTTTCGTCTCTACGTCGCTTTTAGGGTGTGCCAACTAGCTTACTCAAACTAGCGAAGTAAGTTTTGAAATATCTGACTTATGGGAGCGACTGTGGACAAGTGGGCTCTTTTCGTCGCAAACCTTCTTGAACCGATGCTCAAGGGTCAGTTTGTATGCTTTAAAAATCTCGATTTTAAACAAGCATTGCCTTTTTGAAAAGGTATGAAAGTATTTGATCGATTTCTTTGTCTAATTGCAGATTTTATTTACGTGGGGTTTGCACGTATCTATGTCTTTGAGTTTTATCTACTTAGGCGTGGGGTGTGTGCATCAAGTGCCTAAGTCTTGGCGTGTTTGCACGGGTTGTTCGGGGTTTGTTTGATGCAAGTATACACACTATCTCGAGTATGGCAGATATGCAATGCAACTCACACAACTGAACCTTAAAACCCGAATTTGAAAGACATAGCTGAAGAGAAATTGCGGAAGAGAAATATAGCTATATCTTAAGAGCGGAAAGGCTCAATGTGTGCGTGTGTGTTGTGTATATATTGAAAGACAACTCACACGACTTGAATGTAAAGCCAGCCGACTTAAGTGTAAAGTGTGGAAATGGGAAATACGTATATATATATGGGCCCGAAGGTCGCCAACGTGTGCGTGTGTGTTGTGTATAAATGTAAAGACAACTCACACGACTTGGAATGTAAAACCCAGCCGAAAGGGAGATACAACTATATATATATGAGCCTAAAGGTCGTCAATGTGTGCGTGTGTGTTGTGTATATATTTGTAAACACCCTAAATCTTCTATATTTCAAAAAACTCTCGAAAAAGCTCGTTTGAGCCAAAACGATAACCTGTTTTGAAATGTGAAAACAGGTACAGAAGGCAGAAGAAGACCCTAGGCCCGAAGAGGATTCAAGCCCAGAGCTTCAGAAGCCACTCCCTGATAAAGAAACAAAATAAAGTAGAGCACGTTTGATGAAAAGCTCAACGGAGTCCAAAACGGCGAGACGGAGTCCGGACGACAAAGTTGGGGAAAACCCATCACCAGATGGAGCGCTGATGAAGCCAGTGCCAGTACAGATCGTTCGCCTCGAGAAGCCAAGAAGGACTGTCCGAAGAAATTTTCATTTAGATCTGGACCATATATATCCAGATCCAAATCCATGTAATGAATAGTGTTTGGATTTGGGCCAATCCAAATAGTGTTTGGGTCAATCCAAATAGTGTTTGGACTTGGATTGGATCCAAATAGTGTTTGGATTAGATCGAATTTGGATCAAAATATCCAGATCCATATCCATAAAAATGTTGGGTTTGGATCGGATACGGATCTCAAAATATCCGAGATCCAATATCCAGATCCAAATAGTGTTTGGATTTGGGTCTGGATCCAAACCCCAAACCCAAACCCAAATCCAAGACCCACCTCAAATGTCTATAAATAGAGGTGAGGGGGTCCATGTAAAGGGTTCATGCAAATATTTGGGAGGAGAGAGAGGGAGTGATAGACCTAGCCATGTGGGCTCATTGGGTGAGGTGGGTTCAAGCTTGTAAACACCCCGAAATCCCACGAATTTCTCAAATTCATCTGGTTTTGTAAAAGCAGCCCCAAAGGGCCATTTTGAGTCTGGAAACCCAGGAGCCTTCTAGACAACCCTGTACATATGTTTTGAACTCTATATTTCGAAAACATACAATATGGCTTTTAAAACCCTTTTAAAAAAACATGTTTTGAAACCCCGAAGCAGCTTGGCCTAATCCAGACAGGATCAGGAAAGCTAAGAAGAGCCCGGAATCGGAGCACACGTCAAGCCCGGCATAGCAACTCTTGTATCAAATTCACACCCCCATGATCTCGAACGTCCAAGACCCTGTTATCATCAAAACATCCTTTGAAGTCATCTCCAGAAGGCGAAAACAGAGGCGGACGATCATGTTGGCGAAGACCTAACGCAGACGGAGCACTGATGCTGTCAGGCCCCGCACAAACCGTTCGTTTCGAATACAGCTCGAAGGAGTCAGAGTTCAATTTGGATTGGATCTGGACCATATATATCCAAATCCCAATCCAAACCCATGTATGGACTTGGATTTGGATTTGGATTCAAAAATCCAATCCAATATCCATATCCATGGCCCACTTGAAATTCACGTGGGATTATGGGCATGAGAGAGAGTGGGGGTGGATAAGATCAAGTGTGGTTGTAATTAAGCTTGACTTGTGTGTCAAGTTTGGGGTTAAACATGTGGGTTAGCCTAATTGAGTGGGTTTAAGCTTGTAATTAGCCAAAACCTAACCTAGGGCTGCACCAACATGATGTGGTTAAGGTCTATGGGCCATGCAAAGGGAGCTCCTTCACCTAAACCTAACTCAAAATACATAATCCTAGCCTTCCACCCTAATCCGCCCCTAATCTGAGCCTAATCACCTAACCTACCTCCCTAATCCCAACCTAATCCCAACCTAATCACCTAACCCACTTCCCTAATCCTTCCCTAAACCTAGGTTAATTTCCCTAAACCTAGCCTAATCCTAGCCTAATCACCTAACCTAGTTCACTAAACCTCACCCTAGAACCCACCCACCTAACCAAACCCTAAACCCCTAAACCACCCCTAGCCCACAACCTACCCAAACCACTAGTATCTAAAATATCTGGCCCTACCCTTTCCAGCCCACCTTATCATCATACCACCCTACCTAAACCACCTAACCACTACCCCAAACTCAGCCCTAACCGACCTACCCATCCCTATATAAACCCCCCCTTGGGGGCGGGTTTTCCTATCTAGAGGCTCTCTCCCTTCCCATCCTCTCTCACCTTGGTCCAGCCCAACCGAGCCCAGCCACTTCATCCACGTCCAGCCAGGCCTTCCACCTGCACCACCACCGTGCTCCACCTGCTCCACCACACCCCAGCCGGCCCACCACCTGTCGCCACCCCTGCTTTCGGCCGAACCACCCGCTCCACCACACCCGGCTTCTCTCTTCCATCCACCGCCTCTCTTCAAGCACGGTTAGTACCCCATCCTTCATCTCACCTTCTCCACTCCCTCTCCACTCTCAGCCACTTGCACTATCACCACCTGCCCCCACAGCCAGCCACTTGCTACCACCCTTCCCATTCGGCCAAGCCTTAGCCATCCTAACTACCCGCCACTACCTAACCACACTAGCTACACCTGGCTACCCCATCCAACTCCCTAAGAACTGCCCCTATCACCTCACCGCAACCATCACCACCTTACCCCATATCCTAGCTAGTTCCCTTCCCTTACACCACTCCTAGCCACCCTAACTGCCCGCCACACCAAGTCTCCCTAGCAGTCGGCCACTTCAACCGACTGCCCCATACTCATTCGGCCCTTCCATCCGCCAATCCCATACTTCCCCTAGGCTCTCCCTTAGACACTCCCTTAAGCTCTACCTTAGTGCCATACTCCCCCAACACTACACTCCCCCGAGTGACCTTACCTAGCCCCTTTAATCCCACACGTCAAGGCGACACCCTTGCTTGCAGCCGGCCACCTTCAAGGCACCCGGCCAGCACCCCTTGTCGCTCAACCTCGCGGAGCTCCCTTTGCAGCCCAAGGCAAAGGCCAAGCCCACGCTCAAGCAAGGCCTCTACGGACCAGCTACTAGTAAGTGCCTAACTCGGTCTTTAGTTGTATACTTGCTTGAGATTCAATTCGAACGGGGTTGTAATAACGGAGCATAGTCTCCCTCCGCTTGTAATAACGTGGCTTGGCACACCCACACACGTGCACTCTCTTAGTTGTGCACGATTTTAAACACACACGGGCCTAATCAGCCCCTAATACATAAGTATATACATATACTTTCATTTTTGTAGGGTTTTGCTTAAGTTGGATGTGTTGTCTTTCAATTCAAGCACTCTCACACACATTGAGCCTTCACTCTTATTTGAAAGACCCAAGTAAGGGCCGACCTATACTATTTGGGTTTCATTTCATGTCGTGTGTGTAAGTCTTTCAATTTAAGCACTCTCACACACATTGAGCTTTCGCTCTTACTCCCAAGACCTTAGTCAAGGCAGTTATATTTGGGTTTAATTTCATGTCGTGTGCGTAGTACTTCAATTCAAGCACTCACACACATTGAGCTTTCGCTCTTATTCCCAAGACCTTAGTTAAGGCCATACTGCAATTTATATTTGGGTTTAATTTCATGTCGTGTGTGTAAGTCTTTCAATTCAAGCACGCACCCACATTGAGCCTTCGCTCTTATTTGCAAGACCCGAATAAGGGCTCATATACATACTGTATATACATATCTCCCTTCGGCATTTATATTTCAAGTCATTTCCCTTCGGTTATTTCCCTTCAGTATTGTCTTTACATTCAGGTTTTCCCTTTGGAGTAGCGTGAGTTTGCATTGCATCTACGCCATACCATGAGGTAGGACACATATTGCATCAAAGCAAGCCCTGCTCGAATTCGCCCATGTAGTGGAGTGTTCATAGCACACAAACTAGGTGGCCCGAAAAGGGATAAAAGGAAAGACTTAGGCACGTGCAAATCCATGTGATCTAAAAAATGCAACCACATCTAAAAGACCCGAATTAGACACCTCGAACCGCTTCGTAGACTTTCTCTCCCAAAACTCGATTTTTGCAAAGCATACAGACTGACCCTTGCGCATCGGTGCAAGAAGGTCTGCGACAACAAGAGCTCACTTGCTCACAGTGGCCACGATTAGAAGTCAGTGTTAAATATATCTTCGCTAGCTTAGGTAAGCTAGCTGGCACGCCCTGTTTGCATAAATAGGCCTTAGACACACAAGAGGATCCGCTCCGAGCCCTGAAAAGGTGAGAAGCAGGGATTTTCGCGCGTATACAGAGATTGGCACGCCTGGTGGGACGTGTGCCTTTCAAAAATCGAGTTTTTAAGTAGAAGTCTTGTGAAAATTTTTAAAAGGTGTCATTTTTAACTTATTTTTCTTTGCTTGTACTTAGGACATTTTGAAAAAGCTTGAAAAGCATGTCAAAATCCAATCCAAGTGAAGTGTCGAGCCAAGGCTCATGCGCATCAAGTTCTCACTCTAGGAGGATTTTCAAAAACAAAATAAAACTAGATGAAATCGAGGACCTGAGAAGGGAGTTTGAGGCCAAAATCGATGCTCTCAGCCAAGAGGCTGAAGTAGGTGATTCATGTTCATCAAATGGTGAACAAAGGCCTAAAAAGAAATCTGAAAAACCTCGCAAGCACAAAGAGGCCTCCGTAATGGAAGGCAACCAATACCACGAGTCCTTCACACAAAAGGACCGTAAAGCCCTACAGCAGTTGCTGAAAGGGCAGAATAAAGAGAAAAGAAGCTACGCCCTGTCTGATTTCCTTCCTATGGACTACGAAATAGACAGTGATGATGAAATACCGAACTTCCATCGGTATGATGGCATGGGAGACCCTAGGTCTCACTTGCAGCTTTTCTCGCATCGATCCCATAAGAAGAAAAAGGACTCGATGAAATGGGTGTATTGGTTCCCTCTATCCCTTAAAGGCACAGCTGCCAAATGGCTGGCTTCCTACGACTTAAGCCAGTTCGCTACTTTTGAAGAGTTAGCGAACTGCTTCATGCAAAGATTTGCACACAACGTAGAAGTCATGCCGACTCTGAATACCTTAAGGGATACAAAGCAAGGCATGAACGAAGACGTACCTGCCTTCATTATAAGATGGAGGTCGCTTTTGGGCCAAGTGCGAGAGCCCATATCCGAAGGATGCGCAGTAATGCTCATCCTGGGTAACTTTAAAAGCGAGTTAAAACCCTTCTCTCGTTTCATGAGATTTCAACTTTCCATAAGTTGATCAAAAAGGCTTCCCTTTTGTAGACGCACGAAAATCCCTGCCTCTTCGCCTTTTTCAGGGCTTGGGGCAGATCCTCTTGTGTGTCTAAGGCCTATGTATGCAAATAGGGCGTGCCAGCTAGCTTACTTAAGCTAGCGAAGATATTTTTAACACTGACTTCTAAACGTGGCGACTGTGAGCAAGTAAGCTCTTGTCGTCGCAGACCTTCTTGCACCGATGCGCAAGGGTCAGTCTGTACGCTTTGCAAAAATCGAGTTTTTGGAGAGAAAGTCTACGAAGCGGTTCGAGGTGTCTATTTCGGGTCTTTAAAATGCGATTGCATATTTTAGATCACGTGGATTTGCACGTGCCTATGTCTTTTCTTTTATCCCTTTTCGGGCCACCTAGTTTGTGTGTTATGAACACTCCACTACATGGGCGAATTCGAGCGGGGCTTGCTTCGATGCAATATGCGTCCTACCTCGTGGTATGGCGTAGATGCAATGCAAACTCACGCTACTCCAAAGGGAAAACCCGAAATGTAAAGACAATACTGAAGGGAAATGACTGAAGGGAAATAACCGAAGGGAAATAACCGAAGGGAAATATGTATATAGATTATGTATATGAGCCCTTACTCGGGTCTTGCAAATAAGAGCGAAGGCTCAATGTGGGTGCGTGCTTGAATTGAAAGACTTACACACACGACATGAAATTAAACCCAAATATAAATTGTAGTATGGCCTTGACTAAGGTCTTGGGAGTAAGAGCGAAGGCTCAATGTGTGTGAAAGTGCTTGAATTGAAGTACTACACACACGACATGAATGAAACCCAAATATAACTGCAATAAGGCCTTTACTAAGGTCTTGGGAGTAAGAGCGAAGGCTCAATGTGTGTGAAAGTGCTTGAATTGAAAGACTTACTCACACGACATGAAATGAAACCCAAATAGTAATAGGTCGGCCCTTACTTGGATCTTTCAAATAAGAGCGAAAGCTCAATGTGTGTGAGAGTGCTTGAATTGAAAGACTTACTCACACGACATGAAATAAAACCCAAATAGTATAGGTCGGCCCTTACTTGGGTCTTTCAAATAAGAGCGAAAGCTCAATGTGTGTGAGTGCTTGAATTGAAAGACAACGCACCCAACTTAAACAAAAACCCTTCGAAAATGAAAGTATATATACACACTTATGTATTAGGGGCTGATTAGGCCCGTGTGTGTTCAAAATCGTGCACGACTAAGAGAGTGCACGTGTGTGGTTGTGCCAAGCCACGTTATTACAAGCGGGGGGAGACTATGCTCCGTTATTACAACCCCGTATCAAATTGAATCTCAAGCAAGTATACAACTAAGGACTGAGTTTAGGCACTTACGAGTAGCTGGTCCGTAGAGGCCTTGCTTGAGCATGGGCTTAGCCTTCACCTTGGGCTGCAAACGGGAGCTCCGCGAGGATAGGTGACCAAAGGTGCTGGCCGACTGCAAGTGGGGCACGGGATAGGTGCCTCGAAGGTGGCCGGCTGCAAATGGGTGTCGCCTCGATGTGGGGGGTTAAAGGGGCTGGACCAAGTGAGTGCTTAAGGTCACTAGGAGAGTCGAGTGTTTAGGGAAAGTGGACCTAAAGGGGAGTTTATGAGAAGGCCGAATGGGACACCTAGGGGAAGGTCGAAGGGGATAGGATGGTTAGATAGCGGCCGGTAGTTTGGGTTATGCTAGGTTCGGCTAAGTGAAAAGGGTGGTGGCAAAAGGCTGAGATGATGATAGGGTGGGTGGCTAGGAGTGGAGAGGTAGTAGAGAAGGGTTTTGGGTAGAGTTAGAGAGTGCTTACCGGATGGGGAGAGGTGGCGGATGGAAGAGAGAAGCCGGGTGTGGATGGGAGCTCGGCTGGTTCGGTTGGGTGAAGGTGGTGGCGTCCGACTGGGTGAGGTGATGGAGAGTGGAAGAGGGAAGGTGGCGGTGCAGGTAGAGCTGGTGGAGCAGGTGGAGCAGGCGGAGGTGATGGAGAGTGGTCCCGGCTAGGTGAGGAAATGGGAGAAGGAGAGGGCCCGGCTGGGTGAGGTGATGGTTCCAGCTTTTTAAAACCCGCTCCCAAGGGGGGGGGTTTAAATAGGGGATGGGTAGGTCGGTTAGGGCTGGGCTTGGGGTAGTGGTTAGGTGGTTTAGGTAGGGTGGTATGTAGATAAGGTGGGCTGGAAAGGGTTGGGCCAGATATTTTGAAAACTAGGGGTTTGGGTAGATTGTGGGCTAAGGGTGGTTTAGGGGTTTAGGGCTAGGTTAGGTGGTTGGGTTTTAGGGTGAGGTTTAGTGAGCTAGGTTAGGTGATTAGGCTAGGTTTAGGCTAGGATTAGGGAAATTAATCTAGGTTTAGGGAAGGATTAGGGAAGTGGGTTAGGTGATTAGGTTGAGATTAGGCTGGGATTAAGGAAGTGGGTTAGGTGATTAGGCTCAGATTAGGGGTGGATTAGGGGAATGGGCTTGGATTAGGTGTTTTGGGTTAGGTTTAGGTGAAGGAGCTCCCTTTGCATGGCCCATGGACCTTAACCACCTCATGTTGGTGCAGCCCTAGGTTAGGTTTTAGCTAATTACAAGCTTAAACCCACTCAATTAGGCTAACCCACATGATTAACCCCAAACTTGACACACAAGTCAAGCTTAATTACAACACTCTTGATATTTTCCACCCTCACTCTCTCTCATGCCCATGATCCCACGTGAAATTCAAGTGGGCCCCACCTCCATTTATGAGAAGGTGATGTGGGCCATGGATATGGATATTGGATTGGATCTCTGGATCCAAATCCAAATCCAAGTCCACATATGGGTTTAGATTGGGATCTGGATATATATGGTCCAGATCCGATCCAAACTGAACTTTGACTCCTTCGAGTTGGGTTCGAAACGGACGATTTCTGCGGGGCCTGACAGCATCAGTACTCCGTCTGCGTTGGGTCTTCGCCAACATGGTCGTCTGCCTCCGTTTCTGCCTTCCAGAGATGACTTCAAATGCTATTTTGATAAGAACAGGGTCTTGGACGTTCGAGATCCTGGGGGTGTGAATCAGATACAAGAGTTGTTGTGCCGGGCTCGACGTGTGCTCCGGTTCCGGGCTCTTCTTAGCTCTCCTGGTCCTGTCTTGATCGGGCCAAGCCACTTCGACGTTTCAAAACATGTTTTAAAAGGTTTTCAAAAGCCATATCATATGTTTTTGAAAGATAAAGTTTAAAACATATATACAGGGGTGTTTGGAAGGCTCCTGGGTTTCCAGACTCAAAATGGCCCTTTGGGGCTGCTTGTATAAAACCAGGTTGTTTTTGAAGAAATTCGTGGGATTTCGGGGTGTTTACAGATGCCCCTCTTTGGCCTTGTCCAAATAGATTTGGATAAGGGCAAAGATGACAAACACCCCTTTTAATGTCTCCCTAGATCTAGCCACGAAGAATATGGGATCGTCCCATTTTTAGCAAAATCTCAATTTACAAACTCTGGTAGGAGGAGATATCATGCCAAAGGGTTTTTACTATGGAATCTGGTCCTGAATGGAATCATGTTCATGCAAGTACCATGCGTGGAATGCACATGACATGGGTGTGGTGCCAAGAGTGGCGACCTCCCAGAGACTAGATGTGGTCGAACTCTAGAGACTTACAAGGTCTATTGCTCCAAGTGAGCAAATCCTATGCTGTTCGATGTTCGGTTTTCAAAACTTATTTACAAAAGCTATTTACAAAAGGGACAACTGTCTTGAGCCTCGATCCTCAGGATCTCGAGCTCTTCGTGCTTGCCCTTGTTTGAGTCTTAACACTCGCTTATCTAGCGGAGGTTTTATAAGAAAACAAGCTTCATTTCGAATTCCTACGCCTTACTCGAAACGTCGAATTCTCAAACAAGATGAAATTCAAGTAAGTAAATCCTATTTTTACTTTAGGATCCCTCGAAACGAACCATGCTTTAGCTTGAGATAAGCCAGGGATGGGAAAGAGATACCACGGTCCCTTCTGAAGCGTCCCGTGGTTTAAGGCATAGAAGGCGGAAAACTACTCTTTTTTAGCTTTTTGGCCTCTTTTTCCTTTTTTCATAGAGGGTCTCCCTTTGGGAGTATTTTTTCTTTAATCCCTCTTTTTCATAAGAGAATCGACTTTTCTTTTTGAAGTCTGGTTTCTTTCTTTTGGAAAGAGATTTTAAATGGGAAATTCCCTTTTGATTTGGGCCTTTGTTTTCCTTTTGGAAGGAGAAGAGAAGAGGGGAGGACTTATCCCAAGCCTACACTCGATCCATTCCAGATCAGCCTATTTAGAAATAGCATGTACCACTTGCAAGTATCTTGCTATGTTGAACTAGGCCTTTCTTTGTAAGAAGAAGGATTTTGAAATGCAACCACGATTTTGAAAACTCCACTCTTTCACAAGTGCGAATTCTCTCACTTAGGTTCACACGAGTTTGCCTTTGCACCTTATTCACATGTCTCAGGGCAGCTATCCCTTTAGAATTTAAGAAAAACTGGAATTTAATCCAGATCCTATACATGATACTTCTTTAAGTATTGAATATTGATAGGATCTGCTAAATTCCTACCTTCTACATCGGTCAACCAATACGAATTGTTCGTAGTGGTTGCTCGTAACATAGGGTCCATCCTAGTTTGGGCGCCACTTGCCTAGGGGGTGTGGGCCGCGATGGTGGATGGTTTTTAAGACCAGATCTCCCACTTCAAAGTGGCGAGGTCTCATGTGTTTGCTATAATGTCGGGCTATCCTTTGCCGGTATGCACGAGCGTGATCCATGGCAAGGAGTCGCCTCTCATCTAGCAAATCTAGTTCGGCCATCCTAGCATGCTGAAGCGTCTCTAGGGGGAGGTCGAGTGCTATGGATGTATGAAATGAATGCAGTTGAGTATGAATGGGAAGAATGGCGTTTGTGCCATAGACCAACTCGAATGGTGTGGCATTCGTGGGAGTCCGGATGGAAGTCCTATAAGCCCATAAGGCTTTATCCAGCTTCTCGTGCCACGTCCTACCCTTCTCTAAGGTTTTCTCAATAATACTAATGAGAGTCTTGTTTGTGGCTTCGGCTTGGCCGTTGCCTTGAGGGTAGTAGGGCGAGGAGAAGTGGTGAGTTATGCCATACGTGTTGCACAACTTAACCATCCGCTCATTCTTGAATGGGGTACCATTATCAGACACAAGGTCTCGTGGAACCCCAAATCGAGCCAAGGTATTCCTCCGGATGAAAGCCACCACATGTTGCCCCATTACATTGGTTAGGGAAATGGCTTCCACCCACTTGGAGAAATACTCCGTGGTTGCTAAAATAAATCGATGCCCATTTGAGGCCTTTGGAAATATTGGGCCTATGATGTCAAATGCCCACATGGTAAATGGCCAGGGGCTGACCACGGAATGCAATGCAGATGAAGGGATATGAATGGCGTGCCCATGCACTTGACACGGATGACACTTCCTAACATGATCGTGACAATCCTTTTTCAGGGTGGACCAAAAATAGCCCCCTCTAAGTATTTTCATTGCCATCATGTTGGCATTAACATGACCTCCTCATTCTCCATCGTGGAACTCATGCATCACTATCCTAGCCTCCTCTAGGTCGATACACCTAAGCAGAATGCCGGTAAAACTCTTTTTGTATAAGACCCCACCCAGAATGGTGTATCGGGTCGAAATCTTACGAATGAATGCCTTATCTTTGGATGTGGCATCCTCGGCAAATCCCCCATTTTCTAAAAATTGTTTTATGTCATAGAACCAGGGTTTTTCAATAGACTCTGGGTTGTTTTGGCAAATATCCAAGTCGTGTGTGGATGGATGGGGCGCATGCCATATTTTCAAAGATCTGGTCCCTAAAATGGGATCGACCTTCAGGGCTGAACCCAAGGAGGAGAGGGCATCGGCGATGCCATTGTCCTCTCTTCCTACGTGTGTGAGCTTACACGACTGGAAGGATTGGACCAATCGAGTGGCCAACTCGTGATATGGAAGTAGTTTCTCATTACGTACTTGCCAAATTTTTAAAACCTGGTTTATGACAAGGAGCGAATCTCCAAAGACCTCGATGCATGATGCCCCTAGAGTTTTCGAAATCCTTAAGCCTTGTATGAGTGCTTCATACTCAGCTACGTTGTTGGAACATTCGAAATCTAAGCGGACTGCTATGGGAATCTCGCCTTTTTCAGGAGAGATTAGGATGACCCCAGCGCCAGCCCCTCGTTGGTTTCGTGCCCCGTCGAAGTGCATCTTCCACACTTGGTTTTCGAAAGAATTTGCTAAAATGTGGTTTTGAAAATGGTTTTGCAATATGCCTTCATCAGGCATTTCGACAAGAGTGGGATATGCGTCCTCTAAGGGGAATTCAGCCACGTAATCTGCTAGGGCTTGCCCCTTAATGGAGATCTGGTGATGGTATTTCAGGTCATACTCCATTAGAAGGAGTTGCCATTTGCCCAATCTACCCGTGAGAATGGGTTTTTCGAACAAGTGCTTGATTGGATCAAGCTTGGACACTATCCAGATCTCATGATCTAGGAAATAGTGTCTGAACTTCTGGCAGGCCCAGACTAGGGCCAAGCACGTCTTCTCCATGGCTTGATAATTTCGTTCATAAGCCAAGAGAGTTTTCGAAATATAGTAGATGTGATACTCCTTATGGGTGTCATCCTCGTATTGAGCCAACAGGGCTCCTAAAGCATTTACATGCATGGAGATGTATAATAAAAGCGGTTTTCCTTGTTTTGGAGGATTCAAAACGGGGGGATTAACTAAGTATGCCTTCAATCTCTCGAAGGACTTTTGGCATTCATCATCCCATAAGAATTTCGTACCCTTCCTCAACAGTTTGTTGAAGGGTTCGCATCTAGTTGCCAGATTCGATATGAATCGGCGCACGGATTGTAATCGACCCTGGAGGCTACGGATTTGGGTGAGATTGGAGGGTGGAGCCATGTCTATGATGGCTCGACACTTAGAGGGTCGACTTCTATTCCCCTTTGGCTCACCATAAAGCCTAGAAGCTTCCCTGATTCTACCCCGAACACACATTTTTGAGGGTTTAGCTTTACTTTGTAAAGCCTAAGCCTTTCGAAAATCTTTTGTAAACATTCGATATGGGTGCATCGGGCTTTGGATTTCGCCAAGAGATCATCTACATACACTTCTACAAGCTCATGAATTTGATCATGGAAGATCGTGTTCATGGCTCGTTGGTATGTTGCGCCGGCATTTTTCAAACCAAAGGGCATGACTGTATAGCAGTACGTGCCCCATGGGGTTGTGAAGGCGGTCTTACCCTGATCTCGTGGACTTAGTTTGATTTGATTATAGCCTCAATAGCCATCCATAAATGAAAACATTTCGTGATTTGCAGTACTATCGACTATCAAATCTATGTTGGGTAAAGGATAATTATCCTTTGGAGTGGCTTTATTCAGGTTTCTAAAATCGATGCATATTCGAATTTTCCCATTGGTTTTTCGAACCACAACGATATTTGACAACCAATCAGAATACGCAATGGGGTTTATAAATCCAGCTTTTAGCAGATCTTCTAAACCCTCTTTGACTTGCGTGTGTACATTTGGGTGTATTTTCCTAAGCTTCTGCTTTATGGGTTTTACACCTGCATCTAAGGGGAGACGATGCTCGACTATGCTGGGATCTATGCCCGGCATGTCTTCATACGTCCATGCAAACACATCTAAATAGGTTCGTAGAAATGCGATGAATGCTAACTTTTCAGTTTCATGCAAGCATGCGCCTATTTTGATGGTTTTGGGATTGGAATCATCCCCTAGGTTCACCTCTATGAAATCTCCTCCTACTGATTGGGAAGGTCTTTCAAAATCGAGAATTCTATGAAATTCTGGGAGCTCAGAAGTGGGTTCTTCCTCAAGGGGATCCACTTCTGGGCTTTGATCATTCTCGTGGGCTATAGACCCGAGGGAACTTGATGCATGGTTTTCAAAATAACCTGGTTTTGTACTTGGATTTTCAAGTGATTTCAAAATTTTTGGTCTGGCTATGCAGACGACGTTTCTTTCGAAATCCTTTTCTTTTGCCAAAGTCCTACCAGGAGCAGCTATGTACAAATTTTTTTTGGTATTTTCCAAATTTTTGATTTTTTTGGTTTTTTGTAAAACAAGAACTTTGGAAACTATACAAAGCACTCTTTTTTCGAGTTTTTGTTTTTCCATTGTTTTTGGTTTTTCTTGTTTTTTGATTTTTTGTGATTTTAAGTTTTTCAGATGTTTTTGGTATTTTTAGAAAAAGGGATCTTCCGTCATACCTACAAAGGGAAAACACTACGGGTTAGACTCGGAATAGGAGGTCTAAATCGTAGGTTTCTTCTAAGACAGGCTCCGGGGCACCCTTGACCCAGGTGGTCACAGGGGGTGGCTCCGGCGGTATTTGGGGAGTATAGCCGATCCCATATCGGCTTGGGTTGGCCCTAGGAAGGATGGGCTCTAGGAGACCCTGGTTTTGTGCCCCTAGACTCTTATAGGGCGTGTAGCCCATGTTCAATAACATGTTCCACGACCTTTTGTTTTTTGAAAAGATGGGATACAAGTCGTGGTCCTGGAACATGCTATCGTCCATATTAGGCTCGTATGGCCTCTTGTCCAGGGGTTTTGGAAATAGGGAATGCTTGGGTTTTCCTAGGAGGATTAGAGTCGGGAGGGGGCCTGCTTTGGGCGGCCCCTTCACACATACAACCTTCCTAGGGTTGTTCAACACGAGCCGAGGTGGCTCAACCATAATTTGCCCCAGGTTAGCCTCATGGGCCTGGGAGCTTGATAAACAAGGGGAGTTTATGATCCCCTGAAGCTGTGGGTGACTCTCACCTAGGATCACTACGACCTGGTCCCTAAAAGGGATCTTGACACACTTGTGGAAGGTGGATGGCACAACGCACAAACTGTGTATCCAGGGCCTTCCCAGCAATAGGTTATAATGGGGGTGGATGTCCAAGACATGAAACACCCCCATGTGTTCGATCCCTCCCGTTTCCATTGGGAGTTCGATGGATCCTAAAGGTCTAGACGCATTCCCATCGTATCCAGTGATAACGATGGGGCTTGGGTTTACTGAAGTCAAGGTGACTCCGATTTTGTACGCCACGTGAAGTGGAAGGATGTTGAGCCCTCCTCCACCATCGACTAGGCACCTGTCCAGAGAGTGGTTGTTTAGAACCACCTCGATATGCAGGGCCAGGTTATGGGTTTTGTAGGGTCTATCTACATCATCTTCCGAGAAAGTGATGGGCGATTTTGCTCCTAATAAAGCCCCTTGGGCAGACAAGGATTCCAGACTTATGTTCGAATCAACCTTGGCCCTTTCTAGAATTTTCTCTAATACAAGTCTATGCCTAGGCGAAGTTTTTATAAGCTCTAGGATAGACATGTGAATAGGAATCTTTGAAAGGTGGTTTTCGAAATCATAAGGATTTAGGATGACTTTGTCCTTATCTGCTTTTGGCAGACCACTAGGGATACATGCTTTTGAGGGGCCAGGCACACTGACCACCTTCTGAGCACCTTGAAGGTGCGGGGGTTGATAGATCCTCCCGGATCTAGTGACTTCCCCCACGACCAGCCTAGGGTTCCCACTAAACTTGGCTCTAAGGATGAGCTGAGGAGAACCTTGGATTTTTAAAACTGGTTTTACCGGGGTTTCCACTTTTGGTAGTCCCCGAATGACGACTTGGGCAGGCCTCTTGTATAGTACAAGGATGGGCGCACAAGTAGGTCGACCAGGTTCTGGCTTTTGCGCTAGTTCTTTGGAAATGGTGAGGGTACATACCTCCTTTCCTTTCCCACTGCCACTGGCGTGTTTGGGAAAGGGTTCCTTGAAGATAGCTTGAGGTGGCTCAGGTTCCGCAGTGACCTGGAGCCGGCCTTCTGCTATCAAGTTCTCAATTTTATTTAAAAGAGAGAAGCAGCGTTTGGTATCATGGCCTTTGAGCCGATGATACTTACAAAATTGGTTTAAATACCCCCCTTTGGAAGTGACTCCTTCGGGGATTTCAGGGAGTTCGATCATGCCCTGGGCAAGTAAGAGGTCTAGGACCTCCGACACAGGTTGCCCCAGCGAAGTATACTCCCGTTTCTCAACCGGTTTTTGAAAATTGCGTTCCCTCTTATTTTCTAATTTTCAAAATTTTTAGAAGTGCCCGCCATGCCTGGATCCACCCGGACATTGGCGATTTTATGGGACTTTGCCCCTTTGTCCGTCGTGGGCAGCCCATATGTGATGGGCTTTTTCAAACGGGTTTTTGGAATGGCACTTCCTTTCCATAAGTGGTCGTATGTCCCTTTTCGCAAGTTGGTTTCGAAAAGGGAGGCCTTTTTGATCAACTTATGGAAAGTTGAAATCTCATGGAGAGAGAGAAGGGTTTTTAACTCGCTTTTAAAATTATCCAGGATGAGCATTACTGCGCATCCTTCGGATATGGGCTCTCGCACTTGGCCCAAAAGCGACCTCCATCTTATAATGAAGGCATGTACGTCTTCGTTCATGCCTTGCTTTGTATCCCTTAAGGTATTCAGGGTTGGCGTGACTTCTACGTTGTGTGCAAATCTTTGCATGAAGCAGTTCGCTAACTCTTCAAAAGTAGGGAATTGGCTTAAGTCGTAGGAAGCCAGCCATTTGGCAGCTGTGCCTTTAAGGGATAGAGGGAACCAATACACCCATTTCATCGAGTCCTTTTTCTTCTTATGGGCTCGACGTGAGAAAAGCTGTAAGTGAGACCTAGGGTCTCCCATGCCATCATACCGATGGAAGTTCGGTATTTCATCATCACTGTCTATTTCGTAGTCCATAGGAAGGAAATCAGACAGGGCGTAGCTTCTTTTCTCTTTATTCTGCCCTTTTAGCAACTGCTGTAGGGCTTTACGGTCCTTTTGTGTGAAGGACTCGTGGTATTGGTTGCCTTCCATTACGGAGGCCTCTTTTTGCTTGAGAGGTTTTTCAGATTTCTTTTTAGGCCTTTGTTCATCGTTCGATGAACATGAATCGCCTACTTCAGCCTCTTGGCTGAGAGCATCGATTTTGGCCTCAAACTCCCTTCTCAAGTCCTCGATTTCATCTAGTTTTATTTTGTTTTTGAAAATCCTCCTAGAGTGAGAACTTGATGCGCATGAGCCTTGGCTCGACACTTCACTTGGATTGGATTTTGACATGCTTTTCAAGCTTTTTCAAAATATCCTAAGTACAAGCAAAAGAAAAACAAGTTAAAATGACACCTTTTTAAAATTTTTGCAAGACTACAACTTAAAACTCGATTTTTGAAAGGCCCACGTCCCACCGGGCGTGCCAATCTCTGTAGACGTGCGAAAATCTCCGCCTCTTCGCCTTTTTCAGGGCTTGGAGCGGATCCTCTCGTGTGTCTAAGGCCTATGTATGCAAATAGGGCGTGCCAGCTAGCTTACTTAAGCTAGCGAAGATATTTTTAACACTGACTTCTAAACGTGGCGACTGTGAGCAAGTAAGCTCTTGTCGTCGCAGACCTTCTTGCACCGATGCGCAAGGGTCAGTCTGTACGCTTTGCAAAAATCGAGTTTTTGGAGAGAAAGTCTACGAAGCGGTTCGAGGTGTCTATTTTGGGTCTTTAAAATGCGATTGCATATTTTAGATCACGTGGATTTGCACGTGCCTAAGTCTTTTCTTTTATCCCTTTTCGGGCCACCTAGTTTGTGTGTTATGAACACTCCACTACATGGGCGAATTCAAGCGGGGCTTGCTTCGATGCAATATGCATCCTACCTCGTGGTATGGCGTAGAAGCAATGCAAACTCACGCTACTCCAAAGGGAAAACCTGAAATGTAAAGACAATACTGAAGGGAAATGACTGAAGGGAAATAACCGAAGGGAAATAACCGAAGGGAGATATGTATATAGATTATGTATATGAGCCCTTACTCGGGTCTTGCAAATAAGAGCGAAGGCTCAATGTGGGTGCGTGCTTGAATTGAAAGACTTACACACACGACATGAAATTAAACCCAAATATAAATTGCAGTATGGCCTTGACTAAGGTCTTGGGAGTAAGAGCGAAGGCTCAATGTGTGTGAAAGTGCTTGAATTGAAGTACTACACACACGACATGAATGAAACCCAAATATAACTGCAATAAGGCCTTTACTAAGGTCTTGGGAGTAAGAGCGAAGGCTCAATGTGTGTGAAAGTGCTTGAATTGAAAGACTTACTCACACGACATGAAATGAAACCCAAATAGTAATAGGTCGGCCCTTACTTGGGTCTTTCAAATAAGAGCGAAAGCTCAATGTGTGTGAGAGTGCTTGAATTGAAAGACTTACTCACACGACATGAAATAAAACCCAAATAGTATAGGTCGGCCCTTACTTGGGTCTTTCAAATAAGAGCGAAAGCTCAATGTGTGTGAGAGTGCTTGAATTGAAAGACTTACTCACACGACATGAAATAAAACCCAAATAGTATAGGTCGGCCCTTACTTGGGTCTTTCAACTAAGAGCGAAAGCTCAATGTGTGTGAGTGCTTGAATTGAAAGACAACGCACCCAACTTAAACAAAAACCCTTTGAAAATGAAAGTATATATACACACTTATTGTAAACACCCCGAAATCCCACGAATTTCTTAAACAAATCTGGTTTTATACAAGCAGCCCCAAAGGGCCATTTTTCAGTTTGGAAACCCAGGAGCCTTCCAAACAAACCCTGTATATATGTTTTAAACTTTATCTTTCAAAAACATATGATATAGCTTTTGAAAACCCTTTTAAAACATGTTTTGAAACCCCGAAGTGGCTTGGCCCGATCAAGACAGGACCAGGAGAGCCAAGAAGAGCCCGGAACCGGAGCACCTGTCGAGCCCGGCGCAACAACTCTTGTATTTGATTCACACCCCAGGATCTCGAACGTCCAAGACCCTGTTCTTACCAAAATATCATTTGAAGTCATCTCCGGAAGGCAGAAACGGAGGCGGACGACTATGTTGGCGAAGACCCAATGCAGACGGAGTACTGATGCTGTCAGGCCCCGCACGAATCGTCCGTTTCGAACCCAGCTCGAAGGAGTCAGAGTTCAGTTTGGATTGGATCTGGACCATATATATCCAGATTCCAATCCAAACCCATATGTGGACTTGGATTCGGATTTGGATCCAGAGATCCAATCCAATATCCATATCCATGGCCCACATCACCTTCTCATAAATGGAGGTGGGGCCCACTTGAAATTCACGTGGGATATTGGGCATGAGAGAGAGTGGGGGTGAAAAATATCAAGAGTGTTGTATTAAGCTTGACTTGTGTGTCAAGTTTGGGTTAATCATGTGGGTTAGCCTAATTGAGTGGGTTTAAGCTTGTAATTAGCTAAAACCTAACCTAGGGCTGCACCAACATGGGGTGATCAAGGTCTATGGGCCATGCTAAGGGAGCTCCTTCACCTAAACCTAACCCAAAATGCCTAAACCTAGCCTAAACCCCTAATCCACCCCTAATCTGAACCTAATCACCTAACCCACTTCCCTAATCCCGGCCTAATCCCAACCTAATCACCTAACCCACTCCCCTAATCCTTCCCTAAACCTAGATTAATTTCCCTAATCCTAGCCTAAACCTAGCCTAAACCACCTAACCTAGCTCACTAAACCTCACCCTAAAACCCAACCAACTAACGTAGCCCTAAACCCCTAAACCACCCTTAGCCCACGATTTTCCCAAACCCCTAGTTTTAAAATATCTGGCCCAACCCCATCCAGCCCACCTTATCTACATACTACCCTACCTAAACCACCTAACCACTACCCACAACCCAGCCCTAACCGACCTACCCATCCCCTATTTAAACCCCCCTCATTGTGGGCGGGTTTTCCAAGTGGGAACCACTCTCCACTCCCAGCCGGGCCCTCTCCTTCTTCCATCTTCCATGCAGCCGTGACCTGTTCCACCAGCCGCCACCTGTTCCACCAGCCGCCACCTGCTCCACCAGCCGCCACCTTCCCTCTTCCGTCCACCATCACTGCCCCCCCAGCCGGACACCACCACCTCACTCAGCCGAACTCCCATCAACACTCGGCTTCCCTCTTCATCCACTCGCCACTCCTCCCCATTCGGTAAGTCCCCCTAACTCCCTCAAAGCCACTCTCTACCACCTCCCCACTCTTAGCCACCCACCTTCCCTTCAGCTCAGCCCCTTTGCCGCCACCATCTAAGCCTAGCCGAACCTAGGATAACCCAAGTGGCTGGCCACTACTTAGCCACCATCTCCCATTCGGCCGACCCCCCCCTAGGTGTCCTATTTGGCCTTCCCACTAGCTCACCTTTAGGTCCAGTTTCCCTAAGTACCTAACTTCCCTAGTGACCCTAAGACCCACTTATTCAGCCACTCTAAACTCCCTACTTGGAGGCGCCGCCTACTTGCCACCGGCCCCCTTCGAGGCGTCTATCCCGTGCCCCACTTGCAGCCGGCCAGCACCCTTGATCACATACCTTCGCGGAGCTCCCGTTTGCAGCCCAAAGCCAAGGCCACGCTCAAGCAAGACCTCTACGGACCAGCTACTCGTAAGTGTCTAAACTCGGTCTTTAGTCATACACTTGCTTGAAATTCAATTTGATACGGGGTTGTAATAACGGAGCATAGTCTCCCCCCGCTTGTAATAACGTGGCTTGGCACAACCACACACGTGCACTCTCTTAGTCGTGCACAATTTTGAACACACACGGGCCTAATCAGCCCCTAATATATAAGTGTACGTATATATTTCATTTCCGAAGGGTTTTGTTTAAGTTGGGTGCGTTGTCTTTCAATTTAAACACTCTCACACACATTGAGCTTTCGCTCTTATTTGAAAGACCCAAGTAAGGGCCGACCTATACTATTTGGGTTTCATTTCATGTCGTGTGAGTAAGTCTTTTAATTCAAACACTCTCACACACATTGAGCTTTCGCTCTTATTTGAAAGACCCAAGTAAGGGCCGACCTATACTATTTGGGTTTCATTTCATGTCGTGTGAGTAAGTCTTTTAATTCAAACACTCTCACACACATTGAGCTTTCGCTCTTATTTGAAAGACCCAAGTAAGGGCCGACCTATACTATTTGGGTTTCATTTCATGTCGTGTGAGTAAGTCTTTTAATTCAAACACTCTCACACACATTGAGCTTTCGCTCTTATTGGAAAGACCCAAGTAAGGGCCGACCTATACTATTTGGGTTTCATTTCATGTCGTGTGAGTAAGTCTTTTAATTCAAACACTCTCACACACATTGAGCTTTCGCTCTTATTGGAAAGACCCAAGTAAGGGCCGACCTATACTATTTGGGTTTCATTTATGTCGTGTGAGTAAGTCTTTCAATTCAAGCACTCTCACACACATTGAGCCTTCGCTCTTACTCCCAAGACCTTAGTCAAGGCCATACTGCAATTTATATTTGGGTTTAATTTCATGTCGTGTGTGTAAGTCTTTCAATTCAAGCACGCACCCACATTGAGCCTTCGCTCTTATTTGCAAGACCCGAGTAAGGGCTCATATACATAAGATATATACATATCTCCCTTCGGTTATTTCCCTTCGGTTATTTCCCTTCTGTTATTTCCCTTCAGTATTGTCTTTACATTTCGGGTTTTCCCTTTGGAGTAGCGTGAGTTTGCATTGCATCTACGCCATACCACGAGGTAGGACGCATATTGCATCGAAGCAACCCCCGCTCGAATTCGCCCATGTAGTGGAGTGTTCATAACACACAAACTAGGCGACCCAAAAAGGGATAAAAGAAAAGACTTAGGCACGTGCAAATCCACGTGATCTAAAACATGCAATCACATCTTAAAGACCCGAAATAGACACCTCGAACCGTTTCGTAGACTTTCTCCCCAAAACTCGATTTTTGCAAAAGCGTACAGACTGACCCTTGCGCGTCGGTGCAAGAAGGTCTGCGACGACAAGAGCTCACTTGCTCACAGTCGCCATGTTTAGAAGTCAGTGTTAAGTATATCTTCGCTAGCTTAAGTAAGCTAGCTGGCACGCCCTGTTTATATACAAAGGCCTTAGACGCACGATAAGATCCACTCCAAGCCACGAAAGAGGCGAAGAGGCGGGGATTTTTCGCGCGTCTACACTTATGTATTAGGGGTTGATTAGGCCCGTGTGTGTTCAAAATCGTGCATGACTAAGAGAGTGCACGTGTGTGGTTGTGCCAAGCCACGTTATTACAAGCGGGGGGAGACTATGCTCCGTTATTACAACCCCGTATCAAATTGAATCTCAAGCAAGTATACAACTAAGGACCGAGTTTAGGCACTTACGAGTAGCTGGTCCGTAGAGGCCTTGCTTGAGCGTGGGCTTGGGCTTCGCCTTGGGCTGCAAACGGGAGCTCCGCGAGGATAGGTGACCAAAGGTGCTGGCCGGCTGCAAGTGGGGCGCGGGATAGGCGCCTCGAAGGTGGCCGGCTGCAAATGGGTGTAGCCTCGATGTGGGGGGTTAAAGGGGCTGGACCAAGTGAGTGCTTAGGGTCACTAGGATAGTCGAGTGTTTAGGGAAACTGGACCTAAAGGGGAGTTTATGGGAAGGCCGAATGGGACACCTAGGGGAATGGTGATGACTGGCCGAATGAAGGAATAGTCGGTTGGAGTGGCCGACTAGGAAGATGTGATGGTGGCGGGCTGTTAGGATGACTAAGGTTGGAGTGTGGAAAGGTAGCTAGTTAGGTGATGGGGCTAGGTGATAGTGGGGATAGTAGGTGTAAGGGAGTGTTATGGGCAGGTCTTAGGAAATCTAATAGGGTGGTCGGGTGTAGTTGAGGGGAGTTAGGTAGGGGGCAAATGGCTGGGGCGGCTAAGGTTTGGCCGAGTGGGAGTGGTGGCGGCGAGGGGCTGTTGTGTAGGTAAGGTGATGGTATGGTGGGTGGTTGGGAGTGGAGAGGGAGTAGAGAAGGAGCTAGGTAAAGTGCAGGGTACTTACCGAATGGGGAGAGGCGGTGGAAGGCAAAGAGAAGCAGCCGGATGTGGGAGCTTGGCTGGTTCGGTTGGGTGAAGGTGGTGGCGTCCGGCTGGGGGATGGTGGTGGATGGAAGAGGGAAGGTGGCGATGCAGGTAGAGCTGGTGGAGCAGGTGGAGAGTGGAGCAGGCGGGCAGGTGGAGAGTGGTCCCGGCTGGGCTGGAAAGGGATGGTCTCGGCTGGGTGAGGTGAGGGCTCTAGCTTCCTAAAACCCGCCCCCAAGGGGGGGGGGTTTAAATAGGGGATGGGTAGGTCGGTTAGGGCTGGGCTTGGGGTAGTGGTTAGGTGGTTTAGGTAGGGTGGTATGTAGATAAGGTGGGCTAGAAAGGGTTGGGCCAGATATTTTGAAAACTAGGGGTTTTGGTAGATTGTGGGCTAGGGGTGGTTTAGGGGTTTAGGGCTAGGTTAGGTGGTTGGGTTTTAGGGTGAGGTTTAGTGAACTAGGTTAGGTGATTAGGCTAGGTTTAGGCTAGGATTAGGGAAATTAATCTAGGTTTAGGGAAGGATTAGGGAAGTGGGTTAGGTGATTAGGTTGGGATTAGGCCAGGATTAGGGAAGTGGGTTAGGTGTTTAGGCTCAGATTAGGGGTGGATTAGGGTGGTAGGCTAGGATTAGGTGTTTTGGGTTAGGTTTAGGTGAAGGAGCTCCCTTAGCATGGCCCATAGACCTTGTCCACCTCATGTTGGTGCAGCCCTAGGTTAGGTCTTAGCTAATTACAAGCTTAAACCCACTCAATTAGGCTAATCCACATGATTAACCCCAAACTTGACACACAAGTCAAGCTTAATTACAACACTCTTGATATTTTTCATCCCCACTCTCTCTCATGCCCAATATCCCACGTGAATTTCAAGTGGGCCCCACCTCCATTTATGAGAAGGTGATGTGGGCCATGGATATGGATATTGGATTGGATCTCTGGATCCAAATCCAAATCCAAATCCACAGATGGGTTTGGATTGGGATTTGGATATATATGGTCCAGATCCAATCCAAACTGAACTTTGACTCCTTCGAGCTGGGTTCGAAACGGACGATTTGTGCGGGGCCTGACAGCATCAGTACTCCGTCTGCATTGGGTCTTCGCCAACATGGTCGTCCACCTCCGTTTCTGCCTTCCGGAGATGACTTCAAATGCTATTTTGATAAGAACAGGGTCTTGGACGTTCGAGATCCTGGGGGTGTGAATCAGATACAAGAGTTGTTGTGCCGGGCTCGACGTGTGCTCCAGTTTCGGGCTCTTCTTAGCTCTCCTGGTCCTGTCTTGATCGGGCCAAGCCACTTCGGGGTTTCAAAACATGTTTTAAAAGGTTTTTCAAAAGCCATATCATATGTTTTTGAAAGATAAAGTTTAAAACATATATACAGGGTTGTTTGGAAGGCTCCTGGGTTTCCAGACTCAAAATGGCCCTTTGGGGCTGCTTGTATAAAACCAGGTTGTTTTTGAAGAAATTCGTGGGATTTCAGGGTGTTTACACTCGTGCATACCGGCAAAGGATAGCCTGACATTATAGCAAACACATGAGACCTTGCCACTTTGAAGTGGGGGATCTGGTTTTAAAAACTATCCATCATCGTGGCCCACACCCCCTAGGCAAGTGGCGCCCCAACTGGGATGGACCCTATGTTGTACGAGCAACCACTACGAACAATTCGTATTGGTTGATCGATGTAGAAGGTAGGAATTTAGTAGATCCTATAAATATTCAATACTTAAAGAAGTATCATGTGTAGGATCTGGATTAAATTCCATTTTTCAAAAATTTTTAGGGATAGCTGCCCTGAGACATGTGAATAAGGTGCAAAGGCAAGTCGTGTGAACCTAAGTGAGAGAATTCGCACTTGTGAAAGAGTGGAGTTTTCAAAATCGTGGTTACATTTCAAAATCCTTCCTCTTACAAAGAAAGGCCTAGTTCAGCATAGCAAGATACTTGCAAGTGGTACGTGCTATTTCTAAATAGGCTGATCTGGAATGGATCAAGTGTAGGCTTGGAATAAGTCCTCCCCTCTTCTCTTCTATTTTCAAAAGGAAAACAAAGGCCCAAAACAAAAGGGAATTTCCCATTCAAAGTCTCTTTCCAAAAGAAAGAAACCAAAATTTAAAAGAAAAATCGATTCTCTTATAAAAAAGACGGATTAAAGAAAAAATACTCCCAAAGGGAGACCCTCGATGAAAAAAAAAAAAAAAGGAAAAAAGGCCAAAAAGCTCAAAAAGAGCAGTTTTCCGCCTTCTGTGCCTCAAACCATGGGATGCTTCAGAAGGGACCGTGGTATGTCTTTCCCATCCCTGGCTTATCCCAAGCTAAAGCATGGTTCATTTCGAGGAATCCTAAAGTAAAAATAGGACTTACTTACTTGAATTTCATCTTGTTTGAGAATTCGACGTTTTGAGTAAGGCGCAGGAATTTGAAATACAGCTTGTTTTCTTATAAAACCTCCGCTAAATAAGCGAGTGTTAAGACTCAAACAAGGGCAAGCACGAAGAGCTCGAGATCCTTAGGATCGAGGCTCAAGACAGTTGTCCCTTTTGTAAATAGCTTTTGTAAATAAATTTTGAAAATCGAACATCGAACAGCATAGGATTTTGCTCACTTGGAACAGTAGGCCTTGTAAGTCTCTAGAGTTCAACCACACCTGGTCTCTGGGAGGTCGCCACTTTTGGCACCACACCCATGTCATTTGTATTCCACGCATGGTACTTGCATGAACATGATCCCATTTAGGACCAGATTCCATGTAGAACCCTTTGGCGTGATATCTCCTCCTACCAGAGTTTGTAAATTGAGATTTTGCAAAAAATTGGGGCGATCCCATATTCTTCGTGGATAGATCTAGGGAGACATTGAAAGGGGTGTTTGTCATCTTTGCCCTTATCCAAATCTATTTGGACAAGGCCAAAGAAGGGCATCTGTAAACACCCCGAAATCCCACGAATTTCTCAAATTCATCTGGTTTTGTAAAAGCAGTCCCAAAGGGCCATTTTGAGTCTGGAAACCCAGGAGCCTTCCAGACAACCCTGTACATATGTTTTGAACTCTATATTTCGAAAACATACAATATGGCTTTTAAAACCCTTTTAAAAAAACATGTTTTGAAACCCCGAAGCAGCTTGGCCTAATCCAGTCAGGACCAGAAAAGCTAAGAAGAGCCCGGAACCGGAGCACACATCAAGCCCGGCACAGCAACTCTTATATCAAATTCACACCCCCAGGATCTCGAACGTCCAAGACCCTGTTATCATCAAAACATCTTTTGAAGTCATCTCCAGAAGGCGAAAACAGAGGCGGACGATCATGTTGGCGAAGACCTAACACAGACGGAGCACTGATGCTGTCAGGCCCCGCACAAACCATTCGTTTCGAATACAGCTCGAAGGAGTCAGAGTTCAGTTTGGATTGGATCTGGACCATATATATCCAAATCCCAATCCAAACCCATGTATGGACTTGGATTTGGATTTGGATTCAAAAATCCAATCCAATATCCATATCCATGGCCCACATCACCTTCTCATAAATGGATGTGGGGCCCACTTGAAATTCACGTGGGATTATGGGCATGAGAGAGAGTGGGGGTGGATAAGATCAAGTGTGGTTGTAATTAAGCTTGACTTGTGTGTCAAGTTTGGGGTTAATCATGTGGGTTAGCCTAATTGAGTGGGTTTAAGCTTGTAATTAGCCAAAACCTAACCTAGGGCTGCACCAACATGATGTGGTTAAGGTCTATGGGCCATGCAAAGGGAGCTCCTTCACCTAAATCTAACCCAAAATACCTAATCCTAGCCTTCCACCCTAATCTGCCCCTAATCTGAGCCTAATCACCTAATCTACCTCCCTAATCCCAGCCTAATGCCAACCTAATCACCTAACCCACTTCCCTAATCCTTCCCTAAACCTAGGTTAATTTCCCTAAACCTAGCCTAATCCTAGCCTAATCACCTAACCTAGTTCACTAAACCTCACCCTAGAACCCACCCACCTAACCAAACCCTAAACCCCTAAACCACCCCTAGCCCACAACCTACCCAAACCACTAGTATCTAAAATATCTGGCCCTACCCTTTCCAGCCCACCTTATCATCATACCACCCTACCTAAACCACCTAACCACTACCCCAAACCCAGCCCTAACCGACCTACCCATCCCTATATAAACCCCCCCTTGGGGGCGGGTTTTCCTATCTAGAGGCTCTCTCCCTTCCCATCCTCTCTCACCTTGGTCCAGCCCAACCGAGCCCAGCCACTTCATCCACGTCCAGCCAGGCCTTCCACCAGCCACCACCGTGCTCCACCTGCTCCACCACACCCCAGCCGGCCCACCACCTGTCGCCACCCCTGCCTTCGGCCGAACCACCCGCTCCACCACACCCGGCTTCTCTCTTCCATCCACCGCCTCTCTTCAAGCACGGTTAGTACCCCATCCTTCATCTCACCTTCTCCACTCCCTCTCCACTCTCAGCCACTTGCACTACCACCACCTGCCCCCACAGCCAGCCACTTGCTACCACCCTTCCCATTCGGTCAGGCCTTAGCCATCCTAACTACCCGCCACTACCTAACCACCCTAGCTACACCCGGCTACCCCATCCAACTCCCTAAGAACTGCCACTATCACCTCACCGCAACCATCACCACCTTACCCCATATCCTAGCTAGTTCCCTTCCCTTACACCACTCCTAGCCACCCTAACTGCCCGCCACACCAAGTCTCCCTAGCAGTCGGCCACTTCAACCGACTGCCCCATACTCATTCGGCCCTTCCATCCGCCAATCCCATACTTCCCCTAGGCTCTCCCTTAGACACTCCCTTAAGCTCTACCTTAGTGCCATACTCCCCCAACACTACACTCCCCCGAGTGACCTTACCTAGCCCCTTTAATCCCACACGTCAAGGCGACACCCTTGCTTGCAGCCGGCCACCTTCAAGGCACCCGGCCAGCACCCCTTGTCGCTCAACCTCGCGGAGCTCCCTTTTGCAGCCCAAGGCAAAGGCCAAGCCCACGCTCAAGCAAGGCCTCTACGGACCAGCTACTAGTAAGTGCCTAACTCGGTCTTTAGTTGTATACTTGCTTGAGATTCAATTCGAACGGGGTTGTAATAACGGAGCATAGTCTCCCTCCGCTTGTAATAACGTGGCTTGGCACACCCACACACGTGCACTCTCTTAGTTGTGCACGATTTTAAACACACACGGGCCTAATCAGCCCCTAATACATAAGTATATACATATACTTTCATTTTTGTAGGGTTTTGCTTAAGTTGGATGTGTTGTCTTTCAATTCAAGCACTCTCACACACATTGAGCCTTCACTCTTATTTGAAAGACCCAAGTAAGGGCCGACCTATACTATTTGGGTTTCATTTCATGTCGTGTGTGTAAGTCTTTCAATTTAAGCACTCTCACACACATTGAGCTTTCGCTCTTACTCCCAAGACCTTAGTCAAGGCCTACAACAACAACAACAACAACAACAACAACAACAACAACAACAACAACAACAACAACTAAGCCTTTTCCCATACTAGACGGGGTCGGCTACATGGATTCTTTGTTTCCACAGATCTCTATCGTGTGCCATGTTAGCAGTTAACTCCCAATAAGCTAGATCATTCTTTATTGTTTCTTTCCAACACTTTTGTGGTCGTCCTCTACCTCTTTTAATACTTTCCAAATTTAGGTTTTCTAACCTTCTTACAGGTTCTTCTTTTGATCTTCTTTCTATATGTCCAAACCATCTTAAATGATGTTCTCTCATTTTATCCTCTATTGGTGCCACTCCTAATTTGTTTCTAATAACCTCATTATATATACGGTCTTTTCTTGTATGACCACTCATCCATCTCAACATCTTCATTTCTGTCACAGACATCTTTTGTACATGTTGATGATTAACTGCCCAACACTCAGAACCATAAAACATGGTAGGCCTAACTGCTGCTCTATAATATTTACCTTTTAATTTTAATGGTATCTTCTTGTCACAAAGAATACCTGATGCTCCTCTCCATTTTAACCAACCAACATTAATTCTATGTGTAACATCTCCATCAATTCTTCCATCACTTTGAAAAATTGACCCTAGGTATTTAAAACTTTCCTTTTGGGGAATGCAATGCGTGCCAATTTTAATTTCTATGTCCTCTGAAGTAGCCAAATGATCAAACTTACATTCCATATATTCTGTCTTTGTTCTACTAAGTCGGAGGCCTTTGTTTTCTAATGTTTCTCTCCATAGTTCCAATTTTCTATTAACTTTTTCCTTAGACTCCTCCACTAATACAATGTCATCTGCAAATAACATACACCAAGGTACTTCATCTTGAATATGTTTTGTTAACTCATCCATCACCATTATAAATAAGTATGGACTTAAAGTTGATCCTTGATGTAACCCAATATTAACTTCAAAGAAGTCTGTCGTTCCTTCATGAGTCCTCACACATGTTTTTGCACCATCATACATGTCACTTATAAGGTTAATATATGTCAATGGGATACCTCTTTTTTCCAAAGTTCTCCAAAGAACCTCCCTCGGTACCCTATCAGAAGCTTTTTCTAGATCAATAAATATCATGTGAAGGTCTTTCTTTTTTGCTCTAAAATGTTCCATAAGACGTCTCAAAAGGTGAATCGCTTCAATAGTAGATCTACCAGGCATAAATCCAAATTGGTTCTCTGTTGTACTTGATACTTGTCTTAACCTACGTTCAATAATTCTTTCCCATAATTTCATAGTATGACTCATTAACTTGATACCTCGATAATTCGCACAATTTTGAATGTCTCCCTTGTTTTTATATATGGGTATAAGTGTACTTGCTCTCCATTCCTCGGGCGTCTTTTGGTTTTTCCATATTTCATTAAATAGTCTTGTGAGCCAAGTGATTCCTATTTCTCCTAGTATTTTCCAAACTTCTATAGGAATATTATCTGGTCCTACCGATTTACCACTCTTCATATGTTTAAGAGCCTCTTTGACTTCATTCTTTTGAATACGTCGGTAGAAATTGTGGTTTATATACTTTTCTGACTTGGCTAAATCTCCTAAACTAATACTAACATCTTTATTTTCATTAAAAAGATTATAAAAATAGTTTTTCCATCTATTTCTTATATCATCATTTGCCACTAGAATTTTTTCATCCTCGTCTTTTATGCATTTAACATAATTAAGATCTTTAGTTTTCTTATCTCTAGCCCTAGCTATCCTAAAAATGTCTCTTTCACCCTCTTTTGAGTTGAGTTTTTTATATAAGTCCTCCCAAATCTTAGCTTTTGCTTCACTAACGGCCTTTTTTGCTTCCTTCTTTGCTTTCTTATAAGCTTCTAAAGTTTCACTAGTTTTCTTAGCATAATGTAATTTGTAACATGCCCTCTTTGCCTTGATTTTGTTTTGTACTACTTCACTCCACCACCAAGCTTCTTTTTGTGCCGGTACACCTCCCTTAGATACCCCTAACACATCTTCGCCACTTTCCTAATATGTATAGCCATATTGTTCCACATATCAGAGGGTGTGCCAACATAATTCCAAACATCTCCTTGAAGGACTTTTTGTTTAAATATATCTTCTTTCTCACTTTTGAGGTTCCACCATTTAGTCCGAATAGCTCGATGCACTCTTTTCTTCTTTGTCCATTTTTTTATTTGTAAATCCATAACTAAAAGTCGATGTTGGGTGGTTAAGCTTTCTCCTGGAATTACCTTACAATCTTTACAACACGCTCTATCTTTTTTTCTACAAATAAAGTAATCAATTTGTGTTTGTGATAAGCCACTCTTATAAGTAATTAAATGTTCATCTCGTTTTTTGAAGATTGTATTGACTATAAAGAGATCAAATGACATAGCAAAATTTAAAATCTCCCTACCTTCCTCGTTTATATCCCCATAACCAAAGTTTCCATGAATCCCTTGATATCCTAATGCCTCTTTACCGACATGTCCATTTAAATCTCCTCCTAAACAAATCATCTCCCTTTGTGGAATCTTTTGAAACACCTTATCTAACTCTTCCCAAAAAACTGTCTTTATACTATCTTCTAGTCCTACTTGGGGTGCGTAAGCACAAACTATATTCAAAACCTCTACTCCTAACACTAATTTCAATGTCATGATTCGGTCACCATATCGTTGTATGTCTACTACACTCTCCTTTAAATCTTTATTTATGATAATACCAACTCCGTTTCGGGCCTTTTCTTTACCTGAGTACTATAATTTAAAACCTGTATCCTCTATCTCCTTTGCTTTTTCTCCAACCCATTTTGTCTCTTGTAAACATAGAATATGAATCTTTCTCCGAATCATAGTATCTACCACCTCCATTAGCTTACCCGATAATGTTCCGATATTTCAAGAACCAATACGAATCTTATTATCTAGAACTAGCTTCCTTACCCCCCGCATCTGTCCATAATCAAAATGCGGAGACCCTCTCTGAAAATTTTTCACTACATTCGGGCGGCAATGTAGCGGGACTAACTTCTTTACCCACACCCGTCCATGATGTGGGAACCCTCTCTGCAATTGATTCACTACATTCGGGCGAAAATGTAGTGGCCCTTGCTTACTTCTTACTGCATTCGGGCTCTGCAGCACGTCGCTAGGCGGGGACGCCCCAAAGCAATGCTCATAATTTTTGTAATCCATGTTGTAGAAATCCGACGAAGTTTTACGCTGGCTGTCGGAAGCCTAACACAACCATCCTCCTTTATCCGGGCTTGGGGCCGACAATGCAAGGGTGATACCTTAGTCAAGGCCTATTGCAGTTATATTTGGGTTTAATTTCATGTCGTGTGTGTAGTACTTCAATTCAAGCACTCACACACATTGAGCTTTCGCTCTTATTCCCAAGACCTTAGTTAAGGCCATACTGCAATTTATATTTGGGTTTAATTTCATGTCGTGTGTGTAAGTCTTTCAATTCAAGCACGCACCCACATTGAGCCTTCTCTCTTATTTGCAAGACCCGAATAAGGGCTCATATACATACTCTATATACATATCTCCCTTCGGCATTTATATTTCAAGTCATTTCCCTTCGGTTATTTCCCTTCGGTTATGTCCCTTCAGTATTGTCTTTACATTCGGGTTTTCCCTTTGGAGTAGAGTGAGTTTGCATTGCATCTACGCCATACCACGAGGTAGGACGCATATTGCATCAAAGCAAGCCCCGCTCGAATTCGCCCATGTAGTGGAGTGTTCATAACACACAAACTAGGTGGCCCGAAAAGGGATAAAAGGAAAGACTTAGGCACGTGCAAATCCACGTGATCTAAAAAATGCAACCGCATCTAAAAGACCCGAATTAGACACCTTGAACCGCTTCGTAGACTTTTGCTCCCAAAACTCGATTTTTGCAAAGCGTATAGACTGACCCTTGCGCATCGGTGCAAGAAGGTCTGCGACGACAAGAGCTCACTTGCTCATAGTCACCACGATTAGAAGTCAGTGTTAAATATATCTTCGCTAGCTTAGGTAAGCTAGCTGGCACGCCCTGTTTGCATAAATAGGCCTTAGACACACGAGAGGATCCGCTCCGAGCCCTGAAAAGGTGAGAAGCGGGGATTTTCGCGCGTCTACAAAGCCATGTGGCCTATGTGGGTCTAGACCAAGGGGCTGCAACCAAGAGGTGGGCTGGATCAAGTGGCTGCAACCAAGCTTGGACATGGGCTGGACCGACTCCAAGAGGTAAGCCTAACCTAACCTAGCCATTCTCTCTACACCCCTCTAAACCTAACCCCCAACCTAGCCTAGGTTCGAACCTACCTAATCCCAACTGGACCTAACCCCAACTGAACCTAACCCTAACTAAACCTAGCCCTAACCCAACCTAGGTTCGACCAAACCTAACCCTAGACTTGAACCAACCTAAATCTAACCAGACCGTGCCCTGCGCATCACCAGGACCCCCTCCTAGCGCCAGACGCCCGCCAGCGCCCAGCGCCCAACGCTAGGCGCCCGATTGCTGCGCCCGACGCCTCCCTGCCGACCCGACTGCCTCCCTACCGACCCGACTGCCTCCCTGTCGACTTGACCTGCACCCTAGGACAGACCCTACACACCCCCCGTCTTGGCCGAACCTTAGTTCCCCTAAGACCCTAACCGTGCCTCATAGAACCTCTCTCAAAGCCACCTAGGATAACCCCCTCTTGGCTGCCCAAGGTGAACCGTGAGCCCACGTGCAAGCAAGTTGAACATGGACCAGCTATTTGTAAGTGTCTAAACTTGGTCTATTACATTAACTTGCTTTATATTCAATTAAATTTTGATATGGGGTTGTAGTAAAGGAGCTTCGTCTCCCCTCGATTGTAATAACGTGGTTTGACACACCCACACACACTCGCACTTGAGCCTTTCCGCTCTTAGTCGTACACTTCTTGCACACACACGGGCCTAACAAGCCCTTAATATATAGTTATATTTATATATTTTAAGTCAAGGGGGTTTTTAATTAAGTCGTGTGTGTTGTCTTTCCATTTTTCACACGCACACACATTGAGCCTTCGTTCTTACTCCCAAGACCTTAGTAAAGGCCTTATTGCAGTTATATTTGGGTTTCATTTATGTCATGTGAGTTGTCTTTACATTCCCACACGCACACACATTGAGCCTTCGCTCTTACTCCCAAGACCTTAGTTAAGGCCATACTGCAATTTATATTTGGGTTTTATTTCATGTCGTGTGTGTAGTCTTTCAATTCAAGCACGCACACACATTGAGCCTTCGCTCTTATTTGCAAGACCCAAGTAAGGGCCCCTACATATACTCTATATAAAGTATTTCTTTCGGCTATGTCTTTAAGATTCGGGCCCTAAGGTTCAAGTCGTGTGCGTTGTCTTTCAATATATACACGACACACACTTACACAATTGAGCCTTTCCGCTCTTAAGATATAGCCATATTTCCCCTTCCGCTATTTACTTTACAAGTCATTTCCCTTCGGCTATTTACTTTACAAGTCATTTCCCTTCGGCATTGTCTTTACATTCGGGTTTTCCCTTTGGAGTAGCGTGAGTTTGCATTGCATCTACGCCATACCACGAGGTAGGACGCATATTGCATCAAAGCAAACCCCGTACTCCCGCTCAAAATTCGCCCCATGTAGTGGAGTGTTCATAACACACACCTAGGTGGCCCATAAAGGGATAAAAAGGAAGACTTAGGCACGTGCAAATCCACGTGATTTAAAATCTGAAAATCATACAAAAACAACCCGAATCAATCGTGCAAATATGTCAAGACTTAGGCTATTTTGATGCTTGCACATCGTGCCTAAGTAGATTAAAATTTGAAAGACTTAGGGTCGTCCAACCCTTACAAAATCAAAATCACCCAAATGCATGGTTTTCAAAAGGTTTTAAAACACTTCTTCATTCAAAATATATTTTGAGTTAAACTTGTTTCAAAATGAAGTCTCTAAGCATACAGACTGACCCTTGCGCATCGGTGCAAGAAGGTCTGCGACGTAAAAATCCCGCTTGCCTACAATCGCCTTTCAAAAGTCAGATTATTTTCAAAACATACTTTGCTAGTTAAAGTAAACTAGCTGGCACGCCCATAAAGCGAATGTAGATTGCGAAAAGGTTCACTTCAGGCCTAAGAACCCGTAAGTGAAAATTTTCGGTGTCTACAATATTGAAATACAACTCACACGACTGAAAATTAACAACCCGGAATTGAAAGACATACACAACTGAACTGGGAAAACTCACGCAGCTGAAAATATATAGATATGGCTATATCTTGGGGCTGCCGAGGCCAAAATGTGTATGAGTGCTTGAGCAAGTGCTCGGGTGTTCCTTGGATGCGAGTGTGTAATTGAAATGACAAACTCACATGACTTGAACCTTAAAACCCGAATGAAATTGCAATGTATATGGCTCTTACTAGAGTCTTTAGAGTAAGAGCGAAGGCTCAATTGTGTATGTGGGTGCTTGGTGTACGAGATAAGAGCTAAGGCTCAAGTGCACGTATGTGTCTCGTGTATCAAGCAACAATATTACATCCTGGGGGAAGACAACGCTCTATTAATACAACCCCGTATCCGAATTGAATTATGTATAAAGCAAGTTAACATAAAAGACCAAGTTTAGACACTTACAAATAGCTGGTCCGTATTCACTTGCTCATGCTTGGGCTTGTGATTCACTTTGGACAACCAAGGACGTGCTCCCCTTGAAGCTTGAGGCGTGAAGTGGCTGGCCAGAGGTTGAGCTTGGTGGAGTTTGGCTTGAGAGGTAGAGGCTCACGGCAAGGTGTTGCGGGCTTGTGTGGGATAGGCAAGGCGAGGGAGTTGTGGGTCTTAGGGCTTGTGGGGGGGTTTATGACAAAGAGGTCACGGGTGTGATATGGAGTCGGGGTGCTAGGTGGTATGTCACTGCAGGGATGTTGGGTGGTAGGTTACGACAGGGGTGTTAGGTGGGGTATGGGAGCGTAAGGCGGTGGATGTGGGGTGTGGAGTGTAAGGCGGTGGGATGGAAGGCTAGGAGGTGGTGTAGGCTAGGTTGTGGCATGGTAGGGTGGCAGGTAGTGGCTGAGGTCGGTGGAGTTGGTGGGGTGAAGGTCGGCTAAGGGGGAGGTGTAGCAGAGTGGTCGGGAGCCAGTCGGGGTGACAGGCGCTAGGCGCACGGGCAGCGTGTAGGGTGGCAGTGGCACGAATGGGGCGCGTGAGGTGCACGCGGTGGTGTAGGGGGCGTTCGGGTGAGGGCAGGCAATGAAGTGGAGGTGGTTGCGGTTTAGATAGAGTTGGTTGGAAGGGTGGATTAGCTAGGTGGGTTCGGTTAGGTCTAGGTGGAGTCGGCTTAGGTAGTTTAGAGGGGTTCGAGAGAGGTGGGCTAGGTGAGTTTGCTACGCTTACCTTAGGGTGCAGTCTTGGGGTGTGCTCAAGCTCCACATCGGCCACTCCATGCCTTCTTGTTCAAGCAAACCCATCCCTTAATCAAGGTGGTGCAACCCACACTAATCCCCCTTTAAGCCCACAATTAACCCACTAAACAAAATTAAGAAAGCACTAAGCACTCACCTTAATACCCTCTCTCTCCTCCAAGCTCCTCCAAGTGGATTTCACGTCAGATCCAAACACTATTTGGATCTAGATCTTGGAACTCGGATATTTTAAGATCCATATCCGATCCAAATCCAACATTTTTATGGATATGGATGTGGATATTTTGGTCTAGATCCGATCCAATCCAAATACTATTTGGATCCAATCCAATTCCAAACACTATTTGGATATGGATATGGATATGGATATTTATGGTCCAGATCCAATCCAAATTTTCTCTGGATGGTCCTTCTTGGCTTTTTGAGGTGGACGTTTTGTGCGGGCACTTGCTTAATTAGCACTCCGTATGGTGCTGGGTTTTCTCCAACTTTGTCGTCCAGACTCCATCTCGCCATTCTGGACTCCATTTCTGCTTGATTTCTCCATTTTTGGCTCAGATTCATGCTGCTTGGGTGACTATATTTGATTGGGCTTATGGGTGTTGTAGACACGGAAAACTCTCACTTCCGGTTCTTAGGCCTAAAGTGAACCTTTTCGTGTGTCTAAGTCATTTTTATAACAAGGGCGTGCCAACTAGCTTACTCAAGCTAGCGAAGTAAGTTTTGAAATCTGACTCTATCGGGGCGACTATGAGCAAGTGAGCTATTTTCGTCGCAGACCTTCTTGCACCGATGCACAAGGGTCAGTCTGTATGCTTGGCAAAGTCGTTTTGAATTAACTAACCTCTTTGAAAATACCCGAAGTGTTTGGGCTTTTGTTTGTATGATTGCAAGTTTTATTTCACGTGGGATTTGCACGTGCCTATGTCTTTCTCTTTTATGCTTTTTAGGGCCAACTAGGTGTGTGCGCAAGTGACCTAAGTTGGGTGATTTTTGCATGGGAGTGTGGGGCTTGCTTTGATGCAATATGCGTCCTAACTCGTGGTATGGCGAATATGCAATGCAAACTCACACAACTCCAAAGGGAAAACCCGAATTGAAAGACAATGCTTAAGGGAAATGACATAATGTAAATTGCCAAAGGGAAATTGCAAAAGGGAAATATGGCTATATCTTAAGAGTGGAAAGGCTCAATTGTGTAAGTGTATGCCGTGTATAAATTGAAATGCAACTCACACAGCAGAACCTTCAAACCCAAATCTTAAAGACATAGCGGAAGGGAAATACAACTATATATATGGGCCCGAAGGTCGCCAACGTGTGCGTGGGTGTTGTGTATATATGTAAAGACAACTCACACGACTTGCAATGTAAAACCCAAATAGAATTGCAATATGGCCCTTACTAGGGTCTTGGGAGTAAGAGTGAAAGCTCAATGTGTGTGAGTGTAAAATTGAAATACCATGCACACTACTTGAATGAAACACCCAAATAAAATTGCAATATGGCCCTTACTAGGGTCATATTGGGAGTAAGAGTGAAAGCTCAATGTGTGTGAGTGTAAAATTGAAATACCATGCACACGACTTGAATGAAACACCCAAATAAAATTGCAATATGGCCCTTACTAGGGTCTTGGTAGTAAGAGCGAAAGCTCAATGTGTGTGAGTGTAAAATTGAAATACCACGCACACGACTTAAATTAAAACCCACGCAGCTGAATATATATAAGTAGAACTATATCTTAGGGGCTATCAAGGCCCGTGTGTATGCCAAAATGGTGTGCAGCTAAGAGCGGAAAGGCTCAAGTGCACGTGTGTGTTGATGTGTCAAAACCACATTATTACAATCGGGGGGAGACAACGCTCCATTATTACAACCCCGTATCAAATTTAATTAAACGTAAACAAGTTTATATAATGGACCGAGTTAGGCACTTACGTGTAGCTGGTCCATGTTCAACTTGCTTGGCTTTAGCCTCATGAGTCACCTTGGGCAGCCGAAGGGGAGCTCCTTAGGTGGATGTGGGCGACATATAGGGGTGCTGGCCGAGTGGCGTCTTGATGCTGGCCGAGTGGAAGGATCGGTAGGTAGGGGTGCTGGCCGAATGGAAAGTGTTGGCTAAATGGATGGAAGATGGTGTTGGGGAGTGGCGAAGGCGGGATGGGAAGTGGGTGACTAAGGGAGGTGTTCAACTAGGAGCTAAGGTGGATGGTGTTGGGGGAAGGTAGTGGGGTATGGTGCAGGTCGGCCGGGTATAAGGGAGAGGGGATGGATGAGCTAGGTGGCGGATGGACGGACTGTGCAACTGGGAAGAAGGGGGTGAAGAGAAGATGAAGGTTAGATAAGGTTGAGGTGGGGTACTAACCGTGAATGGAAGTGGTGGTCGGATGGTGGTGGAAGAAGGGTGGAGCTCCTCGCCGAAGATGGAAGGTGGTGGATTCGATTGAAGTGGAGAGGTGGTAGCCGGGTGATGGAGTGGCGGTGGAATGGCAGGTGGATGGGAGTGGTGGAGCTTGGAGGGAGTGGGGGGTGAGAGTGGAAGAGAGCCCGTGGAACCCGCAAGGAAGATGGGTTTTTGTAGGCTAGAAAGGGACTGGGTCGGTTAGGGGGGTATGGGCCAGATATTTGTAATATGGTAGGGATGGGACATGGTTTGGGGTAGGTCGGTTAGGGGGAGCTAGTTAGTGGTTTAGGGTAGGTCGGTTAGGTGGGATGGGACTTAGTGGTCAGGGGTTTAATTAGGTGCACTAAGGTGGGTTTAGGCTTAGTTGGTTAGGGTCTAGGTGGTCTAGCTAGGTGAGGTTAGCTAGGTGAGGTTGGCTAGGTGAGGTTGGGGGTGATTTTGGGTGAGGATGGCTAGGTTTGGGTTAGGTTTTAGGGGAAATGGCTAGGTGAGGTGGGCTAGCTTAGGGCTAGGTTTTAGGAACCTCCCCTTGGCGCCGGTCCATTGACCCAGTTGCAACCATGTCCAAGTTGGTGCAGCCCCAGGTTAGGTGTAGGTGCATACAAGCTTAAACCCACACTCTAGGCTAAACCCACAAGGTTAACCCACCATTGACCAAAAGTCAAGCCTACCAACTTTCTCACTCATACTTTATCACCCCTTTTTCTCTCTCTACCCAAGCTTTTCACGTGAAATATTTGTGGGCCCCACCTCCATTTATGAGAAGGTGATGTGGGCCATGGATGTAGATATTGGATTTGGATCTTGGGATCCAAATCCAAATCCAAATTGATGTTGGGTTTGGATCTGGATATATATGGTCCAGATCTGGCCCAAATATGATTTTTTGATTCCTTCATGGCGTTTCGAAACGGACGGTTTGTGCAGAGCCTGACTGCATCAGTACTCCGTCTTGCGTTGGGTCTTCGCCAACATTGTCGTCCACTCTTCGTCTCACCTTCAGGAGTTCATTTTTGAGCAAATTTCTAATATCTAAGACTTGGATGTCTGAGAATCTGGGGATGATTCTGATACGAGAGTTGATGTGTCGGGCTTGAAGTATGCTTCGGGTCTGGGATCTCCTTTGCCTTTTTGGTCCTGCTTTCGTTAGGCTAGGCTACTTTTGGGGTTTCAAAATACCTTTTAAGGTTTAAAACTATATGTATATAGTTTAAAAACGTATATATGGTTTTAACATATGTACAGGGTTGTCTGGAAGGCTGCTGGGTTTCCAGACTCAAAATAGCTCTTTGGGGCTGCTTTTGCAAAACCAGGCATATTTGAGAAAATCGTGGGATTTTGGGGTGTTTACAGATGCCCCTCTTTGGCATTATCCAAATTTATTTGGATAATGGCAAAGACGATAACACCCCTTTCAATGTCTCCCTAGATCTATCCACGAAAATATGGGATCGTTCCAATTTTTGAGCAAAAATCTCTCTTTTAAACCTGGTAGGAGGAGATATCACGCCAAAGGGGCATTTCTATGGTTTCTGGTCCTAAATGGGATCATGTTATGCGAGTGTTCAGGCATGGGTATGCACATGCATGACATGGATGAGACGCCAAGTAGGGCGACCTCCCAGAGACTAGATGGCATGGTTGAACTCTTGAGACTTACGAAGACCTGCTGCTCCAAGTGAGCGGGCCCTATGTTGCTCGATGTTCGATTTTTCAAAATCTATTTACAAAAGGGAAAACCGCTTTTAGCCTCAATCCTAAGGATTTCGAGCTTTTCGCATTTGCCTTTTGCTTGAGTCTTGACACTCACTAATCTAGCGGAGGTTTTATAAGAAAACAAGCTATATTTCAAAATTCCTATGCCTTACTCGAATCGTCAAATTCTCAAACAAAATGAAATTCAAGTAAGTAAATCCTATTTTTACTTTAGGATTCCTCGAAATGAACCATGTTTTACTTGGGATAAGTCGTATGGATGGGAAAGAGATACCACGGTCCCTTCTGAAGCGTCCCGTGGTTTTAGGCATAGAAGGCGGAAAACTACTCTTTTTGAGCTTTTTGGCCCTTTTTCCTTTTTTTCATAGAGGGTCTCCCTTCGGGAGTATTTTTTCTTTAATCCCTCTTTTCCATAAGAGAATCAAATTTTTTCTTTTTGATCCATGTTTCTTTCTTTGGGAAAGAGAATTTGGAAAGGATTTCCCTTTGTTTTTGGCCCTATTTTCCTTTTGGACGGAGAAGAGAAGAGGGAGGACTTATCCCAAGGTCATACTCAAGCCATTCCAGATTAGCCTATTTAGAAATAGCATGTACTACTTACAAGTATCTTGCTATATAGAACTAGGCCTTTCTTTGTAACAAGAAGGATTTTGAAATGTAACCACATATTTGGAAAACTCCACTCTTTCACAAGTGCAAATTCTCTTCCTCAGGGTCACACAATTCGCCTTTGAACCTTACTTTCGAGGTTTCAAAGCAGTTATCCCTAAGGATTTTCAAAAAGGGAATTTAACCCAAATCCTACACATAATACTTCTCTAAGTATTGAATATTGATAGGATCTACTAAATTCCAACCTTCGACATCGATCAACTAATATTAGTTGTTCGTGGTGGTTGCATGCACAACATAGGGTCCATCCCACTTGGGGCGCCACTTTCCAAGTGGATGTGGGCCACGATAGTGGATGATTTTCAAAACCAGATTTCCCACTTCAAAGTGGCGAGGTCTCATAAGTTTATCATAGTGTCGGGCTATCCTTTGCCGGTATGCATGAGCATGATCCATGGCAAGGAGTCGCCTCTCATCTAACAAATCTAGTTCGGCCATCCTAGCATGCTGAAGCGTCTCTAGGGGGAGGTCGAGTGCAATGGATGTATGGAATGAGTATAATTGTGTATGGATGGGAAGAATGGCATTTGTGCCATAGACCAACTCAAATGGCGTGGCATTCGTGGGAGTCCGGATGGAAGTCCTATAAGCCCATAAGGCTTCATCCAACTTCTCATGCCACGTCCTACCCTTCTTTAAAGTCTTCTCAATTATGCTAATGAGAGTCTTATTCCTGCCTTCGGCTTGGCCATTGCCTTGAGGGTAGTAGGGCGAGGAGAAGTGGTGAGTTATGCCATAAGTATTGCACAACTTGACCATCCACTCGTTTTTGAATGGGGTGCCATTATCGGACACAAGGTCTCTTGGAACTCCAAATCGAGCCAAGATATTCCTCCTAATGAAAGCCACCACATGTTGCCCCTGTACGTTGGTCAGGGAGATGGCTTTAACCCACTTGGAGAAGTACTCAGTGGCTGCTAAAATGAACCTATTCCCATTCGATGCCTTTGGAAATATTGGGCCTACAATATCAAACGCCCACATGGTAAATGGCCAAGGGCTGACCACGGAATGCAATGATGATGAGGGGATATGGATGGCGTGTCCATGCACTTGACACGGATGACACTTCCTAACATGATTGTGGCAATCTTTTCTCAGGGTAGACCAAAAATAACCCGCTCTAAGTATTTTCATCGCCATCATGTTGGCATTGACATGACTTCCACATTCTCCATCGTGAAATTCATGCATAACAGTCCTAGCCTCCTCTAAGTCGACACATCATAGCAAGATGCCGGTAAAACTCTTTTTATACAAAACCCCACCCAAAATCGTGTATTGGGTAGAGATTTTCCGGATGAATGCCTTATCTTTGGATGTGGCATCCTCAGCGAATCCCCCATTTTCTAGAAAACATTTGATGTCATAAAACCAAGGTTTTTCAACAAAATCTAGGTTATTTTGGCAAATTTCCAAATCGTGTGTGGATGAAGTGGGCGCATGCCATATTTCTAAGGATCGGGTTCCCAAAGTGGGATCGACCTTTAGGGCTGAATCCAAGGATGAGAGGGCGTCGACAACGCTATTATCCTCTCTTCCTACGTGTGCAAGTGTACACGATTGGAATGATTCAACCAATCAAGTGGCCAACTTGTGATATGGGAGAAGTTTTTCATTTCGCACTTGCCAAATTTTTAAAACTTAGTGTAAACACCCCAAAAACCCAAATACTTTTCAAAACCAAATGCCTGGTTCGAAAACTAGTTCAAAAGATAAGTTTGGAATTTTTGAAAAACTCAAGAACTCAAAACATTTCAAAATTCTGTTTTCCAAACCTGTTTGAAACACGAAAAATCTTGAAAATGGAGGAAAGTCCTATTTTTACGAAAGACCAGACGAACAGATGAAGCCTGGCTCAAAACAGTCGCAAAAGATTCAAAAAGTTCAAAGGTCAAGCCCAGCCCAATGAAAAGTGAATTTCGAGGACGAAAAAGAAGCCCAGGCCACAAACGCGTTTCAAGCCTGAAGCATCAAAGGCCAAGCCAAAAGCATCTCTGAAATCACGGAAAATCCAAGTGAAAAGCAAGAAGAAACAGTCAAAACAGAGTCCAGAAAGATGAAAAGAAGCTCGGACGATGAAAATGGGAAAAACCCAGCGTAAGACGAAATCTTGATGAACTCAAGACCCGCACGAAGCATCCGGCTTGAAACGCCAGAAAGGACTGAAAAAGAGAAAAATTTGGATCAAATTTGGATCCAAAAATCCAGATCTAGATCCAAGATCCATATCCAAACGAAACTTGGATTGGATTGGATCCGGATTTTAGAAACAAACAAAGGATCCATATCCACACAAGGGGCCTATAAAAGGACGTGAGTGGGCTGGCTTTGAAGAGGACGAATTTCCAGCATTTCACGTTGATAGTTTGGGGGGAGAAGAGAGAGAGAGAGAGAGAGAGGAAGGTCAACAAAAGGGGCTGGCCTTCCCCTCTTATTTTGTAAAATCGTGGGTGGATCTTGTGGGCTGCACTCAAGTGCAAGTTGAAGCATTTCACGCCTTGTATGTTGTTGGAAATGAAGAGAAACCTGGCGGCATTGGATGGGCTTTCTTCAATGGAGATTGGCTGCGTTGGAAACGAGATCAAATGGGCTGATAGGTTGTCAAGGTAAGCCCCTAAAATCCTGCCCAAATCCCCCTCTTTTCGTACCTCTCAAAACCACCTAAGCTCTAGAACATAAAATGTCAAAAAGTCCAGCCAAGATGCTGGCCGAACTTCACTAAAGGAACGATCGTAGTTCTACCTAAGACTACTCTAATCTAGAACCATACCCAGCTCGGCCATTGGCTGGCCAAGCTCACCTTAGATCCCTCCCAGCCAAACCATCTAGCACTAAACCACCTAAACTATTTCCTAAACCAAAACTACTCCTAGAGACCTAGCCAAAACCGAGTGTCTAAAACACTCGGTTCCTTCCTTTGGACGAAACCATTTTCACCTATCTAGTTCGGCCCATGCTAGCTGAGTTCATTTTAGGTTTTTCCCTAAACTAAATCCATTACCTAAGTTAGATCCTAACCAAAAGAACTAACCTAAACCTACCCAGCTCGGCCACCCTTTGGCCGAGCCACTCCCTTAGGATCTCACGTGAGATCAAACACCCAACACCAGCCCAAGCTCGGCCACCCTTTGGCCAAGCATTGCCCTAGAGCTTACCTTAGGATTTCCCCTAAGATCACTCACTATCCCTAAACCAATCTCGACCCATTGTGAGACGAGTATCCCTTCGCATCTCGCCCGAACCACTTCCTTAGACATCCCCTAACTCGACCACTAGCTGGTCAGGTTTTCCCCTTAGAACCTTGAGCTAACCTTCGACCAAAACAAACCACCTAGACCTAACTCAGATCCGTTAGTTTTTCACCCTAGATCTATCATATCTAAGCCCGAAACCCATAGTGCATTAGCTTGTCAATCTAGCCCAGGTCACGATCTAGGATCAACCTTCTACGCAGCTGGTCATCTCGCAGAGGAAAGTCCATCCAACGGCTATATCCAAGGTCAGGTTTCATTGAAAAAGGAAGCCCAAGCAAACGACGAGTAAGTGCTCGAATCTGGTTCTTTACGTTGTTTCAAATTCAATTCAATTTGATACGGGGTTGTAATAATGGAGCGTAGTCTCCCCCCGGGATGTAATATTATGGTTTGAAACACGAATCACACACGTACACTCGAGCCTTTCCGCTCTTATCTGCACACCTTTTGCACACAAAACGGGCCTCAACAGCCCATAGGATATAGCTCTATTTATATACATTCAGCTGGGTTTTAAGGTTCAAGTCGTGTGAGTTGTCTTTCATTTTATACACTCAAAGCACTCACTCACATTGAGCCTTTCCGCTCTTACATATATATACGTATTTCCCCTTTCAGCTGGGTTTTTAAGGTTCAAGTCGTGTGAGTTGCCCTTTCAATTTATACACTCAAAGCACTCACTCACATTGAGCCTTCTCGCTCTTAAGATATAGCTATATATATTTTCCCTTCCGCATCTAAGATATAGCAATATTTCCCTTTCTGCTATTTCCCTTCTGCTATGTCTTTAAATTCCGGGTTTTCCCTTCAAGTTGTGTGAGTTTGCATTGCATATCCGCCACACTCGAGATAGGGAGCATACTTGCATCGAACCAGATTGGTCAAATCGTGTAGTACTTGCCTTAAATCGAGCACTGGATGCACACGACTACACGCCAAAATCGGCTAAAACCCAAGAGACATAGGAGCGCATAGATCCCATGTATAAAAGTTGCAAATTTGACAAAACCAATCGATAAAACACTTTCAAGTTTTCAAAAAGAGTCATGTTTGTGTAAAATCGAGTTTTTCCTAAAGCGTACAGACTGACCCTTGCGCGCCAGTGCAAGAAAGTCTGCGACAAAAAGATCCCACTTGTCCACAGTCGCCCCAAAAGTCAGATATTTTCAAAAATTACTTCGCTAGTTTGAGAAAGCTAGCTGGCACGACCTTTTTAAAGCGACGTAAGCACGAAAAGATTCGCTTCAGGCCTAAGAACCCGGAGACGAGGATTTTTCGTGTCTACACTTAGTTTATAACAAGAAGTGAATCTCCAAAGACCTCGATGCATGATGCCCCTAGAGTTTTTGAAATCCTTAAGCCTTGTATGAGTGCTTCATACTCAGCTATGTTGTTGGAACATTCGAAACCTAGGCGAATTGCTATGGGTATCTCGCCCTTTTCAAGGGATATGAGGATGACCCCGGCACCAGCCCCTCGTTGGTTTCATGCCCCATCGAAGTGCATCTTCTTCACTTGGTTTTCGAAAAAGTTTGCCAAAATATGGTTTTGAAATTGATTTTGCAATATGCCTTCATTAGGCATTTCACTAAGTGTGGGATAGGCCTCCTCTAGGGGGAACTCAACCACGTAGTCAGCTAGGGCTTGCCCCTTAATGGAGATCTGGTAATGGTATTTCAGGTCATACTCTATTAGAAGGAGTTGCCATTTGCCCAATCTACCAGTGAGAATGGGTTTTTCGAACAAATGCTTGATTGGATCAAGCTTGGACACTATCCAGATCTCATGATCTAGGAAGTAGTGTCAAAATTTCTGGCAGGCCCAAACTTGGGCCAAGCATGTCTTCTCCATGGCCTGATAATTCCTTTCATAAGCCAAGAGAGTTTTTGAAATGTAATAGATGGCATACTCCTTGTGGGTGTCATCCTCTTATTGAGCTAACAAAGCTCCCAAGGCATTTGTATGCAGAGAAATGTAAAGCAGAAGAGGTTTTCCTTGCTTTGGAGGATTTAAAACAGGGGGATTAACTAGATACGCCTTTAATCTTTCAAATGACTTTTGGCAGTCATCATCCCATGAAAATTTCGTGCCCTTTCTCAACAATTTGTTGAAGGGTTCACATATAGTCGCTAGATTTGATATAAATCAGCGAACGGACTGTAATCGACCCTGGAGGCTACGAATTTGTGTGAGATTGGAGGGTGGAGCCATGTTTATGATGGCTCGACACTTAGAGGGGTCGACTTCTATACCCCTTTGGCTCACTATAAAGCCTAGAAGCTTTCCAGACTCTACTCCGAACACACACTTCTGAGGGTTTAGCTTTACCTTGTAAAGTCTAAGCCTTTCGAAAATCTTTTGTAAGCATTCGATATGAGTGCATTGAGTTTTGGATTTCGCCAAGAGATCATCCACATATACCTCTACGAGCTCATGAATCTGATCATGGAAGGTCGTGGTCATAGCTCTCTGGTATGTGGCGCCAGCATTTTTCAAACCAAAGGGCATGACTGTATAGCAGTACGTGCCTCCTGGGGTTGTGAAAGCGGTCTTACCCTAATCTCGTGGGCTTAGTTTGATTTGATTATACCCTGAATAGCCATCCATAAACGAAAACATTTCGTGATTTGTAGTACTATCGACTATCAAATCTATGTTTGGTAAAGGATAATTATCCTTTGGAGTTGCTTTATTCACGTTTCTAAAATCGATGCATATTCGAATCTTCCCATTGGTTTTTCGAACAACAACGATATTGGATAACCAATCAGAATACGCAATGGGTTTTATAAATGCGGCTTTTAATTAATCTTCTAAACCCTCTTTGACTTGTGCGTGTACATTCAGATATATTTTCCTAAGCTTTTGCTTTATGGGTTTCACATCTGCATCTAAAGGAAGATGATGTTCGACAATACTGGGGTCTATGCCTGACATGTCTTCATACATCCATGCATACACATCTATGTAGGTTTTTAGAAATGCAATGAATGATGATCTTTTATGCTCATGCAAACATGCGCCTACCTTAATGAGTTTGGGCTTTGAATTACTCCCTAGATTTATATCTATGAAATCTCCTCCTACTGAATTTGAAGGCTTTTCAAAATCACGAATTTTATGAAATTCTGGGAGCTTAGAAGTGGGATCTTCCTCAAGGGGATCCACTTCTGGGCTTCGATCATTCTCCTAGCTTATATATCCTAGGGAATTTGATGCATGGATTTTCAAAAGACCTGATTTCACATTTGGAATTTCTATCGACTGCAAAATTTTTGGTTTGGTTATGCAGACAACGTTTCTTTCAAAATCTTTTGCTTTTTCCAAATCCTTACCAAGAGCAGCTATGTACAAAATCTTTTTGGAATTTTGTAAATTTTCAATTTTTTTGTTGTTTTGTAAAACGAATACTTTGGGAACTATACAAACTACTCTTTTTTTTAGTTTTTCATTTTCCAATGTTTTTGGCTTTTGTAATTTTTCCAGTTTTTGGATTTTGAGTTTTTCAAATGTTTTTGTATTTTTGATAAAGGGATCTTCCATCATACCTACAAAGGAAAAACACTACAGGTTAGTCTCTAAAGAAGAGGTCTAAATCGTAGGTCTCTTCTAAGATAGGTTCTAGGGCACCCTTGACCTAGGTGGTCAAAGGGGGTGGTTTTGGTGGTATTCTGGGAGTATAGCCGATCCCATATCGGCCAGGATTGGCCCTAGGCAGTATGGGTTCTAGGAGACCCTGATTTTGTGCCCCTAGACTCTTATATGGCAAATAGCCCATGTTTAACATCATGTTCCACGATTTTTTGTTTTTAGAGAATGTTTGATATAAATCGTGGTCCTGGAACTTGCTGTCGTCTATGTTGTGCACATAGGGCCTTTTGTCTAGGGGTTTTGGAAATAAGGGGTTCTTGGGTTTTCCTATAATGGTTAGAACTTTGAGGGGGCCAGCCTTGGGTGACCCCTTCACATATACAACCTTCCTAGGTTTATACAATGTGAGCCTTGGTGGCTCGAGCATGGTTTGCCCCAGTTTTACCTCGTCGGTCTGGGAACTTGACAAGCAAGGGGAATTTATGACCCCTTGAAGTTGAGGACGACTCTCACCTAGGATCACTATGACTTTGTCCCTAAAAGGGATTTTGACATTGTAGACGCAGAAATCTCCGCTTCCTAGTTCTTAGGCCTGGAGCGAACCTTTTCGTGTGTCTAAGTCCTATTTAAATAAACAGGGCATGCCAGCTAGCTTACTCAAGCTAGTGAAGATACATTTGAACCTGACTTCTAACGTGGCGACTGTGAGCAAGCAAGCTCTTGTCGTCGCAGACCTTCTTGCACCGATGCGCAAGGGTCAGTCTGTACGCTTTTAAAGATCGAGTTTTTGGATAGAAGGACCTACGAAAGCGGTTTGAGGTGTTTGATTTGGGTCTTGTTTGTACGATTTTCAGTTTTTAGATCACGTAGATTTGCATGTGCCTAAGTCTTTCTTTTTATCCCTTTATGGGCCACCTAGGTGTGTGTTATGAACACTCCACTAAATGTGGCGATTTTGAGCGGGAGTATGGGGTTTGCTTTGATGCAATATGCATCCTAACTCGTGGTATGGCGTATATGCAATGCAAACTCACGCTACTCCAAAGGGAAAACCCGAATTTAAAGACAATGCCGAAGGGAAATGACTTGTAATGGAAATTGCCGAAGGGAAATGACTTGTAATGTAAATGCCGAAGGGAAATACGTATATAATGTATATATGGGCCCTTACTTGGGTCTTGCAAATAAGAGCGGAGGCTCAATGTGGGTGCGTGCTTGAATTGAAATACTACACACACGACATGAAATGAAACCCAAATATAACTTGCAATATGGCCTTAATTAAGGTCTTGGGAATAAGAGCGAAAGCTCAATGTGTGTGAGTGCTTGAATTGAAGTACTACGCACACAACATGAAATTAAACCCAAATATAAATTGCAGTATGGCCTTAACTAAGGTCTTGGGAATAAGAGCGAAAGCTCAATGTGTGTGAGTGCTTGAATTGAAAGACTACGCACACAACATGAAATTAAACCCAAGGATAGTATAACACGGCCCTTACTTGGGTCTTACAAATAAGAGCGAAGGCTCAATGTGTGTGAATGCGAGAATTGAAAGACAACACACGCAACTCAAGCAAAACCCTACGTAATTTAAAGTATATACATAAATTTATATCTTAGGGGCTGATTAGGCCCGTGTGTGTTCAAAATAGTGCACAATTAAGAGAGTGCACGTGTGTGTGGATGTGCCAAGCCACGTTATTACAAGCGGGGGGAGACTATGCTCCGTTATTACAACCCCGTATCAAATTTAATTTAAGCAAGTCTACAACTAAGGACCGAGTTAGGCACTTACTTATAGCTAGTCCGGAGGTAACTTGCTTGAACGTAGGCTCGGCTTCGCCTTGGGTTGCAAGAGGGAGCTCCTTGGAGTTGAGCGGCAAGGGGGGATGCTGGCCGGGTGACTTGGGTGCGCGGGAAGGGCGCCTTGAAGCTGGCCGGCTGCTAGGAGTATGTGGCCTTGATGATTTGGGTTAATGTGACTAAGGAAGGTCACTAAAGGATGGGCTGGTATTAAGGTAGGTAGTGCTAAAGGGGAGCCTAAGGGAGTGCCTAAGGGAAATGTATGGCTGGCCGAGTGGATTTGGTATAGTCGGTTGGAGTGGCCGACTAAGGGGAGCTTAGTGGTGGCCGGTTGCTAGGGTGGCTAGGGATGTTGTGGATGGGAAGGGAGTTAGCTAGGGTGTGGTGTAAGGTAGAGCTAAGGGCTGGTGGAGAGTGAAAGGGGCAGGTCCTAGGGAGCCAAGGAGGGTGGCTGGGTGTTACTAGGCGAAGTGGTTCAAGGCGGGTGATGTGAGGGGGAGGTCTGGCCGAATGGGTAGGGATGACAGGTAGGTGGTGTTGGCGGGAGGTTGTGGTGGTGTGGGTGGTTGAGAGTGGAGGGGGAGTGAAGAAGAGGTGGAGCTAAGGGCAGGGTACTAACCGAAAGGGGAAGGAGTTGGCAGATGTAAGAGGGGCAACCGGGTGCTTCGGGTGGATGGGATTCAGCCGGGAGATGAAGGTGGCACGAGGTGGAGCTTGGTGGAAGCAGTGGTGGTGGAGGTGGAGCTTGGCTGGGAGGCAGTGGTACAGGTGGAGCAAGGTGGAAGGCTTGGCTGGAAGGGGATTGGCCAAGGTCGGCTGGGCCAAGGTGGACCGGAGTGAATGAAAAACCCGCCCCTTAGGGGGGGTTTATATAGGTTGGTGAAGGGCGGTTGGGGCTGGTTTTGAGGAGGTGGTAAGGTGGTTTAGGTGGTGGTGGTGTGGTGATAAGGTGGGCTGGTTTTGAGGAGGGGCCAGATATTTTAATACAAGGGGTTTTAGGTAGATGGTGTGCTAGGTTTAGGTGGCGTGGTTTAGGGGATTAGGGTTTAGCTAGGTGGGTTGGTTTTGGGGTGAGGTTTAGTGAGGTGGGTTAGGTGATTAGGCTAGGATTAGGTTAGGTTTAGAGAAATTAAGCTAGGTTTAGGGGAGGATTAGGGAAGTGGGTTAGGTGATTAGGTTGGGATTAGGTCGGGATTAGGGAAGTGGGTTAGGTGATTAGGCTAGGTTTAGGACGGGATTAGGGTAAAAGGCTAGGATTAGGGTTTTTGGTTAGGATTGGGTTAGGAAGCTCCCTTTGCATAACCCATAGACCTTGTTGCATCATGTTGGTGCAGCCCTAGGTTGGGTTTTGGCTAATACAAGCTTAAACCCATGCTAATTAGGCTAACCCACATGATTAACCCCAAACTTGACACACAAGTCAAGCTTAATTACAATCACTCCCAAATCTTATCCTCCCCCACTCTCTCTCATGCCCATAATCCCACGTGAATTTCAAGTGGGCCCCACCTCCATTTATGAGAAAGTGTAGGCCATGGATGTGGATATTGGATTGGATCTCTGGATCCAAATCCAAATCCAAATCCACACATAGGTTCGGATTGGGATCTGGATATATATGGTCCAGATCCAATCCAAACTGAATTTTGACTCCTTCAGGCTGTGTTCGAAACGAACGGTTTGTGCGAAGTCTGACAGCATCAGTACTCCGTCTGCATTGGGTCTTCGCCAACATGATCGTCCGCTTCTGTTTTCACCTTCCGGAGATGATTTCAAGTTATATTTGATGATAACAGGGTCTTGGACATTCGAGATCCTGGGGGTGGATTCAATACGAGAGTTGCTGTGCCGGGCTTGACTTGTGCTCCGGTTCCGGGCTCTCTTTAGCTCTTCTGGTCCTGCTTTGATCAAGCCAAGCTTGCTTTGTGGGGTTTCAAAACATATTTTAACAGTTTTTTAAAACATATTATACATATTTAAACTTATGAAAGTTTAAAACATCTGTATAGGGTTGCCTGGAAGGCTCCTGGGTTTCCAAACTCAAAATGGCCCTTTGGGGCTGCTTTTACAAAAACAGGTTGATTTGAGAAATTTGTGGGATTTCGGGGTGTTTACAGATGCCCCTCTTTGGCCTTGTCCGAATCGATTTGGATAAGGGCAAAGATGACAAACACCCCTTTCAATGTCTCCCTAGATCTAACCACGAAGAACATGGGATCGTCCCAATCTTTAGCAAAATCTCAATTTTAAAACCCTGGTAGGAGGAGATATCACGCCAAAGGGATATGTATGGAATCTGGTCCTAAATGGGATCATGTTTATGCAAGTACCATGCGTGGAATGCAGATGCATGACATGGGTGTGGTGCCAAGAGTGGCGACCTCCTAGAGACCAGATGTGGTCGAACACTTGAGACTTACTAGGCCTGCTGCTCCAAGTGACCAAATCCTATGTTGTTCGATGTTCGATTTTTCAAAATCTATTTACAAAAGCTATTTACAAAAGGGCAACTGTCTTGAGTCTCGATCCTAAGGATTTCGAGCTCTTCCTGCTTGCCCTTGTTTGAGTCTTAACACTCGCTTATCTAGCAGAGGTTTTATAAGAAAACAAGCTATATTTCAGATTCCTACGCCTTACTCGAAACGTCGAATTCTCAAACAAGATGAAATTCAAGTAAGTAAATCCTCTTTTTACTTTAGGATTCCTCGAAATGAATCATGCTTTAGCTGGGGATAAGCCAGGGATGGGAAAGAGATACCACGGTCCCTTCTGAATCGTCTCGTGGTTTAAGGCATAGAAGGCGAAAAACTGCTCTTTTTGAGCTTTGTGGCCTCTTTTTCCTTTTTTTTTCATAGAGGGTCTCCCTTTGGGAGTATTTTTTCTTTAATCCCTCTTTTCCACAAGAGAATCAATTTTTCTTTTGAATCCTGGTTTCTTTCTTTTGGAAAGAGACTTTTGAATGGGAAATTCCCTTTGTCTGGGCCGTGTTTTTCCTTTTGGAAGGAGAAGAGAAGAGGGGAGGACTTATCCCAAGCTCACACTCGATCCATTCCAGATCAGCCTATTTAGAAATAGCACGTACTACTTGCAAGTATCTTGCTATGTTGAACTAGGCCTTTCTTTGTAAGAAGAAGGATTTTGAAATGTAACCACGATTTTGAAGACTCCACTCTTTCGCAAGTGTGAATTCTCTCACACAGGGTCACACGATTTGCCTTTGCACCTTATTTTCAGGTCTTAGGGCAGCTATCCTTAAAATTTTCACAAATGAGGAATTTAATCCAAATCCTACACATAATACTTCTTTAAGTACTGAATATTGATAGGATCTGCTAAATTCCTACCTTCTACATCGATCAACCAATATGAGCACTTTCCAAAGGGATGTGGGCCATGATAGTGGATGATTTTCAAGACTAGATCCCCCACCTCAAAGTAGCGAGGTCTCATGTGTTTGCCATAGTGTCGGGCTATCCTTTGCTAGTATGCACGAGCATGATCCATAGCAAGGAGTCGCCTCTCATCTAGCAAATCTAGTTCGGCCATCCTAGCATGCTGAAGCATCTCTAGGGGGAGGTCGAGTGCAATGGATGTATGGAATGAATGCAATTGAGTATGAATGGGAAGAATGGTGTTTGTGCCATAGACCAATTCGAATGGTGTGGCATTCGTGGGAGTCCGGATGGAAGTCCTATAAGCCCATAAGGCTTCATCCAGCTTCTCGTGCCACGTCCTACCCTTCTCTAAAGTCTTCTCAATTATACTAATGAGAGTCTTGTTGGTGGCTTCGGCTTGGCCGTTGCCTTGAGGGTAGTAGGGCGAAGAGAAGTGGTGAGTTATGCCATACGGTTGCACAACTTAACCATCCGCTCGTTCTTGAATGGGGTGCCATTATCAGACACAAGGTCTCGTGGAACCCCAAATCGAGCCAGGATATTCCTCCTAATGAAAGCCACCACATGTTGCCCCAGCACGTTGGTTGGGGAAATGGCTTCCACCCACTTGGAGAAATACTCCGTGGCCGCTAAAATGAATCGATGCCCATTCGAGGCTTTTGGAAATATGGGGCCTACGATGTCAAACGCCCACATGGTAAATGGCCGGGGGCTGACCACGGAATGCAATGCAGATGATGGGATATGAATGGCGTGCCCATGCACTTGACATGGATGACACTTCCTAACATGATCGTGACAATCCTTTTTCAGGGTGGACCAAAAATAGCCCCCTCTAAGTATTTTCATTGCCATTATGTTGGCATTAACATGACCTCCACATTCTCCATCATGGAATTCATGCATCACTATCCTAGCATCCTCAAGATCGATACACCTAAGTAGGATGCCGGTAAAACTTTTTTTGTATAAAACCCCACCCAGAATGGTGTATCGGGTTGAAATCTTACGGATGAATGCCTTATCTTTGGATGTGGCATCCTCGGCGAATCCCCCATTTTCTAGAAATTGTTTTATGTCGTAAAACCAGGGTTTTTCAATAGAATCAGGGTTATTTTGGCAAATATCCAAGTCGTGTGTGGATGGGTTGGGCGCATGCCATGTTTCTAAAGACCGGGTCCCTGAGATGGGATCGACCTTCAGGGTTGAACCCAAGGAGGAGAGGGCATTGGCAATGCCATTGTCCTCCCTTCCCATGTGTGTGAGTTTACACGATTGGAACGACTCAACCAATCGAGTGGCCAACTCGTGATATGGAAGGAGTTTTTCATTACGTACTTGCCAAATTTTCAAAACCTGGTTTATAACAAGGAGCGAATCTCCAAAGACCTCGATGCATGATGCCCCTAGAGTTTTCGAAATCCTTAAGCCTTGTATGAGTGCTTCATACTCAGCTACGTTGTTGGAACATTCGAAATCTAGGCGGATTGCTATGGGAATCTCGCCCTTTTCAGGGGAGATGAGGATGACCCCAGCACCAGCCCCTCGTTGATTTCGTGCCCCATCGAAGTGCATCTTCCACACTTGGTTTTCGAAAGATTTTGCCAAAATGTGGTTTTGGAAATGGTTTTGTAATATGCCTTCATCAGGCATTTCAACAAGTGTGGGATATGCGTCCTCTAGGGGGAACTCAGCCACGTAGTCAGCTAGGGCTTGCCCCTTAATGGAGATCTGGTGATGGTATTTCAGGTCATACTCCATTAGAAGGAGTTGCCATTTGCCCAATCTACCCATGAGAATGGGTTTTTCGAACAAGTGCTTGATTGGATCAAGCTTGGACACTATTCAGATCTCGTGATCTAGAAAATAGTGTCTGAATTTTTGGCAGGCCCAGACTAGGGCCAAGCACGTCTTCTCCATGGCTTGATAATTTCGTTCATAAGCCAAGAGAGTTTTCGAAATATAGTAGATGGCATACTCCTTATGGTTGTCATCCTCGTATTGAGCCAATAGGGCTCCTAAAGCATTCGCATGCACGGAGATGTAAAGTAAAAGCGGTTTTCCTTGCTTTGGAGGATTCAAAACGGGGGATTAACCAGGTATGTTTTTAGTCTCTTGAAGGACTTCTGGCATTCGTCATCCCATAAGAATTTCGTGCCCTTCCTTAACAGTTTGTTGAAGGGTTCGTATCTAGTCGCTAGATTTGATATGAATCGACGAACGGACTGTTCGACCCTGGAGGCTACGGATTTGGGTGAGATTGGAGGGTGGAGCCATGTCTATGATGGCTCGACACTTAGAGGGGTCGACTTCTATTCCCCTTTGGCTTACCATAAAGCCCAGAAGCTTCCCTGGTTCTACCCCGAATACACATTTTTGAGGGTTTAGCTTTACTTTGTAAAGCCTAAGCCTTTCGAAAATATTTTGCAAACATTCGATATGAGTGCATGATTTCGCCAAGAGATCATCTACATACACTTCTACAAGCTCATGAATTTGATCATGGAAGATCGTGGTCATGGCTCTCTAGTATGTTGCGCCGACATTTTTCAAACCAAAGGGCATGACTGTATAGCAGTATGTGTCCCATGGGGTTGTGAAGGTGGTCTTACCCTGATCTCGTGGACTTAGTTTGATTTGATTATAGCCTGAATAGCCATCCATAAATGAAAACATTTCATGATTTGCAGTACTATCGACTATCAAATCTATGTTTGGTAAAGGATAATTATCCTTTGGAGTGGCTTTATTCAGGTTTCTGAAATCGATGCATATTCGAATTTTCCCATTGGTTTTTCGAACTACAACGATGTTTGACAACCAATCAGAATACGCAATGGGTTTTATAAATCCGGCTTTTAACAGATCTTCTAAACCCTCTTTGACTTGCATGTGTACATTTGGGTGTATTTTCCTAATCTTCTGCTTTATGGGTTTTACATCCACATCTAAGGGAAGACGATGTTCGACAATGCTGGGGTCTATGCCCGGCATGTCTTCATACGCCCATGCAAACACATCTAAACAGGTTCGTAGAAATGCAATGAATGCTGATCTTTCATGTTCATGCAAGCATGCGCCTATTTTGATGGTTTTGAGATTGGAATCACTCCCTAGGTTTACCTCTATGAAATCTCCTCCTACTGAATTGGAAGGTCTTTCAAAATCGAAAATTTTATGAAATTCTGGGAGCTCAGAAGTGGGATCTTCCTCAAGGGGATCCACTTCTGGGCTTCGATCATTCTCGTGGGTTATAGACCCGAGGGAATTTGATGCGTGATTTTTCAAAAGACCTGGTTTTGCACTCGGATTTTTAATTGATTTCAAAATTTTTGGTCTGTCTATGCAGACAATGTTCCTTTCAAAATCTTTTTCCAAAGTCCTACCAGGAGCAGCTAGATTTTTGGTATTTTCCAAATTTTTGATTTTTTTGGGTTTTTGTAAAACAAGAACCTTAGGAACTATACAAAGCACTCTATTTTCGAGTTTTTGTTTTTCCATTGTTTTTGGTTTTTCCTCTTTTTCAATTTTTTTGATTTTAAGTTTTCCAAATGTTTTTGTATTTTTATGAAAGGGATCTTCCATCATACCTACAAAGGGAAAACACTACGGGTTAGACTCAGAATAGGAGGTCTAAATCGTAAGTCTCTTCTAAGGCAGGTTCTAGGGCACCCTTCACCCAGGTGGTCACAGGGGGTGGCTCTGGCGGTATTCTGGGAGTATAGCCGATCCCATATCGGCTTGGGTTGGCCCTAGGAAGGATGGGCTCTAGGAGACCCTAGTTTTGTGCCCCTAGACTTTTGTAGGGCGTGTAGCCCATATTTAACAACATGTTCCACGATTTCTTATTCTTTGAAAAGTTTTGATAAAGATTGTGGTCCTAGAACTTGCTGTCGTCCATATTGTGCTCATATGGCTTCTTGTCCAGGGGCTTTGGAAATAGGGAACACTTGGGTCCTCCTAGAAGGGTTAAGATCAGGAGGGGGCCTGCTTTGGGCGGCCCCTTCACACATACAACCTTCCTAGGGTTGTTTAACACGAGCCTTGGCGGCTCAATCACAATCTACCCCAGGTTAGCCTCATGGGCCTGGGAGCTTGATAAACAAGGGGAGTTTATGATCCCCTGAAGCTGTGGGTGACTCTCACCTAGGATCACCACGACCTGGTCCCTGAAAGGGATCTTAACACACTTGTGAAAGGTGGATGGCACAGCGCACAAACTGTGTATCCAGGGCTTTCCCAGCAATAGGTTATAATGGGATGGATGTCCAAGACATGGAACACCCCTGTGTGTGTGATCCCTCCCGTTTTCATTGGGAGTTCGATCAATCCTAATGGCCTAGACGCATTCCCATCATATCCAGTGATAACGATGGGGCTTGGGTTCACAGAAGTCAAGGTGACTCCGATTTGGTACGCCACATGAAGTGGAAGGATGTTGAGCCCTCCTCCCCCATCGACTAGGCACCTATCTAGAGAGTGGTTATTCAGAACCACCTCGATATGCAGGGCCTGGTTGTGGGACTCGTAGGGTCTATCTACATCATCTTCCGAAAAAGTGATGGGCGATTTGGCTCCTATTAAAGTCACTTGGGCAGACAGGGACTCTGGACTTATGTTCGAATCAACCTTGGCTCTTTCTAGAATTTTCTCTAGCACGAGTCTATGCCTAGGCGAGGTTTGTATAAGCTCTAGGATAGACATGTGGATAGGAATCTTTGAAAGGTGGTTTTCGAAGTCATAAGGATTTAGGATGACTTTATCCTTGTCTGCTTTTGGCAGAACTCCAGGAATACATGCTTTTGAGGGGCCAGACACACTGACTACCTTTTTAGCACTTTATAGGTGCGGGGTTTGATAGATCCTTCTGGATCTAGTGACTTCCCCCATGACCAGCCTAGGGTTCACACTAAAATTGGCTCTAAGTATGAGTTGAGGAGCACCTTGAAGTTTTAAAACTAGTTTAGCCGGGGATTCAACTTTTGGTGGTCCCCAGATGACAACTTGGGTGGGCTTCTTGTACAATACAAGAGTGGGCACACAAGTGGGTCGACCAGACTCAGTTTTTTTGTTCTAGTTCCTTTGAAAAGGTGAGGGTACATACCTCCTTTCCTTTTCCACTACCACTGGCGTGCTTGGGAAAGGGTTCTTTGAAGATAGCTTGAGGTGGCTCAGGTTTCGCAATGACCTGGAGCCGGCCCTCCACTATCAAGTTCTCGATTTTATTTAAAAAGGAGAAACAGCATTTGGTATCATGGCCTTTGAGCCGATGATACTTACAAAATTGATTTAAATACCCCCCTTTGGAAGTGACTCCTTAGGGGATTTCGGGAAGTTCGATCATGCCTTGGGCAAGTAGGAGGTCTAGGACCTCCGACACAGGTTGCCCCAGCGGTGTGTATTCCCATTTTTCAATCGGTTTTTGAAAGGTTCGCTCCCTTTTGTTTTCTAGCTTTTCAAAATTTTTGGAAGTGCCTGCCACGCCTGGATCCACCCGGACATTAGCGATTTTATGGGGTTTTGCCCCTTTGTCCATCGTGGGTTGCCCATAAGTGATGGGCTTTTCCAAGTGTGTTTTAGAAACGGCACTTCCTTTCCATAAGTGGTCATATGTCCCTTTTCTCAAGTTTGTTTCGAAAAGGGATGCCTTTTTGATCAACTTATGGAAAGTTGAGATCTCATGGAGCGAGAGAAGGGTTTTTAACTCGCTTTTAAAATTATCCAGGATGAGCATGACTGCGCATCCTTCGGATATGGGCTCTCGCACTTGGCCCAAAAGTGACCTCCATCGTATAATGAAGGCATGTACATCTTCGTTCATGCCTTGCTTTGTATCCCTTAAAGTGTTCAGAGTCGGCATGACTTCTACGTTGTGTGCAAATCTTTGCATGAAGCAGTTCGCTAACTCTTCAAAAGTAGCGAACTGGCTTAAGTCGTAGGAAGCCAGCCATTTGGCAGTTGTGCCTTTAAGGGATAAAGGGAACCAATACACCCATTTCATTGAGTCCTTTTTCTTCTTATGGGCTCGACGCGAGAAAAGTTGCAAGTGAGACCTAGGGTCTCCCATGCCATCATACCGATGGAAGTTTGGTATTTCATCATCACTGTCTATTTCGTAATCCATGGGAAGGAAATCAGACAGGGCGTAAGTTCTTTTCTCTTTGTTTTGCCCTTTTAGCAGCTGCTGTAGGGCTTTATGGTCCTTTTGTGTGAAGGACTCGTGGTATTGGTTGCCTTCCATTACGGAGGCCTCTTTGTGCTTGCGAGGTTTTTCAGATTTTTTCTTGGCCCTTTGTTCACCGTTTGATGAACAGGAATCGCCTACTACATTGAATTCCCCTTGGAGGATGTATATCCCACACTTATTGAAATGCCTGATGAAGGCATATTACAAAACCATTTCCAAAACCACATTTTGGCAAACAATTTTGAAAACCAAGTATGGAAGATGCACTTCGATGGGGCACGAAACCAACGAGGGGCCGGTGCTGGGGTCATCCTCCTCTCCCCTGAAAAGGGCGAGATTCCTATAGCAGTCCGCCTAGATTTCGAATGTTCCAACAATGTTGCTGAGTATGAAGCACTCATACAAGGCTTAAGAATTTTGAAAACTCTAGGGGCAGCATGCATCGAGGTCTTTGGAGATTTGCTCCTTGTCATAAACCAGGTTTTGAAAATTTGGCAAGTACGTAATGAGAAACTGCTTCCATATCACGTGTTGGCCACTCGATTGGTTGAGTCCTTCCAATCGTGTAAACTCACACACGTAGGAAGGGAGGACAACGGCATCGCCGATGCCCTCTCCTCCTTGTGTTCAGCCCTGAAGGTCGATCCCATTTCAGGGATCTGATCTTTAGAAATATGGCATGCGCCCAACCCATCCACACACGACTTGGACATTTGCCAAAATAACCCAGAGTCTATTGAAAAACCCTGGTTTTATGACATAAAACAATTTCTAGAAAATGGGGGATTCGCCGAGGATGCCACATCCAAAGATAAGGCATTCATCCGTAAGATTTCGACCCGATACACCATTCTGGGTGGGGTTTTGTACAAAAAGAGTTTTACCGGCATCTTGCTTAGGTGTATCGATCTAGAGGAGGCTAGGATAGTGATGCATGAATTCCACGACGGAGAATGTGGTGGTCATGTTAATGCCAACATGATGGCGATGAAAATACTTAGAGGGGGCTATTTTTGGTCCACCCTGAAAAAGGATTGTCACGATCATGTTAGAAAGTGTCATCCATGACAAGTGCATGGGCACGCCATTCATATCCCATCATCTACATTGCATTCCGTGGTCAGCCCCTGGTCATTCACCATGTGGGCGTTTGACATCGTAGGCCCAATATTTCCAAAAGCCTCGAATGGGCATCGATTCATTTTAGCAGCCACGGAGTATTTCTCCAAGTGGGTGGAAGCCATTTCCCTAACCAACGTGCTGGGGCAACATGTGGTGGCTTTCATTCGGAGGAATATCCTGGCTCGATTTTTGGTTCCATGAGACCTTGTGTCTGATAATGGCACCCCATTCAAGAACGAGTGGATGGTTAAGTTGTGCAACACGTATGGCATAACTCACCACTTCTCTTCGCCCTACTACCCTCAAGGCAACGGCCAAGCCGAAGCCACAAACAAGACTCTCATTAGTATAATTGAGAAGACTTTAGAGAAGGGTAGGACGTGGCATGAGAAGCTGGATGAAGCCTTATGGGCTTATAGGACTTCCATCCGGACTCCCACGAATGCCACACCATTCGAATTGGTCTATGGCACAAACGCCATTCTTCCCATTCATACCCAACTGCATTCATTCCATACATCCATAGCACTCAACCTCCCCCTAGAGACGCTTCAGCATGCTAGGGTGGCCGAACTAGATTTGCTAGATGAGAGGCGACTCCTTGCTATGGATCATGCTCGTGCATACCGGCAAAGGATAGCCCGACACTATGGCAAACACATGAGACCTCGCCACTTTGAAGTGGGAGATCTGGTTTTGAAAATCATCCACTATCGTGGCGCCCCAAGTGAGATGGACCCTATGCTGTACGTGCAACCACCACGAATAACTTGTATTGGTTGATCGATGTAGAAGATAGGAATTTAGCAGATCCTATCAATATTCAATACTTAAAGAAGTATTATGTGTAGGATTCGAGTTAAATTCCAATTTTCGAAAACCATTAGGGATAGCTGTCCTGAGAGCTGAAAATAAGGTGCAAAGGCAAAATCGTGTGACCCTGAGTGATAGAATTCGCACTTGTGAAAGAGTGGAGTCTTCAAAATCGTGGTTACATTTCAAAATCCTTCTTCTTACAAAGAAAGGCCTAGTTCAATATAGCAAGATACTTGTAAGTAGTACGTGCTATTTCTAAATAGGCTGATTTGGAATGGATCGAGTGTGAGCTTGGGATAAGTCCTCCCCTCTTATCTTCTCCTTCCAAAAGGAAAACATGGCCCAAATAAAGGGAATTTTCCCATCCAAAGTCTCTTTCCAAAAGAAAGAAACCAGAATCCAAAAGAAAAATCGATTCTCTTATAAAAAAAAGAGGGATTAAAGAAAAAATACTCCCAAAGGGAGACCCTCTATGAAAAAAAGGAAAAGAGGCCAAAAAGCTCAAAAAGAGCAGTTTTCTGCCTTCTATGCCTTAAACCACGGGACGCTTCAGAAAGGACCGTGGTATCTCTTTCCCATTCCTGGCTTATCCCAAGCTAGGACATGGTTCATTTCGAGGAATCCTAAAGTAAAAATAGGATTTACTTACTTGAATTTCATTTTGTTTGAGAATTCGACGTTTCAAGTAAGACATAGGAATTTGAAATGTAGCTTATTTTCTTATAAAACCTCCGCTAGATAAGCGAGTGTCAAGACTCAAGCAAAGGCAAACATGAAGAGCTCGAGATCCTTAGGATTGAGACTCAAGACAGTTGTCCCCTTTTGTAAATAGCTTTGTAAATAGATTTTGAAAAATCGAACATCGAACAACATAGGATCTGCTCGCTTGGAGCAGCAGGCCTTGTAAGTCTCAAGAGTTCGACCATATCTGGTCTCTGGGAGGTTGCCATTCTTGGCATCCCATTCATGTCATTCATCTGCATATCCACGCATAACACGATCCCATTTTTAGACCAAAAACCGTTTTGCAATTGTAAACACCCCAAAATCCCACGAATTTCTTAAACAAACCTGGTTTTATACAAGCAGCCCCAAAGGGCTATTTTGAGTCTGGAAACCCAGGAGCCTTCCAAACAACCCTGTATATATGTTTTAAACTCTGTATTTCAAAAATATATAATATAGCTTTTGAAAACCTTTTAAAACACGTTTTTGAAACCCCAAAGCGGCTTGGCCCGATCAAGAAAGGACCAGGAGAGCTAAGAAGAGCCTGGAATCGGAGCACATGTCAAGCCCGGCACAGCAACTCTTGTATCTGATTCACACCCCCAGGATCTCGAACGTCCAAGACCCTGTTCTTATCAAAATATCATTTGAAGTCATCTCCGGAAGGCAGAAACAGAGGCGGACGACCATGTTGGCGAAGACCCAACGCAGACGGAGTACTGATGTTGTCAGGCCCCGCACGAATCGTCCGTTTCGAACCCAGCTCGAAGGAGTCAGAGTTCAGTTTGGATTGGATCTAGACCATATATATCCAGATCCCAATCCAAACCCATATGTGGACTTGGATTTGGATCCAGAGATCCAATCCAATATCCATATCCATGGCCCACATCACCTTCTCATAAATGGAGGTGGGGCCCACTTGAAATTCACGTGGGATCATGGGCATGAGAGAGAGTGGGGATGGAAAATATCAAGAGGGTTGTAATTAAGCTTGACTTGTGTGTCAAGTTTGGGGTTAATCACGTGGGTTAGCCTAATTGAGTGGGTTTAAGCTTGTAATTAGCCAAAACCTAACCTAGGGCTGCACCAACATGATATGGTTAAGGTCTATGGGCCATGCAAAGGGAGCTCCTTCACCTAAACCTAACCCAAAACACCTAATCCAAGCCTACCCCCCTAATCCACCCCTAATCTGAGCCTAATCACCTAACCCACTTCCCTAATCCCGGCCTAATCCCAACCTAATCACCTAACCCACTTCCCTAATCCTTCCCTAAACCTAGGTTAATTTTCCTAATCCTAGCCTAAACCTAGCCTAATCACCTAACCTAGCTCACTAAACCTCACCCTAAAACCCAACCACCTAACCTAGCCCTAAACCCCTAAACCACCCCTAGCCCACCATCTACCCAAACCCCTAGTTTTCAAAATATCTGGCCCAACCCTTTCCAGCCCACCTTATCTACATACCACCCTACCTAAACCACCTAACCACTACCCCAAGCCCAGCCCTAACCGACCTACCCATCCCTATTTAAACCCCCCCCCTTGGGGGCGGGTTTTGAAAGCTAGCAGCCCTCACCAATCCCAGCCGGGCCCTCTCTTTCCCCCATTTCCACACCCAGCCGAAAATGCCCCAGCTGCTCCACCTGCGCCGCCTGCACCACCACCATCCCTCCATCCCACCACCGCTTGCACCGCCATCTCCACCGTCTCCCGGCCGAGCTTCACAGCCTGCCTATCTTCCTCCCAGCCGGGTACCACCTTCTCCCCATTCGGTAAGTACCCCCCACTCTACCTAGCTCCTTCTCTACTCCCTCTCCACTCTCAGCCACCTAAACCCTATCACAACACTCTACCACAACATCCTACCACCAGCCATTCCTCTTTGCTGCCACCCTTCTCACTCATTGAACCTAGTCATCCTAGCAGCCCGCTACCACCACATTCCCCTAAGACTCCCATTCGGCCTTCCCCTAAGACTCCCATTCGGCCTTCCCCTAAACTCCCCTTAGGTCCATATTCCCTAACACTCTATACTCCCCATTCGTGACCCTACACACTTACTTGGCCCAGCCCTTTAATCGCCCACATCAAGGCGACACCCACTTGCAACCGGCCACCTTCGAGGCGCCTATCCCGCGCCCCACTTGCAGCCGGCCAGCACCCTTGGTCACCCATCCTCGCGGAGCTCCCGTTTGCAGCCCAAGGCGAAGGCCAAGCCCACGCTCAAGCAAGGCCTCTACGGACCAGCTACTCGTAAGTGCCTAAACTCGGTCTTTAGTTGTATACTTGCTTGAGATTCAATTTGATACGGGGTTGTAATAACGGAGCATAGTCTCCCCCCGCTTGTAATAATGTGGCTTGGCACACCCACACACGTGCACTCTCTTAGTTGTGCACGATTTTGAACACACACGGGCCTAATCAGCCCCTAATACATAAGTATATATACTTTCATTTTCGAAGGGTTTTGCTTAAGTTGGGTGCGTTGTCTTTCAATTCAAGCACTCTCACACACACATTGAGCTTTCGCTCTTATTTGAAAGACCCAAGTAAGGGCCCACCTATACTATTTGGGTTTCATTTCATGTCGTGTGAGTAAGTCTTTCAATTCAAGCACTCTCACACACATTGAGCTTTCGCTCTTATTTGAAAGACCCAAGTAAGGGCCGACCTATACTATTTGGGTTTCATTTCATGTCGTGTGAGTAAGTCTTTCAATTCAAGCACTTTCACACACATTGAGCCTTCGCTCTTACTCCCAAGACCTTAGTAAAGGCCTTATTGCAGTTATATTTGGGTTTCATTTATGTCGTGTGTGTAGTACTTCAATTCAAGCACTCTCACACACATTGAGCCTTCGCTCTTACTCCCAAGACCTTAGTCAAGGCCATACTGCAATTTATATTTGGGTTTAATTTCATGTCGTCTGCGTAAGTCTTTCAATTCCAGCATGCACCCACATTGAGCCTTCGCTCTTATTTGCAAGACCTGAGTAAGGGCTCATATACATAATCTATATACATATCTCCCTTCGGTTATTTCCCTTCGGTTATTTCCCTTCAGTTATTTCCCTTCAGTATTGTCTTTACATTTCGGGTTTTCCCTTTGGAGTAGCATGAGTTTGCATTGCATCTATGCCATACCACGAGGTAGGACGCATATTGCATCAAAGCAAGCCCCGCTCGAATTCGCCCACGTAGTGGAGTGTTCATAACACACAAACTAGGTGGCCCGAAAAGGGATAAAAGAAAAGACTTAGGCACGTGCAAATCCACGTGATCTAAAACATGCAATCGCATTTTAAAGACCCAAAATAGACACCTCGAACCGCTTCGTAGACTTTCTCTCCAAAAACTCGATTTTTGCAAAGCGTACAGACCGACCCTTGCGCATCGGTGCAAGAAGGTCTGCGACGACAAGAGCTCGCTTGCTCACAGTCGCCACGTTTAGAAGTCAGTGTTAAAAATATCTTCGCTAGCTTAGGTAAGCTAGCTGGCATGCCCTATTTGCATACATAGGCCTTAGACACACGAGAGGATCCGCTCCGAGCCCTGAAAAAGGCAAAGAGGCGGGGATTTTCGCGCGTCTACAGCAATTTCTTTGGCGTGATATCTCCCCATACTAGGGTTTTAAAACTGAGATTTTGCTAAAGATTGGGGACGATCCCATATTTTCGTGGTTAGATCTAGGGAGACATTGAAAGGGGTGTTTGTCGTCTTTGTCATTATCCAAATCGATTTGGACAATGCCAAAGAGGGGCATCTGTAAACACCCCGAAATGCCACGAACTTCTCAAACACACCTGGTTTTGTAAAAGCAACCCCAAAGGGCTATTTTGAGTCTGGAAACCCAGGAGCCTTCCAGGCAACCCTGTACATATGTTTAGATTGTATATGCTTTAAAATATGTATGCTTTTAAAAACCCTTTTAAAACACATTTTGAAACCCCACGAAGCGGCTTGGCCTGATGCAAGTAGGACCAGAAGAGCTAAAGAGAGCCCGAAACCGGAGCACATGTCGAGCCCGGCATAGCAACTCTCGTGTTAGATCCACCCCCAGGATCTCGAACGTCTGTAGACGCAGAAAATTCCGCTCCTGGTTCTTAGGCCTGAAGCGAACCTTTTCATGTGCCTAAGTCCTATTTAAACAAAAAGGGCGTGCCAGCTAGCTTACCTAAGCTAGCGAAGATATATTTTAAAACCTGGCTTCTAACGTGGCGACTGTGAGAAAGCAAGCTCTTGTCGTCGCAGACCTTCTTGCACTGATGCGCAAGGGTCAGTCTGTACGCTTTTAAAATCGAGTTTTGGAGTGTAAGAACCTACGAAAGCAGTTTGAGGTGTTTGATTCGGGTCTTTTGGTATGATTTTCAGATTTTAGATCACGTGGATTTGCACGTGCGTAAGTCTTTCTTTTTATCCCTCTTTGGGGCCACCTAGGTGTGTGTTATGAACACTCCACTAAAATGTGGCGACTTTGAGCGGGAGTACGAGGTTTGCTTTGATGCAAAATGCATCCTAACTCGTGGTATGGTGTATATGCAATGCAAACTCACGCAACTCCAAAGGGAAAACCCGAATTTAAAAGACAATGCCGAAGGGAAATGACTTGTAATGGAAATTGCCGAAGGGAAATGACTTGTAATGTAAATGCCGAAGGGAAATTGCAAAAGGGAAATATGGCTATATCTTAAGAGCGGAAAGGCTCAATAGTGCAAGTGTGTGCCGTGTATATATTGAAAGACTACGCACACTACTGAACCTTAAAACCCAAATTAAAAAGACATAGCCAAAAGGGAAATACGTATATAGTATATATGAGCCCTTACTTGGGTCTTGCAAATAAGAGCGAAGGCTCAATGTGGGTGCATGTGAAAATGTAAAGACAACACACACGACTTCAAATGAAACCCAAATATAAATTGCAATATGGCCTTAACTAAGGTCTTGGGAATAAGAGTGAAAGCTCAATGTGTGTGAGTGCTAGAACTGAAGTACTACGCACACAACATGAAATTAAACCCAAATAGAAATTGCAATATGGCCTTAACTAAGGTCTTGGGAGTAAGAGCGAAAGCTCAATGTGTGTGAGTGTATAATTGAAATACTTCACACACGACATGAAATTAAACCCAAGGATAGTACAGCACGGCCCTTACTTGGGTCTTGCAAATAAGAGCGAAGGCTCAATGTGTGTGAGTGCGAGAATTTAAAGACAACACACCCAACTCAAACAAAACCCTACACAACTTAAAGTATATACATAAACTTATATATGAAGGGCTGATTAGGCCGGTGTGTGTTCAAAATCGTGCACAACTAAGAGCAAGGTAGGCTCAAGTGCACGTGTGTGGGTGTGCCAAGCCACGTTATTACAAGCGGGGCGAGACTATGCTCCGTTATTACAACCCCGTATCAAATTCAATTTAATTTAAGCAAGTCTACAACTAAGGACTGAGTTAGGCACTTTCTTATAGCTGGTCCGAAGGTGACTTGCTTGAGCGTAGGCTTGGCTTCGCCTTGGGCTGCAAGAGGGAGCTCCTCAGAGTGGAACGGCAAGGATGTGTGGCAGGGTGACAAGAGAGCACGGGTGAGGCGCCTTGGTGCTTGCCGGCTGCTAGGAGGGGGCTACCGTGATGCTTTGGGCTAAGGTGATTAGGGAAGGTCAACGCAGAAAATTCCTGCTCCTGGTTGTCTTTGGCATTTTGGCAAAATGGGACTTGGCCTAAGTTTCAAGAAATGTATATGGGATACGGGGTTCAAAACAGTATTTACAAGCTTTTGGAAAAGCTCCCGAGCTTTCGAAAATGCAAAATGGCCTTTTGAGTTGATTTGCAAACTAGGGATTTGTTTTCTTAAAATCGTGGGATTTTGAGGTGTTTACAGATGCCCCTCTTTGGCATTATCCAAATTTATTTGGATAATGGCAAAGACGACAACACACCTGTTTGCTTTCTCCCTGGATTTGTCCTCGAGAATATATGATCGTCCCAATTTTGAGAAAAGCATTTTCTTTAAGCATGTTAGGAGGAGATTTTCGCCATAGGGGACTTACCTATATGGTTCTAGTCCTAATTGGGATCTGTATGGAGGTGTCCATGTGTGAATATGAATGAGTGGCAAGGACTGAGATGCTAGGAAGTATGGTCTCCTCGAGACTTGATGTAATGGTCGAACTTGGGAGTCTTATGAAGACCTGCTGCACCAAGTGAGCTGGTCCTATGTTGCTCGATATTCGAGGTTTTCTAAAACTTGTTTTTGAAAGAGGAAAGCTCCTTTTAGCTTCAATCCTAAGGACTTCAGCTTTTTGTCTTCTCCCTTTACTTGATTCTTGACACTCGCTAATCTAGCGAAGGTTTTATAAGAAAATCAAGCCCTATTTCAAAATTCCTATGCCTTACTCAGACGTCTAACTCTCAAACAAGATGAGATTCAAGTAAGCAAATCCTATTTTTACTTTAGGATTCCCTAGAATGAACCTTTCTTCACCTTGGGATAAGTTGCAGGGATGGGAAAGAGTTTACCATGGTCCCTTCTGGAGTGTCCCGTGGTTTGAGGCACAGAGGCGGAAAACTGCTCTTTTTGAACTTTTTGGCCTTTTTTCTGTTTTTCGTAGAGGGTCTCCCTTTGGGAGTATTTTTTCTTTTTTCCCTCTTTTCTATAGAATACACGATTTTTCTTTTGATTTAACTTTCTTTTGGGAAAGAGATTTTGTAGGGATTTCCCTTTTTCTTTTTGGCCAAGTTTTCCTTTTGGGGAAGAGAAGAGAAACGGGGAAGGACTTATCCCAAAGATCTACTCGATTCATCCCAAATCAGCCTATTTAGAAATAGCACGTACTACTTGCAAGTATCTTGCTATTTTGAACTAGGCCTTCTTTTGTAAGAAGAAGGATTTTTGAAAATGTGACCCATTGGTTTTGGAAAACTCCACTTTTTCACAAGCAATCGAGTCTCTCATTCAGGGTTGCACGATTTGCTTTGATCCTCACTCACGAAGTTTCAAAAAGGGGGTTTTCAAAATATTTTCGAAATAGGGCTTAGCTTAGACCCTACATGTAGTATTTTTTCAAAAATTGAGCATTCATAGGGTCGGCTAAGTTCCTACCCTCAATATCGATTAGCCAATATGCATTGTTCGTTGTGGTTCCACGTACAACATAAGGGCCATCCCACTTGGGCCACCACTTTCCAAGTGGATGTGGGCCATGATATTGGATGATTTTGAGCACAAGGTCTCCCACTTTGAAGTGACGAGGTCTGATATGCTTCTCATAGTGTCGGGCTACCCTTTGCCAGTATGCATGTGCATGATCCATGGCAAGGAGCCTTCACTCATCTAATAAGTCAAGTTCGGCCATTCTAGCATGTTGTAGCATCTCTAGGGGAAGGTTGAGTGCAATGGATGTATGAAATTAATGAATTTTGGTATGAATGGGGAGAATGACGTTTGTGCCATAGACCAACTCAATTGGTGTGGCATTTGTGGGAGTTCGGATGGAAGTCCTATAAGCCTATAAGGCTTCATCCAGCTTCTCATGCCACGTCCTACCCTTCTCTAAAGTTTTCTCAATAATGCTTATGAGAGTCTTATTGGTGGCTTCGGCTTGGCCGTTGCCTTGAGGGTAGTAGGGCAATGAGAAGTGGTGAGTTATGCCATACGTGTTACATAACTTAACCATCCTCTCGTTTTTGAAGGGGGTGCCATTGTCGGACACTAGGTCCTTTGGAACCCCAAATTGAGCCAAAATATTTTTCCTAATGAATGCTACTACATGTTGCCCCTGAACATTTGTTAGGGAGGTAGCTTCAACCCATTTGGAAAAGTATTCGGTGGCTGCAATTTTAAACCTTTGCCTATTTGATGCATGAGGGAATATTGGTCCTATGATGTCAAATGCCCATATGGTGAATGGTCAGGGGATGACCACAGAATGCAATGAGGATGAGGGGATATGAATGGCGTGCCCGTGCACTTGACATGGATGACACTTCCTAACATGATCGTGGCAATCCTTTTTCAGAGTGGACCAAAAATAACCCGCTGTAAGTATTTTTATTGCCATCATATTGGCATTTACATGCCCTCCACATTCTCCATCGTGGAATTCATGCATTATTATCCTAGCCTCCTCCAGGTCGACACACCTTAGTAAGATGCCAGTAAAGCTCTTTTTGTATAGAACCCCCCCAGAATTGTATATCAGGTAGAAATTTTTCGAATGAAAGCCTTATCTTTGGATGTGGCATATTCGGAAAATCCCCCATTTTCTAGAAAACACTTTATGTCATAAAACCAAGGTTTTTCAGCCGAATTTGGGTTGTTTTGGCAAATTTCCAAATCATGTGTAGATGGAGTGGGTGCATGCCATATCTCTAAGGATCAGGTTCCCAAAGTGGGATCGACCCTTAGGGCTAAACCCAAGGATGAGAGGGCATCGGCAATGTCATTATCCTCTCTTCCTACATGTGTGAGTGTGCACGATTGGAATGACTCGACCAATCGAGTGGCCAACTCATGGTATGGAAGAAGCTTTTCGTTTCTAACTTGCCAAACTTTCAATACTTGGTTTATGATGAGCAATGAATCTCCAAAGACTTCAATGCATGATGCCCCTAGAGTTTTCAAAAATTTTAAGCCTTGTATGAGGGCTTCATACTCGACTGTGTTGTTGGAACACTCAAAATCTAGGCGAATGGCTATGGGGATTTCGCCCTTTTCAGAGGATACGAGAATGACCCCGGCACCAGCCCCTCTTTGGTTTCGTGCCCCATCAAAGTGCATCTTCCACACTTGGTTTTCAAAAGAGTTTGCCAAGATGTGGTTTTAAAATTGGTTTAGAAATATGCCTTCATCAGGCATTTCATCGAGTGTGGGATATGCATCCTCTATGGGGAACTTGGCCACGTAGTATGCTAGGGCTTGCCCCTTAATGGAGATTTGATGGTGGTATTTTAGGTCATACTCCATCAAGAGGAGCTGCCATTTACCTAGCCTACCCGTGAGGATTGGTTTTTCAAACAGATGCTTGATGGGATCAAGCCTAGACACTATCCAGATCTCATGATCTAGGAAGTAGTGTCGAAATTTCTGGCAGGCCCACACCAAGGCCAAGCACGTCTTCTCCATGGCTTGATAATTCCTTTCATAAGCCAAGAGAGTTTTCGAAATGTAATAGATGGCATACTCCTTGTGGGTATCATCCTTGTATTGTGCTAACAAGGCACCCAAAGCATTCGTATGCACAGAAATATAAAGCAGAAGAGGTTTTCCTTGCTTTGGAGGTTTTAAAACAGGGGATTGATTAAATATGCTTTTAGTCTTTCAAAAGCCTTTTGGCAATCGTTATCCCATAAAAATTTTGTCCCTTTTCTCAAAAGTTTGTTGAAGGGTTCGCATCTAGTTGCAAGGTTTGAGATAAACCTACGAATTGATTGGAGACGACCTTGGAGGCTACGAATTTGCATGAGATTGGAGGGTAGAGCCATGTCTATGATGGCTCTACACTTAGAGGGGTCAACTTCAATGCCCCTTTGGCTTACCATAAAGCCTAAGATCTTACCAGATTCGACTCTGAACACGCACTTTTGAGGGTTTAGCTTTACTTTGTAAAGCCTAAGCCTTTCGAAATTTTTTTGTAAGCATTCGATATGAGTGCATCGAGTTTTTGATTTAGCCAAGAGATCATCCACATATACCTCTACGAGCTCATGAATCTGATCGTGAAAGATCGTAGTCATAGCTCTTTGGTAGGTGGTGCCGACGTTTTTCAAACCAAAGGGCATGACTGTATAGCAATACGTGCCCCAGGGTGTTGTGAAAGCAGTTTTAGCCTGATCTCTTTGGGCTAATTTGATTTGGTTATATCCTGAATAGCCATCCATGAATGAAAACATTTCATGATTTACAGTACTATCGACTATCAAATCAATGTTAGGTAAAGGAAAGTTATCCTTTGGAGTGGCTTTGTTCAGGTTTCTGAAATCGATGCATAATAGAATTTTCCCATTGGATTTTTGAACTACGACAATATTTGACAACCAATCAGAGTACACAATGGGTTTTATAAAACTGGCTTTTAGCAGATCTTCTAAACCCTCTTTAACTTGCGCATGCACGTTCGGATGAATCTTCTTAAGCTTTTGCTTTATGGGTTTCGAATCCGAATCTAGGAGAAGACAATGCTCGACGACTCTTGGGTCTATACCCGACATGTCTTCATATGTCCATGCAAACACATCTATATAGGTTTTCAAAAATGCAATGAATGATGATTTTTCATGCTCATGCAAACATGCGCCTATCTTAATGTGTTTGGGCTTTGTTTCACTCCCTAGGTTGATCTCTATGAAATCCCCTCCTACAGAATTCGAAGGTTTTTCAAAATTGAGAATTTTATGAAACTCAGGGAGCTCGAAAGTTGAATCCTCTTCAAGGAGAAGGGGACCTTCTTCCGTGCTTCGATCATTCTCGAGAGTATTGAATCCTAGGGAATTTGAACTTGATGTTTGAGTTTTGAAAACACCTGGTTTTTGACTTGGATTTTCAACGGGTTTCGAAGCTTTTGGTCTTGTTATGAAGACAACTTTCTTTTCGAAATCCTTGGCCTTTTCCAAACTTTTACCAGGAGCTGGTATATACAGGATTTTGTTTTTGGTATTTTGCAAGTTTTTGTTTTTTTTTGTTTTTTGTAAAGAAAGGACTTTGAGAACTATACAAACAACCCTTTTTTCGAGTTTTTCATCTTTTCCAAATGTTTTTGGTTTTTGGGATTTTCCAATTTGTTTTTGAATTTCGAGTTTTTCCAATTTTTTTGGATTTTGGTTTAAGAAGGGATCTTCCATCATACCTACAAAGGAAAACGCCACAGGTTAGACTCTAAACAAGAGGTCTAAATCGTAGGTTTCTGCTTCACTAGGCTCCAGGGCACCCTTGACCCAGGTGGTCATAGATGGTGGTTCTGGTGGTATTTTGGGAGTATAGCCGATCCCATATCGGCTTGGGTTTGCCTTTGGCAGTATGGTCTCTAGGAGACCCTGGCTTTATGCCCCTAGACTTTTGTATGACATATATCCCATGTTCAATAGCATGTTCCACGATTTTTTGTTTTTTGAGAAGTTTTTGTATAATTCATGATTCTGAAACTTTCTATCGTCCATGTTATACACATATGGATTTTTGTCTAGGGGTTTTTGGAATAGGCTACTCTTGGCCTTACCTAGGATGGTTAGGGTTTTGAGTGGGTAAGCCCTGGGCTGCCCCTTGATGTATAAAACCTTTCTAGGCTTTGGAAGGACGAGCTGGGGTGGTTCGATCAAGACTTGCACCAGGTTGGCCTCGTAGGCTTGAGAGCTTGACAAGCATGGGAAATTTTGTATTCCCTGAAGCTGAGGGTGACTCTCACCTAGAAATACCACGACTTGATCCTCGAAGGGAATTTTGACACACCTATGGAAGGTGGATGGTACAGCTCACAGGCTGTGTATCCAAGGACTTCCTAGCAATAGGTTGTAGTGGGGGTGGATGTCCAAGACATGGAACACTCCCATGTGAGCTATCCCCCCTGTTTCCATGGGTAATTCTATGGCTCCTAAGGGTCTAGACGCATTCCCATCGTATCCAGTGATTACGATGGGGCTTGGGTTCACGGAGATCAAGGTGACTCTGATTTGATATGCCACATGGAGCGGAAGGATGTTGAGACCTCCTCCCCCATCAATTAGGCACCTGTCCAAAGAATGGTGATTCAATACCACCTCGATATGCAGGGTCTGGTTGTGGGATTCGTATGGTCTTTCGATATCCTCTTCCGAGAACACAATGGGCATTTTTGCACCTATAGACGCCACTTGGGTTGACAAGGACTCCGGGGTTATGTTTGAGCTAACCTTGGCTCTTTCTAGAATTTTCTCTAAAACATGTCTATGCCTAGGCGAGGTTTGTATCAGCTCTAGGATGGACATGTTAATTGGAATCTTTGAAAGATGATTTTCAAAATCATACAAGGTTAAAACAACTTTGCCTTTGTCCGTTTTTGGCGAAACTCTAGGGATACATGCTTTTGAAGGGTCAGGAACATTGACCACTTTTTTAGCATTTTGTAGATGTGGGGGTTGATAGATCCTTCCAGACCTAGTCACTTCCCCCATGATCAACCTAGGGCTCGTGCTTATGATGGCTCTATTCGTGTGCTTTGAAGCACCTTGGATTTGTAAAACAGGTTTAATCGGGGGCGGGCCTTTAGGCACTCCTCGGATCACTACTTGAGTGATTTTCCTATGAAGGATGAGAGATGGTTCACAAGTAGAAAACCCAGAATGATATGCATGCACTAGACTCTTTGAAATCGTTAAAGCACATAACTCTTTGCCCTTCCCACTAGTACTTGCGTGGTTGGGGAAGGGTTCTTTAAAAATAGCTTGGGCAGTCTTTGGTTCCTCAATGACTTGGAGTCGGCCCTGCTCTATCAAGTTCTCAATCTTGTTGAGTAGGGAAAAACATTGCTTTGTATCATGGCCTTTGAGCCGATGATACTTGCAAAATCAATTTAAAAACCTCCCATTGGAAGTGGTTCCCTTGGGAATTTCAGGGAGTTCAATCATTCCTTGGGCAAGTAAGAGGTCTCGGACCTCTGAAACAGGTTGCCCTAGTGGAGTATACTCCCGTTTTTCAAAAGGTTTTTGTATTTTTTTGTCTTTTTTATTTTCAAAACTATCAAAATTTTTGGAAGTGCTCACCGGGCTTGGATCCACTCAAATGTTTGCAACTTTGTGGGGTTTGGCCCCTTTGTCCATGGTGGGTAACCCGTAAGTTTCGGGTTTGTCCAAGCGAGTTTTTGAAACAACACTCCCTTTTCATAAGTGATCGTAGACGCCTTTTTTCAAATTTGTTTCAAAAAGGGATGCCTTTTTAATCAACTTGTAGAAAGTCGAGATTTCGTGTAGGGAGAGAAGGGTTTTCAACTCACTTTTAAAATTATCCAGGATGAGCATTACTGCACACTCTTCTGATATGGGTTCTTGTACTTGCCCAAGGAGGGACCTCCATTGAACGATGAATGCATGTACATCCTCGTTCGATCCTTGTTTAGTGTCCCTCAAAGTATTTAAAGTGGGCATGACTTCTACGTTATGTGAAAACCTTTGCATAAAGCAGTTCGCTAACTCTTCAAAAGTTGCGAACTGACTTAGATCGTAGGAAGCCAGCCATTTTGAAGTTGTGCCTTTGAGGGATAGGGGAAACCAATACACCCATTTCATCGAGTCCCTCTTTTTCTTGTGGGCTCGATGAGAGAAAAGTTGCAAGTGAGACCTATGGTCTCCCGTGCCATCATACCGATGGAAATTTGGTATTTCATCATCACTGTCTGTTTCATAATCTAAAGGAAGAAAATCAGACAAGGCATAGGTTCTTTTTTCTTTGTTTTGCCCTTTTAGCAGCTGTTGTAGGGCTTTACGGTCCTTGTGAGTGAAGGACTCATGGTATTGGTTGCCCTCCATAGCGAAGGTTTCCTTGGGCATTCGAGACTTTTCAAATTTCTTTTTGGCCTTTATGGGTTCGCCATGTGATGAACATGAATCATCTACTTCAGCCTCTTGGCTGAGAACTTGATGTAAGCGAGACATGGCTGGACACTTCATTAGAGTCTAAACTCGACATGACTCCGATGCTTTTTAAAACCCAACTATGAAATGCACAAGACAAAGAGTTAAAATACTTTTCTTGAAAAAAAATTTCAAGAGGTCTACTTGTTTGTATCGATTTTTCTTAAGACCCACGTCCCACCGGGCGTGCCAATTTCTGTAGACACGCAAAAATTTTCACTCCAGGTTCTTAGGCCTGAAGTGAACCTTTTCGTCTCTACGTCGCTTTTAGGGCATGCCAGCTAGCTTACTCAATCTAGCAAAGTAAGTTTTGAAATATCTGACTTATGGGGGTGACTGTGGACAAGTGGGCTCTTTTCGTCACAAACCTTCTTGAACCGATGCTCAAGGGTAAGTTTGTATGCTTTAGAAATCTCGATTTTAAACAAGCATGGCCTTTTTGAAAAGGTATGAAAGTATTTGATTGATTTCTTTGTCTAATTGCAGATTTTATTTACGTGGGGTTTGCATGTATCTATGTCTTTGAGTTTTATCTACTTAGGCATTGGGTGTGTGCATCAAGTGCCTAAATCTTGGCGTGTTTGCATGGTGTAGACGCGCGAAAATCCCCGCTTCTTACCTTTTTAGGGCTTGGAGCAGATCCTCTCATGTGTCTAAGGCCTATTTATGCAAACAGGGCGTGCCAGCTAGCTTACCTAAGCTAGCGAAGATATATTTAAAACTGACTTCTAATCGTGACGACTGTGAGCAAGTGAGCTCTTGTCGTCGCAGACCTTCTTACACCGATGCGCAAGGGTCAGTCTGTACGCTTTGCAAAAAATCAAGTTTTGGGAGAGAAAGTCTACGAAGCGGTTCGAGGTATCTAATTTGGGTCTTTTAGATGCGATTACATATTTTAGATCACGTGGATTTGCACGTGCCTAAGTCTTTCCTTTTATCCCTTTTCGGGCCACCTAGTTTGTGTGTTATGAACACTCCACTACATGGGCGAATTCGAGCGGGGCTTGCTTTGATGCAATATACGTCCTACCTCGTGGTATGGCGTAGATGCAATGCAAACTCACGCTACTCCAAAGGGAAAACCCGAATGTAAAGACAATACTGAAGGGAAATAACCAAAGGGAAATGACTTGAAATATATATGCCGAAGGGAGATATGTATATAGAGTATGTATATGAGCCCTTACTCGGGTCTTGCAATTAAGAGCGAAGGCTCAATGTGGGTGCGTGCTTGAATTGAAAGATGCCCTTAGGGAGTTGAAAGTGCCGAAGGGAATATGGCACTAAGGGAAGGGAACTAGATAGGGGAAGCTCTTAGGGAGTTGGATGGGGTAGCCAGGTGTAGCTAGGTTGGTTAGGTAGTGGCGGGTAGTTAGGATGCTATGGGTTCGGCTGAGGGGGAAGGGTGGCAGCAAGTGGCTGGCTGTGGGGGTAGGTGGTGGTAGTGCAGGTGGCTGAGAGTGGAGAGGGAGTGGAGAAGAAGTAGAGTGGAGTATGGGGTACTAACCGGATGATGGGAGGCGGTGGGTGGTTGGAGAGCAGCCGGGTGTGGTGGAGCAACTGGTTCGGCCGAAGGCAGGGGTGGCGACAGGTGGTGGGCCGGCTGGGGTGTGGTGGAGCAGGTGGAGCACGGTGGTGGCTGGTGGTGGTGCAGGTGGAAGGCCTGGCTGGACGTGGATGAAGTGGTTGGGCTCGGTTGGGCTGGACCAAGGTGAGAGAGGATGGGAAGGGAGAGAGCTTCTAGATAGGAAAACCCGCCCCCAAGGGGGGGGGGGTTATATAGGGATGGGTAGGTCGGTTAGGGCTGGGTTTGGGGTAGTGGTTAGGTGGTTTAGGTAGGGTGGTATGTGTAAATACCCCAAATCTTCTATATTTCAAAAACTCTCAAAACACCAAAAAGCTCGTTTGAGCCAAAACGACGACCTGTTTTGAAATGTGAAAACAGGTACAGAAGGCAAAAGAAGACCCTAGGCCCGAAGAGGATTCAAGCCCAGAGCTTCAGAAGCCACTCCCTCATAAAAAAACAAAAGAAAGCTGAGCCCGTTTGATGAAAAGCTCAACGGAGTCCAGAACGGCGAGACGGAGTCCAGACGACAAAGTTGGGGAAAACCCAGCACCAGACGGAGCGCTGATGAAGCCAGTGCCCGCACAGATCGTTTGCCTCGAGAAGCCAAGAAGGACTGTCCGAAGAAATTTTGATTTGGATCTGGACCATAAATATCCAGATCCAAATCCATGTAATGAATAGTGTTTGGATTTGGGCCAATCCAAATAGTGTTTGGATTTGGATAGGATCCAAATAGTGTTTGGATTGGATCGGATCTGGACCAAAATATCCAGATCCGTATCCATAAAAATATTGGGTTTGGATCGGATACGGATCTCAAAATATCCGAGATACAATATCCAGATCCAAATAGTGTTTGGATTTGGGTCTGGATCCAAACCCCAAACCCAAACCCAAATCCAAGACCCACCTCAAATCTCTATAAATAGAGGTGAGGGGGTCCATGTAAAGGGTTCATGCAAATATTTGGGAGGAGAGAGAGGGAGTGATAGACCTAGCCATGTGGGCTCATTGGGTGAGGTGGGTTCAAGCCATTTGGGCTAAGTGGGTCTAGACCAAGGGGCTGCAACCAAGGTGGGTTGGACCAAGTGGCTCCAACCGTGGAGACGTGGGCTCAAGCCAAGAAGGACCGGCTCCAAGAGGTAAGCCTAACCTAACCTAGCCATTCTCTCTACACCTCTCTAAACCTAACCCCAACCTAGCCTAGGTTCGAACCTACCTAACCCCAACTGAACCTAACCCTAACTAAACCTAGCCCTAACCCAACCTAGGTTCGACCAAACCTAACCCTAGACTTGAACCAACCTAAATCTAACCGGACCGCGCCTGTCATGCGCCCCGCGCCCTATCCGCGTGCCCTGAAGCCATCCCGCGCCACTACGGCGCCCCTCAGCGCCCTGCCGTCCCTTTAGCGCCAGACGCCCACCAGCGCCCAGCGCCAGGCGCCCGATTGCTGCGCCCGACGCCTTCCTGCCGACCTGACCACCTTCCTGCCGACCTAGGATAGACCCTAGACAGCCCCATCTTTGCCGAACCTTAGTTCCCCTAAGGCCCTAACCGTGCCCCATAGAACCTCCCTCAAAGCCACCTAGGATAACCCCCTCTTGGCTGCCCAAGGTGAACCGTGAGCCCACGTGCAAGCAAGTTGAACATGGACCAACTATTTGTAAGTGTCGAAACTTGGTCTATTACATTAACTTGCTTTATATTCAATTAAATTTTGATACGGGGTTGTAGTAAAGGAGCTTCGTCTCCCCCCGATTGTAATAACGTGGTTTAACACACCCACACACACACGCACTTGAGCCTTTCCGCTCTTAGTCGTACACTTCTTGCACACACACGGGCCTAACAAGCCCTTAATATATAGTTATATTTATATATTTTAAGTCAAGGGGGTTTTTAATTAAGTCGTGTGTGTTGTCTTTCCATTTTCCACACGCACACATGTAGACATGGAAAATTTTCACTTTCGGGTTCTTAGGCCTGAAGTGAACCTTTTCGTGCTTACGTTCGCTTTTAGGGCGTGCCAACTAGCTTACTCAAACTAGCGAAGTAGTTTTTGAAATATCTGACTTTTGAAAGGCAATTGTGGACAAGCGGGATCTTTTCGTCGCAAACCTTCTTGAACCGACGCTCAAGGGTCAGTTTGTACGCTTTAGAGACTTTGTTTGAAACAAGTTAAACTCAAATTCGATTTTTGAATGAACAGGTATTTGAAAACTTCAGAAAGCATGCATTTGGCGAGTTTTTGCTTTTATTGGGTTTGGGCGACCCTAAGTCTTTGAAATTTATCTGCCTTAGGCGTGGAGTGTGTGCATCAAGTGCCTAAGATGGGCGTTTTGCACGATTTATTCGGGTTTGTTCGATGCAGGTATGCAACCTAGCTCGAGTATGGCGAGTATGCAATGCAACTCACACAACTTGAATGTAAAACCCAAAATTTAAAGACTTAACAGAAGGGAAAACCCAAATTGAATGCAACTCACACGACTTGAATGTAAATTGCAGAAATTCAAATATCTCTATATCTTAAGAGCGGAAAGGCTCAATGTGTGCGTGGGTGTTGTGTATAAATTGAAATGCAACACACGCAACTGAACCGTAAAACGCAGCAGAAGGGAGATATAGATATATGTAAGAGCGGAAAGGTTCAATTGTGGTGCGTGTGTATGTATGTAAATTGAAAGACAACACACACAACTGAATTTAAAACCCAGAATTGAAATGCGTACACAACTGAATTTATATTCAATTAAATTTTGATACGGGGTTGTAGTAAAGGAGCTTCGTCTCCCCCCGATTGTAATAACGTGGTTTAACACACCCACACACACACGCACTTGAGCCTTTCCGCTCTTAGTCGTACACTTCTTGCACACACACGGGCCTAACAAGCCCTTAATATATAGTTATATTTATATATTTTAAGTCAAGGGGGTTTTTAATTAAGTCGTGTGTGTTGTCTTTCCATTTTCCACACGCACACATGTAGACATGGAAAATTTTCACTTTCGGGTTCTTAGGCCTGAAGTGAACCTTTTCGTGCTTACGTTCGCTTTTAGGGCGTGCCAACTAGCTTACTCAAACTAGCGAAGTAGTTTTTGAAATATCTGACTTTTGAAAGGCAATTGTGGACAAGCGGGATCTTTTCGTCGCAAACCTTCTTGAACCGACGCTCAAGGGTCAGTTTGTACGCTTTAGAGACTTTGTTTGAAACAAGTTAAACTCAAATTCGATTTTTGAATGAACAGGTATTTGAAAACTTCAGAAAGCATGCATTTGGCGAGTTTTTGCTTTTATTGGGTTTGGGCGACCCTAAGTCTTTGAAATTTATCTGCCTTAGGCGTGGAGTGTGTGCATCAAGTGCCTAAGATGGGCGTTTTGCACGATTTATTCGGGTTTGTTCGATGCAGGTATGCAACCTAGCTCGAGTATGGCGAGTATGCAATGCAACTCACACAACTTGAATGTAAAACCCAAAATTTAAAGACTTAACAGAAGGGAAAACCCAAATTGAATGCAACTCACACGACTTGAATGTAAATTGCAGAAATTCAAATATCTCTATATCTTAAGAGCGGAAAGGCTCAATGTGTGCGTGGGTGTTGTGTATAAATTGAAATGCAACACACGCAACTGAACCGTAAAACGCAGCAGAAGGGAGATATAGATATATGTAAGAGCGGAAAGGTTCAATTGTGGTGCGTGTGTATGTATGTAAATTGAAAGACAACACACACAACTGAATTTAAAACCCAGAATTGAAATGCGTACACAACTGAACCGGGAAAACTCACACAGCAGAAAGTATATAGATATGGCTATATCTTAGCGGCTTCTGAGGCCAAAATGTGCGTGAAGTGTTTGAGCAAACGCTCGGGTGTTTCTTGGGTGCGAGTGTGTAATTAAAAAACAAACTCACACTACTTAATGTAACAACCCAGCTTAATTGAAATACGTACGTATAATAAGAGCGAAAAGGCTCAATTGTGTACGTGGTGCTTGTGTATGAGATAAGAGCGAAAAGGCTCGAGTGTACGTGTGTGTCTCGTGTGTCCAGCACTGTTATTACATCCGGGGGGAGACGATGCTCCATTATTACAACCCCGATCAAATTGAATTGAATACGAAAAACAACTTGATATATATCAAAATAAACTCATATTTTCCATATTCTTGAGTTATGCTCGTACAAGAGGCGAATCCATCATCATTACATGGAGTCCGGGGCACGTGGCAATGAAGCTGGAGAGCTTGAGAGCTTGGGGAGACTTGGAGTTCCGAGAGCTGCAAATTATACCGGGTTTAGGGCCGCTTGGGGCTGGTTTGGGTAAGGGATGACTCGAGCCACCTTGGCTCGAGTGATAGGCTTTTTGGTTTAGGATTTGGCCAGCATTTGGCCTTAGGTTTAGTGAGGTTTAAACTTAGGATTAGGCCAGCACTTGGCCTTGGTTTAGGTCGTGTTTAAGCTTAGGATTAGGCCAGCACTTGGCCTTGGTTTAGGTCATGTTTTGGACCTGGTATTAGGCATGACTCGAGCCAAAGTAGCTCGAGTGATAGGATATGGTTTAGGTCTTATGAAACTCGAGCCAAAGTGGCTCGAGTGGTAGTTGTTTGCTCTAGGGTTCGGCCAACATTTGGCCTTGGTGTAGATCTTGTGAAACTCGAGCCAAGGTGGCTCGAGTAAGAGTGGTATTAGGGTGTAGTTGGTCCTAGTCTAGGTGCTGAAGATGGGACACGGTTAAGCTAGGGATGATACATGGCCAGGTTCAGGTAAGGTTCACTAGGTTGCCAAGGTGAGCTTAGGGGCTGCTTCACGGCCAGCCCTTAGCCTAAGGTTTTGGGTTGGGATGGCCTACCTTTAGGGCAGGCCTTAGTTGATTTTAGGTGGGACACGGCCTGCTCTAGCAGGCCGTGGGTCTTAGGTAGGTGTGCTGGCTAAGGCCGGCTAGGTTTTTGGCAAGAAAAACAAGGAAGCCCGGCCACCTTTGGCCGGGCTGTTTTAGGTAGTTGGAGGGGGAAAACCAGCCACGGGCTGGGCTGGTTTTTAGGTAGTTGGCACCTTTGGTAGGAAAAGGGGACACGGCCTGCTGGTGCAGGCCGTGGGTTTTTGGGGAAAAAGGACTCGAGCCAAGGTGGCTCGAGTTAGGTTGAAGTTCGGCCAAAGCTGGCCGAACTTGGTTGGGTTGAAGGGGGGAGTTCGGCCAGGTGGTGGCCGAACTAGGTTTAGGTCTTGGAGCAGCCTACCTAGGTGGTTGTCTAGGGTAGATGTTTTTGGAAAAATCGGCCAGGACTTGGCTGTTTAGGTAGTGTTTTTAGGGGCGGTTCTTGGTGGTTGATGGGTGGTCTAGAGAGGTTAGGGAAGAGGTGGGTTAGATTAGGTTTTTAAGGCTTACCTAGGGTGCAGCTCCGCTCCAGCCACCACTCACGCCGCCAAGCTCCACCATGCAACGTTCCCAACTTTGAAGAAGAGGCTTCTACCATTGGTGCAGCCCTTGGCCAATCCCCCTCTTCAAACAAAAAGTATTTTGGGCCAATGGGCCACTTTCTCTCTCATCCCCCCCTTTCTTTCACGTGAAGCACCTCTCCCTATCTGGACTTCATGCTCTATTTTTTCCAGCCCACTCACCTCTATTTATAGAGGTTTTAAGTGGGTCTTGGATCTTGGGTCCTGGATTTGGGTCTGGCTATCCGGATCCAATCCAAACCCTGTTTGGATCTGGATCATGGATCTCGGATATTTTTGAGATCCAGATCTAGTCCAAATATTTATTTTGGGTTTGGATCTCGGATCTTGGATTTTGAGATCCAGATCCAATCCAAACACAATTTGGATCTGGATCTGGATATTTTGGGTCCAGATCCAGTTCGAACTTTTTCTTCTGCTCCTTGGTTTTCTGGTCCTTTCTGGTGCTTTTCACCGTCGGTTTTGAGCGGGCTTTGATTCATCGGAGGCCCAACTCTTGCTTGGGTCTTCCCCAAGTCTTTCTTCCAACCGGTGTTCTGCTTTTCAGGACTTTTTCAATGTTTGTTTCGGTCCGCCGTTTTGGTTTTTGGCCGATTCCTATTGATATCGAACTCAGATTGCCACACGGATTCCGTTCTTCATTCTGACGAGACGTGTCTCGGACTTCTGTCGACTTCCTCAGGTACTGGGCTTCTTTCTGCATTTTGAAGCCGCTTTGTGCTTTTTCTTTGACCCAAATTACATTTTTACCCTTTTATCGGGCTTTTCTCCAAACGGGCTCTTTTTTCTTCCGTTTTTCAACAGGGGGTGGCTTCTAAAATTCTGGTCTCAAATCCTCTTCTTGCCTGGGCTTTTCTTTTGCCTTCTGTACCTGTTTTCACATTTCAAAACAGGTCATCGTTTTGGCTCAAACAAGCTTTTTGGTATTTTTTGAGAGTTTTTGATTTTTGGAAAATTCGGGGTGTTTACAGATGCCCCTCTTCAGCATTATCCAAATTGATTTGGATAATGGCGAAGAAGATAACACCCCATTTTGGTTTTTCTCTCAAATTTTCTCGAGAATACACCATTTTTATTTCGCAAAACCCTGTTTTCTTTTACCACAGGTGGGGATTTTTAACAAAAGGGGACTTTTCCTAAGTTTCCCTATGTATGATCATGCATGGACGATTTTTGGATGCATGCATGAGAAAACATTTTTATTTTTGGGGTTTTGAGCCCGAAGAGTGCCTTTTGAGGCAGGCCACTTCGAGCAAGTTTTACCCATGTCTTCTAGACGTTTTTGGGTTTTCGAGCTTTGGAGAGAGCCTTTTGAGGCTGTCTGCTCTAAGCAGGTTCTACCCTAGTCTTTTTGACATTCATGGGTTTTCCTTGAAAAATTTTCTTTTTGAAAACGAACTCCTTTTAGCTTGTATCGAAAAGGACTTCCGTTTTTCATACTTCCCTTCATTCGGGTTTCAATACCTGCTACTCAGTAGAGGTTTTTTTTTTGGGTAGGAAAATTTGGAAAACATTTCAAAGTTCCATTTCCTACAAAACAAAGTCGAGTTCTCAAACAAAATGAAATCCAAATAAGCCGATTTTATTCGTACTTTAGGATTTTCGCAAATTTGAACCTTTTTCCTTGGGGATAAGCTGTAGGGATACGGGAAAGAGATACCACGGTCCCTTCTGAAGCGTCCCGTGGTTTTAGGCAAAGAGTCGGAAAATCGCTCTTTGAGCTTTGGCTTTTTGTTTCTTTTTTTCACAGAGGGTCTTCCTTTGGGAGTATTTTTTCATTAATCCCTCTTTTCTTTTAAAGGAGAGCAACTCTTTGGAGGAGTTTTTGTATTCCCTGTTTATGAAGGGAAGACCTCTTTGGGAGGAGTGTTTTTATATCTCCTTTTTCTTTTGAAACGAGAAGACCTCTTTCGGAGGAGTTTTTGTATTCTCTGTTTATGAAGGGAAGACCACTTTCGGAGGAGTTTTTGTATTCTCGATTTTTTTTCTTTCTTTTGAACACGGCCAATTTTCCTTTTTTGGAGAGAAAGTAGAATGGGGGAAGGCTTATCCCTTTGGTTACTCGATTCAAACGAGATCATCCTATTTCTTAATAGCATCTGCTATTCGAAAAATATTTTGATATTTTGAACAAGGCTTAATCTTGTAAGCCAGGGTTCTTTGAAATATCGCCAATTTGTTTTTGGAAGACTCTACCTTTCGAAAAGTATAAATTCCTCCATTCAGGGTTATACAATCAACTTCGATCCTTCTTTCAAGAAGTTTCAAAGGAGTTCGATTTTTTTAAAAAATCTTTTTGAAAAAGGAATTTAACATAAACCCTTTTGAATATTCGGGCATTTTCGGGGTTTTGCTAATTTCGACCCACAACATCAACAGATTTTTCGAATTTTTCTTGCCCTTTTGAAGACATGGGGACATTCCTACTCAGGTTTGCCAACCTCTTGGGCTTTCTTTGGGGTGATATGATATGGATATGATGCATGCTATGCACTCCATGTGATTCAAAATGGAAATACACGATTTTATGCAAGAGTGAACATATGAAATGTATCTCACAAGTCAAGAAGGAGATGCATTCTATGAAATTCGTTTCTTCGTGGAAGGTGTCTAGGGCTATATTTAAAAATGCCCCTAGCTTGAGGGAAATTTCGCATGGCCACATGGTGAAGGGCCATGGCTTTTCAAAAGGATTATGGATGGACAATGGTATGTTCATGTCCATGTACTTCCACGATTTTTCTAACATGATCATGATACTTTTTGCTCAAGGATGGAAAACACAACCAGCCCTAAGTGATCGTCATGGCCATCAGGTTTTAGTTTTTGACATGGTCTCCATATTTCATCGTGAGATTCATGTTCTTATCCAACACAATCAAGGTTTTCATATAAACCTGAAGTTTTGAAAATCTTTCTTTTCAAAGTATATGTAGGGTTAAATTTTCGAAATCTTGATCTTTTTTGAGAAAGCAGTTTTGGGAAATCCTCCCTTTATGTATGAAGATGGTTTTATACCAACCTTTTTGATTTGAAATATGTTTCCTATACTTGATTTTGGTCAAGCAGGGTTTTTGGAATTCATTTTGAAAATTCGTGCCTTCATGGGGCGTTTGATCAAGTATGGGGAATGTGTCTCACAGAGGCACTTTAGCCACACGATGCAGGGCTTGTCCCTTAATTGAGTCTTGAGTTTTGAAACTCATACTCTGTTGAAAGGGGCTGCCATTTTGCCTATCTGTTTAAGATAGGTTTTTCAAATGAGTGCTTTAATTGAATCATTCCCCTTTCCATGGGAGATGATGTCTCGAATTTTTAGGGCCTACAGCAAGGCCAAGCACGATTTTTCTTTTGGCTTAGTGATTCCTTTCACATGCCAAAAGAGTTTTCGAAATGTATGGCACATTTAGTATGAATAACATCTTCATTTGATCAAGTCAAGCAAACAATGCAGGATTTGCAAAGCATGGAAGGTTTTTATCAAAAAGAATTTTGAAAAGGCTTTTGTGAAATGATAACCCTTTTTTCGAGATTCTCATTTCCGTTTTAAAATTTTCCTTGAAGGTGTTGGATTTGATTCGTATGGAGACCTGCTAATGAAGGCTCGATACTTAGGGGGTCAACTTTCATTGCCCCTTTTGGTTTCACAAAACTCAGAATTCGAGTTCTAAGATGATATCTAGACTTGATGCACATGTATGATTTCAAGATGTGATGCATGATGCTTATGCACACACTATGGGTCAAGCTTATTTCTAAAAATCCCCAATCTTTGCATAAGTCAAGGATCTTGCGAATTTCAGGAAGTTCGGAGGTTTTTTTATTCCTCCTGGCTTTGGTGATTCTCGAGCTTTTCATTTTGAAAAAGCTCTAGACAAAAGGGTGTTCAAGATCAACTTTTTGGATTTTTTGGTTTTTGGGAGTTATATACAATTTTCGAAAAGCATTTTTTTACAATTTTCGAAGATGGACTTTGTACATGGCCAAAGGCTTTAAAACAAATTTCATTTTGGAATTTTCGTTTTCCAAATGTTTTTGAGATTTTGTTTTGGTTTTTCAATTTTTTTGGTTTTTGGCAAATATCTGATTTTTTTGGCTTTTTTAAAAGGAGGGATCTTCCCATGAACCTACAAAGAAAACATTCATGAATCAGACTCTAATCAATAGGTCTAAGACATGGGTTTTGGGTTTTAGAGGTTCTACAGGGCACCCTTGACCCATATGGTCTTAGGTGGCGGCTCTGGGGGTATGGGTGGGCTGTAGCCCAATCCATACTTTTGTCGATTGGACTGAGGTAGGACAGGTTCGAGCCTACCTTGGTTTTGGGTTCCCAGGCCCTGGTAGGGTTTATATCCCATATTCAGAATCATGTTCCAAGACTTTTTGTTTTTCGAAAAGTTTTTGTATAAATCATGGCCTTGGAACAGGGAATCGTCCATGTCGGGGATATATACCCTTTTGGATTTTGGGATTTTGGATTCTGGGGCGATGGAAGATTTGGGCTTCCATGCAACCCTGGTTTGGGAGCTTTGTTTCTCAAAGTAAACTGTGCTTGGTCTTTTGAGAAGTTTTGGATATTTCAGGATGCTTTTGTCTTCAAGGGAAACCGTGCTTGGTCCCTCGATAGACTTTGGATATTTTGGGGTGATGGAAGACTCGTGCTTCCATACAACCCCGAATTGGGAGATTTTGTCCTCAAGGAAAGCCATGCTTGGTTCCTTGAGGAACTTTGGATATTGCAGGGTGATGAAAGGCTTGAGCTTCCACATAACCTGATTTTGGGAGAATTTTTCTTCGAGGGAAGACAAGCTTGCTCCCTCGAATTTTTTGGCTTGCTCCCTAGGTTCAACTCGTGGTGCCCCTAGGGATAGATTTTTTTGTTTCAAAGCTCTAATCTTGGTTCCAGGGTACAAGACTAGGCTCGAAGAAGTGGGTTTTTCTATGGCAGGGTTATGAGCTCCTAAGATGTCGATGCATGCATTAGGGGTCTCCATGTCTACCATTTTCTGAGTTTATTTTTGTTTTTGCTTTTGAAATTCTTTTGGATGGTGCGGGATATTTGGCGCACCTTGAAAATTCTCTAACTTAGGCACATTTTGTGGGTTTGTGTGTGCAGAGGGGTTATCCAATGCATCTGATGACACTATATGAAGAAGAGAGGTTTGAGAATGATGGGTTTCAGGCATACCTCTTTGTGGCTTGTCTACCTTTTCATGGTGAGAGCAGGCCGTTTTCCTGAGTAACTCTGTTTTGAGCCCCCGGGGTTTCACGAGGCGTTCCTTTTTGAAACCTACCTGTTTTTCATTCTCGTCTCTTTGTGGGGTGCGGGTTTCATGTCCCACTGTGTGTGTGTGCCTAGACTTAGGAATTGCACTTGAATTTTTTGAAATTTCAAAGTTTGATTTTTCATTTTTTTTGTCTTTTTGAAAGTTTGCAAGATTTTTTTGATTTTTTGAAACAAAAACAACTCTTTTTAAATTTTCTTTGGAATTTTCGAAATTTGGATTTGTGGGAGTGGAGGACTTGCCCTTTTCTTCCTTAATTCCCTCGTCGATTTTGAATTTGGTTTTCTTTTCACAATCTTTATGTGCCCGAGAAGAGCTGCTATGGGATTTATGGGTTTTAAGCTCCTTGCTTAAAACATCCATTTTTTTGAAAGTTGCCCATATATCAGCTAGCATTTCTCGTTCTTTGGCTATTTTGAAAACCTCTTTTGATTTACTCAATGAGGATTTTGGAAGTGTGGGAGTGGAGGACTCGCCCCTTTCTGGGTTTTGGCCTTTTACCTCACATCCTTCGTCGAGTTTGAGATCGGTTTTCTTTTCCCGATCTTTGTGCACCCGAGAAGAGCTGCTATGGGATTTATGGGTTTTAAGCTCCTTGCTTAAAACATCCATTTTTTCTTTGAAAATTGCTTGTATATCAGCTATTGCTTCTCGTTTTTTGGCTTTCTTAGAAACCTCTTTTGATTTACTTGACGAGGATTTTGGCTTTTGCTCCATTTTCTGCAAATTTTCTAAGTATGTACGAATTTTGGAAAACACCTTTTTTTTCAAAAATTTTGAGTGTAACTTGTTTGTTTGAAGTCTACTTAAGTCCCAGGTCCCACCAGGCGTGCCAAATCTGTAGACACGGAAAATTTTCACTTTCGGGTTCTTAGGCCTGAAGTGAACCTTTTCGTGCTTACATTCGCTTTTAGGGCGTGCCAACTAGCTTACTCAAACTAGCGAAGTAGTTTTTGAAATATCTGACTTTTGAAAGGCAATTGTGGACAAGCGGGATCTTTTCGTCGCAAACCTTCTTGAACCGACGCTCAAGGGTCAGTTTGTACGCTTTAGAGACTTTGTTTGAAACAAGTTAAACTCAAATTCAATTTTTGAATGAACAGGTGTTTGAAAACTTCAGAAAGCATGCATTTGGCGAGTTTTTGCTTTTATTGGGTTTGGGCGACCCTAAGTCTTTGAAATTTATCTGCCTTAGGCGTGGAGTGTGTGCATCAAGTGCCTAAGATGGGCGTTTTGCACGATTTATTCGGGTTTGTTTGATGCAGGTATGCAACCTAGCTCGAGTATGGCGAGTATGCAATGCAACTCACACAACTTGAATGTAAAACCCAAAATTTAAAGACTTAACAGAAGGGAAACCCAAATTGAATGCAACTCACACGACTTGAATGTAAATTGCAGAAATTCAAATATCTCTATATCTTAAGAGCGGAAAGGCTCAATGTGTGCGTGGGTGTTGTGTATAAATTGAAATGCAACACACGCAACTGAACCGTAAAACGCAGCAGAAGGGAGATATAGATATATGTAAGAGTGGAAAGGCTCAATTGTGGTGCGTGTGTATGTGTGTAAATTGAAAGACAACACACACGACTGAATTTAAAACCCAGAATTGAAATGCGTACACAACTAAACCGGGAAAACTCACGCAGCAGAAAGTATATAGATATGGCTATATCTTAGCGGCTTCTGAGGCCAAAATGTGCGTGAAGTGTTTGAGCAAACGCTCGGGTGTTTCTTGGGTGCGAGTGTGTAATTAAAAAACAAACTCACACGACTTAATGTATTAACCAAGCTTAATTGAAATACGTACTTATAATAAGAGCGAAAAGGCTCAATTGTGTACGTGGTGCTTGTGTATGAGATAAGAGCGAAAAGGCTCGAGTGTACGTGTGTGTCTCGTGTGTCCAACACTGTTATTACATCCGGGGGGAGACGATGCTCCGTTATTACAACCCCGATCAAATTGAATTGAATACGAAAAACAACTTGATATATATCAAAATAAACTCATATTTTCCATATTCTTGAGTTATGCTCGTACAAGAGGCGAATGCATCATCATTACATGGAGTCCGGGGCACGTGGGAGCGAAGCCGGAGAGCTTGAGAGCTTGGGGAGACTTGGAGTTCCGAGAGCTGCAAATTATACCGGGTTTAGGGCCGCTTGGGGCTGGTTTGGGTAAGGGATGACTCGAGCCACCTTGGCTCGAGTGATAGGCTTTTTGGTTTAGGATTTGGCCAGCATTTGGCCTTAGGTTTAGTGAGGTTTAGACTTAGGATTAGGCCAGCACTTGGCCTTGGTTTAGGTCGTGTTTAAGCTTAGGATTAGGCCAGCACTTGGCCTTGGTTTAGGTCATGTTTTGGACCTGGTATTAGGCATGACTCGAGCCAAGGTGGCTCGAGTGATAGGATATGGTTTAGGTCTTGTGATACTAGAGCCAAAGTGGCGTGAGTGGTAGTTGTTTGCTCTAGGGTTCGGCCAACTTTTGGCCTTGGTTTAGATCTTGTGAAACTCGAGCCAAGGTGGCTTGAGTAAGAGTGGTATTAGGGTGTAGTTGGTCCTAGTCTAGGTGCTGAAGATGGGACACGGTTAAGCTAGGGATGATACATGGCCAGGTTTAGGTAGGGTTCACTAGGTTGCCAAGGTGAGCTTAGGGGCTGGTTCACGGTCAGCCCTTAGCCTAAGGTTTTGGGCTGGGATGGCCTGCCTTTAAGGCAGGCCTTAGTTGATTTTAGGTGGGACACGGCCTGCTCTAGCAGGCCGTGGGTCTTAGGTAGGTGTGCTGGCTAAGGCCGGCTAGGTTTTTGGCAAGAAAAACAAGGAAGCCCGGCCACCTTTAGTCGGGCTGCTTTAGGTAGTTGGAGGGGGAAAACCAGCCACGGGCTGGGCTGGTTTTTAGGTAGTTGGTACCTTGGGTAGGAAAAGGGGACACGGCCTGTTGGTGCAGGCCGTGGGTTTTTGGGGAAAAAGGACTCGAGCCAAGGTGGCTCGAGTTAGGTTGAAGTTCGACCAAAGCTGGCCGAACTTGGTTGGGTTGAAGGGGGGAGTTCGGCCAGGTGGTGGCCGAACTAGGTTTAGGTCTTGGAGTAGCCTAGCTGGGTGGTTGTCTAGGGTAGATGTTTTTGGAAAAATCGGCCAGGACTTGGCTGTTTAGGTAGTGTTTTTAGGGGCGGTTCTTGGTGGTTGATGGGTGGTCTAGAGAGGTTAGGGAAGAGGTGGGTTAGATTAGGTTTTTAAGGCTTACCTAGGGTGCAGCTCCGCTCCAGCCACCACTCACGCCGCCAAGCTCCACCATGCAATGTTCCCAACTTTGAAGAAGAGGCTTCTACCATTGGTGCAGCCCTTGGCCAATCCCCCTCTTCAAACAAAAAGTATTTTGGGCCAATGGGCCACTTTCTCTCTCATCCCCCCCTTTCTTTCACGTGAAGCACCTCTCCCTATCTGGACTTCATGCTCTATTTTTTCCAGCCCACTCACCTCTATTTATAGAGGTTTTAAGTGGGTCTTGGATCTTGGGTCCTGGATTTGGGTCTGGCTATCCGGATCCAATCCAAACCCTGTTTGGATCTGGATCATGGATCTCGGATATTTTTGAGATCCAGATCTAGTCCAAATATTTATTTTGGGTTTGGATCTCGGATCTTGGATTTTGAGATCCAGATCCAATCCAAACACAATTTGGATCTGGATCTGGATATTTTGGGTCCAGATCCAGTTCGAACTTTTTCTTCTGCTCCTTGGTTTTCTGGTCCTTTCTGGTGCTTTTCACCGTCGGTTTTGAGCGGGCTTTGATTCATCGGAGGCCCAACTCTTGCTTGGGTCTTCGCCAAGTCTTTCTTCCAACCGGTGTTCTGCTTTTCAGGACTTTTTCAGCGTTTGTTTCGGTCCGCCGTTTTGGTTTTTGGCCGATTCCTATCAGATTGCCGCACGGATTCCGTTCTTCATTCTGACGGGACGTGTCTCGGACTTCTATCGACTTCCTCAGGTACTGGGCTTCTTTCTGCATTTTGAAGTTGCTTTGTGCTTTTTCTTTGACCCAAATTACATTTTTACCCTTCTGTCGGGCTTTTCTCCAAACGGGCTCTTTTTTCTTCCATTTTTCAACTGGGGGTGGCTTCTAAAATTCTGGGCTCGAATCCTCTTCTTGCATGGGCTTTTCTTTTGCCTTCTGTACCTGTTTTCACATTTCAAAACTGGTCATCGTTTTGGCTCAAACGAGCTTTTTGGTATTTTTTGAGAGTTTTTGATTTTTGGAAAATTCGGGGTGTTTACAACACACATTGAGCCTTCGCTCTTACTCCCAAGACCTTAGTAAAGGCCTTATTGCAGTTATATTTGGGTTTCATTTATGTCGTGTGAGTTGTCTTTACATTCCCACACGCACACACATTGAGCCTTCGCTCTTACTCCCAAGACCTTAGTCAAGGCATACTACAATTTATATTTGGGTTTCATTTCATGTCGTGTGTGTAAAGTCTTTCAATTCAAGCACGCACACACATTGAGCCTTCGCTCTTATTTGCAAGACCCAAGTAAGGGCCCCTACATATACTCTATATAAAGTATTTCTTTCGGCTATGTCTTTAAGATTCGGTTTTAAGGTTCAAGTCGTGTGCGTTGTCTTTCAATATATACATGACACACACTTACACAATTGAGCCTTTCCTCTCTTAAGATATAGCCATATTTTCCCCTCCGCTATTTACTTTACAAGTCATTTCCCTTCGGCTATTTACTTTACAAGTCATTTCCCTTCGGCAATTTCCCTTCGGCATTGTCTTTTAAATTCGGGTTTTCCCTTTGGAGTTGCGTGAGTTTGCATTGCATCTACGCCATACCACGAGGTAGGATGCATATTGCATCAAAGCAAGCCTCGTACTCCCGCTCAAAATTCGCCCCCTGTAGTGGAGTGTTCATAACACACACCTAGGTGGCCCATAAAGGGATAAAAAGAAAGACTTAGGCACGTGCAAATCCACGTGATCTAAAATCTGAAAATCATACAAAAACAACCCGAATCAATCGTGCAAATATGCCAAGACTTAGGCTATTTCGATGCATGCACATCGTGCCTAAGTAGATTAAAATTTGAAAGACTTAGGGTCGTCCAACCCTTACAAAATGAAAATCACCCAAATGCATGGTTTTCAAAAGGTTTTAAAACACTTCTTCATTCAAAATATATTTTGAGTTAAACTTGTTTCAAAACGAAGTCTCTAAGCGTACAGACTAACCCTTGCGCATCGGTGCAAGAAGGTCTGCGACGTAAAAATCCCGCTTGCCTACAATCGCCTTTCAAAAGTCAGATTATTTTCAAAACATACTTTGCTAGTTAAAGTAAACTAGCTGGCACGCCCATAAAGCGAAAGTAGATTGCGAAAAGGTTCACTTCAGGCCTAAGAACCCGTAAGTGAAAATTTTCGGTGTCTACAAATTGGCATGCCCGGTGGGACCCGGGACTTAAGCAGACTTCAAACAAACGAGTTATACTCAAATTTTCAAAAAAAAAGAGTGTTTTTCCAAAAATCGTGCATACTTAGGAAAATTGCATGAAAATGGATAGAAAGCTACAAAAATCTTCGTTGAGTAAACTAAAAGAGGTTTTCAAAACAGATAAAGCCCAAAAAGAGCTCGATGAGATTGAAAAGATATTTCAAAAGATGGATGCTTTAAGCAAGGAGCTTAAAGCCCATCGATCACATAGCAGCTCTTCGAGGGCACATACAGATCGTGAATTGAAAACCGATCTCAAACTCAATGAGGAATTGGAGATTAAAGACAAATCCCGGCAAAGGGATAAGTCGTCCACTCCTACAACTTCAAGCTTTTCAAAATCCATAGAAAAACCAAAAAAAGATTTTTCTATTTCAAAAAACCAAAAAAATCTTGAAAATTTGGAAAAAGATCAAAAAATTGAAAAACAAAATTTTGGAATTTCGAAAACTTCAAGTAAAAGTCCTAAGTCTAGGCACACACATACAGTGGGACATGAAGTCCACACCCTACAAAGGAACGAGAGTGAAAAATAGGAAGGTTTCGAAAGGAAACGCCTCGTAAAACCCCGGGGGCTCAAAACAGAGTTACCCGAGAAATCGGCTTGCTCTCACCCTGAAAGGGTAGACAAGCCACAAAGAGGTATGCCTGAAACCCATCCTTCTCAAGACTCTCTTCTTCATGTAGGGTCATCAGATGCATTGGATAACCCCTATGCACACACAAACCCACAAACTGTGCCAAAACTTGAGGATTTTCAAGGTGCGCCAACTGTCGCGCACCATTCAAAGGAATTTCAAAAACAAAAAGAAGTTCCGAAAATGGTAGACATGGAGGCCCCTAATGCATGCATCGACATCTTAGGAGCTCATAACCCTACCATAGAAAAACCCACTTCTTCGAGCCTAGTCTTGTGCCCTGGAACCAAGGCTATGGCTTTGAAACAAAAAAATCAATCCCTAGGGGCACCACGAGTTGAACCTAGGGACCAAGTCAAAAACTTCAAGGGACCTTGCATGGCTCCCCTTGAAGTAAATTTTTCCCAAAATGGGGTATGGAACCATAAGTTTTCCATAACCCTGCTATGTCCAAAACTCCTCAAGGAACCAAGCTTGGCTTTCCTTGAGGGCAAAGTCTCCCAAACCAGGTTTGTATGGAAGCCCAAGTCTTCCATCACCCCGGAATCCAAACTCCCGATATCCAAAGGGGTATATACCCCCAACATGGACGATTCCATGTTCCAAGATCATGATTTATACCAAAACTTTTCGAAAAGTAAAAATTCTTGGAACATGATTCTGAATATGGGATATAAACCCTACGCGGGCCTGGGAGCCCGAAACCAAGGTAGGCTTAAGCCTGTCCTACCTAGAACCAATAGGGAACGATATGGACTGGGCTACAGCCCACCCATACCCCCAGAGCCGCCACCTAAGACCATCTAGGTCAAGGGTGCCCTGTAGAACCTCTAGAAACCGAAACCCATGTCTTAGACCTATCTGATTAGAGTCTGATTCATGAATGTTTTCTTTGAAGGTTCAATGGAAGATCCCTACTTTTGAAAAAGACCAAAAAAAATTGAAAACTCTCAAAATCTCAAAAACATTTGGAAAAACGAAAATTCCAAAAAGAAATTTTGTTTCAAAAGCCTTTGGCCATGTACAAAGCCCATTTTCAAAATAATTGTAAAAATGCTTTCAAAAAAATGTATATATTCCCTGAAACCAAGTATCCAAAAAGCTGGTCCTATCTACCCTTTTGCCTAGAGCTTTCTCAAAAATGAAAAGCTCGAGAATCACCAAAGCAAGGAGGAATAAACACCTCCAAGCTTCCTGAACTTCGCAAAATCCTTAACTTATGGAAAATTGGGGATTTTTAGAAATAAGTTAACCCATAGTGTGTGCATAAGCATCATGCACTTTGAAATCATTCATATGCATCGAGTCTAGACATCATTTTAGAAATCGAATTTAGGGTTTTGTAAAACCAGAGGGGCAATAAGAGTCGACCCCCTAAGTATCGAGCCTTCATAGGCATGTCTCCATACAAATCAAAACCAACACCTTTGAGGCAAATTTTAAAAGGAAATGAGAATTTTGAAAAAGGGTTAAGCATTTCACAAAAAACCTTTCATGGCTTTGAAAAGAAAGATTTTCTTCAACTTTTGGTTTATATGAAAACCTTGATTGTGTTAGGATAAAGAACATGAATCTCACGATGAAATATGGAGACCATGTCAAAACTAAAACCTGATGGCCATGACAATCACTTAGGGCTGGTTATGTTTCCCATCCTTGAGCAAAAAGTATCATATCATGTTAGAAAAACCATGGAAGTGCATGGACATGAACATACCATTGTCCACCCAAAATCCCTTTGAAAAGCCATGGCCCTTCACTATACGGCCATGCGAAATTCCCATCAAGCTAGGGGCATTTTTAAACACAGCCCCTAGACACTTTCCATGGATAAGCGAATGCATCTCCTTCGTGATTTGTGAGATACATTTCATGTGTTCATCGTTGCATAAAAACATGTATTTCCATTTTAAAACACATGGAGTGCATAGCATGCATCATATCACCCCGAAGAAAGCCCAAAAGGGTGGCAAACTCGAGTAGGAATGTCCCCATGTCTTCAAAAGGGCAACAAAAATTAGAAATTTGTTGATATTGTGAGTAGAAATTAGCAAAACCCCGAAAATGCCCGAATATTCAAAAGGGTTTATGTTGAATTCTTTTTCAAAAAGATTTTGAAAAAAATCGAACTCCTTTGAAACTTCTTGAAAGAAGGATCGAAGTAGATTGTATAACCCCGAATGGAGGAATCTATACTTTTCGAAAAGTAGAGTCTTCCAAAAATGAATTGGCGATATTTCAAAGAACCCTGGCTTACAAGATTAAGCCTTGTTCAAAATATCAAAATATTTTCGAATAGCAGATGCTATTAAGAAATAGGACGATCTCGTTTGAATTGAGTAACTAAAGGGATAAGCCTTCCCCCATCCTACTTTCTCTCCGAAAAGGAAAATTGACTGTGTTCAAAAGAAAAACAAAAAAACGAGAATGCAAAAACTCCTCCGAAAGTGGTCTTCCCTTCATAAACAGGGAATACAAAAACTCCTTCGAAAGAGGTCTTCTCGTTTCAAAAGAAAAAGGAGATATAAAAACACTCCTCCCAAAGAAGTCTTTCCTTCATAAACAGGGAATACAAAAACTCCTCCAAAGAGCTGCTCTCCTTTAAAGAAAAGAGGGATTAATGAAAAAATACTCCCAAAGGGAGACCCTCTATGAAAAAAAGAAACAAAAAGCCAAAGCTCCAAAGAGCGATTTTCCGATTCTTTGCCTAAAACCACTGGACGCTTCAGAAGAGACCGTGGTATCTCTTTCCCATATCCCTATGGCTTATCCCCGAGGAAAAAGATTCAAATTTGTGAAAATCCTAAAGTACGAATAAAATCGGCTTATTTGGATTTCATTTTGTTTGAGAACTCGACTTTGTTTTGTAGGAAATGGAACTTTGAAATGTTTTCCAAGTTTTCCTACCCAAAAACCTCTACTGAGTAGCAGGTATTGAAACCCGAATGAAGGGAAGTATGAAAAATGGAAGTCCTTTTCGATACAAGTTAAAAGGAGTTCCTTTTCAAAAAGAAATTTTCGAAAAACCCACGAATGTCAAAAAGACATAGGTAAAAACCTGCTCGGAGCAACCAGCCTCAAAAGGCTCTCTTCGGGCTCAAAAACAAAAAATATAATTTTTCTCATGCATGCATTCAAAGAGTCATTCGTGCATGATCATACATATAGGGAAATAGCTAGGAAAAGACCCCTTCTGCTAAAAATCCCCACCTGTGGAAAAAGAAAACAGGGTTTTTGTCAAATAAATGGTGTATTCTCGAGAAAATTTGAGAGAAAAACCAAAATGGGGTGTTTCTTCTTTGCCATTATCCAAATACATTTGGATAATGCCAAAGAGGGGCGTCTGTAAACACCCCAAATCTTCTATATTTCAAAAACTCTCAAAACACCAAAAAGCTCGTTTGAGCCAAAACGACGACCTGTTTTGAAATGTGAAAACAGGTACAGAAGGCAAAAGAAGACCCTAGGCCTGAAGAGGATTCAATCCTAGAGCTTCAGAAGCCACTCCCTGATAAAAAAACAAAAGAAAGCTGAGCCCGTTTGATGAAAAGCTCAACAGAGTCCAGAACAGCGAGACGGAGTCTGGACGACAAAGTTGGGGAAAACCCAACACCAGACGGAGTGCTGATGAAGCCAGTGCCCGCACAGATCGTTCGCCTCGAGAAGCCAAGAAGGACTGTCCGAAGAAATTTTGATTTGGATCTGGACCATAAATATCCAGATCCAAATCCATGTAATGAATAGTGTTTGGATTTGGGCCAATCCAAATAGTGTTTGGGTCGATCCAAATAGTGTTTGGATTGGATCGGATCTGGACCAAAATATCCAGATCCGTACCATAAAAATATTGGGTTTGGATCGGATACGGATCTCAAAATATCCGAGATCCAATATCCAGATCCAAATAGTGTTTGGATTTGGGTCTGGATCCAAACCCGAAACCCAAACCCAAATCCAAGACCCACCTCAAATCTCTATAAATAGAGGTGAGGGGGTCCATGTAAAGGGTTCATGCAAATATTTGGGAGGAGAGAGAGGGAGTGATAGACCTAGCCATGTGGGCTCATTGGCTGAGGTGGGTTCAAGCCATGTGGGCTAAGTGGGTCTAGACGAAGGGGCTGCAACCAAGGTGGGCTAGATCAAGTGGTTGCAACCGTGGAGACGTGGGCTCAAGCCAAGAATGACCGGCTCCAAGAGGTAAGCCTAACCTAACCTAGCCATTCTCTCTACACCCCTCTAAACCTAACCCCAACCTAGCCTAGGTTCGAACCTACCTAACCCCAACTGAACCTAACCCTAACTAAACCTAGCCCTAACCCAACCTAGGTTCGACCAAACCTAACCCTAGACTTGAACCAACCTAAATCTAACCGAACCGCGCCTGCCGTGCGCCCCGCGCCCTGTCCGCGCCACTGCGGCGCCCCTCAGCGCCCTGCCGTCCCTTTAGCGCCAGACACCCGCCAGCGCCCAGCGCCAGGCGCCTGATTGCTGCGCCCGACGCCTTCCTGCCGACCTGACCACCTTCCTGCCGACCTGACCACCCCCCTGGCCGTGACCTGCACCTCTTCCAGCCACCTAGGACAAACCCTAGACAGCCCCATCTTTGCCGAACCTTAGTTCCCCTAAGGCCCTAACCGTGCCCCATAGAACCTCCCTCAAAGCCACCTAGGATAACCCCCTCTTTGCTGCCCAAGGTGAACCGTGAGCCCACGTGCAAGCAAGTTGAACATGGACCAGCTATTTGTAAGTGTCTAAACTTGGTCTATTACATTAACTTGCTTTATATTCAATTAAATATTGATACGGGGTTGTAGTAAAGGAGCTTCGTCTCCCCCGATTGTAATAACGTGGTTTGACACACCCACACACGCACGCACTTGAGCCTTTCCGCTCTTAGTCGTACACTTCTTGCACACACACGGGCCTAACAAGCCCTTAATATATAGTTATATTTATATATTTTAAGTCAAGGGGGTTTTTAATTAAGTCGTGTGTGTTGTCTTTCCATTTTCCACACGCACACACATTGAGCCTTCGCTCTTACTCTCAAGACCTTAGTAAAGGCCTTATTGCAGTTATATTTGGGTTTCATTTATGTCGTGTGAGTTGTCTTTACATTCCCACACGCACACACATTGAGCCTTCACTCTTACTCCCATGACCTTAGTCAAGGCATACTACAATTTATATTTGGGTTTCATTTCATGTCATGTGTGTAAAGTCTTTCAATTCAAGCACGCACACACATTGAGCCTTCGCTCTTATTTGCAAGACCCAAGTAAGGGCCCCTACATATACTCTATATAAAGTATTTCTTTCGTCTATGTCTTTAAGATTTGGGTTTTAAGGTTCAAGTCGTGTGTGTTGTCTTTCAATATATACACGACACACACTTACACAATTGAGCCTTTCCGCTCTTAAGATATAGCCATATTTCCCCTTCCGCTATTTACTTTACAAGTCATTTCCCTTCGGCTATTTACTTTACAAGTCATTTCCCTTCGGCAATTTCCCTTCGGCATTGTCTTTTAAATTCGGGTTTTCCCTTTGGAGTTGCGTGAGTTTGCATTGCATCTACGCCATACCACGAGGTAGGATGCATATTGCGTCAAAGCAAGCCTCGTACTCCCGCTCAAAATTCGCCCCATGTAGTGGAGTGTTCATAACACACACGTAGGTGGCCCATAAAGGGATAAAAAAAAAGACTTAGGCACGTGCAAATCCACGTGATCTAAAATCTGAAAATCATACAAAAACAACCCGAATCAATCGTGCAAATATGCCAAGACTTGGGCTATTTCGATGCATGCACATCGTGCCTAAGTAGATTAAAATTTGAAAGACTTAGGGTCGTCCAACCCTTACAAAATGAAAATCGCCCAAATGCATGGTTTTCAAAAGGTTTTAAAACACTTCTTCATTCAAAATATATTTTGAGTTAAACTTGTTTCAAAACGAAGTCTCTAAGCGTACAGACTAACCCTTGTGCATCGGTGCAAGAAGGTCTGCGACGTAAAAATCCCGCCTGCCTACAATCGCCTTTCAAAAGTCAGATTATTTTCAAAACATACTTTGCTAGTTAAGGTAAACTAGCTGGCACGCCCATAAAGCAAAAGTAGATTGCGAAAAGGTTCACTTCAGGCCTAAGAACCCGTAAGTGAAAATTTTCGGTGTCTATAGTATGATGATAAGGTGGGCTGGAAAGGGTAGGGCCAGATATTTTAGATACTAGTGGTTTGGGTAGGTTGTGGGCTAGGGGTGGTTTAGGGGTTTAGGGTTTGATTAGGTGGGTGGGTTCTAGGGTGAGGTTTAGTGAACTAGGTTAGGTGATTAGGCTAGGATTAGGCTAGGTTTAGGGGAATTAACCTAGGTTTAGGAAAGGATTAGGGAAGTAGGTTAGGTGATTAGGTTAGGATTAGGCCGGGATTAGGGAAGTAGGTTAGGTGATTAGGTTCAGATTAGGGGCAGATTAGGGTGGAAGGCTAGGATTAGGTATTTTGGGTTAGGTTTAAGTGAAAGAGCTCCCTTTGCATGGCCCATGGACCTTAACCACATCATGTTGGTGCAGCCCTAGGTTAGGTTTTGGCTAATTACAAGCTTAAACCCACTCAATTAGGCTAACCCACATGATTAACCCCAAACTTGACACACAAGTCAAGCTTAATTACAACGCACACTTGATACAAGGTTTCGATGATAACAGGGTCTTCGCCAACATGATCGTTCGCCTCTGTTTTCGCCTTCCGGAGATGACTTCAAACAAGGTTTCGATGATAATAGGGTCTTGGACATTCGAGATCCTGGGGGTGTGAATTTGATACAAGAGTTGTTGTGCCGGGCTTGACATGTGCTCCGGTTCTGGGCTCTTCTTAGCTCTCCTGGTCCTGTCTGGATTAGGCCAAGCTACTTCGGGGTTTCCAAAACATGTTTTAAAAAGGTTTTAAAAGCCATATTGTATGTTTTCAAAATATAGAGTTCAAAACATATGTACAGGGTTGTCTGGAAGGCTCCTGGGTTTCCAGACTCAAAATAGCCCTTTGGGGCTGCTTTTACAAAACCAGATGAATTTGAGAAATTCGTGGGATTTTGGGGTGTTTACAAATGTCCCTCTTTGGCCTTGTCCAAATCGATTTGGATAAGGGCAAAGATGACAAACACCCCTTTCAATGTCTCCCTAGATCTATCCACGAAGAATATGGGATCGTCCCAATTTTTAGCAAAAATCTCAATCTACAAACTCTGGTAGGAGGAGATATCACGCCAAAGGGTTCTACATGGAATCTGGTCCTAAATGGGATCATGTTCATGCAAGTACCATGCGTGGAATGCAAATGACATGGGTGTGGTGCCAAAAGTTGCGACCTCCTAGGGACCAGATGTGGTCGAACTCTAGAGACTTACAAGGCCTGTTGCTCCAAGTGAGTAAATCCTATGCTGTTCGATGTTCGATTTTCAAAACTTATTTACAAAACTATTTACAAAAAGGGACAACTGTCTTGAGCCTCGATCCTAAGGATCTCGAGCTCTTCGTGCTTGCCCTTGTTTGAGTCTTAACACTCGCTTATCTAGCGGAGGTTTTATAAGAAATCAAGTTGTATTTCAAATTCCTATGCCTTACTCGAAACGTCGAATTCTCAAACAAGATGAAATTCAAGTAAGTAAATCATATTTTTACTTTAGGATTCCTTGAAATGAACCATGCTTTAGCTTGGGATAAGCCGGGGATGGGAAAGAGATACCACGGTCCCTTCTGAAGCGTCCCGTGGTTTAAGGCATAGAAGGCGGAAAACTGCTCTTTTTGAGCTTTTTGGCCTCTTTTTCCCTTTTTTTTTTTTTTCATAGAGGGTCTCCCTTTGGGAGTATTTTTTCTTTAATCCATCTTTTTCATAAGAGAATCGATTTTTCTTTGGAATTCTGGTTTCTTTCTTTTGGAAAGAGACTTTGAATGGGAAATTCCTTTTTGTTTTGGGCCTTTGTTTTCCTTTTGAAAATAGAAGAGAAGAGGGGAGGACTTATCCCAAGCCTACACTCGATCCATTCCAGATCAGCCTATTTAGAAATAGCACGTACTACTTGCAAGTATCTTGCTATGTTGAACTAGGCCTTTCTTTGTAAGAGGAAGGATTTTGAAATGTAACCACGATTTTGAAGACTCCGCTCTTTCACAAGTGCGAATTCTCTCACTCAAGGTCACACGAGTTTGCCTTTGCACCTTATTCACATGTCTCAGGGCAGCTATCCGTAAAATTTTTCGAAAAATGGAATTTAATCCAGATCCTACACATGATACTTCTTTAAGTATTGAATATTGATAGGATCTGCTAAATTCCTACCTTCTACATCGATCAACCAATACGAATTATTCGTAGTGGTTGCTCGTACAACATAGGGTCCATCCCAGTTGGGGCACCACTTGCCTAGGGGGTGTGGGCCACGATGGTGGATGGTTTTTAAGACCAGGTCTCCCACTTCAAAGTGGCGAGGTCTCATGTGTTTGCTATAATGTCGAGCTATCCTTTGCCGGTATGCACGAGCATGATCCATGGCAAGGAGTCTTCTCTCATCTAGCAAATCTAGTTCGGCCATCCTAGCATGCCGAAGCGTCTCTAGGGGGAGGTCGAGTGCTATGGATGTATGGAATGAATGCAGTTGAGTATGAATGGAAAGAATGGCGTTTGTGCCATAGACCAATTCGAATGGTGTGGCATTCATGGGAGTCCGGATGGAAGTCCTATAAGCCCATAAGGCTTCGTCCAGCTTCTCGTGCCATGTCCTACCCTTTTCTAAGGTTTTCTCAATTATGCTAATGAGAGTCTTGTTTGTGGCTTCGGCTTGGCCGTTGCCTTGAGGGTAGTAGGGCAAGGAGAAGTGGTGAGTTATGCCATACATGTTGCACAACTTAACCATCCGCTCGTTCTTGAATGGGGTGCCATTATCAGACACAAGGTCTCGTGGAACCCCAAATCGAGCCAAGATATTCCTCCGGATGAAAGCCACCACATGTTGCCCCATCACGTTGGTTAGGGAAATGGCTTCCACCCACTTGGAGAAATACTCTGTGGCTGCTAAAATAAATTGATGCCCATTCGAGGCCTTTGGAAATATTGGGCCTACGATGTCAAACGCCCACATGGTAAATGGCCAGGGGCTGACCACGGAATGCAATGCAGATGAAGGGATATGAATGGCGTGCCCATGCAATTGACATGGATGACACTTCCTAACATGATCGTGACAATCCTTTTTCAGGGTGGACCAAAAATAGCCCCCTCTAAGTATTTTCATTGCCATCATGTTGGCATTAACATGACCTCCACATTCTCCATCGTGGAACTCATGCATTACTATCCTAGCCTCCTCTAGGTCGATACACCTAAGCAAAATGCCAGTAAAACTCTTTTTGTATAAGACCCCACCCAGAATGGTGTATCGGGTCGAAATCTTACGAATGAATGCCTTATCTTTAGATGTGGCATCCTCGGTGAATCCCCCATTTTCTAAAAATTGTTTTATGTCATAAAACCAGGGTTTTTCAATAGACTCTGGGTTGTTTTGGCAAATATCCAAGTCGTGTGTGGATAGGTGGGGCACATGCCATATTTCCAAAGATCTGTTCCCTGAAATGGGATTGACCTTCAGGGCTGAACCCAAGGAGGAGAGGGCATCGGCGATGCCATTGTCCTCTCTTCCTATGTGTGTAAGTTTACACGATTGGAAGGACTGAACCAATCGAGTGGCCAACTCGTGATATGGAAGTAGTTTCTCATTACGTACTTGCCAAATTTTCAAAACCTGGTTTATGACAAGGAGCTAATCTCCAAAGACCTCGATGCATGATGCCCCTAGAGTTTTCGAAATCCTTAAACCTTGTATGAGTGCTTCATACTCAGCTACGTTGTTGGAACATTCGAAATCTAAGCGGACTGTTATGGGAATCTCGCCCTATTCAGGGGAGATTAGGATGACCCTGGCACCAGCCCCTCGTTGGTTTCGTGCCCCATCGAAGTGCATCCTCCACACTTGGTTTTCGAAAGAATTTGCCAAAATGTGGTTTTGAAAATGGTTTTGCAATATGCCTTCATCAGGCATTTCGACAAGAGTGGGATATGCGTCCTCTAAGGGGAACTCAGCCACGTAATCTGCTAGGGCTTGCCCCTTAATGGAGATCTGGTGATGGTATTTCAGATCATACTCCATTAGAAGGAGTTGCCATTTGCCCAATCTACCCGTGAGAATGGGTTTTTCGAACAAGTGCTTGATTGGATCAAGCTTGGACACTATCCAGATCTCATGATCTAGGAAATAGTGTCTGAATTTCTGGCAGGCCCAGACTAGGGCCAAGCACGTCTTCTCCATGGCTTGGTAATTTCGTTCATAAGCCAAGAGAGTTTTCGAAATATAGTAGGTGGCATACTCCTTATGGGTGTCATCCTCGTATTGAGCCAATAGGGCTCCTAAAGCATTTGCATGCACGGAGATGTATAATAAAAGCGGTTTTCCTTGCTTTGGAGAATTCAAAATGAGGAGATTAACCAAGTATGCCTTCAATCTCTCGAAGGACTTCTGGCATTCGTTATCCCATAAGAATTTCGTGCCCTTCCTCAACAGTTTATTGAAGGGTTCGCATCTAGTGGCTAGATTCGATATGAATCGGCGAACGGATTGTAATCGACCCTGGAGGCTACGGATTTGGGTGAGATTGGAGGGTGGAGCCATGTCTATGATGGCTCGACACTTAGAGGGGTCGACTTCTATTCCCCTTTGGCTTACCATAAAGCCTAGAAGCTTCCCTGATTCTACCCCGAACACACATTTTTGAGGGTTTAGCTTTACTTTGTAAAGCCTAAGCCTTTCGAAAATCTTTTGTAAAGATTCGATATGGGTGCATCGGGTTTTGGATTTCGCCAAGAGATCATCTACATACACTTCTACAAGCTCATGAATTTGATCATGGAAGATCGTGGTCATGACTTGTTCGTATGTTGCGCCGGCATTTTTCAAACCAAAGGGCATGACTGTATAGCAGTACGTGCCCCATGGGGTTGTGAAGGAGGTCTTACCCTGATCTCGTGGACTTAGTTTGATTTGATTATAGCCTGAATAGCCATCCATGAATGAAAACATTTCATGATTTGCAGTACTATCGACTATCAAATCTATGTTTGGTAAAGGATAATTATCCTTAGGAGTGGCTTTATTTAGGTTTCTGAAATCGATGCATATTCGAATTTTCCCATTGGTTTTTCGAACTACAACGATATTTGATAACCAATCAGAATACGCAATGGGTTTTATAAATCCGGCTTTTAGCAGATCTTCTAAACCCTCTTTGACTTGCGTGTGTACATTCGGGTGTATTTTCCTAAGCTTCTGCTTTATGGGTTTTACACCTGCATCTAAGGGAAGACGATGCTCGACAATGGTGGGATTTTGCCCGGCATGTCTTCATAAGTCCATGCAAACACATCTAAATAGGTTCGTAGAAATGCAATGAATGCTAACCTTTCGGTTTCATGCAAGCATGTGCCTATTTTGATGGTTTTGGGATTGGAATCATCCCCTAGGTTCACCTCTATGAAATCTCCTCCTACTGATTGGGAAGGTTTTTCAAAATCGAGAATTCTATGAAATTCTGGGAGCTCAGAAGTGGGATCTTCCTCAAGGGGATCCACTTCTGGGCTTTGATCATTCTCGTGGGCTATAGACCAGAGGGAATTTGATGCATGGTTCTGAAAATGACCTGGTTTTGTACTTGGATTTTCAAGTGATTTCGAAATTTTTGGTCTGGCTATGCAGACAACATTTCTTTCGAAATACTTTTCTTTTGCCAAAGTCTTACCAGGAGCGGCTATGTACAAAATCTTTTTGGTATTTTCCAAATTTTTGATTTTTTTGGGTTTTTGTAAAACAAGAACTTTGGGAACTATACAAAGCACTCTTTTTTCGAGTTTTTGTTTTTCCATTGTTTTTGGTTTTTCTTGTTTTTCGATTTTTTTGATTTTAAGGTTTTCAAATGTTTTTTGTTTTTTTAGAAAAGGGATCTTCCGTCATACCTACAAAGGAAAAACACTACGGGTTAGACTCGGAATAGGAGGTCTAAATCGTAGGTCTCTTCTAAGGCAGGTTCCGGGGCACCCTTGACCCAGGTGGTCATAGGGGGTGGCTCCGGCGGTATTCGGGGAGTATAGCCGATCCCATATCGGCTTGGGTTGGCTCTAGGAAGGATGGGCTCTAGGAGACCCTGGTTCTGTGCCCCTAGACTCTTGTAGGGCGTGTAGCCCATGTTCAACAACATGTTCCACGATTTCTTGTTTTTTGAAAAGGTTGAGTATAAATCGTGGTCCTAGAACATGCTGTCGTCCATATTATGCTCGTATGGCCTCTTGTCCAGGGGCTTTGGAAATAGGGAACGCTTGGGTTTTCCTAGAAGGATTAAAGTTGGGAGGGGGCCTACTTTGGGCGGCCCCTTCACACATACAACCTTCCTAGGGTTGTTTAACACGAGCCGAGGTGGCTCAACCATAATTTGCCCCAGGTTAGCCTCATGGGCCTGGGAGCTTGATAAACAAGGGGAGTTTATGATCCCCTGAAGTTGTGGGTGACTCTCACCTAGGATCACTATGACCTGGTCCCTAAAAGGGATCTTGACACACCTGTGGAAGGTGGATGGCACAGCGCACAAACTGTGTATCCAGGGCCTTCCCAGCAACAGGTTATAATGGGGGTGGATATCCAAGACATGGAACACCCCCGTGTGTTCGATCCCTCCCGTTTTCATTGGGAGTTCGATGGATCCTAAAGGTCTAGAAGCATTCCCATCGTATCCAGTGATAACGATGGGGCTTGGGTTCACTGAAGTCAAGGTAACTCCGATTTTGTACGCCACATGAAGTGGAAGGATGTTGAGCCCTCCTCCACCATTGACTAGGCACCTGTTTAGAGAGTGGTTGTTTAGAACCACCTCGATATGTAGGGCCTGGTTATGGGTTTCGTAGGGTCTATCTACATCATCTTCCGAAAAAGTGATGGGCGATTTTGCTCTTAATAAAGCCACTTGGGCAGACAAGGATTCCGGACTTATGTTCGAATCAACCTTGGCCCTTTCTAGAATTTTCTCTAATACAAGTCTATGCCTAGGCGAAGTTTTTACAAGCTCTAGGATAGACATGTGAATAGGAATCTTTGAAAGGTGATTTTCGAAGTCATAAGGATTTAGGATGACTTTGTCCTTATCTGCTTTTGGCAGAACACTAGGGATACATGCTTTTGAGGGGCCAGGCACACTGACCACCTTTTGAGCACCTTGAAGGTGCGGGGGTTGATAGATCCTCTCGGATCTAGTGACTTCCCCCATGACCAGCCTAGGGTTCGCGCTAAATTTGGCTCTAAGGATGAGCTGAGGAGAACCTTGGGTTTTCAAAACTGGTTTTATCGGGGATTCCACTTTTGGTGGTCCCCGAATGACGACTTGGGCGGGCTTCTTGTATAGTACAAGAATGGGCGCACATGTAGGTCGACCAGGTTCTGGTTTTTGCGCTAGTTCCTTGGAAATGGTGAGGGTACATACCTCCTTGCCTTTCCCACTGCCACTGGCGTGTTTGGGAAAGGGTTCCTTGAAGATAGCTTGAGGTGGCTCAGGTTCCGCAGTGACCTAGAGCCGGCCTTCTGCTATCAAGTTCTCAATTTTATTTAAGAGGGAGAAGCAGCGTTTGGTATCATGGCCTTTGAGCCAATGATACTTACAAAATCGGTTTAAATACCCCCCTTTGAAAGTGACTCCTTCGGGGATTTCGGGGAGTTCTATCATGCCCTAGGCAAGTAGGAGGTCTAGGACTTCCGACACAGGTTGCCCCAGCGGAGTGTACTCCCGTTTTTCAACCGGTTTTTGAAAATTTTGCTCCCTCTTATTTTCTAACTTTTCGAAATTTTTGGAAGTGCCCGCCACGCCTGGATCCACCCGGACATTGGCGATTTTATGGGGCTTTGCCCCTTTGTTCGTCGTGGGCAGCCCATATGCGATGGGCTTTTCCAAGCGGGTTTTTGGAACGGCACTTCCTTTCCATAAGGCATGTACGTCTTCGTTCATGCCTTGCTTTGTATCCCTTAAGGTATTCAGAGTCGGCGTGACTTCTACATTGTGTGCAAATCTTTGCATGAAGCAGTTCGCTAACTCTTCAAAAGTAGCGAACTGGCTTAAGTCGTAGGAAGCCAGCCATTTGGCAACTGTGCCATTAAGGGATAAAGGGAACCAATACACCCATTTCATCGAGTCCTTTTTCTTCTTATGGGCTCGACGTGAGAAAAGCTGCAAGTGAGACCTAGGGTCTCCCATGCTATCATACCGATGGAAGTTCGGTATTTCATCGTCACTGTCTGTTTCGTAATCCATCGGAAGGAAATCAGACAGGACGTAGCTTCTTTTCTCTTTATTCTGCCCTTTCAGCAACTGTTGTAGGGCTTTACGGTCCTTTTGTGTGAAGGACTCGTGGTATTGGTTGCCTTCCATTACGGAGGCCTCTTTGTGCTTGCGAGGTTTTTCAGATTTCTTTTTAGGCCTTTGTTCACCGTTTGATGAACATGAATCGCCTACTTGAGCCTCTTGGCTGAGAGCATCGATTTTGGCCTCAAACTCCCTTCTCAAGTCCTCGATTTCATCTAGTTTTATTTTGTTTTTGAAAATCCTCCTAGAGTGAGAACTTGATGCGCATGAGCCTTGGCTCGACACTTCACTTGGATTGGATTTTGACATGCTTTTTAAGCTTTTTCAAAATGTCCTAAGTACAAGCAAAGAAAACAAGTTAAAATGACACCTTTTACAAAATTTTCGATGGACTTCTACTTAAAAACTTGATCTTTTGAAAGGCTCACGTCCCACCGGGCATGCCAATCTCTGTAGACACGCAAAAATCCCCGCTTCTCACCTTTTCAGGGCTTGGAGCGGATCCTCTCTTGTGTCTAAGGCCTATTTATGCAAACAGGGCGCGCCAGCTAGCTTACCTAAGCTAGCGAAGATATATTTAAAACTGACTTCTAATCGTGGCGACTGTGAGCAAGTGAGCTCTTGTCGTCGAGACCTTCTTGCACCGATGCACAACGGTCAGTCTGTACGCTTTGCAAAAATCGAGTTTTGGGAGAGAAAGTCTACGAAGCGGTTCGAGGTGTCTAATTCGGGTCTTTTAGATGCGATTGCATATTTTAGATCACGTGGATTTGCACGTGCCTAAGTCTTTCCTTTTATCCCTTTTCGGACCACCTAGTTTGTGTGTTATGAACACTCCACTACATGGGCGAATTCGAGCCGGGCTTGCTTTGATGCAATATGCGTCCTACCTCGTGGTATGGCGAAGATGCAATGCAAACTCACGCTACTCCAAAGGGAAAACCCGAATGTAAAGACAATACTGAAGGGAAATAACCGAAGGGAAATAGCCGAAGGGAAATGACTTGAAATATAAATGCCGAAGGGAGATATGTATATAGAGTATGTATATGAGCCCTTACTCGGGTCTTGCAATTAAGAGCGAAGGCTCAATGTGGGTGCGTGCTTGAATTGAAAGACTTACACACACGACATGAAATTAAACCCAAATATAAATTGCAGTATGGCCTTGACTAAGGTCTTGGGAGTAAGAGCGAAAGCTCAATGTGTGTGAGAGTGCTTGAATTGAAGTACTACGCACACGACATGAAATTAAACCCAAATATAACTGCAATAGGCCTTGACTAAGGTCTTGGGAGTAAGAGCGAAAGCTTAATGTGTGTGAGAGTGCTTGAATTGAAGTACTATGCACACGACATGAAATTAAACCCAAATATAACTGCAATAGGCCTTGACTAAGGTCTTGGGAGTAAGAGCGAAGGCTCAATGTGTGTGAGAGTGCTTGAATTGAAAGACTTACACACACGACATGAAATGAAACCCAAATAGTATAGGTCAGCCTTTACTTGGGTCTTTCAAATAAGAGCGAAAGCTCAATGTGTGTGAGAGTGCTTGAATTGAAAGACTTACCCACACGACATGAAATGAAACCCAAATAGTATAGGTCAGCCCTTACTTGGGTCTTTCAAATAAGAGCGAAAGCTCAATGTGTGTGAGTGCTTGAATTGAAAGACAACGCACCCAACTTAAGCAAAACCCTTAAAAAATGAAAGTATATGTATATACTTATGTATTAGGGGCTGATTAGGCCTGTGTGTGTTCAAAATCGTGCACAACTAAGAGAGTGCACATGTGTGGGTGTGCCAAGCCACGTTATTACAAGCGGGGGGAGACTATGCTCCGTTATTACAACCCCGTATCGAATTGAATCTCAAGCAAGTATACAACTAAAGACCGAGTTAGGCACTTACTAGTAGTTGGTCCGTAGATGCCTTGCTTGAGCGTGGGCTTGGCCTTCGCCTTGGGCTGCAAAAGGGAGCTCCGCGAGGGTGAACGGCAAGAGGTGCTGGCCGGAGGTCCTTGGTGCGCGGAAGAGGCGCCTTGAAGGTGGCCGGCCACTAGAGATGGGCTGTTTTTGGTGGGTTGGGTTAAAGGACCTAAGGAGGGTCACTAGGGGGAGTGTAGTGTTGGGGAATATGTCACTAATGGAAGGGAACTAGATAGGGGAAGCTCTTAGGGAGTTGGATGGGGTAGCCGGGTGTAGCTAGGTTGGTTAGGTAGTGGCGGGTAGTTAGGATGCTATGGGTTCGGCTGAGGGGGAAGGGTGGCAGCAAGTGGCTGGCTGTGGGGGCAGGTGGTGGTAGTGCAGGTGGCTGAGAGTGGAGATGGAGTGGAGAAGAAGTAGAGTGGAGTATGGGGTACTAACCGGATGATGGGAGGCGGCGGGTGGTTGGAGAGCAGCCGGGTGTGGTGGAGCAACTGGTTCGGCCGAAGGCAAGGGTGGCGACAGGTGGTGGGCCGGCTGGGGTGTGGTGGAGCAGGTGGAGCATGGTGGTGGCTGGTGGTGGTGCAGGTGGAAGGCCTGGCTGGACGTGGATGAAGTGGCTGGGCTCGGTTGGGCTGGACCAAGGTGAGAGAGGATGGGAAGGGAGAGAGCTTCTAGATAGGAAAACCCGCCCCCAAGGGGGGGGGTTTATATAGGGATGGGTAGGTCGGTTAGGGCTGGGTTTGGGGTAGTGGTTAGGTGGTTTAGGTAGGGTGGTATGATGATAAGGTGGGCTGGAAAGGGTAGGGCCAGATATTTTCGATACTAGTGGTTTGGGTAGGTTGTGGGCTAGGGGTGGTTTAGGGGTTTAGGGTTTGGTTAGGTGGGTGGGTTCTAGGGTGAGGTTTAGTGAGCTAGGTTAGGTGATTAGGCTAGGATTAGGCTAGGTTTAGGGAAATTAACCTAGGTTTAGGGAAGGATTAGGGAAGTGGGTTAGGTGATTAGGTTAGGATTAGGCTGGGATTAGGGAAGTAGGTTAGGTGATTAGGTTCAGATTAGGGGCGGATTAGGGTGGAAGGCTAGGATTAGGTATTTTGGGTTAGGTTTAGGTGAAAGAGCTCCCTTTGCATGGCCCATGGACCTTAACCACATCATGTTGGTGCAGCCCTAGGTTAGGTTTTGGCTAATTACAAGCTTAAACCCACTCAATTAGGCTAACCCACATGATTAACCCCAAACTTGACACACAAGTAAAGCTTAATTACAACACACACTTGATCTTATCCACCACCCCACTCTCTCTCATGCCCATAATCCCACGTGAATTTCAAGTGGGCCCCACCTCCATTTATGAGAAGGTGATGTGGGCCATGGATATGGATATTGGATTGGATTTTTGAATCCAAATCCAAATCCAAGTCCATACATGGGTTTGGATTGGGATCTGGATATATATGGTCCAGATCCGATCCAAACTGAACCCTGACTCCTTCGAGCTGTATTCGAAACGAACGGTTTGTGCGGGGTCTGACAGCATCAGTGCTCCGTCTGTGTTGGGTCTTCGCCAACATGATCGTCCGCCTTTGTTTTCGCCTTCCGGAGATGACTTCAAACAAGGTTTCGATGATAACAGGGTCTTGGACGTTCGAGATCCTGGGGGTGTGAATTTGATACAAGAGTTGCTGTGTCGGGCTTGACATGTGCTCCGGTTCCGGGCTCTTCTTAGCTCTCTTGGTCCTATCTGGATTAGGCCAAGCTGCTTCGGGGTTTCCAAAACATGTTTTAAAAAGGTTTTAAAAGCCATATTGTATGTTTTCGAAATATAGAGTTCAAAACATATGTACAGGGTTGTCTGGAAGGCTCCTGGGTTTCCAGACTCAAAATAGCCCTTTGGGGCTGCTTTTACAAAACCAGATGAATTTGAGAAATTCGTGGGATTTCGGGGTGTTTACACATGGGTTGTTCGGGGTTTGTTTGATGCAAGTATGCGCACTATCTCGAGTAAGGCGGATATGCAATGCAACTCACACAACTAAACCTTAAAACCCAAATTTGAAAGACATAGCTAATGGAAAATTGCGGAAGGGAAATATAGCTATATCTTAAGAGCGGAAAGGCTCAATGTGTGCATGTGTGTTGTGTATATATTGAAAGACAACTCACACAACTTGAATGTAAAGCCACCCGACTTAAGTGTAAAGTACGGAAATGGGAAATACGTATATATATATATGGGCCCGAAGGTCACCAATGTATGCGTGTGTGTTGTGTATAAATGTAAAGACAACTCACACGACTTGGAATGTAAAACCCAGCCAAAAGGGAGATACAACTATATATATATGAGCCTGAAGGTCATCAACGTGTGCATGTGTGTTGTGTATATATTGAAATGCAACTCACGACTGAAAATTAACAACCCAGAATTGAAAGACATACACAACTGAACCGGGAAAACTCACGCAGCTGAAAATATATAGATATGGCTATATCTTAGGGGCTGCCGAGGCCAAAATGTGCGTGAGTGCTTGAGCAAGTGCTCGAGTGTTCCTTGGGTGCGAGTGTGTAATTGAAATGACAAACTCACACGACTTGAACATTAAAACCCGAATGAAATTGCAGTGTATATGTCTCTTACTAGAGTCTTTGGAGTAAGAGCGAAGGCTCAATTGTGTATGTGGGTGCTTGGTGTACGAGATAAGAGCTAAAGCTCAAGTGCACGTATGTGTCTCGTGTATCAAGCAACAATATTACATCCCGGGGGGAGACAACGCTCCATTAATACAACCCCGTATTCGAATTGAATTATGTATAAAGCAAGTTAACGTAAAAGACCAAGTTTAGACACTTACAAATAGCTGGTCCGTCTTCACTTGCTCGTGCTTGGGCTTGTGATTCACTTCAGGCAATCAAGGATGTGCTCCCCTTGAAGCTTGAGGCGTGAAGTGGCTGGCCGGAGGTTGAGCTTGGTGGAGTTTGGCTTAAGAGGTAGAGGCTCACGGCAAGGTGTTGCGGGCTTGTGTGGGATAGGCAAGGCGGGGGAGTTGCGGGTCTTAGGGCTTGTGGGGGGGTTTATGACAAAGAGGTCACGGGTGTGATATGGAGTCGGGGTGCTAGGTGGTAGGTCACTACAGGGGTGTTGGGTGGTAGGTCACGACAGGGGTGTTAGGTGGGGTATGGGAGCGTAAGGCGGTGGATGTGGGGTGTGGAGTGTAAGGCGGTGGGATGGAAGGCTAGGAGGTGGTGTAGGCTAGGCTGTGGCGTGGTAGGGTAGAAGGTAGTGGCTGAGGTCAGTGGAGTTGGTGGGGTGAAGGCCGGCTAAGGGGGAAGTGTAGCAGAGTGGCCGGGAGCCAGTCGGGGCGACAGGCACTAGGCGCCAGGTGGGCGCATAGGAGGCACGCGACGCATGCGCAGAGCAGGAGTAGGGCGCGCGGGCAGCGTGTAGGGCGGTAGTGGCATTGATGGGGCACGTGCAGTGGTGTGGGGGCGTTCGGGTGAGGGCAGGCGGTGAAGTGGAGGTGGCTGCGGTTTAGGTAGAGTCGGTTGGAAGGGTGGATTAGCTAGGTGGGTTCGGTTAGGTCTAGGTGGAGTTGGCTTAGGTGGTTTAGAGGGGTTCGAGAGAGGTGGGCTAGGTGAGTTTGCTAGGCTTACCTTAGGGTGCGGTCTTGAGGTGTGCTCAAGCTCCACATCGGCCACTCCACGCCTTCTTGTTCAAGCAAATCCCGCCCTTAATCAAGGTGGTGCAACCTACACTAATCCCCCTTTAAGCCCACAATTAACCCACTAAACAAAATTAAGAAAGCACTAAGCACTCACCTTAATACCCTCTCTCTCCTCGAAGCTCCTCCAAGTGGATTTCACGTCTGATCCAACCACTATTTGGATCTGGATCTTAGATCTCGAATATTTTGAGATCCATATCCGATCCAAATCCAACATTTTTATGGATATGGATATGGATATTTTGGTCTAGATCTGATCCAATCCAAATACTATTTGGATCCAATCCAAATCCAAACACTATTTGGATCGACCCAAATCCACATACTATTTGGATATGGATCTGGATATTTATGGTCCAGATCCAATCCAATTTTTCTCTGGATGGTCCTTCTTGGCTTTTTGAGGCGGACGTTTTGTGCGGGCATTGGCTTCATCAACGCTCTGTTTGGTGCTAGGTTTTCCCCAACTTTGTCGTCCAGACTCTATCTCGCCATTTTGGACTCCATTTCTGCTTGATTTCACCATTTCTGGCTCAGATTCATGCTGCTTGGGTGGCTGTATTTGATTGGGCTTCTGGGTGTACCGGGCTTGCATTCTGTATCGGGCCTGGGCCTTTCTTTTGCCTTTTGACCCTGGCTTTTATCAGGTCAGGGTGCTGCTTTTTGGGCTTCTGCCCCTATTTTTGAGGCTGCTTTGGATTTGGCCTTCGTGGGCTGATTTTTGGGCTGCTTCTCGATTAGGTGTTGTCTTTCGTGCTTCACCTATTCGTCTTTGGCTTTTTGGCAAAATGGGACTTGGCCCGAGTTTCAAGAAATGTATATGGGATACAGGGTTCAAAATAGTATTTACAAGCTTTTGGGAAAGCTCCCGGGCTTTCGAAAATGCAAAATGGCCTTTTGAGTTGATTTGCAAACCAAGGATTTGTTTTCTTAAAATCGTGGGATTTTGGGGTGTTTACACTCATGTATCATCCGGTCATGTCTTGGTATGGGCCATGTCTTGATTGACCAAGTTCGATTTTGCTTGGTTTCTTCATGGCTTGATCTTAGGTAGATGAATTACTTCCAATGTATGGCTGGTCCTTCAACCACTTCCATCCCATGTGTGTGCCTTTGGTGAAGTAAGCCTTGACATGTATTTTCCCATGTGATGTTCTGGCTCGTATTTGGCCGAATCAAACTCCACCTTCGGCCCTTAGCTTGAACTTGAAGGCCTCAACATCGTGTCCTTTGTAGCATGTGTTTCATTCGGGCTAGGCATAGAACTTGCCCCTTGTTCCATGTCGAGAGATGCTTGCTGCATTTGCATTCCTTCATATGATGGTATTTGGGCTGGGTTGATCTCGATTTTGAAAATGGATTTTAGTTCAAAACATAGGGTTTTGAATTGATTAAAACTTGTAAGTTTTGAAACTTCAACCAAGTTTTGAATTTCACGTTTTGAACATTGAAACGATCTTTATGAATTGAACTAAAAGCTTGATGAAATTTTTTAAGACATCTTTTTCAGATATTTCGAAAACATTTTTATTTTCGGGTGTTTACAAATGCCCCTCTTTGGCATTAATCCAATTGTATTTGGATAATGTCAAAGAAGAAAACACCCTTTTGTTTTTCTTCCTGAACCTTTCTCGAGAGCATGGGTCATCCAAGTTTCTGAACCCTTTTCTTTTAGGATAAGTAAGAGGGGATTTAGAGCCAAAGGGGACTTAACTTGCTATGGCCTTGGTCCTAATCATGATCATGCACTCAACGGTCTTATGTGCGTGTATGAGCATGTGAATGATATAAATGATATGCACATGATTTAGCATACCATGATCAAACTTGGGAGTCTCATGAAGGCCGGCTGCCCCAAGTGATTATGGTCTTATGCTACTTGATGTTTAGGGTTTTCAAAATTTTCACCCAGAAAGGGGGAAATCCTTTTAGCTCCAATCACAAGGATTTTCAGCTTCTCGTGTTTCCCTTTACTTGAATCATAATACCTACTACTCGATAGAGGTTTTGTGTGAAAACTCAGGAAACATTGCAAAATTTTCCTCCCTACATAATAAAGTCTAATTCTCAAACAAAATAAGATTCAAATAAGTAAATTCTATTTCTACTTTAGGACTGTCCTAGACAAACCTTTCTCCACTGGGATAAATCATAGGGATAGGGAAAGAATTACCACGGTCCCTTCTGAAGCATCCTGTGGTTTAAGACCAAGAGAAGGAAAATTTGCTCTTTTGAGCTTTTTTTTTGGCAATTTTTCTCTTCTTTCATAGAGGGCCTCCTATTTTCTTTTAGAGAATTTTTCTTTTGTTTCCCCTCTTTTCTTTTTTCAATCGAAGAATTGTTTTTTTTCTTTTCTTTTGAAGATAAATTTTGGAGGGATCCTCTTTTTCTATTTTTGCCAAATTTTTCTTTTTGGGAAGGAGAAGTGAAATGGGGAGAAACTTATCCCAATGGTCTACTCGATTCATCTAAGATCACCCTATTTCGAAATAGTATATACCATTTAAAAATATTTTGCTATTTTGAATAAGGCTCAACTTTGTAAGATGGAAACTTTGAAATGTAGCCCATAAATTTTGAAAAACTCTACCTTTCATAAGGCCTTAATTCCCTTGTTTGGGGTTGTAGACATGAAAATTCTCATTCCAAAGTTTATGAGACAAACTTGAAATGAAACTTTCCACACCTACGCTTGTGCGAGTATACAGCTAGTTTGAAACTAGCAAATGTTTAAAAATGTAAGACTTCGAGGCGATTGTGTGCAAGCGGGATCTTTTCACTCACACCTTCTTGAGTCGATGCTCAAGGGTCAGTGTTGAGCGCTTAGGAATTTTATTTTACAGCAAAACATGACTCCCTTTTACATAAACAAGTGTCTTTGAAAAATTTGTTGAACTTGTGCACTCGGATTCAATACTTGGAAAAACACAAGTTGCTGAAAACAGAGAATTCTGTTTTTAGATCTGTTTTCTAGGGGAGTTTTCAAGGTGTCACACACTTCAAAAAATTATCAAAATTTTACTAGACGAAGCTGGTAGTGTGCAGAGACTATATCCTTTTTCAAATCTGAATTTGGAGCAGTATTGAATCAGAAACAAATAATCTACTCAGACCACCTCACTGACTCGGAACAGTTCTGTTTTAGAAATACAAAAACTCAAAGACGAGTCTGTATCTCTCTGGTCAGAACTCCGATTTTGATGATTTTGATGTTTCTGGAAATCTATGGATGTTATCTTTACAATGCATCAAAAATCAATTAATTTGGACACATGTGTATAGAGATATGGGACTTTTACCCAACCTCTATTTCAGGAAATCTGACTGTGCAGACAGTGATGTAGAAATTTGGTCGTTCTTAATCTGATTTTATTATGTGGCTGAGCGACCCTAAAATCTTGTAAATTTTATATAGAGTGTCCAAATGTGTGTGGAATCAGTGTGCCAAATTTCAGATGAAATGGATCAAGCATTCGGAAATTAAAATTGCTGCAATCATCAGATATAGAGATGCTGGAAGTTCAGATTTCGGTTTTTAAGAATCTAATGATGCAAACTCACCCAAATTTAAAATACAACAACTCTACATTCCCAAATTAATTTGTTGAATTGAAATGAAGGAAAATCATCTTTATAAGCATAAGCATAGAGGGGGTAGAGAATATAGAGTGATTATAGATTATCTTGGGGAAGAAGCATATAAGCAAACACATGGAGTGCGTGTGTGCAATAGTGAAAATTCTGCAAATATAAATGAGGGCATCAAATCTACTCACTATTACAACATGGGGGGAGACTTTGCTCCATTAATACAACCCCAATTCAATTGAATTAATATGGAAGAAGGTTTTAAAAACAAAGGAAGAAGTACTTACAACTTTTGTCTCCGATCGGCTGGAATTCCAAGAGTGGAATCCGGCCAATGGCCCCTTTTATAGGCCAAGGGGGCTAGTTTCTAGCCCCTTCCATGGGGCGAATTGGACCAGCTCCTTGTTGGTTCTTGATCCAATTTGGCCCAGCTATATGTGGTCCCTCTTGTTGACTTGAACCAGCCTATGTGGGCTGGGCCTAGGTACAACCGACTTAGTCTTTGGGTGTAGCCGATTCAATCTTGTCTAATGTTTTGTTCTAGCATGTATTGAACTTGATACCAAGTAGTGGCCAGGTATGCCTAATTAGGCTCTTCCAATTCAATGCCTCATTTGATATTTGATTCTTTGAATGATCTGGCTCCACTTTGATTTTGATTCCATACGACTTCACCATGATCTCGAGTTCAACTTGAAATGTTCTTGAATTGGATGAGCTTGAACTGGGTCCTAGATAAGCTCGATCTTCTCCTAGTTTCGGATAAGCTTTAGAATTTGATCTTGATTCTGATATGCTCCAACTTTATCTTCTTTGCTTTTTGGGAATCGATGTGGATCCAGGATTGGGTCTCACCTGTTTATCTGCTTCAAAATCTCATGAGTTGTTTGAATTTAAAATCTTTATTTTGAAATATTTCCCAAAAGGCTTAAACTTTAAAATTTGGGGTTTTGAATTTAAATGTTCATAAAGGCTTTAAATTGGCTTTCAAAATTTAGGAGTTTTTGAAAATATTTGAAAAATTTTGGGTGTTTACAGATGCCCCTCTTTGGCATTAATCCAAATTGATTTGGATAATGGCAAAGAAGAAACACCCTTTTATAGATTTACTTCCCAAATTTTCTTGAGAATATAAATCAATCCTTCATTTCGTACAACTCCTTTTCTTGGATCTCAGGAGAGGGATTTTCAGCCAAAAGGGACTTTTTTCCTATATGGGACACGATCATGCATGAATAACTTATGAATGCATGCATGGTATGAGTGAGGTGAGCTTTTTGGGAGAGTCAATTTTTGGGGTTTTTGAGCTTGGAGAGAGCCTTTGAAAGTCAGCTGCCCCAAGCAGAATTTTCCCATGTCTCTTGACATTTTGGGTTTTCAAAAACTTTTCAAAAGGAACTCCTTTTATCTTCCATCAAAAGGACTTCCAATTTTTTATACTTCCCTTCATTTGGGTTTCGACACCTACTACTTGGTAGAGGTTTTTGCTAGGAAATTTTGGAAAACATTTCAAAGTTCCATTTCCCACCGAACAAAGTCTAATTCTCAAACAAAATGAAATCCAAATGAGTAGACTCTATTCCTACTCTAGGATTTTCATGGTTGAACCTTTTTCCATTGAGATAAGTTATGGGGACATGGGAAAGAGTTACCACGGTCCCTTCTGAAGCGTCCCGTGGTTTAAGGCAAAGAGAAGGAAAATTGCTCTTTTTGAGCTTTGGCTTTTTCCTTTTTCTTTCTTTTTTTCTTTTCCTCATTTTTTGAGAGAAGACCTCTTTTGAAGAAGTTTTTGTATTCCCTCTGTCTATTCGGGGAAGACTTCTTCTCAGAGGAGTTTTTGCATTCTCTTTTCTTTTTTCTTTCAAAGAGAAGACTCCTTTTGAAGAAGTTTTTGTATTCCCTTTTCTTTTTGGAGAAGACTTCTTTTCCGAGGAGTTTTTGTATTCTCTTTGTCTTTTCTTTTTCTTTTGAACATTGCCAATTTTCCTTTTTGGAGAGAGAAGTAAAATGGGGGGGAAACTTATCCCTTTGGTTACTCGATTCAACTAAGATCATCCCATTTCCTAATAGCATCTACCATTTGAAAATATTTTGTTATTTTGAACAAGGCTTCATTTTGTGAACCAAGGATTTTTGAAATGTCACCAATTTGATTTTGAAAACTCTACTTTTCGTAAAGCATCAATTCCCTCATTCGGGGTCATACAATCAATCTTGATCTTTCTTTCAAGAAGTTTCGAAGGAGCTCAATTTTAAAAATCTTTTCCAAAAGAATTTATCATAGACCCTTTCAATTATTGGGCATTTTCGGGGTCTACTAAATTTCTACCCACAATATCAATCAATCAACATGTATCATCGATTTTTTGTTGCCCTTTTATGACATGGGGACATTCCTACTTGGGTTGCCACCTTTTCGGGCCTCTTTGGGTGTGTGATGCATGACATATACAATGGAAATACATGCTTTATGAAATGATAACAATATGAAATGTATTCCACATGATATGATAGAGATACACGTTTTTATGAACTTGAATCTCCATGAAAGTGTCTAGGGGATGCATTTTCAATGCCCCTAGTTTGGTGGAGATGAGTGATATCACACTGCCTCAAGGTGAATGGGCTATGGAATTTCTTTATGGCATATAAGATGGATGATGGGATATGGATGGCTCATGCATTTGACATTTACGACATTTCTAACATGATCATAATGAATTTTTGCTTAAGGGTGGACTAACAATAACCCACCCTAAGTATTTCATGGCCATCATATGGTATTGACATGAACTCCACGTTTTCCATCATGGAATTTATGTATTGATTCTAACCTTACCAAGGTTTTCATATCAACAAGATGCTGAAAATTTTTCTTTTCAAAGTCATATGTAGGGTTAAAATTTTTTCAATCAAAACTTTGATCTTTCGAAGAAGTAAATTTGGGAAATCCTCCCTTTCTAAAAAAATTTCAATGTCTTGAAACCAAGGCTTTTTAATACAATTTTGGTCATTTTGGCAAGCATTCCAAATTATGAGTGCCAATGGTGCGTATTTTTAAAAAGCCGATCACTCCAATGGCCAATTCTTGATGAGTTTTCGTCTTGCCAAAATTTTAAAACTTGGTTTATAAAGGCATAGAATCTCCAAAGATTTTAATGCATGAGACCCTAGATTTTCGAAATTTTTAGGCCTTGTATGAGTGTTTCATACTTGGCAACATCATTTGAACATGTAAAATCTAGTTGAATGGCACTTGGTATTTCTCGAGAGATATGAAGATGATTCTTATACCTGCCCCTTTATTCTTTGTCCCATCAAAATACATTTTCCATACTTGAGTTTGTTTAAAACAATTTGTTAAAGTATGGTTTTGAAATTCATTTGCAAAATATTGGGCATTTAATCAAGTATGGAATGTGTATCTCAAGAGGCAATTCAACCATATGATCTAGGGGCTTGTCCCTTTAATGGAGCTGCCATTTATATAGCCTACCCGTTAGGATAGGATTTTCAAACAAGTGCTTGATTCAATCGACATTATTCCTCTTTCATGACATGGGGAATAATGTCTCAATCTTGGAAGCCTATACCAAGCACGATTTTCTCTATGGCTTGGTGATTTCTTTCACATGCCAATAGAGTTTTCGAAATGGCATACTTCCTATGGATATCATCTTCACATCTATCAAAGTAAAACACCCAATGCATTCACATGAATTGGAATGTAAAGCTTTACTTTGGAGGTTTTGAAACTTGGAGGCTTTACCCTAAACTTTTCGAAAGCTTTTTGGAAATTATCGTGCAAATTTTTAACCCGTTTTCAAAAGCCTATTGAGAGAGTAGCATCTTGTTGGCCTGGAATTAACCTTGAAGGTTTCAGATTTGATTCATGTGGAGACATGCCTATGATGGCTCGATACTTAGGTGTCAAGTCTCATGCCCCTTTGGCTTAACACAAACCTTAAACTCGAGTTCTAAGATGATGTCTAGACCCAATATTGTTCATGCAAATATATGACTTCAAAATGCAATGCATGATGCTCATGTAAACATGCAGACACTATGGGTTAGACTCACTCTAAAATCCCCTTCTATGAAATTTTCAAGTCAAGGATTCTACGAATTTCGGGAAGCTTGGAGGCATGGTCTTTCCTCCTTGCTTTGATGATTCTCAAGCATTAAACTCTAGGGAAGTGCTAGGTAAGAGAGAGCTATGAGCAGCTTGGATGATTTTGACTTGGGATTATATACATTCTTCGAAAGGATTTTGAAATTGGTTTTGTATATGGCCATTGTTTTTTGGATTTTTCAAATTTTCAAAGTCTTTTTCGAAACTCAACTTCAAAGATCAATATAAGAGAATTTCTTTTTGAAAATTTTTCAAATCAAGAATAGGGGAATGCATGAAACAATTTTCTTTTTGAAATTTTCAGATTTTTCAAAAACAAATGAGACTATGAAGGCATACCATTTTTTTTTTTTTTTTTTTTTTTTTTTTTTTTTGTTGTTATTTTCATTATTATTATTTTTTTTCACACACATTTGCGCTGCGCGCAAATACGCGCACACGCACATACCTGCATGCATACCTGGAATTGAGCTTTATTATGGTTAGAATTATTTTATTAGTGATTGCTGGTCTTCTTCAGCGTTTACGTTGATTATAATAGATTATGGCAAAACTCCAATCAATATTCCATTTAAGTTACTAATACACAAGTAAAATACAGCCAATTTTTACATGCAACAAATTTAACTCTAAATTTTAACTTTTTTAACTTAAATTACATTATAAATGTGAAGCACAAACTTTGTTAGTTCATAGCCAATTTGGCAAAACACTTTTGTTAGGTTGTGATTATTATTGCTTACTGAAAGAATATTTTTTATGTTGCTAAGGAGCCACATAGTATGACTATTAAAATAGGTTCAAAAAAAGAGAACCAAAAGAAACATGGTTGATATTTTTTACAGAAATTATATCTGAATTAGTTAATAGACAGTGCATTATTACTTGAGAATTTAATCCAACGTTGATTATTCTTATTACCTATTATACGGTGCCATCATAAACCCTGACCAATTATCATTGCTTAAGGAGGATTGCCACTATATGAGTCGATTACATTATTAATACCATGTAATGGAACTACCATGGACACATTGATTGAAGTTGATTTTGAATCGTTGCTTGCTACTATTGATTAATCAACCATTCCGCAGATCTGTATTTGCATTGAAAAATGGAATGAATGTCATGATAAGACTTATTAAGGTTATGCGACTTGGTTTAATTTCAATGCCATATTGCAAGATATTGTCACATAGAGCACATTAGGTTATAAATATATGTTCATTTGCCTCAAGGTACATTAGCTATTATGTATAATATTATCTTCCAAATGTTCGTATGTATTACTTAATATTGAATTGAAATCGTCGCCATGCAATACTTTATTTTTATCAGTCAATGCGTGTGCTCAGGTACTTTTCGACATTTTTTTGAAGATCATTAGCTCTCATCGAGTTGACATTGATGCATAATGCCATATTCTTGACAATTCTTTCATGGATAGTTATCAAATGACATAAGGATGTTTATGACATTATTCTTGAGTACCAATTATACTTTCATTAAGAAGAGTGTCAAAGCAGATATCTGTTTTTGGGCATCCAACGATGACCACTGCTATTATTATGTAATATGTTGCAGAATAATAAATATTTATTTTGTCTAAATAGGCAATGATTTTAAAAAGATACAACAAGCTCGGTAAATTGTCACAATATTGTTCCTTCAACACAAGGTTATAATTGATGTTCAAAAGGTTAGAAGGAGACACTACAGATTATTGAAGTTAAATCGCTAATAAATCAGCACAGGTAGTTGGAAAGAATATCTAAAACCTTCTAAGCCCCTCTACCCTAGCACAAATTTTGGAATAGCGGCAAGATAAGCGTATTAGCAGCCAAAGCTATGATCATTGAGTGATGAAATAGACTATGACGAGAAGGAGTCTTTCTAATAGTTATGTGTAATGAATTAAAAGCGTTTAGACAGTCTGAAGCCCGAGAAAAGTAATACTTTGCAGAGGATTATGCATCAGATGAGAAAAAGTTTCTTAGTTTTGCTATGACTATGGTGTTCGTATCATGTATATACAATAGGGATAAATATATAAGCCATAATTTCATCAATTGGTTTGAAAATCCATACGGTTTGGTTTACAATTTCAAATGGGAAGCAAGATCCTGCTGCAACAGGTAATCTGATTTGAATGTTTACCGGCAGAGGTGCGGTAGGTCATAAGAGGAAACAAACTATCGGTTGGCAAAAGGTAGTTGTTTGTTCATGGTGTCGTGTTAAGGGTCCAGATAATGCCAATTTGAATAATTCATAGCCATAGCAAATACAAAACTTCCAAATACACCATGTATTCGATGCGTGTTTTATCCGGTTCCCTCTTGAAGATGCATAGAGGCAAACTCGCAGTAACCCACTTAAGGGGATCCGCCCTACGCTTCCATAGCCGTGTCATCTTTGATCACGCCTTAACTTCCTTTCTCTTCAGACACCATTAATTTCAAACCCGCTGTTCGCCGCGCATCCACCGATCGCGATCGCGGACCAAATCTTAGAGCATCTAAATGCATCAAGTCGCATGCCAATGATTATTTGAAAGAACGAGTGGTCTTCATTGAGGTCCAGATGATACTGCATAGTAGAGTTAAGTGGTGGTGGTCAGTGGTAGCAAGGGAGCGATGGTTGTCTGAGGGTCTCTGGTCTCGTTGAATGGCGGCAAACCATGGTACAATTGGAGGTAGTGTATCTGCCATCCTAATAAAGTAAAAATGAACTTTTTACTGAAGTCTATTGAATAGAAAATAGAATAAAAAGGCCATAAAATGTGAAAGAGCTTGGTATCATGTTTCAAACTTTCTTTAAATATGATTTTTTCTGATTGCCTTTTTTATAGTTTTTTTTTTTAGAATTACCTATTCTTGTACCGTGCCAACCGCGCCATTGGCCTATTAAGCCGCCACCTACAATGCTTCATTTTTCGACTATTTGCTATACTACCTCAATTGTCTGTTCACTTTTGTAAAAAATTAATAAGCGTGTATATGCTAGCGGCCTGTTCAATATTTCATATTAATATTTATACTTTACGTAATGATAAATGATGCGTCATTATAATATGGCCTTTTTCGTTCTAACAGGCTTTGAGTCGATTGTCTTCGGGGATAGAAAGTCTCATGCATTTAATGCATTGATGTCACACTTAGTGGTTCTGCCATATGGTTTGTTACCAGTACTACACAGAGGGAGCTTGTAATATGCTATTTGTTTCGACAAATCCTTAGATATAGAGATGCTAGAAGTTCAGATTTCGGTTTTTAAGAATCTAATGATGCAAACTCACCTGAATTTAAAATGCAACAACTCTACATTCCCAAATTAATTTACTGAATTGAAATGAAGGGAAATCATCTTTATAAGCATAAGCATAGAGGGGGGTAGAGAATATAGAGTGATTATAGATTATATTGGGGAAGAAGCATATAAGCAAACACATGGAGTGCGTGTGTGCAATAGTGAAAATTCTGCAAATGTAAATGAGGGCATCAAATCTACTCACTATTACAACGTGGGGGGAGACTTTGCTCCATTAATACAACCCCAATTTAATTGAATTAATATGGAAGAAGGTTTTAAAAACAAAGGAAGAAGTACTTACAACTTTTGTCTCCGATCGGCTAGAATTCCAAGAGTGGAATCCGGCTAGCCCTTCTTCTTCTTCCTTCTATCTTCCGCACTCTCCCTCCTATGTCTACCCTCTTTTTCCCCTCTCTTTCCCTTCACTTGTAGCCCACGATTTTGCCTTGTGCAGGCCCTCTTTTCTAGCCCCGATTCCTAAAATTTTGATGAGAGATCAAGATAACCCAAGCCTCTTCCAACTTGCTCCCCCTTGGCCCCTTTTATAGGCCAAGGGGGCTACTTTCTAGCCCCTTCCATGGGGCGGATTGGACCAGCTCCTTGTTGGTTCTTGATCCAATCAGCTGACTTAGTGTTTGGGTGTAGCTGATTCAAGCTTGTCTAATGTTTTGTTCTAGCATGTATTGAACTTGATACCAAGTAGTGGTCGGGTATGCCTAATTAGGCTCTTCCAATTCAATGCCTCATTTGATATTTGATTCTTTGAATGATCCGGCTCCACTTTGATTTTGATTCCATACGGCTTCACCATGCTCTCGAGTTCAACTTGAAATGTTCTTGAATTGGATGAGCTTGAACTGGGTCCTGGATAAGCTCGATCTTCTCCTGGTTTTGGATAAGCTTTAGAATTTGATCTTGATTCTGATATGCTCCAACTTTATCTTCTTTGCTTTTTGGGAATCGATGTGGATCCAGGATTGAGTCTCACCTGTTTATCTGCTTCAAAAACTCATGAGTTGTTGGAATTTAAAATCTTTATTTTGAAATATTCCCCAAAAGGCTTAAACTTTAAAATTTGGGGTTTTGAATTTAAAGGTTCATAAAGGCTTTAAATTGGCTTTCAAAATTTAGGAGTTTTTGAAAATATTTGAAAAATTTTGGGTGTTTACAGGGGTCACATGATCCACCTTGATCATTCTTCATGAAGTTCAAAGGAGATCCCATTTAAAACATTTGCAAAAAGAGTAGACCCTATACATGATATCTTTTCAAATGTTGAGCATTTATAGGGTCTACCAAGTTCCAACCCTCAACATCAATCAACCAATAAGCATTGTTAGTGGTGGTTCCACGCACAACATAAGGACCATCCCACTTGGGCCGCCACTTTCCAAGGAGGTGTGGGCCTCGGTGGTGAATAGTTTTTAGCACTAGGTCTCCCACTTTGAAGTGGCGAGCCTTCATGTGCTTCTCATAGTGTCAGGCTTGTAAACACCCCAAAATCCCATGATTTTCTCAAAACACCTGGTTTTGCAAAAGCAGCCCCAAAGGGCTATTTTGGGTCTGGAAACCCAGGAGCCTTCCAGATAACCCTGTATATATGTTTAAACTATATACATTTTAAATGTGTATAATATTATTTTAAAACCTTTTAAAAGACGTTTTGAAACCCCACAAAGCGACTTGGCCTGATGAAAGCAGGACCAGAAGAGCAAAAGAGAGCTTGGAACCGGAGCACCTGTCGAGCCCGGCACATCAACTCTCGTGTTAGATTCATCCCCAGAATCTCGAACATCCAAGCCCCTGTTATCAACAAAACTCTTTGAAATCATCTCCGGAAGGTGAAAATAAAAGCGGACGACAATGTTGGCGAAGACCCAACGCTAGACGGAGTACTGATGTTGTCAGGCCTCGCACAAACCGTTCGTTTCGAACATACCCTGAAAGAGTCAGAATTCAGTTTTGGATTGAATCTGGACCATATATATCCAGATCCCAATCCAAACGTATATGTGGATTTGGATCCAAAGATCCAATCCAATATCCACATCCATGGCCCACATCACCTTCTCATAAATGGAGGTGGGGCCCACTTGAAATTCAAGTGGAATCTTGGGCATGAGAGAGAATGGGGAGGATTAAATATGAGTGCAATGTGTTAAGCTTGACTTGTGTGTCAAGTTTTGGGTTAATCATGTGGGTTAGCCTAATTAGTGTGGGTTTAAACTTGTATGAACCTATACCTAACCTAAGGCTACACCAACATGATGCAATTAAGTCTATGGGCCATGCAAAGGGATGCTCCTAACCTAATCCTAAGCTAAACCCCCTAATCCTAGCCATTTACCCTAAACCCGACCTAATCCTAGCCTAATCACCTAACCTACTTCCCTAATCCCAACCTAATCACCTAACCCACTTCCCTAAACCTAGCCTAATTCCCCTAATCCCGACCTAATCCTAGCTTAAACACCTAACCCACCTCACTAAACCTCACCCTAAACCCAACCCACCTAGCTAAGCCCTAAACCACTAAACCACCCCACCTAAAATCCTAGCACACCATATCCCTAAAACCACCTAACCTAAATATCTGGCCCCCCCTAAATATCTGGCCCACCTTATCCCCAAACCATCACCACCTAACCACTAAACCAGAACCCCAAAACCAGCCCTAACCGACCCCAACAAAAACTATAAACCCCCTCCCCCTAGTGGGCGGGTTTTTCAAGCTTTTTTGGGCCAACCGAGCCCCCTCTCCTCTCTCATCCCTTTCCTTCTTCTCTCACCTGCTCCACCTTTGGAATCCAGCTAGCTTCACTCCACGCCACCATCACCTCCCGGCCAGCTCCACTCCATGCCACCCGACTGCACCAACCTGCCACCGTTCGGCTGCCTCCCTTGGACACCCGCCACCTTCACCTTCCTCTCTGGTTAGTACCCCATCATAACACCGCCCTCTCTTCACTCCCCCTCCACTCTCAACCACCACACACCATCCTTCCTTAGCCTAGTCTCCACTTCATCCAGCTGGCCACCACCTAACTACCTGCCACCATTCAGCCACAACCGACTGCAACACCCGCCACCTTACGTCTCCCTTAGGCACCCCTAGCCAAGACAACTAGCCTCATCTTTCCCTAGGACCTGCCCCTCTTTTCCCTTAGACAATACCCTAGCCATACCTTAACTCCCCTTTGCTTTCCCTAAGCGCCCCAACCTCAACCAAGGCAGCCCCCACCGTTCGGCTAGCGCCAAGGCACCATCACCCGCGCCCTTGCCGTTCGGCCAGCACCCACTTGCCGCGCCCTTCCGAGGAGGTCCCTCTTGCAGCCCAAGGCGACACTCAAGCCCAAGCTCAAGCAAGTCACCTCCAGACTAGCTATACGTAAGTGCCTAGCTCGGTCCTTGTTTATAGACTTGCTTAAGCTTAATTAAATTTGATACGGGGTTGTAATAACGGAGCATTGTCTCCCCCCGCCTGTAATAACGTGGTTTGGCACACCCACACACACGTGCACTTGAGCCTATCTCGCTCTTAGCTGCACACGATTTTGACACACACATGGGCCTAATCAGCCCTTAAGATATAGACTTATATAATTTAAGTTGCGTGGGGTTTTGCTTAAGTTGTGTGTGTTGTCTTTCAATTCTCGCACTCACACACATTGAGCTTTCGCTCTTATTTTCAAGACCCTAGTAAGGGTCGTGCTATCATTTCTCTTGGGTGTTTTACTTCATGTCGTCTGCGTAGTATTTCAATTCTACACTCACACACATTGAGCTTTCACTCTTACTCCCAAGACCTTAGTTAAGGCCATATTGCAATTTATATTTGGGTTTCATTTAAGTCGTGTGAGTTATCTTTCAATATACACACAACACCCACGCAACACGTTGGCGACCTTCGGGCCCATATATATTATAAGTATTTCCCTTTCGGCTATGTCTTTAAGATTTTGGTTTTAAGGTTCAACAGTGTGCGTAGTCTTTACATATATACACGGCACACACTTGCACAATTGAGCCTTTCCGCTCTTAAGATATAGCCATAACATTCAAGTCATTTCCCTTCCGCATTGTCTTTCAATTCGGGTTTTCCCTTTGGAGTAGCGTGAGTTTGCATTGCATATATGCCATACCACGAGTTAGGACGTATATTGCATCAAAGCAAACCCCATACTCCTGCTCAAAGTCGCCCCACTTAGGTCACGTGTTCATAACACACACCTAGTTGGCCCGAAAAGGGATAAAAAGAAAGACATAGGCACGTGCAAATCCACGTGAAATAAAACTTGAAAATCATACAAAAACAGCCCGAATCGAACACCTCAAACATTTTCGTAGGTTCTCATATTTAAAAAACTCAATTTTCTAAGCGTACAGACTGACCCTTGCGCATCGGTGCAAGAAGGTCTACAACGAAAAGAGCTTGCTTGCTCATAGTCGCCACGTTAGGAGTCAGATTTCAAAATATCTCTTAGCTAGCTTAAGCAAGCTAGCTGGCATGCCCTTTTTGCTTAAGTAGGACTTAGACATATGAAAAGATTGGCTTCAGTACTAAGAACCAGAAGCGGGAACTTTCTGTGTCTACAGGATTTGGCACGCCGAGTGGGATGTGAGTCTTTTGAAAATCGAGTCATCTTAGGAACCTTGCGAAAAATTTTCTAAAGGTGTCATTTTAAACTATTTTTTATACTTCAGGTGTAGGATTTTTGAAAGCTTGAAAGCATGTCAAAATCAAACCCATGTGAAGTGTCGAGCCAAGGCTCATGCACATCAAGTTCTCACTCTAGGAGGGTTTTAAAAAATAAAATCAAACTAGAAGAGATAGAAGATTTGAGAAGGGAATTCGAGGCCAAAATCGATGCTCTTAGCCAAGAGGTTGAGGCAGGCGATTCATGTTCATCGAATGGTGAACAAAAGGCCAAGAAAAAAACTGAAAAACCTCGCAAACATAAAGAGGCCTCCATAATGAAAGGCAACCAATACCATGAGTCCTTCACACAAAAGGACTGTAAAGCCCTACAACAGCTGCTAAAAGGGCAAAATAAAGAGAAAAGGAGTTACGCCTTTTCTGATTTCCTACCTATGGATTATGAAACAGACAGTGACGATGAATTCCCCTTAGAGGAGGCATATCCCACTCTTGTCGAAATGCCTGATGAAGGCATATTGGAAAATCATTTTCAAAACCACATTTTGGCAAACTCTTTCGAAAACCAAGTGTGGAAGATGCACTTTGATGGGGCACGAAACCAACGAGGGGCTGGTGCTGGGGTCATCCTCATATCCCCTGAAAAGGGCGAGATTCCCATAGCAATTCGCCTAGATTTCGAATGTTCCAACAACATAGCTGAGTATGAAGCACTCATACAAGGCTTAAGGATTTCGAAAACTCTAGGGGCATCATGCATCAAGGTCTTTGGAGATTCGCTCCTTGTTATAAACCAAGTTTTGAAAATTTGGCAAGTACGTAATGAAAAACTTCTTCCATATCACGAGTTGGCCACTCGATTGGTTAAGTCATTCCAATCGTGTAAACTTACACACGTAGGAAGAGAGGATAATGGCATTGCCGACGCCCTCTCCTCCTTGGGTTCAGCCCTAAAGGTCGATCCCATTTCAGGGACCCGATCTTTAGAAATATGGCATGCGCCCAACCCATCCACACACGATCTGGATATTTGCCAAAATAACCCAGATTCTGTTGAAAAACCTTGGTTTTATGACATCAAACGATTTCTAGAAAATGAGGGATTCACCGAGGATGCCACATCTAAAGATAAGGCATTCATCCGTAAAATTTTGACCCGATACACCATTCTGGGTGGGGTTTGTAAACACCCCGAAATCCCACAAATTCCTCAAAACAACCTGGTTTTGTAAAAGCAGCCCCAAAGGGCTATTTTGAGTCTGGAAACCCAGGAGCCTTCCAGACAACCCTGTACATATGTTTTGAACTTTATATTTCAAAAATATATAATATGGCTTTTAAAAACCTTTTTAAACATATTTTTGAAACCCCGAAGCAGCTTGGCCTGATCAAAACAGGACCAGAAAAGCCAAAGAGAGCCCGGAACTGGAGCACATGTCGAGCCCGGCACAACAACTCTCATATCAAATCCACCCCCAGGATCTCGAACGTCCAAGACCCTGTTATCATCAAAACATCATTTGAAGTCATCTCCGGAAGGCGAAAATAGAGGCGGACGATCATGTTGGCGAAGACCCAACGTAGACGGAGTACTGATGCTGTCAAGCCCCCACAAACCATTCGTTTCGAACACAGCTCGAAGGAGTCAGAATTCAGTTTGGATTGGATCTGGACCATATATATCCAGAACCCAATCCAAACCCATGTAGGGACTTAGAATTGGATTTGGATCCAGAGATCCAATCCAATATCCATATCCATGGCCCACATCACCTTCTCATAAATGGAGGCGGGGCCCACTTGAAATTCACGTGGGATTATGGGCATGATAGAGAGTGGGGGGGGATAAGATCAAGTGTGTGTTGTAATTAAGCTTGACTTGTGTGTCAAGTTTGGGGTTAATCATGTGGGTTAGCCTAATTAAGTGGGTTTAAGCTTGTAATTAGCCAAAACCTAACCTAGGGCTGCACCAACATGATGTGATTAGGCCCACCTTACTACCTTACCACCACCCCTAGACCACCTAACCACTACCCCAAAACCAGCCCCACCGCCCTTCACAAAGGCTATAAAGCCCCCCCCCTAGTGGGCGGGTTTTTCAAGCTTTTTGGGTCCCCTATTCCCAGCCGATCACCATCAAGCTCCACCTGCCCCACTCCTAGCCGGCTCTTCCACCTGCACCACCACCAGCCACCACCGCGCTCCACCTGCTCCACCACTCCCTAGCCACCCGTCGCCATCCTCTTCATCCGGCCGAACCAACCACTCCACCACACCCGGCTTCTCCTCAACCACCCGCCGCTTCCCATCATCCGGTTAGTATCCCATACCCTACCTCACCTCTTCTCCACTCCCCCTCCACTCTCAACCACCTGCACCACCACCATCTTCCCCTAACACCAGCCATTCATCGCCTCCCCCACTCCCATTCGGCCAGGCCATAACCACCCTAACTACCCGCCACTACCTAGACACCCTAGCTACACCCGACCACTCCACCCAACTCCCTAAAACCTACCCATATCACCTCACTACACCCACCACCACCTTACCCCATACCCTAGCTAGCTTCCTTCCCATATTCCACCCATAGCCACCCTAGCAGCCCGCCACCACCAAGTTCCCCTAGTCGGCCACTCCAACCGACTGTCACCTCCATTTAGCTAGGTACATCCTTCCCTTAGGCTCCCTTAGTGTCATGCTCCCTAACCTCACAACCCTTCCTTAGTGACCCTACATACTCACCTTAGCCCCACGCACAAAACCAGCCCTTCGCTAAGTAGCCGGCCACCTTCAAGGCTCCCCTTCCGCGCGCCCAAGGCACCCGGCCAACAACCCCTTGCCGTTCAACTCCGCGGAGCTCCCTCTTGCAGCCCAAGGCGAAGGCCAAGCCCACGCTCAAGCAAGGCTTCTTCGGACCAGCTATTAGTAAGTGCCTAACTCGGTCCTTAGTTGTATACTTGTTTGAAATTCAATTCGATACGGGGTTGTAATAACGGAGCATAGTCTCCCCCCGCTTGTAATAACGTGGCTTGGCACACCCACACACATGTGCACTCTCTTAGTTGTGCACGATTTTGAACACACACGGGCCTAATCAGCCCCCAATATATAAATATACATATATGTTTTAATTTACGTAGGGTTTTGCTTGAGTTGGGTGTGTTGTCTTTCAATTCAAGCACTCACACACATTGAGCGTTCGCTCTTATTTGAAAGACCCAAGTATGGGCCGTGCTATACTATTTGGGTTTCATTTCATGTCGTGTGTGTAAGTCTTTCAATTCAAGCACTCACACACATTGAGCCTTTGCTCTTATTTGAAAGACCCAAGTAAGGGCCGTGCTATACTATTTGGGTTTCATTTCATGTCGTGTGTGTAAGTCTTTCAATTCAAGCACTCACACACATTGAGCCTTCGCTCTTATTTGAAAGACCCAAGTAAGGGCCGTGCTATACTATTTGGGTTTCATTTCATGTCGTGTGTGTAAGTCTTTCAATTCAAGCACTCACACACATTGAGCCTTCGCTCTTATTTGAAAGACCCAAGTAAGGGCCATGCTATACTATTTGGGTTTCATTTCATGTCGTGTGTGTAAGTCTTTCAATTCAAGCACTCACACACATTGAGCCTTCGCTCTTATTTGAAAGACCCAAGTAAGGGCCGTGCTATACTATTTGGGTTTCATTTCATGTCGTGTGTGTAAGTCTTTCAATTCAAGCACTCACACACATTGAGCCTTCGCTCTTATTTGAAAGACCCAAGTAAGGGCCGAGTTATACTATTTGGGTTTAATTTCATGTTGTGTGCGTAGTACTTCAATTCAAGCACTCACACACATTGAGCTTTCGCTCTTATTCCCAAGACCTTAATCAAGGCCATATTGCAAGTTATATTTGGGTTTTATTTCATGTCGTGTGTGTAAGTCTTTCAATTCAAGCACGCACCCACATTGAGCCTTCGCTCTTATTTGCTAGACCCGAGTAAGGGCCCATATATATACCTTATATACATATCTCCCTTCGGCATTTATATTATAAGTCATTTCCCTTCGGTCATTTCCCTTCGGTTATTTCCCTTCAGCATTGTCCTTACATTCGGGTTTTCCCTTTGGAGTAGCGTGAGTTTGCATTGCATCTACGCCATACCACGAGGTAGGACACATATTGCATCGAAGGAAGCCCCGTACTCCCGCTCAAAATTCACCCCATGTAGTGGAGTGTTCATAACACACAAACTAGGTGGCCCATAAAGGGATAAAAAGAAAGACTTAGGCACGTGCAAATCCACGTGATCTAAAAACTGTCATCGTATTAAAGACTCGAATTAAATACCTCGAACCGCTTCGTAAGCTTTTTTCTATCCAAAAACTCGATTTTTCAAAGCGTACAAATTGACCCTTGCGCATCGGTGCAAGAAGGTCTGCGATGACAAGAGCTCACTTGCTCACAGTCACCACGTTAGAAGTCAGCTTAAAATATATCTTCTCTAGCTTATGTAAGCTAGCTGGCATGCCCTGTTTATATAAATAGGCCTTAGACACACGAGAGGATCTGCTCCAGGCCCTGAGAAGCCAGAGGGAGGAGGGGATTTTCGCGCATCTACAGGGTTCTATATAAGAAAAGTTTTACCGGCATCCTACTTAGATGCGTCGATTTAGAGGAGGCTAGGATAGTTATGCATGAGTTCCACGATGGAGAATGTGGAGGTCATGTTAATGCCAATATGATGGCAATGAAAATACTTAGAGCGGGCTATTTTTGGTCCACCCTGAAAAAGGATTGTCACGATCATGTTAGGAAGTGTCATCCATGTCAAGTGCATGGGCACGCCATTCATATCCCATCATCTGCATTGCATTCCGTGGTCAGCCCCTGGCCATTCACCATGTGGGCGTTTGATATCATAGGCCCGATCTTTCCAAAAGCCTCGAATGGGCATCGATTCATTTTAGCAGCCACTGAGTATTTCTCCAAGTGGGTGGAAGTCATTTCCCTAACCAACGTATAGGGGCAACATGTGGTGGCTTTCATTAGGAGGAATATCTTGGCTCGATTTGGGGTTCCACGAGACCTCGTGTCCGATAATGGCACCCCATTCAAGAATGAGCGGATGGTTAAGTTATGCAACACGTATGGCATAACTCACCACTTCTCCTCGCCCTACTACCCTCAAGGCAGTGGCCAAGCCGAAGCCACGAACAAGACTCTCATTAGTATAATTGAGAAGACTTTAGAGAAGGGTAGGACGTGGCACGAGAAGCTGGATGAAGCCTTATGGGCTTATAGGACTTCCATTCGGACTCCCACGAATGCCACACCATTCGAATTGGTCTATGGCACAAACGCCATTCTTCCCATTCATACACAACTACATTCATTCCATACATCCATTGCACTCGACCTCCCCCTAGAGACGCTTCAGCATGCTAGGATGGCCAAACTAGATTTGTTAGATGAGAGGCGACTCCTTGCTATGGATCATGCTCACGCATACCGGCAAAGGATAGCCCGACATTATGGCAAACACATGAGACCTCGCCACTTTGAAGTGGGAGATCTAGTTTTGAAAATCATCCACTATCGTGGCCCACATCTACTTGGAAAGTGGCGCCCCAAGTGGGATGGACCCTATTTTGGCCCACCACGAACAACTCGTATTGGTTGATCGATGTAGAAGGTAGGAATTTAGCAGATCCTATCAATATTCAATACTTAAAGAAGTATTATGTGTAGGATTTGGGTTAAATTCCAATTTTCAAAAACTTAAGGGATAGCTGCTTTTTGACTTAGTGTAAACACGGAAAATCTTCGACTCTGGGTTTTTTAGGCCTGGAGCGAATCTTTTCGCAATCTACGTTCGCTTTTAGGGCGTGCCAGCTAGCTTACTCAAACTAGCAAAGTAGTTTTGAAATATCTGACTTTTGAAAGGCGATTGTAGGCAAGCGGAAACTTTTCGTCGCAAACCTTCTTGCACCGACGCGCAAGGGTCAGTCTGTACGCTTAGAGACTTCTTTTGAACAAGTTAAACTCAAATTCGATTTTTGAATAAGGAAGTGTTTTGAAAATCCTTTTGAAATCATGCACTTGGCGAGTTTTTGATTTGGACGACCCTAAGTCTTTCAATTTTATCCACTTAGGTGTGTTTGCACGTTTTGTTCGGGTTTGTTCGATGCAGGTATGCACTCTAGCTTGAGTTTACTAAGGCCAAGCACATCTTTTCCATGGCTTGATAGTTCCTTTCATAAACCAAGAGAGTTTTTGAAATATAATAGATGGCATACTCCTTGTGGGTATCATCCTCGTATTGAGCTAACAAGGCGCCCAAAGCATTCACATGCACAGAAATATAAAGCAGAAGAGGTTTTCCTTGCTTTGGAGGGTTTAAAACAGGGGGATTAACTAAATATGCTTTTAATCTTTTGAAAGATTTTTGGCAATCATCATCCCATAAAAATTTTGTCCCTTTTCTCAAAAGTTTATTAAAGGGTTCGCATCTAGTTGCAAGGTTTGAGATAAACCTGCGAAGGGATTGTAGACGACCTTGGAGGCTACGAATCTGCGTGAGATTGGAGGGTGGAGCCATGTCTATGATGGCTCTACACTTAGAGGGTCGACTTCAATGCCCCTTTGGCTCACCATAAATCCCAAAAGCTTCCCTGATTCTACTCCGAACATGCACTTTTGAGGGTTTAGATTTACTTTGTAAAGCCTAAACCTTTCAAAAATCTTTTGCAAACATTTGAGATGAGTGCATCGAGTTTTTGACTTAGCCAAGAGATCATCCACATATACCTCTACGAGCTCATGAATCTGATCGTGAAAGATCGTAGTCATAGCTCTTTGGTAGGTGGCGCCAGCATTTTTCAAACCAAAGGGCATGACTGTATAGCAGTATGTGCCCCATGGGGTTGTGAAAGCAGTTTTAGCCTGATCTCGTGGGGCTAATTTGATTTGGTTATACCCTGAATAACCATCCATGAACGAAAACATTTCATGATTTGTAGTACTATCGACTATCAAATCAATGTTGGGTAAAGGAAAGTTATCCTTTGGAGTGGCCTTATTCAGGTTTCTAAAGTCGATGCATATTCAAATTTTCCCACTGGTTTTTCGAAAAACAACGATGTTTGACAACCAATCAGACTATGCAATGGGTTTTATAAATCCGACTTTTAACAGATCTTCTAAACCCTCCTTGACTGGTGAGTGTACGTTCGGATGTATCTTCCTAAGCTTTTGCTTTATGGGTTTTACATCTGAATCTAAGGGAAGACGATGCTCTACAACTCTCGGTTCTATACCTGGCATGTCTTCAAACACATCAATGTAGGTTTTCAAAAATGCAATGAATGATGATCTTTCATGCTCATGCAAACATGCACCTATCTTAATGTGTTTGGGCTTTGAATCACTCCCTAGGTTTATCTCTATGAAATCTCCTCCTACTGAATTCGAAGGTTTTTCAAAATCGAGAATTTTATGAAATTCCGGGAGCTCGGAAGTGGGATCCTCCTCAAGGGGATCCATCTCTGGGCTTTGATCATGCTCGAGGTTTCTAAATCCTAGGGAATTTGAGCTTGGTGCATGGGTTTTGAAAATACCTGGTTTTTGACTTGGGATTTCTATGGGTTTCGAAATTTTTGGTCTTGTTATGAAGACAACTTTTCTTTCGGAATCCTTGGCTTTTTCCAAGCTTTTACCAGGAGCAGCTATATACAGGGTTTTATTTTTATCATTTTCTAAATTTTCAATTTTTTTGAGTTTTTGTAAAACCAGAACTTTGGGAACTATACAAACAACTCTTTTTTTGAGTTTTTCATCTTTTTCAAATGCTTTTGGTTTTTGGGGTTTTTTAATTTTTTGAATTTCAGGTTTTTCAATTTTTTTGTGTTTTTGGTTGAGGGATCTTCCATCATACCTATAAAGGAAAACACAACGAGTTAGACTCTAAACAAGAGGTCTAAATCGTAGGCTTCTGCTTGGGTAGGCTCTAGGGCACCCTTGACTTAGGTGGTCACATGGGGGGCTCTGGTGGTATTTTGGGAGTATAGCCGATCCCATATTGGCTTGGGTTTGCCTTTGGCAGTATGAGTTTTATGAGACTCTGGTTTTGTGCCCCTAGACTTTTGTATGGCATATACCCCATGTTCAATAACATGTTCCACGATTTTTTATTTTTGGAAAAGTTTTCATATAAGTCGTGGTCCTGGAACTTGCTATCGTCCATGTTATGCACATAAGGCTTTTTGTCCAGGGTTTTTTGAAATAGGCGACTCTTGGCCTTTCTTGGGATGGTTAGTATTTTGAGTGGGCTAGCCTTGGGCTGCCCCTAGATGTACACGACCTTCCTAGGTATTTGGAGTGTGAGCTTTGGTGGCTCGACCAAGGTCTGCCCCAGTTTGGCCTCGTAGGCCTGGGAACTCGATAAGCATGGGAAATTCTGGATTCCCTGAAGCTGTGGGTGACTCTCACATAGAATTACCACTATTTGATCGTCAAAAGGGATTTTGACAAACCTATGGAAGGTGGATGGCACAGCACGCAGGCTGTGTATCGAAGGCCTTCCCAACAATAGGTTGTAGTGGGGGTGAATGTCCAAGACATGGAAAACCCCAATGTGAGCTATCCCTCCGGTTTCCATGATAATTCTCTGGATCCTAAGGGTCTTGACGCATTCTCATCGTATCCAGTGATTACGATGGGGCTTGGGTTCACGGAGGTCAAGGTGACTCCGATTTGGTATGCCACATGGAGCGGAAGGATGTTAAGCCCTCCTCCCCCATCAACTAGGCACCTATCCAGACAGTGGTGATTCAATACCACCTCGATATATAGGGCTTGATTGTGGGCTTCATAGGGTCTTTTTACAATGTCTTCTGAGAACACGATGGGCATTTTTGCACCTATAGACACCACTTGGGTCGATAGGGACTCCAAGGTTATGTTTGAGCTCACATTGGCTCTTTCTAGAATTTTCTCTAAAACCAATCTATGCCTAGGCGAGGTTTGTATCAACTCTAGGATAGACATGTTAATAGGAATCTTTGAAAGATGATTTTTGAAATCGTACAAGGTTAAAACAACTTTTCCTTTGTCCGCTTTTGGCGAGACTCTAGGAATACATGTTTTGGAGGGGCCAGGTATACTGACCACCTTTTTAGCATTTTGTAGATGTGGGGGTTGATAGATCATTCCGGACCTAGTCACCTCCCCCACAATCAACATAGGGCTCGCGCCTATCGTGGTTCTATTCGTGTGCTTTGGAGCATCTTGAATTTTTAAAACAGGTTTAACCGGTGACAGAACTCTGGGTGGTCCTCGGATCACTACTTGGGCAAGTTTCCTATGAAGGATGAGAGTAGATGCACAAGTAGCAAAACCAGAATGACATGCATGCGCTAGACTCTTCGAAAATGTGAGAGCACATACCTCTTTGCCCTTCCCACTAGTACTTGCGTGTTTGGGGAAGGGTTCTTTAAAGATAGCTTGGGCAGGCTCTGGTCCCCCATTTTCTAGAAAGCCTTTTATGTCATAAAACCAAGGTTTTTCATCAGAATCTGGGTTGTTTTGGTAAATTTCCAAATCGTGTGTGGATGGAGTGGGTGCATGACATATTTCTAAGGATCGGGTTCCCAAAGCGGGATCGACCCTTAGGGCTGAACCTAAGGTTGAGAGGGTATTGGCAATGCCATTATCCTCTCTTCGTACATGTCTGAGTGTGCACGATTGGAAGGATTCGACCAATCGAGTGGCCAACTCGTGATATGGAAGAAGCTTTTCGTTTCTAACTAGCCAAATTTTTAAAACTTGGTTTATAATGAGTAATAAATCTCCAAAGACCTCAATACACATTGCCCCTAGAGTTTTTGAAATTTTTAAGCCTTGTATGAGTGCTTCATACTCGGCTATGTAGTTGGAACATTCGAAATCTAGGCAAATGGCTATGGGGATTTCTCCCATTTCAGGGGATATGAGGATGACCCCACACCAGCCCCTCTTTGGTTTCGTGCCCCATCAAAGTGCATCTTCCACACTTGGTTTTCAAAAGAATTTGCCAAAATGTGGTTTTGAAATTGGTTTAGCAATATGCCTTCATCAGGCATTTCATCAAATGTGGGATACACATCCTCTAAGGGGAAGTCAGCCACGTAGTCTGCTAGGGCTTGCCCCTTAATGGAGCTTTGATGGTGGTATTTTAGGTCATACTCCATTAAGAGGAGTTGCCATTTACCCAACCTACCCGTGAGGATGGGTTTTTCGAATAAGAGCTTCATTGGATCAAGCTTAGACACTATCCAAGGCCCATACCAAGGCCAAGCACGTCTTCTCCATGGCTTGATAGTGTAGACATGGAAAATCTCTGACTTGGAGTTTCTTAGGCCTGGAGTGAACCTTTTCGCAATCTACGTTCGCTTTTAGGGCGTGCCAGCTAGCTTACTCAAACTAGTGAAGTAGTTTTTGAAATATCTGACTTTGGAAAGGCGATTATAGGCAAGCGGGATCTTTACGTCGTAGACCTTCTTGCACCGACGTGCAAGGGTCAGTATGTACGCTTAGAGACTTCTTTTGAAACAAGTTAAACTCAAAAATCGATTTTTGAATAAACAGGTATTTGAAAATCCTTTTGAAATCATGCACTTGGCAAGTTTTTGATTTGGGCGACCCTAAGTCTTTCAATTTTATCCACTTAGGCGTGTTTACACGTTTTGTTCGGGTTGGTTCGATGCAGGTATGCACTCTAGCTTGAGTATGGAGAGTATGCAATGCAACTCACACAACTTGAATGTAAAACCCGAAATTTAAAGACTTAGCAGAAGGGAAAACCCAAATTGAATGCAACTCACATGACTTGAATATAAATTACAGAAATTTAAATATATCTATATCTTAAGAGCGAAAAAGCTCAATGTGTGCGTGGGTGTTGTGTATAAATTGAAATGCATCACACGCAATTGAACTGTAAAACGCAGCAGAAGGGAGATATAGATATATATAAGAGCGAAAAGGCTCAATTGTGGCGTGTGCGTATGTATGAATTGAAAGACAACACACACGACTGAATTTAAAACCCGGAATTTAAATGCGTACACAGCTGAATCGGGAAAACTCACTCAGCAGAAAATATATAGATATGGTTATATCTTAGTGGCTTCTGAGGCCAAAATGTGCGTGAGGTGTTTGAGCAAACGCTCGGGTGTTTCTTGGGTGCGAGTGTGTAATTGAAAGACAAACCCACACGACTTATTGTAACAACCCAGCTGAATTGAAATACGTATGTATATGATAAGAGTGAAAAGGCTCAATCGTGTACGTGGTGCTTGTGTACGAGATAAGAGCGAAAAGGCTCGAGTGTACGTATGTGTCTCGTGTGTCCAGCACCGTTATTACATTCCGGGGGGAGACGATGCTCCGTTATTACAACCCCGTATCACGAATTGAATTGAATGGAAAAGGATTTCATATATATCGAAATCAACTTACACTTTCCAGCCTTTTGAGTTAGCATTATACAAGGGGCGAGTCCAACATCATCTCATGACATCCGATGCATGTGGGAGCGAAGCCGGAGAGCTTGAGAGCTTGGAGAGACTTGGAGTTCCGAGCGCTGCAAGCTATAATGGGTTTGGGTCTACTTGGGGCCGGTTTGGGCAAGGTAAGACTCGAGTCACCTTGGCTCGAGTGATTCGGTTTTTGAAAGGGATTCTGCCAATACTTGGCCTTGGTTTAGGTATAGGATAGAGTTAGGATTCGGCCAGCATTTGGCCTTAGGTTTTGGTCTTGTGAAACTCGATCCAAGGTGGCTCGAGTGAAGTGATTTCCTCTAGGGTTCGGCCAACACTTGGCCTTAGGTTTACTTGTGTGACTCGAGCCAAAGGTGGCTCGAGTGAACTTGGTTTAGGGTAGAGTTGGGGTTGAGTCCTAGGTTAGGTTTTGTCTAGGCTAGGATGGCTCGAGCCAAGGTGGCTCGAGTTTGGTTTAAGGTGAAATCGGGGCTGGTTACCTAGGGTTGGCCAAGGCGGTTGTGGGGCTAGTACACGGCCAAGTTAGGCCATGGGTTTTCAGCTAGGTGGCCTGCCCTATGGTACTCCAAGTCTTTGGTTAAGGTTGGGGAACACACGGCCTGGTTTGGACGTGTGTTTAGATTTAGGTGGCCTGCCAAAAGGCAGGCCAAGTCTCTCAGTGAATAAGTAAGGACGCTCGGCCAACTTTGGCCGGGCCGTTTTGGGTTTGTGGTAAAGGGAAACCAGCCAAAGTTTGGGCTGGTTTTTAGGTAGTTGGACTGCCTTTAGGGCAGGCCACCTTGGGTAGAAAATGAGACACGGCCTGCTGGTGCAGGCCGTGGGTTTTTGGGGAGAAAGGAGTCGAGGTAGTTAGGTGGGTTTTCAAAAGGGAAGTTCGGCCAAGTTTGGCCGAACTTGATGGGGTTCAAGGTGAAGTTCGGCCAGCACCTAGCCGAACTGGTTTAGGTCTTAGGATAGGTTGTTTAGGTGGTGGTTTTGGGTGGAAGACTTGGTGAAAAACGGCCAGCACTTGGCTGGTTTGGTGGTGGTTTTGGGGGACATTTGGGTAGGATGGGTGGTCTAGAGAGGTTAGGGAAGAAAGGGGTTAGGTTTAGGTCTTAGGGGCTTACCTAGTTGCAGCACCGCTCCAAGCCGCCACCAAGCTCCACCATGCAACGCTCCCAACCAGCTTGTAGGGGACGTCCCTTGGTTGGTGCAGCCCTTGGCTCCATGAGCCAATCCCAAGCACTCAAACAAACGAACTTGGCCTATGGGCCTTTTTCTCTCTCATCCCCCCCTTTATTCACGTGAGGAGCTTCCCTGGAGCCTCACTCGTGAATCAATTTTCAAGCCCAGCACCTCTATTTATAGAGGTTTTAAGTGGGTCTTGGATTTGGGTCTGGCTATCCGGATCCAATCCAAACTCTATGTGGATCTAGATTACGGATCTCGAATATTTTGAGATCTAGATCCAGTCCAAATATTGGATCTCGGATCTCGGATCTCAGATCTTGGATTTTTAGATCTAGATCCAATCCAAACACAATTTGGATCTGGATCTGGATATTTTTGGGTCCAGACCTAATCCAGACTTTTCTTCTACTCCTTTGTTTTCTGGTCCTTTCTTGTGCTTTTCACCGTCGGTTTCAAGCGGGCTTCGATTCATCGGACGCCCAACTCTGGCCTGGGTCTTCCCCAAGTCTTTCTTCCAACCGGTGTTCTGCTTTTTAGGACTTTTTCGGCGTTCATTTCGGTCCGCCGTTTTGGTTTTTGGCCAGTTCCTATTGATATCGAGCTCAGATTGCAGCACGGATTCCGTTCTTCATTATGACGGGACATATCTCGGACTTCTGTGGACTTCCTTAGGTACTGGGCTTCTTTCTGCATTTTGGAGCTGCTTTGTGCTTTTTCTTTGACCCAAATTACATTTTTACCCTTCTGTCAGGTTTTTCTCCGAACGGGCTCTTTTTTCTTCCGTTTTTGAATAGGGGGTGGCTTTTGAGACTCTAGGCTTGATTTCTCTTCTTACCGGGGCTCTCCTTTTACCTTTTGTGCCTATTTTCACATTTTAAAATAGGTTGTCGTTTTGGCTCAAACGAGCTTTTTGTGTTTTTGAGAGTTTTTGATTTTTTTGGAAAATTCGAGGTGTTTACAGATGCCCCTCTTTGGCATTATCCAAATTGATTTGGATAATGGCGAAAAAGATAACACCGCATTTTGGTTTTCCTCTCAAATTTTCTCGAGAATATACCATTTTTATTTCGCAAAACCCTATTTTCTTTTACCACAAGTGGGGATTTTTAACAAAAGGGGACTTTTCCTAGGTTTCCCTTTGATCATGCATGGACGATTTTTTTTTTTTGGATGCATGCATGAAAAAATGTTTTTGCTTTTGGGGTTTTGAGCCCGAAGAGTGCCTTTTGAGGCAGGCTGCTCCGAGCAGGTTTTACCCATGTCTTCTAGATGTTTTCGGGTTTTCGAGCTTTGGAGAGAGCCTTTTGAGGCTGTCTACTCCAAGCAGGTTCTACCCTTGTCTTTTTGACATTCGTGGGTTTTTCGAAAACTTCTTTTTGAAAAGGAACTCGTTTTAACTTGTATCGAAAAGGACTTCCATTTTTCGTACTTCCCTTTATTCGGGTTTCAATACCTGCTACTTAGTAGAGGTTTTTGGGTAGGAAAACTTGGAAAACATTTCAAAGTTCCATTTCCTACAAAACAGAGTCGAGTTCTCAAACAAAATGAATTCCAAATAAGCCGATTTTATTCGTACTTTAGGATTTTCGCAAATTTGAACCTTTTTCCTTGGGGATAAGCTGTAGGGATATGGGAAAGAGATACCACAGACCCTTCTGAAGCGTCCCGTGGTTTTAGGCAAAGAGTCGGAAAATCGCTCTTTGAGCTTTGGCTTTTTATTTCTTTTTTTCATAGAGGGTCTCCCTTTGGGAGTATTTTTTCATTAATCCCTCTTTTCTTTAAAGGAGAGTAGCTCTTTGGAGGAGTTTTTGTATTCCCTGTTTATGAAGGGAAGACCTCTTTGGGAGGAGTGTTTTTATATCTCCTTTTTCTTTTGAAACGAGAAGACCTCTTTTAGAGGAGTTTTTGTATTCCCTGTTTATGAAGGGAAGACCACTTTCGAAGGAGTTTTTGTATTCTCGATTTTTTTCTTTCTTTTGAACACAGCCAATTTTCCTTTTTGGAGAGAAAGTAGAATGGGGGAAGGCTTATCCCTTTGGTTACTCGATTCAAGCGAGATCGTCCTATTTCTTAATAGCATCTGCTATTTGAAAATATTTTGATATTTTGAACAAGGCTTAATCTTGTAAGCCAGGGTTCTTTGAAATATCACCAATTTGTTTTTGGAAGACTCTACCTTTCGAAAAGTATAAATTCCTCCATTCAGGGTTATACAATCAACTTCGATCCTTCTTTCAAGAAGTTTCAAAGGAGTTTGATTTTTCAAAATCTTTTTGAAAAAGAATTTAACATAAACCCTTTTAAATATTCGGGCATTTTTCAGGGTTTTGCTAATTTCTACCCATAATATCAACAGATTTTTCGAATTTTCTTGCCCTTTTGAAGACATGGGGACATTCCTACTCAAGTTTGCCAATCTCTTGGGCTTTCTTTGGGGTGATATGATATGAATATGATGCATGCTATGCACTCCATGTGATTCAAAATGAAAATACACGATTTTATACAAGAGTGAACATATGAAATGTATCTCACAAGTCAAGAAGGAGATGCATTCTATGAAATTCGTTTCTCCATGGAAGGTGTCTAGGGGCTATATTTAAAAATGCCCCTAGCTTGAGGGAAATTTCGTATGGCCACATGGTGAAGGGCCATGGCTTTTCAAAAGACTTTTTTTGGATGGACAATGGTATGTTCATGTCCATGCATTTCCACGATTTTCCTAACATGATCATGCTACTTTTTGCTCAAGGATGGAAAACACAACCAACCCTAAGTGATCATCATGGCCATCGGGCTTTGATTTTGACATGGTCTCCATATTTCATCGTGAGATTCATGTTCTTATCCCAACACAATCAAGGTTTCCATATAAACCTGAAGTTTTGAAAATCTTTCTTTTCAAAGTATATGTAGGGTTAAATTTTCGAAATTTTGATCCCTTTTGAGAAAGTAGTTTTTTGGGAAATCCTCCCTTTGTGTATGAAGATGGTTTTATACCAGCCTTTTGATTGAAATATGTTTCCTATACTTGATTTTAGTCAAGCAAGGTTTTTGGAATTCATTTTGAAAAATTCGTGCCTTCATGGGGTGTTTGATCAAGTATGGGGAATGTGTCTTACAGAGGCACTTTAGCCACACGATACAGGGCTTGTCCCTTAATTGAGTCTTGAGTTTTGAAACTCATATTCTGTTGAAAGGGGCTGCCATTTTGCCTACCTGTTGAGATAGGATTTTAAAAATGAGTGCTTTAATGAGCATCATTCCCCTTTCCATGACATGGGAGATGATGTCTTGAAATTTTGAAAGCCTACAGCAAGGCTAAGCACGATTTTTCTTTTGGCTTTGTGATTCCTATCACATGCCAATAGAGTTTTCGAAATGTATGGCACATTTTAGTATGAATAACATCTTCATTTGATCAAGTCAAGCAGACAATGCATGAATTGCAATGTATGGAAGGTTTTTATCAAAAAGAATTTTCAAAAAAGGCTTTTGTGAAATGCTAACCCTTTTTCGAGATTCTCATTTCTTTTGAAATTTGCCTTGAAGGTGTTGGATTTGATTCGTATGGAGACCTATCTATGAAGGCTCGATACTTAGGGGGTCAACTTTCATTGCCCCTTTGGTTTTACAAAACCCTGAATTTGAGTTCTAAGATGATGTCTAGACTCGATGCACATGTATGATTTCAAGATGTGATGCATGATGCTTATGCACACACTATGGGTCAGGTTTATTTCTAAAAATCCCCAATCTTTGCATAAGTCAAGGATCTTGAGAATTTCAGGAAGTTCGGAGGTTTTTATTCCTCCTAGCTTTGGTGATTCTCCAGCTTTTCATTTTGAAAAAGCTCTAGACAAAAAGGGGGTTCAAGATCAGCTTTTTGGATTTTTTGGTTTTTGGGAGTTATATACAATTTTCGAAAAAGCCTTTTTACAATTTTCGAAAATGGACTTTGTACATGGCCAAAGGCTTTAAAACAAATTTCGTTTTTTGGAATTTTCATTTTTCCAAATGTTTTTGAGATTTTGTTTTGGGTTTTCAGTTTTTTTGGTTTTTTGGCAAATATCTGACTTTTTTGGATTTTTAAAAAGGAGGGATCTTCCCATGAACCTACAAAGAAAACATTCATGAATCAGACTCTAATCAATAGGTCTAAGACATGGGTTTTGGGTTTTAGAGGTTCTACAGGGCACCCTTGACCCATATGGTCTTAGGTGGCGGCTCTGGGGGTATGGGTGGGCTGTAGCCCAATCCATACTTTTGTCGATTGGCCTGAGGTAGGATAGGTTCGAGCCTACCTTGGTTTTGGGTTCCCAGGCCTTGGTAGGGTTTATATCCCATATTTAGAATCATGTTCCAAGACTTTTTGTTTTTTGAAAAGTTTTTGTATAAATCATGGCCTTGGAACATAGAATCGTCCATGTCGGGGATATATACCCTTTTGGATTTTGGGATTTTGGATTTTGGGGTGATGGAAGACTTGGGCTTCCATGCAACCCTGGTTTGGGAGGTTTGTTTCTCAAAGTAAACCGTGCTTGGTCCTTTGAGAGATTTTGGATATTTTGGGATGTTTTTGTCTTCAAGGGAAACCGTGCTTGGTCCCTCGATAGACTTTCGATATTTTGGGGTGATAGAAGACTCGTGCTTCCATACATCCCCGAAGTGGGAGATTTTGTACTTAAGGAAAGCCATGCTTGGTTCCTTGAGGAACTTTGGATATTGTAGGGTGATGGAAGACTTGAGCTTCCACACAACCTGTATTTGGGAGAATTTTTCTTCGAGGGAAGACAAGCTTGCTCCCTCGAATTTTTTGACTTGCTCCCTAGGTTCAACTCGTGGTGCCCCTAGGGATGGATTTTTTTGTTTCAAAGTCCTAATCTTGGTTCCAGGGTACAAGACTAGGCTCGAAGAAGTGGGCTTTTCTATGGCAGGGTTATGAGCTCCTAAGATGTTGATGCATGCACTACGGGTCTCCATGTCTACCATTTTTTGAGTTTGTTTTTGTTTTTGCTTTTGAAATCCTTTTGGCCGGTGCGGGATTTGGCGCACCTTGAAAATTCTCTAACTTAGGCACATTTCGTGGGTTTGTGTGTGCAGAGGGGTTATCCAATGCATCTGATGACCCTATATGAAGAAGAGAGTTTTGAGAAGGATGGGTTTTAGGCATACCTCTTTGTGGCTTGTCTACCTTTTCAGGGTGAGAGCAGGCCGTTTTCCCGGGTAACTCTATTTTGAGCCCCCGAGGTTTCACGAGGCGTTCCTTTTCGAAACCTACCTGTTTTTCACTCTCGTCTCTTTGTGGGGTGTGGGTTTTATGTCCCACTATGTGTGTGTGCCTAGACTTAGGAATTTCACTTGAGTTTTTCAAAATTTCAAAGTTTGATTTTTCAATTTTTTTGTCTTTTTGAAAGTTTTCAAGATTTTTTTGATTTTTTGAAACAAAAACAACTTTTTTCGAATTTTCTTTAGAATTTTCGAATTTTGGATTTGTGGGAGTGGAAGTCTCGCCCTTTTCTAGGGATTGGCCTTTTACCCTAATTCCTTCATCGATTTTGAAATTGGTTTTCTTTTCACAATTTTCGTGCACCCTAGAAGAGCTGCTATGGGATTTATGGGTTTTAAGCTCCTTGCTTAAAACTTCCATTCTTTTGAAAATCGCCCGTATATCAGCTAGCGCTTCTCATTCTTTGACTGTTTTGAAAACCTCTTTTGATTTACTCGACGAGGATTTTGGTTTTCGCTCCATTTTCTGCAACTTTTCTAAGTATGCACGATTTTTGGAAAACACCTTTTTTCGAAAATTTTGAGTGTAACTTGTTTGTTTGAAATCAATTTAAGTCCTGAGTCCCACCGGGCGTGCCAAATCTGTAGACATAGAAAATCTCTGACTCCGGGTTTCTTAGGCCTAGAGTGAATCTTTTCGCAATCTACGTTCGCTTTTAGGGCATGCCAGCTAGCTTACTCAAACTAGCGAAGTAGTTTTTGAAATATCTGACTTTGGAAAGGCGATTGTAGACAAGCGGGATCTTTACGTCGCAGACCTTCTTGCACCGACGTGCAAGGGTCAGTCTGTACGCTTAGAGACTTCTTTTGAAGTAAGTTAAACTCAAAAATCGATTTTTGAATAAACATGTGTTTGAAAATCCTTTTGAAATCATGCACCTGGCGAGTTTTTGATTTGGGCGACCCTAAGTCTTTCAATTTTATCCACTTAGGCGTGTTTGCACGTTTTGTTTGGGTTTGTTCGATGCAGGTATGCACTCTAGCTCGAGTATGGCGAGTATGCAATGCAACTCACACAACTTGAATGTAAAACCCGAAATTTAAAGACTTAGCAGAAGGGAAAACCCAAATTGAATGCAACTCACACGACTTGAATGTAAATTGCAGAAATTTAAATATATCTATATCTTAAGAGCGAAAAGGCTCAATGTGTGCGTGGGTGTTGTGTATAAATTGAAATGCAACACACGCAATTGAACCATAAAACGCAGCAGAAGGGAGATATAGATATATATAAGAGCGAAAAGGCTCAATTGTGGCGTGTGTGTATGTATGAATTGAAAGACAACACACACGACTGAATTTAAAACCCGGAATTGAAATGCGTACACAGCTGAACCGGGAAAACTCACGTAGTAGAAAATATATAGATATGGTTATATCTTAGTGGCTTCTGAGGCCAAAATGTGCGTGAGGTGTTTGAGCAATCGCTCGGGTGTTTCTTGGGTGCGAGCGTGTAATTGAAAGACAAACCCACACGACTTATTGTAACAACCCAGCTGAATTGAAATACATATGTATATGATAAGAGCAAAAAGGCTCAATTGTGTATGTGGTGCTTGTGTACGAGATAAGAGCGAAAAGGCTCGAGTGTACGTGTGTGTCTCATGTGTCTAGCACCGTTATTATATTCCGGGGGGAGACGATACTCCGTTATTACAACCCCGTATCACGAATTGAATTGAATGGAAAGGGATTTCATATATATCGAAATCAACTTACACTTTCCAGCCTTTTGAGTTAGGATTGTACAAGGGTGTAAACACCCTAAAATCCCACGAATTTCTTAAACAAATCTGGTTTTGTACAAGCAGGCCAAAAGGGCCATTTTTGAGTTTGGAAACCCAGGAGCCTTCCACACAACCCTGTACATATGTTTTAAACTCTGTATTTCAAAAATATATAATATGGCTTTTGAAAACCTTTTAAAACACGTTTTTGAAACCCCGAAGCGGCTTGGCCCGATCAAGACAGGACCAGGAGAGCTAAGAAGAGCCCGGAACCGGAGCACATGTCAAGCCCGACACAGCAACTCTTGTATCAAATTCACACCCCTAGGATCTTGAACGTCCAAGACCCTATTCTTATCAAAATATCATTTGAAGTCATCTCCGGAAGGCAGAAACGGAGGCGGACGACCATGTTGGCGAAGACCCAATGCAGACGGAGTACTGATGCTGTCAGGCCCCGCACAAATCGTCCGTTTCGAACCCAGCTCGAAGGAGTCAGAGTTCAGTTTGGATTGGATCTGGACCATATATATCCAGATCCCAACCCAAACCCATATGTGGACTTGGATTTGGATTTGGATCCAGAGATCCAATCCAATATCCATATCCATGGCCCACATCACCTTCTCATAAATGGAGGTGGGGCCCACTTGAAATTCACGTGGGATTATGGGCATGAGAGAGAGTGGGGATGGAAAATATCAAGAGTGTTGTAATTAAGCTTGACTTGTGTGTCAAGTTTGGGTTTAATCATGTGGTTTAGCCTAATTAAGTGGGTTTAAGCTTGTAATTAGCCAAAACCTAACCTAGGGCTACACCAACATGAGGTGGCTAAGGTCTATGGGCCATGCTAAGGGAGCTCCTCCACCTAAACCTAACCCAAAACACCTAATCCTAGCCTACCACCCTAATCCACCCCTAATCTGAACCTAATCACCTAACCCACTTCCCTAATCCCGGCCTAATCCCAACCTAATCACCTAACCCACTTCCCTAAACCTAGGTTAATTTCCCTAAACCTAGCCTAATCACCTAACCTAGCTCACTAAACCTCACCCTAAAACCCAACCACCTAACCTAGCCATAAACCCCTAAACCACCCCTAGCCCACAATCTACCCAAACCACTAGTTTTCAAAATATCTGGCCCAACCCTTTCCAGCCCACCTTATCTTCATACCACCCTACCTAAACCACCTAACCACTACCCCAAACCCAGCCCTAACCGACCTACCCATCCCTATATAAACCCCCCCCCTTGGGGGCGGGTTTCTGCTAGCTAGTGGCTTCACCCATTCCAGCCGGGTCCCTTCCTTCCCCAAGTCCAGCCGAGTTCCACCATTTCCCACCTGCTCCACCTGTACCACCACCTGCTCTCCATCCCTCCACCATCTACCAGCCGGACGCTACCACCATCTCCCAGCCGGACGCCACCACTTGCTCTCCATCCCAACCACCCGGCTTCTCTCTTCCATCCACCGCCTCTCCCCATTCGGTAGGTACCCCCTAACTCTACCTAACTCCTTCTCTACTCCCTCTCCACTCCTAGCCACCCACCATACCACCACCTTACCTACACATCAGCCCTTTGCTATTGTAGACACCGAAAATTTTCACTTACGGGTTCTTAGGCTTGAAGTGAACCTTTTCGCAATCTACTTCGCTTTATGGGCGTGCCAGCTAGTTTACTTTAACTAGCAAAGTATGTTTTGAAAACAATCTGACTTTTGAAAGGCGATTGTAGGCAAGCGGGATTTTTACGTCGCAGACCTTCTTGCACCGATGCGCAAGGGTCAGTCTGTACGCTTAGAGACTTCGTTTTGAAACAAGTTTAACTCAAAATATATTTTGAATGAAGAAGTGTTTTAAAACCTTTTGAAAACCATGCATTTGGGCGATTTTGACTTTGTAAGGGTTGGACGACCCTAAGTCTTGCACGATTTGATTCGGGTTTGTACGATTCTCAGATTTTAGATCACGTGGATTTGCATGTGCCTAAGTCTTTCTTTTTATCCCTTTATGGGCCACCTAGGTGTGTGTTATGAACACTCCACTACATGGGGCGAATTTGAGCGGGAGTACGGGGCTTGCTTCGATGCAATATGCGTCCTACCTCGTGGTATGGCGTAGATGCAATGCAAACTCACGCTACTCCAAAGGGAAAACCCAAAATTAAAAGACAATGCCGAAGGGAAATTGCCGAAGGGAAATGACTTGTAAAGTAAATAGCCGAAGGGAAATGACTTGTAAAGTAAATAGCGGAAGGGGAAATATGGCTATATCTTAAGAGCGGAAAGGCTCAATTGTGTAAGTGTGTGTCGTGTATATATTGAAAGACAACGCACACGACTTGAACCTTAAAACCCGAATCTTAAAGACGTAGCCGAAAGAAATACTTTATATAGAGTATATGTAGGGGCCCTTACTTGGGTCTTGTAAATAAGAGCGAAGGCTCAATGTGTGTGCGTGCTTGAATTGAAAGACTTACACACACGACATGAAATGAAACCCAAATATAAATTGCAGTATGCCTTGACTAAGGTCTTGGGAGTAAGAGCGAAAGCTCAATGTGTGTGAGTGTAGAATTGAAGTACTACGCACACGACATAAATGAAACCCAAATATAACTGCAATAAGGCCTTTACTAAGGTCTTGGGAGTAAGAGCGAAGGCTCAATGTGTGTGCGTGTGGAAAATGGAACGACAACACACACGACTTAATTAAAAACCCCCTTGACTTAAAATATATAAATATAACTATATATTAAGGGCTTGTTAGGCCCGTGTGTGTGCAAGAAGTGTACGACTAAGAGCGGAAAGGCTCAAGGGCGTGTGTGTGTGGGTGTGTCAAACCACGTTATTACAATCGGGGGGAGACGAAGCTCCTTTACTACAACCCCGTATCAAAATTTAATTGAATATAAAGCAAGTTAATGTAATAGACCAAGTTTAGACACTTACAAATAGCCGGTCCATGTTCAACTTGCTTGCACGTGGGCTCACGGTTCACCTTGGGCAGCCAAGAGGGGGTTATCCTAGGTGGCTTTGAGAGAGGTTCTATGAGGCACGGTTAGGGTCTTAGGGGAACTAAGGTTCGGCCAAGACGGGGGCTGTGTAAGGTATGTCCTAGGGTCTGTCCTAGGGTACAGGTCACGGCCAGGGTGCAGGTTGGGTCGGCAGGAGGGTGGTCAAGTCGGCAGGAAGGTGGACAGGGCGGCAGGGAGGCAGTCGGGTCGGCAGGGAGGTGGACAGGGCGGCAGGGAGGCAGTCGGGTCGGCAGGGAGGTGGACAGGGCGGCAGGGAGGCAGTCGGGTCGGCAGGGAGGCGTCTGGCGCCTGGCGCAGCAGACTGGCGCCTGGCGCTGGGCGCTGGGCGCCTGGCGCAGCAGATGGGCGCCTGACGCGGCTGCAGTGGCGCGGGGCGCGCTGTGGCGCAGGACGCGCAGGCAGCCGAGGGGCGCGCGGCAGGAAGCAGGGCACGGTGTGCTGCGGGGAGCGCTGTGGCGCGTGGCGCGGCAGGCAACAGGGGCGCGCGGCAGGACTCAGGGCGCGCGGCAGGCGCTGGTTGCTCACGGCCGGCCGGGGTGAAGTTGTTGGGGTTTGTTAGGGATGGTTTGAGGCGGTTGGGGTTAGGTTAGGTCTAGTTAGGGTTCAGTTAGGGTTAGGTTGGTTCAGTTAGGGTTAGGTTCAGTTAGGGTTAGGTAGGTTCGAGCCTAGGCTAGGTTGGGGTTAGGTTTACCTCTTGGAGCCGGTCCTTCTTGGCTTGAGCCCACGTCTCCACGGTTGCAGCCACTTGGTCCAGCCCACCTTGGTTGCAGCCACTTGGTCTAGACCCACTTAGCCCACATGGCTTGAACCCACCTCACCCAATGAGCCCACATGGCTAGGTCTATCACTCCCTCTCTCTCCTCCCAAATATTTGCATGAACCCTTTACATGGACCCCCTCACCTCTATTTATAGAGATTTGAGGTGGGTCTTGGATTTGGGTTTGGGTTTGGGGTTTGGATCCATACCCAAATCCAAACACTATTTGGATCTGGATATTGGATCTCGGATATTTTGAGATCTGTATCCGATCCAAACCCAATATTTTTATGGATACGGATCTGGATATTTTGATCCAGATCCAATCCAATCCAAACACTATTTGGATCCAATCCAAATCCAAACACTATTTGGATCGACCCAAACACTATTTGGATTGGCCCAAATCCAAACACTATTCATTACATGGATTTGGATCTGGATATATATGGTCCAGATCCAAATCAAAATTTCTTCGGACAATCCTTCTTGGCTTCTCGAGGCGAACGATCTGTGCGGGCACTGGCTTCATCAGCGCTCCGTCTGGTGCTGGGTTTTCCCCAACTTTGTCGTCCGGACTCCGTCTCGCCGTTCTGGACTCCGTTGAGCTTTTCATCAAATGGGCTCTGCTTTCTTTTGTTTGTTTTTTTATCAGGGAGTGGCTTCTGAAGCTCTGGGCTTGAATCCTCTTCGGGCCTAGGGTCTTCTTTTGCCTTCTGTACCTGTTTTCACATTTCAAAACAGGTCGTCGTTTTGGCTCAAATGAGCTTTTTGGTGTTTCGAGAGTTTTTGAAAAATAGAAGATTTGGGGTGTTTACAGCTGTCACCATTCTCACTTAGCCGAACCTGTCACGACCTAAACCACCGGCCACTACCTAACTACCCCAACTACACCCGGCCAGCCACCTCTTTTCCCCTACGGGTCCCATTCGATCTTCCCTTAGACTCCCCTTAGGTCCATACTCCCTAACACTCTATACTTTCATTCGTGACCCCACATATTCACTTGGCCCAGCCCCTTTAATTCCCCACATCAAGGCGACACCCACTTGCAGCCGGCCACCTTCGAGGCGCCCATCCCGTGCCCCACTTGCACCCGGCCAGCACCCTTTGTCATTCACCCTCGCGGAGCTCCCGTTTGCAGCCCAAGGCGAAGGCCAAGCCCACACTCAAGCAAGGCCTCTACGGACCAGCTACTCGTAAGTGCCTAAACTCGGTCTTTAGTTGTATACTTGCTTGAGATTCAATTTGATACGGGGTTGTAATAACGGAGCATAGTCTCCCCCCGCTTGTAATAACGTGGCTTGGCACACCCACACATGTGCACTCTCTTAGTTGTGCATGATTTTGAACACACACGGGCCTAATCAGCCCCTAATACATAAGTGTATATATATACTTTCATTTTCGAAGGGTTTTGCTTAAGTTGGTGCATTGTCTTTCAATTCAAGCACTCACACACATTGAGCTTTCGCTCTTATTTGAAAGACCCAAGTAAGGGCTGACCTATACTATTTGGGTTTCATTTCATGTCGTGTGAGTAAGTCTTTCAATTCAAGCACTCTCACACACATTGAGCTTTCGCTCTTATTTGAAAGACCCAAGTAAGGGCCGACCTATACTATTTGGGTTTCATTTCATGTCGTGTGAGTAAGTCTTTCAATTCAAGCACTCTCACACACATTGAGCCTTCGCTCTTATTCCCAAGACCTTAGTAAAGGCCTTATTGCAGTTATATTTGGGTTTCATTTCATGTCGTGTGAGTAAGTCCTTCAATTCAAGCACTCTCACACACACTGAGCCTTCGCTCTTACTCCCAAGACCTTAGTCAAGGCCATGCTGCAATTTATATTTGGGTTTAATTTCATGTCGTGTGAGTAAGTCTTTCAATTCAAGCACTCTCACACACATTGAGCCTTCGCTCTTACTCCCAAGACCTTAGTCAAGGCCATACTGCAATTTATATTTGGGTTTAATTTCATGTCGTGTGTGTAAGTCTTTCAATTCAAGACGCACCCACATTGAGCCTTCGCTCTTATTTGCAAGACCCGAGTAAGGGCTCATATACATATTCTATATACATATTTCCCTTCGGTTATTTCCCTTCAGTATTGTCTTTACATTTCGGGTTTTCCCTTTGGAGTAGCGTGAGTTTGCATTGCATCTACGCCATACCATGAGGTAGGACGCATATTGTATCAAAGCAAGCCCCGCTCGAATTCGCCCACGTAGTGGAGTGTTCATAACACACAAACTAGGTGGCCCGAAAAGGGATAAAAGAAAAGACTTAGGCACGTGCAAATCCACGTGATCTAAAACATGCAATCGCATTTTAAAAACCCGAAATAGACACCTCGAACCGCTTCGTAGATTTTCTCTCCGAAAAACTCGATTTTTGCAAAGCGTACAGACTGACCCTTGCGCATCGGTGCAAGAAGGTCTGCGACGACAAGAGCTTACTTGCTCACAGTCGCCACGTTTAGAAGTCAGTGTTAAATATATCTTCGCTAGCTTAAGTAAGCTAGCTGGCACGCCCTGTTTGCATACATAGGCCTTAGACACACGAGAGGATCCGCTTCGAGCCCTGAAAAAGGCAAAGAGGCGGGGATTTTCGTGCGTCTACAGAGATTGGCATGCCCGGTGGGACGTGAGCCTTTCAAAAATCGAGTTTTTAAGTAGGAGTGTTGCGAAAATTTTGTAAAAGGTGTCATTTTAACTTGTTTTCTTTACTTGTACTTAGGATATTTTGAAAAAGCTTGAAAAGCATGTCAAAATCCAATCCAAGTGAAGTGTCGAGCCAAGGCTCATGCGCATCAAGTTCTCACTCTAGGAGGATTTTCAAAAACAAAATAAAACTAGATGAAATCGAGGACTTGAGAAGGGAGTTTGAGGCCAAAATCGATGCTCTCAGCCAAGAGGCTGAAGTAGGTGATTCATGTTCATCGAACGGTGAACAAAGGCCTAAAAAGAAATCTGAAAAACCTCGCAAGCAAAAAGAGGCCTCCGTAATGGAAGGCAACCAATACCACGAGTCCTTCACACAAAAGGACCGTAAAGCCCTACAGTAGTTGCTAAAAGGGCAGAATAAAGAGAAAATAAACTACGCCCTGTCTGATTTCCTTCCTATGGATTACGAAACAGACAGTGACGATGAAATACCGAACTTCCATCGGTATGATGGCATGGGAGACCCTAGGTCTCACTTGAAGCTTTTCTCACGTCGAGCCCATAAGAAGAAAAAGGACTCGATGAAATGAGTGTATTGGTTCCCTCTATCCCTTAAAGGCACAGCTGCCAAATGGCTTCATGCAAAGATTTGCACACAACGTAGAAGTCACGCCAATCCTGAATACCTTAAGGGATACAAAGCAAGGCATGAACGAAGACGTACATGCCTTCATTATAAGATGGAGGTCGCTTTTGGGCCAAGTGCGAGAGCCCATATCCGAAGGATGCGCAGTAATGCTCATCCTGGATAATTTTAAAAGCGAGATAAAAACCCTTCTCTCGCTCCATGAGATTTCAACTTTCCATAAGTTGATCAAAAAGGCCTCCCTTTTCGAAACCAACTTGCGAAAAGGGACATACGATCACTTGTGGAAAGGAAGTGCCGTTTCGAAAACCCGTTTGGAAAAGCCCATCGCATATGGGCTGCCCACGACGGACAAAGGGGCAAAGCCCTATAAAATCGCCAATGTCTGGGTGGATCCAGGCATAGCGGGCACTTCCAAAAATTTTGAAAAATTAGAAAATAAGAGGGAACGCAATTTTCAAAATCCGGTTGAAAAACGGGAGTATACTCCGCTGGGGCAACCTGTGTCGGAGGTCCTAGACCTCTTACTTGCCCAGGGCATGATAGAACTCCCTGAAATCCCCGAAGGAGTCACGTCCAAAGGGGGGTATTTAAACCGATTTTGTAAGTATCATCGGCTCAAAGGCCATGATACCAAACGCTGCTTCTCTCTCTTAAATAAAATTGAGAACTTGATAGCAGAAGGCCGGCTCTAGGTCACTACGGAACTTGAGCCACCTCAAGCTATCTTCAAGGAACCCTTTCCCAAACACGCTAGTGGCAGTGGGAAAGGAAAGGAGGTATGTACCCTCACCATTTCCAAGGAACTAGCGCGAAAGCTAGAACCTGGTCGACCTACTTGTGCGCCCATCCTTGTACTATATAAGAGGCCCGCCCAAGTCGTCATCCGGGGACCACCAAAAGTGGAAACCCCGGTAAAACCAGTTTTAAAAATCCAAGGTTCTCCTTAGCTCATCCTTAGAGCCAAGTTTAGCGCGAACCCTAGGCTGGTCGTGGGGGAAGTCACTAGATCTGGGAGGATCTATCAACCCCCGTACCTTCAAGGTGCTCAAAAGGTGGTCAGTGTGCCTGGCCCCTCAAAAGCATGTATCCCTAGTGGTCTGCCAAAAGCAGATAAGGACAAAGTCATCCTAAATCCTTATGATTTCGAAAACCACCTTTCAAAGATTCCTATTCACATGTCTATCCTAGAGCTTATAAAAACCTCGCCTAGGCATAGACTTGTATTAGAGAAAATTCTAGAAAGGGCCAAGGTTGATTCGAACATAAGTCCGGAATCCTTGTCTGCCCAAGTGGCTTTATTAGGAGCAAAATCGCCCATCACTTTTTCGGAAGATGATGTAGATAGACCCTACGAAACCCATAACCAGGCCCTGCATATCGAGGTGGTTCTAAACAACCACTCTCTGGACAGGTGCCTAGTCGATGGTGGAGGAGGGCTCAACATCCTTCCACTTCATGTGGCGTACAAAATCGGAGTCACCTTGACTTCAGTGAACCCAAGCCCCATCGTTATCACTGGATACGATGGGAATGCGTCTAGACCTTTAGGATCCATCGAACTCCCAATGGAAACGGGAGGGATCGAACACACGGGGGTGTTCCATGTCTTGGACATCCACCCCCATTATAACCTGTTGCTGGGAAGGCCCTAGATACACAGTTTGTGCGCTGTGCCATCCACCTTCCACAAATGTGTCAAGATCCCTTTTAGGGACCAGGTCGTAGTGATCCTAGGTGAGAGTCACCCACAGCTTCAAGGGATCATAAACTCCCCTTGTTTATCAAGCTCCCAGGCCCATGAGGCTAACCTGGGGCAAATTATGGTTGAGCCACCTCGGCTCGTGTTGAACAACCCTAGGAAGGTTGTATGTGTGAAGGGGCCGCCCAAAGCAGGCCCCCTCCCGACTTTAATCCTCCTAGGAAAACCCAAGCGTTCCCTATTTCCAAAGCCCCTGGACAAGAGGCCATACGAGCCTAATATGGACGATAGCTTGTTCCAGGACCACGACTTGTATCCAACTTTTTCAAAAAACAAAAAGTCGTGGAACATGTTGTTGAACATGGGCTACATGCCCTACAAGAGTCTAGGGGCACAGAACCAGGGTCTCCTAGACCCATCCTTCCTAGGGCCAACCCAAGCCGATATGGGATCGGCTATACTCCCCGAATACCGCCGGAGCCACCCCCTGTGACCACCTGGGTCAAGGGTGCCCCGGAGCCTGTCTTATAAGAGACCTATGATTTAGATCTCCTATTCTGAGTCTAACCCGTAGTGTTTTCCCTTTGTAGGTATAACGGAAGATCCCTTTTCTAAAAATACCAAAAACATTTGAAAAACTTAAAATAAAAAAAATCGAAAAACAAGAAAAACCAAAAACAATGGAAAAACAAAAACTCGAAAAAAGAGTGCTTTGTATAGTTCCCAAGGTTCTTGTTTTACAAAAACCCAAAAAAATCGAAAATTTGGAAAATACCAAAAAGATTTTGTACATAGCTGCTCCTGGTAGGACTTTGGCAAAAGAAAAGGATTTCAAAAGAAACGTCATCTGCATAGCCAGACCAAAAATTTCGAAATCACTTGAAAATCCAAGTACAAAACCAGGTCATTTTGAAAACCATGCATCAAGTTCCCTCGGGTCTATAGCCCACGAGAATGATCAAAGCCCAGAAGTGGATCCCCTTGAGGAAGATCCCGCTTCTGAGCTCCCAGAATTTCATAGAATTCTCGATTTTGAAAGACCTTCCCAATCAGTAGGAGGAGATTTCATAGAGGTGAACCTAGGGGATGATTCCAATCCCAAAACCATCAAAATAGGCGCATGCTTGCATGAAACTGAAAAGTTAGCATTCATTGCATTTCTACGAACCTATTTAGATGTGTTTGCATGGACGTATGAAGACATGCCGGGCATAGATCCCAGCATTGTCGAGCATCGTCTTCCCTTAGATGCAGGTGTAAAACCCATAAAGCAGAAGCTTAGGAAAATACACCCGAATGTACACACGCAAGTCAAAGAGGGTTTAGAAGATCTGCTAAAAGCCGGATTTATAAAACCCATTGCGTATTCTGATTGGTTGTCAAATATCATTGTGGTTCGAAAAACCAATGGGAAAATTCGAATATGCATCGATTTCAGAAACCTGAATAAAGCCACTCCAAAGGATAATTATCCTTTACCAAACATAGATTTGATAGTCGATAGTACTGCAAATCATGAAATGTTTTCGTTCATGGATGGTTATTCAGGCTATAATCAAATCAAACTAAGTCCACGAGATCAGGGTAAGACCGCTTTCACAACCCCATGGGGCACGTACTGCTATACAGTCATGCCCTTTGGTTTGAAAAATGCCGGCGCAACATACCAACGAGCCATGACCACGATCTTCCATGATCAAATTCATGAGCTTGTAGAAGTGTATGTAGATGATCTCTTGGCAAAATCCAAAACCCGATGCACCCATATCGAATGTTTACAAAAGATTTTCGAAAGGCTTAGGCTTTACCAAGTAAAGCTAAACCCTCAAAAATGTGTGTTCGGGGTAGAATCAGGGAAGCTTCTAGGCTTTATGGTGAGCCAAAGGGGAATAGAAGTCGACCCCTCTAAGTGTTGAGCCATCACAGACATGGCTCCACCCTCCAATCTCACCCAAATCCGTAGCCTCCAGGATCGATTACAATCCGTTCACCGATTCATATCGAATCTGGCAACTAGATGCGAACCCTTCAACAAACTATTGAGGAAGGGTACGAAATTCTTATGGGATGACGAATGCCAAAAGTCCTTCGAGAGATTGAAGGCATACTTGGTTAATCCCCCCGTTTTGAATCCTCCAAAGCAAGGAAAACCGCTTTTATTATACATCTCCGTGCATGCAAATGCTTTAGGAGCCTTGTTGGCTCAATACGAGGATGACACCCATAAGGAGTATGCCATCTACTATATTTCGAAAACTCTCTTGGCTTATGAACGAAATTATCAAGCCATAGAGAAGACGTGCTTGGCCCTAGTCTGGGCCTGCCAGAAGTTCAGACACTATTTTCTAGATCATGAGATCTGGATAGTGTCCAAGCTTGATCCAATCAAGCACTTATTCGAAAAACCCATTCTCACGGGTAGATTGGGCAAATGGCAACTCCTTCTAATGGAGTATGATCTGAAATACCATCACCAGATCTCCATTAAGGGGCAAGCCCTAGTAGATTACGTGGCTGAATTCCCCTTAGAGGAGGCATATCCCACTCTTGTCGAAATACCTGATGAAGGCATATTGCAAAACCATTTTCAAAACCACATTTTGGCAAATTCTTTCGAAAACCAAGTGTGGAAGATGCACTTCGATGGGGCACGAAACCAACGAGGGGCTGGTGCTGGGGTCTCCCCTGAAAAGGGTGAGATTCCCATAGCAGTCCGCTTAGATTTCGAATGTTCCAATAACGTAGCTGAGTATGAAGCACTCATACAAGGCTTAAGGATTTTGAAAACTCTAGGGGCATCATGCATCGAGGTCTTTGGAGATTCGCTCCTTGTCATAAACCCAGTTTTAAAAATTTGGCAAGTACGTAATGAGAAACTACTTCCATATCACGAGTTGGCCACTCAATTGGTCCAATCCTTCCAGCCGTGTAAGCTCACACACGTAGGAAGAGAGGACAATAGCATCGCCGATGCCCTCTCCTCCTTGGGTTCAACCCTGAAGGTCGATCCCATTTCAGGGACCAGATCTTTGGAAATATGGCATGCGCCCCACCCATCCACACACGACTTGGATATTTGCCAAAACAACCCAGAGTCTATTGAAAAACCCTGGTTCTATGACATAAAACAATTTTTAGAAAATGGGGGATTTACCGAGGATGCCACATCCAAAGATAAGGCATTCATTCGTAAGATTTCGACCCGATACACCATTCTGGGTGGGGTCTTATACAAAAAGAGTTTTACCGGCATTCTGCTTAGGTGTATCGACCTAGAGGAGGCTAGGATAGTGATGCATGAGTTCCACGATGGAGAATGTGGAGGCCATGTTAATGCCAACATGATGGCAATGAAAATACTTAGAGGGGGCTATTTTTGGTCCACCCTGAAAAAGGATTGTCACGATCATGTTAGGAAGTGTCATTCGTGTCAAGTGCATGGGCACGCCATTCATATCCCATCATCTGCATTGCATTCCGTGGTCAGCCCCTGGCCATTTACCATGTGGGCGTTTGACATTGTAGGCCCAATATTTCCAAAGGCCTCGAATGGGCATCGATTTATTTTAGCAGCCACGGAGTATTTCTCCAAGTGGGTGGAAGCCATTTCCCTAACCAATGTAATGGGGCAACATGTGGTGGCTTTCATCCGGAGGAATATCTTGGCTCGATTTGGGGTTCCACGAGACCTTGTGTCTGATAATGGTACCCCATTTAAGAACGAGCGGATGGTTAAGTTGTGCAACACGTATGGCATAACTCACCACTTCTCCTCGCCCTACTACCCTCAAGGCAACGGCCAAGCCGAAGCCACAAACAAGACTCTCATTAGTATTATTGAGAAAACCTTAGAGAAGGGTAGGACGTGGCACGAGAAGCTGGATGAAGCCTTATGGGCTTATAGGACTTCCATTCGGACTCCCACGAATGCCACACCATTCGAATTGGTCTATGGCACAAACGCCATTCTTCCCATTCATACCCAACTGCATTCATTTCATACATCCATAGCACTCGACCTCCCCCTAGAGACACTTCAGCATGCTAGGATGGCCGAACTAGATTTGCTAGATGAGAGGCGACTCCTTGCCATGGATCATGCTCGTGCATACCGGCAAAGGATAGCCCGACATTATAGCAAACACATGAGACCTCGCCACTTTGAAGTGGGAGATCTGTTCTTAAAAACCATCCACCATCGTGGCCCACACCCCCTAGGCAAGTGGTGCCCCAACTGGGATGGACCCTATGTTGTACGAGCAACCACTACGAACAATTCGTATTGGTTGATCGATGTAGAAGGTAGGAATTTAGCAGATCCTATCAATATTCAATACTTAAAGAAGTATCATGTGTAGGATCTGGATTAAATTCCAGTTTTCGAAAATTTTAAAAAGGGATAGCTGCCCTGAGACATGTGAATAAGGTGCAAAGGCAACTCGTGTGACCCTGAGTGAGAGAATTCGCACTTGTGAAAGAGTGGAGTTTTCAAAATCGTGGTTACATTTCAAAATCCTTCTTCTTACAAAGAAAGGCCTAGTTCAACATAGCAAGATACTTGCAAGTAGTACGTGCTATTTCTAAATAGGCTGATCTGGAATGGATCGAGTGTAGGCTTGGGATAAGTCCTCCCCTCTTCTCTTCTTCTTCCAAAAGGAAAACAAAGGCCCAAAACAAAAGGGAATTTCCCATTCAAAGTCTCTTTCCAAAAGAAAGAAACCAGACTTCAAAAAGAAAAATTGATTCTCTTATGAAAAAGAGGGATTAAAGAAAAAATACTCCCAAAGGGAGACCCTCGATGAAAAAAAGGAAAAAGAGGCCAAAAAGCTCAAAAAGAGCAGTTTTCCACCTCCTGTGCCTCAAACCATGGGACTCTTCAGAAGGGACCGTGGTATCTCTTTCCCATCCCTGGCTTATCCCAAGCTAAAGCATGGTTCATTTCGAGGAATCCTAAAGTAAAAATAGGATTTACTTACTTGAATTTCATCTTGTTTGAGAATTCGACGTTTCGAGTAAGGCGTAGGAATTTGAAATGAAGCTTGTCTTCTTATAAAACCTCTGCTAGATAAGCGAGTGTTAAGACTCAAACAAGGGCAAGCACGAAGAGCTCGAGATCCTTAGGATCGAGGCTCAAGACAGTTGTCCCTTTTGTAAATAGCTTTTGTAAATAAGTTTTGAAAACCGAACATCGAACAGCATAGGATTTGCTCACTTGGAGCAATAGGCCTTGTAAGTCTCTAGAGTTCGACCACATCTGGTCTCTGGGAGGTCGCCCCTTTTGGCACCACACCCATGTCATTTGCATTCCACGCATGGTACTTGCATGAACATGATCCCATTTAGGATCAGATTCCATGTAGAACCCTTTGGTGTGATATCTCCTCCTACTAGAGTTTGTAAATTGAGATTTTGCAAAAAATTGGGGTGATCCCATATTCTTCGTGGATAGATCTAGGGAGACATTAAAAGGGGTGTTTGTCATCTTTGCCCTTATCCAAATCGATTTGGACAAGGCCAAAGAGGGGCATCTGTAAACACCCCGAAATCCCACGAATTTCTTAAACAAATCTGGTTTTGTACAAGCAGCCCCAAAGGGCTATTTTTGAGTCTGGAAACCCAGGAGCCTTCCAGACAACCCTGTACATATGTTTTAAACTCTGTATTTCAAAAATATATAATATGGCTTTTGAAAACCTTTTAAAACACGTTTTTGAAACCCCAAAGCGGCTTGGCCCGATCAAGATAGGACCAGGAGAGCTAAGAAGAGCCCGGAACTGGAGCACATGTCAAGCCCGGCACAGTAACTCTTGTATCAAATTCACACCCCAGGATCTCGAACGTCCAAGACCCTATTCTTATCAAAATATCATTTGAAGTCATCTCCGGAAGGCAGAAACGGAGGCGGACGACCATGTTGGCGAAGACCCAACGCAGACGGAGTACTGATGCTGTCAGGCCCCGCACAAATCGTCCGTTTCGAACCCAGCTCGAAGGAGTCTGAGTTCAGTTTGGATTGGATCTGGACCATATATATCCAGATCCCAATCCAAACCCATATGTGGACTTGGATTTGGATTTGGATCCAGAGATCCAATCCAATATCCATATCCATGGCCCACATCACCTTCTCATAAATGGAGGTGGGGCCCACTTGAAATTCACGTGGGATTATGGGCATGAGAGAGAGTGGGGATGGAAAATATCAAGAGTGTTGTAATTAAGCTTGACTTGTGTGTCAAGTTTGGGTTTAATCATGTGGTTTAGCCTAATTAAGTGGGTTTAAGCTTGTAATTAGCCAAAACCTAACCTAGGGCTGCACCAACATGAGGTGGCTAAGGTCTATGGGCCATGCTAAGGGAGCTCCTCCACCTAAACCTAACCCAAAACACCTAATCCTAGCCTACCACCCTAATCCACCCCTAATCTGAACCTAATCACCTAACCCACTTCCCTAATCCCAACCTAATCACCTAACCCACTTCCCTAATCCTTCCCTAAACCTAGGTTAATTTCCCTAAACCTAGCCTAATCACCTAACCTAGCTCACTAAACCTCACCCTAAAACCCAACCACCTAACCTAGCCCTAAACCCCTAAACCACCCCTAGCCCACAATCTACCCAAACCACTAGTTTTCAAAATATCTGGCCCAACCCTTTCCAGCCCACCTTATCTTCATACCACCCTACCTAAACCACCTAACCACTACCCCAAACCCAGCCCTAACCGACCTACCCATCCCTATATAAACCCCCCCCTTGGGGGGGGTTTTCTGCTAGCTAGTGGCTTCACCCATTCCAGCCGGGTCCCTTCCTTCCCCAAGTCCAGCCGAGTTCCACCATTTCCCACCTGCTCCACTTGCACCGCCACCTGCTCTCCATCCCTCCACCATCTCCCAGCCGGACGCCACCACCATCTCCCAACCGGACGCCACCACTTGCTCTCCATCCCAACCACCCGGCTTCTCTCTTCCATCCACCGCCTCTCCCCATTCGGTAGGTACCCCTTAACTCTACCTAACTCCTTCTCTACTCCCTCTCCACTCCTAGCCACCCACCATACCACCACCTTACCTACACATCAGCCCTTTGCTATCACCATTCTCACTTAGCCGAACCTATCACGACCTAAACCACCGGCCACTACCTAACTACCCCAACTACACCCGGCCAGCCACCTCTTTTCCCCTAGGGGTCCCATTCGATCTTCCCTTAGACTCCCCTTAGGTCCATACTCCCTAACACTCTATACTCTCCATTCGTGACCCCACATATTCACTTGGCCCAGCCCCTTTAATTCCCCACATCAAGGCGACACCCACTTGCAGCCGACCACCTTCGAGGCGCCCATCCTGCGCCCCACTTGCACCTGGCCAGCACCCTTTGTCATTCACCCTCGTGGAGCTCCCGTTTGCAGCCCAAGGCGAAGGCCAAGCCCACGCTCAAGCAAGGCCTCTACGGACCAGCTACTCGTAAGTGCCTAAACTCGGTCTTTAGTTGTATACTTGCTTGAGATTCAATTTGATACGGGGTTGTAATAACGGAGCATAGTCTCCCCCCGCTTGTAATAACGTGGCTTGGCACACCCACACACGTGCACTCTCTTAGTTGTGCACGATTTTGAACACACACGGGCCTAATCAGCCCCTAATACATAAGTGTATATATATACTTTCATTTTCGAAGGGTTTTGCTTAAGTTGGGTGCGTTGTCTTTCAATTCAAGCACTCACACACATTGAGCTTTCGCTCTTATTTGAAAGACCCAAGTAAGGGCCGACCTATACTATTTGGGTTTCATTTCATGTCCTGTGAGTAAGTCTTTCAATTCAAGCACTCTCACACACATTGAGCTTTCGCTCTTATTTGAAAGACCCAAGTAAGGGCCGACCTATACTATTTGGGTTTCATTTCATGTCGTGTGAGTAAGTCTTTCAATTCAAGCACTCTCACACACATTGAGCCTTCGCTCTTATTCCCAAGACCTTAGTAAAGGCCTTATTGCAGTTATATTTGGGTTTCATTTCATGTCGTGTGAGTAAGTCTTTCAATTCAAGCACTCTCACACACATTGAGCCTTCGCTCTTACTCCCAAGACCTTAGTCAAGGCCATACTGCAATTTATATTTGGGTTTAATTTCATGTCGTGTGAGTAAGTCTTTCAATTCAAGCACTCTCACACACATTGAGCCTTCGCTCTTACTCCCAAGACCTTAGTCAAGGCCATACTGCAATTTATATTTGGGTTTAATTTCATGTCGTGTGTGTAAGTCTTTCAATTCAAGCACGCACCCACATTGAGCCTTTGCTCTTATTTGCAAGACCCAAGTAAGGGCTCATATACATACTCTATATACATATCTCCCTTCGGCACTTACTTTACAAGTCATTTCCCTTCAGTTATTTCCCTTCGGTTATTTCCCTTCAGTATTGTCTTTACATTTCGGGTTTTCCCTTTGGAGTAGCATGAGTTTGCATTGCATCTACGCCATACCACGAGGTAGGACGCATATTGCATCAAAGCAAGCCCCGCTCGAATTCGCCCACGTAGTGGAGTGTTCATAACACACAAACTAGGTGGCCCGAAAAGGGATAAAAGAAAAGACTTAGGCACGTGCAAATCCACGTGATCTAAAACATGCAATCGCATTTTAAAGACCCGAAATACACACCTCGAACCGCTTCGTAGATTTTCTCTCCAAAAAACTCGATTTTTGCAAAGCGTACAGACTGACCCATGCACATCGGTGCAAGAAGGTCTGCGACGACAAGAGCTTACTTGCTCACAGTCACCACGTTTAGAAGTCAGTGTTAAATATATCTTCGCTAGCTTAAGTAAGCTAGCTGGCACGCCCTGTTTGCATATATAGGCCTTAGACACACGAGAGGATCCGCTCCGAGCCCTGAAAAAGGCAAAGAGGCGGGGATTTTCGCACGTCTACAAAGGGACGAGTCCAACATCATCTCATGACATTCGATGCATGTGGGAGCGAAGCCGGAGAGCTTGAGAGCTTGGAGAGACTTGGAGTTTCGAGCGCTGCAAGCTATAATAGGTTTGGGTCTACTTGGGGCCAGTTTGGGCAAGGTAAGAATCGAGTCACCTTGGCTCGAGTGATTGGGTTTTTGTATGGGATTCGGCCAATACTTGGCCTTGGTTTAGGTATAGGATATAGTTAGGATTCGGCCAGCATTTGGCCTTAGGTTTTGGTCTTGTGAAACTCGAGCCAAGGTGGCTCGAGTGAAGTGATTTCCTCTAGGGTTCGGCCAACACTTGGCCTTAGGTTTACTTGTGTGACTCGAGCCAAAGGTGGCTCAAGTGAACTTGGTTTAGGGTAGAGTTGGGGCTGAGTCCTAGGTTAGGTTTTGTCTAGGCTAGGATGGCTCGAGCCAAGGTGGCTCGAGTTTGGTTTAAGGTGAAACCGGGGCTGGTTACCTAGGGTTGGCCAAGGAGGTTGTGGGGCTGGTACACGGCCAAGTTAGGCCTGGGTTTTTAGCTAGGTGGCCTACCCTATGGCAGGCCAAGTCTTTGGTTAAGGTGGGGGAACACACAACCTAGTTTGGCCATGTGTTTAGATTTAGGTGGCCTGCCAAAAGGCAGGCCAAGTCTCTTAGTGAACAAGTAAGGACGCCCGACCAACTTTGGCCGGGTTGTTTTGGGTTTGTGGGAAAGGGAAACCAGCCAAAGTTTGGGCTGGTTTTTAGGTAGTTGGCCTGCCTTTAGGGCAGGCCACCTTGGGTAGAAAATGAGACACGGCCTGTGGTGCAGGCCGTGGGTTTTTGGGGAGAAAGGACTCGAGGTAGTTAGGTGGGTTTTCAAAAGGGAAGTTTGGCCAAGGTTGGCCGAACTTGATGGGGTTCAAGGTGAAGTTCAGCGAGCACCTAGCCGAACTGGTTTAGGTCTTAGGATAGGTTGTTTAGGTGGTGGTTTTGGGTGGAAGGCTTGGTGAAAAACGGCTAGCACTTGGCTAGTTTGGTGGTGGTTTTGGGGGACGTTTGGGTAGGATGGGTGGTCTAGAGAGGTTAGGGAAGAAAGGGGTTAGGTTTAGGTCTTAGGGGCTTACCTAGTTGCAGCACCGCTCCAAGCCGCCGCCAAGCTCCACCATGCAACGCTCCCAGCCAGCTTGTAGGGGACGTCCCTTGGTTGGTGCAGCCCTTGGCTGCATGAGCCAATCCCAAGCACTCAAACAAACGAACTTGGCCTATGGGCCTTTTTCTCTCTCATCCCCCCCTTTATTCACGTGAGGAGCTTCCCTGGAGCCTCACTTGTGAATCAATTTTCAAGCCCAGCACCTCTATTTATAGAGGTTTTAAGTGGGTCTTGGATCTTGGGTCTTGGATTTGGGTCTGGCTATCCGGATCCAATCCAAACTCTATGTGGATCTGGATTGCGGATCTCGAATATTTTGAGATCTAGATCTAGTCCAAATATTTATTTGGGTTTGGATCTCGGATCTCGGATCTTGGATTTTGAGATCCAGATCCAATCCAAACACAATTTGGATTTGGATATGGATATTTTTGGGTCAGACCTAATCCAGACTTTTCTTCTACTCCTTGGTTTTCTGGTCCTTTTTAGTGCTTTTCACCGTCGGTTTCGAGCGGGCTTCGATTCATCGGACGCCCAACTCTGGCCTGGGTCTTTCCCAAGTCTTTCTTCCAACCGGTGTTCTGCTTTTTAGGACTTTTTTGGCGTTCGTTTCGGTCCGCCATTTTGGTTTTTGGCCAGTTCTTGTTGATATCGAGCTCAGATTGCCTCATGGATTCCGTTCTTCATTATGACGGGACGTGTCTCGGACTTCTGTGGACTTCCTCAGGTACTGGGCTTCTTTCTGCATTTTGGAGCTGCTTTGTGCTTTTTCTTTGACCAAAATTACATTTTTACCCTTCTGTCGGGCTTTTCTCTGAACGGGCTCTTTTTTCTTCTATTTTTGAATAGGGAGTGGCTTTTGAGACTTCGGGCTTGATTTCTCTTCTTACCGGGGCTCTCCTTTTGCCTTTTGTACCTATTTTCATATTTTAAAACAAGTTATCGTTTTGGCTCAAATGAGCTTTTTGTGTTTTTGAGAGTTTTTGATTTTTTTGGAAAATTCGGGGTGTTTACAGATAGTTCCTTTCATAAGCCAAGAGAGTTTTCGAAATATAATAGATGGCATACTCCTTGTGGGTATCATCCTCGTATTGAGCTAACAAGGCACCCAAAGCATTCGCATGCACAGAAATATAAAGCAGAAGAGGTTTTCCTTGCTTTGGAGGGTTTAAAACAAGGGGATTAACTATATATGCTTTTAATCTTTTGAAAGATTTTTGGCAATCGTCATCCCATAAAAATTTCGTCCCTTTTCTCAAAAGTTTATTGAAGGGTTCGCATCTAGTTGAGAGGTTTGAGATAAAATTGTGAATCGATTGTAGACGACCTTGGAGGCTACGAATCTGCATGAGATTGGAGGGTGGAGCCATGTCTATGATGGCTCTACACTTAGAGGGGTCGACTTCAATGCCCCTTTGGCTCACCATAAATCCTAAAAGCTTCCCAGATTTTACTCCAAACGAGCACTTTTGAGGGTTTAGCTTTACTTTGTAAAGCCTAAGCCTTTTGAAAACATTCGAGATGAGTGTATCGAGTTTTTGACTTAGCCAAGAGATCATCCACATATACCTCTACGAGCTCATGAATCTGATCGTGAAAGATCATAGTCATAGCTCTTTGGTAGGTGGCGCCAGCATTTTTTAAACCAAAGGGCATGACTGTATAGCAGTATGTGCCCCATGGGGTTGTGAAAGCAGTTTTAGCCTAATCTCGTGGGGCTAATTTGATTTGGTTATACCCTGAATAGCCATTCTTGAACGAAAACATTTCATGATTTCCAGTACTATCGACTATCAAATCAATGTTGGGCAAAGGAAAATTATCCTTTGGAGTGACCTTATTATGGTTTCTAAAGTCGATGCATATTCGAATTTTCCCACTGGTTTTTCGAACAACAACGATGTTTGACAACCAATCAGAGTATGTAATGGGTTTTATAAATCCGACTTTTAACAGATCTTCTAAACCCTCCTTGACTTGTTAGTGTACATTCAGATGTATCTTCCTAAGCTTTTGCTTTATGGGTTTTGCATCCAAATCTAAGGGAAGACAATGCTCTACGACTCTCGGGTCTATACCCGGCATGTCTACATATGTCCATGCAAACACATCGATGTAGGTTTTCAAAAATGCAATGAATGATGATGCTTCATGCTCATGCAAACATGCGCCTTTCTTAATGTGCTTGGGCTTTGAATCACTCCCTAGGTTTATCTCTATGAAATCTCCTCCTACTGAATTCGAAGGTTTTTCAAAATTGAGAATTTTATGAAATTCTGGGAGCTCGGAAGTGGGATCTTCCTCAGGGGGATCCACCTCCGGCCTTTGATCATTCTCGAGGTTTTAAAATCCTAGGGAATTTGAGCTTGATACATGGGTTTTGAAAATACCTAGTTTTTTATTTGGGATTTCTATGGGCTTCAAAATTTTTGGCCTTGTTATGAAGACAACTTTTCTTTCGAAATCCTTGGCTTTTCCCAAGTTTTTACCAGGAGCAGCTATATACAGGGTTTTGTTTTCGATTTTTTCTAAATTTTAGATTTTTTTGGGTTTTTGTAAAACTAGAACTTTAGGAACTATACAAACAACTCTTTTTGCGAGTTTTTTGTCCTTTTCAAATGTTTTTGGTTTTTGGGGTTTTCCCATTTTTTGAATTTCGAGTTTTTCCATTTTTTTTGTGTTTTTGGTTGAGGGATCTTCTATCATACCTACAAAGGAAAACGCAACAGGTTAGACTCTAAACAAGAGCTCTAAATCATAGGTTTCTGCTTGGTTAGGTTGTAGGGCACCCTTGACCCAGGTGGTCACAAGGGGTGGCTCTGGTGGTATTGTGGGAATATAACCGATCCCATATCGACTTGGATTGGCCCTAGGCAGTATGGGTTCTAGGAGACCCTGATTTTGTGCTCCCAGACTCTTGTATGGCATATAGCCCATGTTCAACAGCATGTTCCATGATTTTTTGTTTTTGGAAAAATTTTCATACAAGTCGTGATCCTGGAACTTGCTGTCGTCTATGTTATATACATAAAGCTTTTTATCCAAGGGTTTTTGAAATAGGCGACTCTTGGCCTTTCCTGGGATGGTTAGTGTTTTGAGTGGGCTAGCCTTGGGCTGCCCCTTGATGTACACGACCTTCCTAGGTATTTTGAGTGTGAGCTTTGGTGGCTCAACCAAGGTCTGCCCCAGTTTGGCCTCGTAGGCCTGGGAACTTGACAAGCATGGGAAATTATGGATTCCCTGAAGCTGTGGGTGACTCTCTCCTAGAATTATCACAACTTGATCCTCGAAAGGGATTTACCTATGGAAGGTGGATGGCACAACACACAGGCTGTGTATCCAGGGCCTTCCCAACAATAGGTTGTAGTGGGGGTGGATGTCCAAGACATGGAACACCCCCATGTGAGCTATCCCTCCCGTTTCAATGGGTAATTCTATGGATCCTAAAGGTCTTGACGCATTCCCATCATATCCAGTGATTACGATAGGGCTTGGGTTCACGGATGTCAAGGTGACTCCTATTTTGTACGCCATGTAGAGCGGAAGGATGTTGAGCCCTCCTCCCCCATCAACTAGGCACCTATCCAGAGAGTGGTGATTCAACACCACCTCGATATGTAGGGCTTGGTTGCGGGCTTCGTAGGGTCTTTCTACATTATCTTCCGAGAACATGATGGGTATTTTTGCACCTATAGATGCCACTTGGGTCGATAGGGACTCCAGGGTTTTGTTTGAGCTAACCTTGGCTCTTTCTAGAATTTTCTCTAAAACCAGTCTATGCCTAGGTGAGGTTTGTATCAACTCTAGGATGGACATATTAATAGGAATCTTTGAAAGATGATTTTCAAAATCGTATAAGGTTAAAACAACTTTTTCTTTGTCCGCTTTTGGCGAGACTCTAGGAATACATGCTTTGGAGGGGTCAGGTATACTAACCACCTTTTCAGCATTTTGTAGATGTGGGGGTTGATAGATCCTTCCGGACCTAGTCACCTCCCCCACGATCAACCTAAGGCTCGCACCTATCATGGCTCTATTTGTGTGTTTTGGAGCTCCTTGAATTTTTAAAATTGTTTTAACCAGGGACGGAACTCTGGGTGGTCCCTGGATCACTACTTGGGCGAGTTTCCTATGAAGGATGAGAGTAGATGCACAAGTAGCAAAACCAGAATGACATGCATGTGCCAGACTCTTTGAAATTGTGAGAGCACATACCTCTTTGCCCTTCCCATTGGTACTTGCGTGTTTGGGGATGGGTTCTTTAAAGATAGCTTGGGCAGGCTCTAGTTCCTCAGTGACCTAGAGCTGGCCATCTGCTATCAAGTTCTCAATTTTATTAAGTAGGGAGAAACACCGCTTTGTATCATGGCCTTTGAGTCGATGATACTTGCAGAATCGGTTTAAAAATCCCCCTTTGGAAGTGATTTCCTCAGGAATTTCGGGGAGTTCGATCATTCCTTGGGCAAGTAGGAGGTCTAGGACCTCCGACACAGGTTGCCCAGTGGAGTATACTCCCATTTTTCAAAGGTTTTTTGCAAATTTTTCTCTCTTTTATTTTCAAATTTTTCAAAATTTTTAGAAGTGCTTGCCGGGCTTGGATCCACCCGGACATTGGCGACCTTGCGGGGTTTTGCCTCTTTGTCCATGGTGGGTAGCTGTAGACGCTAGAAAATCCCCGCCTCTTCGTCCTTTTCAGGGCTTGGAGCGGATCCTCTCGTGTGTCTAAGGCCTATATATGCAAATAGGGCATGCCAGCTAGCTTTCTTAAGCTAGCGAAGATATTTTTAACACTGACTTCTACACGTGGCGACTGTGAGCAAGTAAGCTCTTGTCGTCGCAGACCTTCTTGCACCGATGCGCAAGGGTCAGTCTGTACGCTTTTGCAAAAATCGAGTTTTTGAAGGAAAGTCTACGAAGCGGTTCGAGGTGTCTATTTTGGGTTTTTAAGATGCGATTGCATATTTTAGATCACGTGGATTTGCACGTGCCTAAGTCTTTTCTTTTATCCCTCTTCGGGCCACCTAGTTTTGTGTGTTATGAACACTCCACTACATGGGCGAATTCGAGCGGGGCTTGCTTTGATGCAATATGCGTCCTACCTCGTGGTATGGCGTAGATGCAATGCAAACTCACGCTACTCCAAAGGGAAAACCCGAAATGTAAAGACAATACTGAAGGGAAATAACAGAAGGGAAATAACCGAAGGGAAATAACCGAAGGGAAATAACCGAAGGGAGATATGTATATAGATTATGTATATGAGCCCTTACTCGGGTCTTCCAAATAAGAGCGAAGGCTCAATGTGGGTGCGTGCTTGAATTGAAAGACTTACACACACGACATGAAATTAAACCCAAATATAAATTGCAGTATGGCCTTGACTAAGGTCTTGGGAGTAAGAGCGAAGGCTCAATGTGTGTGAGAGTGCTTGAATTGAAGTACTACACACACAACATAAATGAAACCCAAATATAACTGCAATAAGGCCTTTATTAAGGTCTTGGGAGTAAGAGCGAAGGCTCAATGTGTGTGAAAGTGCTTGAATGGAAAGACTTACTCACACAACATGAAATGAAACCCAAATAGTATAGGTCGGCCCTTACTTGGGTCTTTCAAATAAGAGCGAAAGCTCAATGTGTGTGAGAGTGCTTGAATTGAAAGACTTACTCACACGACATGAAATGAAACCCAAATAGTATAGGTCGGCCCTTACTTGGGTCTTTCAAATAAAAGCGAAAGCTCAATGTGTGTGAGAGTGCTTGAATTGAAAGACTTACTCACACGACATGAAATGAAACCCAAATAGTATAGGTCGGCCCTTACTTGGGTCTTTCAACTAAGAGCGAAAGCTCAATGTGTGTGAGTGCTTGAATTGAAAGACAACGCACCCAACTTAAACAAAACCCTTCGAAAATGAAAGTATATATATACACTTATGTATTAGGGGCTGATTAGGCCCGTGTGTGTTCAAAATCGTGCACGACTAAGAGAGTGCACGTGTGTGGTTGTGCCAAGCCACGTTATTACAAGCGGGGGGAGACTATGCTCCGTTATTACAACCCCGTATCAAATTGAATCTCAAGCAAGTATACAACTAAGGACCGAGTTTAGGCACTTACGAGTAGCTGGTCCGTAGAGGCCTTGCTTGAGCGTGGGCTTGACCTTCGCCTTGGGCTGCAAACGGGAGCTCCGCAAAGATAGGTGACCAAAGGTGCTGGCCGGCTGCAAGTGGGGCGCGGGATGGGCGCCTCAAAGGTGGCCTGTGGCAAGTAGATGTCACCTCGAGGTGGGGGTTAAAGGGGCTGAATAAGTGAGTTCTTAGGGTCACTAGGGGAGTTGAGTATTTAGGGAAAACTTTACCTAAGAGAGAGTTTGTGGGAAGGCCGAATGGGACACCTAGGGGAAGACCGAATGGGATATGATGGCTTGGTAGTGGCCGGCAGTTTGGGTTTTGCTAGGTTCGGCTAAGTGAAAAGGGAGGTGGAAAAGGGGTGAGATGATGATAGGGTGGGTGGCTAGGAGTGGAGAGCTGGTAGAGAAGGGCTTTGATGGAGTTAAGGTACTTACCGAATGGGGAGAGGTGGCGGACGAAGTGGGAAGCCGGGAGTGGATGGGACTCTTGGCTGATTCGGTTGGATGAAGGTGGTGGCGTCCGGCTGGGTGAGATGATGGAGAGTGGAAGAGGGAAGGTGGCGGTGCAGGTGGTGCCGGTGGAGCAGTTGGGGAGTGGAGCATTGGGGAGTGGAGCAGGCGGACAGGTTGGAGAGTGGAGTCGGCTGGGCTGAGGTGAGGGCCTTCTAGCTTGGAAAACCCGCCCCCAAAGGGGAGGGGTTTAAATAGGGGATGGGTAGGTCGGTTAGGGTTGGGCTTAGGGTAGTGGTTAGGTGGTTTAGGTAGGGTGGTATGTAGATAAGGTGGGCTGGAAAGGGTTGGGCCAGATATTTTGAAAACTAGGGGTTTGGGTAGATTGTGGGCTAAGGGTGGTTTAGGGGTTTAGGGCTAGGTTAGGTGGTTGGGTTTTAGGGTGAGGTTTAGTGAGCTAGGTTAGGTGATTAGTCTAGGTTTAGGCTAGGATTAGGGAAATTAATTTAGGTTTAGGGAAGGATTAGGGAAGTGGGTTAGGTGATTAGGTTGGGATTAGGCCGGGATTAGGGAAGTGGGTTAGGTGATTAGGTTCAGATTAGGGGTGGATTAGGGGTTTAGGCTAGGATTAGGCATTTTGGGTTAGGTTTAGGTGAAGGAGCTCCCTTAGCATGGCCCATAGACCTTGATCACCTCATGTTGGTGCAGCCCTAGGTTAGGTTTTAGCTAATTACAAGCTTAAACCCACTCAATTAGGCTAACCCCCATGATTAAACCCAAACTTGACACACAAGTCAAGCTTAATACAACACTCTTGATATTTTTCATCCCCACTCTCTCTCATGCCCATAATCCCACGTGAATTTCAAGTGGGCCCCCACCTCCATTTATGAGAAGGTGATGTGGGCCATGGATATGGATATTGGATTGGATCTCTGGATCCAAATCCAAATCCAAGTCCACATATGGGTTTGGATTGGGATCTGGATATATATGGTCCAGATCCAATCCAAACTGAACTCTGACTCCTTCGAGCTGGGTTCGAAACGGACGATTCGTGCGGGGCCTGACAGCATCAGTACTCCGTCTGCGTTGGGTCTTCGCCAACATAGTCGTCCGCCTCCGTTTCTGCCTTCCGGAGATGACTTCAAAGGATATTTTGATAAGAACAGGGTCTTGGACATTCGAGATCCTGGGGGTGTGAATCAGATACAAGAGTTGCTGTGCCGGGCTTGACATGTGCTCCGGTTCCTGGCTCTTCTTAGCTCTCCTGGTCTTGTCTTGATCGGGCCAAGCCGCTTTGGGGTTTCAAAACGTGTTTAAAAGGTTTTCAAAAGCTATATTATATATTTTTGAAATACAGAGTTTAAAACATATATACAGGGTTGTCTGGAAGGCTCCTGGGTTTCCAGACTCAAAAATGGCCCTTTGGGGCTGCTTTTACAAAACCAGGTTTGTTTAAGGAATTCGTGGGATTTCGGGGTGTTTACAGATGCCCCTCTTTGGCCTTGTCCAAATTGATTTGGATAAGGGCAAAGATGACAAACACCCCTTTCAATGTCTCCCTAGATCTATCCACGAAGAATATGGGATCGCCCCAATCTTTAGCAAAATCTCAATTTACAAACTCTGGTAGGAGGAGATATCACGCCAAAGGGTTTACTATGAAATTTGGTCCTAAATGGGATCATGTTCATGCAAGTACCATGCGTGGAATGTAGATGACATGGGTGTGGTGCCAAGAGTGGCGACCTCCCAGAGACCATATGTGGTTGAACTCTGGAGACTTACAAGGTCTATTGCTCCAAGTGAGCAAATCCTATGTTGTTCGATGTTCGGTTTTCAAAACTTATTTACAAAAGCTATTTACAAAAGGGACAACTGTCTTGAGCCTCGATCCTAAGGATCTCGAGCTCTTCGGGCTTGCCCTTGTTTGAGTCTTAACACTCGCTTATCTAGCGGAGGTCTTATAAGAAAACAAGCTTCATTTCAAATTCCTACGCCTTACTCGAAACGTCGAATTCTCAAACAAGACGAAATTCAAGTAAGTAAATCCTATTTTTACTTTAGGATTCCTCGAAATGAACCATGCTTTAGCTTGGGATAAGCCAGGGATGGGAAAGAGATACCACGGTCCCTTCTGAAGCGTCCCGTGGTTTAAGGCATAGAAGGCGGAAAGCTACTCTTTTTGAGCTTTTTGGCCTCTTTTTCCTTCTTTTCATAGAGGGTCTCCCTTCGGGAGTATTTTTTCTTTAATCCCTCTTTTTCATAAGAGAATCGATTTTTCTTTTTGAAGTCTGGTTTCTTTCTTTTGGAAAGAGACTTTGAATGGGGAATTCCCTTTTGTTTTGGGCCTTTATTTTCCTTTTGGAAATAGGAGAGAAGAGGGACGGACTTATCCCAAGCCTACACTCGATCCATTCCAGATCAGCCTATTTAGAAATAGCACGTACTACTTGCAAGTATCTTGCTATGTTGAACTAGGCCTTTCTTTGTAAGAAGAAGGATTTTGAAATGTAACCACGATTTTGAAAACTCCACTCTTTCACAAGTGCGAATTCTCTCACTTAGGTTCACACGAGTTTGCCTTTGCACCTTATTCACATGTCTCAGGGCAGCTATCCCCTTTTTAAATTTTCGAAAACTGGAATTTAATCCAGATCCTACACATGATACTTCTTTAAGTATTGGATATTGATAGGATCTGCTAAATTCCTACCTTCTACATCGATCAACCAATACGAATTGTTCGTAGTGGTTGCTCGTACAACATAGGGTCCATCCCAATTGGGGCGCCACTTGCCTAGGGGGTGTGGGCCACGATGGTGGATGGTTTTTAAGACCAGATCTCCCACTTCAAAGTGGCGAGGTCTCATGTGTTTGCTATAATGTCGGGCTATCCTTTGCCGGTATGCACGAGCATGATCCATGGCAAGGAGTCGCCTCTCATCTAGCAAATCTAGTTCGGCCATCCTAGCATGCTGAAGCGTCTCTAGGGGGAGGTCGAGTGCTATGGATGTATGAAATGAATGCAGTTGAGTATGAATGGAAAGAATGGCGTTTGTGCCATAGACCAACTCGAATGGTGTGGCATTCGTGGGAGTCCGGATGGAAGTCCTATAAGCCCATAAGGCTTCATCCAGCTTCTCGTGCCACGTCCTACCCTTCTCTAAGGTTTTCTCAATAATACTAATGAGAGTCTTGTTTGTGGCTTCGGCTTGGCCGTTGCCTTGAGGGTAGTAGGGCGAGGAGAAGTGGTGAGTTATGCCATATGTGTTGCACAACTTAACCATCCGTTCATTCTTGAATGGGGTACCATTATCAGACACAAGGTCTCGTGGAACCCCAAATCGAGCCAAGATATTCCTCCGGATGAAAGCCACCACATGTTGCCCCATTACATTCGTTAGGGAAATGGCTTCCACCCACTTGGAGAAATACTCCGTGGCTGCTAAAATAAATCGATGCCCATTCGAGGCCTTTGGAAATATTGGGCCTACGATGTCAAACGCCCACATGGTAAATGGCCAGGGGCTGACCACGGAATGCAATGCAGATGAAGGGATATGAATGGCGTGCCCATGCACTTGACACGGATGACACTTCCTAACATGATCGTGACAATCCTTTTTCAGGGTGGACCAAAAATAGCCCCCTCTAAGTATTTTCATTGCCATCATGTTGGCATTAACATGACCTCCGCATTCTCCATCGTGGAACTCATGCATCACTATCCTAGCCTCCTCTAGGTCGATACACCTAAGCAGAATGCCGGTAAAACTCTTTTTGTATAAGACCCCACCCAGAATGGTGTATCGGGTCGAAATCTTACGAATGAATGCCTTATCTTTGGGCGTGGCATCCTCGGTGAATCCCCCATTTTCTAAAAATTGTTTTATGTCACAGAACCAGGGTTTTTCAATAGACTCTGGGTTGTTTTGGCAAATATCCAAGTCGTGTGTGGATGGATGGGGCGCATGCCATATTTCCAAAGATCTGGTCCCTAAAATGGGATCGACCTTCAGGGCTGAACCCAAGGAGGAGAGGGCATCGGCGATGCCATTGTCCTCTCTTCCTACGTGTGTGAGCTTACACGACTGGAAGGATTGGACCAATCGAGTGGCCAACTCGTGATATGGAAGTAATTTCTCATTACGTACTTGCCAAACTTTTAAAACCTGGTTTATGACAAGGAGCGAATCTACAAAGACCTCGATGCATGATGCCCCTAGAGTTTTCGAAATCCTTAAGCCTTGTGTGAGTGCTTCATACTCAGCTACGTTGTTGGAACATTCGAAGTCTAAGCGGACTGCTATGGGAATCTCGCCCTTTTCAGGGGAGATTAGGATGATCCCAGCACCAGCCCCTCGTTGGTTTCGTGCCCCATCGAAGTGTATCTTCCACACTTGGTTTTCGAAAGAATTTGCCAAAATGTGGTTTTGAAAATGGTTTTGCAATATGCCTTCATCAGGCATGTTGACAAGAGTGGGATATGCGTCCTCTAAGGAGAATTCAGCCACGTAGTCTGCTAGGGCTTGCCCCTTAATGGAGATCTGGTGATGATATTTTAGATCATACTCCATTAGAAGGAGTTGCCATTTGCCCAATCTACCCGTGAGAATGGGTTTTTCGAACAAGTGCTTGATTGGATCAAGCTTGGACACTATCCAGATCTCATGATCTAGGAAATAGTGTCTGAACTTCTGGCAGGCCCAGACTAGGGCCAAGCACGTCTTCTCCATGGCTTGATAATCTCGTTTATAAGCCAAGAGAGTTTTCGAAATACAGTAGATGGCATACTCCTTATGGGTGTCATCCTCGTATTGAGCCAACAGGGCTCCTAAAGCATTTAGATGTACGGAGATGTATATTAAAAGCGGTTTTCCTTGTTTTGGAGGATTCAAAACGGGGGGATTAACCAGGTATGCCTTCAGTCTCTCGAAGGACTTTTGGCATTCATCATCCCATAAGAATTTCGTACCCTTCCTCAACAGTTTGTTGAAGGGTTCGCATCTAGTTGCCAGATTCAATATGAATCGGCGCACAGATTGTAATCGACCATGGAGGCTACGGATTTGGGTGAGATTGGAGGGTGGAGCCATGTCTATGATGGCTCGACACTTAGAGGGGTCGACTTCTATTCCCCTTTGGCTCACCATAAAGCCCAGAAGCTTCCCTGATTCTACCCCGAACACATATTTTTGAGGGTTTAGCTTTACTTTGTAAAGCCTAAGCCTTTCGAAAATCTTTTGTAAACATTCGATATGGGTGCATCGGGTTTTGGATTTCGCCAAGAGATCATCTACATACACTTCTACAAGCTCATGAATTTGATCATGGAAGATCGTGTTCATGGCTCGTTGGTATGTTGTGCCGACATTTTTCAAACCAAAGGGCATGACTGTATAGCAGTACGTGCCCCATGGGGTTGTGAAGGCGGTCTTACCCTGATCTCGTGGACTTAGTTTGATTTGATTATAGCCTGAATAGCCATCCATGAATGAAAACATTTCATGATTTGCAGTACTATCGACTATCAAATCTATGTTTGGTAAAGGATAATTATCCTTTGGAGTGGCTTTATTCAGGTTTCTAAAATCGATGCATATTCGAATTTTCCCATTGGTTTTTCGAACTACAACGATATTTGACAACCAATCAGAATACGCAATGGGTTTTATAAATCCGGCTTTTAGTAGATCTTCTAAACCCTCTTTGACTTGCGTGTGTACATTCAGGTGTATTTTCCTAAGCTTCTGCTTTATGGGTTTTACACCTGCATCTAAGGGAAGACGATGCTCGACTATGCTGGGATCTATGCCCGGCATGTCTTCATATGTCCATGCAAACACATCTAAATAGGTTTGTAGAAATGCAATGAATGCTAACTTCTCAGTTTCATGCAAGCATGCGCCTATTTTGATGGTTTTGGGATTGGAATCATCCCCTAGGTTCACCTCTATGAAATCTCCTCTTACTGATTGGGAAGGTCTTTCAAAATCGAGAATTCTATGAAATTCTGGGAGCTCAGAAGTGGGATCTTCCTCAAGGGGATCCACTTCTGGGCTTTGATCATTCTCGTGGGCTATAGACCCGAGGGAACTTGATGCGTGGTTTTCAAAATAACCTGGTTTTGTACTTGGATTTTCAAGTGATTTCGAAATTTTTGGTCTGGCTATGCAGACGACGTTTCTTTCGAAATCCTTTTCTTTTGCCAAAGTCCTACCAGGAGCAGCTATGTACAAAATCTTTTTGGTATTTTCCAACTTTTTGATTTTTTTGGGTTTTTGTAAAACAAGAACTTTGGGAACTATACAAAGCACTCTTTTTTCGAGTTTTTGTTTTTCCATTGTTTTTGGTTTTTCTTGTTTTTTCGATTTTTTTCGATTTTAAGTTTTCAAATGTTTTTGGTATTTTTAGAAAAAGGGATCTTCCATCATACCTACAAAGGGAAAACACTACGGGTTAGACTCGGAATAGGAGGTCTAAATCGTAGGTTTCTTCTAAGACAGGCTCCGGGGCACCCTTGACCCAGGTGGTCACAGGGGGTGGCTCCGGCGGTATTCGGGGAGTATAGCCGATCCCATATCGGCTTGGGTTGGCCCTAGGCAGGATGGGCTCTAGGAGACCCTGGCTTTGTGCCCCTAGACTTTTGTAGGGCGTGTAGCCCATGTTCAATAACATGTTCCATGACCTTTTGTTTTTTGAAAAGATGGGATACAAGTCGTGGTCCTGGAACATGCTATCATCCATATTAGGCTCGTATGGCCTTTTGTCCAGGGGCTTTGGAAATAGGGAACGCTTGGGTTTTCCTAGGAGGATTAGAGTCGGGAGGGGGCCTGCTTTGGGCGGCCCCTTCACACATACAACCTTCCTAGGGTTGTTCAACACGAGCCGAGGTGGCTCAACCATGATTTGCCCCAGGTTAGCCTCATGGGCCTGGGAGCTTGATAAACAAGGAGAGTTTATGATCCCCTGAAGCTGTGGGTGACTCTCACCTAGGATCACTACGACCTGGTCCCTAAAAGGGATCTTGACACACCTGTGGAAGGTGGATGGCACAGCGCACAAACTGTGTATCCAGGGCCTTCCCAACAACAGGTTATAATGGGGGTAGATGTCCAAGACATGGAACACCCCCGTGTGTTCGATCCCTCCCGTTTCCATTGGGAGTTCGATGGATCCTAAAGGTCTAGACGCATTCCCATCGTATCTAGTGATAACGATGGGGCTTGGGTTCACTGAAGTCAAGGTGACTCCGATTTTGTATGCCACATGAAGTGGAAGGATGTTGAGCCCTCCTCCACCATCGACTAGGCACCTGTCCAGAGAGTGGTTGTTTAGAACCACCTCGATATGCAGGGCCTGGTTATGGGTTTCGTAGGGTCTATCTACATCATCTTCCGAAAAGGTGATGGGCGATTTTGCTCCTAATAAAGCCACTTTGGCAGACAAGGATTCCGGACTTATGTTCGAATCAACCTTGTCCCTTTCTAGAATTTTCTCTAATACAAGTCTATGCCTAGGCGAGGTTTTGATAAGCTCTAGGATAGACATGTGAATAGGAATCTTTGAAAGGTGGTTTTCGAAATCATAAGGATTTAGGATGACTTTGTCCTTATCTGCTTTTGGCAGACCACTAGGGATACATGCTTTTGAGGGGCCAGGAACACTGACCACCTTTTGAGCACCTTGAAGGTGCGGGGGTTGGTAGATCCTCCCGGATCTAGTGACTTCCCCCACGACCAGCCTAGGGTTCGCGCTAAACTTGGCTCTAAGGATGAGCTGAGGAGAACCTTGGATTTTCAAAACTGGTTTTATCGGGGTTTCCACTTTTGGTGGTCCCCGAATGACGACTTGGGCAGGCCTCTTGTATAATACAAGGATGGGCGCACAAGTGGGTCGACCAGGTTCTGGCTTTCGCGCTAGTTCCTTGGAAATGGTGAGGGTACATACCTCATTTCCTTTCCCACTACCACTGGCGTGTTTGGGAAAGGGTTCCTTGAAGATAGCTTGAGGTGGCTCAGGTTCCGCAGTGACCTGGAGCTGGCCTTCTGCTATCAAGTTCTCAATTTTATTTAAAAGAGAGAAGCAGCGTTTGGTATCATGGCCTTTGAGCCGATGATACTTACAAAATCGGTTTAAATACCCCCCTTTGGAAGTGACTCCTTCGGGGATTTCAGGGAGTTCGATCATGACCTGGGCAAGTAAGAGGTCTAGGACCTCCGACACAGGTTGCCCCAGCGGAGTATACTCCCGTTTTTCAACCGGTTTTTGAAAATTGCATTCCCTCTTATTTTCTAATTTTTCAAAGTTTTTAGAAGTGCCCGCCATGCCTGGATCCACCCGGACATTGGCGATTTTATGGGGCTTTGCCCCTTTGTCCGTCGTGGGCAGCCCATATGCAATGGGCTTTTCCAAGCGGGTTTTTGGAATGGCACTTCCTTTCCATAAGTGATCGTATGTCCCTTTTCGCAAGTTGGTTTCGAAAAGGGAGGCCTTTTTGATCAACTTATGGAAAGTTGAAATCTCATGGAGCGAGAGAAGGGTTTTTAACTCGCTTTTGAAATTATCCAGGATGAGCATTATTGCGCATCCTTCGGATATGGGCTCTCGCACTTGGCCCAAAAGCGACCTCCATCTTATAATGAAGGCATGCATGTCTTCGTTCATGCCTTGCTTTGTATCCCTTAAGGTATTCAGGGTTGGCGTGACTTCTACATTGTGTGCAAATCTTTGCATGAAGCAGTTCGCTAACTCTTCAAAAGTAGCGAACTGGCTTAAGTCGTAGGAAGCCAGCCATTTGGCAGCTGTGCCTTTAAGGGATAAAGGGAACCAATACACCCATTTCATCGAGTCCTTTTTCTTCTTATGGGCTCGACGTGAGAAAAGCTGCAAGTGAGACCTAGGGTCTCCCATGCCATCATACCGATGGAAGTTCGGTATTTCATCGTCACTGTCTGTTTCGTAATCCATAGGAAGGAAATCAGACAGGGCGTAGCTTCTTTTCTCTTTATTCTGCCCTTTCAGCAGCTGTTGTAGGGCTTTACGGTCCTTTTGTGTGAAGGACTCGTGGTATTGGTTGCCTTCCATTACGGAGGCCTCTTTTTGCTCGCGAGGTTTTTCAGATTTCTTTTTAGGCCTTTCTTCACCGTTCGATGAACATGAATCGCCTACTTCAGCCTCTTGGCTGAGAGCATCGATTTTGGCCTCAAACTCCCTTCTCAAGTCCTCGATTTCATCTAGTTTTATTTTGTTTTTGAAAATCCTCCTAGAGTGAGAACTTGATGCGCATGAGTCTTGGCTCGACACTTTACTTGGATTGGATTTTGACATGCTTTTCAAGCTTTTTCAAAATGTCCTAAGTACAAGCAAAGAAAACAAGTTAAAACGACACCTTTTTACAAAATTTTCGTAAGACTTCTATAAGTAAACTCGATTTTTAAAAAGGCTCACGTCCCTCCGGGCGTGCCAATCTCTGTAGACGCGCGAAAATCCCCGCCTCTTCGTCCTTTTCAGGGCTTGGAGCGGATCCTCTCGTGTGTCTAAGGCCTATATATGCAAATAGGGCGTGCCAGCTAGCTTTCTTAAGCTAGCGAAGATATTTTTAACACTGACTTCTACACGTGGCGACTGTGAGCAAGTAAGCTCTTGTCGTCGCAGACCTTCTTGCACCGATGCGCAAGGGTCAGTCTGTACGCTTTTGCAAAAATCGAGTTTTTGGAGGAAAGTCTACGAAGTGGTTCGAGGTGTCTATTTCGGGTTTTTAAGATGCGATTGCATATTTTAGATCACGTGGATTTGCACGTGCCTAAGTCTTTTCTTTTATCCCTCTTCGGGCCACCTAGTTTTGTGTGTTATGAACACTCCACTACATGGGCGAATTCGAGCGGGGCTTGCTTTGATGCAATATGCATCCTACCTCGTGGTATGGCGTAGATGCAATGCAAACTCACGCTACTCCAAAGGGAAAACCCGAAATGTAAAGACAATACTGAAGGGAAATAACAGAAGGGAAATAACCGAAGGGAGATATGTATATAGATTATGTATATGAGCCCTTACTCGGGTCTTCCAAATAAGAGCGAAGGCTCAATGTGGGTGCGTGCTTGAATTGAAAGACTTACACACACGACATGAAATTAAACCCAAATATAAATTGCAGTATGGCCTTGACTAAGGTCTTGGGAGTAAGAGCGAAGGCTCAATGTGTGTGAGAGTGCTTGAATTGAAGTACTACACACACAACATAAATGAAACCCAAATATAACTGCAATAAGGCCTTTATTAAGGTCTTGGGAGTAAGAGCGAAGGCTCAATGTGTGTGAAAGTGCTTGAATGGAAAGACTTACTCACACGACATGAAATGAAACCCAAATAGTATAGGTCGGCCCTTACTTGGGTCTTTCAAATAAGAGCGAAAGCTCAATGTGTGTGAGAGTGCTTGAATTGAAAGACTTACTCACACGACATGAAATGAAACCCAAATAGTATAGGTCGGCCCTTACTTGGGTCTTTCAAATAAAAGCGAAAGCTCAATGTGTGTGAGAGTGCTTGAATTGAAAGACTTACTCACACGACATGAAATGAAACCCAAATAGTATAGGTCGGCCCTTACTTGGGTCTTTCAACTAAGAGCGAAAGCTCAATGTGTGTGAGTGCTTGAATTGAAAGACAACGCACCCAACTTAAACAAACCCCTTCGAAAATGAAAGTATATATATACACTTATGTATTAGGGGCTGATTAGGCCCGTGTGTGTTCAAAATCGTGCACGACTAAGAGAGTGCACGTGTGTGGTTGTGCCAAGCCACGTTATTACAAGCGGGGGGAGACTATGCTCCGTTTTTACAACCCCGTATCAAATTGAATCTCAAGCAAGTATACAACTAAGGACCGAGTTTAGGCACTTACGAGTAGCTGGTTCGTAGAGGCCTTGCTTGAGCGTGGGCTTGACCTTCGCCTTGGGCTGCAAACGGGAGCTCCGCGAAGATAGGTGACCAAAGGTGCTGGCCGGCTGCAAGTGGGGCGCGGGATGGGCGCCTCAAAGGTGGCCTGTGGCAAGTAGATGTCGCCTCGAGGTGGGGGGTTAAAGGGGCTGAATAAGTGAGTTCTTAGGATCACTAGGGGAGTTGAGTATTTAGGGAAAACTGGACCTAAGAGAGAGTTTGTGGGAGGGCCGAATGGGACACCTAGGGGAAGACCGAATGGGATATGATGGCTTGGTAGTGGCCGGCAGTTTGGGTTTTGCTAGGTTCGGCTAAGTGAAAAGGGAGGTGGAAAAGGGGTGAGATGATGATAGGGTGGGTGGCTAGGAGTGGAGAGCTGGTAGAGAAGGGCTTTGATGGAGTTAAGGTACTTACCGAATGGGGAGAGGTGGCGGACGAAGTGGGAAGCCGGGAGTGGATGGGACTCTTGGCTGATTCGGTTGGATGAAGGTGGTGGCGTCCGGCTGGGTGAGATGATGGAGAGTGGAAGAGGGAAGGTGGCGGTGCAGGTGGTGCCGGTGGAGCAGTTGGGGAGTGGAGCAGGCGGACAGGTTGGAGAGTGGAGTCGGCTGGGTTGAGGTGAGGGCCTTCTAGCTTGGAAAACCCGCCCCCAAAGGGGAGGGGTTTAAATAGGGGATTGGTAGGTCGGTTAGGGCTGGGCTTAGGGTAGTGGTTAGGTGGTTTAGGTAGGGTGGTATGTAGATAAGGTGGGCTGGAAAGGGTTGGGCCAGATATTTTGAAAACTAGGGGTTTGGGTAGATTGTGGGCTAAGGGTGGTTTAGGGGTTTAGGGCTAGGTTAGGTGGTTGGGTTTTAGGGTGAGGTTTAGTGAGCTAGGTTAGGTGATTAGGCTAGGTTTAGGCTAGGATTAGGGAAATTAATTTAGGTTTAGGGAAGGATTAGGGAAGTGGGTTAGGTGATTAGGTTGGGATTAGGCCGGGATTAGGGAAGTGGGTTAGGTGATTAGGTTCAGATTAGGGGTGGATTAGGGGTTTAGGCTAGGATTAGGCATTTTGGATTAGGTTTAGGTGAAGGAGCTCCCGTAGCATGTCCCATAGACCTTGATCACCTCATGTTGGTGCAGCCCTAGGTTAGGTTTTAGCTAATTACAAGCTTAAACCCACTCAATTAGGCTAACCCCCATGATTAAACCCAAACTTGACACTGTAGACACCGAAAATTTTCACTTATGGGTTCTTAGGCCTGAAGTGAACCTTTTCGCAATCTACTTCGCTTTATGGGCGTGCCAGCTAGTTTACTTTAACTAGCAAAGTATGTTTTGAAAATAATCTGACTTTTGAAAGGCGATTGTAGGCAAGCGGGATTTTTACGTCGCAGACCTTCTTGCATCGATGCGCAAGGGTCAGTCTGTACGCTTAGAGACTTCGTTTTGAAACAAGTTTAACTCAAAATATATTTTGAATGAAGAAGTGTTTTAAAACCTTTTGAAAACCATGCATTTGGGCGATTTTGACTTTGTAAGGGTTCGACGACCCTAAGTCTTTCAAATTTTAATCTACTTAGTCGCGATGGGCGTGCATTTAAATAGCCTAAGTCTTGCACGATTTGATTCGGGTTTGTACAATTTTCAGATTTTAGATCACGTGGATTTGCACGTGCCTAAGTCTTTCTTTTTATCCCTTTATGGGCCACCTAGGTGTGTGTTATGAACACTCCACTACATGGGGCGAATTTGAGCGGGAGTACGGGGCTTGCTTTGATGCAATATGCGTCCTACCTCATGGTATGGCGTAGATGCAATGCAAACTCATGCTACTCCAAAGGGAAAACCCGAAATTAAAAGACAATGCCAAAGGGAAATTGCCGAAGGGAAATAACCGAAGGGAAATGAGTTGTAAAGTAAATAGCCGAAGGGAAATGACTTGTAAAGTAAATAGCGGAAGGGGAAATATGGCTATATCTTAAGAGCGGAAAGGCTCAATTGTGTAAGTGTGTGTCATGTATATATTGAAAGACAACGCACACGACTTGAACCTTAAAACCCGAATCTTAAAGACGTAGCCGAAAGAAATACTTTATATAGAGTATATGTAGGGGCCCTTACTTTGGTCTTGTAAATAAGAGCGAAGGCTCAATGTGTGTGCGTGCTTGAATTGAAAGACTTACACACACGACATGAAATGAAACCCAAATATAAATTGCAGTATGCCTTGACTAAGGTCTTGGGAGTAAGAGCGAAAGCTCAATGTGTGTGAGTGTAGAATTGAAGTACTACGCACACGACATAAATGAAACCCAAATATAACTGCAATAAGGCCTTTACTAAGGTCTTGGGAGTAAGAGCGAAGGCTCAATGTGTGTGCGTGTGGAAAATGGAAAGACAACACACACGACTTAATTAAAAATCCCCTTGACTTAAAATATATAAATATAACGATATATTAAGGGCTTGTTAGGCCCGTGTGTGTGCAAGAAGTGTACGACTAAGAGCGGAAAGGCTCAAGTGCGCGTGTGTGTGGGTGTGTCAAACCACGTTATTACAATCGGGGGGAGACGAAGCTCCTTTACTACAACCCCGTATCAAAATTTAATTGAATATAAAGCAAGTTAATGTAATAGACCAAGTTTAGACACTTACAAATAGCTGGTCCATGTTCAACTTGCTTGCACGTGGGCTCACGGTTCACCTTGGGCAGCCAAGAGGGGGTTATCCTAGGGGGCTTTGAGGGAGGTTCTATGGGTTACGATTAGGGTCTTATGGGAACTAAGGTTCGGCAAAGATGGGGCTGTCTAGGGTCTGTCCTAGGTGGCTGGAAGAGGTGCAGGTCACGGCCAGGGGGGTAGGAAGGTGGTCAGGTCGGCAGGTAGGAGTCGGGCGCAGCAATCGGGCGCCTGGCGCTGGGCGCTGGCGGGCGTCTGGCGCTAGGAGGGCGTCAGGGTGCGGGATGGCATCAGGGCGCGGGATGGCGTCAGGGCGCGGGATGGCGTTAGGGCGCGGGATGGCGTCAGGGCGCGGGATAGCGTCAGGGCGCGCGGACAGCGTCAGGGTGCGCGGACAGGGCGTGGGGCGCACGGCTGGCGCGGTCCGGTTAGGTTTAGGTTGGTTCAAGTCTAGGGTTAGGTTTGGTCGAACCTAGGTTGGGTTAGGGCTAGGTTTAGTTAGGGTTAGGTTCAGTTGGGGTTAGGTAGGTTCGAACCTAGGCTAGGTTGGGGTTAGGTTTAAAGGGGTGTAGAGAGAATGGCTAGGTTAGGTTAGGCTTACCTCTTGGAGCCGGTCCTTCATGGCTTGAGCCCACGTCTCCATGGTTGTAGCCTCTTGGTCCAGCCCACCTTTGTTGCAGCCCCTAGGTCTAGACCCACATAGCCCACATGGCTTGAACCCACCTCCCCCAATGAGCCCACATGGCTAGGTCTATCACTCCCTCTCTCTCCTCCCAAATATTTGCATGAACCCTTTACATGGACCCCTCACCTCTATTTATAGAGATTTGAGGTGGGTCTTGGATTTGGGTTTGGGTTTGGGGTTTGGATCCTTACCCAAATCCAAACACTATTTGGATCTGGATATTGGATCTCGGATATTTTGAGATTCGTATCCAATCCAAACCCAACATTTTTATGGATATGGATATGGATATTTTGATCCAGATCCGATCCAATCCAAATACTATTTGGATCCAATCCAAATCCAAACACTATTTGGATCGACCCAAACACTATTTGGATTGGCCCAAATCCAAACACTATTCATTACATGGATTTGGATCTGGATATATATGGTCCAGATCCAAATCAAAATTTCTTCGGACAATCCTTCTTGGCTTCTCGAGGCGAACGATCTGTGCGGGCACTGGCTTCATCAGCGCTCCGTCTGGTGCTGGGTTTTCCCCAACTTTGTCGTCCGGACTCCGTCTCACCGTTCTGGACTCCGTTGAGCTTTTCATCAAATGGGCTCTGCTTTCTTTTGTTTTTTTATCAGGGAGTGGCTTCTGAAGCTCTGGGCTTGAATCCTCTTCGGGCCTAGGGTCTTCTTTTGCCTTCTGTACCTGTTTTCACATTTCAAAACTGGTCGTCGTTTTGGCTCAAAAGAGCTTTTTGATGTTTTGAGAGTTTTTGAAAAATAGAAGATTTGGGGTGTTTACAGATGCCCCTCTTTGGCATTATCCAAATGTATTTGGATAATGGCAAAGAAGAAACACCCCGTTCTCTCAAATTTTCTCGAGAACACACCATTTATTTCGCAAAAACCCTATTTTCTTTTTCCACAAGTGGGGATTTTCAGCAAAAGGGAGCTTTTTCTAGCTATTTCCCTATATGTATGATCATGCACGAATGACTCTTTGAATGCATGCATGAGAAAAATTTTATTTTTTGTTTTTGAGCCCAAAGAGAGCCTTTTGAGGCTGGTTGCTCCGACCAAGTTTTTACCCATGTCTTTTTGACATTCGTGGGTTTTTCGAAAATTTCTTTTTGAAAAGGAACTCCTTTTAACTTGTATCGAAAAGGACTTCCATTTTTCATACTTCCCTTCATTCGGGTTTCAATACCTGCTACTCAGTAGAGGTTTTTGGGTAGGAAAACTTGGAAAACATTTCAAAGTTCCATTTCCTACAAAACAGAGTCGAGTTCTCAAACAAAATGAAATCCAAATAAGCCGATTTTATTCGTACTTTAGGATTTTCGCAAATTTGAATCTTTTTCCTCGGGGATAAGCCGTAGGGATATGGGAAAGAGATACCACGGTCCCTTCTGAAGGGTCCCGTGGTTTTAGGCAAAGAATCGGAAAATCGCTCTTTGGAGCTTTGGCTTTTTGTTTCTTTTTCATAGAGGGTCTCCCTTTGGGAGTATTTTTTCATTAATCCCTCTTTTCTTTAAAGGAGCGCAGCTCTTTGGAGGAGTTTTTGTATTCCCTGTTTATGAAGGGAAGACCTCTTTGGGAGGAGTGTTTTTATATCTCCTTTTTCTTTTGAAACGAGAAGACCTCTTTCGGAGGAGTTTTTGTATTCCCTGTTTATGAAGGGAAGACCACTTTCGGAGGAGTTTTTGTATTCTCGATTTTTTTTCTTTCTTTTGAAAATAGCCAATTTTCCTTTTCGGAGAGAAAGTAGGATGGGGGAGGGCTTATCCCTTTGGTTACTCGATTCAAACGAGATCGTCCTATTTCTTAATAGCATCTGCTATTCGAAAATATTTTGATATTTTGAACAAGGCTTAATCTTGTAAGCCAGGGTTCTTTGAAATATAGCCAATTCATTTTTGGAAGACTCTACTTTTCGAAAAGTATAGATTCCTCCATTCGGGGTTATACAATCTACTTCGATCCTTCTTTCAAGAAGTTTCAAAGGAGTTCGATTTTTCAAAATCTTTTAGAAAAAGAATTCAGCATAAACCCTTTTGAATATTCGGGCATTTTCGGGGTTTTGCTAATTTCTACCCACAATATCAACAAATTTCTAACTTTTGTTGCCCTTTTGAAGACATGGGGACATTTCTACTCGAGTTTGCCATAATTTTGGGCTTTCTTCGGGGTGATGTGATGCATGCTATGCACTCCATGTGATTTAAAATGGAAATACATGTTTTTATGCAATGATGAACACATGAAATGTATCTCACAAATCATGAAGGAGATGCATTCGCTTATCCATGGAAAGTGTCTAGGGGCTGTGTTTAAAAATGCCCCTAGCTTGATGGGAATTTCGCATGGCCATATGGTGAAGGGCCATGGCTTTTCAAAGGGATTTTGGATGGACAATGGTATGTTCATGTCCATGCACTTCCATGGTTTTTCTAACGTGATCATGATACTTTTTGCTCAAGGATGGGAAACATAACCAGCCCTAAGTGATCGTCATGGCCATCAGGTTTTAGTTTTGACATGGTCTCCATATTTCTTCGTGAGATTCATGTTCTTTATCCTAACACAATCAAGGTTTTCATATAAACCAGAAGTTGAAGAAAATCTTTCTTTTCAAAGCCATGAAAGGTTTTTGTGAAATGCTAATCCTTTTTCGAGATTCTCATTTCCTTTTTAAAATTTGCCTCGAAGGTGTTGGTTTTGATTTGTATGGAGACATGCCTATGAAGGCTCGATACTTAGGGGGTCGACTCTTATTGCCCCTTTGGTTTTGCAAAACCCTGAATTCGATTTCTAGAATGATGTCTAGACTCGATGCATATGAATGATTTCAAAGTGTAATGCATGATGCTTATGCACACACTATGGGTTAACCTATTTCTAAAAATCCCCAATTTTCCCTAAGTTAAGGATTTTGCGAAGTTCAGGAAGCTTGGAGGTGTTTATTCCTCCTTGCTTTGGTGATTCTCGAGCTTTTCATTTTTGAAAAAGCTCTAGGCAAAAGGGTGGATAGGACCAGCTTTTTGGATACTTGGTTTCAGGGAGTATATACATTCTTTTGAAAGCATTTTTATAATTTTTCGAAAATGGGCTTTGTACATGGCCAAAGGCTTTTGAAACAAAATTTCTTTTTGGAATTTTCGTTTTTCCAAATGTTTTTGAGATTTTGAGAGTTTTCAACTTTTTTTGTCTTTTTCAAAAGTAGGGATCTTCCATTGAACCTTCAAAGAAAACATTCATGAATCAGACTCTAATCAGATAGGTCTAAGACATGGGTTTCGGTTTTAGAGGTTCTACAAGGCACCCTTGACCCAGATGGTCTTAGGTGGCGGCTCTGGTGGTATGGGTGGGCTATAGCCCAGTCCATATCGTTCCCTATTGGTTTTAGGTAGGACAGGCTCAAGCCTACCTTGGTTTCGGGTTCCCAGGCCCGCGTAGGGTTTATATCCCATATTCAGAATCATGTTCCAAGACTTTTTGCTTTTCAAAAAGTTTTGGTATAAATCATGGTCTTCGAACATGGAATCATCCATGTTGGGGATATATACCCTTTTGGATATCGGGAGTTTGGATTCCGGGGTGATGGAAGACTTGGGCTTCCATACAAACCTGGTTTGGGAGACTTTGCCCTCAAGGAAAGCCAAGCTTGGTTCCTTGAGGAGTTTTGGACATAGCAGGGTTATGGAAAACTTATGGTTCCATACCCCATTTTGGGAAAAATTTACTTCAAGGGGAGCCATGCAAGGTCCCTTGAAGTTTTTGACTTGGTCCCTAGGTTCAACTCGTGGTGCCCCTAGGGATTGATTTTGTTTCAAAGCCATAGCCTTGGTTCCAGGGCACAAGACTAGGCTCGAAGAAGTGGGTTTTTCTATGGTAGGGTTATGAGCTCCTAAGATGTCGATGCATGCATTAGGGGTCTCCATGTCTACCATTTTCGAAACTTCTTTTTGTTTTTGAAATTCCTTTGAATGGTGCACGACAGTTGGCGCACCTTGAAAATCCTCAAGTTTTGGCACAATTTGTGGGTTTGTGTGTGCATAGGGGTTATCCAATGCATCTGATGACCCTACATGAAGAAGAGAGTCTTGAGAAGGATGGGTTTCAGGCATACATCTTTGTGGCTTGTCTACCTTTTCAGGGTGAGAGCAAGCCGATTTCCCGGGTAACTCTATTTTGAGCCCCCGGGGTTTAACGAGGCGTTTCCTTTCGAAACCTTCCTGTTTTTCACTCTCATTCCTTTGTAGGGTGTGGACTTCATGTCCCACTGTATGTGTGTGCCTAGACTTAGGACTTTTACTTGAAGTTTTCGAAATTCCAAAATTTTGTTTTTCAAGTTTTTGGTTTTTTTCCAAATTTTCAAGATTTTTTTGGTTTTTTGAAATAGAAAAATCTTTTTTTGGTTTTTCTATGGATTTTGAAAAGCTTGAAGTTGTAGGAGTGGACGACTTATCCCTTTGCCGGGATTTGTCTCTAATCTCCAATCCTTCGTTGAGTTTGAGATCGGTTTTCAATTCACGATCTGTATGTGCCCTCAAAGAGCTGCTATGTGATCGATGGGCTTTAAGCTCCTTGCTTAAAGCATCCATCTTTTGAAATATTTTTTCAATCTCATCGAGCTCTCTTTGGGCTTTATCTGATTTGAAAACCTCTTTTAGTATACTCAACGAAGATTTTTGTAGCTTTCTATCCATTTTCATGCAATTTTCCTAAGTATGCACGATTTTTGAAGAAAACACTTTTTTCCGAAAATTTGAGTATAACTCGTTTGTTTGAAGTCTGCTTAAGTCCCGGGTCCCACCGGGCGTGCCAAATCTGTAGACACCGAAAATTTTCACTTATGGGTTCTTAGGCCTGAAGTGAACCTTTTCGCAATCTACTTCGCTTTATGGGCGTGCCAGCTAGTTTACTTTAACTAGCAAAGTATGTTTTGAAAACAATCTGACTTTTGAAAGGCGATTGTAGGCAAGCGGGATTTTTACGTCGCAGACCTTCTTGCACCGATGCGCAAGGGTCAGTCTGTACGCTTAGAGACTTCGTTTTGAAACAAGTTTAACTCAAAATATATTTTGAATGAAGAAGTGTTTTAAAACCTTTTGAAAACCATGCATTTGGGCGATTTTGACTTTGTAAGGGTTGGACGACCCTAAGTCTTTCAAATTTTAATCTACTTAGTCACGATGGGCGTGCATCGAAATAGCCTAAGTCTTGCACGATTTGATTCGGGTTTGTACGATTTTCAGATTTTAGATCACGTGGATTTGCACGTGCCTAAGTCTTTCTTTTTATCCCTTTATGGGCCACCTAGGTGTGTGTTATGAACACTCCACTACATGGGGCGAATTTGAGCGGGGGTACGGGGCTTGCTTCGATACAATATGCGTCCTACCTCGTGGTATGGCGTAGATGCAATGCAAACTCATGCTACTCCAAAGGGAAAACCCGAAATTAAAAGACAATGCCGAAGGGAAATTGCCGAAGGGAAATAACCGAAGGGAAATGACTTGTAAAGTAAATAGCCGAAGGGAAATGACTTGTAAAGTAAATAGCGGAAGGGGAAATATGGCTATATCTTAAGAGCGGAAAGTTTCAATTGTGTAAGTGTGTGTCATGTATATATTGAAAGACAACGCACACGACTTGAACCTTAAAACCCGAATCTTAAAGACGTAGCCGAAAGAAATACTTTATATAGAGTATATGTAGGGGCCCTTACTTGGGTCTTGTAAATAAGAGCGAAGGCTCAATGTGTGTGCGTGCTTGAATTGAAAGACTTACACACACGACATGAAATGAAACCCAAATATAAATTGCAGTATGCCTTGACTAAGGTCTTGGGAGTAAGAGCGAAAGCTCAATGTGTGTGAGTGTAGAATTGAAGTACTACGCACACGACATAAATGAAACCCAAATATAACTGCAATAAGGCCTTTACTAAGGTCTTGGGAGTAAGAGCGAAGGCTCAATGTGTGTGCGTGTGGAAAATGGAAAGACAACACACACGACTTAATTAAAAATCCCCTTGACTTAAAATATATAAATATAACGATATATTAAGGGCTTGTTAGGCCCGTGTGTGTGCAAGAAGTGTACGACTAAGAGCGGAAAGGCTCAAGTGCGCGTGGGTGTGGGTGTGTCAAACCACGTTATTACAATCGGGGGGAGACGAAGCTCCTTTACTACAACCCCGTATCAAAATTTAATTGAATATAAAGCAAGTTAATGTAATAGACCAAGTTTAGACACTTACAAATAGCTGGTCCATGTTCAACTTGCTTGCACGTGGGCTCACGGTTCACCTTGGGCAGCCAAGAGGGGGTTATCCTAGGGGGCTTTGAGGGAGGTTCTATGGGTTACGATTAGGGTCTTATGGGAACTAAGGTTCGGCAAAGATGGGGCTGTCTAGGGTCTGTCCTAGGTGGCTGGAAGAGGTGCAGGTCACGGCCAGGGGGGTGGTCAGGTCGGTAGGAAGGTGGTCAGGTCGGCAGGAAGGAGTCGGGCGCAGCAATCGGGCGCCTGGCGCTGGGCGCTGGCGGGCGTCTGGCGCTAGGAGGGCGTCAGGGCACGGGATGGCATCAGGGCGCGGGATGGCGTCAGGGCGCGGGATGGTGTCAGGGCGCGGGATGGCGTCAGGGCGCGGGATAGCGTCAGGGCGCGCGGACAGCGTCAGGGTGCGCGGACAGGGCACGGGGCGCACGGCTGGCGCGGTCCGGTTAGGTTTAGGTTGGTTCAAGTCTAGGGTTAGGTTTGGTCGAACCTAGGTTGGGTTAGGGCTAGGTTTAGGTAGGGTTAGGTTCAGTTGGGGTTAGGTAGGTTCGAACCTAGGCTAGGTTGGGGTTAGGTTTAGAGGGGTGTAGAGAGAATGGCTAGGTTAGGTTAGGCTTACCTCTTGGAGCCGGTCCTTCATGGCTTGAGCCCACGTCTCCATGGTTGCAGCCTCTTGGTCCAGCCCACCTTTGTTGCAGCCCCTAGGTCTAGACCCACATAGCCCACATGGCTTGAACCCACCTCCCCCAATGAGCCCACATGACTAGGTCTATCACTCCCTCTCTCTCCTCCCAAATATTTGCATGAACCCTTTACATAGACCCCCTCACCTCTATTTATAAAGATTTGAAGTGGGTCTTGGATTTGGGTTTGGGTTTGGGGTTTGGATCCATACCCAAATCCAAACACTATTTGGATCTGGATATTGGATCTCGGATATTTTGAGATCCGTATCCGATCCAAACCCAACATTTTTATGGATATGGATCTGGATATTTTGATCCAGATCCGATCCAATCCAAATACTATTTGGATCCAATCCAAATCCAAACACTATTTGGATCGACCCAAACACTATTTGGATTGGCCCAAATCCAAACACTATTCATTACATGGATTTGGATCTGGATATATATGGTCCAGATCCAAATCAAAATTTCTTCGAACAGTCCTTCTTGGCTTCTCGAGGCGAACGATCTGTGCGGGCACTAGCTTCATCAGCGCTCCGTCTGGTGCTGGGTTTTCCCCAACTTTTTCGTCCAGACTCCGTCTCGCCGTTCTGGACTCCGTTGAGCTTTTCATCAAATGGGCTCTGCTTTCTTTTGTTTTTTTATCAGGGAGTGGCTTCTGAAGCTCTAGGCTTGAATCCTCTTCAGGCCTAGGGTCTTCTTTTGCCTTCTGTACCTGTTTTCACATTTCAAAACAGGTCGTCATTTTGGCTCAAACGAGCTTTTTGGTGTTTTGAGAGTTTTTGAAAAATAGAAGATTTGGGGTGTTTACAGACACACAAGTCAAGCTTAATACAACACTCTTGATATTTTTCATCCCCACTCTCTCTCATGCCCATAATCCCACGTGAATTTCAAGTGGGCCCCCACCTCCATTTATGAGAAGGTGATGTGGGCCATGGATATGGATATTGGATTGGATCTCTGGATCCAAATCCAAATCCAAGTCCACATATGGGTTTGGATTGGGATATGGATATATATGGTCCAGATCCAATCCAAACTGAACTCTGACTCCTTCGAGCTGGGTTCGAAACGGACGATTCGTGCGGGGCCTGACAGCATCAGTACTCCGTCTGCGTTGGGTCTTCGCCAACATAGTCGTCCGCCTCCGTTTCTGCCTTCCGGAGATGACTTCAAAGGATATTTTGATAAGAACAGGGTCTTGGACGTTCGAGATCCTGGGGGTGTGAATCAGATACAAGAGTTGCTGTGCCGGGCTTGACATGTGCTCCGGTTCCGGGCTCTTCTTAGCTCTCCTGGTCCTGTCTTGATCGGGCCAAGCCGCTTTGGGGTTTCAAAACGTGTTTAAAAGGTTTTCAAAAGCTATATTATATATTTTTGAAATACAGAGTTTAAAACATATATACAGGGTTGTCTGGAAGGCTCCTGGGTTTCTAGACTCAAAAATGGCCCTTTGGGGCTGCTTTTACAAAACCAGGTTTGTTTAAGGAATTCGTGGGATTTCGGGGTGTTTACAGTAGCCCATAAGTACTCGGCTTATCCAAATGAGTTTTTGAAACCACATTCCCTTTCCACAAGTGGTCGTAAATCCCTTTCTTCAAATTTGTTTCAAAAAGAGATGTTTTTTTTATCAACTTGTGGAAAGTTGAGATTTCGTGAAGGGAGAGAAGGGTTTTCAACTCATTTTTAAAGTTATCCTGGATGAGCATGACTGTGCATCCTTCGAATATTGGTTCTCGGACTTGCCCAAGGAGGGACCTCCATCGAACAATAAAGGCATGAACATCTTCGTTCATACCTTGCTTTGTATCCCTCAATGTGTTTAAAGTGGGCGTGACTTCTACGTTATGTGAGAATCTCTGCATAAAGCAGTTCATTAACTCTTCAAAAGTCACGAACTAACTAAGATCATAAGAAGCCAGCCATTTGGAAGTTGTGCCATTGAGGGATAAAGGGAACCAATACACCCATTACATCGAGTCCTTCTTTTCTTATGGGCTCGACAAGAGAAAAGTTGCAAGTGAGACCTAGGGTCTCCTGTGCCATCATACCGATGGAAATTCGGTATTTCATCGTCACTGTCTGTTTCATAGTCTAAAGGAAGAAAATCAGATAGGGCGTAGTTTCTTTTCTCTTTGTTTTGCCCTTTCAGCAGCTGCTGTAGGGCTTTACAATCCTTGTGAGTGAAGGATTCATGGTATTGGTTGTCTTCCATTGCGGAGGTCTCCTTGTGTTTTCGAGTTTTTTCAAATTTCTTTTTGGCCTTTGGTTCACCATGTGACGAACATGAATCAACTGCTTCAGCCTCTTGGCTAAGAGCAGCGATCTTGGCCTCAAAGTCCCTTCTTAACTCATTGATCTCTTCTCTTTGATCTCGAGTTTTCAAAAACTTTCTAGAATGAGAACTTGATGCGCATGAGGCATGGCTAGACACTTCTTGGGAGCCTGGACTTGACATGGCTCCAGTGCTTTTAAACTCCAACTATGAAATGCAACAAACAAAAGAATTAAAACACTTTTCCTTGAAAAAATTTCATGAGGTTTGTTTGTATGAATCGATTTCTCATAAGACCCACGTCCCACCAGGCGTGCCAAAATCTGTAGACACGTAGAAATTTTCACTCCTGGTTCTTAGGCCTAAAGTGAACCTTTTCGTATGTCTAAGTCACTTAAAGGGCGTGCCAGCTACCTTACTCAAGCTAGCAAAGTAAGTTTTTGAAAATATCTGACTTATGGGGCGACTATGGACAAGTGGGCTCTTTTCGTCACCGACCTTCTTGAACCGATGCTCAAGGGTCAGTCTGTATGCTTTAGAAAACTCAATTTTAAGCAAACATGACCTTTTTGAAAAGTATGCAAAGTGTTTGATTTAATTTAGTTTGTCTTGTTGTAGATTTTATCAATGTGGGATTTGCACATTTCCTATGTGTTGGGTTTTAGCCAATTTAGGCGTGTAGTTGTGTGCATCCAATGCTCAATTTGGCGAGTTTTGCATAGGTAGTTCGATGTTACTTTGATGCAATATGCACCCGGAATTGAACGTGGTATGGCGGATATACAATGCAAACTCACACAACTGAACGGGAAAACCCGGAATTGAAAGACATAGCCGAAGGGAAATTGCAAAAGGGAAATATAGCTATATCTTAAGAGTGGAAAGGCTCAATTGTGTAAGTGTATGCCGTGTATAAATTGAAATGCAATTCACACAACTGAACCTTAAAACCCGAAATTTAAAGACATAGCGGAAGGGAAATACAACTATATATATATGGGCCCAAAGGTCGCCAACGTGTGCGTGGGTGTTGTGTGTATATGTAAAGACAACTCACATGACTTGGAATGTAAAACCCAAATTGAATTGCAATACGGCTCTTATTAGAGTCTTGGGAGTAAGAGCGAAAGCTCAATGTGTGTGAGTGTGGAATTGAAAGACAACGCACACAACTTGAATGTAAAACCCATGCAGCTGAATTTATATAAATAAGACTATATCTTAGGGGTGGCCACGACTCATTTGTGTGCAAAAGTGTGCAACTAAGAGCGGAAAGGCTCAAGTGCACGTATGTGCTTGTGCGTCATACAACAATATTACATCTTGGGGGGAGACTACTGTAAACACCCCGAAATCCCACGAATTTCTCAAAATCCATCTGGTTTTATACAAGCAGCCCCAAAGGGCCGTTTTTGAGTTTGGAAACCCAGGAGCCTTCCAAACAACCCTGTATATATGTTGTAAACTTTATCTTTCAAAAACATATGATATAGCTTTTGAAAACCCTTTTAAAACATGTTTTGAAACCCCGAAGTGGCTTGGCCTGATCAAGACAGGACCAGGAGAGCCAAGAAGAGCCCGGAACCGGAGCACCTGTCGAGCCCGGCGCAGCAACTCTTGTATCTGATTCACACCCCAGGATCTCGAACGTCCAGGACCCTGTTCTTACCAAAATATCATTTGAAGTCATCTCCGGAAGGCAGAAACGGAGGCGGACGACCATGTTGGCGAAGACCCAACGCAGACGGAGTACTGATGCTGTCAGGCCCCGCACGAATCGTCCGTTTCGAACCCAGCTCGAAGGAGTCAGAGTTCAGTTTGGATTGGATCTGGACCATATATATCCAGATTCCAATCCAAACCCATATGTGGACTTGGATTTGGATTTGGATCCAGAGATCCAATCCAATATCCATATCCATGGCCCACATCACCTTCTCATAAATGGAGGTGGGGCCCACTTGAAATTCACGTGGGATATTGGGCATGAGAGAGAGTGGGGGTTGATAAATATCAAGAGTGTTGTATTAAGCTTGACTTGTGTGTCAAGTTTGGGTTTAATCTTGTGGTTTAGCCTAATTGAGTGGGTTTAAGCTTGTAATTAGCTAAAACCTAACCTAGGGCTGCACCAACATGGGGTGATCAAGGTCTATGGGTCATGCTAAGGGAGCTCCTTCACCTAAACCTAACCCAAAATGCCTAAACCTAGCCTAAACCCCTAATCCACCCCTAATCTGAACCTAATCACCTAACCCACTTCCCTAATCCCGGCCTAATCCCAACCTAATCACCTAACCCACTTCCCTAATCCTTCCCTAAACCTAGATTAATTTCCCTAATCCTAGCCTAAACCTAGCCTAAACCACCTAACCTAGCTCACTAAACCTCACCCTAAAACCCAACCACCTAACCTAGCCCTAAACCCCTAAACCACCCTTAGCCCACGATTTTCCCAAACCCCTAGTTTTAAAATATCTGGCCCAACCCCATCCAGCCCACCTTATCTACATACTACCCTACCTAAACCACCTAACCACTACCCACAACCCAGCCCTAACCGACCTACCCATCCCCTATTTAAACCCCCCTCATTGTGGGCGGGTTTTCCAAGTGGGAACCACTCCACCACCCAGCCGGGCCCTCTCCTTCTCCCATCTCTCACCCGTCTTCCCAGCAGCTCCAGCTCCACCAGCCGCCACCTGCTCCGCCACTCTCCCTCTTCTGTCCACCATCACTCCCCCCCCCCAGCCGGACACCACCACCTCACTCAGCCGGGCCCTCTCCTTCTCCCATCTTCCACCAGCCGACAGCCACCTTTGCCGCCACTCCTTCCCATTCGGTAAGTCCCCCTAACTCCCTCAAAACCACTCTCTACCACCTCTCCACTCTTAGCCACCCATCTTCCCCTTAGCTCAGCCCCTTTGCCGCCACCACCTAAGCCTAGCCGAACCTAGGATAACCCAAGTGGCTGGCCACTGCTCAGCCACCATCTCCCATTCGGCCGATCCCCCCCCTAGGTGTCCTATTTGGCCTTCCCACTAGCTCACCTTTTAGGGCCAGTTTCCCTTAGTACCTAACTTCCCTAGTGACCCTAAGACCCACTTAGTCAGCCACTCTAAACTCCCTACTTGGAGGCGCCGCCCACTTGCCACCGGTCCCCTTCGAGGCGTCCATCCTGCGCCCCGTTTGCAGCCGGCCAGCACTCTTGGTCACATACCTTCGCGGAGCTCCCGTTTGCAGCCCAAAGCCAAGGCCACGCTCAAGCAAGACCTCTACGGACCAGCTACTTGTAAGTTTCTAAACTCGGTCTTTAATCATACACTTGCTTGAAATTCAATTTGATACGGGGTTGTAATAACGGAGCATAGTCTCCCCCCGCTTGTAATAACGTGGCTTGGCACAACCACACACGTGCACTCTCTTAGTCGTGCACAATTTTGCACACACACGGGCCTAATCAGCCCCTAATATATAAGTATACGTATATATTTCATTTCCGAAGGGTTTTGTTTAAGTTGGGTGCGTTGTCTTTCAATTTAAACACTCTCACACACATTGAGCTTTCGCTCTTATTTGAAAGACCCAAGTAAGGGCCGACCTATACTATTTGGGCTTCATTTCATGTCGTGTGAGTAAGTCTTTCAATTTAAACACTCTCACACACATTGAGCTTTCGCTCTTATTTGAAAGACCCAAGTAAGGGCCGACCTATACTATTTGGGTTTCATTTCTTGTCGTGTGAGTAAGTCTTTCAATTCAAGCACTTTCACACACATTGAGCCTTCGCTCTTACTCCCAAGACCTTAGTCAAGGCCATATTGCAGTTATATTTGGGTTTCATTTATGTCGTGTGTGTAGTACTTCAATTCAAGCACTCTCACACACATTGAGCCTTCGCTCTTACTCCCAAGACCTTAGTCAAGGCCATATTGCAGTTATATTTGGGTTTCATTTATGTCGTGTGTGTAGTACTTCAATTCAAGCACTCTCACACACATTGAGCCTTCGCTCTTACTCCCAAGACCTTAGTCAAGGCCATACTGCAATTTATATTTGGGTTTAATTTCATGTCGTGTGTGTAAGTCTTTCAATTCAAACACGCACCCACATTGAGCCTTCGCTCTTATTTGCAAGACCCGAGTAAGGGCTCATATACATAAGATATATACATATCTCCCTTCGGTTATTTCCCTTCGGTTATTTCCCTTCGGTTATTTCCCTTCGGTTATTTCCCTTCTGTTATTTCCCTTCAGCATTGTCTTTACATTTCGGGTTTTCCCTTTGGAGTAGCGTGAGTTTGCATTGCATCTACGCCATACCACGAGGTAGGACGCATATTGCATCGAAGCAACCCCCGCTCGAATTCGCCCATGTAGTGGAGTGTTCATAACACACAAACTAGGCGACCCAAAAAGGGATAAAAGAAAAGACTTAGGCACGTGCAAATCCACGTGATCTAAAACATGCAATCGCATCTTAAAGACCGAAATAGACACCTCGAACCGTTTCGTAGACTTTCTCCCTAAAAACTCGATTTTTGCAAAAGCGTACAGACTGACCCTTGCGCATCGGTGCAAGAAGGTCTGCGACGACAAGAGCTCACTTGCTCACAGTCGCCACGTTTAGAAGTCAGTATTGATATATCTTCGCTAGCTTAAGTAAGCTAGCTGGCACGCCCTATTTGTATACATAGGCCTTAGACGCACGATAAGATCCACTCCAAGCCACGAAAGAGGCGAAGAGGCGGGGATTTTCGCGCGTCTACAGAGATTGGCACGCCCGGTGGGACGTGAGCCTTTTCAAAAAGTCGAGTTTACTTGTAGAAGTCTTGCGAAAATTTTATAAAGGTGTCGTTTTAACTTGTTTTCTTTGCTTTTACTTAGGAAATTTTGAAAAAGCTTGAAAAGCATGTCAAAATCCAATCCAAGTGAAGTGTCGAGCCAAGGCTCATGCGCATCAAGTTCTCACTCTAGGAGGATTTTCAAAAACAAAATAAAACTAGATGAAATCGAGGACTTGAGAAGGGAATTTGAGGCCAAAATCGATGCTCTCAGCCAAGAGGCTGAAGTAGGCGATTCATGTTCATCAAACGGTGAACAAAGGCCTAAAAAGAAAATTGAAAAACCTCGCAAGCAAAAAGAGGCCTCCGTAATGGAAGGCAACCAATACCACGAGTCCTTCACACAAAAGGACCGTAAAGCCCTACAGCAATTGCTGAAAGGGCAAAATAAAGAGAAAAGAAGCTACGCCCTGTCTGATTTCCTTCCTATGGATTACGAAACAGACAGTGACGATGAAATACCAAACTTCCATTGGTATGATGGCATGGGAGACCCTAGGTCTCACTTGCAGCTTTTCTCACGTCGAGCCCATAAGAAGAAAAAGGACTCGATGAAATGGGTGTATTGGTTCCCCCTATCCCTTAAAGGCACAGCTGCCAAATGGCTGGCTTCCTACGACTTAAGCCAGTTCGCTACTTTTGAAGAGTTAGCGAACTGCTTCATGCAAAGATTTGCACACAACGTGGAAGTCACGCCAACCCTGAATACCTTAAGGGATACAAAGCAAGGCATGAACGAAGACGTGCATGCCTTCATTATAAGATGGAGGTCTCTTTTAGGCCAAGTGCGAGAGCCTATATCCGAAGGATGCGCAGTGATGCTCATCCTGGATAATTTCAAAAGCGAGTTAAAAACCCTTCTCTCGCTCCATGAGATTTCAACTTTCCATAAGTTGATCAAAAAGGCTTCCCTTTCGAAACCAACTTGCGAAAAGGGACATACGACCACTTATGGAAAGGAAGTGCCGTTCCCAAAACACGTGTGGAAAAGCCCATCGCATATGGGCTGCCCACAACGGACAAAGGGGCAAAGCCCCATAAAATCGCCAATGTCCGGGTGGATCCAGGCATGGCGGGCACTTCTAAAAATTTTGAAAAAATAGAAAATAAGAGAGAACGCAATTTTTCAAAACCAATTGAAAAACGGGAGTACACTCCGCTGGGGCAACCTGTGTCGGAGGTCCTAGACCTCCTACTTGCCCAGGGCATGATCGAACTCCCTGAAATCCCCGAAGGAGTCACGTCCAAAGGGGGGTATTTAAACCGATTTTGCAAGTATCATCGGCTCAAAGGCCATGATACCAAACGGTGCTTCTCTCTTCTAAATAAAATTGAGAACTTGATAGCGGAGGGCCGGCTCCAGGTCACTGCGGAATCTGAGCCACCTCAAGCTATCTTCAAGGAACCCTTTCCCAAACACGCCAGTGGCAGTGGGAAAGGAAAAGAGGTATGTACCCTCACCATTTCCAAGGAACTAGCGCAAAAGCCCGAACCTGGTCGACCTGCTTGTGCGCCCATCCTTGTACTATACAAGAGGCCCGCCCAAGTCGTCATTCGGGGACCATCAAAAGTGGAAACCCCGGCAAAACCAGTTTTGAAAATCCAAGGTTCTCCTCAGCTCATCCTTAGAGCCAAGTCTAGCGCAAACCCTAGGCTGGTCGTGGGGGAAGTCACTAGATCCGGGAGGATCTACCAACCCCCGCACCTTCAAGGTGCTCAAAAGGTGGTCAGTGTGCCTGGCCCCTCAAAAGCATGTATCCCTAGTGGTCTGCCAAAAGCAGAGAAGGACAAAATCATCCTAAATCCTTATGATTTCGAAAACCACCTTTCAAAGATTCCTATTCACATGTCTATCCTAGAGCTTATCAAAACCTCGCCTAGGCATAGACTTGTCTTAGAGAAAATTCTAGAAAGGGCCAAGGTTGATTCGAACATAAGTCTGGAATCCTTGTCTGCCCAAGTGGCTTTGTTAGGAACAAAATCGCCCATCACCTTTTCGGAAGATGATGTAGATAGACCCTACGAAACCCATAACCAGGCCCTGCATATCGAGGTGGTTCTAAACAACCACTCTCTGGACAGGTGCCTAGTCGATGGTGGAGGAGGGCTCAACATCCTTCCACTTCACGTGGCGTACAAAATCGGAGTCACCTTGACTTCAGTGAACCCAAGCCCCATCGTTATCACTGGATACGATGGGAATGCGTCTAGGCCTTTAGGATCCATCGAACTCCCAATGGAAACGGGAGGGATCGAACACACGGGGGTGTTCCATGTCTTGGACATCCACCCCCATTATAACCTGTTGCTGGGAAGACCCTGGATACACAGTTTGTGCGCTGTGCCATCCACCTTCCACAAATGTGTCAAGATCCCTTTTAGGGACCAAGTCGTAGTGATCCTAGGTGAGAGTCACCCACAGCTTTAGGGGATCATAAACTCCCCTTGTTTATCGAGCTCCCAGGCCCACGAGGCTAACCTGGGGCAAATTATGGTTGAGCCACCTCGGCTCGTGTTGAACAACCCTAGGAAGGTTGTATGTGTGAAGGGGCCGCCCAAAGCAGGCCCCCTCCCGACTCTAATCCTCCTAGGAAAACCCAAGCGTTCCCTATTTCCAAAATCCCTGGACAAAAGGCCATACGAGCCTAATATGGACGATAGCATGTTCCAGGACCACGACTTGTATCCCATCTTTTCAAAAAACAAAAGGTCGTGGAACATGTTATTGAACATGGGCTACACGCCCTACAAGAGTCTAGGGGCACAAAACCAGGGTCTCCTAGAGCCCATCCTTCCTAGGGCCAACCCAAGCCGATATGGGATCGGCTATACTCCCCGAATACCGCCGGAGCCACCCCCTGTGACCACCTGGGTCAAGGGTGCCCCGGAGCCTGTCTTAGAAGAGACCTATGGTTTAGACCTCCTATTCCGAGTCTAACCCATAGTGTTTTCCCTTTGTAGGTATGACGGAAGATCCCTTTTTCTAAAAATACCAAAAACATTTGAAAACTTAAAAACCAAAAAAATCGAAAAACAAGAAAAACCAAAAAACAATGGAAAAGCAAAAACTCGAAAAAAGTGTGCTTTGTATAGTTCCCAAAGTTCTTGTTTTACAAAAACCCAAAAAAATCGAAAATTTGGAAAATACCAAAAAGATTTTGTACATAGCTGCTCCTGGTTTAACTTTAGCAAAAGAAAGGGATTTCGAAAGAAACATCGTCTGCATAGCCAGACCAAAAATTTCGAAATCACTTGAAAATCCAAGTACAAAACCAGGTTATTTTGAAAACCACGCATCAAGTTCCCTCGGGTCTAAAGTCCACGAGAATGATCGAAGCCCAGAAGTGGATCCCCTTGAGGAAGATCCCACTTCTAAGCTCCCAGAATTTCATAGAATTCTCGATTTTGAAAGACCTTCCCAATCAGTAGGAGGAGATTTCGTAGAGGTGAACCTAGGGGATGATTCCAATCCCAAAACCATCAAAATAGGCACATGCTTGCATGAAACTGAAAAGTTAGCATTCATTGCATTTCTACAAACCTATTTAGATGTGTTTGCATGGACGTATGAAGACATGCCGGGCATAGATCCCAGCATAGTCGAACATCGTCTTCCCTTAGATATAGGTGTAAAACCAATAAAGCAGAAGCTTAGGAAAATACACCCGAATGTACACACGCAAGTCAAAGAGGGTTTAGAAGATCTGCTAAAAGCCGGATTTATAAAACCCATTGCGTATTCTGATTGGTTGTCAAATATCGTTGTAGTTCGAAAAACCAATGGGAAAATTCGAATATGCATCGATTTCAGAAACCTGAATAAAGCCACTCCAAAGGATAATTATCCTTTACCAAACATAGATTTGATAGTCGATAGTACTGCAAATCATGAAATGTTTTCATTTATGGATGGCTATTCAGGCTATAATCAAATCAAACTAAGTCCACGAGATCAGGGTAAGACCGCCTTCACAACCCCATGGGGCACGTACTGCTATACAGTCATGCCCTTTGGTTTGAAAAATGCCGGCGCAACATACCAACGAGCCATGAACACGATCTTCCATGATCAAATTCACGAGCTTGTAGAAGTGTATGTAGATGATCTCTTGGCAAAATCCAAAACCCGATGCACCCATATCGAATGTTTACAAAAAATCTTCGAAAGGCTTAGGCTTTACAAAGTAAAGCTAAACCCTCAAAAATGTGTGTTCGGGGTAGAATCAGGAAAGCTTCTAGGCTTTATGGTAAGCCAAAGGGGAATAGAAGTCGACCCCTCTAAGTGTCGAGCCATCATAGACATGGCTCCACCCTCCAATCTCACCCAAGTCCGTAGCCTCCAGGGTCGATTGCAATCTGTGCGCCGATTCATATCGAATCTGGCAACTAGATGCGAACCCTTCAACAAACTGTTGAGGAAGGGCACGAAATTCTTATGGGATGACGAATGCCAAAAGTCCTTCGAGAGACTAAAGGCATACTTGGTTAATCCCCCCGTTTTGAATCCTCCAAAGCAAGGAAAACCGCTTTTATTATACATCTCCGTGCATGTAAACGCTTTAGGAGCCCTGTTGGCTCAATACGAGGATGACACCCATAAGGAGTATGCCATCTACTATATTTCGAAAACTCTCTTGGCTTATGAACGAAATTATCAAGCCATGGAGAAGACGTGCTTGGCCCTAGTCTGGGCCTGCCAGAAATTCAGACACTATTTCCTAGATCATGAGATCTGGATAGTGTCCAAGCTTGATCCAATCAAGCACTTGTTCGAAAAACCCATTCTCACGGGTAGATTGGGCAAATGGCAACTCCTTCTAATGGAGTATGATCTGAAATACCATCACCAGATCTCCGTTAAGGGGCAAGCCCTAGCAGATTACGTGGCTGACTTCCCCTTGGAGGACGCATATCCCACTCTTGTCGAAATGCCTGATGAAGGCATATTGCAAAACCATTTTCAAAACCACATTTTGGCAAATTCTTTCGAAAACCAAGTGTGGAAGATGCACTTCGACGGGGCACGAAACCAACGAGGGGCTGGTGCCGGGATCATCCTAATCTCCCCTGAAAAGGGCGAGATTCCCATAGCGGTCCGCTTAGATTTCGAATGTTCCAACAACGTAGCTGAGTATGAAGCACTCATACAAGGCTTAAGGATTTCGAAAACTCTAGGGGCATCATGCATCGAGGTCTTTGGAGATTCGCTCCTTGTCATAAACCAGGTTTTAAAAATTTGGCAAGTACGTAATGAGAAACTACTTCCATATCACGAGTTGGCCACTCAATTGGTCCACTCCTTCCAGTCGTGTAAGCTCACACACGTGGGAAGAGAGGACAATGGCATCGCCGATGCCCTCTCCTCCTTGGGTTCAGCCCTGAAGGTCGATCCCATTTCAGGGACCAGATCTTTGGAAATATGGCATGCGCCCCATCCATCCACACACGACTTGGATATTTGCCAAAACAACCCAGAGTCTATTGAAAAACCCTGGTTCTATGACATAAAACAATTTTTAGAAAATGGGGGATTCACCGAGGATGCCACATCCAAAGATAAGGCATTCATTCGTAAGATTTCGACCCGATACACCATTCTGGGTGGGGTCTTATACAAAAAGAGTTTTACCGGCATTCTGCTTAGATGTATCGACCTAGAGGAGGCTAGGATAGTGATGCACGAGTTCCACGATGGAGAATGTGGAGGCCATGTTAATGCCAACATGATGGCAATGAAAATACTTAGAGGGGGTTATTTTTGGTCCACCCTGAAAAAGGATTGTCACGATCATGTTAGAAAGTGTCATCCATGTCAAGTGCATGGGCACGCCATTCATATCCCTTCATCTGCATTGCATTCTGTGGTCAGCCCCTGGCCATTTACCATGTGGGCGTTTGACATTGTAGGCCCCATATTTCCAAAAGCCTCGAATGGGCATCGTTTTATTTTAGCAGCCACGGAGTATTTCTCCAAGTGGGTGGAAGCCATTTCCCTAACGAATGTAATGGGGCAACATGTGGTGGCTTTCATCCGGAGGAATATCTTGGCTCGATTTGGGGTTCCACGAGACCTTGTGTCTGATAATGGTACCCCATTCAAGAACGAGCGGATGGTTAAGTTGTGCAACACGTATGGCATAACTCACCACTTCTCCTCGCCCTACTACCCGCAAGGCAACGGCCAAGCCGAAGCCACAAACAAGACTCTCATTGGTATCATTGAGAAAACCTTAGAGAAGGGTAGGAGGTGGCATGAGAAGCTGGATGAAGCCTTATGGGCTTATAGGACTTCCATCCGGACTCCCACGAATGCCACACCATTCGAATTGGTCTATGGCACAAACGCCATTCTTCCCATTCATACCCAACTGCATTCATTCCATACATCCATTGCACTCGACCTCCCCCTAGAGACGCTTCAGCATGCTAGGATGGCCGAACTAGATTTGCTAGATGAGAGGCGACTCCTTGCCATGGATCATGCTCGTGCATACCGGCAAAGGATAGCCCGACATTATAGCAAACACATGAGACCTCGCCACTTTAAAGTGGGAGATCTGGTCTTGAAAACCATCCACCATCGTGGCCCACACCCCCTAGGCAAGTGGCGCCCCAACTGGGATGGACCCTATGTTGTACGAGCAACCACTACGAACAATTCGTATTGGTTGATCGATGTAGAAGGTAGGAATTTAGCAGATCCTATCAATATTCAATACTTAAAGAAGTATCATGTGTAGGATCTGGATTAAATTCCAGTTTTCGAAAATTTCATAGGGATAGCTGCCCTGAGACATGTGAATAAGGTGCAAAAGCGAACTCGTGTGACCCTAAGTGAGAGAATTCGCACTTGTGAAAGAGTGGAGTTTTCAAAATCGTGGTTGCATTTCAAAATCCTTCTTCTTACAAAGAAAGGCCTAGTTCAACATAGCAAGATACTTGCAAGTAGTACGTGCTATTTCTAAATAGGCTGATCTGGGATGGATCGAGTGTAGGTTTGGGATAAGTCCTCCCCTCTTCTCTCCTATTTCCAAAAGGAAAACAAAGGCCCAAATCAAAAGGGAATTTCCCATTTAAAGTCTCTTTCCAAAAGAAAGAAGCCAGACTTCAAAAAAAAAAGAAAAATTGATTCTCTTATAAAAAAGAGGGATTAAAGAAAAAATACTCCCAAAGGGAGACCCTCTATGAAAAAAAGGAAAAGGAGGCCAAAAAGCTCAAAAAGAGCAGTTTTCCGCCTTCTGTGCCTCAAACCACGGGACGCTTCAGAAGGGACCGTGGTATCTCTTTCCCATCCCTGGCTTATCCCAAGCTAAAGCATGGTTCATTTCGAGGAATCCTAAAGTAAAAATAGGATTTACTTACTTGAATTTCATCTTGTTTGAGAATTCGACCTTTCGAGTAAGGCGTAGGAATTTGAAATAAAGCTTGTTTTCTTATCAAACCTCTGCTAGATAAGCGAGTGTTAAGACTCAAACAAAGGCAAGCACGAAGAGCTCGAGATCCTTAGGATCGAGGCTCAAGACAGTTGTCCCTTTTGTAAATAGCTTTTGTAAATAAGTTTTAAAAACCGAACATCGAACAGCATAGGGTTTTTGCTCACTTGGAGCAGTAGGCCTTGTAAGTCTCTAGAGTTCGACCACACCTGGTCTCTGGGAGGTCGCCACTTTTGGCACCACACCCATGTCATTGGCATTCCACGCATGGCACTTGCATGAACATGATCCCATTTAGGACCAGATTCCATAGTAAAACCCTTTGGCGTGATATCTCCTCCTACCAGAGTTTGTAAAATTGAGATTTTGTTAAAATGGGACGATCCCATATTCTTCGTGGCTAGATCTAGGGAGACATTAAAAGGGGTGTTTGTCATCTTTGCCCTTATCCAAATCTATTTGGACAAGGCCAAAGAGGGGCATCTGTAAACACCCCGAAATCCCACGAATTTCTCAAAATCCATCTGGTTTTATACAAGCAGCCCCAAAGGGCCGTTTTTGAGTTTGGAAACCCAGGAGCCTTCCAAACAACCCTGTATATATGTTGTAAACTTTATCTTTCAAAAACATATGATATAGCTTTTGAAAACCCTTTTAAAACATGTTTTGAAACCCCGAAGTGGCTTGGCCTGATCAAGACAGGACCAGGAGAGCCAAGAAGAGCCCGGAACCGGAGCACCTGTCGAGCCCGGCGCAGCAACTCTTGTATCTGATTCACACCCCAGGATCTCGAACGTCCAGGACCCTGTTCTTACCAAAATATCATTTGAAGTCATCTCCGGAAGGCAGAAACGGAGGCGGACGACCATGTTGGCGAAGACCCAACGCAGACGGAGTACTGATGCTGTCAGGCCCCGCACGAATCGTCCGTTTCAAACCCAGCTCGAAGGAGTCAGAGTTCAGTTTGGATTGGATCTGGACCATATATATCCAGATTCCAATCCAAACCCATATGTGGACTTGGATTTGGATTTGGATCCAGAGATCCAATCCAATATCCATATCCATGGCCCACATCACCTTCTCATAAATGGAGGTGGGGCCCACTTGAAATTCACGTGGGATATTGGGCATGAGAGAGAGTGGGGGTTGATAAATATCAAGAGTGTTGTATTAAGCTTGACTTGTGTGTCAAGTTTGGGTTTAATCTTGTGGTTTAGCCTAATTGAGTGGGTTTAAGCTTGTAATTAGCTAAAACCTAACCTAGGGCTGCACCAACATGGGGTGATCAAGGTCTATGGGTCATGCTAAGGGAGCTCCTTCACCTAAACCTAACCCAAAATGCCTAAACCTAGCCTAAACCCCTAATCCACCCCTAATTTGAACCTAATCACCTAACCCACTTCCCTAATCCCGGCCTAATCCCAACCTAATCACCTAACCCACTTCCCTAATCCTTCCCTAAACCTAGATTAATTTCCCTAATCCTAGCCTAAACCTAGCCTAAACCACCTAACCTAGCTCACTAAACCTCACCCTAAAACCCAACCACCTAACCTAGCCCTAAACCCCTAAACCACCCTTAGCCCACGATTTTCCCAAACCCCTAGTTTTAAAATATCTGGCCCAACCCCATCCAGCCCACCTTATCTACATACTACCCTACCTAAACCACCTAACCACTACCCACAACCCAGCCCTAACCGACCTACCCATCCCCTATTTAAACCCCCCTCATTGTGGGCGGGTTTTCCAAGTGGGAACCACTCCACCACCCAGCCGGGCCCTCTCCTTCTCCCATCTCTCACCCGTCTTCCCAGCAGCTCCAGCTCCACCAGCCGCCACCTGCTCCGCCACTCTCCCTCTTCCGTCCACCATCACTCCCCCCCCAGCCGGACACCACCACCTCACTCAGCCGGGCCCTCTCCTTCTCCCATCTTCCACCAGCCGACAGCCACCTTTGCCGCCACTCCTTCCCATTCGGTAAGTCCCCCTAACTCCCTCAAAACCACTCTCTACCACCTCTCCACTCTTAGCCACCCATCTTCCCCTTAGCTCAGCCCCTTTGCCGCCACCACCTAAGCCTAGCCGAACCTAGGATAACCCAAGTGGCTGGCCACTGCTCAGCCACCATCTCCCATTCGGCCGATCCCCCCCCCTAGGTGTCCTATTTGGCCTTCCCACTAGCTCACCTTTTAGGGCCAGTTTCCCTTAGTACCTAACTTCCCTAGTGACCCTAAGACCCACTTAGTCAGCCACTCTAAACTCCCTACTTGGAGGCGCCGCCCACTTGCCACCGGTCCCCTTCGAGGCGTCCATCCTGCGCCCCGTTTGCAGCCGGCCAGCACTCTTGGTCACATACCTTCGCGGAGCTCCCGTTTGCAGCCCAAAGCCAAGGCCACGCTCAAGCAAGACCTCTACGGACCAGCTACTTGTAAGTTTCTAAACTCGGTCTTTAATCATACACTTGCTTGAAATTCAATTTGATACGGGGTTGTAATAACGGAGCATAGTCTCCCCCCGCTTGTAATAACGTGGCTTGGCACAACCACACACGTGCACTCTCTTAGTCGTGCACAATTTTGCACACACACGGGCCTAATCAGCCCCTAATATATAAGTATACGTATATATTTCATTTCCGAAGGGTTTTGTTTAAGTTGGGTGCGTTGTCTTTCAATTTAAACACTCTCACACACATTGAGCTTTCGCTCTTATTTGAAAGACACAAGTAAGGGCCGACCTATACTATTTGGGCTTCATTTCATGTCGTGTGAGTAAGTCTTTCAATTTAAACACTCTCACACACATTGAGCTTTCGCTCTTATTTGAAAGACCCAAGTAAGGGCCGACCTATACTATTTGGGTTTCATTTCTTGTCGTGTGAGTAAGTCTTTCAATTCAAGCACTTTCACACACATTGAGCCTTCGCTCTTACTCCCAAGACCTTAGTCAAGGCCATATTGCAGTTATATTTGGGTTTCATTTATGTCGTGTGTGTAGTACTTCAATTCAAGCACTCTCACACACATTGAGCCTTCGCTCTTACTCCCAAGACCTTAGTCAAGGCCATATTGCAGTTATATTTGGGTTTCATTTATGTCGTGTGTGTAGTACTTCAATTCAAGCACTCTCACACACATTGAGCCTTCGCTCTTACTCCCAAGACCTTAGTCAAGGCCATACTGCAATTTATATTTGGGTTTAATTTCATGTCGTGTGTGTAAGTCTTTCAATTCAAACACGCACCCACATTGAGCCTTCGCTCTTATTTGCAAGACCCGAGTAAGGGCTCATATACATAAGATATATACATATCTCCCTTCGGTTATTTCCCTTCGGTTATTTCCCTTCGGTTATTTCCCTTCGGTCCCTTCGGTTATTTCCCTTCTGTTATTTCCCTTCAGCATTGTCTTTACATTTCGGGTTTTCCCTTTGGAGTAGCGTGAGTTTGCATTGCATCTACGCCATACCACGAGGTAGGACGCATATTGCATCGAAGCAACCCCCGCTCGAATTCGCCCATGTAGTGGAGTGTTCATAACACACAAACTAGGCGACCCAAAAAGGGATAAAAGAAAAGACTTAGGCACGTGCAAATCCACGTGATCTAAAACATGCAATCGCATCTTAAAGACCCGAAATAGACACCTCGAACCGTTTCGTAGACTTTCTCCCTAAAAACTCGATTTTTGCAAAAGCGTACAGACTGACCCTTGCGCATCGGTGCAAGAAGGTCTGCGACGACAAGAGCTCACTTGCTCACAGTCGCCACGTTTAGAAGTCAGTATTGATATATCTTCGCTAGCTTAAGTAAGCTAGCTGGCACGCCCTATTTGTATACATAGGCCTTAGACGCACGATAAGATCCACTCCAAGCCACGAAAGAGGCGAAGAGGCGGGGATTTTCGCGCGTCTACAACTACACTCCATTATTATAACCCCATATCAAATTGAATTAAGTGTAGAAAGAGATATGAAATATTGAATTTGAAACACTTACGTGATTCGGATGTTTATCCACTCCCATCTACACGGACTTGCTTGGCTTCGCACCCACGGATGAGTCTTCCTTGAAGCTTGAAGCGAAAGATGGCCGAATGGAGCCTTTGAGCTTGAGGATTTTTGAGGTTCATGACACTCAGGGGGTGCGGGTTTGGTGTGGGTATGGGATAGGAAGGTATGGGATGCTACGGCGGTGGGCGGGAGTTGGGGGTTCTAGGCAAGGTGGTCACGGGACTAAGTAGGTGCGGTGGTGTAGACGCGCGAAAATCCCCGCCTCTCGCCTTTTCAGGGCTCGGAGCGGATCCTCTCGTGTGTCTAAGGCCTATGTATACAAACAGGGCGTGCCAGCTAGCTTACCTAAGCTAGCGAAGATATTTTTAACACTGACTTCTAAACGTGGCGACTGTGAGCAAGTAAGCTCTTGTCATCGTAGACCTTCTTGCACCGATGCGCAAGGGTCAGTCTGTACGCTTTGCAAAAATCGAGTTTTTGGAGAGAAAGTCTACGAAGCGGTTCGAGGTGTCTATTTCGGGTCTTTTAAATGCGATTGCATGTTTTAGATCACGTGGATTTGCACGTGCCTAAGTCTTTTCTTTTATCCCTTTTCGGGCCACCTAGTTTGTGTGTTATGAACACTCCACTACGTGGGCGAATTCGAGCGGGGCTTGCTTTGATGCAATATGCGTCCTACCTCGTGGTATGGCGTAGATGCAATGCAAACTCACGCTACTCCAAAGGGAAAACCTGAAATGTAAAGACAATACTGAAGGGAAATAACCGAAGGGAAATAACCGAAGGGAAATGACTTGTAAAGTAAGTGCCGAAGGGAGATATGTATATAGAGTATGTATATGAGCCCTTACTTGGGTCTTGCAAATAAGAGCGAAGGCTCAATGTGGGTGCGTGCTTGAATTGAAAGACTTACACACACGACATGAAATTAAACCCAAATATAAATTGCAGTATGGCCTTGACTAAGGTCTTGGGAATAAGAGCGAAGGCTCAATGTGTGTGAGAGTGCTTGAATTGAAGTACTACACACACGACATAAATGAAACCCAAATATAACTGCAATAAGGCCTTTACTAAGGTCTTGGAAATAAGAGCGAAGGCTCAATGTGTGTGAGAGTGCTTGAATTAAAAGACTTACACACACGACATGAAATTAAACCCAAATAGTATAGGTCGACCCTTACTTGGGTCTTTCAAATAAGAGCGAAGGCTCAATGTGTGTGAGAGTGCTTGAATTGAAAGACTTACTCACACGACATGAAATGAAACCCAAATAGTATAGGTCGGCCCTTACTTGGGTCTTTCAAATAAGAGCGAAAGCTCAATGTGTGTGAGTGCTTGAATTGAAAGACAACGCACCCAACTTAAGCAAAACCCTTCAAAAATGAAAGTATATGTATATACTTATGTATTATGGGCTGATTAGGCCCGTGTGTGGGTGTGCCAAGCCACGTTATTACAAGCGGGGGGAGACTATGCTCCGTTATTACAACCCCGTATCAAATTGAATCTCAAGCAAGTTTACAACTAAAGACCGAGTTAGGCACTTACTAGTAGCTGGTCCGTAGAGGCCTTGCTTGAGCGTGGGTTGGGCTTCGCCTTGGGTTACAAACGGGAGCTCCGCGAGGTTGAGCGACAAGGGGTGCTGGCTGACTGCAAGTGGGTGTCGCCTTGATGTGGGGGGTAAAAGGGGCTGGGCCAAGTGAGTATGTAGGGTCACTAGGAGAGTATAGAGTGTTAGGGAGTATGGACCTAAGGGGAGCTTAAGGGAAGGTCGAATGGGAGTCTAATAGGGTGGCCGGGTGTAGTTAGGTTGGTTAGGTAGTGGCGGGTAGTTAGGATATACTAGGTTCGGCTGAGTGAGAAGGGTGGCAGCAAAGGAGAATGGCTGGTGGTAGGGTTTAGGTGAGACAAAGTAGGGGGTACTAACCGTATGGAGAGAAGATGGTGGATGGAAGAAAGCAGCCGGGTGTGGTGGAGCAGGTGGAGGTTCGGCCGAGGGCAGGGGTGGTGACAGGTGGTGGTGTAGGTGGCAGTGCAGGTGGTGGTGCAGATGGAGCAGGTGGAGCAGGTGGCTAGGTTCGGCTTGGCTGGGAAGTGGGGTCCCGGCTGGGCTTGGGGAAGGCGATTGGATTCTCGAACCCGCCCCCAAGGGGGGGGGGTTTATATAGGGATGGGTAGGTCGGTTAGGGCTGGGTTTGGGGTAGTGGTTAGGTGGTTTGGGTAGGGTGGTATGAAGATAAGGTGGGCTGGAAAGGGTAGGGCCAGATATTTTAAATACTAGGGGTTTGGGTAGATTGTGGGCTAGGGGTGGTTTAGGGGTTTAGGGCTAGGTTAGGTGGTTGGGTTTTAGGGTGAGGTTTAGTGAGCTAGGTTAGGTGATTAGACTAGGTTTAGGGAAATTAACCTAGGTTTAGGGAAGGATTAGGGAAGTGGGTTAGGTGATTAGGTTGGGATTAGGGAAGTGGGTTAGGTGATTAGGCTCAGATTAGGGGTGGATTAGGGTGGAAGGCTAGGATTAGGTGTTTAGGGTTAGGTTTAGGTGGAGGAGCTCCCTTTGCATGGCCCATAGACCTTAACCACCTCATGTTGGTGCAACCCTAGGTTAGGTTTTGGCTAATTACAAGCTTAAACCCACTCAATTAGGCTAACCCACATGATTAACCCCAAACTTGACACACAAGTCAAGCTTAATTACAACACTCTTGATATTATCCATCCCCACTCTCTCTCATGCCCATGATCTCACGTGAAATTCAAGTGGGCCCCACCTCCATTTATGAGAAGTTGATGTGGGCCATGGATATGGATATTGGATTGGATCTCTGGATCCAAATCCAAATCCAAGTCCACATATGGGTTTGGATTGGGATCTGGATATATATGGTCCAGATCCAATCCAAACTGAACTCTGACTCCTTCGAGCTGGGTTCGAAACGGACGATTTGTGTGGGGCCTAACAGCATCAGTACTCCGTCTGCGTTGGATCTTCGCCAACATGATCGTCCGCCTCCGTTTCTGCCTTCCAGAGATGACTTCAAATGACATTTTGATAAGAACAGGGTCTTGGACGTTCGAGATCCTGGGGGTATGGATGTGATACAAGAGTTGCTGTGCCGGGCTTGACATGTGCTCTGGTTCCGGGCTCTCTTTGACTTTGCTGGTCCTGTCTTGATTAGGCCAAGCTGCTTTGGGATTTCAAAAACGTGTTTTTAAAAGGTTTTCAAAAGCCATATTATATATTTTTGAAATATAGAGTTCAAAACATATGTACAGGGTTGTCTGGAAGGCTCTTGGGTTTCCAGACTCAAAATGGCCCTTTGGGGCTGCTTGTATAAAACCAGATGGATTTTGAGAAATTCGTGGGATTTCAGGGTGTTTACAGGTGGTGTGAGATGTGTGGGATAGGTGGTATGGGATGCTACAGGTTTATGTGGGGTTATGGCCAAGGCAAGGGAGTCACGGTGCGGGACTGGTAGTGGGGTTAGGTTGTAGTGTTGGGGTGTTAGGCAAGAGGTCACAGGTGCGGTATGGAGTGGGTGGATGTAAGGCGGTGGAGTGTAAGGTGGTGGATGGGAGTGTCTAGCTAGGATGGGTTCGGCTAGGTTGTTAGAGGGGATGTTAGGTGGTAGATGGAAGGCTGGGAGGTGGTGGAAGGTAGTGGCTGGGATGGGGTAGGATAGCAGGTCGGTGGAAGGGCGGCGGAAGGTCGATTTAGGGTCAGTATAGGGCGACAGGCGCTGGGCACTTGTCGCAGGCACTAAGGCGGGGCGTGGGGCACGTGTAGGGTGCGCGGGAGTGGCAGGCTACGCGGGGCGCGGGGCGCGTGCAGGGCACGTGTGGTGCTTGCATGGTGCACGACGTGGGAGAGGGTAGGACTAGGGGTGCTCGGGAGTTTGAGGTTGGGGTCGGTTAGGGTTTAGATGGGTTTAGCTTAGGCTTAAGGGTGCTGTGGGGTAATTAGGTGGGGTTTGATTAGGGTTAGGTGAGGTCGGTTTAGGTGGTTTAGTGGGGTTAAGAAGAAGGGTTTAGGGTGCTTAGTAGGGCTTACCTCTTAATGGCGGTTTAGGGTGTGCTCAATCTCCAATCAGCTACCTTAAGCCTCCTTGTTCAAGCAAATCCATCTTTAATCAAGGTAGGGGTAGCCCACATTAATCCCCTATTTAGCCCATAATTAAACCCCTAAGCAAAATTAAGAAAGCACTAAGCACTCACCTTAATACCTCTCTCTCCTCCAAGCTCCTCCAAGTTGATTTTCACGTGAACTTTATGAGACCCCCTCACTCCTATTTATAGGCAAGTGAAGTGGGTCTTGGATTTGGGTTTGGGTTTGAGATCTAGATCTTAGATCTCAGATATTTTGAGATCCGTATCCGATTCAAATCCAACATTTCTATGGATATGGATCTGGATATTTTGGTCCAGATCCGATCCAATCCAAACACTATTTGGATCCAATCCAAATCTAAACACTATTTGGATCGGCCCAAATCCAAACACTATTCACTATTTGGATTTGGATTTGGATATTTATGGTCCGATCCAATCTAAATTTTCTCTGGATGGTCCTTCTTGGCTTCTCGAGGCGGATGATCTGTGCGGGCCCTGGCTTCATCAGTGCTCCACCTGGTGTTGCGTTTCCCTAATCTTTGTCATTCGGACTCCTGTTCGCCTTTTTGGGCTCCGTTTTTGTTCATTTATGGCTTTTCTAGTTAATAATCTTGAGGCTTAGATGAGAATGGTCGATCTGGCTTTCTGGTGCTCCTAGCTTGCAAATTGCTTCATACTTGGGCCTTCCATTCACCTTTCAAACCTAGCTTTTATCAAGCCAGGATGCTATTTTGGGCTTCAAAACAGGTTTCTGAAGCTGCTTCTGGAATTGGCCTTTAGGAGCCACTTGCTGGGCTGTTTCTGGATCAGGTGTCGTCTTCGCATGCTCCACCTGTTCGTCTTTGGCCTTTTGGCAAAATGGGGCTTAACCCGAGTTCCTAGGCCCATGAGGCAAACCTGGGGCAGACCATGGTCGAGCCACCAAGGCTCGTGTTAAACAACCCTAGGAAGGTTGTGTATGTGAAGGGGCCGCACAAGGCTAGCCCCCTCCCAATCCTAACTCTTCTAGGAAGACCCAAACATCCCTTATTTCCAAAACCCCTAAACAAAATGCCATACGAGCACGATATGGACGACAGCAAGTTCCGGGACAATGATTTGTATCCTAACTTTTCAAAAAATAAAAAATTGTGGAACATGCTGTTGAACATGGGCTACACGCCCTATAAAAGTCTAGGGGCACAAAACCAGGGTCTCCTAGAGCCCATCCTTCCTAGGGCCAACCCAAGCCAATATCGGATCGGCTATACTCCCAAAATACCGTCAGAGCCACCCCCTATGACCACCTGGGTCAAGGGTGCCCTGGAGCCTACCCTAGAAGAGACCTACGATTTAGACCTCTTATTCCGAGTCAAACTCATAGTGTTTTCCCTTTGTAGGTATGATGGAAGATCCCTTTCATAAAAATACAATAACATTGGAAAAATTTAAAATCAAAAAAATAAAAAAATTACAAAAACCAAAAACATTGGAAAATAAAAAACTCGAAAATAGGGTAGTTTGTATAATTCCTAAAGTTCTTGTTTTGCAAAAACCCAAAAAAATCGAAAATCTACAAAATACAAAAAAGATTTTGTACATAGCTGCTCCCGGTAACACTTTGGAAAAAGAAAAGGATTTCAAGAGGAACGTCGTCTGCATAGCCAGACCAAAAATTTCGAAATCAATTGAAAATCCAAGTATAAAACCAGGTCTTTTGAAAACTCACGCATCAAATTCCCTCGGGTCTATAACCCACGAGAATGATCGAAGCCCAGAAGTGGATCCCCTTGAGGAAGATCCCACTTTTGAGCTCCCAGAATTTCATAAAATTCTCGATTTTCAAAAGATCTTCCAATTCAGTAGGAGGAGATTTCATAGAGGTAAACCTAGCAAGTGATTCCAATCCCAAACTCATCAAGATAGGCGCATGTTTGCATGAACATGTAAGATCAGCATTCATTGCATTTCTACGAACCTATTTAGACGTGTTTGCATGGACGTATGAAGACATGCCAGGCATAGACCCCAGCATTGTCGAACATCATCTTCCCTTAGATGCGGATGTAAAACCCATAAAGCAGTAGCTTAGGAAAATACACCCGAATGTACACACGCAAGTCAAAGAGGATTTAGAAGATCTGTTAAAAGCAGGATTTATAAAACCCATTGCGTATTCTGATTGGTTATCAAACATCGTTGTAGTTCGAAAAACCAATGGGAAAATTCGAATATGCATCGATTTTAGAAACCTAAACAAAGCCACTCCAAAGGATAATTATCCTTTACCAAACATAGATTTGATAGTCCATAGTACTGCAAATCATGAAATGTTTTCGTTTATGGATGGCTATTCAGGCTATAATCAAATTAAATTAAGTCCACGAGATCAGGGTAAGACCACATTCACAACCCCGTGGGGCACGTACTGCTATACAGTCATGACCGTTGGTTTGAAAAATGCCGGCGCAACATACCAAAGAGCCATGACCACGATCTTCCATTATCAGATTCATGAGCTTGTAGAAGTGTATGTAGATGATCTCTTGGGAAAATCCAAGACCCGATGCACTCATATCGAATGTTTGCAAAAGATTTTCGAAAGGCTTAGGCTTTACAAAGTAAAGCTAAACCCTCAAAAATGTGTATTCGGGTTAGAGTTTGGAAAGCTTCTAGGCTTTATGGTAAGCCAAAGGGGTATAGAAGTCGATCCCTCTAAATGTCGTGCCATCATAGACATGGCCCCACTCTCCAATCTCACCCAAATTTGTAGCCTCCAGGGTCGATTACAGTCCGTTCGCCGATTTATATCAAATCTGGCAACTAGATGCGAACCCTTCAACAAGCTGTTGAGGAAGGGCACGAAATTTTTATGGGATGACGACTGCCAAAGGTCCTTCGAGAGATTAAAGGCATACCTGGTTAATCCCCCCGTTTTAAATCCTCCAAAACAAGGAAAACCGCTTTTACTTTACATTTCTGTGCATGCGAATGCTTTGAGAGCCCTATTGGCTCAATACGAGGATGACACCCATAAGGAGTATGCCATCTACTATATTTTGAAAACTCTCTTAGCTTACGAATGAAATTATCAAGCCATGGAGAAGACGTGCTTGGCCCTAGTCTGGGCCTGCCAGAAATTCAGACACTATTTCCTAGATCATGAGATCTGGATAGTGTCCAAGCTTGATCCAATCAAGCACTTGTTCGAAAAACCCATTCTCACGGGTAGATTGGGCAAATGGCAACTCCTTCTAATGGAGTATGACCTGAGATACCATCACCAGAACTCCATTAAGGGGCAAGCCCTAGCAGACTATGTGGCCGAGTTCCCCCTAGAGGACGCATATCCCACACTCGATGAAATGCTTGACGAAGGCATATTGCAAAACCATTTCCAAAACCACATTTTGGCAAACACTTTCAAAAACCAAGTGTAGAAGATGCACTTCGATGGGGCACGAAACCAACGAGGGGCTGGTGCTGGGGTCATCCTCATCTTCCCTGAAAAGGGCGAGATTCCCATAGCAATCCGCCTAGATTTCGAATGTTCCAACAACATAGCTGAGTATGAAGCACTCATACAAGGCTTAAGGATTTCGAAAACTCTAGGGGTATCATGCATCGAGGTCTTTGGAGATTCGCTCCTTGCTATAAACCAGGTTTTGAAAATTTGACAAGTACGTAACAAAAAAATACTTCCATATTATGAGTTGGCCACTCGATTGGTTGAGTCCTTCCAATCGTGTAAACTCACACATGTAGGAAGAGAGGACAATGGCATTGCCGATGCCCTCTCCTCCTTGGGTTCAGCCCTAAAGGTTGATCCCATTTCAGGGACCCGATCTCTAGAAATATGGCATGCGCCCAACCCATCCACACACGATTTGGATATTTGCCAAAATAACCCAGATTCTGTTGAAAAACCTTGGTTTTACGACATCAAGCATTTTCTAGAAAATGGGGGATTCACCGAGGATGCCACATCCAAAGATAAGGCATTCATCCGTAAAATTTTGACCTGATACACCATTCTAGGTGGGGTTCTATATAAGAAAAGTTTTACCGGCATCCTACTTAGGTGTATCGATCTAGAGGAGGCTAGGATAGTGATGCATGAGTTCCACGATGGAGAATGTGGAGGTCATGATAATGCCAACATGATGGCAATGAAAATACTTAGAGCGGGCTATTTCTGGTCCACCCTCAAAAAGGATTGTCATGATCATGTTAGGAAGTGTCATCCATGTCAAGTGCATGGGCACGCCATTCATATCCCCTCATCTGCATTGCATTCCGTGGTCAGCCCCTGGCCATTCACCATGTGGGCGTTTGACATCGTAGGCCCTATATTTCCAAAAGCCTCGAATGGGCATCGATTTATTTTAGCAGCCACTGAGTATTTCTCCAAGTGGGTGGAACCCATTTCTCTAACCAACATACTGGGGAAACATGTGGTGGCTTTCATTAGGAGGAATATCTTGGCTCGATTTGGGGTTCCACGAGACCTTGTGTCTGATAATGGCACCCCATTCAAAAACGATCGGATGGTTAAGTTGTGCAACACGTATGGCATAACTCACCACTTTTCTTCGCCCTACTACCCTCAAGGCAACGGCCAAGCCGAAGCCACAAATAAGACTCTCATTAATATAATTAAGAAGACTTTAGGGAAGGGTAGGACGTGGCATGAGAAGCTGGATGAAGCCTTATGGGCTTATAGGACTTCCATCCGAACTCCCACGAATGCCACACCATTCAAATTGGTCTATGGCACAAATGTCATTCTTCCCATTCATACTCAATTGCATTCATTCCATACATCCATAGCACTCGACCTCCCCCTAGAAACGCTTCAGCATGTTAGGATGGCCGAACTAGATTTGCTAGATGAGAGGCGACTCCTTGCTATGGATCATGCTCGCGCATACCGGCAAAGGATAGCCCGACATTATGGCAAACACATGAGACCTCGCCACTTTGAAGTGGGAGATCTAGTTTTGAAAATCATCTACTATCGTGGCCCACATCCTCTTGGAAAGTGGTGCCCCAAGTGGGATGGACCCTATATTGTACGTGCAACCACCACGAACAACTCGTATTGGTTGATCGATGTAGAAGGTAGGAATTTAGCAGATCCTATCAATATTCAATACTTAAAGAAGTATTATGTGTAGGATTTGGGTTAAATTCCAATTTTCGAAAACTTTAGGGATAGCTGCCCTGAGACTTGAAAATAAGGTGCAAAGGCAAAATCGTGTGACCCTGAGTAAGAGAATTCGCACATATGAAAGAGTGGAGTCTTCCAAATCGTGGTTACATTTCAAAATCCTTCTTCTTACAAAGAAAGGCCTAGTTCGATATTGCAAGATACTTGCAAGTAGTATGTGCTATTTCTAAATAGGCTGATCTAGAATGGATCGAGTGTGAGCTTGGGATAAGTCCTCCCCTCTTCTCTTCTCCTTCCAAAATGAAAACGTGGCCCAAATAAATGGAATTTTCCCATCCAAAGTCTCTTTCCCAAAAGAAAGAAACCAGAATCCAAAAAAAAAATCGATTCTCTTGTGAAGAAAAAGAGGGATTAAAGAAAAAATACTCCCAAAGGGAGACCCTCTATGAAAAAAAAGGAAAAAGAGGCCAAAAGCTCAAAAAGAGCAGTTTTTCGCCTTCTATGCCTTACACCACGGGATGCTTAAGAAGGGACCGTGGTATCTCTTTCCCATCCCTGGCTTATCCCAAGCTAAAACATGGTTCATTTCGAGGAACCCTAAAGTAAAAATAGGATTTACTTACTTGAATTTCATTTTGTTTGAGAATTCGATGTTTCGAGTAAGACGTAGGAGTTTGAAATATAGCTTGTTTCCTTATAAAACCTCCGCTAGATAAGCGAGTGTAAAGACTCAAGCAAAGGCAATCACGAAGAGCTCGAGATCCTTAGGATTGAGACTCAAGATAGTTGTCCTTTTTGTAAATAGCTTTTGTAAATAGATTTTGAAAAGTCGAACATCAAACATCATAGGGTCTGCTCACTTAGAGCAACAGGCCTCCATAAGTCTCAAGAGTTCGACCATATCTGGTCTCTGGGAGGTCGCCACTCTTGGCACCCCACCCATGTCATGCATCTGTATTTCCACGCATGAACATTTGCATAACATGATACCATTTTAGGACCAGAAACTGTTTTGTATATCCCTTTGGCATGATATCTCCTCCTACCAGGGTTTTAAAAGTGAGATTTTGCTAAAGATTGGGACGATACAATATTTTTGTGGTTAGATCTAGGGAGACATTGAAAGGGGTGTTTGTCGTCTTTGCCATTATCCAAATCAATTTGGACAATGCCAAACAGGGGCATCTGTAAACACCTCGAAATCCCACAAACTTCTCAAATAAAACCTGGTTTTGTAAAAGCAGCCCCAAAGGGCTATTTTGAGTCTAAAAACCCAGGAGCCTTCCAGGCAACCCTGTACATATGTTTAAACTGTATATGCTTTAAAATATGTATAATATACTTTTAGAACCTTTTAAAATATGTTCTAAAACCCCACGAAGCGGCTTGGCCTGATGAAAGCAAGACCAAAAGAACTAAAGAGAGCCCAGAACCGGAGCACATGTCGAGCCCGGCACAACAACTCTCGTGTTAGATCCATCCCCAGGATCTCGAACGTCCAAGTGCCTATTATCAGCAAAAATCATGTGAAATCATCTCCGGAAGGTGAAAACAGAAGCGGATGTCCATGTTGGCGAAGACCCAATGCAAGACGGAGTACTGATGCTGTCAGACCCCGCACAAACCGTTTGTTTCGAACATACCCTGAAGGAGTCAGAATTCAGTTTGGATTGGATCTGGACCATATATATCTAGATCCCAATCCAAACGTATGTGTGGATTTGGATTTGGATTTGGATCCAAAGATCTAATCCAATATCCACATCCATGGCCCACATCACCTTCTCATAAATGGAGGTGGGGCCCACTTGAAATTCACGTGGGATTGTGGGAATGAGAGAGAATGGGGAGGATAAGCATGAGGGAAATGTATTAAGCTTGACTTGTGTGTCAAGTTTGGGTTAATCATGTGGGTTAGCCTAATTAGTGTGGGTTTAAACTTGTATGAACCTACACCTAACCTAGGGCTGCACTAACATGATGCAATGAAGTCCATGGGCTATGCAAAGGGAAACTCCTAACCCAATCCTAAGCCAAAACCCCTAATCCTAGCCATTTACCCTAATCCCGGCCTAATCCTAGCCTAATCACCTAACCCACTTCCCTAATCCTGCCCTAATCCTAGCCTAATCACCTAACCCACCTTCCTAATCCTTCCCTAAACCTAGCCTAATTTCCTTAATCCTAACCTAATCCTAGCCTAAACACCTAACCCACCTCACTAAACCTCACCCCAAAACCAACCCACCTAGCTAAGCCCTAAACCACTAAACCATCCCACCTAAACCCTAGCACACCATATCCCTAAAACCACCTAAACTAAATATCTGCCCCCCCTAAATATCTAGCCCACCATATCACTAAACCACCACCACCTAGCCACTAAACCACCCCTTCAAAACCAGCCCAACCGACCTCTTGAAAATCCTATAAACCCCCCCCCCCCTAGTGGGCGGGTTTTGGCAGGATTTTTTCCAACCATCTTGGGCCAACCAAGCACTTCCTCACCTCTTGCTCTCTTCTCTCACTTGCTCCACTACCACCTCTCAGCCTGCACCACTCCACGCCGTCACCACCTTCCGGCCTGCACCATTCCATGCCACCACAACTGCCCGGCAACTCCACTCCTTCCACCCGGCTGCCTTCCTTGGACACACGCCACCTTCCTCTTCCTATTTGGTTAGTACCCTATCCTAACTCCACCCTATCTTCACTCCCCCTCCACTCTCAGCCACCACACCACCACAACTGCCCGGCCGCCATCTGCCACCCTTCTCCATTAGGCCAATCTCTGCCCGACTGCACCTAACCACCCGCCACCTTGCTTCATCCCCTAGACAACCCGTAGTTAGTCACCCTCAACCTTACCTCTTCCCTTAAACCAACCCTTAGTTAACACCCTAGCTAGATCCCCTTGGCCATTCCTAAGCGCCCCTAACTACCCCAGCCGACAACCACCACCTAACTTGCCACTAGTCGGCCAGCGATAGCCCACTGCACCTTGCCATACTCGCAGCCTTCCATCCTCATTCCTTAGACATCCCCCTTAGTCACCCCTTAGCTCCACCTTCCCTAGGATCTGCCCTACACCTTAGTAACACCCCCCTAACTACCTCAGCCCAAGGCGCCACACCCGCAGCACCTTGCTTCACCCGGCCAGTCACTCCTTTGTCGTGCCCTTTCGAGGAGCTCCCTCTTGCAGCCCAAGGCGACGCTCAAGCCCAAGCTCAAGCAAGTCACCTCCGGACCAGCTATACGTAAGTGCCTAAGTCGGTCCTTGTTTGTAGACTTGCTTAAGCTTAATTAAATTTGATACGGGGTTGTAATAACGGAGCATTGTCTCCCCCCGCTTGTAATAACGTGGCTTGGCACACCCACACACACATGCACTTGAGCCTATTTCGCTCTTAGTTGTGCACGATTTTGAACACACACGGGCCTAATTGGCCCTTAAGATATAGACTTATTTATATAATTTAAGTTGCGTGGGGTTTTGCTTAAGTTGTGTGTGTTGTCTTTCAATTCTCGCACTCACACACATTGAGCTTTCGCTCTTATTTGCAAGACCCAAGTAAGGGCCGTGTTATATTTTCCCTTGGGTTTAATTTCATGTCGAGTGTGTTGCATTTCAATTATACACTCACACACATTGAGCTTTCGCTCTTACTCCCAAGACCTTAGTTAAGGCCATATTGCAATTTATATTTGGGTTTAATTTCATGTCGTGTGTGTAGTATTTCAATTATACACTCACACACATTGAGCTTTCGCTCTTACTCCCAAGACCTTAGTTAAGGCCATATTGCAATTTATATTTGGGTTTCATTTAAGTCGTGTGAGTTGTCTTTCAATATATACACAACACCCACGCAACACGTTGGTGACCTTCGGGCCCATATATATTATAAGTATTTCCCTTTCGGCTATGTCTTTAAGATTTGGGTTTTAAGGTTCAGCAGTGTGCGTAGTCTTTACATATATACACAGCACACACTTGCACTATTGAGCCTTTCTGCTCTTAAGATATCGCCATATTTCCCTTTTGCAATTTCCCCTCTGCAATTTCCCTTTCGTAATTTACATTACTAGTCATTTCCCTTCCGCATTGTCTTTAAATTTTGGGATTTCCCTTTGGAGTTGCGTGAGTTTGCATTGCATATATGCCATACCACGAGTTAGGACGCATATCGCATTAAAGCAAACCCCACACTCCCGTTCAAAGTCGCCCCACTTAGGCTACGTGTTCATAACACACACCTAGTTGGCCCGAAAAGGGATAAAAAGAAAGACATAGGCACGTGCAAATCCACGTGAAATAAAATCTGGAAATCATACAAAACAAACCCGAGTCGAACACCTCAAATGTTTTCGTAGGTTCTCGTATTTTAAAACTCGATTTTTAAGCGTATAAACTGACCCTTGCGCATCGGTGCAAGAAGGTCTACAACGAAAAAGAGCTTGCTTGCTCACAGCTGTCACGTTAGGAGTCAGATTTAAAAATTTCTCTTCACTAGCTTAAGTAAGCTAGCTGGCACGCCCTTTTGCTTAATTAGAACTTAGACACACGAAAAGATTCGCTTCAGGCCTAAAAACCAGAAGCGGGAACTTTCTGTGTCTACAGCATGACTGCGCATCCTTCAGATATTGGCTCTCGCACTTGCCCTAAAAAGGGACCTCCATCGAATTATAAAAGGCATGCACGTCTTCGTTCATGCCTTGCTTTGTATCCCTTAAAGTGTTCAAAGTCGGCGTGACTTCTACGTTATGTGCAAACCTTTGCAAAAAGCAGTTCGCTAACTCTTCTAAAGTAGCGAATTGGCTTAGATCGTAGGACGCTAGCCATTTGGCAGCTGTGCCTTTAAGGGATAGAGGGAACTGTAAACACCCCGAAATCCCACAAACTTCTCAAATCAACCTGGTTTTGTAAAAGCAGCCCTAAAGGGCTATTTTGAGTCTGGCAAACCAGGAGCCTTCCAGGCAACCCTGTACATATGTTTTAAACTGTATATGCTTCAAAATATGTATAATATGTTTTAAAACTTTTAAAATACATTTTGAAACCCCGCAAAGCGGCCTAGCCTAATGAAAGCAGGACAAGAAGAGTTAAAGAGAGCCCGGAACCGGAGCACATGTCAAGCCCGGCACAACAACTCTCGTGTTGAATCCACCCCCAGGATCTCGAACATCCAAGACCCTATTATCATCAAAAATCGTATGAAATCATCTCTAGAAGGTGAAAACAGAAGCGGACGACCATGTTGGCGAAGACCCAACGCAGACGGAGTACTGATGCTGTCAAACCTTGCACAAACCGTTCGTTTCGAACATACCCTGAAGGAGTCAGAATTTAGTTTGTATTGGATCTGGACCATATATATCCAGATCCCAATCCAAACGTATATGTGGATTTAGATTTGGATTTGGATCCAGAGATCCAATCCAATATCCACATCCATGGCCCACATCACCTTCTCATAAATGGAGGTGGGGCCCACTTGAAATTCACGTGGGATTATGGGCATGAGAGAGAATGGGGAGGATAAGCATGAGGGGAATTGTAATTAAGCTTGACTTGTGTGTCAAGTTTGAGGTTAATCATGTGGGTTAGCTTAATTAGTATGGATTTAAGCTTGTATTAGCCAAAACCTAACCTAGGGATGCAACAACATGATGCAATGAAGCCTATGGGTTATGCAAAGGGAGCTCCCTAACTCAATCCTAAGCCAAAACCCCTAATCCTAGCCTTTTACCCTAATCCCGGCCTAATCCTAGCCTAATCACCTAACCCACTTCCCTAATCCCGGCCTAATCCCAACCTAATCACCTAACCCACCTCCCTAATCCTTCCCTAAACCTAGCCTAATTCCCTTAATCCTAACCTAATCCTAGCCTAATCACCTAACCCACCTCACTAAACCTCACCCCAAAACCAAACCACCTAGCTAAGCCCTAAACCCCTAAACCACCCCACCTAAACCTAGCACACCATATCCCTAAAACCCCTTAAAGCAAAATATCTGGCCCCTCCTCAAAACCAGCCCACCTTATCACCACACCACCACCACCTAAACCACCTAACCACCCTCTAAAAACAGCCCCCAACCGACTTTCAAAAATCTATATAACCCCCCCCCCCCCCTAGTGGGCGGGTTTTCATCTTCTCCCATCCAGCTCTTGGGCCAGCCGAGTCCTCTCACATTGCTCCCTTCTTCCAACAGCACCACCACTACCCCCGGCCAGCTCCACCTCACGCCACCACTTCCATCCGGCCTGCTCTCCACGTCGCCACCACCTCCCGGCCGAGTTCCATCCACCTTCATCATCCGGCTGCCCTCCTTGGACACCAACCTCCTTCACCCATCCGGTTAGTACCTCAACCGAACTCCACCTCCTCTTCACTCCCCCTCCACTCTCAACCACCCATACCACCACCACATAGCTCCATCACAGCCTTCCCGCCACTCTTCCCCATTCGGCCAGACCTAACCCCCATACACCACCCGATCCTCTACCTTTTCCTTTAGTGACACCCGGCCACCCTACCTTGCTCCCTAGGACTTGCCCCTTCCACTTTCAACCAACCCATTAACCCCACCTTCCACAGCACCCTAGCTAGTTCCCTCGCCATCCGTGACATCCCCTAGCTACCCCTGCCGACCACCACTAAAACTTCCCCTAGTCGGCCAGTCACAGCCGACTGCACCCAAGTCATCCGCGGCCTTACTCCTTTCTCCTTAGACATCCCTCTTTAGTGACCCCTTAGCGCCACCTTCCCTAGCACCAACCCTACACCTTAGTGACCTTCCTTAGTTACTTCAGCCCGAGACACCACGACAGCACCCTCCTAGCAGCCAACAAGCTCCAAGGTGCCACACCCGCGCTCCCTTGTCACCCGGCTAGCACACCCCCTTGCCGTGTCATTCCGAGGAGCTCCCTCTCGCAGTCCAAGGCGAAGCCAAGCCGAAGCTCAAGCAAGTCACATCCGGACCAGCTATAAGTAAGTGCCTAACTCGGTCCTTAGTTGTAGACTTGCTTAAGTTAAATTAAATTTGATACGGGGTTGTAATAACGGAGCATTGTCTCCCCCCGCTTGTAATAACGTCGCTTGGCACACCCACACACACGTGCACTTGAGCCTACCTCGCTCTTATTTGTGCATGTTTTTGAACACACACGGGCCAAATCAGCCCCTAAGATATAAGTTTATTTATATACTTTAAGTTGCGTAGGGTCTTGCTTGAGTTGTGTGTGTTGTCTTTCAAATTCTCGCACTCACACACATTGAGCTTTCACTCTTATTTGCAAGACCCAAGTAAGGGCCGTGTCATACTTTCCTTGGGTTTAATTTCATGTCATGTGTGTAGTATTTCAATTATACACTCACACACATTGAGCTTTCGCTCTTACTCCCAAGACCTTAGTTAAGGCCATATTGCAATTTATATTTGGGTTTAATTTCATGTTGTGTGTGTAGTACTTCAATTCTCGCACTCACACACATTGAGCTTTCGCTCTTACTCCCAAGACCTTAGTTAAGGCCATATTGCAATTTATACTTGGGTTTCATTTAAAGTCATGTGTGTTGTCTTTACATTTTCACACGCACACACATTGAGCCTTCGCTCTTACTTCCAAGACCCAAGTAAGGGCCCATATATATTTTATAAGTATTTCCCTTCGGCTATGTCTTTTAGATTTGGGTTTTAAGGTTCAGCAGTGTGCGTAGTCTTTACATATATACACGGCACACACTTGCGCTATTGAGCCTTTCCGCTCTTAAGATATAGCCATATTTCCCTTTTGCAATTTCCTTGAGGCATTTTACATTACAAGTCATTTCCCTTCAGCAATTTCCATTACAAGTCATTTTCCTTCGGCATTGTCTTTTAAAATTTGGGTTTTCCCTTTGGAGTTGCGGGAGTTTGCATTGCATATACGCCATACCACGAGTTAGGACGCATATTGCATCAAAGCAAACCCCATACTCCCGCTCAAAGTCACCACATTTTAGTTGAGTGTTCATAACACACACCAAGTTGGCCCAAAAAGGGATAAAAAGAAAGACTTAGGCACGTGCAAATCCACGTGAAATAAAATCTGAAAGTCATACAAAACAACCCGAATCAAACACCTCAAACCGCTTTTGTAAGTTCTTACACTCAAAAACTCGATTTTAAAAGCGTACAGACTGACCCTTGCGCATCAGTGCAAGAAGGTCTGCGACGACAAGAGCTTGGTTGCTCACAGTCGCCATGTTAGGATTCAGGTTTAAAATATATGTTCGCAAGCTTAAGTAGGCTAGCTGGCATGCCCTTTTGCTTAATTAGGACTTAGACACATGAAAAGGTTCGCTTCAAGCCTAAGAACTAGGAGCGGGAATTTTCTGCGTCTATAGTTATTTGGCACGCCCGGTGGGACGTGAGTCTTTTAAAATCGAGTTACTCTAGGAACCTTGCGAAAATTTTTCAAAAAGGTGTTGTTTTAATTCTTTTCTTTACTTGTACTTAGGAATTTTGAAAAGGCTTGAAAGCATGTCAAAATCCAACCCAAGTGAAGTGTCGAGCCAAGGCTCATGCGCATCAAGTTCTCATTCTAGGAGGATTTTGAAAAATAAGATCAAACTAGACGAGATAGAGGACTTGAGAAGGGAATTTGAGGCCAAAATCGATGCTCTCAGCCAAGAGGCTGAAGTAGGCGATTCATGTTCATCGAATGGTGAACAAAGGGCCAAGAAAAAACTGAAAAACCTCACAAGCACAAAGAGGCCTCCGTAATGGAAGGCAACCAATACCACGAGTCCTTCACACAAAAGGACCGTAAAGCCCTACAACAGCTGCTGAAAGGGCAAAATAAAGAGAAAAGGAGTTACGCCCTATCTGATTTCCTTCCTATGGATTACGAAACAGACAGTGACGATGAAATACCGAACTTCCATCGGTATGATGGCATGGGAGATCCTAGGTCTTACTTGCAACTTTTCTCGCGTCGAGCCCATAAGAAGAAAAAGGACTCGATGAAATGGGTGTATTGGTTCCCTTTATCCCTTAAAGGCACAGCTGCCAAATGGCTAGCTTCCTACGATTTAAGCTAGTTCGCTACTTTTGAAGAGTTAGCGAACAGCTTCATGCAAAGATTTGCACATAACGTAGAAGTCACGCCGACTTTAAACACTTTAAGAGATACAAAGCAAGGCATGAACGAAGACGTACATGCCTTCATTATTCGATGGAGGTCCCTTTTGGGCAAAGTGCGAGAGCCAATATCCGAAGGATGCGCAGTCATGCTCATCCTGGATAATTTTAAAAGCGAGCTAAAGACCCTTCTCTCGCTCCATGAGATCTCAACTTTCCATAAGTTGATCAAAAAAGCATCCCTTTTCGAAACAAACTTAAAAAAGGGGATATACGATCACTTATGGAAAGGAAGTGCCATTTCCAAAACCCGCTTGGAAAAGCCCATAACTTATGGGCTACCCACGATGGACAAAGGGGCAAAGCCCCATAAAATCGCCAATGTCCGAGTGGATCCAGGTTTGGTAGGCACTTCCAAAAATTTTGAAAAAATAGAAAACAAAAGGGAGAGAAATTTTCAAAAACTAATAGAAAAAGGGAGTACACACCGCTGGGGCAACCTGTGTCAGAGGTCCTAGACCTCCTACTTGCCCAAGAAATGATTGAACTTCCGGAAATCCCTGAGGGAGTCACTTCCAAAATGGTTCCTAGGCCCATGAGGCTAACCTGGGGCAGACTATGATTGAGCCGCCTAGGCTCGTGTTAAACAACCCTAGGAAGGTTGTGTATGTGAAGGGGCCACCCAAAGCAGGCCCCCTCCCAATCCTAACCCTTCTAGGAAGACCCAAGCATCCCCTATTTCCAAAACCCCTGGACAAAAAGCCATACAAGCACAATATGGACGACAGTAAGTTCCAGGACCACGATTTATACTCTAAATTTTCAAAAAACAAAAAATCGTGGAACATGCTGTTGAACATGGGCTACACGCCCTATAAAAGTCAAGGGGCACAAAACCAGGGTCTCCTAGAACCCATCCTTCCTAGGGCTAACCCAAGCCGATACGGTATCGGCTATACTCCCAAAATACCACTAGAGCCACCCCCTGTGACCACCTGGGTCAAGGGTGCCCTAGAACCTATCCTAGAAGAGACCTACGATTTAGACCTCTTATTCCGAGTCTAACCCGTAGTGTTTTCCCTTTGTAGGTATGATGGAAGATCCCTTTTATAAAAATACAAAAACATTTGGAAAACTTAAAATCAAAAAAATCGAAAAAGAGGAAAAACCAAAAACAATGGAAAAATAAAAACTCGAAAATAGAGTAGTTTGTATAGTTCCTAAATTTCTTGTTTTGCAAAAACCCAAAAAAATCGAAAATCTAGAAAATACCAAAAAGAATTTGTATATAGCTGCTCCTGGTAAGACTTTGGAATAAGGAAAGGATTTCGAAAGGAACGTCGTCTGCATAGCCAGACCAAAAATTTCGAAATCCAAGTACAAAACCAGGTCTTTTGAAAACTCACGCATCAAATTCCCTCGGGTCTATAACCCACGAGAATGATCAAAGCCCAGAAATGGATCCCCTTGAGGAAGATCCCACTTCTAAGCTCCCAGAATTTCATAAAATTCTCGATTTTGAAAGACCTTCCAATTCAATAGAAGGAGATTTCATAGAGGTGAACCTAGGGAATGATTCCAATCCCAAAACCATCAAGATAGGAGCATGTTTGCATGAACATGAAAGATCAGCATTCATTGCTGTAAACACCCCAAATCTTCTATTTTTCAAAAACTCTCAAAACACCAAAAAGCTCGTTTGAGCCAAAACGACGACCTGTTTTGAAATGTGAAAACAGGTACAGAAGGCAAAAGAAGACCCTAGGCCCGAAGAGGATTCAAGCCCAGAGCTTCAGAAGCCACTCCCTGATAAAAAAACAAAAGAAAGCAGAGCCCATTTGATGAAAAGCTCAACGGAGTCCAGAACGGCGAGACGGAGTTCGGACGACAAAGTTGGGGAAAACCCAGCACCAGACGGAGCGCTGATGAAGCCAGTACCCGCACAGATCGTTCGCCTCGAGAAGCCAAGAAGGACTGTCCGAAGAAATTTTGATTTGGATCTGGACCATATATATCCAGATCCAAATCCATGTAATGAATAGTGTTTGGATTTGGGCCAATCCAAATAGTGTTTGGGTCGATCCAAATAGTGTTTGGATTGGATCGGATCTGGATCAAAATATCCAGATCCGTATCCATAAAAATATTGGGTTTGGATCGGATACAGATCTCAAAATATCCGAGATCCAATATCCAGATCCAAATAGTGTTTGGATTTGGGTATGGATCCAAACCCCAAACCCAAACCCAAATCCAAGACCCACCTCAAATCTCTATAAATAGAGGTGAGGGGGTCCATGTAAAGGGTTCATGCAAATATTTGGGAGGAGAGAGAGGGAGTGATAGACCTAGCCATGTGGGCTCATTGGGTGAGGTGGGTTCAAGCCATGTGGGCTAAGTGGGTCTAGACCAAGGGGCTGCAACCAAGGTGGGCTGGACCAAGTGGCTGCAACCGTGGAGACGTGGGCTCAAGCCAAGAAGGACCGGCTCCAAGAGGTAAACCTAACCCCAACCTAGCCTAGGTTCGAACCTACCTAACCCTAACTGAACCCTAACTAGACCTAACCTAACCCCAACCGCCTCAAACCATCCCTAACAAACCCCAACAACTTCACCCCGGCCGGCCGTGAGCAAACAGCGCCTGCCGCGCGCGCCTTCTGCTGCCGCGCGCCCCTGTTGCCTGCCGCGCCACGCGCCACAGCGCTCCCCGCAGCACACCGCGCCCTGCTGCCTGCCGCGCGCCCCCTCGCCTGCCTGCACGCCCCGCGCCGCAGCGCGTCCTGCGCCACAGCGCGCCCCGCGCCACTGCAGCCGCGTCAGGCGCCCGTCTGCTGCGCCAGGTGCCCAACAGCCGCGCCAGCCACCCGACCACCTCCCTACTGATTTGATCACCCCCCTGCTGACCTAACCTGCACCCTGGCCGTGACCTGCACCCTAGGACAGACCCTAGGACAGACCCCACACAGCCCCCGTCTTGGCCGAACCTTAGTTCCCCTAAGACCCTAACCGTGCCCCATAGAACCTCCCTCAAAGCTCCCTAGGATAACCCCCTCTTGGCTGCCCAAGGTGAACCGTGAGCCCACGTGCAAGCAAGTTGAACATGGACCAGCTATTTGTAAGTGTCTAAACTTGGTCTATTACATTAACTTGCTTTATATTCAATTAAATTTTGATACGGGGTTGTAGTAAAGGAGCTTCATCTCCCCCCGATTGTAATAACGTGGTTTGACACACCCACACACACACGCACTTGAGCCTTTTCGCTCTTAGTCGAACACTTCTTGCACACACACGGGCCTAACAAGCCCTTAATATATAGTTATATTTATATATTTTAAGTCAAGGGGGTTTTTAATTAAGTCGTGTGTGTTGTCGTTCCATTTTCCACACGCACACACATTGAGCCTTCGCTCTTACTCCCAAGACCTTAGTAAAGGCCTTATTGCAGTTATATTTGGGTTTCATTTATGTCGTGTGCGTAGTACTTCAATTCTACACTCACACACATTGAGCTTTCGCTCTTACTCCCAAGACCTTAGTCAAGGCATACTGCAATTTATATTTGGGTTTCATTTCATGTCGTGTGTGTAAGTCTTTCAATTCAAGCACGCACACACATTGAGCCTTCGCTCTTATTTACAAGACCCAAGTAAGGGCCCCTACATATACTCTATATAAAGTATTTCTTTCGGCTACGTCTTTAAGATTCGGGTTTTAAGGTTCAAGTTGTGTGCGTTGTCTTTCAATATATACACGACACACACTTACACAATTGAGTCTTTCCGCTCTTAAGATATAGCCATATTTCCCCTTCCGCTATTTACTTTACAAGTCATTTCCCTTCGGCTATTTACTTTACAAGTCATTTCCCTTCGGCAATTTCCCTTCGGCATTGTCTTTTAAATTTCGGGTTTTCCCTTTGGAGTAGCGTGAGTTTGCATTGCATCTACGCCATACCACGAGGTAGGACGCATATTGCATCGAAGCAAGCCCCGTACTCCCGCTCAAATTCGCCCCATGTAGTGGAGTGTTCATAACACACACCTAGGTGGCCCATAAAGGGATAAAAAGAAAGACTTAGGCACGTGCAAATCCACGTGATCTAAAATCTGAGAATCGTACAAACCCGAATCAAATCGTGCAAGACTTAGGGTCGTCCAACCCTTACAAAGTCAAAATCGCCCAAATGCATGGTTTTCAAAAGGTTTTAAAACACTTCTTCATTCAAAATATATTTTGAGTTAAACTTGTTTCAAAACGAAGTCTCTAAGCGTACAGACTGACCCTTGCGCATCGGTGCAAGAAGGTCTGCGACGTAAAAATCCCGCTTGCCTACAATCGCCTTTCAAAAGTCAGATTATTTTCAAAACATACTTTGCTAGTTAAAGTAAACTAGCTGGCACGCCCATAAAGCGAAGTAGATTGCGAAAAGGTTCACTTCAGGCCTAAGAACCCGTAAGTGAAAATTTTCGGTGTCTACAATTGCATTTCTACGAAGTTATTTAGATGTGTTTGCATAGACGTATGAAGACATGCCGGGCATAGACCCCAGCATTGTCGAACATCGTCTTCCCTTAGATGCAGATGTAAAACCCATAAAGCAGAAGCTTAGGAAAATACACCCGAATGTACACATGCAAGTCAAAGAGGGTTTAGAAGATCTGTTAAAAGCCGGATTTATAAAACCCATTGCGTATTCTGATTGGTTGTCAAACATCGTTGTAGTTCGAAAAACCAATGGGAAAATTCGAATATGCATCGATTTCAGAAACCTGAATAAAGCCACTCCAAAGGATAATTATCCTTTACCAAACATAGATTTGATAGTCGATAGTACTTGTAGATGCAGCGAAAATCCCCGCCTCTTCGCCTTTTCAGGGTTTGGAGCGGATCCTCTCGTGTGTCTAAGGCCTATTTATATAAACAGGGCGTGCCAGCTAGCTTACCTAAGCTAGCGAAGATATATTTTACACTGACTTCTAATCGTGGCGACTGTGAGCAAGTGAGCTCTTGTCATCGCAGACCTTCTTGCACCGATGCGCAAGGGTTAGTTTGTATGCTTTTAAAAATCGAGTTTTTAGGGTATAGAAAGCCTACAAAGCGGTTCGAGGTGTCTAATTCGGGTCTTTTAGATATGATTGCAGATTTTTAGATCACGTGGATTTGCACGTGCCTAAGTCTTTCTTTTTTATCCCTTGATGGGCCTCCTAAGTGTGTGTTATGAACACTCCACTACATGGGGCGAATTTGAGTGGGAGTACGGGGCTTGCTTCGATGCAATATGCGTCCTACCTCATGGTATGGCATAGATGCAATGCAAACTCACGCTACTCCAAAGGGAAAACCCGAATGTAAAGACAATGCCGAAGGGAAATAACCGAAGGGAAATGACTTGTAATGTAAATGCCGAAGGGAGATATGTATATATGGTATATACGTGCCCTTACTTGGGTCTTAAAAATAAGAGCGAAGGCTCAATGTGGGTGCGTGCTTGAATTGAAAGACTTACACACACAACATGAAATAAAACCCAAATATAAATTGCAGTATGGCCTTAACTAAGGTCTTTGGGAGTAAGAGCGAAAGCTCAATGTGTGTGAGTGCTTGAATTGAAGTACTACGCACACAACATGAAATTGAACCCAAATAGTATAGCTCGGCCCTTACTTGGGTCTTTCAAATAAGAGCGAAGGCTCAATGTGTGTGAGTGCTTGAATTGAAAGACTTACACACACGACATGAAATAAAACCCAAATATAAATTGCAGTATGGCCTTAACTAAGGTCTTTGGGAGTAAGAGCGAAAGCTCAATGTGTGTGAGTGCTTGAATTGAAGTACTCGCACACAACATGAAATTAAACCCAAATAGTATAGCTTGGCCCTTACTTGGGTCTTTCAAATAAGAGCGAAGGCTCAATGTGTGTGAGTGCTTGAATTGAAAGACTTACACACACGACATGAAATGAAAGCCCAAATAGTATAACAAGGCCCTTACTTGGGTCTTTCAAATAAGAGCGAAGGCTCAATGTGTGTGAGTGCTTGAATTGAAAGACAACACACCCAACTTAAGCAAAACCCTACGAAAATTAAAGTATAGGTATATATTTATGTATTAGGGGCTGATTAGGCCCGTGTGTGTTCAAAATCATGCACAACTAAGAGAGTGCACGTGTGTGGGTGTGCCAAGCCACGTTATTACAAGCGGTGGGAGACTATGCTCCGTTATTACAACCTCGTATCGAATTGAATCTTAAGCAAGTATACAACTAAGGACCGAGTTAGGCACTTACTAATAGCTGGTCCGAAGATGTCTTGCTTGAGCGTGGGCTTGGCCTTCGCCTTGGGCTGCAAAAGGGAGCTCCGCGAAGTTGAACGGCAAGGGGAGGTGCTGGCCGAATGTCCTTGGTGCGCGGAAGAGGCACCTTGAAGATGGCAGGCGACTAAGGATGGGCTAATTTTGTATGTAAGGCTACGGTGACTACATAGGGTCACTAAGGAAGGTTTAGTTTAGAGAGTATGGTGCTAAGGGCCCCTAAGGGAATGGTCTAATGGAGCACCTAAGGTTGGCGGGTGGCTAGGGTGGCTAGGAGTAGTGTAAGGGAAGGGAACTAGCTAGGAGATGGGGTCAGGTGGTTGTGGGTGTAGTGGGGTGATATGGGCATGTCTTAGGGAGTCGGATAGGGTGGCCGAATGGAGCTAAGGTGTCTAGGTAGTGGCGGGTAGTTAGGGTGGTTATGGCCTGGCCAAGTGGGAATGGTGGCGGCAAGTGGCTAGTACTAGGGTGATATGGTAGTGGGTTAGGTGGCTGAGAGTGGAGAGGGAGTGGAGAAGGAGTAAGGTGGAGGATACTAACCGGATGATGAGAGGTGGTGGCGGATGAAAGGGGAGCAGCTGGGTGAAGAGGATGCGCAGGATGAGGTTCGGCCAAGAGGAAGGGGGTGATGTGGACCTCGGCTGGAGTGGTGGTGGTGGTGGTGCTCGGCTGGAAGGTAGTGACGCAGGTGGTGGCTGGCTATGGGGCAGGTGGAGCAAGATGGGGATCGGCTGGGCTGGAGAGTGGAGGACCTGGCTGGTGGAAGATGGAGCTTGAAGATGGGAAAAACCCGCCCCAAAGGGGGGGGTTTATATAGGGCTGGGCTAGGTCGGTTGGGGTTGGTTTTGGGGGAGTGGTTAGGTGGTTTAGGTAGGGTGGTGTGGTGATAAGGTGGGCTGGAAAGGGTAGGGCCAGATATTTTAAATACAAGGGGTTTGGGGAGGTTGTGTGCTAGGGGTGGTTTAGAGGTTTAGGGTTTGGCTAGGTGGGTTGGTTTTAGGGTGAGGTTTAGTGAGGTAGGTTAGGTGATTAGGCTAGGATTAGGCTAGGTTTAGGGAAATTAACCTAGGTTTAGGGAAGGATTAGGGAAGTGGGTTAGGTGATTAGGTTGGGATTAGGCCGGGATTAGGGAAGTGGGTTAGGTGATTAGGCTCAGATTAGGACAGGATTAGGGTAGAAGGCTAGGGTTAGGTGTTTTTGGTTAGGTTTAGGTGAAGGAGCTCCCTTTGCATGACCCATGGACCTTAACCACAGCATGTTGGTGCAGCCCTAGGTTAGGTTTTGGCTAATTACAAGCTTAAACCCACTTAATTAGGCTAACCCACATGATTAATCCCAAACTTGACACACAAGTCAAGCTTAATTACAACACACACTTGATCTTATCCACCCCCACTCTCTCTCATGCTCATAATCCCACGTGAAATTCGAGTGGGCCCCACCTCCATTTATGAGAAGGTGATGTGGGCCATGGATATGGATATTGGATTGGATTTTTGAATCCAAATCCAAATCTAAGTCCATACATGGGTTTGGATTGGGATCTGGATATATATAGTCCAGATCCGATCCAAACTGAACTCTGACTCCTTCGAGCTCTGTTCGAAACGAATGGTTTGTGCGGGGTCTGACAGCATCAGTACTCCGTCTGCATTGGGTCTTCGCCAACATGATCGTCCGCCTCTGTTTTCGCCTTCCGGAGATGACTTCAAATGATGTTTTGATGATAATAGGGTCTTGGACGTTCGAGATCCTGGGGGTGTGGATTTGATACGAGAGTTGCTGTGTCGGGCTCGACATGTGCTCCAGTTCCGGGCTCTCCTTAGCTTTCCTGGTTCTGTCTGGATGAGGCCAAGCTGCTTCGGGGTTTCAAAACATGTTTTAAAAGGTTTTCAAAAACCATATTACCTATTTTTGAAATATCAAGTTTAAAACATATATACAAGGTTTGTTTGGAAGGCTCCTGGGTTTCCAGACTCAAAATGGCCCTTTGGGCTACTTTTGCAAAACCAGAAGGATTTGAGAAATTCGTGGGATTTCGGGGTGTTTACAGTACTGCAAATCATGAAATGTTTTCGTTTATGGATGGCTATTCAGGCTATAATCAAATCAAACTAAGTCCACGAGATCAAGGTAAGACCGCCTTCACAACCCCATGGGGCACGTACTGCTATACAGTCATGCCCTTTGGTTTGAAAAATGTCGGCGCAACATACCAGAGAGCCATGACCACGATCTTCCATGATCAGATTCATGAGCTCGTAGAAGTGTATGTAGATGATCTCTTGGCAAAATCCAAAACCCGATGCACTCATATCGAATGTTTGCAAAAGATTTTTGAAAGGCTTAGGCTTTACAAAGTAAAGGTAAACCCTCAAAAATGTGTATTCGGGGTAGTGGGAAGCTTCTAGGCTTTATGATAAGCCAAAGGAGTATAGAAGTCGACCCCTCTAAGTGTCGAGCCATCATAGACATGGCTCCACCCTCCAATTTCACCCAAATCCGTAGCCTCCAGGGTCGATTACAGTCCGTTCGCCGATTCATATCGAATCTGGCAACTAGATGCGAACCCTTCAACAAGCTATTGAGGAAGGGCACGAAATTCTTATGAGATGACGAATGCCAAACGTCCTTCGAAAGACTAAAGGCGTACCTGGTTAATCCCCCCGTTTTGAATCCTCCGAAGCAAGGAAAACCGCTTTTACTTTACATCTCCATGCATGCGAATGCTTTAGGAGCCCTGTTGGCTCAATACAAGGATGACACCCATAAGGAGTATGCCATCTACTACATTTTGAAAACTCTCTTGGCTTATGAACGAAATTATCAAGCCATGGAGAAGACGTGCTTGGCCCTAGTCTGGGCCTGCCAGAAATTCAGACACTATTTCCTAGATCATGAGATCTGGATAGTGTCCAAGCTTGATCCAATCAAGCACTTGTTCGAAAGACCCATTCTCACGGGTAGATTGGGCAAATGGCAACTCCTTCTAATGGAGTATGACTTAAAATACCATCACCAAATCTCCATTAAGGGGCAAGCCCTAGCAGACTACGTGGCTGAGTTCCCCCTGGAGGACGCATATCCCACATTTGATGAAATGCCCGACGAAGGCATATTGCAAAACCATTTTCAAAACCACATTTTGGCAAACACTTTCGAAAACCAAGTGTGGAAGATGCACTTCAATGGGGCACGAAACCAACGAGGGGCTGGTGATGGGGTCATCCTCATCTCCCCTGAAAAGGGCGAGATTCCCATAGCAATCCTCTTAGATTTCGAATTTCCAACAACATAGCTTAGTATGAAGCACTCATACAAGGCTTAAGGATTTCGAAAACTCTAGGGGCATCATGCATCGAGGTCTTTGGAGATTCGCTCCTTGTTATAAACCAGGTTTTGAAAATTTGGCAAGTACGTAACGAAAAACTGCTTCCATATCACGAGTTGGCCACTCGATTGGTTGAGTCCTTCCAATCGTGCAAACTCACACACGTGGGAAGAGAGGACAATGGCATTGCCGATGCCCTCTCCTCCTTGGGTTCAGCCCTAAAGGTCGATCCCATCTCAGGGACCCGATCTTTAGAAATATGGCATGCGCCCAACCCATCCACACACGATTTGGATATTTGCCAAAATAACCCAGACTCTATTGAAAAACACTGGTTTTACAACATAAAACATTTTCTAGAAAATGGGGGATTCGCCGAGGATGCCACGTCCAAAGATAAGGCATTCATCCGTAAGATTTCAACCCGATACACCATTCTGGGTGGGGTTTTATATAAGAAAAGTTTTACCGGCATCCTACTTAGGTGTATCGATCTAGAGGAGGTTAGGATAATGATGCATGAATTCCACGGTGGAGAATGTGGAGGTCATGTTAATGCCAACATGATGGCAATGAAAATACTTAGAGGGGGCTATTTTTGGTCCACCCTGAAAAGGGATTGTCACGATCATGTTAGGAAGTGTCATCCATGTCAAGTGCATGGGTACGCCATTCATATCCCCTCATCTGCATTACATTCCATGGTCAGCCCCTGGCCATTTACCATGTGGGCGTTTGACATCGTAGGCCCTATATTTCCAAAATCCTCGAATGGGCATCGATTCATTTTAGCAGCCACTGAGTATTTCTCCAAGTGGGTGGAAGCCATTTCCCTAACCAACGTGCTGGGGCAACATGTGGTGGCTTTCATTAGGAGGAATATCTTGGCTCGATTTGGGGTTCCACGAGACCTTGTGTCTGATAATGGCACCCCATTCAAGAACGAGCGGATGGTTAAGTTGTGCAACATGTATGGCATAACTAAAAACTTCTCTTCGCCCTAGTACCCTTAAGGCAACGGCCAAGCCGAACCCACAAACAAGACTCTCATTAGTATAATTGAGAAGACTTTAGAGAAGGGTAAGACGTGGCACGAGAAGCTGGATGAAGCCTTATGGGCTGATAGGACTTCCATCCAGACTCCCATGAATGCCACACCATTCGAATTGGTCTGTGGCACAAATGCCATTCTTCCCATTCATACTCAACTACATTCATTCCATACATCCATAGCACTCGACCTCCCCCTAGAGACGCTTCAGCATGCTAGGATGGCCGAACTAGATTTGCTAGATGAGAGGCGACTCCTTGCCATGGATCATGCTCGTGCATACCGGCAAAGGATAGCCTGACACTATGGCAAACACATGAGACCTTGCCACTTTGAAGTGGGGGATCTGGTTTTAAAAATCATCCACTATCGTGGCCCACATCCCCTTGGAAAGTGGTGCCCCAAGTGGGATGGACCCTATGTTGTACGTGCAACCACCACGAACAACTCGTATTGGTTGATCGATGTAGAAGGTAGGAATTTAGCAGATCCTATCAATATTCAATACTTAAAGAAGTATCATGTGTAGGATTTGGATTAAATTCCCACATTTTCAAAAATTTTAGGGATAGCTGCCCTGAGACCTGAAAATAAGGTGCAAAGGCAAAATCGTGTGACCCTGAGTGAGAGAATTCGCACTTATGAAATAGTGGAGTCTTCCAAAATCGAGGTTACATTTCAAAATCCGTCATCTTACAAAGAAAGGCCTAGTTCAATATAGCAAGATACTTACAAGTAGTACGTGCTATTTCTAAATAGGCTAATCTGGAATGGATCAAGTGTGAGCTTGGGATAAGTCCTCCCCTCTTCTCTTCTCCTTCCAAAAGGAAAACAAAAGCCCAAATAAAGGGAATTTCCCATCCAAAGTCTCTTTCCAAAAGAAAGAAACCAGAATTCAAAAGAAAAATCGATTCTCTTGTGAAAAAGAGGGATTAAAGAAAAAATACTCCCAAAGGGAGAGCCTCTACGAAAAAAAGGAAAAAGAGGCCAAAAAGCTAAAAAAAGCCGTTTTCCGCCTTCTATACCTTAAACCACGGGATGCTTCAGAAGGGACCATGGTACCTCTTTCCCATCCCTGGCTTATCCCAAGCTAAAGCATGGTTCATTTTGAGGAATCCTAAAGTAAAAATAGGATTTACTTACTTGAATTTCATTTTGTTTGAGAATTCGACGTTTTGAGTAAGGCGTAGGAATTTGAAATATAGCTTGTTTTCTTATAAAACCTCCACTAAATAAGCGAGCGTCAGGACTCAAACAAAGGCAAACACGAAGAGCTCGAGATCCTTAGGATCGAGACTCAAGACAGTTGTCCCTTTTTGTAAATAGTTTTGTAAATAAATTTTGAAAATCGAACATCAAACAGCATAGGATTTGCTCACTTGGAGCAGTAGACCTTGTAAGTCTCGAAAGTTCGACCATATCTGGTCTTTGGGAGGTCGCCACTCTTGGCACCACACCCATGTCATGCATCGACATTCCATGCATAGCATTTGCATAACATGATCCCATTTTAGGTCCAGAAACCGTTTGTATATCCCTTTGGCTTGATATCTCCTCCTACCAGGGTTTTAAAACTGAGATTTTGCTCAAGATTGGGACGATCCCATATTTTTGTGGTTAGATCTAGGGAGACATTGAAAGGGGTGTCTTGTCATCTTTGCCATTATCCAAATTGATTTGGACAACGCCAAAGAGGGGCATCTGTAAACACCCCAAAATCCCACGAACTTCTCAAATCAACCTAGTTTTGTAAAAGCAGCCCCAAAGGGCTATTTTGAGTCTGGAAACCCAGGAACCTTCCAAGCAACCCTGTACATATGTTTTAAACTATATATGCTTTAAAATATGTATAATATGTTTTAAAACTTTTAAAATACATTTTGAAACCCTGCAAAGCGGCCTGGCCTGATTAAAGCAAGACCAGAAGAGCTAAATAGAGCCCAGAACTGGAGCACATGTCAAGCCCGGCACAACAACTCTCGTGTTGAATCCACCCCCAGGATCTCGAACGTCCAAGACCCTGTTATCATAAAAAATCGTATGAAATAATCTCCGAAAGGTGAAAACAAAAGCGGACGACCATGTTGGCGAAGACCCAACACAGACGGAGTATTGATGCTGTCAGACCCCACACAAACCGTTCGTTTCGAACATACCCTGAAGGAGTCAGAATTCAGTTTGGATTAGATCTGGACCATATATATCCAGATCCCAATCCAAACGTATATGTGGATTTAGATTTGGATTTGGATCCAGAGACCCAATCCAATATCCACATCCATGGCCCACATCACCTTTTCATAAATGGAGGTGGGGCCCACTTGAAATTCACGTGGGATTATGGGCATGAGAGAGAATGGGGAGGATAAGCATGAGGGGAATTGTAATTAAGCATGACTTGTGTGTCAAGTTTGGGGTTAATCATGTGGGTTAGCTTAATTAGTATGGGTTTAAGCTTGTATTAGCCAAAACCTAACCTAGGGCTGCACCAACATGATGCAATGAAGCCTATGGGTTATGCAAAGGGAGCTCCCTAACCCAATCCTAAGCCAAAACCCCTAATCCTAGCCTTTTAACCTAATCCCGGCCTAATCCTAGCCTAATCACCTAACCCACTTCCCTAATCCTGGCCTAATCCCAACCTAATCACCTGACCCACCTCCCTAATCCTTCCCTAAACCTAGCCTAATTCCCTTAATCCTAACCTAATCCTAGCCTAATCACCTAACCCACCTCACTGAACCTCACCCCAAAAACAACCCACCTAGCTAAGTCCTAAACCCCTAAACCACCCCACCTAAACCTAGCACACCATATCCCTAAAACCCCTTAAAGCAAAATATCTGGCCCCTCCTCAAAACCAGCCCACCTTATCACCACACCACCACCACCTAAACCACCTAACCACCCTCTAAAATCTGCCCCCAACCGACTTTCAAAAATCTATATAAACCCCCCCCTAGTGGGCGTGTTTTTCATCTTCTCCCATCTAGCTCTTGGGCCAGCCGAGCCCTCTCACCTTGCTCCCTTCTTCCACCAGCACCACCACTACCCCCGGCCAGCTCCACCTCGTGCCACCACTTCCATCCGGCCTACTCTACTCCACGTCGCCACCACCTCCCAGCCGAGTTACATCCACCTTCATTATTCGGCTACCCTCCTTGGACACCAACCTCCTTCACCCATCCGGTTAGTACCTCAACCGAACTCCACCTCCTCTTCACTCCCCCTCCACTCTCAACCACCAATACCACCACCACATAGCTCCATCATAGCCTTCCCGCCACTCTTCCCCATTCGGCCATACCTAACCCCCATACACCACCCGATCCTCTACCTTTTCCTCTAGTGACACTCGGTCACCCTACGTTGCTCCCTAGGACCTGCCCCTTCCACTTTCAACCAACCCATTAACCCCACCTTCCATAGCACCCTAGCTAGTTCCCTCGCCATCCGTGATATCCCTTAGCTACCCCAGCCGGCCACCACTAAAAGTTCCCCTAGTCGGCCAGTCACAGCCGACTGCACCCAAGTCATCCGCGGCCTTACTCCTTTCTCCTTAGACATCCCTCTTTAGTCACCCCTTGGCGCCACCTTCCCTAGCACCAACCCTACACCTTAGTGACCTTCCTTAGTCACTTCAGCCCGAGACACCACGGCAGCACCCTCCTAGCAGCTGGCAAGCTCCAAGGCGCCACACCCGCGCTCCCTTGTCACCCGGCCAGCACACCCCCTTGCCGTGTCATTCCGAGGAGCTCCCTCTCGCAACCCAAGGCGAAGCCAAGCCTAAGCTCAAGCAAGTCACCTCCAGACCAGCTATAAGTAAGTGCCTAACTCGGTCCTTAGTTGTAGACTTGCTTAAGTTAAATTAAATTTGATACGGAGTTGTAATAACAGAGCATTGTCTCCCCCCGCATGTAATAACGTGGCTTGGCACACCCACACACACGTGCACTTGAGCCTACCTCGCTCTTAGTTGTGCATGATTTTGAACACACACGGGCCTAATCAACCCCTAAGATATAAGTTTATTTATATACTTTAAGTTGCGTAGGGTTTTGCTTGAGTTGTGTGTGTTGTCTTTCAAATTCTCGCACTCACACACATTGAGCTTTCGCTCTTATTTGCAAGACCCAAGTAAGGGTCGTGTTATACTCTCCTTGGGTTTAATTTCATGTCGTGTGTGTAGTACTTCAATTCTAGCACTCACACACATTGAGCTTTGGCTCTTACTCCCAAGACCTTAGTTAAGGCCATATTGGAATTTATATTTGGGTTTAATTTCATGTTGTGTGTGTAGTACTTCAATTCTCGCACTCACACACATTGAGCTTTCGCTCTTACTCCCAAGACCTTAGTTAAGGCCATATTGCAATTTATACTTGGGTTTCATTTAAAGTCGTGTGTGTTGTCTTTACATTTTCACATGCACACACATTGAGCCTTCGCTCTTACTTCCAAAACCCAAGTAAGGGCCCATATATATTATATAAGTATTTTCCTTCGGCTATGTCTTTTAGATTTGGGTTTTAAGGTTCAGCAGTGTGCGTAGTCTTTACATATATACACGGCACACACTTGCACTATTGAGCCTTTCCGCTCTTAAGATATAGCCATATATCCCTTTTGCAATTTCCTTTCAGCATTTTACATTACAAGTCATTTCCCTTCGGCAATTTCCATTACAAGTCATTTCCCTTCGTGTCTTTTAAAATTCGGGTTTTCCCTTTGGAGTTGCGTGAGTTTGCATTGCATATACGCCATACCACGAGTTAGGACACATATTGCATCAAAGCAAACCCCATACTCCCGCTCAAAGTCGCCACATTTTAGTTGAGTGTTCATAACACACACCTAGTTGGCCCAAAAAGTGATAAAAAGAAAGATTTAGGCACGTGCAAATCCACGTGAACTAAAATCTAAAAGTCATACAAAACAACCTAAATCAAACGCCTCAAACTGCTTTCATAGGTTCTTACACTCAAAAACTCGATTTTAAAAGCGTACAGACTGAGCCTTGCGCATCGGTGCAAGAAGGTCTGCGATGACAAGAGTTTGCTTGTTCACAGTCGCCACATTAGGAGTCAGGTTTAAAATATATCTTCGCTAGCTTAAGTTTGGTATCGAACACCTTTCGTAACATGTCCATGTTACACTTGGGTGTCAAGGTAATTAGTGTGGATATGCATCAATTTGCATCGTCATTTGTTACATTATGATAAGAATAATGCTAATGTTCCAACGCTCATGGAGTAAATCTCGAGAACATGATGGCTGGTTTACAAATTCGTAACATAGGCCCAATTAATACTTTCAAAATATGTGGGTATGGAACATGGATTTCTTTAACCACTTCTACTGCAAGTGTGCAGATAAAAGAGAGATTGTACACAGGTCTTCAACTCTGTTATCGAGGAAACTGAATGTCAAAAGGAACAAAATCCATCCCTGATTGAGATGCAGGGAAAGGAGAAGAACTCGGAAGATGGAGAAGGTGATCCCAGTTAAGCACCTAGTGTTCATTTTGATGATAGGAAACCACCGATCTCCAAGGATGGTGATAAATTCAGTTTTGAGGCACCTCTAACCGATAAAGAAATTAAGAAAACTAATTGCAGACTATTTAGAAACTGAAAACACAGCAGCGAAGGCTCAAGAGTCACTAGCTCGCACTGAAGGTGAAGTTAGACAGGAGCTGTCAAAAACTTTACAAGAGCGTGATCTGGATGTTGCAGTAGCAGATGAAATACAAACATTTGTTAAATAATAGGAGGAAGTGCTTAATGGTTTGGAGGCCGAAAATGCTCTGTTATTGGAGCAGCTTGATGGTGCTGAGGTTAGCCTTCCAGGCCTGTTTAAGTGGATAAAAAGTTAGGTGCTGGAAAGTATTTGAAATCTTCTCATCCTGTAAGGAGTCATCATGGTAAAGTGCTGGAAGGAGCTAGCGGTTTTCTTTGTTTTGAAGCTTACCAATGAAGTCGACAAAGAAGCACTGAAGGACAGCGCAACAAAAGATTCATCACAGCAACGATAATGACGGCGTTCTACCACAACAGTTAAAACCGGAAGATGCAGATAGTGTGCGTGGCACAACAAAAGAAGAAGAGACGTTCCATTGTGATGATCACCCTTGTGAACCGCTTCTCAATAGCCTTCAACGACTCCCAGCTGCATGTTGTCAACGACTTCTAGAGCTTCTCATCCATATCTGCAACAGATTGAGGAAGGATCAGAAGATCACGTTCAAGATTGCCCAATGCAGATGAAATCAAATACAGATAATGATTCAACAACTCAGATGCCTATCAAATGTAGATAACGTTCAACAACCAAACAAGGATTATGCCTATCAAATGCAGATGACGTTCCAACCAATCCAGATAAGATTTTATCAACACAATCAAAACCGAACTCATCCAAATCCCAACCATCAGGCTTATCCAAATCACAGCCAGAGCCTATAAAAAGGCTCTCCCAGGTGCTGCACAGGGCATCAACCAACGAGCATCAAGAGGGAATCAAAAAAAAAAGAGAGGAACATTCAGTCCGAAAACTCAGAGAAATAGAGAGAGAGAGATAAAGGAAGAGAAGAAGGAGAAGAAGGAAGTCCGGCCTGGTTCCGACGTCCGACGATCGTCTGGCGAAGTGCTCCTATGTCCCCTCTCACTCACACAGGTTGGAATTCTTGCACAAATTGGTTTTAATTCATGAGAATCTGAAAAAGCACAGATTCTGGAAATTCGTACATGAATCAAGGCCTTGAGCCCATGTTCTTCATTTATATCGATACAAACATGCATGATTCCTTCATGAACGGAATTAAAATCCATGTTTAGATGATTTTCATGCATCATTAGGACTGATACAGGTTGAATTTCGTTCTAGAATCACGTTAGGAACTTTCTGAAATTTTCTGCAAACTTGGTTTCTGAAACTGTCTGTGTACACGTGTCTGATCACGGAATTTTTATAGATAAACAGATAAGCCAATTGCTTCTAAATTTTGCATGAATAATCTAGCATATCATACGTTCTTAGATAAAATTTTGAGAAATTTTTATGAACTATTGCCTAGCCAATTAGATCCGTGAAGTTTATACAAAATCCAGATTGCGTTTTACAGAAACAGAACGTTCAGTAACAGACCTTTGTTCTTTTGCCCATATCTCTTCAACCACTGAATGAAATTGGATGAAATTTGATTCTTTGGAAACATCCGTATCCTTCTAACACAACAAATTTTATCGAAATTGGATGACTGAGTGCTGAGATATTGCTGTTTTTCTGAGCTTCTGATTCACAAAAACAAGACTGTTCCGAATTTTATAACAGTTTCTGATTCTTTATTTAATTCTCAGAAAATAAAGAACTAAATTATAAAATAAAAATATATTCTGATTCTACACACACGTGTCTCTATTCTATAAAAGTTTTAGAATTTTTGGAGAATCAGAAGTATTTTAAAAAATTTGGAGAACAGGTCTTTGGAACTGAACAGATTCTGCAACTTTCAGAATCTGAAAATTTTTAGAAATCAAGAACTTAAACACAAATCTGAAACTTTGGAAAATCTCGTTTTTCCTTTCTCGAATTAACGGATTCAAACAAATTTCAAGCGTCTAGGCTGACCCTTGAGCGCCGATTCAAGAAGGCCTAAGTCGAAAAGATCTCACTTGTCCACAATCGTTCTTAGAAGTCAGAAAATCAGAATTTGTTAGTTTTGATAAACTAACTGGCACGCTCGTGCAACCCGACGTAGTTCGAGGGTTTGATTTTGAATCCCACGATTTGAAATAAAATCACGTCTATAAGCCCCAAAGGGCTATTTTGAGTCTGGAAACCCAGGAGCCTTCTAGACAACCCTGTACATATGTTTTGAACTTTACATATTTCAAAAATGTATAATATGGCTTTAAAAACCTTTTAAAACACGTTTTTGGAAACCCCGAAGCAGCTTGGCCTAATCCAAACAGGACCAGAAAAGCTAAGGAGAGCCTGGAACCGGAGCACATGTCGAGCCCGACACAACAACTCTCATATCGAATCCACCCCTAGGATCTCGAACGTCCAAGACCCTGTTATCATCAAAACATCATTTGAAGTCATCTCCGGAAGGCGAAAGTAGAGGCGGACAATCATGTTGGCGAAGACCCAATGCAGACGGAGTACTGATGCTGTCGGACCCCGCACAAACCGTTCGTTTCGGACACAGCCTGAAGGAGTCAGAATTCAGTTTGGATTGGATCTGGACCATATATATCCAGATCCCAATCCAAACCCATGTATGGACTTAGATTTGGATTTGGATTCAAAAATCCAATCCAATATCCATATCCATGGCCCACATCACCTTCTCATAAATGGAGGTGGGGCCCACTTGAATTTCACGTGGGATTATGGGCATGAGAGAGAGTGGGGGAGGATAAGATCAAAGTGTGTTGTAATTAAGCTTGACTTGTGTGTCAAGTTTGGGGTTAATCATGTGGGTTAGCCTAATTAAAGTGGGTTTAAGCTTGTAATTAGCCAAAACCTAACCTAGTGTTGCACCAACATGATGTGATTAAGGTCTATGGGTCATGCAAAGGGAGCTCCTTAATCTAATCCTAACCAAAAACACCTAATCCTAACCTTTCACCCTAATCCTGTCCTAATCTGAGCCTAATCACCTAACCCACTTCCCTAATCCCGGCTTAATCCTAGCCTAATCACCTAACCCACTTCCCTAATCCTTTCCTAAACCAAGGTTAATTTCCCTAGACCTAACCTAATCCTAGCCTAATCACCTAACCCACCTCGCTAAGCCTCACCTCAAAACCAACCCACCTAGCTAAACCCTAAACCTCTAAACCACCCCACCTAAACCTAGCACACAATCTACCCAAAACCCCTTGTATTTAAAATATCTGGCCCTACCCTAATACCAGCCCACCTTATCACCACACCACCCTACCTAAACCACCTAACCACTATCCTAAAACCAGCCCCAACCGACCTAGCCCAGCCCTATATAACCCCCCCCCCTAAGGGGCGGGTTTCCCAACCTCTCTCATCACCTTCTTCCAGCCCAATCGAGCCCAGCCACCTGCACCACTCTCAGCCGGGTCTTCCACCTGCACCACAGCCAGCTACCACCTCGCTCCACCTACTCCACCACACCTCAACCAGCCAACCACTTGTCGCCACCACTTCCATCCGGTCGAACCCTCCATTTCAACCACCCGGCTGCTCCCTTTCCATCCGCCACCACTTCTTCATTCGGTTAGTACCCCATACTCCACTCTACTTCTTCTCCACTCCCTCTCCACTCTCAGCCACCTGCACCACCACCACCTTACCCTAACACCAGCCACTTATCGCGACCACTCCCATTCGGCCCAACCTCAGTCACTCCAATCACCCGCCACTACCTAGACACCCTAGCTACACCCGAACACTCCACTCAACCCCCTAAGACTTACCCATATCACCTCATCACAGCCCCTAACTCCACCTTATCCCATACCCTGGTTACCTTCCTTCCCATCCTCGCCATTGCCTAGCCACCCTAACAGCTCACCACCACCAAGTCCCCTTAGTCGGCCACTCCAACCACTCTCATTCGGCCAGCCACCCGCCAGCCACAGCCTTCCCCTAGGTACTCCCTTAAACACTCCCTTAGGCTCCCATTTGGTGCCACACTTCCTAACCCTACAACCTCCCTTAGTGACCCTACATAGTCACTTTAGCCCAACACACAAAACCAGCCCTTTGCTAAGCAGCCGACCACCTTCAAGCCGCCCCTTCTGCGCACCTAAGGCACCCGGCCAGCAGCCCCTCTTGCCGTTCAACTCCGCGGAGCTCCCTCTTGCAGCCCAAGGCCAAGGCCAAGCCCACGCTCAAGCAAGGCATCTTCGGACCAGCTATTAGTAAGTGCCTAACTCGGTCCTTAGTTGTATACTTGCTTAAAATTTAATTCGATACGGGGTTGTAATAACAGAGCATAGTCTCCCCCCGCTTGTAATAACGTGGTTTGGCACACCCACACATGTGCACTCTCTTAGTCGTGCACGATTTTGAACACACACGGGCCTAATCAGCCCCTAATACATAAATTTATATATATATATATACTTTAACTTACGTAGGGTTTTGCTTAAGTTGGGTGTGTTGTCTTTCAATTCAAGCACTCACACACATTGAGCCTTCGCTCTTATTTGAAAGAGCCAAGTAAGGGCCGTGTTATACTATTTGGGTTTAATTTCATGTTGTGTGTATAGTACTTCAATTCAAGCACTCACACACATTGAGCTTTCGCTCTTATTCCCAAGACCTTAATCAAGGCCATACTGCAATTTATATTTGGGTTTAATTTCATGTTGTGTGTGTAGTACTTCAATTCAAGCACTCACACACATTGAGCTTTCGCTCTTATTCCCAAGACCTTAATCAAGGCCATACTGCAATTTATATTTGGGTTTCATTTCATGTCGTGTGTGTAAGTCTTTTAATTCAAGCACACGCCCACATTGAGCCTTCGCTCTTATTTGCAAGACCCGAGTAAGGGCCCATATATACCTTATATACATATCTCCCTTCGGCATTTACATTACAAGTTGTTTCCCTTTGGTTATTTCCCTTCGGCATTGTCTTTACATTCGGGTTTTCCCTTTGGAGTAGCGTGAGTTTGTATTGCATCTACGCCATACCACGAAGTAGGACGCATATTGCATCAAAGCAAGCCCTGTACTCCCGCTCAAAATCACCCCATGTAGTGGAGTGTTCATAACACACACCTAGGTGGCCCATAAAGGGATAAAAAGAAAGACTTAGGCACGTGCAAATCCACGTGATCTAAAATCTGCAATCGCATTGAAAAAACCCGAATCAAACACCTCGAACCGCTTCGTAGGATTTTTCTATCCCAAAACTCGATTTTTAAAGCGTACAGACTGACCCTTGCGCATCGGTGCAAGAAGGTCTGCGATGACAAGAGCTCACTTGCTCACAGTCGCCACGTTAGAAGTCAGGATAAAATATATATCGCTAGCTTAGGTAAGCTAGTTGGCACGCCCTGTTTATACAAATAGGCCTTAGACACACAAGAAGATCCGCTCCAGGCCCTAAGAAAGCCAAAAGGGGAGGCGGGGATTTTCTTGCGTCTACACTTTTGTTCACCATTTGATGAACATGAATCGCCTGCCTCAACCTCTTGGCTAAGAGCATCGATTTTGGCCTCGAATTCCCTTCTCAAGTCTTCTATCCCTTCTAGAGTGAGAACTTGATGCGCATGAGTCTTGGCTCGACACTTCACTTGGGTTGGATTTTGATATGCTTTCAAGCTTTTTCAAAATTCCTTCGTATGAAGTACAATAAAGAAAGAGTTAAAAATAACACCTTTTGGAAAATATTTTTGCAAGGTTCGTAAGATAACTCGATTTTAAAAAGACTCACATCCTACCGGGCGTGCCAAATCCTATAGACGCAGAAAGTTCCCGCTTCTGGTTCTTAGGCCCGAAGCGAATCTTTTCGTGTGTCTAAGTCCTATTTAAGTAAAAGGGCGTGCCAGTTAGCTTACTTAAGCTAGTGAAGAAATACTTTGAAATCTGACTCCTAACGTGGCGATTGTGAGCAAGCAAGCTCTTTTCATCGCAGACCTTCTTGCACCGATGCGCAAGGGTCAATCTGTACGCTTTAGAAAATCGAGTTTTAAATATGAGAACCTACGAAAATGTTTTGAGGTGTTCGATTTGGGCTATTTTTGTATGATTTTTAGATTTTATTTCACGTGGATTTGCACGTGCCTATGTCTTTCCTTTTATCCCTTTTCGGACCAACTAGGTGTGTGTTATGAACACGTGACCTAAGTGGGCGACTTTGAGCGGGAGTATGGGGTTTGCTTTGATGCAATATGCGTCTTAACTCGTGGTATGGCGTATATGCAATGCAAACTCACGCAACTCCAAAGGGAAAACCCGAAATTGAAAGACAATGCGGAAGGGAAATGACTTGAAATGTAAATTGCAAAAGGGAAATTGCAAAAAGGAATATGCGAAAGGGAAATATGGCTATATCTTAAGAGCGGAAAGGCTCAATAGTGCAAGTGTGTGCCGTGTATATATGTAAAGACTACGCACACTGCTGAACCTTAAAAACCCAAATCTTAAAGACATAGCCGAAAGGGAAATACTTATAATATATATGGGCCCGAAGGTCACCAACGTGTTGCGTGGGTGTTGTGTGTATATTGAAAGACAACTCACACGACTTAAATGAAACCCAAATATAAATTGCAATATGGCCTTAACTAAGGTCTTGGGGAGTAAGAGTGAAAGCTCAATGTGTGTGAGTATAGAATTGAAGTACTACGCAGACCACATGAAATTAAACCCAAATATAAATTGCAATAGGCCTTAACTAAGGTCTTGGGAGTAAGAGCGAAAGCTCAATGTGTGTGAGTGTAGAATTGAAGTACTACGCACACGACATGAAGTAAAACACCCAAGGGAAAATATAACACGGCCCTTACTTGGGTCTTGAAAATAAGAGCGAAAGCTCAATGTGTGTGAGTGTGAGAATTGAAAGACAACGCACACAACTTAAGCAAAACCCCATGCAACTTAAATTATATAAATAAGTCTATATATTAAGGGCTGATTAGGCCTAAGTGTGTGTCAAAATCGTGTGCAGCTAAGAGCGAGATAGGCTCAAGTGCACGTGTGTGGGTGTGCCAAACCATGTTATTACAAGCGGGGGGAGACAATGCTCCGTTATTACAACCCCGTATCAAATTTAATTGAGCTTAAGCAAGTCTATAAACAAGGACTGAGTTAGGCACTTACATATAGCTGGTCCGGAGGTGACTTGATCGAGCTTGGGCTTGAGCGTCGCCTTGGGCTGCAAGAGGGAGCTCCTCAGAAGGGTGCGGCAAAGGTGTGCTGGCCGGGTGGGAAGCAAGGTACTGCGGTTGTGGTGCCTTGGCGCTAGCCGGGTGATGGGAGGGGGTGCTGCTGTGGCGCCTTGGTTGGGGTAGTTAGGGGGTGCTTAGGAAAGGAAGGGGAGCTAGGGTGTGGCACGAAGGAGTGGGGGCTGTCTAAGGGAAAGGTAAGGTGACTGGGGACTAGTTAGGGGCTGTCTAATGGGAAGGTAGGGCAACGGGTGGTGTAGTCGGATATGGTTGAATGGTGGCAGGTAGCTAGGCGGTGGCTGGCTGGATGAAGTGGAGGTTAGACTAAGGAAGGGTGGCATGTGGTGGCTGAGAATGGAGGGGGAGTGAAGAAAGGGTAGTGTTAGGATGGGGTACTAACCGGAGAGGAAGGTGAAGGTGGCGGGTGTCCAAGGGAGGCAGCCGGGTGGAAGGTGGGTACAGTCGGGTGGCGTGGAGTGGAGCTGGCCGGAGGTCCAAGGTGGAGCAGGTGAGAGAGGAGAGCAAGGGATGAGAGAGGAGAGGAAGGGCTCGGCTGGCCCAAAGGGAGTTGAAAAAAATCTCTAAAACCCGCCCACTAGGGGGGGGGGGTTTATAGGATTTTGATAGGGTCGGTTGGGCTGGTTTTGGGGGGGGTGGTTTAGTGGTTAGGTGGTGGTGGTTTAGGAATAAGGTGGGCTAGATATTTAGGGGGGGGCAGATATTTAGGTTAGGTGGTTTCAGGGATATGGTGTGCTAGGGTTTTAGGTGGGGTGGTTTAGTGGTTTAGGGCTTAGCTAGGTGGGTTGGTTTTAGGGTGAGGTTTAGTGAGGTGGGTTAGGTGTTTAGGCTAGGATTAGGTCAGGATTAGGGGAATTAGTCTAGGTTTAGGGAAGGATTAGGGAGGTGGGTTAGGTAATTAGGTTGGGATTAGGGAAGGATTAGGGAAGTAGGTTAGGTGATTAGGTTAAGATTAGACCGGGATTAGGGTAAAAGGCTAGGATTAGGGGGTTTAGCTTGGGATTGGGTTAGGAGCATCCCTTTGCATGGCCCATGGACTTAAGTCATTGCATCATGTTGGTACAGCCCTAGGTTAGGTGTAGGTTCATACAAGCTTAAACCCACACTAATTAGGCTAACCCACATGATTAACCCAAAACTTGACACACAAGTCAAGTTTAATACATTTTCCTCACATCTTATCCTCCCCATTCTCTCTCATGCCCAAGATCCCACTTGAATTTCAAGTGGGCCCCCACCTCCATTTATGAGAAGGTGATGTGGGCCATGGATGTGGATATTGGATTGGATCTTTGGATCCAAATCCAAATCCACATATACGTTTGGATTGGGATCTTGATATATATGGTCCAGATCCAATCCAAAACTGAATTCTGACTCCTTCAGGGTATGTTCGTAACAAAGGGTTTGTGCGGGGCCTAACAACATCAATACTCCTTCTTGCATTGGGTCTTCTCCAACATTGTCGTCCACTTTTGTTATCACCTTCTGGAGATGATTTCAAATGATTTGTTAATAACAGGGGCTTGGATGTTCAAGATTCTGGGGATGAATCTAACACGAGAGTTGTTGTGCCGGGCTCGACATGTGCTCCTATTCAGGGCTCTCTTTTGTTCCTCTGGTCTTGCTTTAATCAGGCCCAGTTGCTTTGTGGGGTTTCAAAACATATTTTAAAAGGTTTTAAAACTATATTATACATATTTTAAAACATATATAGCTTAAACATATGTACAGGGTTTTGTCTGGAAGGCTCCTGGGTTTCTAGACTCAAAATAGTCCTTTGGGGCTACTTTTACAAAACTAGGTTATTTAAGAAGTTCGTGGGATTTTGGGGTGTTTACACTTTCTTTTGGAAAGAGACTTTGGATAGGAAATTCCCTTTATTTTGGCCACATTTTCCTTTTGGAAGGAGAAGATAAGAGGGGAGGACTTATCCCAAGGTCACGCTCGATTCATTCCAGATCAGCCTATTTAGAAATAGCACGTACTACTTGCAAGTATCTTGCTATATTGAACTAGGCCTTTCTTTGTAAGAAGAAGGATTTTGAAATGTAACCACGTGTTTGGAAAGCTCCACTCTTTCACAAGTGTGAATTCTCTTACTCAGGGTCACACGATTTGCCTTTGAACCTCACTTTCGAAGTTTCAAAGCAGCTATCCCTAAGGGTTTTCGAAAATGGGAATTTAACCCAAATCCTACACATAATACTTCTTTAAGTATTGAATATTGATAGGATCTGCTAAATTCCTACCTTCTACATCGATCAACCAATATGAGTTATTCGTGGTGGTTGCACGTACAACATAGGGTCCATCCCACTTGGGGCGCTACTTTCCAAGTGGATGTGGGCCACGATATGGATGATTTTCAAGACCAGATCTCCCACTTCAAAGTGGCGAGGTCTCATGTGTTTGTCATAATGTCGGGCTATCCTTTGCCAGTATGCATGAGCATGATCCATAGCAAGGAGTCGCCTCTCATCTAGCAAATCTAGTTCGGCCATCCTAGCATGCTAAAGTGTCTCTAGGGGGAGGTCGAGTGCGATGGATGTATGGAATGAATGCAATTGTGTATAAATGGGAACAATGGCATTTGTGCCATAGACCAATTCGAATGGTGTGGCATTCGTGGGAGTCCGGATGGAAGTCCTATAAGCCCGTAAGGCTTCATCCAGCTTCTCGTGCCACGTCCTACCCTTCTCTAAAGTCTTCTCAATTATACAAATGAGAGTCTTATTTGTGGCTTCAGCTTGGCCATTTTCTTGAGGGTAGTAGGGCGAGGAGAAGTGGTGAGTTATGCCATACGTGTTGCACAACTTAACCATCCGCTCGTTTTTGAATGGGGTGCCATTATCGGACACAAGGTCTCGTGGAACCCCAAATCGAGCCAAGATATTCCTCCTAATGAAAGCCACCACATGTTGCCCCTATACGTTGGTCAGGGAAATGGCTTCCACCCACTTGGAGAAATATTCAATGGCTGCAAAAATGAATCTATGCCCATTCGATGCCTTTGGAAAGATCGGGCCTACGATATCAAACGCCCACATGGTAAATGGCCAGGGGTTGACCACGGAATGCAATGCAGATGATGGGATATGAATGGCGTGCCCATGCACTCGACATGGATGACACTTCCTAACATGATCGTGACAATCCTTTTTCAGGGTGGACCAAAAATAGCCCGCTCTAAGTATTTTCATTGCCATCATGTTGGCATTAACATGACCTCCACATTCTCCATCGTGAAACTCATGCATAACAGTCCTAGCCTCCTCTAGATCGACACATCCTAGAAGGATGCCGGTAAAACTTTCTTATATAGAACCCCACCCAGAATGGTGTATCGGGTTGAAATTTTACGGATGAATGCCTTATCTTTGGATGTGGCATCCTCGGCGAATCGCCCATTTTCTAGAAAACGTTTGATGTCGTAAAACCAAGGTTTTTCAACAGAATCTGGGTTATTTTGGCAAATATCCAAATCATGTGTGGATGGGTTGGGCGCATGCCATATTTCTAAGGATCGGGTCCCTGAAATGGGATCGACCTTTAGGGTTGAACCCAAGGAGGAGAGGGAGTCGGCAATGCCATTGTCCTCTCTTCCTACGTGTGTGAGTTTACACGATTGGAATGGCTCAACCAATCGAGTGGCCAACTCGTGATATGGAAGTAGTTTTTTATTACGTACTTGCCAAATTTTCAAAACTTGGTTTATAACAAGGAGTGAATCTCCAAAGAGCTCGATGCATGATTCCCCTAGAGTTTTCGAAACCCTTAAGCCTTGTATGAGTGCTTCATACTCAACTATGTTATTGGAACATTCGAAATCTAGGCGGATTGCTATGGGAATTTCGCCCTTTTCAGGGGATATGAGGATGACCCCAGCACCAGCCCTCGTTGGTTTCGTGCCCCATCAAAGTGCATCTTTCACACTTGGTTTTCGAAAGAGTTTGCCAAAATGTGGTTTTGAAAATGGTTTTGCAATATGCCTTCATCAGGCATTTCATCAAATGTGGGATATGCGTCCTCCAGGGGGAACTCAACCACGTAGTTTGCTAGGGCTTGCCCCTTAATGGAGGTATGATGATGGTATTTTAGGTCATACTCCATTAGAAGGAGTTGCCATTTGCCCAATCTACCAGTGAGAATGGGTTTCTCGAATAAGTGCTTGATTGGATCGAGCTTGGACACTATCCAGATCTCATGATCCAGGAAATAGTGTCTAAATTTCTGGCAGGCCCAGACTAGGGCCAAGCATGTCTTCTCCATGGCTTGATAATTCCTTTCGTAAGCCAAGAGAGTTTTCAAAATATAATAGATGGCATACTCCTTATGGGTGTCATCCTCGTATTGAGCTAATAGAGCTCCCAAAGCATTCGCATGCATGGAAATGTAAAGAAAAAGAGGTTTTCCTTGCTTTGGAGGATTTAAAACAAGGGGATTAACCAGGTATGCCTTTAGTCTTTCGAAGGACTTTTGGCAGTCGTCATCCCATGAAAATTTTGTGCCCTTTCTCAACAGTTTGTTGAAGGGTTCGCATCTAGTCACCAGGTTTGATATAAATCGGCGAATGGACTGTAATCGACCCTAGAGGCTACGAATTTATGTGAGATTGGAGGGTGGAGCCATGTCTATGATGGCTCAACACTTAGAGGGGTAGACTTCTATACCCCTTTGGCTCACCATAAAGCCTAGAAGCTTTCCAGACTCTACCCCGAATACACATTTTTGAGGGTTTAGCTTTACTTTGTAAAGTCTAAGCCTTTCGAAAATCTTTTGCCAACATTCGATATGAGTGCATCGGGTTTTGGATTTTGCCAAGAGATCATCTACATACACTTCTACGAGCTCATGAATCTGATCATGGAAGATCGTGGTCATGGCTCTTTGGTATGTTGCGCCGGCATTTTTCAAACCAAAGGGCATGACTGTATAGCAGTACGTGCCCCATGGGGTTGTGAATGCGGTCTTACCCTGATCTTGTGGACTTAATTTAATTTGATTATACCCTGAATAGCCATCCATAAACGAAAACATTTCGTGATTTGCAGTACTATCGACTATCAAATCTATGTTTGGTAAAGGATAATTATCCTTTGGAGTGGCTTTATTCAGGTTTCTGAAATCGATGCATATTCAAATTTTCCCATTGGTTTTTCGAACCATAACAATATTTGATAACCAATTAGAATATGCAATGGGTTTTATAAATCCGACATTTAGCAGATCTTCTAAACCCTCTTTGACTTGTGCGTGTACATTCGGATGTATTTTCCTAAGCTTCTGCTTTACGGATTTTACATCCGCATCTAAGGGAAGACGATGTTCGACAATGCTGGGATCTATTCCTGGCATGTCTTCATACGTCCATGCAAACACATCTAAGTAGGTTCGTAGAAATGCAATGAATGTTGATCTTTCATGCTCATGCAAACATGCGCCTACCTTAATGGGTTTGGGATTAGAATCACTCCCTAGGTTCACCTCTATGAAATCTCCTCCTACTAAATTGGAAGGTCTTTCAAAATCAAGAATTTTATGAAATTCTGGGAGCTCAAAAGTGGGATCTTCCTCAAGGGGATCCACTTCTGGGCTTCGATCATTCTCGTGGGTTATAGACCCGAGAGAATTTGATGCGTGGTTTTTCAAAAGACCTGGTTTTACACTTGGAATTTCAATTGGTTTCGAAATTTTTGGTCTGGCTATGTAGACAACGTTCCTTTCGAAATCCTTTTCTTTTTCCAAAGCCTTACCAGGAGCAACTATGTACAAAATCTTTTTGGAGTTTTGTAGATTTTAATTTTTTTGTGTTTTTGCAAAACAAGAACTTTAGGAACTATACAAACTACTCTATTTTTGAGTTTTTGATTTTCCAATGTTTTTGGTTTTTGCAATTTTTCCATTTTTTCGATTTTGAGTTTTTCAAATGTTTTTGTATTTTTATAAAAGGGATCTTCCATCATACCTACAAAGGGAAAACACTACGGGTTAGACTCGGAATAAGAGGTCCAAATCGTAGGTTTCTTCTAGGGTAGGCTCCAGGGCACCCTTGACCCAAGTGGTCACAGGGGGTGGCTCTGGTGGTATTTTGGGAGTATAGCCGATCCTAGATCGGCTTGGGTTGGCCCTAGGAAGGATTGGCTCTAGGAGAACCTGGTTTTGTGCCCCTAGACTTTTATAGGGCGTATAGTCCATGTTCAACAGCATGTTCCATGATTTTTTTTTTTTTGAAAAATTCGGATACAAATCGTGGTCTTGGAACTTGCTGTCGTCCATATCATGCACGTATGGCTTCTTGTCCAGGGGTTTTGGAAATAAGGGATGTTTGGGTCTTTCTAGAAGGGTCAGGACTTTGAGGGGGCCAACTTTGGGCAGCCCCTTCACATACATGACCTTTCTAGGGTTGTTTAATACGAGCCTTGGCGGCTCAACCATGGTCTGCCCCAGGCTAGCCTCATGGGCCTCGGAACTTGACAAACAAGGGGAGTTTATGATCCCCTGAAGCTTATCTTGACACACCTGTGGAAGGTGGATGGCACAGCGCACAAGCTGTGTATCCAGGGCCTTCCCAACAACAGGTTATAATGGGGGTGGATGTCCAAGACATGGAACACCCCCGTGTGTGTGATCCCTCCCGTTTCCATAAGGAGTTCGATCGATCTTAAAGGTCTAGACGCATTCCCATCGTATCTAGTGATAACGATGGGGCTTGGGTTCACAGAAGTCAAGGTGACTCCGATTTGATACGCCACATGAAGTAGAAGGATGTTGAGCCCTCCTCTCCCATCGACTAGGCACCTGTCCAGAGAGTGGTTATTCAGAACCACCTCGATATGCAGGGCTTGGTTATGGGACTCGTAGGATCTATCTACATCATCTTCCGAGAAAGTGATGAGCGATTTTGCTCCTATTGACGCCACTTGGTCAAATAGGGATTCAGGACTTATGTTCGAACTAACCTTAGCTCTTTCTAGAATTTTCTCTAGCACGAGTCTATGCCTAGGCGAAGTTTGTATAAGCTCTAGGATGGACATGTGGATAGGAATCTTTGCAAGATGGTTTTTGAAATCATAAGGGTTTAAAACGATTTTTCCATTGTCTGCTTTCGGCAAAACTCTTGGAATACATGCTTTTGAGGGGGCTAGGCACACTGACCACCTTTTTAGCACTTTGTAGGTGCGGGGGTTGATAGATCCTTCCGGATCTTGTTACTTCCACCACGTCCAACCTAGGGTTCGCACCTAAAATGGCTCTAACCGTGAGTTTTGGAGCACCTTGAATCTTTAAAACTGGTTTAGCCGGGGATTCAACTCTTGGTGGTCCCCGGATGATTACTTGGGCAGGTTTCTTGTAAAGTACAAGAGTAGGTACACAAGTGGATCGACCAGACTCAGATGGATGCACTAGATCTTTTGAAAAGGTGAGGGTGCATACCTCTTTTCCTTTCTCACTGCTACTGGCGTGCTTGGGAAAGGGTTCTTTAAAGATAGCTTGGGCTGGCTCGGGTTCCTCAGTGACCTAAAGCCGACCCTCTGCTATCAAGTTCTCAATCTTGTTTAAAATGGAGAAACATCGCTTTGTATCATGGCCTTTGAGCCGATGATACTTTTAAAAGTGGTTTGAAAATCCCGCTTTGGAAGTGACTCCCTTAGGAATTTGGGAGAGTTCAATCATGCCCTAGGCAAGTAGGAGGTCTAGGACCTCCGTCACAGGTTGCCCCAGCGGAGTGTACTCTCGTTTTTCAAAGGGTTTTTGGAAGTTCTTCTCCCTTTTGTTTTCTATTTTTTCAAAAATTTTCGAAGTGTTCGCCAGACCTAGATCCACCCGGACATTGGCAATTTTGTGGGGTTTTGCCCCTTTGTCCATCGTGGGTAGCCCATAAGTGAGGGGCTTCTCCAAGCGGGTTTTTGAAATGACACTTTCTTTCCATAAGTGATTGTATGTCCCTTTCTTCAAATTGGTTTCGAAAAGGGATGCTTTTTTTATCAACTTATGGAAAGTTGAGATTTCATGAAGAGAGAAGGGTTTTTAACTCATTTTTAAAATTATCCAGGATGAGCATGACTGCGCATCCTTCGGATATTGGCTCTCGCACTTGCCCTAAGAGGGACCTCCATCGAATAATGAAGGCATGCACGTCTTCGTTCATGCCTTGCTTTGTATCCCTTAAAGTGTTTAAAGTCGGCGTGACTTCTACGTTATGTGCAAATCTTTGCATAAAGCAGTTCGCTAACTCTTCAAAGTAGCAAACTGGCTTAGATCATAGGAAGCCAGCCATTTGGCAACTGTGCCTTTAAGGGATAGAGGGAACCAATACACCCATTTCATCGAGTCCTTTTTCTTCTTATGAGCTCGACGTGAGAAAAGTTACATTAATCATACCGATGGAAGTTCGGTATTTCATCATCACTATCTGTTTCATAATCCATAGGTAGGAAATCAGACAGGGCGTAACTCCTTTTCTCTTTACTTTGCCCTTTTAGCAGTTGCTGTAGGGCTTTACGGTCCTTTTGTGTGAAGGACTCGTCGTATTGGTTGCCTTCCATTATGGAGGTGTAGATGCAAAAAATTCTCGCTTCTGGTTCTTAAGCCTGAAACAAACCTTTTCGTGTGTCTAAGTTCTAATTAAGCAAAAGGGCGTGCCAGCTAGCTTACTTAAGCTAGTGAAGAGAAATTTAAATCTGACTCCTAACGTGGTGACTGTGAGCAAGCAAGCTCTTTTCGTCGCAGACCTTCTTGCACCAATGCACAAGGGTCAGTCTGTACGCTTAAAAATCAAGTTTTGAGATATGAGAACCTACGAAAATGTTTTGAGGTGTTTGACTCGGGTTGTTTTTGTATGATTTTCAGATTTTATTTGACATGGATTTGCACGTGCCTATGTCTTTCTTTTTATCCCTTTTCGGGCCAACTAGGTGTGTGTTATGAACACGTAGCCAAAGTGGGGCGACTTTAAACGAGAGTATGGGGTTTTGCTTTGATGCAATATGCATCCTAACTCATGGTATGGCATATATACAATGCAAACTCACGCAACTCTAAAGGGAAAACCCGAAATTGAAAGACAATGCCAAAGGGAAATGACTTGTAATGTAAATTGCCGAAGGGAAATTGCGGAAGGGAAATTGCAAAAGGGAAATATGGCTATATCTTAAGAGCGGAAAGGCTCAATAGTGCAAGTGTGTGCCGTGTATATATGTAAAGACTACGCACACTACTGAACCTTAAAACCCAAATATTAAAGACATAGCCGAAAGGGAAATACTTATACTATATATGGGCCCGAAGGTCGCCAACGTGTTGCGTGGGTGTTGTGTATATATTGAAAGACAACTCACACGACATAAATGAAACCCAAATATAAATTGCAATATAGCCTTAACTAAGGTCTTGGGAGTAAGAGCGAAAGCTTAATGTGTGTGAGTGCGAGAATTGAAATACTACACACACGACATGAAATTAAAACCAAATATAAATTGCAATATGGCCTTAACTAAGGTCTTGGGCTGGTTTTGAAAGGGTGGTTTAGTGGTTAGGTGGTGGTGGTGTGGTGATAAGGTGGGCTGGTTTTTTTAGGGGGGGCCAGATATTTTGTTTGAGGTGGTTTTAGGGATATGGTGTGCTAGGGTTTAAGTGGGGTGGTTTAGTGGTTTAGGGCTTAACTAGGTGGGTTGGTTTTGGGGTAAGGATTAGTGAGGTGGGTTAGGTGTTTAGGCTAGGATTAGGTTAGGATTAAGGAAATTAGGCTAGGTTTAGGGAAGGATTAGGGAGGTGGGTTAGGTGATTAGGTTGGGATTAGGTCGGGATTAGGGAAGTGGGTTAGGTGATTAGGCTAGGATTAGGTCGGGATTAGGGTAAATGGCTAGGATTAGGGGTTTTGGCTTAGGATTGGGGTAGGAGTCTCCCTTTGCATAACCCATGGACTTCATTGCATCATGTTGGTGTAGCCCTAGGTTAGGTGTAGGCTCATACAGGCTTAAGCCCACACTAATTAGGCTAACCCACATGATTAACCCAAACTTGACACACAAGTCAAGCTTAATACATTTCCCTCATGCTTATCCTCCCCATTCTCTCTCATGCCCATAATCACACGTGAATTTCAAGTGGGCCCCACCTCCATTTATGAGAAGGTGATGTGGGCCCTGGATGTGGATATTGGATTGGATCTTTGGATCCAAATCCAAATCTAGATCCAAATATACGTTTGGATTGGGATCTGGATATATATGGTCCAAATCCAATCCAAAGCTAAATTCTAACTCCTTCAGGGTATGTTCAAAACAAACGGTTTGTGCGGGGCCTGACAACATCAGTACTCCGTCTTGCATTGGGTCTTCGCCAACATTATCGTCTGCTTCTGTTTTCACCTTCCGGAGATGATTTCAAAGAGTTTTATTGATAACAGGGGCTTGGATGTTCGAGATTCTGGGGATGAATCTAACACGAGAGTTGATGTGCCGGGCTCGACATGTGCTCCGGTTTCGGGCTCTCTTTTGCTCTTCTGGTCCTGCTCTCATCAGGCCAAGCCACTTCGTGGGGTTTCAAAATGTGTTTTAAAGGTTTTAAAAGCATATTATACATATTTTAAAACATATACAGTTTAAACATATGTAGAGGGTTTGTTTGGAAGGCTCTTGGGTTTCCAGACTCAAAATTGCCCTTTGGGGCTGCTTTTACAAAACCAGGTCATTTGAGAAGTTCGTGGGATTTCGGGTTGTTTACAAGAGGCCTCTTTATGTTTGCGAGCTGTTTCAGGTCTTTTCTTGCCCTTTTGTTAACCATTCGATGAACATGAATCGCCTGCTTCAGCCTCTTGGCTAAGAGCATCGATTTTGGCCTCGAATTCCCTTCTCAAATCTTCTATCTCTTCTAGTTTGATTTTATTTTTCAAAACCCTCCTAGAGTGAGAACTTGATAAGCATGAGCCCTGGCTCGACACTTCACTTGGATTGGATTTCGACATGCTTTCAAGCTTTCAAAATCCTACGTATGAAGTACAAAAAGAGTTAAAATGACACCTTTGGAAAAAATTTTGCAAGGTTTCTATTATGACTCGATTTTCAAAAGACTCACGTCCCACTGGGCGTGCCAAAATCTGTAGACGCTAGAGAATCCCCGCCTCTGGTTCTTAGGCCTTGAGCGGATCTCTTCGTGTGTCTAAGTCGTATTTAAGCAAAAGGGCGTGCCAGCTAGCTTGCTTAAGCTACCGAAGAAATATTTTGAAATCTGACTTCTATCATGACGACTATGAGCAAACAAGCTCTTTTCGTCGCAGACCTTCTTGCACCGATGCGCAAGGGCCAGTCTTTACGCTTAGAAAATCAAGTTTTAGACATGATAACCTAGGAAAGTGTTTGAGGTGTTCGATTCAGGCGGATTTGTATGTTTTTCAAGTTTTATTTCACGTGGATTTGCACGTGTCTATGTCTTTCTTTTTATCCCTTTTCGGGCCAACTAGGTGTGTGTATGCACACGTGACCTAAGTGGGGCGATTTTGAGCGGGAGTGTGGGGTTTGCTTTGATGCAATATGCGTCCTAACTCGTGGTATGGCGTATATGCAATGCAAACTCACGCAACTCCAAAGGGAAAACCTGAATTGAAAGACAATGCGGAAGGGAAATGACTCATATGTAAATTGCAAAAGGGAAATTGCAAAAGGGAAATATGGCTATATCTTAAGAGTGGAAAGGCTCAATTGTGCAAGTGTATGCCGTGTATATATGTAAAGACTACGCACACTACTGAACCTTAAAACCCAAATCTTAAAGACATAGTCGAAAGGGAAATACTTATAATATATATGGGCCCGAAGGTCGCCAACGTGTGCGTGGGTGTTGTGTGTATATTGAAAGACAACTCACACGACTTGTAAATGAAACCCAAATATAATTGCAATATGGTCTTAACTAAGGTCTTGGGAGTAAGAGCGAAAGCTCAATGTGTGTGAGTGTAGAATTGAAATACTACGCACACGATATGAAATGAAACCCAAATATAATTGCAATATGGCCTTGACTAAGGTCTTGGGAGTAAGAGCGAAAGCTCAATGTGTGTGAGTGTAGAATTGAAATACAACGCACACAACTTAAAGTAAAACACCCCAAAACGAAATTGCAATAGGCCCTTACTATGGTCTTGAAAATAAGAGCGAAAGCTCAATGTGTGTGAGTGTGAAAATTGAAAGACAACACACACAACTTAAATAAAACCCACGCAACTTAAATTATATAGGTATAGCTATATCTTAAGGGCTGATGTGTGTGTCAAAATTGTGCACAACTAAGAGTGGGATAGGCTCAAGTGCACGTGTGTGTGGGTGGGCCAAACCACATTATTACAAGTGGGGGGAGACAACGCTCCATTATTACAACCCCGTATCAAATTTAATTAAGCATAAGCAAGTCTATAACAAGGACCAAGTTAGGCACTTACGTATAGCTGGTCCGGGTGTGACTTGCTTGCACTTGGGCTTGGTGAGTCACCTTGGGCTGCAAGAGGGAGCTCCTTGGATGGGTGCGGCAAGGGAAGGTGCTGGCCGAAGGATGAAGATGCAGGTGGTGGCGCCTTGGTGCTAGCCGAGTGGAGGGGGTGCTGCCTTGGCTGGGCTTGGGGTGCTTGGCGAAGGTAAGATTATTAGTTAGGGGTTGTCTAAGGGAAGAGGGGCAGGTCTTAGGGAGAGGTAAAGTTTAGGGTGTAAAGCTAGGGGCTGTCTAAGGGAAGAGGGGCAGGTGGTGCGGCCGGGTGATGCTGGCCGAATGGTGGATGGTGGTAGGTGGTGCAGCCAGGGAAATGGGATGCTGGCTAGGCTAAGGAAAGGTGGCGGGTGGTGGCTAAGAATGGAGGGGGAGTGAAGAACAGGTGGTGTTAAGATGGGGTACTAACCAGGATGAAGGTTGGCCGAAGGGTGGAGGTGGCAGGTGTCAAGGTGCAGTCGGGTAGATGGGATGTTGCAGCCGGTGGCATGGAGTGGAGCTGGCCGAGGGATGGAGGTGGCGTGGAGTGGAGCTTGTCGGGTTCCAAAGGGGGAGCAGGTGAGAGAAGAGAGAAAGGGATGAGAGAGGAGAGGAAGGGCTGAACTGCCCAAGGATTTCATGCCAAAACCCGCCCCAAGAGGGGGGGGGGGGTTTATAGGTTTTAGTGGGGTCGGTTTGGGCTGGTATTGGGGATGGTGGTTTGGGGGTATGGTGGTGGTGGTTTGGGGATATAGTGGGCTAGGCATTTAGGTGGGTCAGATATTTGTCTTAGGTGGTTTAGGGATATGGTGTGCTAGGCATTTAGGTGGGCTGGTTTAGTGGTTTAGGGCTTAGCTAGGTGGGTTGGGCTTAGGGTGAGGTTTAGTGAGGTGGGTTAGGTGTTTAGGCTAGGATTAGGGAGAGGTTAGGGGAATTAGGCTAGGTTTAGGGAAGGATTAGGGAAGTGGGTTAGGTGATTAGGTTAGGATTAGGGAAGGATTAAGGAAGTAGGTTAGGTGATTAGGCTAGGATTAGGTTGGGATTAGTGAAAATGGCTAGGTAAGGGGGGGTTAGCTTAGGATTAGGGTTAGGAGCATCCCTTTGCATTACCCATGGACCTAGTTGCATCAAGTTGGTGCAGCCCTAGGTTAGGTGTAGGTGCATACAAGTTTAAACCCACACTCATTAGGCTAACCCACATGATTAACCCAAAACTTGACACAAAAGCCAAGCTTAATACATGTTCACTCATATTTATCCCCCCATACTCTCTCATACCCAAGCTTTCCACATGATTTTCTTGTGGCCCCACCTCCATTTATGAGAAGGTGATGTGGACCATGGATGTGGATGTTGGATTGGATCTTTGGATCCAAATCCAAATCCAACTCCATATGCATGCTTGGATTTAGATCTGGATATATATGGTCCAGGTCCAATCCAAATCTGAATTTCTGACTCCTTCAGGGTATGTTCGAAATGGACGGTTTGTGCGAGGCCTGACAGCATCAGTACTCCGTCTTGCGTTGGGTCTTCGCCAACATTGTCGTCCGCTCCTGTTTTCACCTTCCGGAGATCATTTCGATGTATTTGCTGATAATAGGGGCTTGGATGTTCGAGATTTTGGGGATGAATCTTGTAGACGCCGAAAATCCCTGCTTTTGGTTCTTAGGCCTGAAGCGAATCTTTTCGTATGTCTAAGTCCTATTTAAGCAAAAGGGCATGCCAGCTAGCCTGCTTAAGCTAGCGAAGAGATATGTTGAAATCGGACTCCTATCCTGGCGACTGTGAGCAAGCAAGCTCTTTTCGTCGCAGACCTTCTTGCACCGATGCGCAAGGGTCAGTCTGTATGCTTAGAAAATCGAGTTTTTAGACATGATAACCTATGAAAATGTTTGAGGTGTTCGATTCGGGCTGATTTGTATGGTTTTCAAGTCTTATTTCATGTGGATTTGCACGTGCCTATGTCTTTCTTTTTATCTCTTTTCGGGCCAACTAGGCGTGTGTATGCACATGTGACCTAAGTGGGGCGACTTTGAGCGGGAGTGTAGGGTTTGCTTTGATGCAATATGCGTCCTAACTCATGGTATGGCGTATATGCAATGCAAACTCACGCAACTCCAAAGGGAAAACCCGAATTGAAAGACAATGCGGAAGGGAAATGACTCATATGTAAATTGCAAAAGGGAAATATGGCTATATCCTAAGAGTGGAAAGGCTCAATTGTGCAAGTGTGTGCCGTGTATATATGTAAAGACTACACACACTACTGAACCTTAAAACCCAAATCTTAAAGACATAGCCGAAAGGGAAATACTTATAATATATATGGGCCCGAAGGTCGCCAACGTGTGCGTGGGTGTTGTGTGTATATTGAAAGACAACTCACACGACTTGTAAATGAAACCCAAATATAATTGCAATATGGTCTTAACTAAGGTCTTGGGAGTAAGAGCGAAAGCTCAATGTGTGTGAGTGTAGAATTTGTAGACGTGATTTTATTTCAAATCGTGGGATTCGAAATCAAATCCTCGAACTACGTCGGGTTGTGCGAGCATGCCAGTTAGTTTATCAAAACTAACAAATTCTGATTTTCTGACTTCTAAGAACGATTGTGGATAAGTGAGATCTTTTCGACTTAGGCCTTCTTGAACCGGCGCTCGAGGCCTTGATTTGTTGTGTTTGTATCGATATAAATGAAGAACATGAGCTCGAGGTCTTGATTGAGATACAAATTTCCAGAATCTGTGCTTCTTCAGATTCTCATGAATTAAAACAAATTTGTGCACGTATTCGAACCTGTGTGAGTGAGAGGGGACGTAGGAGCACTTCTCTGGATGATCGTCGGATGTCGGAACCAGGTCGGACTTCCTTCTTCTCCTTCTTCTCTTCCTTTCTCTCTCTCTCTCTATTTCTCTGTATTTTCGGACTGAATGTTACTGTATCTTGGTTGATTGTTTTCTGTTAATGCTCGCTGGTTTATCGTCGTTGGTTCATGCCCTCTGCAGCACCTGGGGGAGCCTTTTTATAGGCTCTGGCTGTGATTTGGATAAGCCTGATGGTTGGGATTTGGATGAGTTCAGTTTTGATTGTGTTGATAAAATTTTATCTGAATTGGTTTCATCTTATCTGGAACGTGATCTCCACAGGATCTGTATTGCTGAACTTTATCTGTTGTTGAACGTTATCTTGTAATTTGAGTTGTTACATTATCTGTAATTTGAGAACGTTATCTGTAATCGTCATCTGCATTTGATCTCATCGTGATCTTTAGAGTCTTCATCCATCTATTGCAGATATGCTACAGCTAGTATATTTTGAAGATTTGTTGAAGGCTGCAGCTGGGAATCGGTTGAAGGTTTGTTGAGGTAGTCGAGGTAGTCAACATGTTGGTGAGACCAACTGTACCGTTGCTATGCAAGAGAAGCTTGACCTCGAACCTTCACCATTCTGAGCTGCCATTTCCTTGATTAGCAACACTCCCAAGTTGTTGGACGTTTGACATGGCAGCCAAAAACCGTTGCTGTGCAATCTCTCGTTCCTGCAACATTTGCTCCAAGTGCAATCATACAAGCTCCAATTAGAGTTGCTAAATCAACCACCTTCTGTGCTCCTTGGTTGAAAGCATACACCAAAGCATCCGCAAGTGTAAGTCGACCTTCAGCATCAGTATTATTGACCTCTATGGTTTTACCATTAGATGCTGTAACAATATTCTCAGGTCTCATGCCTGCACCGCTTATCATATTCTCACAAGCAGCAAACACAAAATCATTAAGACGAGTTCTTATGCACCCACTCCACCAAGGTTGAGACAACGAATCCAGTAGCACCACGTTTCTTCTTATTCCACATGGGACCTGCCATATCTATATGTAGCCACTGGGCCTTCTCATCAACAAACTGTTTCAAGAACAATGCAGCAGTTATCGCACTACCTTGCCGACCTCCAGTGTTAACCATATCAGCAAAACTTGACTTCATCAACTTTGGATTTCCCTTCGTGTTCTTGAAGAATGATTGCTATGAGATACAACTTCTAATTCAACCTTTTCAATAAGGCTGGCCTATTTTACATCATGAACATTCATTATTGGTTCTAGGTGAGCATTGCCACTAGCCATAGCTTTCTACCAGGTAGATTAAAAGGATGAGTGGTATGAAAAAGAACCATAAATGTTTCACAACCAGAACCTCTGCCCGATGTTACATTCAAGGCAATAAGAATCAGTGTAGGTTCAAAGATAATATGAACTTGGCTTGCAACATGGCGGGCTATTAAAGCTGGATTTCCAGCTATGAATGACTTAGATAAAACAACATCACACTCTAATCTAATAAAACACTTGAAAACTTTTCATTACTGTTGCTGATTATACTTTCGGGATGTATTTTGCTAAATTGGAAAAAATCCTTGCTTTGTACCACAACAATTTCAACAGTCTAGCTCAACACAGAATAAGCAGAAAAGTATTAACAAATAGCCACTTCTAAGGAAACATGATGAATCTCAATTGAATCTTTTACATGTATAAGAGTACTCAAGTAGCCTTCTGTGATTTGTATATGCCATGAACGTGGCTATGCAAATCCATATTACATACTTACCTAATATGAATGTATTCAAATAGGCCTATGTTACGTTTTTGAACATCAACCATCATGCTCACTAGAATTTCTCCATGAGTGTTAGAACATTAAGATTACTCTTAACATCAAAGTGACACAACAGTGACAGATGATAATGCAAAACTGGTGCATATCAATACACTTAATTACTTCGATAACCAAGCATAACATGGATATTGTAGACGCGCGAAAAAATCCCCGCCTCTCACCTTTTCAGGGCTTGGAGTGGATCCTCTCGTGCGTCTAAGGCCTATTTATGTAAACAGGGCGTGCCAGCTAGCTTACCTAAGCTAGCGAAGATATATTCTAAACTGACTTCTAACGTGGCGACTGTGGGCAAGTGAGCTCTTGTCATCGCAGACCTTCTTGCACCGATAAGCAAGGGTCAGTCTGTACGCTTTGCAAAAATCGAGTTTTTTGGGATAGAAAGCCTACGAAGCGATTCAAGGTGTCTAATTCGGGTCTTTTAGATGCGATTGCAAATTTTAGATCACGTGGATTTGCACGTGCCTAAGTCTTTTCTTTTATCCCTTTATGGGCCACCTAGTTTGTGTGTTATGAACACTCCACTACATGGGCGAATTCGAGCGGGGCTTGCTTTGATGCAATATGCGTCCTACCTCGTGGTATGGAGTAGATGCAATGCAAACTCATGCTACTCCAAAGGGAAAACCCGAATGTAAAGACAATACTGAAGGGAAATAACCGAAGGGAAATGACTTGTAAAGTAAATGCCGAAGGGAGATATGTATATAGAGTAGGTATATGGGCCCTTACTCGGATCTTGCAAATAAGAGCGAAGGCTCAATGTGGGTGCGTGCTTGAATTGAAAGACTTACACACACGACATGAAATTAAACCCAAATATAAATTGCAGTATGGCCTTGACTAAGGTCTTGGGAGTAAGAGCGAAAGCTCAATGTGTGTGAGAGTGCTTCAATTGAAAGACTTACACACACGACATGAAATTAAACCCAAATATAACTGCAATAGGCCTTGACTAAGGTCTTGGGAGTAAGAGCGAAAGCTCAATGTGTGTGAGAGTGCTTGAATTGAAAGACTTACACACATGACATGAAATGAAACCTAAATAGTATAGGTCGGCCCTTACTTGGGTCTTTCAAATAAGAGCGAAGGCTCAATGTGTGTGAGAGTGCTTGAATTGAAAGACTTACACACACGACATGAAATGAAACCCAAATAGTATAGGTCGGCCCTTACTTGGGTCTTTCGAATAAGAGCGAAGGCTCAATGTGTGTGAGTGCTTGAATTGAAAGACAACGCACCCAACTTAAGCAAAACCCTACAAAATCAAAGTATATATATATTTATGTATTAGGGGCTGATTAGGCCCGTGTGTGTTCAAAATCGTGCACAACTAAGAGAGTGCACGTGTGTGGGTGTGCCAAGCCACGTTATTACAAGCGGGGGGAGACTATGCTCCGTTATTACAACCCCGTATCGAATTGAATCTCAAGCAAGTATACAACTAAAGACCGAGTTAGGCACTTACTAATAGCTGGTCCGAAGATGCCTTGCTTGAGCGTGGGCTTGGTCTTCGCCTTGGGCTGCAAAAGGGAGCTCCACGAGGTTGAATGACAAGGGGCGCTGGCCGGGTGCCTTGAAGGTGGCCGGCTGCTAGCAAGGGTGTCGCCTTGACATGTGGGATTAAAGGGGCTAGGTAAGGTCACTAGGGGGAGTGTAGTGTTGGGGAATATGGCACTAAGGGAAGGGAACTAGATAGGGGAAGGAGTGGCCGACTAGGAGCTTGGTGGTGGCGGGCTGCTATGGTGGCTAGGAGTGGTGGAAGGGAAGAGAACGAGCTAGGATGGGGGGTAAGGTGGTGATGGTTGTGGTGAGGTGATAGGGGCAGCTCTTAGGGAGTTGGATGGGGTAGCCGGGTGTAGCTAGGGTGGTTAGGTAGTGGCGGGTAGTTAGGATGCTATAGGTTCGGCTGAGTGAGAAGGGTGGCAGCAAGTGGCTAGCTATGGGGCAGGTGGTGGTAGTGCAGGTGGTGGTAGTGCAGGTGGCTGAGAGTGGAGAGGGAGTGGAGAAGAAGTAGAGTGGAGTATGGGGTACTAACCAGAGGATGGGAGGCGGCGGGTGGTTGAGGAGCAGCCAGGTGTGGTGGAGCAACTGGTTCGGCCGAAGGCAGGGGTGGCGACAGGTGGTTGGCTGGCTGGGGTGTGCTGGAGCAGTTGGAGCACGGTGGTGGCTGGTGGTGGTGCAGGTGGAAGGCCTGGCTGGTGCTGGAAAGGGGTGAGAGTGGATGAGAGAGGATGGAAGGGGATGAGAGAGGCTGGAAAATGGGTGGGGTTCTAGATCCTGAAACCCGCCCCCAAGGGGGGGGTTTATATAGGGCTGGGTTAGGTCGGTTAGGGCTGGGTTTGGGGTAGTGGTTAGGTAGTTTAGGTAGGGTGGTATGATGATAAGGTGGGCTGGAAAGGGTAGGGCCAGATATTTTAGATACAAGTGGTTTGGGTAGGTTGTGGGCTAGGGGTGGTTTAGAGGTTTAGGGTTTGGTTAGGTGGGTTGCTTCTAGGGTGAGGTTTAGTGAGATAGGTTAGGTGATTAGGCTAGGATTAGGCTAGGTTTAGGGAAATTAACCTAGGTTTAGGGAAGGATTAGGGAAGTGGGTTAGGTGATCAGGTTGGGATTAGGCTGGGATTAGGGAAGTAGGTTAGGTGATTAGGCTCAGATTAGGGGCGGATTAGGGTGGAAGGCTAGGATTAGGCATTTTTGGTTAGGTTTAGGTGAAGGAGCTCCCTTTGCATGGCCCATAGACCTTAACCACTTCATGTTGGTGCAACCCTAGGTTAGGTTTCAGCTAATTACAAGCTTAAACCCACTTAATTAGGCTAACCCACATGACTAACCCCAAACTTGACACACAAGTCAAGCTTAATTACAACACACACTTGATCTTATCCACCCCCACTCTCTCTCATGCCCATAATCCCACGTGAAATTCAAGTGGGCCCCACCTCCATTTATGAGAAGGTGATGTGGGCCATGGATATGGATATTGGATTGGATTTTTGAATCCAAATCCAAATCCAAGTCCATACATGGGTTTGGATTGGGATCTGGATATATATGGTCCAGATCCGATCCATACTGAACTCTGACTCCTTCGAGCTGTGTTCGAAACGAACGGTTTGTGCGGGGCCTGACAGCATCAGTGCTCCATCTGCGTTGGGTCTTCGCCAACATGATCGTCCGCCTCTGTTTTCGCCTTCCGAAGATGACTTCAAACAATGTTTCGATGATAACAGGGTCTTAGATGTTCGAGATCCTGGGGGTGTGAATTGGATACAAGAGCTGTTGTGCCGGGCTCGACATGTGCTCCGGTTCCGGGCTCTCCTAAGCTCTCTTGGTCCTGTCTGGATTAGGCCAAGCTGCTTCGGGGTTCCAAAACATGTTTTACAAAGGTTTTAAAAGCCATATTGTATGTTTTTGAAATATAGAGTTTAAAACGTATGTACAAGGTTGTCTGGAAGGCTTCAAACTCTTGGGTTTCCAGACTCAAAATGGCCCTTTGGGGGCTGCTTTTACAAAACTAGATGGATTTGAGAAATTCATGGGATTTCGGGGTGTTTACAAATGCCCCTCTTTGGCCTTGTCCAAATCGATTTGGATAAGGGCAAAGATGACAAACACCCCTTTCAATGTCTCCCTAGATCTATCCATGAAGAATATGGGATCGTCCCAATTTTTAGCAAAATCTCAATTTACAAACTCTGGTAGGAGGAGATATTACGCCAAAGGGATTGTACTATGGAGTCTGGTCCTATATGGGATCATGTTTATGCAAGTACCATGCGTGGAATGCAGATGACATGGGTGTGGTGCCAAGAGTGGCGACCTCCCAGAGACCAGATGTGGTCGAACTCTAGAGACTTATAAGGCCTACTGCTCCAAGTGAGCAAAATCCTATGCTGTTTGATGTTCGGTTTTCAAAACTTATTTACAAAACTATTTACAAAAGGGACAACTGTCTTGAGCCTCGATCCTAAGGATCTCGAGCTCTTCGTGCTTGCCCTTGTTTGAGTCTTAACACTCGCTTATCTAGCGGAGGTTTTATAAGAAAACAAGGCATATTTCAAATTCCTACGCCTTACTCGAAACGTCGAATTCTCAAACAAGATGAAATTCAAGTAAGTAAATCCTATTTTTACTTTAGGATTCCTCGAAATGAACCATGCTTTAGTTTGGGATAAGCCAGGGATAGGAAAGAGATACCACGGTCCCTTCTGAAGCGTCCCGTGGTTTGAGGCACAGAAGGCGGAAAACTGCTCTTTTTGAGCTTTTTGGCCTCTTTTTCCATTTTTTCATCGAGGGTCTCCCTTTGGGAGTATTTTTTCTTTAATCTCTCTTTTTCATAAGAGAATCGATTTTCTTTTGAATTCTGGTTTCTTTCTTTTGGAAAGATGCTTTGAATGGGAAATTCCCTTTTGTTTGGGCTTTTGTTTTCCTTTTGGAAGTAGAAGAGAAGAGGGGAGGACTTATCCCAAGCCTACACTCGATCCATCCCAGATCAGCCTATTTAGAAATAGCACGTACTACTTGCAAGTATCTTGCTATATTGAACTAGGCCTTTCTTTATAAGAAGATGGATTTTGAAATGTAACCATGATTTTGAAGACTCCACTCTTTCACAAGTGCAAATTCTCTTACTCAGGGTCACACGACTTTGCCTTTGCACCTTATTCACATGTCTCAGGGCAGCTATCCCTAAAAATTTTCGAAAAATGGAATTTAATCCAGATCCTACACATGATACTTCTTTAAGTATTGAACATTGATAGGATCTGCTAAATTCCTACCCTCTACATCGATCAACCAATACAAATTGTTCGTAGTGGTTGCTCGTACAACATAGGGTCCATCCCAGTTGGGGCGCCACTTGCCTAGGGGGTGTGGGCCACGATGATGGATGGTTTTTAAAACTAGATCTCCCACTTCAAAGTGGCGAGGTCTCATGTGTTTGCTATAATGTCGGGCTATCCTTTGCCGGTATGCACGAGCATGATCCATGGCAAGGAGTTGCCTCTCATCTAGCAAATCTAGTTCGGCCATCCTAGCATGCTGAAGCGTTTCTAGGGGGAGGTCGAGTGCAATGGATGTATGAAATGAATGCAGTTGGGTATGAATGGGAAGAATGGCGTTTGTGCCATAGACCAATTCGAATAGTGTGGCATTCGTGGGAGTCCGGATGGAAGTCCTATAAGCCCATAAGGCTTCATCCAGCTTCTCGTGCCACATCCTACCCTTCTCTAAGGTTTTCTCAATTATGCAAATGAGAGTCTTGTTTGTGGCTTCGGCTTGGCCGTTGCCTTGAGGGTAGTAGGGTGAGGAGAAGTGGTGAGTTATGCCATACGTGTTGCACAGCTTAACCATCCGCTCGTTCTTGAATGGGGTGCCATTATCAAACACAAGGTCTCGTGGAATCCCAAATCGAGCCAAGATATTCCTCCGGATGAAAGCCACCACATGTTGCCCCATTACATTGGTTAGGGAAATGGCTTCCACCCACTTGGAGAAATACTACGTGGCTGCTAAAATAAATCGATGCCCATTCGAGGCCTTTGGAAATATTGGGCCTACGATGTCAAACGCCCACATGGTAAATGGCCAGGGGCTGACCACGGAATGCAATGTAGATGATGGGATATGAATGGCGTGCCCATGCACTTGACATGGATGACACTTCCTAACATAATCGTGACAATCCTTTTTCAGGGTGGACCAGAAATAACCCCCTCTAAGTATTTTCATCGCCATCATGTTGGCATTAACATGACCTCCACATTCTACATCGTGGAACTCGTGCATCACTATCCTATCCTCCTCTAGGTCGATACACCTAAGCAGAATGTCGGTAAAACTTTTTTTGTATAAGACCCCACCCAGAATGGTGTATCGGGTCGAAATCTTACGAATGAATGCCTTATCTTTGGATGTGGCATCTTCGGTGAATCCCCCATTTTCTAAAAATTGTTTTATGTCATAAAACCAGGGTTTTTCAATAGACTCTGGGTTGTTTTGGCAAATATCCAAGTCGTGTGTGGATGGGTGGGGCGCATGCCATATTTCCAAAGATCTGGTCCCTGAAATGGGATCGACCTTCAGGGCTGAACCCAAGGAGGAGAGGGCATCGGCGATGCCATTGTCCTCTCTTCCTATGTGTGTGAATTTACATGACTGGTAGGACTGGACCAATCGAGTGGCCAACTCGTGATATGGAAGTAGTTTCTCATTATGTACTTGCCAAATTTTCAAAACCTAGTTTATGACAAGGAGCGAATCTCCAAAGACCTCGATGTATGATGCCCCTAGAGTTTTCGAAATTCTTAAGCCTTGTATGAGTGCTTCATACTCAGCTACGTTGTTGGAACATTCGAAATCTAAGCGGACGGCTATGGGAATCTCGCCCTTTTGAGGGGAGATTAGGATTACTTCCACATTTGGTTTTCGAAAGAATTTGCCAAAATGTGGTTTTGAAAATGGTTTTGCAATATGCCTTCATCAGGCATTTCAACAAGAGTGGGATATGCGTCCTCTAAGGGGAATTCAGCCACGTAATCTGCTAGGGCTTGCCCCTTAATGGAGATCTGGTGATGGTATTTCAGATCATACTCCATTAGAAGGAGTTGCCATTTGCCCAATCTACCCGTGAGAATGGGTTTTTCGAACAAGTGCTTGATTGGATCAAGTTTGGACACTATCCAGATCTCATGATCTAGGAAATAGTGCCTGAATTTCAGGTAGGCCCAGACTAGGGCCAAGCACCTCTTCTCCATGGCTTGATAATTTCGTTCATAAGCCAATAGAGTTTTCGAAATATAGTAGATGGCATACTCCTTATGGGTGTCATCCTCGTATTGAGCCAACAGGGCTCCTAAAGCATTTGCATGCACGGAGATGTATAATAAAAGCAGTTTTCCTTGCTGTGGAGGGTTCAAAACGGGGGGATTAACCAAGTATGCCTTCAATCTCTCGAAGGACTTCTGGCATTTGTCATCCCATAAGAATTTCATGCCCTTCCTCAACAGTTTGTTGAAGGGTTCACATCTAGTGGCCAGATTCGATATGAATCGGCGAACGGATTGTAAACAACCCTGGAGGCTACGGATTTGGGTGAGATTGGAGGGTGGAGCCATGTCTATGATGGCTCGACACTTAGAGGGGTCGACTTCTATTCCCCTTTGGCTCACCATAAAGCCTAGAAGCTTCCCTGATTCTACCCCGAACACACATTTTTGAGGGTTTAGCTTTACTTTGTAAAGCCTAAGCCTTTCGAAAATCTTTTGTAAACATTCGATATGGGTGCATCGGGTTTTGGATTTTGCCAAGAGATCATCTACATACACTTCTACGAGCTCATGAATTTTATCATGGAAGATCGTGGTCATGGCTCGTTGGTATGTTGCGCCGGCATTTTTCAAACCAAATGACATGACTGTATAGCAGTACGTGCCCCATGGGGTTGTGAAGGTGGTCTTACCCTGATCTCGTGGGCTTAGTTTGATTTGATTATAGCCTGAATAGCCATCCATGAATGAAAACATTTCATGATTTGCAATACTATCGACTATCAAATCTATGTTTGGTAAAGGATAATTATCCTTTGGAGTGGCTTTATTCAGGTTTTTGAAATCGATGCATATTTGAATTTTCCAATTGGTTTTTCGAACTACAACGATATTTGATAACCAATCAGAATACGCAATGGGTTTTATAAATCCGGCTTTTAGTAGATCTTCTAAACCCTCTTTGACTTGCGTGTGTACATTCAGGTGTATTTTCCTAAGCTTCTGCTTTATGGGTTTTACACCTGCATCTAAGGGAAGACGATGTTCGACAATGTTGGGATCTATGCCTGGCATGTCTTCATACGTCCATGCAAACACATCTAAATAGGTTCGTAGAAATGCAATGAATGCTAACCTTTCAGTTTCATGCAAGCATGCGCCTATTTTGATGGTTTTGGGATTGGAATCATCCCCTAGGTTCACCTCTATGAAATCTCCTCCTACTGATTGGGAAGGTTTTTCAAAATCGAGAATCTTATGAAATTCTGGGAGCTCAGAAGTGGGATCTTCCTCAAGGGGATCCACTTCTGGGCTTTGATCATTCTTGTGGGCTCTAGACCCGAGGAAATTTGATGCGTGGTTTTCAAAATGACCTGGTTTTGTACTTGGATTTTCAAGTGATTTCGAAATTTTTGGTCTGGCTATGCAGACAACGTTTCTTTCGAAATCCTTTTCTTTTGCCAAAGTCCTACTAGGAGTAGCTATGTACAAAATCTTTTTGGTATTTTCCAAATTTTCGATTTTTTTGGGTTTTTGTAAAACAAGAACTTTGGGAACTATACAAAGCACTCTTTTTTCGAGTTTTTGTTTTTCCATTGTTTTTGGTTTTTCTTGTTTTTTGATTTTTTTGATTTTAAGTTTTTCAAATATTTTTGTATTTTTAGAAAAGGGATCTTCCGTCATACCTACAAAGGGAAAACACTACGGGTTAGACTCGGAATAGGAGATCTAAATCGTAGGTCTCTTCTAAGGCAGGTTCCGGGGCACCCTTGACCCAGGTGGTCACAGGGGGTGGCTCCGACGGTATTCGGGGAGTATAGCCGATCCCATATCGGCTTGGATTGGCCCTAGGAAGGATGGGCTCTAGGAGACCCTGGTTCTGCGCCCCTAGACTCTTGTAGGGAGTGTAGCCCATGTTCAACAACATGTTCCATGACTTTTTGTTTTTCGAAAAGGTTTGATACAAGTCGTGGTCCTGGAACATGCTATCGTCCATATTATGCTCGTATGGCCTCTTGTCCAGGGGCTTTGGAAATAGAGAACGCTTGGGTTTTCCTAGGAGGATTAAAGTCGGGAGGGGGCCTGCTTTGGGCGGCCCCTTCACATATACAACCTTCCTAGGGTTGTTCAACACGAGCCGAGGTGGCTCAACCATAATTTGCCCCAAGTTAGCCTCATGGGCTTGGGAGCTTGATAAACAAGGGGAGTTTATGATCCCCTGAAGCTGTGGGTGACTCTCACCTAGGACCACTACGACCTGGTCCCTAAAAGGGATCTTGACACACCTATGAAAGGTGGATGGCACAGCGCACAAACTGTGTATCCAGGTCCTTCCCAGCAACAGGTTATAATGGGGGTGGATGTCCAAGACATATAACACCCCCGTGTGTTCGATCCCTCTCGTTTCCATTGGGAGTTCGATGGATCCTAAAGGTCTAGACACATTCCCATCGTATCCAGTGATAACGATGGGGCTTGGGTTCACTGAAGTCAAGGTGACTCCGATTTTGTACGCCACATGAAGTGGAAGGATGTTGAGCCCTCCTCCACCATCGACTAGGCACCTGTCCAGAGAGTGGTTATTTAGAACCACCTCGATATGCAGGGCTTGGTTATGGGTTTTGTAGGGTCTATCTACATCATCTTCCGAGAAAGTGATGGGCGATTTTGCTCCTAATAAAGCCACTTGGGCAGACAAGTATTCTGGACTTATGTTCGAATCAACCTTGGCCCTTTCTAGAATTTTCTCTAATACAAGTCTATGCCTAGGCAAGGTTTGTATAAGCTCTAAGATAGACATGTGAATAGGAATCTTTGAAAGGTGGTTTTCAAAGTCATAAGGATTTAGGATGACTTTGTCCTTATCTGCTTTTAGCAAAATACTAGGGATACATGCTTTTGAGGGGCCAGGCACACTGACCACCTTTTGAGCACCTTGAAGGTGTGGGGGTTGATAGATCCTCCCGAATCTAGTGACTTCCCCCACGACCAGCCTAGGGTTCACGCTAAACTTGGCTCTAAGGATGAGCTGAGGAGAACCTTGGATTTTCAAAACTGGTTTTACCGGGGATTCCACTTTTGGTGGTCCCCGAATGACGACTTGGGCGGGCTTCTTGTATAGTACAAGAATGGGCGCACAAGTAGGTCAACCAGCCTCTGGTTTTTGCCCTAGTTCCTTGGAAATGGTGAGGGTACATACCTCCTTTCCTTTCCCACTGCCACTGGCGTGTTTGGGAAAGGGTTCCTTGAAGATAGCTTGAGGTGGCTCAGGTTCCGCAGTGACCTGGAGCCGGCCTTCTGCTATCAAGTTCTCAATTTTATTTAAGAGGGAGAAGCAGCGTTTGGTATCATGGCCTTTGAGCCGATGATACTTACAAAATTGGTTTAAATACCCCCCTTTGGAAGTGACTCCTTTAGGGATTTCAGGGAGTTCTATCATGCCCTGGGCAAGTAGGAGGTCTAGGACCTGCGACACAGGTTGCCTCAGCGAAGTGTACTCTCGTTTTTCAACCGGTTTTTGAAAATTTCGCTCCCTCTTATTTTCTATCTTTTCAAAATTTTTGGAAGTGCCTGGCATGCCTGGATCCACCCGGACATTGGCGATTTTATGGGGCTTTGCCCCTTTGTCCATCGTGGGTAGCCCGTATGCGATGGGCTTTTCCAAGCGGGTTTTTGGAACGGCACTTCCTTTCTACAAGTGATCGTATGTCCCTTTTCGCAAGTTGGTTTCGAAAAGGGAGGCCTTTTTTATCAACTTATGGAAAGTTGAGATCTCATGGAGCGAGAGAAGGGTTTTTAACTCACTTTTAAAGTTATCCAGGATGAGCATTACTGCGCATCCTTCGGATATGGGCTCTCGCACTTGGCTCAAAAGCGACCTCCATCTTATAATGAAGGCATGTACGTCTTCGTTCATGCCTTGCTTTGTATCCCTTAAGGTATTCAGAGTCGGCGTAACTTCTACGTTGTGTGCAAATCTTTGCATGAAGCAGTTCGCTAACTCTTCAAAAGTAGCGAACTGGCTTAAGTCGTAGGAAGCCAGCCATTTGACAGCTGTGCCTTTAAGGGATAAAGGAAACCAATACACCCATTTTATTGAGTCCTTTTTCTTCCTATGGGCTCGACGTGAGAAAAGCTGCAAGTGAGACCTAGGGTCTCCCATGCCATCATACCGATGGAAGTTCGGAATTTCATCGTCACTGTCTGTTTCGTAATCCATAGGAAGGAAATCAGACAGGGCGTAGTTTCTTTTCTCTTTATTCTGCCCTTTTAGCAACTGCTGTAGGGCTTTACGGTCCTTTTGTGTGAAGGACTCATGGTATTGGTTGCCTTCTATTACGGAGGCCTCTTTGTACTTGCAAGGTTTTTCAGATTTTTTCTTAGGCCTTTGTTCACCATTTGATGAACATGAATCACCTACTTCAGCCTCTTGGCTGAGAGCATCGATTTTGACCTCAAACTCCCTTCTCAAGTCCTCAATCTCATCTAGTTTTATTTTGTTTTTGAAAATCCTCCTAGAGTGAGAACTTGATGCGCATGAGCCTTGGCTCGACACTTCACTTGGATTGGATTTTGACATGCTTTTCAAGCTTTTTCAAAATGTCCTAAGTATAAGCAAAGAAAACAAGTTAAAATGACACCTTTTTGCAAAATTGTCGCAAGACTTCTACCTTAAAAACTCGATTTTTGAAAGGCTCACGTCCCACCGGGCGTGCCAATCTCTGTAGACGCGCAAAAAAAACCCCGCCTCTCACCTTTTCAGGGTTTGGAGCTGATCCTCTCGTGCGTCTAAGGCCTATTTATGTAAACAGGGCGTGCCAGCTAGCTTACCTAAGCTAGTGAAGATATATTCTAAACTGACTTCTAATGTGACGACTGTGAGCAAGTGAGCTCTTGTCGTCGCAGACCTTCTTGCACCGATGCGCAAGAGTCAGTCTGTACGCTTTGCAAAAATCGAGTTTTTTGGGATAGAAAGCCTACGAAGCGATTCGAGGTGTCTAATTCGGGTCTTTTAGATGTGATTGCAAATTTCAGATCACGTGGATTTGCACGTGCCTAAGTCTTTTCTTTTATCCCTTTATGGGCCACCTAGTTTGTGTGTTATGAACACTCCACTACATGGGCGAATTCGAGCGGGGCTTGCTTTGATGCAATATGCATCCTACCTCATGGTATGGCGTAGATGCAATGCAAACTCACGCTACTCCCAAGGGAAAACCCGAATGTAAAGACAATACTGAAGGGAAATAACCGAAGGGAAATAACCGAAGGGAAATGACCGAAGGGAAATTACTTGTAAAGTAAATGCCGAAGGGAGATATGTATATAGAGTAGGTATATGGGCCCTTACTCGGATCTTGCAAATAAGAGCGAAGGCTCAATGTGGGTGCGTGCTTGAATTGAAAGACTTACACACACGACATGAAATTAAACACAAATATAAATTGCAGTATGTCCTTGACTAAGGTCTTGGGAGTAAGAGCGAAAGCTCAATGTTTGTGAGAGTGCTTGAATTGAAAGACTTACACACACGACATGAAATTAAACCCAAATATAACTGCAATAGGCCTTGACTAAGGTCTTGGGAGTAAGAGCGAAAGCTCAATGTGTGTGAGAGTGCTTGAATTGAAAGACTTACACACACGACATGAAATGAAACCCAAATAGTATAGGTCGGCCCTTACTTGGGTCTTTCAAATAAGAGCGAAGGCTCAATGTGTGTGAGAGTGCTTGAATTGAAAGACTTACACACACGACATGAAATGAAACCCAAATAGTATAGGTCGGCCCTTACTTGGGTCTTTCGAATAAGAGCGAAGGCTCAATGTGTGTGAGTGCTTGAATTGAAAGACAACGCACCCAACTTAAGCAAAACCCTACAAAATCAAAGTATATATATATTTATGTATTAGGGGCTGATTAGGCCCGTGTGTGTTCAAAATCGTGCACAACTAAGAGAGTGCACGTGTGTGGGTGTGCCAAGCCATGTTATTACAAGCGGGGGGAGACTATGCTCCATTATTACAACCCCGTATCGAATTGAATCTCAAGCAAGTATACAACTAAAGACCGAGTTAGGCACTTACTAATAGCTGGTCCGAAGATGCCTTGCTTGAGCGTGGGCTTGGTCTTCGCCTTGGGCTGCAAAAGGGAGCTCCGCGAGGTTGAATGACAAGGGGCGCTGGCCGGGTGCCTAGAAGGTGGCCGGCTGCTAGCAAGGGTGTCGCCTTGACATGTGGGATTAAAGGGGCTAGGTAAGGTCACTAGGGGGAGTGTAGTGTTGGGGAATATGGCACTAAGGGAAGGGAACTAGATAGGGGAAGGATACGGCTGGTGGGTGGCTGGCCAAATGAAAAGGTGACAGTCGGTTGGAGTGGCCGACTAGGGGCTTGGTGGTGGCGGGCTGCTATGGTGGCTAGGAGTGGTGGAAGGGAAGAGAACGAGCTAGGATGGGGGGTAAGGTGGTGATGGTTGTGGTGAGGTGATAGGGGCAGCTCTTAGGGAGTTGGATGGGGTAGCCGGGTGTATCTAAGGTGGTTAGGTAGTGGCGGGTAGTTAGGATGCTATAGGTTCGGCTGAGTGAGAAGGGTGGCAGCAAGTGGCTGGCTGTGGGGCAGGTGGTGGTAGTGCAGGTGGCTGAGAGTGGAGAGGGAGTGGAGAAGAAGTAGAGTGGAGTATGGGGTACTAACCGGAGGATGGGAGGCGGTGGGTGGTTGAGGAGCAGCCGGGTGTGGTGGAGCAACTGGTTCGGCCGAAGGTAGGGGTGGCGACAGGTGGTTGGCCGGCTGGGGTGTGCTGGAGCAGCTGGAGCACGGTGGTGGCTGGTGGTGGTGCAGGTGGAAGGCCCGACTGGTGCTGGAAAGGGGTGAGAGTGGATGAGAGAGGATGGAAGGGGATGAGAGAGGCTGGAAAATGGGTGGGGTTCTAGATCCTGAAACCCGCCCCCAAGGGGGGGCTTTATATAGGGCTGGGTTAGGTCGGTTAGGGCTGGGTTTGGGGTAGTGGTTAGGTGGTTTAGGTAGGGTGGTATGATGATAAGGTGGGCTGGAAAGGGTAGGGCCAGATATTTTAGATACAAGTGGTTTGGGTAGGTTGTGGGCTAGGGGTGGTTTAGAGGTTTAGGGTTTGGTTAGGTGGGTTGGTTCTAGGGTGAGGTTTAGTGAGCTAGGTTAGGTGATTAGGCTAGGATTAGGCTAGGTTTAGGGAAATTAACCTAGGTTTAGGGAAGGATTAGGGAAGTGGGTTTGGTGATTAGGTTGGGATTAGGTCGGGATTAGGGAAGTAGGTTAGGTGATTAGGCTTAGATTAGGGGCGGATTAGGGTGGAAGGCTAGGATTAGGCACTTTTGGTTAGGTTTAGGTGAAGGAGCTCCCTTTTTATGGCCCATAGACCTTAACCACTTCATGTTGGTGCAACCCTAGGTTAGGTTTTGGCTAATTACAAGCTTAAACCCACTTAATTAGGCTAACCCACATGACTAACCCCAAACTTGACACACAAGTCAAGCTTAATTACAACACACACTTGATCTTATCCACCCCCACTCTCTCTCATGCCCATAATCCCACGTGAAATTCAAGTGGGCCCCACCTCCATTTATGAGAAGGTGATGTGGGCCATGGATATGGATATTGGATTGGATTTTTGAATCCAAATCCAAATCCAAGTCCATACATGGGTTTGGATTGGGATCTGGATATATATGGTCCAGATCCGATCCATACTGAACTCAGACTCCTTCGAGCTGTGTTCGAAACGAATGGTTTGTGCGGGGCTTGACAGCATCAGTGCTCCGTCTGCGTTGGGTCTTCGCCAACATGATCGTCCGCCTCTGTTTTCGCCTTACGAAGATGACTTCAAACAATGTTTCGATGATAACAAGGTCTTGGATGTTCGAGATCCTGGGGGTGTGAATTGGATACAAGAGCTGCTATGCCGGGCTCGACATGTGCTCTGGTTTCGGGCTCTCCTTAGCTCTCTTGGTCCTGTTTGGATTAGGCCAAGCTGCTTCGGGGTTCCAAAACATGTTTTAAAAAGGTTTTAAAAGCCATATTGTATGTTTTCGAAATACAGAGTTTAAAACATATGTACAGGGTTGTCTGGAAGGCTCTTGGGTTTCCAGACTCAAAATGGCCCTTTGGGGGCTGCTTTTACAAAACCAGATGGATTTGAGAAATTCGTGGGATTTCGGGGTGTTTACAGATATGTTACGAAACATGTCCGATATCAAACCATTCCTTTTTGGGCGCCCATCTACCTTTTCAGTTGTCAACTTGTCCTATAAATGCCTATTTCTTTTCAAATGGAAAATTTCAAACAAGTTCATCCACATAAAGCTTTTAAGGAAACAAAATCCTGCTTTTTCCATGCCGGGGGCAAAATTGTCATTTTCATCTAATCTAGAGAGTATGAAATCGTTCTTTATTCCATAATATCTATTTCCTTGGATTCTTAGCAAAATGGGATTTGGTAAGAGCTTTCTAGTCCTAGAGCAATCATGCATGAATGACCACTTTATGAATGTATTCATGTGTGTGAAATGAATGTTTAGAGACTCATACCTTTGATTCACGAACTCAAGAAGAAGCCTATGATGGCCAGCTGCCCCAAGCAATGGTCCCTGTTTCTTTTGATGTTTAGGATTTTCAAAATTCCTTTTTCGAAAAGAGAACTCTTTTTGGTTTCTATCAAAAAGGACTTACAATTTCTCATATTTCCCTTCACTCGGGTTTTAATACCCATAAATAAGTAGAGGTTTTATGGAAGATTTTGAATAACATTTCAAAGCTCCCTTTCTTACCCAACGAATTCTAATTCTCAAACAACATGAATTCAAATAAAATAGGTCCTATTCTTACTCTAGGACTTTCAAGGTGAACTTTTCTCTATCGGGATGAGCTGTGGGGATTTGGGAAAGAATTACCCGCGGTCCCTTCTGAAGCGTCCCAGGGTTTAAGGCCAAGAGACGGAAAATTGCTCTTTTGAGCTTTGGCTTTTCCTTCTTTTTCTTTTTTTATTTTTCAAGAGAAGACCTCTTTTGAAGAAGTTTTTGTATTCCCTCTGTCTATTTGGAGAAGACTTCTTCTCAGAGGAGTTTTTGCATTCTCTTTTCTTTTTTATCTTTCAAAGAGAAGACTCCTTTTTAAGAAGTTTTTGTATTCCCTCGATCTATTCGGGGAAGACTTCTTTTTCTAGGAGTTTTTGTATTCTCTTTTTATTTTCTTTTTCTTTTGAATATTGCTAATTTTCCTTTTTGGAGAGAAGCGAAATGGGGAATACAACTCATCCCTTTAGATAATCAATCCAGGCAAGATTGTCCTATTTCCTAATAGCACCTACCATTTGAAAGCACCTTGCTATTTTGAACTAGGCCTCATTTGGTAAGTAAAAGATTTTTGACATGTTACCAAATAATTTTTGAAAACTCCACTTTTCATAAAGTATCAATTCCCTAATTTGGGGTCACATAATCCATCTTTAGTCCTTCTTTCCAGAAATTCAAAGGAGATCTATTTTCAAAATCTTTTCAAATGAAATTTAAAGTAGACCCCATACATAGTATTGGGCATTTATAGAATCTACTAAATTTCCTTCCTTAACATCAACTTACCAGCATTCCTTTTGTGATGCCCCTTTACATCATAGGAACCATCCTTGTGGGCCGCCATCTTCAAATGGAGTGCGGGCTTCTTGTGGATGCATTATGTCATGCAAGATGTATTCCTATAATACAATGGTAATGCATGCTTTATGATATGATGAATACACTCAATTTCTATGAAATGTATTTAAGGAATAACATCTCAATGCCCCTAGTTTGGAGAGAATGGCATGAGAACTCACATACCATGGCCAATCTCTATATGATATGGTTTTGAATGTGATGCATGAAAGATATGCACAACCTTAGTCTTGGCGATCCATGATATGATCCTTGGATGTATTCTAGGTAGGTTAACTCTCTAATGCATTTCTAGAAAACTCTTACTTACAGACTTTGAAGCTTTTCCAAATCAATGATTTTATAGAATATAGAAAGCTTGGAGGCTTGACCATCCTCATGGATGAGGGGACTTTCCTCCTTGCTTTAATCACTCTCAAGTTTTTGTTTTCTAGGGAAGTATCATGGATAAGAGAAAAAGGCATTTCTAAATCCAATTTTTGAAAAACAATATTTTTGGAGTTTTTCAAATTTTTCTATTTTTTTGGATTTTCCGAAACAACTAGTAGAAGGGAAAACAAACATTTTTTTTTTTGAAATTTTCATAATTTTCTATTTTTTTGGATTTTTCAAAGCAAATAGCAGAAAAGGGGAAACGAATAAAACTTTCTTTTTGGGAATTTCAAAATTTTCATTTTTTTTTTTTGGATTTTTTGGTTTTTCCAATGTTTTTTTTGCTTTTGGGAATATATAATTTTTTTGGATTTTTTTTCAAATAAAAAGGGGTCTTCCATCAAACCTGCAAAGAAAACACTACGAGTTAGACTCTAAATAAGACGTCTAAACCATAGGTTTCGGGATTAGCGTACCCTTAACCCAATTGGTTCTGGGTGGTGGTTCAGGTGGTATGGATGAGACATAGCCCAATCCATATCGACTCGGGTTTGGTCTAGGTAGGATGGGTTCTAGACTACCTTGGTTCTTAGCTCCTAGGCCCTGGTAAGGTGTATATCTCATGTTTAGTAACATATTCCAAGGATTTTTAAGTTTTGAAAATTTTTGATAAAAGGGATGGCCCTGGAATATTGTGTCATCTATGATGTGGCTATACACTTGAATTTCATTGGTTATGCCTTGGAGGTCTACTGGTTTATGGGGTGAGTTGAGCTCTTCTAGGAGATGGACGACCTTGGCTGGGTGTGGCTCTCCTAGCAGGTGGATGGTAAGATAAGGTGTATCTAGGCTATCGGTACATAACTTAGGGGTTACCAAATTTGAAATTTCATCTTTTTCATTTTAGAATTCATTTTTGTGCTGGACATTCGCCACACCTTCCAAATCTACATCCTTCGACACATTTTGTGGGATTGTGGGTGCATGATTGTGATTTGAATCTTGGTAATCTACTGGTCCTACACAATGCATAGGAGGATTGAGTAGAGAGTTTGGAGAGAGAAGAGTTTTAGGTATACCTTCTTCATTCTTGTCTACCTTTTCATGGTGAGAGCAAGCTTCCTTGCAGGCATCCTGAGGGTACTGTAGCTCCTGTAGGGCTTCGAGCTCCCATTGCTTTGGTAGGTCTTGGACTTCATCTGCCAAGCCTATGGGTGTGCAACACTTGTTATCTCGTGTATGAAATGGTGCTCGTGGGAATGGAACCCATCGGAGCAACCGGTTTTGAAAAGTTTTGGATGGTGGGTGTGAAGTGACTCCCATGCCCCAGTCCACTTGTGCGCTTAGGGATGTGAACTTTCTTTTCTTTTTTGCTTTCTTGAATTCCAAATTTTTGATTTTCAAATCTCTTTTGAAAAATTTCCAAAGTTTTTGAAATAGGAAACTTTTTTGGTTTTTCTATGTGCAAAGGGGTGTTTGGATATTTTGAACGGTTAGCTGATTTGATTTGGACTCTCGCCTCATCTCCAGCCTCATATCCCTCATCGATTTTTGACCTTCGTTGGGCTTTTCGAGTATGAATTGGCTCTCCACATTCACAAGATAGGTTTTCATGGTAGATCTTAGCCTCTAAGGCCTCAAGTTTCCTTCTAGCTTCGGTTTCTTTTTTTGTAAGATAAGCAATTTTTTCTTGGGAAAGTCTTTCTATGGTTTTGGAAAACTGGTTTTGAAAATCATATGAAGTTTTCTTTGAATGGCTTGATTTCCTATGTTTCTTACCATGGGAGGAGCAAGATTCCTCTTCTTCCGCTTTTAAAGCAGCTATCCTTTCTTCTACTTTCATCATTCCCCTTTTTAGGGAAGCCAGCGCGTCTTTTGCAATCCTATTTGAAATTTTGCTCTTATAGCATGAACCCCGCCTTGGCATTTTGGAAGATGCTTCTGAACTTGACATGATCCACCTGTATACAAACTTACCACAAATCTAGAAACTTTGTTAGTATAACAGATTTCAAACAATTTTCTAAGTCCCAAGTCCAAATCTGAAACCTTGAGTGTAATGGATTCCAAACAACTTTCTAAGTCACAAGTCCCAATCTGAAACCTTGAGTGTAATGGATTCCAAACAACTTTCTAAGTCACAAGTCCCACCGGGCATGCCAAATCTGTTTGGAAAGCCCGGTTGGATACCTTGCAAGATCCTTCGAAGTTTGGCATGATCAACCTGTTTAAGCAACCTTATCACAAACTTGAAAATTTAGTTAGTATCACGGATTCAAACAAGTTTCTAAGACTCAAGTCCCACCGGGCGTGCCAATTCTGTAGACGTGATTTTATTTCAAATCGTGGGATTCGAAATCAAATCCTCGAACTACGTCGGGTTGTGCGAGCGTGCCAGTTAGTTTATCAAAACTAACAAATTCTGATTTTCTAACTTCTAAGAATAATTGTGGACAAGTGAGATCTTTTCGACTTAGGCCTTCTTGAACTGGCGCTCAAGGGTCAGCCTATACGCTTGAAATTTGTTTGAATCCGTTAATTCGAGAAATGAAAACTAGATTTTCTAAAGTTTCAAATTTGTGTTTAGGTTCTTGATTTCTGAAAATTTTCAGATTCTGAAAGTTGCAGAATCTGTTCAGTTCCAGAGACCTGTTCTTTGAATTTTTAAAAATACTTCTGATTCTCCAAAAATTCTAAAAAGTTTACAAAATAGAGATACGTGTGTATAGAATCAGAATATATTTTTATTTTATAATTTAGTTCTTTATTTTCTGAGAATTAAATATAGAATCAGAAACTGTTATAAAATTCAGAACAACCCTGTTTCTGTGAATCAAAAGCTCAGAAAAACAGTAATATCTCAGCACTCAGTCATCCAATTTCGATAAAATTTGTTGTGTTTGTATCGATATAAATGAAGAACATGAGCTCAAGGCCTTGATTCAGATACAAATTTCCAGAACTGTGCTTCTTCAGATTCTCATGAATTAAAATAAATTTGTGCACGAATTCGAACCTGTGTGAGTGAGAGGGGACGTAGGAGCACTTCTCCGGATGATCGTCGGATGTCGGAACCAGGCCGGACTTCCTTCTTCTCCTTCTTCTCTTCCTTCCTCTCTCTCTCTATTTCTCTGTATTTTCGGACTGAATGTTGTTGTATCTTGGTTGATCGTTTTCTGTTAATGCTCGTTGGTTTATCGTCGCTGGTTCATGCCCTCTACAACACCTGGGGGAGCCTTTTTATAGGCTCTGGCTGTGATTTGGATAAGCCTGATGGTTGGGATTTGGATGAGTTCAGTTTTGATTGTGTTGATAAAATCTTATCTAAATTGGTTTCATCTTATCTGGAACGTGATCTCCACAGGACCTGTATTGCTGAACTTTATCTGTTGTTGAACGTTATTGTAAACACCCCAAATCTTCTATTTTTCAAAAACTCTCAAAACACCAAAAAGCTCGTTTGAGCCAAAATGACGACCTGTTTTGAAATGTGAAAACAGGTACAGAAGGCAAAAGAAGACCCTAGGCCCGAAGAGGATTCAAGCCCAGAGCTTCAGAAGCCACTCCCTGATAAAAAAACAAAAGAAAGCAGAGCCCATTTGATGAAAAGCTCAACGGAGTCCAGAACGGCGAGACGGAGTCCGGACGACAAAGTTGGGGAAAACCCAGCACCAGACGGAGCGCTGATGAAGCCAGTGCCCGCACAGATCGTTCGCCTCGAGAAGCCAAGAAGGACTGTCCGAAGAAATTTTGATTTGGATCTGGACCATATATATCCAGATCCAAATCCATGTAATGAATAGTGTTTGGATTTGGGCCAATCCAAATAGTGTTTGGGTCGATCCAAATAGTGTTTGGATTTGGATTGGATCCAAATAGTGTTTGGATTGGATCGGATCTGGATCAAAATATCCATATCCGTATCCATAAAAATATTGGGTTTGGATCGGATACAGATCTCAAAATATCCGAGATCCAATATCCAGATCCAAATAGTGTTTGGATTTGGGTATGGATCCAAACCCCAAACCCAAACCCAAATCCAAGACCCACCTCAAATCTCTATAAATAGAGGTGAGGGGGTCCATGTAAAGGGTTCATGCAAATACTTGGGAGGAGAGAGAGGGAGTGATAAACCTAGCCATGTGGGCTCATGAGTGAAGTGGGCTTGAGCCATGTTGGCCAAGGCTAGATCAAGGGGGCTGCACCAACTCGAGCTTAGCTGCACCAAGAGGTGGACCGCGGGCGTGGAAGTGGGCTGGACCGATTGGAGGTGGCTGGACCTAGTGGGCTGCACCTAAGGTAAGCCTCAAACTAAACCTACCCCTTCTCCTTACCCTTCTAAACCTAACCCATATGAACCCACCTACACCTAACTGACCCTAAACCACCCCAAGTAAGTCCAGCCAAGTGCTGGCCGAACTTCACAAAAAAAAAACCTTTCCCAACCGACCTGCCCTAGCTGGCCGAACCTACCTATCACCGCCTCAACCAAAACCCACCCTGACCTGCCCTACCTATGCCTACCACCACCTGCCCTTAACCACCCAACTCCACCTGCAACTCACCTACCCCGACTAGCCTACCACCACCTACAAACCGCCGCCCTAACCTGCCTTTAACCGAAACCCACTTCGCCGCCATCCCTTGCCCCAAACCAAACCCAATGGCCTGCTCCTTGGCAGGCCATTCCCTTTAATAAACCCACGGCCTGCTGGTGCAGGCCGTGCCTCATCTAAACCCAGCCAAGGCCTGCCACTCGGCAGGTCACTTCTTACCAAAAACCCGCAAAGGCCTGCCACTCGGCAGGCCCTCTCCCTACAAGCCCACGGCCTGCTAGTGCAGGCCGGGCTTCCCCTCCTTTACCAAGGGCAGGGCCTGCCACTCGGCAGGCCACCCCTCCCTAGAAACCCCACGGCCTGCTAGTGCAGGCCGTGTCCCTTCCTTCACCCCCAAGCCCACGGCCTGCTGGTGCAGGCCGTGTATCATCCACATCACTAAAGCCCCGGCCTGCCACAAGGCAGGCCGTTTCCTTGAACCCACCTACCTCTAGCCTTGACTCCACCCAGCCAGGCCGAGCCCTAGCTCAGCCCTGGCCGACCTGCCTTGGCCTTGACTGACTGAACCTAACCTAGTTAGGGTTTCCCCTAAAAACCTAACTCGAACCACCTTGGCTCGAGTCATCCTAAGGCACTCCCTTGCAAGGTAAAACCCCGGGCTGCACCAAGACAGCCCGAGTTGCCCAAGCTCCCCTAGAATCCAACTCGAGTCATCCAAAACCAGGCCCATACCAAGCCTACTCAAACACCTCTCCCAAGTCCTCAAAGGTTCTCAAACACCTCCAAGCTAGCCGGTTCCACTTCCATGTGATTCGGGCTCCACACGCAAGGCGTACGCGTCCTAGACACACCCCACATAGCGGGCTAGGTGAGTTGTAAGTCCTTACATTTGGTGTTTTATTAAATTTTGATACGGGGTTGTAGTAAAGGAGCTTCGTCTCCCCCCGCTTGTAATAACTTGGTTTGCCACCCACACACACGCGCACTTGAGCCTTTCCGCTCTTAGTCGTACACTTTTCGCGCACACACGGGCCTAACCAGCCCTTAATATATAGTTTTATTTATATATTTTAAGTCAAGGGGGTTTTTAATTAAGTCGTGTGTGTTGTCTTTCCATTTTCCACACGCACACACATTGAGCCTTCGCTCTTACTCCCAAGACCTTAGTAAAGGCCTTATTGCAGTTATATTTGGGTTTCATTTATGTCGTGTGCGTAGCACTTCAATTCTACACTCACACACATTGAGCTTTCGCTCTTACTCCCAAGACCTTAGTCAAGGCATACTGCAATTTATATTTGGGTTTCATTTCATGTCGTGTGTGTAAGTCTTTCAATTCAAGCACGCACACACATTGAGCCTTCGCTCTTATTTACAAGACCCAAGTAAGGGCCCCTACATATACTCTCTATATAAAGTATTTCTTTCGGCTACGTCTTTAAGATTCGGGTTTTAAGGTTCAAGTCGTGTGCGTTGTCTTTCAATATATACACGACACACACTTACACAATTGAGCCTTTCCGCTCTTAAGATATAGCCATATTTCCCCTTCCGCTATTTACTTTACAAGTCATTTCCCTTCGGCAATTTCCCTTCGGCATTGTCTTTTAATTTCGGGTTTTCCCTTTGGAGTAGCGTGAGTTTGCATTGCATCTACGCCATACCACGAGGTAGGACGCATATTGCATCGAAGCAAGCCCCGTACTCCCGCTCAAATTCGCCCCATGTAGTGGAGTGTTCATAACACACACCTAGGTGGCCCATAAAGGGATAAAAAGAAAGACTTAGGCACGTGCAAATCCACGTGATCTAAAATCTGAAAATCGTACAAACCCGAATCAAATCGTGCAAGACTTAGGGTCGTCCAACCCTTACAAAGTCAAAATCGCCCAAATGCATGGTTTTCAAAAGGTTTTAAAACACTTCTTCATTCAAAATATATTTTGAGTTAAACTTGTTTCAAAACGAAGTCTCTAAGCGTACAGACTGACCCTTGCGCATCGGTGCAAGAAGGTCTGCGACGTAAAAATCCCGCTTGCCTACAATCGCCTTTCAAAAGTCAGATTGTTTTCAAAACATACTTTGCTAGTTAAAGTAAACTAGCTGGCACGCCCATAAAGCGAAGTAGATTGCGAAAAGGTTCACTTCAGGCCTAAGAACCCGTAAGTGAAAATTTTCGGTGTCTACAATTTGGCACGCCCGGTGGGACCCGGGACTTAAGCAGACTTCAAACAAACGAGTTATACTCAAATTTTCGAAAAAAAAAGTGTTTTTAAAAAAATCGTGCATACTTAGGAAAATTGCATGAAAATGGATAGAAAGCTACAAAAATCTTCGTTGAGTAAACTAAAAGAGGCTTTCAAATCAGATAAAGCCCAAAGAGAGCTCGATGAGATTGAAAAAATATTTCAAAAGATGGATGCTTTAAGCAAGGAGCTTAATGCCCATCGAACACATAGCAGCTCTTCGAGGGCACATACAGATCGTGAATTGAAAACCGATCTCAAACTCAACGAAGGATTGGAGATTAGAGACAAATCCTGGCAAAGGGATAAGTCGTCCACTCCTACAACTTCAAGCTTTTCAAAATCCATAGAAAAACCAAAAAAAGATTTTTCTATTTCAAAAAACCAAAAAAATCTTGAAAATTTGGAAAAAGACCAAAAAATTGAAAAACAAAATTTTGGAATTTCGAAAACTTCAAGTTCAAGTCCTAAGTCTAGGCACACACATACAGTGGGACATGAAGTCCACACCCTACAAAGGAACGAGAGTGAAAAACAGGAAGGTTTCGAAAGGAAACGCCTCGTTAAACCCCGGGGGCTCAAAACAGAGTTACCCGGAAAATCGGCTTGCTCTCACCCTGAAAGGGTAGACAAGCCACAAAGAGGTATGCCTGAAACCCATCCTTCTCAAGACTCTCTTCTTCATGTAGGGTCATCAGATGCATTGGATAACCCCTTTGCACACACAAACCCACAAACTGTGCCAAAACTTGAGGATTTTCAAGGTGCGCCAACTATCGCGCACCATTCAAAGGAATTTCAAAAACAAAAAGAAGTTTCGAAAATGGTAGACATGGAGACCCCTAATGCATGCATCGACATCTTAGGAGCTCATAACCCTACCATAGAAAAACCCACTTCTTCGAGCCTAGTCCTGTGCCCTGGAGCCAAGGCTATGGCTTTGAAACAAAAAAATCAATCCCTAGGGGCACCACGAGTTGAACCTAGGGACCAAGTCAAAAACTTCAAGGGACCTTGCATGGCTCCCCTTGAAGTAAATCTTTCCCAAAATAGGGTATGGAACCATAAGTTTTCCATAACCCTGCTATGTCCAAAACTCCTCAAGGAACCAAGCTTGGCTTTCCTTGAGGGCAAAGTCTCCCAAACCAGGTTTGTATGGAAGCCCAAGTCTTCCATCACCCCGGAATCCAAACTCCCGATATCCAAAAGGGTATATGTCCCCAACATGGATGATTCCATGTTCCAAGACCATGATTTATACCAAAACTTTTCGAAAAACAAAAAGTCTTGGAACATGATTCTGAATATGGGATATAAACCCTACGCGGGCCTGGGAACCCGAAACCAAGGTAGGCTTGAGCCTGTCCTACCTAGAACCAATAGGGAACGATATGGACTGGGCTACAGCCCACCCATACCACCAGAGCCGCCACCTAAGACCATCTGGGTCAAGGGTGCCCTGTAGAACCTCTAAAAACCGAAACCCATGTCTTAGACCTATCTGATTAGAGTCTAATTCATGAATGTTTTCTTTGAAGGTTCAATGGAAGATCCCTACTTTTGAAAAAGACAAAAAAAGTTGAAAACTCTTAAAATCTCAAAAACATTTGGAAAAACGAAAATTACAAAAAGAAATTTATTTCCAAAAGCCTTTGGCCATGTACAAAGCCCATTTTCGAAAAATTGTAAAAATGCTTTCGAAAATTGTATATACTCCCTGAAACCAAGTGTGCAAAAAGCTGGTCCTATCTACCCTTTTGCCTAGAGCTTTTTCAAAAATGAAAAGCTCGAGAATCACCAAAGCAAGGAGGAATAAACACCTCCAAGCTTCCTGAACTTCGCAAAAATCCTTAACTTATGGAAAATTGGGGATTTTTAGAAATAAGTTAACCCATAGTGTGTGCATAAGCATCATGCATTACACTTTGAAATCATTCATATGCATCGAGTCTAGACATCATTCTAGAAATCGAATTCAGGGTTTTGCAAAACCAAAGGGGCAATAAGAGTCGACCCCCTAAGTATCGAGCCTTCATAGGCATGTCTCCATACAAATCAAAACCAACACCTTCGAGGCAAATTTTAAAAAAGGAAATGAGAATCTTGAAAAAGGGTTACACATTTCACAAAAACCTTTCATGGCTTTGAAAAGAAAGATTTTCTTCAACTTCTGGTTTATATAAAAACCTTGATTGTGTTAGGATAAAGAACATGAATCTCACGATAAAATATGGAGACCATGTCAAAACTAAAACCTGATGGCCATGACGATCACTTAGGGCTGGTTATGTTTCCCATCCTTGAGCAAAAAGTATCATGATCATGTTAGAAAAACCATGGAAGTGCATGGACATGAACATACCATTGTCCATCCAAAATCCCTTTGAAAAACCATGGCCCTTCACCATATGGCCATGCGAAATTCCCATCAAGCTAGGGGCATTTTTAAACACAGCCCCTAGACACTTTCCATGGATAAGTGAACGCATCTCCTTCATGATTTGTGAGATACATTTCATGTGTTCATCATTGCATAAAAACATGTATTTCCATTTTAAATCACATGGAGTGCATAGCATGCATCATATCACCCCGAAGAAAGCCCAAAAGGGTGGCAAACTCGAGTAGAAATGTCCCCATGTCTTCGAAAGGGCAACAAAAATTAGAAATTTGTTGATATTGTGGGTAGAAATTAGCAAAACCCCGAAAATGCCCGAATATTCAAAAGGGCTTATGCTGAATTCTTTTTCAAAAAGATTTTGAAAAATCGAACTCCTTTGAAACTTCTTGAAAGAAGGATCGAAGTAGATTGTATAACCCCGAATGGAGGAATCTATACTTTTCGAAAAGTAGAGTCTTCCAAAAATGAATTGGCTATATTTCAAAGAACCCTGGCTTACAAGATTAAGCCTTGTTCAAAATATCAAAATATTTTCGAATAGCAGATGCTATTAAGAAATAGGACGATCTCGTTTGAATCAAGTAACCAAAGGGATAAGCCCTCCCCCATCCTACTTTCTCTCCAAAACGGAAAATTGGCTATTTTCAAAAGAAAGAAAAAAAAATCGAGAATACAAAAACTCCTCCGAAAGTGGTCTTCCCTTCATAAACAGGGAATACAAAAACTCCTCCGAAAGAGGTCTTCTCGTTTCAAAAGAAAAAGGAGATATAAAAACACTCCTCCCAAAGAGGTCTTCCCTTCATAAACAGGGAATACAAAAACTCCTCCAAAGAGTTGCTCTCCTTTAAAGAAAAGAGGGATTAATGAAAAAATACTCCCAAAGGGAGACCCTCTATGAAAAAGAAACAAAAAGCCAAAGCTCCAAAGAGCGATTTTCCGATTCTTTGCCTAAAACCACGGGACGCTTCAGAAGGGACCGTGGTATCTCTTTCCCATATCCCTACGGCTTATCCCCGAGGAAAAAGATGCAAATTTGCGAAAATCCTAAAGTACGAATAAAATCGGCTTATTTGGATTTCATTTTGTTTGAGAACTCGACTCTGTTTTGTAGGAAATGGAACTTTGAAATGTTTTCCAAGTTTTCCTACCCAAAAACCTCTACTGAGTAGCAGGTATTGAAACCCGAATGAAGGGAAGTATGAAAAATGGAAGTCCTTTTCGATACAAGTTAAAAGGAGTTCCTTTTCAAAAAGAAATTTTCGAAAAACCCACGAATGTCAAAAAGACATGGGTAAAAACCTGCTCGGAGCAACCAGCCTCAAAAGGCTCTCTTCGGGCTCAAAAACCAAAAATAAAATTTTTCTCATGCATGCATTCAAAGAGTCGTTCGTGCATGATCATACATATAGGGAAATAGCTAGGAAAAGCCCCCTTTTGCTAAAAATCCCCACCTGTGGAAAAAGAAAACAGGGTTTTTGTGAAATAAATGGTGTATTCTCGAGAAAATTTGAGAGAACGGGGTGTTTCTTCTTTGCCATTATCCAAATACATTTGGATAATGCCAAGAGGGGCATCTGTAAACACCCCAAATCTTCTATTTTTCAAAAACTCTCAAAACACCAAAAAGCTCGTTTGAGCCAAAACGACGACCTGTTTTGAAATGTGAAAACAGGTACAGAAGGCAAAAGAAGACCCTAGGCCCGAAGAGGATTCAAGCCCAGAGCTTCAGAAGCCACTCCCTGATAAAAAAACAAAAGAAAGCAGAGCCCATTTGATGAAAAGCTCAACGGAGTCCAGAACGGCGAGACGGAGTCCGGACGACAAAGTTGGGGAAAACCCAGCACCAGACGGAGCGCTGATGAAGCCAGTGCCCGCACAGATCGTTCGCCTCGAGAAGCCAAGAAGGACTGTCCGAAGAAATTTTGATTTGGATCTGGACCATATATATCCAGATCCAAATCCATGTAATGAATAGTGTTTGGATTTGGGCCAATCCAAATAGTGTTTGGGTCGATCCAAATAGTGTTTGGATTTGGATTGGATCCAAATAGTGTTTGGATTGGATCGGATCTGGATCAAAATATCCATATCCGTATCCATAAAAATATTGGGTTTGGATCGGATACAGATCTCAAAATATCCGAGATCCAATATCCAGATCCAAATAGTGTTTGGATTTGGGTATGGATCCAAACCCCAAACCCAAACCCAAATCCAAGACCCACCTCAAATCTCTATAAATAGAGGTGAGGGGGTCCATGTAAAGGGTTCATGCAAATACTTGGGAGGAGAGAGAGGGAGTGATAAACCTAGCCATGTGGGCTCATGAGTGAAGTGGGCTTGAGCCATGTTGGCCAAGGCTAGATCAAGGGGGCTGCACCAACTCGAGCTTAGCTGCACCAAGAGGTGGACCGCGGGCGTGGAAGTGGGCTGGACCGATTGGAGGTGGCTGGACCTAGTGGGCTGCACCTAAGGTAAGCCTCAAACTAAACCTACCCCTTCTCCTTACCCTTCTAAACCTAACCCATATGAACCCACCTACACCTAACTGACCCTAAACCACCCCAAGTAAGTCCAGCCAAGTGCTGGCCGAACTTCACAAAAAAAAAACCTTTCCCAACCGACCTGCCCTAGCTGGCCGAACCTACCTATCACCGCCTCAACCAAAACCCACCCTGACCTGCCCTACCTATGCCTACCACCACCTGCCCTTAACCACCCAACTCCACCTGCAACTCACCTACCCCGACTAGCCTACCACCACCTACAAACCGCCGCCCCTAACCTGCCTTTAACCGAAACCCACTTCGCCGCCATCCCTTGCCCCAAACCAAACCCAATGGCCTGCTCCTTGGCAGGCCATTCCCTTTAATAAACCCACGGCCTGCTGGTGCAGGCCGTGCCTCATCTAAACCCAGCCAAGGCCTGCCACTCGGCAGGTCACTTCTTACCAAAAACCCGCAAAGGCCTGCCACTCGGCAGGCCCTCTCCCTACAAGCCCACGGCCTGCTAGTGCAGGCCGGGCTTCCCCTCCTTTACCAAGGGCAGGGCCTGCCACTCGGCAGGCCACCCCTCCCTAGAAACCCCACGGCCTGCTAGTGCAGGCCGTGTCCCTTCCTTCACCCCCAAGCCCACGGCCTGCTGGTGCAGGCCGTGTATCATCCACATCACTAAAGCCCCGGCCTGCCACAAGGCAGGCCGTTTCCTTGAACCCACCTACCTCTAGCCTTGACTCCACCCAGCCAGGCCGAGCCCTAGCTCAGCCCTGGCCGACCTGCCTTGGCCTTGACTGACTGAACCTAACCTAGTTAGGGTTTCCCCTAAAAACCTAACTCGAACCACCTTGGCTCGAGTCATCCTAAGGCACTCCCTTGCAAGGTAAAACCCCGGGCTGCACCAAGACAGCCCGAGTTGCCCCAAGCTCCCCTAGAATCCAACTCGAGTCATCCAAAACCAGGCCCATACCAAGCCTACTCAAACACCTCTCCCAAGTCCTCAAAGGTTCTCAAACACCTCCAAGCTAGCCGGTTCCACTTCCATGTGATTCGGGCTCCACACGCAAGGCGTACGCGTCCTAGACACACCCCACATAGCGGGCTAGGTGAGTTGTAAGTCCTTACATTTGGTGTTTTATTAAATTTTGATACGGGGTTGTAGTAAAGGAGCTTCGTCTCCCCCCGCTTGTAATAACTTGGTTTGCCACCCACACACACGCGCACTTGAGCCTTTCCGCTCTTAGTCGTACACTTTTCGCGCACACACGGGCCTAACCAGCCCTTAATATATAGTTTTATTTATATATTTTAAGTCAAGGGGCTTTTTAATTAAGTCGTGTGTGTTGTCTTTCCATTTTCCACACGCACACACATTGAGCCTTCGCTCTTACTCCCAAGACCTTAGTAAAGGCCTTATTGCAGTTATATTTGGGTTTCATTTATGTCGTGTGCGTAGCACTTCAATTCTACACTCACACACATTGAGCTTTCGCTCTTACTCCCAAGACCTTAGTCAAGGCATACTGCAATTTATATTTGGGTTTCATTTCATGTCGTGTGTGTAAGTCTTTCAATTCAAGCACGCACACACATTGAGCCTTCGCTCTTATTTACAAGACCCAAGTAAGGGCCCCTACATATACTCTCTATATAAAGTATTTCTTTCGGCTACGTCTTTAAGATTCGGGTTTTAAGGTTCAAGTCGTGTGCGTTGTCTTTCAATATATACACGACACACACTTACACAATTGAGCCTTTCCGCTCTTAAGATATAGCCATATTTCCCCTTCCGCTATTTACTTTACAAGTCATTTCCCTTCGGCAATTTCCCTTCGGCATTGTCTTTTAATTTCGGGTTTTCCCTTTGGAGTAGCGTGAGTTTGCATTGCATCTACGCCATACCACGAGGTAGGACGCATATTGCATCGAAGCAAGCCCCATACTCCCGCTCAAATTCGCCCCATGTAGTGGAGTGTTCATAACACACACCTAGGTGGCCCATAAAGGGATAAAAAGAAAGACTTAGGCACGTGCAAATCCACGTGATCTAAAATCTGAAAATCGTACAAACCCGAATCAAATCGTGCAAGACTTAGGGTCGTCCAACCCTTACAAAGTCAAAATCGCCCAAATGCATGGTTTTCAAAAGGTTTTAAAACACTTCTTCATTCAAAATATATTTTGAGTTAAACTTGTTTCAAAACGAAGTCTCTAAGCGTACAGACTGACCCTTGCGCATCGGTGCAAGAAGGTCTGCGACGTAAAAATCCCGCTTGCCTACAATCGCCTTTCAAAAGTCAGATTGTTTTCAAAACATACTTTGCTAGTTAAAGTAAACTAGCTGGCACGCCCATAAAGCGAAGTAGATTGCGAAAAGGTTCACTTCAGGCCTAAGAACCCGTAAGTGAAAATTTTCGGTGTCTACAATTTGGCACGCCCGGTGGGACCCGGGACTTAAGCAGACTTCAAACAAACGAGTTATACTCAAATTTTCGAAAAAAAAAGTGTTTTTAAAAAAATCGTGCATACTTAGGAAAATTGCATGAAAATGGATAGAAAGCTACAAAAATCTTCGTTGAGTAAACTAAAAGAGGCTTTCAAATCAGATAAAGCCCAAAGAGAGCTCGATGAGATTGAAAAAATATTTCAAAAGATGGATGCTTTAAGCAAGGAGCTTAATGCCCATCGAACACATAGCAGCTCTTCGAGGGCACATACAGATCGTGAATTGAAAACCGATCTCAAACTCAACGAAGGATTGGAGATTAGAGACAAATCCTGGCAAAGGGATAAGTCGTCCACTCCTACAACTTCAAGCTTTTCAAAATCCATAGAAAAACCAAAAAAAGATTTTTCTATTTCAAAAAACCAAAAAAATCTTGAAAATTTGGAAAAAGACCAAAAAATTGAAAAACAAAATTTTGGAATTTCGAAAACTTCAAGTTCAAGTCCTAAGTCTAGGCACACACATACAGTGGGACATGAAGTCCACACCCTACAAAGGAACGAGAGTGAAAAACAGGAAGGTTTCGAAAGGAAACGCCTCGTTAAACCCCGGGGGCTCAAAACAGAGTTACCCGGAAAATCGGCTTGCTCTCACCCTGAAAGGGTAGACAAGCCACAAAGAGGTATGCCTGAAACCCATCCTTCTCAAGACTCTCTTCTTCATGTAGGGTCATCAGATGCATTGGATAACCCCTTTGCACACACAAACCCACAAACTGTGCCAAAACTTGAGGATTTTCAAGGTGCGCCAACTATCGCGCACCATTCAAAGGAATTTCAAAAACAAAAAGAAGTTTCGAAAATGGTAGACATGGAGACCCCTAATGCATGCATCGACATCTTAGGAGCTCATAACCCTACCATAGAAAAACCCACTTCTTCGAGCCTAGTCCTGTGCCCTGGAGCCAAGGCTATGGCTTTGAAACAAAAAAATCAATCCCTAGGGGCACCACGAGTTGAACCTAGGGACCAAGTCAAAAACTTCAAGGGACCTTGCATGGCTCCCCTTGAAGTAAATCTTTCCCAAAATAGGGTATGGAACCATAAGTTTTCCATAACCCTGCTATGTCCAAAACTCCTCAAGGAACCAAGCTTGGCTTTCCTTGAGGGCAAAGTCTCCCAAACCAGGTTTGTATGGAAGCCCAAGTCTTCCATCACCCCGGAATCCAAACTCCCGATATCCAAAAGGGTATATGTCCCCAACATGGATGATTCCATGTTCCAAGACCATGATTTATACCAAAACTTTTCGAAAAACAAAAAGTCTTGGAACATGATTCTGAATATGGGATATAAACCCTACGCGGGCCTGGGAACCCGAAACCAAGGTAGGCTTGAGCCTGTCCTACCTAGAAACCAATAGGAACGATATGGACTGGGCTACAGCCCACCCATACCACCAGAGCCGCCACCTAAGACCATCTGGGTCAAGGGTGCCCTGTAGAACCTCTAAAAACCGAAACCCATGTCTTAGACCTATCTGATTAGAGTCTAATTCATGAATGTTTTCTTTGAAGGTTCAATGGAAGATCCCTACTTTTGAAAAAGACAAAAAAAGTTGAAAACTCTTAAAATCTCAAAAACATTTGGAAAAACGAAAATTACAAAAAGAAATTTATTTCCAAAAGCCTTTGGCCATGTACAAAGCCCATTTTCGAAAAATTGTAAAAATGCTTTCGAAAATTGTATATACTCCCTGAAACCAAGTGTGCAAAAAGCTGGTCCTATCTACCCTTTTGCCTAGAGCTTTTTCAAAAATGAAAAGCTCGAGAATCACCAAAGCAAGGAGGAATAAACACCTCCAAGCTTCCTGAACTTCGCAAAAATCCTTAACTTATGGAAAATTGGGGATTTTTAGAAATAAGTTAACCCATAGTGTGTGCATAAGCATCATGCATTACACTTTGAAATCATTCATATGCATCGAGTCTAGACATCATTCTAGAAATCGAATTCAGGGTTTTGCAAAACCAAAGGGGCAATAAGAGTCGACCCCCTAAGTATCGAGCCTTCATAGGCATGTCTCCATACAAATCAAAACCAACACCTTCGAGGCAAATTTTAAAAAAGGAAATGAGAATCTTGAAAAAGGGTTACACATTTCACAAAAACCTTTCATGGCTTTGAAAAGAAAGATTTTCTTCAACTTCTGGTTTATATAAAAACCTTGATTGTGTTAGGATAAAGAACATGAATCTCACGATAAAATATGGAGACCATGTCAAAACTAAAACCTGATGGCCATGACGATCACTTAGGGCTGGTTATGTTTCCCATCCTTGAGCAAAAAGTATCATGATCATGTTAGAAAAACCATGGAAGTGCATGGACATGAACATACCATTGTCCATCCAAAATCCCTTTGAAAAACCATGGCCCTTCACCATATGGCCATGCGAAATTCCCATCAAGCTAGGGGCATTTTTAAACACAGCCCCTAGACACTTTCCATGGATAAGTGAACGCATCTCCTTCATGATTTGTGAGATACATTTCATGTGTTCATCATTGCATAAAAACATGTATTTCCATTTTAAATCACATGGAGTGCATAGCATGCATCATATCACCCCGAAGAAAGCCCAAAAGGGTGGCAAACTCGAGTAGAAATGTCCCCATGTCTTCGAAAGGGCAACAAAAATTAGAAATTTGTTGATATTGTGGGTAGAAATTAGCAAAACCCCGAAAATGCCCGAATATTCAAAAGGGCTTATGCTGAATTCTTTTTCAAAAAGATTTTGAAAAATCGAACTCCTTTGAAACTTCTTGAAAGAAGGATCGAAGTAGATTGTATAACCCCGAATGGAGGAATCTATACTTTTCGAAAAGTAGAGTCTTCCAAAAATGAATTGGCTATATTTCAAAGAACCCTGGCTTACAAGATTAAGCCTTGTTCAAAATATCAAAATATTTTCGAATAGCAGATGCTATTAAGAAATAGGACGATCTCGTTTGAATCAAGTAACCAAAGGGATAAGCCCTCCCCCATCCTACTTTCTCTCCAAAAAGGAAAATTGGCTATTTTCAAAAGAAAGAAAAAAAAATCGAGAATACAAAAACTCCTCCGAAAGTGGTCTTCCCTTCATAAACAGGGAATACAAAAACTCCTCCGAAAGAGGTCTTCTCGTTTCAAAAGAAAAAGGAGATATAAAAACACTCCTCCCAAAGAGGTCTTCCCTTCATAAACAGGGAATACAAAAACTCCTCCAAAGAGCTGCTCTCCTTTAAAGAAAAGAGGGATTAATGAAAAAATACTCCCAAAGGGAGACCCTCTATGAAAAAGAAACAAAAAGCCAAAGCTCCAAAGAGCGATTTTCCGATTCTTTGCCTAAAACCACGGGACGCTTCAGAAGGGACCGTGGTATCTCTTTCCCATATCCCTACGGCTTATCCCCGAGGAAAAAGATGCAAATTTGCGAAAATCCTAAAGTACGAATAAAATCGGCTTATTTGGATTTCATTTTGTTTGAGAACTCGACTCTGTTTTGTAGGAAATGGAACTTTGAAATGTTTTCCAAGTTTTCCTACCCAAAAACCTCTACTGAGTAGCAGGTATTGAAACCCGAATGAAGGGAAGTATGAAAAATGGAAGTCCTTTTCGATACAAGTTAAAAGGAGTTCCTTTTCAAAAAGAAATTTTCGAAAAACCCACGAATGTCAAAAAGACATGGGTAAAAACCTGCTCGGAGCAACCAGCCTCAAAAGGCTCTCTTCGGGCTCAAAAACCAAAAATAAAATTTTTCTCATGCATGCATTCAAAGAGTCGTTCGTGCATGATCATACATATAGGGAAATAGCTAGGAAAAGCCCCCTTTTGCTAAAAATCCCCACCTGTGGAAAAAGAAAACAGGGTTTTTGTGAAATAAATGGTGTATTCTCGAGAAAATTTGAGAGAACGGGGTGTTTCTTCTTTGCCATTATCCAAATACATTTGGATAATGCCAAAGAGGGGCATCTGTAAACACCCCAAATCTTCTATTTTTCAAAAACTCTCAAAACACCAAAAAGCTCGTTTGAGCCAAAACGACGACCTGTTTTGAAATGTGAAAACAGGTACAGAAGGCAAAAGAAGACCCTAGGCCCGAAGAGGATTCAAGCCCAGAGCTTCAGAAGCCACTCCCTGATAAAAAAACAAAAGAAAGCAGAGCCCATTTGATGAAAAGCTCAACGGAGTCCAGAACGGCGAGACGGAGTCCGGACGACAAAGTTGGGGAAAACCCAGCACCAGACGGAGCGCTGATGAAGCCAGTGCCCGCACAGATCGTTCGCCTCGAGAAGCCAAGAAGGACTGTCCGAAGAAATTTTGATTTGGATCTGGACCATATATATCCAGATCCAAATCCATGTAATGAATAGTGTTTGGATTTGGGCCAATCCAAATAGTGTTTGGGTCGATCCAAATAGTGTTTGGATTTGGATTGGATCCAAATAGTGTTTGGATTGGATCGGATCTGGATCAAAATATCCATATCCGTATCCATAAAAATATTGGGTTTGGATCGGATACAGATCTCAAAATATCCGAGATCCAATATCCAGATCCAAATAGTGTTTGGATTTGGGTATGGATCCAAACCCCAAACCCAAACCCAAATCCAAGACCCACCTCAAATCTCTATAAATAGAGGTGAGGGGGTCCATGTAAAGGGTTCATGCAAATACTTGGGAGGAGAGAGAGGGAGTGATAAACCTAGCCATGTGGGCTCATGAGTGAAGTGGGCTTGAGCCATGTTGGCCAAGGCTAGATCAAGGGGGCTGCACCAACTCGAGCTTAGCTGCACCAAGAGGTGGACCGCGGGCGTGGAAGTGGGCTGGACCGATTGGAGGTGGCTGGACCTAGTGGGCTGCACCTAAGGTAAGCCTCAAACTAAACCTACCCCTTCTCCTTACCCTTCTAAACCTAACCCATATGAACCCACCTACACCTAACTGACCCTAAACCACCCCAAGTAAGTCCAGCCAAGTGCTGGCCGAACTTCACAAAAAAAAACCTTTCCCAACCGACCTGCCCTAGCTGGCCGAACCTACCTATCACCGCCTCAACCAAAACCCACCCTGACCTGCCCTACCTATGCCTACCACCACCTGCCCTTAACCACCCAACTCCACCTGCAACTCACCTACCCCGACTAGCCTACCACCACCTACAAACCGCCGCCCCTAACCTGCCTTTAACCGAAACCCACTTCGCCGCCATCCCTTGCCCCAAACCAAACCCAATGGCCTGCTCCTTGGCAGGCCATTCCCTTTAATAAACCCACGGCCTGCTGGTGCAGGCCGTGCCTCATCTAAACCCAGCCAAGGCCTGCCACTCGGCAGGTCACTTCTTACCAAAAACCCGCAAAGGCCTGCCACTCGGCAGGCCCTCTCCCTACAAGCCCACGGCCTGCTAGTGCAGGCCGGGCTTCCCCTCCTTTACCAAGGGCAGGGCCTGCCACTCGGCAGGCCACCCCTCCCTAGAAACCCCACGGCCTGCTAGTGCAGGCCGTGTCCCTTCCTTCACCCCCAAGCCCACGGCCTGCTGGTGCAGGCCGTGTATCATCCACATCACTAAAGCCCCGGCCTGCCACAAGGCAGGCCGTTTCCTTGAACCCACCTACCTCTAGCCTTGACTCCACCCAGCCAGGCCGAGCCCTAGCTCAGCCCTGGCCGACCTGCCTTGGCCTTGACTGACTGAACCTAACCTAGTTAGGGTTTCCCCTAAAAACCTAACTCGAACCACCTTGGCTCGAGTCATCCTAAGGCACTCCCTTGCAAGGTAAAACCCCGGGCTGCACCAAGACAGCCCGAGTTGCCCCAAGCTCCCCTAGAATCCAACTCGAGTCATCCAAAACCAGGCCCATACCAAGCCTACTCCCCCTCTTGGCTGCCCAAACACCTCTCCCAAGTCCTCAAAGGTTCTCAAACACCTCCAAGCTAGCCGGTTCCACTTCCATGTGATTCGGGCTCCACACGCAAGGCGTACGCGTCCTAGACACACCCCACATAGCGGGCTAGGTGAGTTGTAAGTCCTTACATTTGGTGTTTTATTAAATTTTGATACGGGGTTGTAGTAAAGGAGCTTCGTCTCCCCCCGCTTGTAATAACTTGGTTTGCCACCCACACACACGCGCACTTGAGCCTTTCCGCTCTTAGTCGTACACTTTTCGCGCACACACGGGCCTAACCAGCCCTTAATATATAGTTTTATTTATATATTTTAAGTCAAGGGGGTTTTTAATTAAGTCGTGTGTGTTGTCTTTCCATTTTCCACACGCACACACATTGAGCCTTCGCTCTTACTCCCAAGACCTTAGTAAAGGCCTTATTGCAGTTATATTTGGGTTTCATTTATGTCGTGTGCGTAGCACTTCAATTCTACACTCACACACATTGAGCTTTCGCTCTTACTCCCAAGACCTTAGTCAAGGCATACTGCAATTTATATTTGGGTTTCATTTCATGTCGTGTGTGTAAGTCTTTCAATTCAAGCACGCACACACATTGAGCCTTCGCTCTTATTTACAAGACCCAAGTAAGGGCCCCTACATATACTCTCTATATAAAGTATTTCTTTCGGCTACGTCTTTAAGATTCGGGTTTTAAGGTTCAAGTCGTGTGCGTTGTCTTTCAATATATACACGACACACACTTACACAATTGAGCCTTTCCGCTCTTAAGATATAGCCATATTTCCCCTTCCGCTATTTACTTTACAAGTCATTTCCCTTCGGCAATTTCCCTTCGGCATTGTCTTTTAATTTCGGGTTTTCCCTTTGGAGTAGCGTGAGTTTGCATTGCATCTACGCCATACCACGAGGTAGGACGCATATTGCATCGAAGCAAGCCCCGTACTCCCGCTCAAATTCGCCCCATGTAGTGGAGTGTTCATAACACACACCTAGGTGGCCCATAAAGGGATAAAAAGAAAGACTTAGGCACGTGCAAATCCACGTGATCTAAAATCTGAAAATCGTACAAACCCGAATCAAATCGTGCAAGACTTAGGGTCGTCCAACCCTTACAAAGTCAAAATCGCCCAAATGCATGGTTTTCAAAAGGTTTTAAAACACTTCTTCATTCAAAATATATTTTGAGTTAAACTTGTTTCAAAACGAAGTCTCTAAGCGTACAGACTGACCCTTGCGCATCGGTGCAAGAAGGTCTGCGACGTAAAAATCCCGCTTGCCTACAATCGCCTTTCAAAAGTCAGATTGTTTTCAAAACATACTTTGCTAGTTAAAGTAAACTAGCTGGCACGCCCATAAAGCGAAGTAGATTGCGAAAAGGTTCACTTCAGGCCTAAGAACCCGTAAGTGAAAATTTTCGGTGTCTACAGTTATCTTGTAATTTGAGTTGTTACATTATCTGTAATTTGAGAACGTTATCTGTAATCATCATCTGCATTTGATCTCATCGTGATCTTCAGAGTCTTCATCCATCTGTTGCAGATATGCTACAGCTAGTATATTTTGAAGATTTGTTGAAGTCTGCAGCTGGGAATCGGTTGAAGGTTTGTTGAGGTAGTCGAGGTAGTCAACATGTTGGTGAGACCAACTGTACTGTTGCTGCGCAAGAGAAGCTTGACCTCGGATCTTCACCATTCTGAGCTGTCGTTTCCTTGATTACCAACACTCCCAAGTTGTTGGACGTTTGACATGGCAGCCAGAAACCATTACTGTGCAATCTCTCGTTCCTGCAACATTTGCTCCAAGTGCAATCATACAAGCTTCAGTTAGAGTTGCTAAATCAACCACCTTCTGTGCTCCTTGGTTGCAAGCATACACCAAAGCATCCGCAAGTGTAAGTCGACCTTCAGCATCAGTATTATTGACCTCTATGGTTTTACCATTAGATGCTGTAACAATATTCCCAGGTCTCATGCCTACACCGCTTATCATATTCTCACAAGCAGCAAACACAAAATCATTAAGACGAGTTCTTATGCACTCACTCCACCAAGGTTGAGACAACGAATCCAGTAGCACCACGTTTCTTCTCATTCCACACGGGACCTGCCATATCTATATGCAGCCACTGGACCTTCTCATCAACAAACTGTTTCAAGAACAATGCAGTAGTTATCGCACCACCTTGTCGACCTTCAGTGTTAACCATATCAGCAAAACTTGACTTCATCAACTTTGGATTTCCCTTCGTGTTCTTGAAGAATGATTGCTATGAGATACAGCTTCTGATTCAACCTTTTCAATAAGGCTGGCCTATTTTACATCATGAATATTCATTATTGGTTCTAGGTGAGCATTGCCACTAGCCATAGCTTTCTACCAGGTAGATTAAAAGGATGAGTGGTATGAAAAAGAACCATAAATGTTTCACAATCAGAACCTCTGCCCGATGTTACATTCAAGGCAATAAGAATCAGTGTAGGTTCAGAGATAATATGAACTTGGCTTGCAACATGGCGGGCTATTAAAGCTGGATTTCCAGCTATGAATGACTCAGATAAAACAACAGCACACTCTAATCTAATAAAACACTTGAAAACTTTTCATTGCTGTTGCTGATTATACTTTCGGGATGTATTTTGCTAAACTGGAAAAAATCCTTGCTTTGTACCACAACAATTTCAACAGTCTAGCTCAACACAGAATAAGCAGAAAAGTATTAACAAATAGCCACTTCTAAGGAAACATGATGAATCTCAATTGAATCTTTTACATGTATAAGAGTACTCAAGTAGCCTTCCGTTATCTGTATATGCCATGAACGTGGCTATGCAAATCCATATTACATACTTACCTATTATGAATGTATTCAAATAGGCCTATGTTACGTTTTTGAACATCAACCATCATGCTCACTAGACTTTCTCCATGAGTGTTAGAACATTAAGATTACTCTTAACATCAAAGTGACACAATAGTGACAGATGATAATGCAAAACTAGTGCATATCAATACACTTAATTACTTCAATAACCAAGCATAACATGGATATGTTACGAAACATGTCCGATATCAAACCATTCCTTTTTGGGCGCCCATCTGCCTTTTCAGGTGTCAAGTTGTCCTATAAATGCCTATTTCTTTTCAAATGGAAAATTTCAAACAAGTTCATCCACATAAATCTTTTAAGGAAACGAAATCCTGCTTTTTCCATGCCAGGGGCAAAATCGTCATTTTCATCTAATCTAGTCAAAATTCGAAATTTTCAGAAAGGAAAGTATTCTTTCATTATTTTAAAGCTTTCATAAAATTTTGGTACTGAAACAAACTCGTTTAGTGCCTTTTTCATTCGAAAACCCAAAATTAACAAAAATGGGCACTTTCCTAAAAATGTAAGAATTTTAAAAGAAAATTTTGGGTGTATACAGAATTGAAATACTACACACACGACATGTAATGAAACCCAAATATAATTGCAATAGGCCTTGACTAAGGTCTTGGGAGTAAGAGCAAAAGCTCAATGTGTGTGAGTGTAGAAATGAAATACTACGCACACGACATGAAGTAAAACACAAGAAACGAAATTGTAATAGGCCCTTACTTGAGTCTTGAAAATAAGAGCGAAAGCTCAATGTGTGTGAGTGTGAAAATTGAAAGTCAACACACACAACTTAAGCAAAACCCCATGCAACATAAATTATATACATATAGCTATATCTTAAGGGCTGATTAGGCCCATGTGTGTGTCAAAATCGTGTGCAGCTAAGAGCAGAATAGGCTCAAGTGCACGTGTGTGTGGGTGTGCCAAACCACATTATTACAAAAGGGGGGAGACAACTATAGATGCGCGAAAATCCCCGCCTCTCACCTTTTCAGGGCTCGGAGCGGATCCTCTCGTGTGTCTAAGGCCTTATCTATGCAAACAGGGCGTGCCAGCTAGCTTACCTAAGCTAGCGAAGATATATTTAACACTGACTTCTAATCATGGCGACTGTGAGCAAGTGAGCTCGTGTCGTCGCAGACTTTCTTGCACCGATGCGCAAGGGTCAGTCTGTACGCTTTGCAAAAATCGAGTTTTGGGATAGAAAGCCTACGAAGCGGTTCGAGGTGTCTATTTCGGGTCTTTTAAATGCGATTGCATGTTTTAGATCACGTGGATTTGCACGTGCCTAAGTCTTTTCTTTTATCCTTTTTCGGGCCACCTAGTTTGTGTGTTATGAACACTCCACTACATGGGCGAATTCGAGCGGGGCTTGCTTTGATGCAATATGCGTCCTACCTCGTGGTATGGCGTAGATGCAATGCAAACTCACGCTACTCCAAAGGGAAAACCCGAATGTAAAGACAATACTGAAGGGAAATAACCGAAGGGAAATGACTTGTAAAGTAACTGCCGAAGGGAGATATGTATATAGAGTATGTATATGAGCCCTTACTCGGGTCTTGCAAATAAGAGCGAAGGCTCAATGTTGGTGCGTGCTTGAATTGAAAGACTTACACACACGACATGAAATTAAACCCAAATATAAATTGCAGTATGGCCTTGACTAAGGTCTTGGGAGTAAGAGCGAAAGCTCAATGTGTGTGAGAGTGCTTGAATTGAAAGACTTACCCACACGACATGAAATGAAACCCAAATAGTATAGGTCGTCCCTTACTTGGGTCTTTCAAATAAGAGCGAAAGCTCAATGTGTGTGAGAGTGCTTGAATTGAAAGACAACGCACCCAACTTAAGCAAAACCCTTCAAAAATGAAAGTATATGTATATACTTATGTATTAGGGGCTGATTAGGCCCGTGTGTGTTCAAAATCGTGTACAACTAAGAGAGTGCACGTGTGTGGGTGTGCCAAGCCACGTTATTACAAGCAGGGGGAGACTATGCTCCGTTATTACAACCCCATATCGAATTGAATCTCAAGCAAGTATACAACTAAAGACCGAGTTAGGCACTTACTAGTAGCTGGTCCGTAGAGGCCTTGCTTGAGTGTGGGCTTGGCCTTCGCCTTGGGCTGCAAATGGGAGCTCCGCGAGGGTGAACAACAAAGGGTGCTGGCCGGCTGCAAATGGGGCGCGGGATAGGCGCCTTGATGGTGGCCGGCTGCAAGCAAGGGTGTCGCCTTGGTGTGGGGGATTAAAGGGGCTGGGCAAGGTGAGTATGTAGGGTCACTAGGAGGGTATATAGTGTTAGGGAGTATGGACCTAAGGGGAGCTTAAGGGAAGGTCGAGTGGGACACCTAGGGGAAAGGAGATGGCTGGCCGAATGGAAGGGATAGTCAGTTGGAGTGGCCGACTAGGGGAATGTGGTGGTGGCGGGCTGCTAGGATGACTAAGGCTGGAGTATGGGAAGGTAGCTAGTTAGGTGATGGGGCTAGGTGGTAGTGGGTGTAGTGGGTATAAGGGAGTGCTATGGGTAGGTCTTAGGAAATCGGATAGGGTGGCCGGGTGTAGCTAGGGTAGTTAGGTAGTGGCGAATGGCTAGGGCGGCTAAGGCTTGGCCGAGTGTAGTGGTGGCGGCAAGTGGCTGATGTGTAGGTAAGGTGGTGGTATGGTGGGTGGCTGGGAGTGGAGAGGGAGTAGAGAAGGAGCTAGGTAGAGTGTGGGGTACTTACCGAATGGAGAGAAGGTGGCGCTCGGCTGGAAGGAAGCTGGGCAGGTAGTGAGGCTCGGCCGGGAGGTGGTGGAGATGGCGGTGCAAGTGGTGGTGGGATGGAGAGATGGTGGTGGTGCAGGCGGAGCAGGTGGAGCAACTGGAGCAGCTGGAGAAGTGGAGGAAAGAGAGGGCCCGGCTGGGATGGGTGAGGGGTTCTAGCTAGGAAAACCCGCCCCAAGAGGGGGGGTTTATATAGGGAGTTGGGTAGGTCGGTTAGGGTTGGGTTTGGGGTAGTGGTTAGGTGGTTTAGGTAGGGTGGTCTGAAGATAAGGTGGGCTGGAAAGGGTAGGGCCAGATATTTTAAATACTAGTGGTTTGGGTAGATTGTGGGCTAGGGTGAGTCGCCTGTGGCTGTACAACACTAGTAGCACCCCAGCAACAGGTTATAATGGGAGTGGATGTCCAAGACATGGAACACCCCCGTGTGTTCGATCCCTCCCGTTTCCATTGGGAGTTCGATGGATCCTAAAGGTCTAGACGCATTCCCATCGTATCCAGTGATAACAATGGGGCTTGGGTTTACTGAAGTCGAGGTGACTCCGATTTTGTACGCCACATGAAGTGGAAGGATGTTGAGCCCTCCTCCACCATCGACTAGGCACCTGTCCAGAGAGTGGTTGTTTAGAACCACCTCGATATGCAGGGCCTGGTTATGGGTTTCGTATGGTCTATCTACATCATCTTCCGAGAAAGTGATGGGCGATTTTGCTCCTAATAAAGCCACTTGGGCAGACAAGGATTCCGGACTAATGTTCGAATCAACCTTGGCCCTTTCTAGAATTTTCTCTAATACAAGTCTATGCCTAGGCGAAGTTTTTATAAGCTCTAAGATAGACATGTGAATAGGAATCTTTGAAAGGTGGTTTTCGAAGTCATAAGGATTTAGGATGACTTTGTCCTTATCTGCTTTTGGCAGAACACTAGGGATACATGCTTTTGAGGGGCCAGGCACACTAACCACCTTTTGAGCACCTTGAAGGTGCGGGGGTTGATAGATCCTCCCGGATCTAGTGACTTCCCCCACGACCAGCCTAGGGTTCGCGCTAAATTTGGCTCTAAGGATGAGCTGAGGAGAACCTTGGATTTTTAAAACTGGTTTTACCAGGGTTTCCACTTTTGGTGGTACCCGAATGACAACTTGGGCGGGCTTCTTGTATAGTACAAGAATGGGCACACAAGTAGGTCGACCAGGTTCTGGTTTTTGCACTAGTTCCTTGGAAATGGTGAGGGTACATACCTCCTTTCCTTTCCCACTACCACTGGCGTGTTTGGGAAAGGGTTCCTTGTAGATAGCTTGAGATGGCTCAGGTTCCGCAGTGACCTAGAGCTGGCCTTCTGTTATCAAGTTCTCGATTTTATTTAAGAGGGAGAAGCAGCGTTTGGTATCATGGCCTTTGAGCCGATGATACTTACAAAATCGATTTAAATACCCCCCTTTGGAAGTGACTCCTTCGGGAATTTCAGGGAGTTCTATCATGCCCTGGGCAAGTAGGAGGTCTAGGACCTCCGACACAGGTTGCCCCAGTGGAGTGTACTCCCGTTTTTCAACCAGTTTTTGAAAATTTTGCTCCCTCTTATTTTCTAACTTTTCCAAATTTTTGGAAGTGCCCGCCACGCCACCCGGACATTGGCGATTTTACTTGACACACAAGTCAAGCTTAATTACAACCACACTCTAATCTTATCCTCCCCCACTCTCTCTCATGCCCATAATCCCACGTGAAATTCAAGTGGGCCCCACCTCCATTTATGAGAAGGTGATGTGGGCCATGGATGTGGATATTTGATTGGATCTTTGGATCCAAATCCAAATCCAACTCCACACATGGGTTTGGATTGGGATCTGGATATATATGGTCCAGATCCAATCCAAACTGAATTCTGACTCCTTCAGGCTGTGTTCGAAACGAACGGTTTGTGCGGGGTCTGACAACATCAGTACTCCGTCTACGTCGGGTCTTCACCAACATGATCGTCCGCTTCTGTTTTCACCTTCTGGAGATGATTTCAAATGATGTTTTGATGATAACATGGTCTTGGACATTCGAGATCCTGGGGTGGATTTAATACGAGAGTTGTTGTGCTGGGCTCGACTTGTGCTCCGGCTCCGGCCTCTCTTTAGCTCTTCTAGTCCTGTCTTGATCAGGCCAAGCTTGCTTTGTGGGCTTTCAAAACATATTTTAATAGTTTTTTTAAAAATATATTACACATATTTAAAACATATAAAAGTTTAAAACATTTGCACAGGGTTGCCTGGAAGGCTCCTCGGTTTTCAGACTCAAAATAGCCCTTTGGGGCTGCTTTTATAAAACCAGGTTGATTTGAGAAATTCGTGGGATTTCGGGGTGTTTACAGATGCCCCTCTTTGGCCTTGTCCAAATTGATTTGGATAAGGGCAAAGATGACAAACACCCCTTTCAATGTGTCCATAGATCTATCCACGAAGAATATGGGATCGTCCCAATCTTTAGCAAAATCTCAGTTTTAAAACCCTGGTAGGAGGAGATATCACGCCAAAGGGATATGTATGGAATCTGATCCTAAAATGGGATCATGTTTATGCAAGTGTCATGCGTGGAATGCAGATGCATGACATGGGTGTGGTACCAAGAGTGGCGACCTCCCAGAGACCAGATGTGGTCGAACTCTTGAGACTTACAAGGCCTGCTGCTCCAAGTGAGCAGATCCCATGCTGTTCGATGTTTGATTTTTTCAAAATCTATTTACAAAACTATTTACAAAAGGGACAACTATCTTGAGTCTCAATCCTAAGGATCTCGAGCTCTTCGTGTTTGCCCTTGTTTGAGTCTTAACACTCGCTTATCTAGCAGAGGTTTTATAGGAAAACAAGCTATATTTCAAATTCCTACGTCTTACTCGAAACGTCGAATTCTCAAACAAGATGAAATTCAAGTAAGTAAATCCTATTTTTACTTTAGGATTCCTCGAAATGAACCATGCTTTAGCTTGGGATAAGCCAGGGATGGGAAAGAGATACCACGGTCCCTTCTGAAGCGTCCCGTGGTTTAAGGCATTTGTAAACACCCCGAAATCCCACGAATTTCTTAAAACAAACCTGGTTTTGTACAAGCCGCCCCAAAGGGCCAGTTTTGAGCATGGAAACCCAGGAGCCTTCCAGACAACCCTGTATATATGTTTTAAACTTCATATTTCAAAAATATATAATATGGCTTTTGAAAACCTTTTAAAACACGTTTTGAAACCCCAAAGCAGCTTGGCCTAATCAAGACAGGACCAGCAAAGCCAAAGAGAGCCCGGAACCGGAGCACATGTCGAGCCCGGCACAGCAACTCTTGTATCACATCCATACCCCCAGGATCTCGAACGTCTAAGACCCTGTTATGATCAAAATGTCATTTGAAGTCATCTCCGGAAGGCAGAAACAGAGGTGGACGATCAAGTTGGCGAAGACCCAACGCAGACAGAGTGCTGATGCTGTCAGACCCCGCACAAATCGTCCGTTTCAAACCCAGTTCAAAGGAGTCAGAGTTCAGTTTCGATCGGATCTGGACCATATATATCCAGATCCCAATCCAAACCCATGTATGGACTTGGATTTGGATTTGGATTCAAAAATCCAATCCAATATCCATATCCATGGCCCACATCACCTCCTCATAAATGGAGGTGGGGCCCACTTGAAATTCACGTGGGATTAGGGGCATGAGAGAGAGTGGGGGTGGATAAGATCAAGAGTGTTGTAATTAAGCTTGACTTGTGTGTCAAGTTTGGGGTTAATCATGTGGGTTAGCCTAATTGAGTGGGTTTAAGCTTGTAATTAGCCAAAACCTAACCTAGGGCTGCACCAACATGAGGTGGTTAAGGTCTATGGGCCATGCAAAGGGAGCTCCTTCACCTAAACCTAACCAAAAACACCTAATCCTAGCCTTCCACCCTAATCCACGCCTAATCTGAGCCTAATCACCTAACCCACTTCCCTAATCCCGGCCTAATCCCAACCTCATCACCTAACCCACTTCCCTAATCCTTCCCTAAACCTAGGTTAATTTCCCTAAACCTAGCCTAATCCTAGCCTAATCACCTAACCTAGCTCACTAAACCTCACCCTAGAACCCAACCACCTAACCAAATCCTAAACCCCTAAACCACCCCTAGCCCACAATCTACCCAAACCACTAGTATTTAAAATATCTGGCCCTACCCTTTCCAGCCCACCTTATCTTCATACCACCCTACCTAAACGACCTAACCACTACCCCAAACCCAGCCCTAACCGACCTACCCAACTCCCTATATAAACCCCCCCTCTTGGGGCGGGTTTTCCTAGCTAGAACCCCTCACCCATCCCATCCCAGCCCGGCCCTCTCTTCCTCCACTTCTCCAGCTGCTCCACCTGCTCCGCCTGCACCACCACCATCTCTCCATCCCACCACCACTTGCACCGCCATCTCCACCACCTCCCGGCCGAGCCTCACTACCTGCCCAGCTTCCTTCCAGCCGAGCGCCACCTTCTCTCCATTCGGTAAGTACCCCACACTCTACCTAGCTCCTTCTCTACTCCCTCTCCACTCCTAGCCACCCACCATACCACCACCTTACCTACACATCAGCCACTTGCCGCCACCACTACACTCGGCCAAGCCTTAGCCGCCCTAGCCATTCGCCACTACCTAACTACCCTAGCTACACCCGGCCACCCTATCCGATTTCCTAAGACCTACCCATAGCACTCCCTTATACCCACTACACCCACTACCGCCTAGCCCCATCACCTAACTAGCTACCTTCCCATACTCCAGCCTTAGTCATCCTAGCAGCCCGTCACGACCACATTCCCCTAGTAGGCAACTCCAACCGACTATCCCTTCCATTCGGCCAGCCATCTCTTTTCCCCTAGGTGTCCCATTCAACCTTCCCTTAAGCTCCCCTTAGGTCCACACTCCCTAACGCTATATACCCTCCTAGTGACCCTACATACTCACCTTGCCCAGCCCCTTTAATCCCCCACACCAAGGCGACACCCTTGCTTGCAGCCGGCCACCATCAAGGCGCCTATCCCGCGCCCCATTTGCAGCCGGCCAACACCCTTTGTCGTTCACCCTCGCGGAGCTCCCGTTTGCAGCCCAAGGCGAAGGCCAAGCCCACTCTCAAGCAAGGCCTCTACGGACCAGCTACTAGTAAGTGCCTAACTCGGTCTTTAGTTGTATACTTGCTTGAGATTCAATTTGATACGGGGTTGTAATAACGGAGCATAGTCTCCCCCCGCTTGTAATAACGTGGCTTGGCACACTCACACACGTGCACTCTCCTAGTTGTGCATGATTTTGAACACACACGGGCCTAATCAGCCCTTAATACATAAGTATATACATATACTTTCATTTTTGAAGGGTTTTGCTTAAGTTGGGTGCGTTGTCTTTCAATTCAAGCACTCACACACATTGAGCTTTCGCTCTTATTTGAAAGACCCAAGTAAGGGCCGACCTATACTATTTGGGTTTCATTTCATGTCGTGTGTGTAAGTCTTTCAATTCAAGCACTCTCACACACATTGAGCCTTCGCTCTTATTTGAAAGACCCAAGTAAGGGCCGACCTATACTATTTGGGTTTCATTTCATGTCGTGTGTGTAAGTCTTTCAATTCAAGCACTCTCACACACATTGAGCTTTCGCTCTTACTCCCAAGACCTTAGTCAAGGCCTATTGCAGTTATATTTGGGTTTCATTTCATGTTGTGTGCGTAGTACTTCAATTCAAGCACTCACACACATTGAGCTTTCGCTCTTATTCCCAAGACCTTAGTTAAGGCCATACTGCAATTTATATTTGGGTTTAATTTCATGTCCTGTGTGTAAGTCTTTCAATTCAAGCACGCACCCACATTGAGCCTTCGCTCTTATTTGCAAAAACAAAATAAAACTAGATGAAATCGAGGACTTGAGAAGGGAGTTTGAGGCCAAAATCGATGCTCTCAGTCAAGAGGCTGAAGTAGGCGATTCATGTTCATCAAACGGTGAACAAAGGCCTAAAAAGAAATCTGAAAAAACTCTCAAGCACAAAGAGGCCTCCGTAATCGAAGGCAACCAATACCACGAGTCCTTCACACAAAAGGACCGTAAAGCCCTACAGCAGTTGCTAAAAGGGCAGAATAAAGAGAAAAAGAGCTATGCCCTGTCTGATTTCCTTCCTATGGATTACGAAACAGACAGCGACGATGAAATACCAAACTTCCATCGGTATGATGGCATGGAAGACCCTAGGTCTCACTTGCAGCTTTTCTCACATCGAGCCCATAAGAAGAAAAAGGACTCGATGAAATGGGTGTATTGGTTCCCTTTATCCCTTAAAGGCACAACTGCCAAATGGCTGGCTTCCTACGATTTAAGCCAGTTCGCTACTTTTGAAGAGTTAGCGAACTGCTTCATGCAAAGATTTGCACACAACGTAGAAGTCACGCCGACTCTGAATACCTTAAGGGATACTGTAGACACGAAAAATCCTTGACTCCGGGTTTCTTAGGCCTGAAGCGAATCTTTTCGCAATCTACATTCGCTTTTAGGGCGTGCCACCTAGCTTTCTCAAACTAGCGAAGTAATTTTTTGAAAATATCTGACTTTTGGGGCGACTGTGGACAAGTGGGATCTTTTCATCGCAGACTTTCTTGCACCGACGCGCAAGGGTCAGTCTGTATGCTTTAGGAAAAACTCGATTTTACACAAACACGACTCTTTTTGAAAACTTGAAAGTGTTTTATCGATTGGTTTTGTCAAATTTGCAACTTTTATACATGGGATCTGTGCGCTCCTATGCCTCTCGGGTTTTAGCCGATTTTGGCGTGTAGTCGTGTGCATCCAGTGCTCGATTTAAGGCAAGTACTACACGATTTGACCAATCTGGTTCGATGCAAGTATGCTCCCTATCTCGAGTGTGGCGGATATGCAATGCAAACTCACACAACTTGAAGGGAAAACCCGGAATTTAAAGACATAGCAGAAGGGAAATAGCAGAAAGGGAAATATGGCTATATCTTAGATGCGGAAGGGAAAATATATATAGCTATATCTTAAGAGCGAGAAGGCTCAATGTGAGTGAGTGCTTTGAGTGTATAAATTGAAAGGGCAACTCACACGACTTGAACCTTAAAAACCCAGCTGAAAGGGGAAATACGTATATATATGTAAGAGCGGAAAGGCTCAATGTGAGTGAGTGCTTTGAGTGTATAAAATGAAAGACAACTCACACAACTTGAACCTTAAAACCCAGCTAAATGTATATAAATAGGGCTATATCCTATGGGCTGTTGAGGCCCGTTTGTGTGCAAAAGTGAGTAGATAAGAGCGGAAAGGCTCGAGTGTACGTGTGTGTGTTTTGCACATATATTACATCGAGGGGGGAGACGATGCTCCATTATTACAACCCCATATGACAAATTGAATTGAGTTTAAAGTAATGTAAGAGAGTCAAGTTCGAGCACTTACACGTCGCCTGCTTGGACTTCCTCTATCAATGAGATCCGACCTTGGATATAGCCGTTGGATGGTGTAGACATGAAAATTCTCATTCCAAAGTTTATGAGACAAACTTGAAATGAAACTTTCCACCCCTACGCTTGCGCGAGCGTGCCAGCTAGTTCAAAACTAGCAAATGTTTGTAAGACTTCTAGGCGATTGTGTACAAGCGGGATCTTTTCACTCACACCTTCTTGAGCCGATGCTCAAGGGTCAGTGTTGAGTGCTTAGGAACTTTATTTTACAGCAAAACACGACTCCCTTTTACATAAACAAGTGTCTTTGAAAATTTTGTTGAACTTGTGCACTCGGATTCAATACTTGGAAAAACTCAAGCTGCTGAAAATAGAGAATTCTGTTTTTAAAGCTATTTTCTAGGGGAGTTTTGAAGGCGTCATAGACTTCCAAAAATTATCAAAATTTTACTAGACAAAGCTGGTAGTTTGGAGAGACTGTAGCCTTTTTCAAATCTGCATTTGGAGCAGTATTGAATCAGAAACAAATAATCTACTCAGACCACCTCACTGACTCGGAACGGCTCTGTTTCAGAAATACAGAAACTCAAAGATGAGTCTGTATCTCTCTGCTCAGAACTCCGATTTTGATGATGGAAAGCTATGGATGTTAGCTTTCCAATGCATCAAAAATCAACCAATTTGGACTCCTGTGGACAGAGATACGGGACTTTTACCCAACCTCTATTTCAGGAAATCCGACTGTACAGACAGTGGTGCAGAAATCTGGTCGTTCTTAATATGCTTTTATTACGTGGCTGAGCGGCCCTAAAATCTTGCCAATTTTATACAGAGTGTCCCAATATGTGTGGAATCAGTGTGCCAAATTTCAAGACAATCGGAGTAAGTATCACAAAATTAAAATTGCGGAAACAGACATATGCAGAGATGCTGAAATCCGATTTTCTGTTTTATAAATGTAATGATGCATAACCCACACGAAATTAAAATGCAACAACCCTTAAAGCAAATTTGCTGGAATATAAATGAATGGGAAGTACTTTATAGCTTAGACATAGAGGGGGTTAGAAGTATAGAGGGTATATAGCATATAGGAAGGGAGAAGCATTAAAGCAAACACTTGGCGTGCATGTGGGTGTATAGTGTTTCATCCACGAAATTGAAATGGCAGCAAAGCTAGATTATTACAACTCGGGGGGAGATGAAACTCCATTAATACAACCCCATTTAATGAATTGAATGGAAGAGAATGAAACTTAGATTAAGTAAGAAAGGTCTTACACGAGTTTTGGATGCGAAGGACCGGATTTCAATGATGAAGCCGGTCTTCCTCTTGATGGCCTTCCTTCTTAACTCCTACAAGCTCTCACCTAGCTTCCCCTTCACTAGAAGACGTCCCCCCTTTGCTGAAATTTTCTGCACCTGGTCTAGCACACACCACCCAAGGTCTCTCTCTTCTCTCTCTTCTCCCTCTTCTCCAAGTTATGGAACCCGCCCCCCCCTCTTGGGCCTTTTTGTAGGCCAAGGGGGGCTGGTTCTAGTGGCTTCTTGTGGGGCGGGTTGGAGCTTTAGCTTGGTGGATTTGATCCGCTCCAAACCGGCTTCTTGTAGTTCTTCATTGAGTCGATTCGGACCAGCCCGTATGGGCTGGTATAGGTGCCATGGCTTGGTGTAGCCCTAGAGCATGCGGTTGGTTTTAAACAACCTTACAATGTGCCACATGTTTTGTTTGGGCTGATTTCTTTAAACTTCGACCCACTTGAATTCGCTTCTTTCTTTGATTCGGCTCCCACCTCTTGCTTTTGAGCTACACTTGAAATCTTCTAGAATTGAATGAGCTTGTGACCATGGCCTCGAGTCTTGGTTCCAAGTTGGCCCCATCGGACAAACTTGGATTTGATCGGTCTTGACCTTCCATTTGGATAAGTTGTTGAATTTGAACTTGATATGCTTCAATCTTCTCCACTTTTGGGAATCAATCTGATTTAACTTGATCCGTATCTTGATACACTTTATCTTCTTTCCAAGAATCGAGGCCTGGATTGGGTCTCCGCCTGCTCCGAAACTCATGGGCTATTTGGATTTAAAACCTTTATTTTGAAATATTCTCCCAAAAGGTCTAAACTTTAAAATTTGGGGATTTTGAATTTAAAGGTTCATAAAGGCTTTAAATTGGCCTTCAAAATTTAGGAGTTTTTGAAAATACTTGAAAAAATTTCGGGTGTTTACAGATGCCCCTCTTTGGCATTAATCCAACTGTGTTTGGATAATGTCAAAGAAGAAAACACCCTTTTACTCTTCTTTCCGAACCTTTCTCAAGAGCATGGATCATCTGAGTGCCTAACTTTTAAAAATAAGTAAGAGGGGATTTAGAGCCAAAGGGGACTCAATCTGCTATGACCTTGGTCCTAATATCGATTATGTACTCAATGGTTTCGAAATGCATGCATGGGCATGTATGAAGGGTGTGAGTGATATGCACACGATAATTCTTTTAGAGACTCTTAACATGCAAGGATCGAACTTGGGAGGCTTGTGAAGGTTGACTGCCCCAAGTGATCGTGGCCCTTATGTGGCTTGATGTTTTCGGGTTTTCACAACTTTCCAAAAGAAAGGGGAAATCCTTTTTAACTTCAATCACAAGGATTTTCAGCTTCTTGTATTTCCCTTTACTCGGGTCATAATACCTACTACTTGGTAGAGATTTTTATAGGAAAACTAGGAAACATTGCAAAACTCTCCTACTTACACAACAAAGTCTAATTCTCAAACAAAATAAGATTCAAATGAATAAATCCTATTCCTACTTTAGGATTTTCCTAGATAAAACCTTTCTCCACTAGGATAAGTCATAGGGATAGGGAAAGAATTACCACGGTCCCTTCTGAAGCGTCCCGTGGTTTAAGGCCAAGAAGAGGAAAATTGGCTCCCTTTTGAGCTTTTGGCAATTTTTTTTTTTTTCTTTTTTTCATAGAGGGCCTCCCTTTTTCTTTTTGGAGGATTTTGCTTTTTCCTCTTCCTTTTTCAATCAAAGCACTCTTTTCTGCTTTGCTTTTCTTTTTCTTTTGAAGATAAAATTTTGGAGGGATATCCTCTTTTCTATTTTTCCAAATTTTCCTTTTTGGGAAGGAGAAGCGAAATGGGGAGAGACTTATCCCAATGGTTTACTCGATTCATCTAAGAACACCCTATTTTGAAATAGCATATACCATTTGGAAATATTTTGTTGTTTTGAACAAGGCTCGATTTTGTAAGATGGGGACTTTTGAAATATAGCCCATAAATTTTGAAAACTCTACCTTTCATAAGATCCTATTTCCCTTGTTTAGGGTCACACGATCCACCTTGATCCTTCTTCAAGAAGTTCAAAGGAGATCCCATTCAAAATATTTTCAAAAGAGAGTAGCCCCTATACATGATATCTTTTCAAATGTTGAGCATTTATAGGGTCTACCAAGTTCCTACCGTCAACATCAACCAACCAATAAGCACTGTTAGTGGTGGTTCCACGCACAACATAAGGACCATCCCACTTGGGCCGCCACTTTCCAAGGGGGTGTGGGCCTCGGTGGTGAATGGTTTTTAGCACTAGGTCTCCCACTTTGAAGTGGCGAGCCTTCATGTGCTTCTCGTAGTGTCGGGCTACCCTTTGCCTATATGCATGTGCATGATCCATAGCAAGTAGCCTCTTTTCATCCAACAAGTCAAGTTCGACCATTCTAGTATGTTGTAGGGTTTCTAATGGAATATCTATTGCAAGTGATGTATGAAATGAATGAAGCTTGGTATGAATGGGGAGTATGGCACTCGTGCCATAGACCAACTCGAATGGGGTGGCATTTGTTGGGGTTCGAATGGAAGTTCTATAAGCCCACAAGGCTTCGTCGAGCTTCTCATGCCATGTCCTACCTTTTTCTATGGTTTTCTCAATGATGCTTATGAGGGTTTTGTTTGTGGCTTCGGCTTGGCCGTTGCCTTCAGGGTAGTAGGGCGATGAAAAGTGTTGAGTCATGCCATATGTGACACACAATTTTTCCATCTTCTCATTCTTGAATGGAGTGCCATTATCGGACACTAGGTCTTTTGGTACTCCAAATCGGGCCAAGATATTTCTCTTAATGAATGCCACTACATGTTGTCCTTGGACATTGGCCAAGGATGTAGCTTCAACCCATTTAGAGAAATATTCAGTGGCCGCTAGGATGAACCTATGTCCGTTGGATGCATTGGGGGATATGGGTCCTACAATGTCGAACGCCCACATGGCAAAAGGCCAAGGGCTCACGATGGAATGCAAAGTGGATGATGGGGTGTGAATGATATGCCTATGTACTTGACATTGATGACATTTCCTAACATGATCATGGCAGTCTTGTCTTAGGGTGGACCAAAAATACCCAGCTCTAAGTATCTTCATGGCCATCATATTTGCATTAACATGGCCTCCACACTCTCCATCGTGGAACTCGTGCATTATGGTCCTAGCCTCTTCAAGGTCTACACATCGCAACAAGATGCCCGTAAAACTTTTCTTATAAAGCACCCCTCCCAAAATTACATACCGGGTTGAAATTTTTCTAATAAAAGCTTGATCTTTTGAAGAAGCATATTCGGGAAATCCTCCATTTTCTAAAAAGTTTTTAATGTCATAAAACCAAGGTTTATCATTTGGATTTTGGTCGTTTTGGCAAATCTCTAAATCATGCGTGGATGGAACGGGTGAGTGCCATATCTCTAGGGATCGGGTTCCCAAGGTGGGATCGACCCTTAAAGCGGATCCTAAGGAGGAGAGGGCATCCGCTATGGTGTTATCCTCTCTCCCTATGTGAGTGAGTGTGCATGATTTGAAAGAGTCGACCAACTTGGTGGCCAACTCATGATACGGAATGAGTTTTTCGTGTTTGACTTGCCAAACTTTTAAAACTTGGTTCACAACCAGTAAAGAGTCTCCAAAGACTTCAATGCAAGCTGCCCCTAGATTTTTCAAGACTTTTAGGCCTTGTATGAGAGCCTCATATTCAACCACATTATTTGAACACTCAAAATCTAGACGAATTGCAATGGGTATTTCTCCCTTTTCGGGGGATATGAGAATGACTCCAACACCTGCCCCTTGTTGGTTACGTGCCCCATCAAAGTACATTTTCCATACTTGGTTTTCATTAAAACAGTTTGCTAAAACATGGTTTTGAAAATCGTTTGCAAATATGCCTTCATCGGGCATCTCATCAAGTATGGGATATGTTTCTTCCAAGGGGAATTCGGCCATATGATCGGCTAGGGCTTGCCCCTTAATGGAGGTTTGGTGGTGATATTTCAAGTCATATTCCATTAAGAGGAGTTGCCATTTACCAAACCTACCCGTTAGGATAGGTTTTTCAAACAAGTGCTTGATCGGATCAAGCTTAGACACTATCCATATCTCATGATCTAGGAAGTAATGTCTAAACTTTTGGCAAGCCCATACTAATGCCAAGCACGTTTTCTCCATAGCTTGATAATTTCTTTCATATGCCAAGAGAGTTTTCGAAATATAGTAAATGGCACACTCTTTGTGGCCATCATCCTCATATTGGGCTAATAAAGCACCCAATGCATTCGTATGTATGGAAATGTAAAGAAGTAAAGGTTTTCTTTGCTTTGGAGGTTTCAAAATTGGAGGATTCACCAAATAAGTTTTCAATCTTTCAAAAGCTTTTTGACACTCCTCGTCCCACAAAAATTTTACCCCTTTTCGCAAAAGTTTGTTGAAAGGTTCGCATCTTGTTGCTAAATTTGAAATGAACCTCCTAATGGCTTGGAGGCGACCTTGGAGGCTTCGGATTTGGGTCAAGTTGGATGGTGGAGGCATATCTATGATGGCTCGGCACTTAGAGGGGTCTACTTCAATACCCCTTTGGCTCACCATAAAGCCCAAAAGCTTACCTGATTCTACCCCGAATACACATTTTTGAGGGTTTAGTTTCACTTTGTAAAGCCTAAGCCTTTCGAAAACTTTTTGCAAAGACTCAATGTGAGTAACTCGGGTTTTTGATTTCACCAAAAGGTCATCCACATATACTTCCAAGAGCTCATGAATTTGGTCATGAAAGATAGTAGTCATAGCTCTTTGGTATGTGGCACCGGCATTTTTCAAACCAAACGGCATAACTGTATAACAGTATGTGCCCCAAAGTGTAGTAAAAGCAGTTTTTGCCTGATCTTTTGGTGCTAACTTAATTTGATTGTAACCCGAATAGCCATCCATGAAAGAAAACATTTCATGATTTGCAGTGCTATCTACTATCAAATCAATATTTGGTAGAGGAAAATTGTCTTTTGGAGTGGCTTTGTTCAAATTTCTAAAATCAATGCAAATCCTAATTTTCCCATTGGATTTTCGAACTGCAACAATATTTGAAAGCCATTCTGAGTACGCAATGGGTTTTATAAATCCGGCTTTTAAAAGATCTTCTAAACCCTCTTTCACCTGTGCATGTACATCGGGGTGAATCTTTCTAAGCTTTTGCTTTATGGGTTTGGCATTTGATTCTAGGGGAAGACGATGCTCTACTACCATTGGGTCTAAACCCGGCATGTCTTCGTAGGTCCATGCAAACACATCTACATATGATTTGAGAAATGTGATGAATGATGTCCTTTCATGCTCATGTAAACATGCGCCTATTTTAACATGCTTAGGATTAGACTCACTCCCTAGATTTACTTCCACAAAATCCCCTCCTACGGAATTTGAAGGTTTTTCTAAATCAAGGATTCTATGGAACTCGGGAAGCTCGGAGGTTTGGTCCTCCTCATGGACGAGGGGATCTTCCTCTTCGCTTTGATCGCTCTTGAGAAATTTGGGTTCTATGAAAGTGCTAGGCAAGGCACACGGTTTTGGAACATCCACCACTTTCAAAAGACTAGGGCTTTTCACAAAGACAATGTTTTTGGGTTTTCCAAGATTTTCGATTTTTTTGGCCTTTTCGAAATTGCTCTTCGGAGATGGAATGTATAAAACCTTGTTTTTGGTGTTTTCGCATTTTTCAATTTTTTTGGCCTTTTGTAAACACAAGGAAGGAACAAAAACCACATTCTTTTTGAAATTTTCAAAATTTTCAATTTTTTTGGCTTTTTGTAAACAAATAGAAGGAGGAGAAATGTAAATCACATTCTTTTCGAGATTTTTGAAATTTTCTATTGTTTTTGGTTTTTGGGAACTTTCTAAATGTTTTTGGATTTTGCAAATTTCTAATTTTTTTGGGTTTTTGGATGTGGCGGGGTCTTCCATCAAACCTACAAAGAAAACACCATGCATTAGGCTCTAAATAAGAGGTCTAAGTCATAGGTTTCGGTGTTAGGAGGCTCTAAGGCACCCTTGACCCAAGTAGTTGTGGGTGGAGGTTCGGGTGGTATGGATGGGTCGTAGCCTATCCCATACCGGTTTTGGTTTATGTTTGACACTATGGGTTCAAGACGACCTTGGTTTTGGCTTCCTAGGCCTTGATAAGGCATATAACCCATGTTCAACATCATGTTCCAAGGCTTCTTTAATTTTGAAAATGTTTTATAAAGAGGATGGCCTTTGAACTTGGTGTCGTCCATGTCATGCTCAAACACTTTTATGGACTTGGGGAGGACTTTAGGTAGTTTTAAGATGGTCTTGAGCGGGCTAGCCTTGGGCGGCCCTTTTATGTGCACGACACCTTTTGGTTTGGGATAAGCTACCAAGGGTTCATCTAGTTTTGACTCATGGGTTTTATCACCTGATAAGCATGGGAAATTTTGTATTCCCTGCAGCTGGGGGTGATTCTCTCCTAGAATTACCACAACTTGGTTTTGGAGGGGTATTTTTACACACCTATGAAAGGTGGATGGCACAGCCCGCAAGCTGTGTATCCATGGCCTTCCTAGGAGTAGGTTATAATGGGGGTGTATGTCTAAAACATGAAACACCCCGGAATGACTCATGCCCCCTACTTCTATGGGTAACTCTATGACTCCTAAAGGTTTGGATGCGCTTCCATCGTATCCTGTGATCACGATGGAACTCGGGTTTAGAGAGGTCAAGGAAACTCCTATTTTGTAGGCTATGTGTAGTGGAAGTATATTTAGACCTCCTCCGCCATCAACCAAACACTTGTCTAGAGGATGGTGATTCAATACCACCTCTATATGCAAGGCTTGGTTATGGTTTTGGTAGGGTTGTTCTAGCTCATCTTCCAAAAACACAATGGGAGTTTTAGCACAGATGGGTGAGACTAGGAAGGAGAGGGACTCAGGGGTTATGGTTGGGTTAACCTTGGCCTTCTCTAAGATCTTTTCTAAAACTTGTCTATGTGTAGGGGATGTTTGGATAAGCTCTAGGATAGACATGTTTATGGGAATCTTAGCAAGGTGATTTTCAAAATCATATGGGGTTAACACATTGTTTTTACCCATGAGATGCGATGCTTTGGGAATGCATGATTTTGAAGGGCCGGGGATAACGACCACTTCCTTGCTAGCATCTTTTGCTAAGTGTGGGAGTTGGTAGATCCTTCCGGATCTGGTGACCTCGTCCACACCTTCCCTATGGCTCGTTCCTAGGTGGGCTCTAGTTTGATGCTTGGGAGCACCTCGAATCTCTAATAAGGCTCTAGCTGGGGGCGGGACTCTAAGCGCTCTCCGGATTACTACTTGTTTGGCTTTTTTTATTACGAGCAGTGGTGTGTGACAAGTAGTGCGATCCGTATGCCATGCATGTTCCGAACCATTCAAATGAGAGGAGAGAGCATATACCTGCTTGTCCTTCCCGCTAGTGCTTGCATGGTTGGGGAAGGGTTCCTTGAGTACGGCTTGGGCGGACTCCGGTTCCTCGGTGACCTGGAGCCGGCCTTGCTCGATCAAGTCCTCTATTTTGTTTAAAAGGGTGTAGCAGTGATTTGTATCATGGCCTTTGAGCCTATGATACTTGCAAAACTTGTTTAAAAATTTCCCTTTAGGGGGTGTCCCCTCGGGAATTTCTGGAAGTGTCACCATTCCCTGGGCGAGCAGGAGGTCGAGGACCTCTGTGATGGGCTGCCCCAGCGGGGTGTACTCCCTTTTTTCGAAAGACTTTTGAACCTTTTTGTTCTTCGGTTCAAATTTTGAAGTGCCGGCCGGGCTTGGTTCTACTCGGACATTTGCAACTTTTTGGGGTTTTGCCCCATTGCCCATAGTAGTTGGCCCGTAAGTCCCGGGCTTTTCGAAACGAGTTTTCGAAAAATTTTTGCCTTTCCACAAGTCATCGTAGACCCCCTTTTTCATATTTGCTTCGAATAGAGAAGCCTTCTTGATTAGTTTGTGGAAAGTGGAAATTTCATGGAGGGAAAGGAGCATTTTCAGCTCGGGTTTGAAATTTTCAAGGATGAGCATCACGGCACATCCTTCTGAGATGGGCTCTCTTACTTGCCCCAATAAAGACCTCCATCGAACGATAAATGCATGAGCATCCTCGTTCGTGGCTTGTTTTGTGTCCCTTAGGGTGTTCAAAGTGGGGGTCACTTCCACGTTGTGTGAAAATCTTTGCATGAACCCATTTGCCAACTCTTCAAAAGTGGCAAATTGGCTCAAGTCATAGGAAGCGAGCCACTTGGAAGCAATTCCCTTAAGGGAGAGGGGGAACCAGTAGATCCACTTAGCCGAGTCTTTCTTCTTCTTATATGCTCGACGGGAAAAGAGTTGGAGGTGAGATCTAGGATCCCCCGTCCCGTCATATCGATGAAAATTCGGTATGTCATCGTCGCTATCCGTTTGGTAATCGGAAGGTAAAAAATCGGATAGGGCATATGACCTCTTTTCCTTGGCCTGGCCCCTTAGTAGTTGTTGAAGGGCCTTGCGATCTTTTAATGTGAACGACGCGAGCTCTCTATCCCCCTCCATGGTGGAGGTCTCTTTGGGTTTTCTGGGTTTGTTTGTTTTCTTTCGAGCCCTAGTTTGCCTCCCATGGGATGAGCAGGATTCGACCGCTTCGGCCTCTTGGCTGAGAGCGGCGATTCTTGCTTCGAATTCTTTCCTCAATTCTTCTAATGACTCTTTCTTGTTTTTGAAATTTGTTTTTGAAAATCTTTTCGAAAATTGACTTGACGAGCATGAAGCCCGACTCGACACCTCGTAAGAACCATCCGAACTTGACATGATCTTATGGGCCCTTGAAAATCCTACACGTGCACAATTTACCAATGTTAAAAACACTTTGAAAAGATTTTTGGGAGTCTTATTTGCTTAGAAATTCCTTAAGACCCGAGTCCCACCGGGCGTGCCATTTCTGTAGACATGAAAATTCTCATTCCAAAGTTTATGAGACAAACTTGAAATGAAACTTTCCACCCCTACGCTTGCGCGAGCGTGCCAGCTAGTTCAAAACTAGCAAATGTTTGTAAGACTTCTAGGCGATTGTGTACAAGCGGGATCTTTTCACTCACACCTTCTTGAGCCGATGCTCAAGGGTCAGTGTTGAGCGCTTAGGAACTTTATTTTACAGCAAAACACGACTCCCTTTTACATAAACAAGTGTCTTTCAAAATTTTGTTGAACTTGTGCACTCGGATTCAATACTTGGAAAAACTCAAGCTGCTGAAAATAGAGAATTCTGTTTTTAAAGCTATTTTCTAGGGGAGTTTTGAAGGCATCACAGACTTCCAAAAATTATCAAAATTTTACCAGACAAAGCTGGTAGTGTGGAGAGACTGTAGCCTTTTTCAAATCTGCATTTGGAGCAGTATTGAATCAGAAACAAATAATCTACTCAGACCACCTCACTGACTCGGAACGGCTCTATTTCAGAAATACAGAAACTCAAATATGAGTCTGTATCTCTCTGCTCAGAACTCCGATTTTGATGATTTGGATGGTGATAGAAAGCTATAGATGTTAGCTTTCCAATGCATCAAAAATCAACCAATTTGGACTCCTGTGGACAGAGATATGGGACTTTTACCCAACCTCTATTTCAGGAAATCTGACTGTACAGACAGTGGTGCAGAAATCTGGTCGTTCTTAATATGCTTTTATTACGTGGCTGAGCGGCCCTAAAATCTTGCCAATTTTATACAGAGTGTCCCAATGTGTTTGGAATCAGTGTGCCAAATTTCAAGACAATCGGAGTAAGCATCACAAAATTAAAATTGCAGAAACAGACATATGTAGAGATGCTGAAATCCGATTTTCTGTTTTATAAATGTAATGATGCATAACCCACACGAAATTAAAATGCAACAACCCTTAAAGCAAATTTGCTGGAATATAAATGAATGGAAAGTACTTTATAGCTTAGACATAGATGGGGTTAGAAGTATAGAGGGTATATAGCATATAGGAAGGGAGAAGCATTAAAGCAAACACTTGGCGTGCATGTGGGTGTATAGTGTTTCATCCACGAAATTGAAATGGCAGCAAAGCTAGATTATTACAACTCGGGGGGAGATGAAACTCCATTAATACAACCCCATTTAATGAATTGAATGGAAGAGAATGAAACTTAGATTAAGTAAGAAAGGTCTTACACGAGTTTTGGATGCGAAGGACCGGATTTCAATGATGAAGCCGGTCTTCCTCTTGATGGCCTTCCTTCTTAACTCCTACAAGCTCTCACCTAGCTTCCCCTTCACTAGAAGACGTCCCCCCTTTGCTGAAATTTTCTGCACCTAGTCTAGCACACACCACCCAAGGTCTCTCTCTTCTCCCTCTTCTCCAAGTTATGGAACCCGCCCCCCACTCTTGGGCCTTTTTGTAGGCCAAGGGGGGCTGGTTCTAGTGGCTTCTTGTGGGGCGGGTTGGAGCTTTAGCTTGGTGGATTTGATCCGCTCCAAACCGGCTTCTTGTAGTTCTTCATTGAGTCGATTCGGACCAGCCCGTATGGGCTGGTATAGGTGCCATGGCTTGGTGTAGCCCTAGAGCATGCGGTTGGTTTTAAACAACCTTACAATGTGCCACATGTTTTGTTTGGGCTGATTTCTTTAAACTTCGACCCACTTGAATTCGCTTCTTTCTTTGATTCGGCTCCCACCTCTTGCTTTTGAGCTACACTTGAAATCTTCTAGAATTGAATGAGCTTGTGACCATGGCCTCGAGTCTTGGTTCCAAGTTGGCCCCATCGGACAAACTTGGATTTGATCGGTCTTGACCTTCCATTTGGATAAGTTGTTGAATTTGAACTTGATATGCTTCAATCTTCTCCACTTTTGGGAATCAATCTGATTTAACTTGATCCGTATCTTGATACACTTTATCTTCTTTCCGAGAATCGAGGCCTGGATTGGGTCTCCGCCTGCTTCGAAACTCATGGGCTATTTAGATTTAAAACCTTTATTTTGAAATATTCTCCCAAAAGGTCTAAACTTTAAAATTTGGGGATTTTGAATTTAAAGGTTCATAAAGGCTTTAAATTGGCCTTCAAAATTTAGGAGTTTTTGAAAATACTTGAAAAAATTTCGGGTGTTTACAGATGGACCCCTCTCTGCGAACCGACCAGCTGTGTGGGATGTTGATCCTAGTTCATGGCCTGGGCGAGGTTGACATGCGAAGGTGCTATGACTTTGGGTAGGACACGAGTGGATTGAAGGCAAGGTATAAGGGATCTAGCGCCGGATCTAAGGTGAAGGGTTTAGTTTGGGTTTGAATCAAGGTCCTAAGGTGAGACTCGACCAGCTAGGGTCCAAGTTGGGTGATGGTCCATGGGCGGATTTGGGAAGGGTCCTAAAGGAATGCTCGGCCAAGTGGTGGCCGAGCTGGGCAAGTTTGGGAGTTCGTCTTAGATGGGAACTAGGGTGAAGTCCTAAGGAAATGGCTCGACCAAAGGGTGGTCGAGCTGGGCGGTTTTTCGGGTTTTCGAGCTTTGGAGAGAGCCTTTTGAGGCTGTCTGCTCTAAGCAGGTTCTACCCTAGTCTTTTTGACATTCGTGGGCTTTTCTTGCAAAATTTTCTTTTTGAAAGCGAACTCCTTTTAGCTTGTATCGAAAAGGACTTCCGTTTTTCATACTTCCCTTCATTCGGGTTTCAATACCTGCTACTCAGTAGAGGTTTTTTGGGTAGGAAAATTTGGAAAACATTTCAAAGTTCCATTTCCTACAAAACAAAGTCGAGTTCTCAAACAAAATGAAATCCAAATAAGCTGATTTTATTCGTACTTTAGGATTTTCGCAAATTTGAACCTTTTTCCTTGGGGATAAGCCGTAGGGATACGGGAAAGAGATACCATGGTCCCTTCTGAAGCGTCCCGTGGTTTTAGGCAAAGAGTCGGAAAATCGCTCTTTGAGCTTTGGCTTTTTGTTTCTTTTTTTCACAGAGGGTCTCCCTTTGAGAGTATTTTTTCATTAATCCCTCTTTTCTTTTAAAGGAGAGCAGCTCTTTGGAGGAGTTTTTGTATTCCCTGTTTATGAAGGGAAGACCTCTTTGGGAGGAGTGTTTTTATATCTCCTTTTTCTTTTGAAACGAAAAGACCTCTTTCGGAGGAGTTTTTGTATTCTCGATTTTTTTCTTTCTTTTGAACACAGCCAATTTTCCTTTTTGGAGAGAAAGTAGAATGGGGGAAGGCTTATCCCTTTGGTTACTCGATTCAAACGAGATCATCCTATTTCTTAATAGCATTTGCTATTCGAAAATATTTTGATATTTTGAACAGGGCTTAATCTTGTAAGCCAGGGTTCTTTGAAATATCGCCAATTTGTTTTTGGAAGACTCTACCTTTCGAAAAGTATAAATTCCTCCATTCAGGGCTATACAATCAACTTCGATCCTTCTTTCAAGAAGTTTCAAAGGAGTTTGATTTTTCAAAAATCTTTTCGAAAAAGGAATTTAACATAAACCCTTTTGAATATTCGGGCATTTTCAAGGTTTTGCTAATTTCTACCCACAACATCAACAAATTTTCGATTTTTGTTGCCCTTTTTTTGAAGACATGGGGACATTCCTACTCAGGTTTGCCCACCTTTTGCTAAGGGATGACTCGAGCCACCTTGGCTCGAGTGATAGGCTTTTTGGTTTAGGATTTGGCCAGCATTTGGCCTTAGGTTTAGTGAGGTTTAGACTTAGGATTAGGCCAGCACTTGGCCTTGGTTTAGGTCATGTTTTGGACCTTGTATTAGGCATGACTCGAGCCAAGGTGGCTCGAGTGATAGGATATGGTTTAGGTCTTGTGAAACTCGAGCCAAAGTGGCTCGAGTGGTAGTTGTTTGCTCTAGGGTTCGGCCAACATTTGGCCTTGGTTTAGATCTTGTGAAACTCGAGCCAAGGTGGCTCGAGTAAGAGTGGTATTAAGGTGTAGTTGGTCCTAGTCTAGGTGCTGAAGATGGGACACGGTTAAGCTAGGGATGATATATGGCCAGGTTTAGGTAGGGTTCACTAGGTTTGCCAAGGTGAGCTTAGGGGCTGGTTCACGGCCAGCCCTTAGCCTAAGGTTTTGGGCTGGGATGGCTTGCCTTTAGGGCAGGCGTTAGTTGATTTTAGGTGGGACACGGCCTGCTCTAGCAGGCCGTGGGTCTTAGGTAGGTGGGCTGGCTAAGGCCGGCCATGTTTTTGGCAAGAAAAACAAGGAAGCCCGGCCACCTTTGGCCGGACTGTTTTAGGTAGTTGGAGGGGGAAAACCAGCCATGGGCTGGGATGGTTTTTAGGTAGTTGGCCTGCCTTTAGGGCAGGCCACCTTGGGTAGGAAAAGGGGACACGGCCTGCTGGTGCAGGCCGTGGGTTTTTGGGGAAAAAGGACTCGAGCCAAGGTGGCTCGAGTTAGGTTGAAGTTCGGCCAAAGCTGGCCGAACTTGGTTGGGTTAAAGGGGGGAGTTCGGCCAGGTGGTGGCCGAACTAGGTTTAGGTCTTGGAGCAGCCTAGCTAGGTGGTTGTCTAGGGTAGATGTTTTGGAAAAATCGGCCAGGACTTGGCTGTTTAGGTAGTGCTTTTAGGAGCGGTTCTTGGTGGTTGATGGGTGGTCTAGAGAGGTTAGGGAAGAGGTGGGTTAGATTAGGTTTTTAAGGCTTACCTAGGGTGCAGCTCCGCTCCAGCCACCACTTAAGCCGCCAAGCTCCACCATGCAACGTTCCCAGCTTTGAAGAAGAGGCTTCTACCGTTGGTGCAGCCCTTGGCCTCACGAACCAACCCCAACTCTCAAACTAAGCTCACCTTGGCCAATAGGGCCTCTTCTCTCTCCTCCCCCTTTTATTTTCACGTGAAGGCCTCTCCCCTTTGAGCCTCACATCCTGGTTTTTTTCAAGCCCAGCACCTCTGTTTATAGAGGTTTTAAGTGGGTCTTGGATCTTGGGTCTTGGGTTTGGGTCTGGATATCCGGATCCAATCCAAACTCTATGTGGATCTGGATCGCGGATCTCGGATATTTTGAGATCCAGATCCAATCCAAATATTTATTTGGGTTTGGATCTCGGATCTCGAATCTTGGATTTTGAGATCCAGATCCAATCCAAACACAATTTGGATCTGGATCTGGATATTTTGGGTCCAGATCCAGTTGAAACTTTTTCTTCTGCTCCTTGGTTTTCTGATCCTTTCTGGTGCTTTTCACCGTCGGTTTCGAGCAGGCTTCGATTCATCGGACGCCCAACTCTGGCCTGGGTCTTCCCCAAGTCTTTCTTCCAATCGGTGTTTTGCTTTTCAGGACTTTTTCGGCGTTCGTTTCGGTCCGCCGTTTTGGTTTTTGGCCGGTTCCTGTTGATATCGAGCTTAGATTGTCGCACGGAAACCGACGGGACGTGTTTTTGAGAGCTGGGCTTCTGTCGGGCTTTTCATTCTGACGGGACGTGTCTCGGACTTCTGTCGACTTCCTCAGGTACTGGGCTTCTTTCTGCATTTTGGAGCTGCTTTGTGCTTTTTCTTTGACCCAAATTACATTTTTACCCTTCTATCGGGCTTTTCTCCAAACGGGCTCTTTTTTCTTCCGTTTTTTGAACAGGGGGTGGCTTCTGAAATTCTGGGCTCGAATCCTCTTCTTGCCTGGGCTTTTCTTTTGCCTTCTGTACCTGTTTTCACATTTCAAAACAGGTCATCGTTTCGGCTCAAACGAGCTTTTTGGTATTTTTGAGAGTTTTTGAAATATAGAAGATTTGGGGTGTTTACAGATGCCCCTCTTTGGCATTATCCAAATGTATTTGGATAATGACAAAGAAGAAACACCCCATTTATTTCGCAAAACCTTGTTTTCTTTTACCACAGGTGGGGATTTTTAACAAAAGGGGACTTTTCCTAAGTTTCCCTATGTATGATCATGCATGGATGATTTTTGGATGCATGCATGAGAAAAATGTTTTTATTTTTGGGGTTTTTGAGCCCGAAGAGTGCCTTTTGAGGCAGGCTGCTCCGAGTAGGTTTTACCCATGTCTTCTAGATATTTTCGGGTTTTCGATCTTTGGAGAGAGCCTTTTGAGGCTGTCTGCTCCAAGCAGGTTCTAACCTTGTCTTTTTGACATTCGTGGGTTTTTTTTCGAAAATTTTCTTTTTTTGAAAACGAACTCCTTTTAGCTCGTATCGAAAAGGATTTTCGTTTTTCATACTTCCCTTCATTTAGGTTTCAATACCTGCTACTCAGTAGAGGTTTTTGGGTAGGAAAACTTGGAAAATATTTCAAAGTTCCATTTCCTACAAAACAGAGTCAAGTTCTCAAACAAAATGAAATCCCAATAAGCCGATTTTATTCGTACTTTAGGATTTTCGCAAATTTGAATCTTTTTCCTCGGGGATAAGCCGTAGGGATATGGGAAAGAGATACCACGGTCCCTTCTGAAGCGTCCCGTGGTTTTAGGCAAAGAGTCGGAAAATCACTCTTTGAGCTTTGGCTTTTTATTTCTTTTTTTCATAGAGGGTCTCCCTTTGGGAGTATTTTTTCATTAATCCCTCTTTTCTTTTAAAGGAGAGCAGCTCTTTGGAGGAGTTTTTGTATTCCCTGTTTATGAAGGGAAGACCTCTTTGGGAGGAGTGTTTTTATATCTCCTTTTTCTTTTGAAACGAGAAGACCTCTTTCGGAGGAGTTTTTGTATTCTCGATTTTTTTCTTTCTTTTGAACACAGCCAATTTTCCTTTTTGGAGAGAAAGTAGAATGGGGGAAGGCTTATCCCTTTGGTTACTCGATTCAAACGAGATCGTCCTATTTCTTAATAGCATCTGCTATTCGAAAATATTTTGATATTTTGAACAGGGCTTAATCTTGTAAGCCAGGGTTCTTTGAAATATCGCCAATTTGTTTTTGGAAGACTCTACCTTTCGAAAAGTATAAATTCCTCCATTCAGGGCTATACAATCAACTTCGATCCTTCTTTCAAGAAGTTTCAAAGGAGTTTGATTTTTCAAAAATCTTTTCGAAAAAGGAATTTAACATAAACCCTTTTGAATATTCGGGCATTTTCGGGGTTTTGCTAATTTCTACCCACAATATCAACAAATTTTCGATTTTTGTTGCCCTTTTTGAAGACATGGGGACATTCCTACTCAGGCTTGCCCACCTCTTGGGCTTTCTTTGGGGTGGTATGATATGAATATGATGCATGCTATGCACTCCATGCGAAATACATGATTTTATGCAAGAGTGAACATATGAAATGTATCTCACAAGTCAAGAAGGAGATGCATTCTATGAAATTTGTTTCTTCATGGAAGGTGTCTAGGGGCTATATTTAAAAATGCCCCTTGCTTGAGGGAAATTTTGCATGGTCACATGGTGAAGGGCCATGGCTTTTCAAAAGGATTATGGATGGACAATGGTATGTTCATGTCCATGCACTTCCACGATTTTCCTAACATGATCATGCTACTTTTTGCTCAAGGATGGAAAAACACAACCAACCCTAAGTGATCGTCATGGCCATCAGGTTTTAGTTTTTGACATGGTCTCCATATTTCATCGTGAGATTCATGTTCTTATCCAACACAATCAAGATTTTCATATAAACCTGAAGTTTTGAAAATCTTTCTTTTTAAAGTATATGTAGGGTTAAATTTTCGAAATTCTGATCCCTTTTGAGAAAGAAATTTGGAAAATCCTCCCTTTCTATATGAAGATGGTTCTATACCAGCCCTTTTGATTTGAAATATGTTTCCTATACTTGATTTTGGTCAAGCAGGGTTTTTGGAATTTTGAAAATTCGTGCCTTCATGGGGCATTTGATCAAGTAAAGCAGACAATGCATGACTTGAAATGTATGGAAGGTTTTTATCAAAAGAATTTTGAAAAGGCTTTTGTGAAATGCTAACCCTTTTTCGAGTTTCTCATTTCGTTTTGAAATTTGCCTTGAAGGTGTTGGATTTGATTCGTATGGAGACCTGTCTACGAAGGCTCGATACTTAGGGGGTCGACTTTCATTGCCCCTTTGGTTTCACAAAACCCAGAATTCGAGTTCTAAGATGATGTCTAGACTCGATGCACATGTATGATTTGAGAGTGTGATGCATGATGCTTATGCACACACTATGGTTTAAGCTTATTTCTAAAAATGCCCAATCTTTGCATAAGTCAAGGATCTTGCGAATTTCAAGAAGTTCGGAGGTTTTTTATTCCTCCTAGCTTTGGTGATTCTCGAGCTTTTCATTTTGAAAAAGCTCTAGACAAAAGGGTGTTCAAGATCAGTTTTTTTGGTTTTTTTGGTTTTTGGGAGTTATATACAATTTTCGAAAAGCATTTTTATAATTTTCGAAAATGGACTTTGTACATGGCCAAAGGCTTTAAAACAAATTTCTTTTTGGAATTTTTATTTTTCCAAATGTTTTTTGAGATTTTGTTTTGGGTTTTCAATTTTTTTGGCTTTTGGCAAATATCTGATTTTTTTGGCTTTTTCAAAAGGAGGGATCTTCCCATGAACCTACAAAGAAAACATTCATGAATCAGACTCTAATCAATAGGTCTAAGACATGGGTTTTGGGTTTTAGAGGTTCTACAGGGCACCCTTGACCCAGATGGTCTTAGGTGGCGGCTTTGGGGGTATGGGTGGGTTGTAGCCCAATCCATACTTTTGTCGATTCGCCTGAGGTAGGACAGGTTCGAGCCTACCTTGGTTTTGGGTTCCCAGGCCCTGGTAGGGTTTATATCCCATATTTAGAATCATGTTCCAAGACTTCTTGCTTTTTGAAAAGTTTTTGTATAAATCATGGCCTTGGAACAGGGAATCGTCCATATCGAGGATATATACCCTTTTGGATTTTGGGATTTTGGATTCTGGGGAGATGGAAGACTTGGGCTTCCATGCAACCCTGGTTTGGGAGGTTTGTTTCTCAAGCGAAGCCGTGCTTGGTCCCTCGAGGAGTTTTGGATATTTCGGGGCAATGGAAGACTTGGGCTTCCACGCAACTTTATTTTGGAAAACATGTTTCTCGAAGAAAACCAGGCTTGGTTCTTTGAAAAACTTTGGATTTTTCAAGATGGTGAAAAATTTGGGTTTCCACACGTCCTGGGTTTGGGAAACATATTTTTCAAGGGAAGCCAAGCTTGCTCCCTTGAGATTTTTGACCTGCTCCCTAGGTGCAACTCGTGATGCCCCTAGGGATGGATTTTTTTATTTCAAAGTCCTAATCTTGGTTCCAGGGTACAAGACTAGGCTCGAAGAAGTGGGTTTTTCTATGGCAGGGTTATGAGCTCCTAAGATGTCGATGCATGCATTAGGGGTCTCCATGTCTACCATTTTTTCAACTTCTTTTTGTTTTTGTTTTTGAAATTCTTTTGGCTGGTGCGGGATATTTGGCGTATCTTGAAAATTCTCTAACCTAGGCACATTTCGTGGGTTTGTGTGTGCAGAGGGGTTATTCAATGCATCTGATGACCCTATATGAAGAAGAGAGTTTTGAGAAGGATGGGTTTCAGGCATACCTCTTTGTGGCTTGTCTACCTTATCATGGTGAGAGCAGGCCGTTTTCCCGGGTAACTCTGTTTTGAGCCCCTGGGGTTTCACGAGGCGTTCCTTTTCGAAACCTACCTGTTTTTCATTCTCGTCTCTTTGTGGGGTGCGGGTTTCATGTCCCACTCTGTGTGTGTGACTAGACTTAGGACTTTCACTTGAATTTTTCAAAATTTCAAAGTTTGATTTTTCAATTTTTTTGTCTTTTTGAAAGTTTTCAAGATTTTTTTGATTTTTTGAAATAGAAATAACTTTTTTCAAATTTTCTTTGGAATTTTCAAATTTTGGATTTGTGGGAGTGGAGGACTCGCCCCTTTCTGGGTTTTGGCCTTTTTCCTCAATTCCTTCGTCGATTTTGAATTTGGTTTTCTTTTCACAATCTTTATGCGCCCGAGAAGAGCTTGTAAACACCCCAAAAACCCAAATACTTTTCAAAACCAAATGCCTGGTTCGAAAACCAGTTCAAAAGATAAGTTTGAAATTTTTGAAAAACTCAGGAACTCAAAACATTTCAAAATTCTGTTTTCCAACCCTGTTTGAAACATGAAAAATCTTGAAAATGGACGAAAGTCCTATTTTTACGAAAGACCAGACGAACAGATGAAGCCTGGCTCAAAACAGTCGCAAAAGATTCAAAAAGTTCAAAGGTCAAGCCCAGCCCGATGAAAAGTGAATTTTGAGGACGAAAAAGAAGCCCAGGCCACAACCGCGTTTCAAGCCTGAAGCATCAAAGGCCAAGCCAAAAGCATCTCTGAAATCACAAAAAATCCAAGTCAAAAGCAAGAAGAAATAGTCGAAACAGAGTCCAGAAAGACGAAAAGAAGCTCGGATGATGAAAATGGGAAAAACCCAGCGTAAGACAGAATCTTGATAAACTCAGGACCCGCACGAAGCATCCGGCTTGAAACGCCAGAAAGGACTGTAGAAGAGAAAAATTTGGATCAAATCTGGATCCAAAAATCCAGATCCAGATCCAAGATCCATATCCAAATGAAACTTGGATTGGATTGGATCCAGATTTTAGAAACCAACAAAGGATCCATATCCACACAAGGGGCCTATAAAAGGACGTGAGTGGGCTGGCTTTGAAGGGGACGAATTTCCAGCATTTCACGTTGATAGTTTGGGGGGAGAAGAGAGAGAGAGAGAGAGAGGAAGGTCAACAAAAGGGGCTGGCCTTCCCCTCTTATTTTGTAAAATCGTGGGTGGATCTTGTGGGCTGCACTCAAGTGCAAGTTGAAGCATTTCACGCCTTGTATGTTGCTGGAAATGAAGAGAAACCTGGCGGCATTGGATGGGCTTTCTTCAATGGAGATTGGCTGCATTGGAAACGAGATCAAATGGGCTGATAGGTTGTCAAGGTAAGCCCCTAAAATCCTGCCCAAAGCCCCCCTCTTTTCGTACCTCTCAAAACCACCTAAGCTCTAGAACATAAAATATCAAAAAGTCCAGCCAAGATGCTGGCCGAACTTCACTAAAGGAACGATCCTAGTTCTACCTAAGACTACTCTAATCTAGAACCATACCCAGCTCGGCCATTGGCTGGCCAAGCTCACCTTAGATCCCTCCCAGCCAAACCATCTAGCACTAAACCACCTAAACTATTTCCTAAACCAAAACTACTCCTAGAGACCTAGCCAAAACCGAGTGTCTAAAACACTCGGTTCCTTCCTTTGGACGAACCCATTTTCACCTATCTAGTTTGGCCCATGCTAGCTGAGTTCATTTTAGGTTTTTCCCTAAACTAAATCCATTACCTAAGTTAGATCCTAACCAAAAGAACTAACCTAAACCTACCCAGCTCGGCCACCCTTTGGCCGAGCCACTCCCTTAGGATCTCACGTGAGATCAAACACCCAACACCAGCCCAAGCTCGGCCACCCTTTGGCCCAGCATTGCCCCAGAGCTTACCTTAGGATTTCCCCTAAGATCACTCACTATCCCTAAACCAATCTCGACCCATTGTGAGACGAGTATCCCTTCGCATCTCGCCCGAACCACTTCCTTAGACATCCCCTAACTCGACCACTAGCTGGTCAGGTTTTCCCCTTAGAACCTTGAGCTAACCTTCGACCAAAACAAACCACCTAGACCTAACTCAGATCCGTTAGTTTTTCACCCTAGATCTATCATATCTAAGCCCGAAACCCATAGTGCATTAGCTTGTCAATCTAGCCCAGGTCACGATCTAGGATCAACCTTCTACGCAACTGGTCATCTCGCAGAGGAAAGTCCATCCAACGGCTATATCCAAGGTCAGGTTTCGTTGAAAAAGGAAGCCCAAGAAAACGACGAGTAAGTGCTCGAATCTGGTTCTTTACGTTGTTTCAAATTCAATTCAATTTGATACGGGGTTGTAATAATGGAGCGTAGTCTCCCCTCGAGATGTAATATTATGGTTTGAAACACGAATCACACACGTACACTCGAGCCTTTCCGCTCTTATCTACACACCTTTTGCACACAAAACGGGCCTCAACAGCCCATAGGATATAGCTCTATTTATATACATTCAGCTGGGTTTTAAGGTTCAAGTCGTGTGAGTTGTCTTTCATTTTATACACTCAAAGCACTCACTCACAATTGAGCCTTTCCGCTCTTACATATACATACGTATTTCCCCTTTCAGCTGGGTTTTTAAGGTTCAAGTCGTGTGAGTCGCCCTTTCAATTTATACACTCAAAGCACTCACTCACATTGAGCCTTCTCGCTCTTAAGATATAGCTATATATATTTTCCCTTCCGCATCTAAGATATAGCCATATTTCCCTTTCTACTATTTCCCTTCTGCTATGTCTTTAAATTCCGGGTTTTCCCTTCAAGTTGTGTGAGTTTGCATTACATATCCGCCACACTCGAGATAGGGAGCATACTTGCATTGAACCAGATTGGTCAAATCGTGTAGTACTTGCCTTAAATCGAGCACTGGATGCACACGACTACACGCCAAAATCGGCTAAAACCCGAGAGACATAGGAGCGCATAGATCCCATGTATAAAAGTTGCAAATTTGACAAAACCAATCGATAAAACACTTTCAAGCTTTCAAAAAGAGTCGTGTTTGTGTAAAATCGAGTTTTCCTAAAGCGTACTGACTGACCCTTGCGCGTCGGTGCAAGAAAGTCTGCGACGAAAAGAACCCACTTGTCCACAGTCACCCCAAAAGTAAGATATTTCCAAAAATCACTTCGCTAGTTTGAGAAAGCTAGCTGGCACGCCCTTTTTTAAAGCGACATAAGCACGAAAAGATTCGCTTCAGGCCTAAGAACCCGGAGATGAGGATTTTCCGTGTCTACAGATTTGGCACGCCCGGTGGGACGTGGGTCTTTAGGAAAAATCGATACAAAACAAACCAATCTCTAAAAAAATCGTTTTTTTTCAAAGTGTTTTAACTCTTTGTCTTCTTGCATTTCATAGTTGGATTTAAAAAGCATCGGAGTCATGTCGAGTTCAAACTCCAATGAAGTGTCTAGCCGGTTCTCATGCTCTTCAAGTTCTCATTCTAGAAGATCTTTGAAAAATCGAAAACAAAAGGAGGAAGAGTTAAGAAGAGAATACGAGGCCAAGGTCGCTGCTCTCAGCTAAGAGGCTGAAGCAGCTGATTCGTGTTCATCACATGGCGAACCAATAAAAGCCAAAAAGAAGTTTGGAAAAACTCGTAAAAACAAGGAGACCTCCGAGATGGAAGGCAACCCATACCTCGATTCCTTCACTCACAAGGATCGAAAAGCCCTACAGCAGTTGCTGAAGGGGCAAAATAGAGAGAAAACAACGTACGTCCTGTCTGATTTTCTCCCTTTAGATTACGAAACAGACAGTGACGACGAAATACCGAATTTCCATCGGTATGATGGCATGGGAGACCCTAGGTCTCACCTACAGCTTTTCTCTCGTCGAGCCCACAAGAAAAAGAAGGACTCGATGAAATGGGTATATTGGTTCCCCTTTGTAGACGTGCGAAAATCCCCGCCTCTTCGCCTTTTTCAGGGTTTGGAGCGGATCCTCTCGTGTGTCTAAGGCCTATGTATGCAAATAGGGCGTGCCAGCTAGCTTACTTAAGCTAGCGAAGATATTTTTAACACTGACTTCTAAACGTGGCGACTGTGAGCAAGTAAGCTCTTGTCGTCGCAGACCTTCTTGCACCGATGCGCAAGGGTCAGTCTGTACGCTTTGCAAAAATCGAGTTTTTGGACAGAAAGTCTACGAAGCGGTTCGAGGTGTCTATTTCGGGTCTTTAAAATGCGATTGCATATTTTAGATCATGTGGATTTGCACGTGCCTAAGTCTTTTCTTTTATCCCTTTTCGGGCCACCTAGTTTGTGTGTTATGAACACTCCACTACATGGGCGAATTCGAGCGGGGCTTGCTTCGATGCAATATGCGTCCTACCTCGTGGTATGGCGTAGATGCAATGCAAACTCACACTACTCCAAAGGGAAAACCCGAAATGTAAAGACAATACTGAAGGGAAATGACTGAAGGGAAATAACCGAAGGGAAATAACCGAAGGGAGATATGTATATAGATTATGTATATGAGCCCTTACTCGGGTCTTGCAAATAAGAGCGAAGGCTCAATGTGGGTGCGTGCTTGAATTGAAAGACTTACACACACGACATGAAATTAAACCCAAATATAAATTGCAGTATGGCCTTGACTAAGGTCTTGGGAGTAAGAGCGAAAGCTCAATGTGTGTGAAAGTGCTTGAATTGAAGTACTACACACACGACATGAATGAAACCCAAATATAACTGCAATAAGGCCTTTACTAAGGTCTTGGGAGTAAGAGCGAAAGCTCAATGTGTGTGAGAGTGCTTGAATTGAAAGACTTACTCACACGACATGAAATAAAACCCAAATAGTATAGGTCGGCCCTTACTTGGGTCTTTCAAATAAGAGCGAAAGCTCAATGTGTGTGAGAGTGCTTGAATTGAAAGACTTACTCACACGACATGAAATAAAACCCAAATAGTATAGGTCGGCCCTTACTTGGGTCTTTCAACTAAGAGCGAAAGCTCAATGTGTGTGAGTGCTCGAATTGAAAGACAACGCACCCAACTTAAACAAAAACCCTTCGAAAATGAAAGTATATATACACACTTATGTATTAGGGGCTGATTAGGCCCGTGTGTGTTCAAAATCGTGCACGACTAAGAGAGTGCACGTGTGTGGTTGTGCCAAGCCACGTTATTACAAGCGGGGGGAGACTATGCTCCGTTATTACAACCCCGTATCAAATTGAATCTCAAGCAAGTATACAACTAAGGACCGAGTTTAGGCACTTATGAGTAGCTGGTCCGTAGAGGCCTTGCTTGAGTGTGGGCTTGGGCTTCGCCTTGGGCTGCAAACGGGAGCTCCGCGAGGATAGGTAACCAAAGGTGCTGGCCGGCTGCAAGTGGGGCGCGGGATAGGCGCCTCGAAGGTGGCCGGCTGCAAATGGGTGTAGCCTCGATGGGGGGGGGGGGGTTAAAGGGGCTGGACCAAGTGAGTGCTTAGGGTCACTAGGATAGTCGAGTGTTTAGGGAAACTGGACCTAAAAGGGAGTTTTTGGGAAGGCCGAATGGGACACCTAGGGGAAGGCCGAAGGGGATAGGATGGTTAGATAGCGGCCGGTAGTTTGGGTTATGCTAGGTTCGGCTAAGTGAAAAGGGTGGTGGCAAAAGGTTGAGATGATGATAGGGTGGGTGGCTAGGAGTGGAGAGGTAGTAGAGAAGGGTTTTGGGTAGAGTTAGAGAGTGCTTACCGGATGGGGAGAGGTGGCGGATGGAAGAGAGAAGCCGGGTGTGGATGGGAGCTCGGCTGGTTCGGTTGGGTGAAGGTGGTGGCGTCCGGCTGGGTGAGGTGATGGAGAGTGGAAGAGGGAAGGTGGCGGTGCAGGTAGAGCTGGTGGAGCAGGTGGAGCAGGCGGAGGTGATGGAGAGTGGTCCCGGCTAGGTGAGGAAATGGGAGAAGGAGAGGGCCCGGCTGGGTGAGGTGATGGTTCCAGCTTTTAAAAACCCACCCCCAAGGGGGGGCTTTAAATAGGGGATGGGTAGGTCGGTTAGGGCTGGGCTTGGGGTAGTGGTTAGGTGGTTTAGGTAGAGTGGTATGTAGATAAGGTGGGCTGGAAAGGGTTGGGCCAGATATTTTGAAAACTAGGGGTTTGGGTAGATTGTGGGCTAGGGGTGGTTTAGGGGTTTAGGGCTAGGTTAGGTGGTTGGGTTTTAGGGTGAGGTTTAGTGAACTAAGTTAGGTGATTAGGCTAGGTTTAGGCTAGGATTAGGGAAATTAATCTAGGTTTAGGGAAGGATTAGGGAAGTGGGTTAGGTGATTAGGTTGGGATTAGGCCGAGATTAGGGAAGTAGGTTAGGTGATTAGGTTCAGATTAGGGGTGGATTAGGGGTTTAGGCTAGGATTAGGCGTTTTGGGTTAGGTTTAAGTGAAGGAGCTCCCTTAGCATGGCCCATAGACCTTGTCCACCTCATGTTGGTGCAGCCCTAGGTTAGGTCTTAGCTAATTACAAGCTTAAACCCACTCAATTAGGCTAACCCACATGATTAACCCCAAACTTGACACACAAGTCAAGCTTAATTACAACACTCTTGATATTTTTCATCCCCACTCTCTCTCATGCCCAATATCCCACGTGAATTTCAAGTGGGCCCCACCTCCATTTATGAAAAGGTGATGTGGGCCATGGATATGGATATTGGATTGGATCTCTGGATCCAAATCCAAATCCAAATCCACATATGGGTTTGGATTAGGATCTGGATATATATGGTCCAGATCCAATCCAAACTGAACTTTGACTCCTTCGAGCTGGGTTCGAAACGGACGATTTGTGCGGGGCCTGACAGCATCAGTACTCCGTCTGCGTTGGGTCTTCGCCAACATGGTCGTCCGCCTCCGCTTCTGCCTTCCAGAGATGACTTCAAATGCTATTTTGATAAGAATAGGGTCTTGGACGTTCGAGATCCTGGGGGTGTGAATCAGATACAAGAGTTGCTGTGCCGGGCTCGACGTGTGCTCCGGTTCCGGGCTCTTCTTAGCTCTCCTAGTCCTGTCTTGATCGGGCCAAGCCACTTCGGGGTTTCAAAACATGTTTTAAAAGGTTTTCAAAAGCCATATCATATGTTTTTGAAAGATAAAGTTTAAAACATATATACAGGGTTGTCTGGAAGGCTCCTGGGTTTCCAGACTCAAAAATGGCCCTTTGGGGCTGCTTTTACAAAACCAGGTTTGTTTAAGAAATTCGTGGGATTTCGGGGTGTTTACAGATGCCCCTCTTTGGCCTTGTCGAAATAGATTTGGATAAGGGCAAAGATGACAAACACCCCTTTTAATGTCTCCTTAGATCTAGCCACGAAGAATATGGGATCGCCCTAAGTTTTTGCAAAATCTCAATTTACAAACTCTGGTAGGAGGAGATATCATGCCAAAGGGTTATACTTGGAATCTGGTCCTAAATGGAAGCATGTTCATGCAAGTACCATGCGTGGAATGCAGATGACATGGGTGTGGTGCCGAGAGTGGCGACCTCCCAGAGACCAGATGTGGTCGAACTCTAGAGACTTACAAGGTCTATTGCTCCAAGTGAGCAAATACTATGCTGTTCAATGTTCGGTTTTCAAAACTTATTTACAAAAGCTATTTACAAAAGGGACAACTGTCTTGAGCCTCGACCCTAAGGATCTCGAGCTCTTCGTGCTTGCCCTTGTTTGAGTCTTAACACTCGCTTATCTAGCGGAGGTTTTATAAGAAAACAAGCTTCATTTCGAATTCCTACGCCTTACTCGAAACATCGAATTCTCAAACAAGATGAAATTCAAGTAAGTAAATCCTATTTTTACTTTAGGATCCCTTGAAACAAACCATGCTTTAGCTTGGGATAAGCCAGGGATGGGAAAGAGATACCACGGTCCCTTCTGAAGCGTCCCGTGGTTTAAGGCATAGAAGGCAGAAAACTGCTCTTTTTGAGCTTTTTGGCCTCTTTTTCTTTTTTTCATAGAGGGTCTCCTTTTGGGAGTATTTTTTCTTTAATCCCTCTTTTTCATAAGAGAATCGACTTTTCTTTTTGAAGTCTGGTTTCTTTCTTTTGGAAAGAGATTTTAAATGGGAAATTCCCTTTTGATTTGGGCCTTTGTTTTCCTTTTGGAAGGAGAAGAGAAGAGGGGAGGACTTATCCCAAGCCTACACTCGATCCATTCCAGATCAGCCTATTTAGAAATAGCACGTACCACTTGCAAGTATCTTGCTATGTTGAACTAGGTCTTTCTTTGTAAGAAGAAGGATTTTGAAATGCAACCACGATTTTGAAAACTCCACTCTTTCACAAGTGCGAATTCTCTCACTTAGGTTCACACGAGTTTGCCTTTGCACCTTATTGACATGTCTCTGGGCAGCTATCCCTATAAAATTTTCGAAAACTGGAATTTAATCCAGATCCTATACATAATACTTCTTTAAGTATTGAATATTTATAGGATCTGCTAAATTCCTACCTTCTACATCGATCAACCAATACGAATTGTTCGTAGTGGTTGCTCGTACAACATAGGGTCCATCCCAGTTGGGGCGCCACTTGCCTAGGGGGTGTGGGCCACGATGGTGGATGGTTTTTAAGACCAGATCTCCCACTTCAAAGTGGCGAGGTCTCATGTGTTTGCTATAATGTCGGGCTATTCTTTGCCGGTATGCACGAGCATGATCCATGGCAAGGAGTCGCCTCTCATCTAGCAAATCTAGTTCGGCCATCCTAGCGTGATGAAGCGTCTCTAGGGGGAGGTCGAGTGCTAGGGATGTATGAAATGAATGCAGTTGGGTATGAATGGGAAGAATGGCGTTTGTGCCATAGACCAACTTGAATGGTGTGGTATTTGTGGGAGTCCGGATGGAAGTCCTATAAGCCCATAAGGCTTCATCCAGCTTCTCGTGCCACGTCCTACCCTTCTCTAAGGTTTTCTCAATAATACTAATGAGAGTCTTGTTTGTGGCTTCGGCTTGGCCGTTGCCTTGAGGGTAGTAGGGCGAGGAGAAGTGGTGAGTTATGCCATACGTGTTGCACAACTTGACCATCCGCTCGTTCTTGAATGGGGTAGCATTATCAGACACAAGGTCTCGTGGAACCCCAAATCGAGCCAAGATATTCCTCCGGATGAAAGCCACCACATGTTGCCCCATTACATTCGTTAGGGAAACGGCTTCCACCCACTTGGAGAAATACTCCGTGGCTGCTAAAATAAATCGATGCCCATTTGAGGCCTTTGGAAATATTGGGCCTATGATGTCAAACGCCCACATGGTAAATGGCCAGGGGCTGACCACGGAATGCAATGCAGATGAAGGGATATGAATGGCGTGCCCATGCACTTGACATGGATGACACTTCCTAACATGATCGTGACAATCCTTTTTCAGGGAGGACCAAAAATAGCCCCCTCTAAGTATTTTCATCGCCATCATGTTGGCATTAACATGACCTCCACATTCTCCATCGTGGAACTCGTGCATCACTATCCTAGCCTCCTCTAGGTCGATACACCTAAGCAGAATGCCAGTGAAACTCTTTTTGTATAAAACCCCACCCAGAATGGTGTATCGGGTCGAAATCTTACGAATGAATGCCTTATCTTTGGATGTGGCATCCTCGGTGAATCCCCCATTTTCTAAAAATTGTTTTATATCATAAAACCAGGGTTTTTCAATAGACTCTAGGTTGTTTTGGCAAATATCCAAGTCGTGTGTGGATGGGTGGGGCGCATGCCATATTTCCAAAGATTTGGTCCCTAAAATGGGATCGACCTTCAGGGCTGAACCCAAGGAGGAGAGGGCATCGGCGATGCCATTGTCCTCTCTTCCTACGTGTGTGAGTTTACACGACTGGAAGGATTGGACCAATCGAGTGGCCAACTCGTGATGTGGAAGTAGTTTCTCATTACGTACTTGCCAAATTTTTAAAACCTGGTTTATGACAAGGAGTGAATCTCCAAAGACCCCAATGCACGATGCTCCTAGAGTTTTCGAAATCCTTAAGCCTTGTATGAGTGCTTCATACTCAGTTACGTTGTTGGAACATTCGAAATCTAAGCGGACTGCTATGGGAATCTCACCCTTTTCAGGGGAGATTAGGATGACCCCAGCGCCAGCCCCTCGTTGGTTTCGTGCCCCGTCGAAGTGCATCTTCCACACTTGGTTTTCGAAAGAATTTGCCAAAATGTGGTTTTGAAAATGGTTTTGCAATATGCCTTCATCAGGTATTTCGACAAGAGTGGGATATGCGTCCTCTAAGGGGAATTCAGCCACGTAATCTGCTAGGGCTTGCCCCTTAATGGAGATCTGGTGATGGTATTTCAGGTCATACTCCATTAGAAGGAGTTGCCATTTGCCCAATCTACCCGTGAGAATGGGTTTTTCGAACAAGTGCTTGATTGGATCAAGCTTGGACACTATCCAGATCTCATGATCTAGGAAATAGTGTCTGAACTTCTGGTAGGCCCAGACTAGGGCCAAGCACATCTTCTCCATGGCTTGATAATTTCGTTCATAAGCCAAGAGAGTTTTCGAAATATAGTAGATGGCATACTCCTTATGGGTGTCATCCTCGTATTGAGCCAACAGGGCTCCTAAAGCATTTACATGCACGGAGATGTATAACAAAAGCGGTTTTCCTTGTTTTGGAGGATTAAAAATGGGGGGATTAACCAAGTATGCCTTCAATCTCTCGAAGGACTTTTGGCATTCGTCATCCCATAAGAATTTCGTACCCTTCCTCAATAGTTTGTTGAAGGGTTCGCATCTAGTTGCCAGATTCGATATGAATCGGCGCACGGATTGTAATCGACCCTGGAGGCTACGGATTTGGGTGAGATTGGAGGGTGGAGCCATGTCTATGATGGCTCGACACTTAGAGGGGTCGACTTCTATTCCCCTTTGGCTCACCATAAAGCCTAGAAGCTTCCCTGATTCTACCCTGAACACACATTTTTGAGGGTTTAGCTTTACTTTGTAAAGCCTAAGCCTTTCGAAAATCTTTTGTAAACATTCGATATGGGTGCATCGGGCTTTGGATTTCGCCAAGAGATCATCTACATACACTTCTACAAGCTCATGAATTTGATCATGGAAGATCGTGTTCATGGCTCGTTGGTATGTTGCGCCGGCATTTTTCAAACCAAAGGGCATGACTGTATAGCAGTATGTGCCCCATGGGGTTGTGAAGGCGGTCTTACCCTGATCTCGTGGACTTAGTTTGATTTGGTTATAGCCTGAATAGCCATCCATGAATGAAAACATTTCATGATTTGCAGTACTATCGACTATCAAATCTATGTTTGGTAAAGGATAATTATCCTTTGGAGTGGCTTTATTCAGGTTTCTGAAATCGATGCATATTCGAATTTTCCCATTGGTTTTTCGAACCACAACGATATTTGACAACCAATCAGAATACGCAATGGGTTTTATAAATCCAGCTTTTAGCAGATCTTCTAAACCCTCTTTGACTTGCGTGTGTACATTTGGGTGTATTTTCCTAAGCTTCTGCTTTATGGGTTTTACACCTACATCTAAGGGGAGACGATGCTCGACTATGCTGGGATCTATGCCCGGCATGTCTTCATACGTCCATGCAAACACATCTAAATAGGTTCGTAGAAATGCAATGAATGCTAACTTTTCAGTTTCATGCAAGCATGCGCCTATTTTGATGGTTTTGGGATTGGAATCATCCCCTAGGTTCACCTCTATGAAATCTCCTCCTACTGATTGGGAAGGTCTTTCAAAATCGAGAATTCTATGAAATTCTGGGAGCTCAGAAGTGGGATCTTCCTCAAGGGGATCCACTTCTGGGCTTTGATCATTCTCGTGGGCTATAGACCCGAGGGAACTTGATGCGTGGTTTTCAAAATAACCTGGTTTTGTACTTAGATTTTCGAGTGATTTCGAAATTTTTGGTCTGGCTATGCAGACGATGTTTCTTTCGAAATCCTTTTCTTTTGCCAAAGTCCTACCAGGAGCAGCTATGTACAAAATCTTTTTGGTATTTTCCAAATTTTCGATTTTTTTTTTGGTTTTTGTAAAACAAGAACTATGGGAACTATACAAAGCACTCTTTTTTCGAGTTTTTGTTTTTCCATTGTTTTTGGTTTTTTTTGTTTTTCGATTTTTTGTGATTTTAAGTTTTTCAGATGTTTTTGGTATTTTTAGAAAAAGGGATCTTCCGTCATACCTACAAAGGGAAAACACTACGGGTTAGACTCGGAATAGGAGGTCTAAATCGTAGATCTCTTCTAAGACAGGCTCCGGGGCACCCTTGACCCAGGTGGTTACAGGGGGTGGCTCCGGCGGTATTCGGGGAGTATAGTCGATCCCATATTAGCTTGGGTTGGCCCTAGGCAGGATGGGCTCTAGGAGACCCTGGTTCTACGCCCCTAGACTCTTGTAGGGTGTGTAGCCCATGTTCAACAACATGTTCCACGACTTTTTGTTTTTTGAAAAAGTTGGATACAAATCGTGGTCCTGGAACATGCTATCGTCCATATTAGGCTCGTATGGCCTTTTGTCCAGGGGCTTTGGAAATAGGGAACGCTTGGGTTTTCCTAAGAGGATTAAAGTCGGGAGGGGGCCTGCTTTGGGCGGCCCCTTCACGCATACAACCTTCCTAGGGTTGTTCAACACGAGCCGAGGTGGCTCAACCATAATTTGCCCCAGGTTAGCCTCTTGGGCCTGGGAGCTTGATAAACAAGGGGAGTTTATGATCCCCTAAAGCTGTGGGTGACTCTCACCTAGGATCACTACGACCTGGTCCCTAAAAGGGATCTTGACACACTTGTGGAAGGTGGATGGCACAGCGCACAAACTGTGTATCCAGGGCCTTCCCAGCAACAGGTTATAATGGGGGTGGATGTCCAAGACATGAAACACCCCCGTGTGTTCGATCCCTCCCGTTTCCATTGGGAGTTCGATGGATCCTAAAGGTCTAGACGCATTCCCATCATATCCAGTGATAACGATGGGGCTTGGGTTTACTGAAGTCAAGGTGACTCCGATTTTGTACGCCACATGAAGTGGAAGGATGTTGAGCCCTCCTCCACCATCGACTAGGCACCTGTCCAAAGAGTGGTTGTTTAGAACCACCTCGATATGTAGGGCCTGGTTATGGGTTTCGTAGGGTCTATCTACATCATCTTCCGAGAAAGTGATGGCCGATTTTGCTCCTAATAAAGCCACTTGGGCAGACAAGGATTCCGGACTTATGTTCGAATCAACCTTGGCCTTTCTAGAACTTTCTCTAATACAAGTCTATGCCTAGGTGAGGTTTTTATAAGCTCTAGGATAGACATGTGAATAGGAATCTTTGAAAGGTGGTTTTCGAAATCATAAGGATTTAGGATGACTTTGTCTTTATCTGCTTTTGGCAGACCACTAGGGATACATGCTTTTGAGGGGCCAGGCACACTGACCACCTTTTGAGCACCTTGAAGGTGCGGGGGTTGGTAGATCCTCCCGGATCTAGTGACTTCCCCCACGACCAGCCTAGGGTTCGCGCTAAACTTGGCTCTAAGGATGAGCTGAGGAGAACCTTGGATTTTCAAAACTGGTTTTACCGGGGTTTCCACTTTTGGTGATCCCCGAATGACGACTTGGGTGGGCTTCTTGTATAGTACAAGGATAGGCACACAAGTAGGTCGACCAGGTTCTAGCTTTTGCGCTAGTTCTTTGTAAATGGCGAGGGTACATACCTCCTTTCCTTTCCCACTGCCACTGGCGTGTTTGGGAAAGGGTTCCTTGAAGATAGCTTGAGGTGGCTCAGGCTCCGCAGTGACCTGGAGCCGGCCTTCTGCTATCAAGTTCTCAACTTTATTTAAAAGAGAGAAGCAGCGTTTGGTATCATGGCCATTGAGCCGATGATACTTACATAATCGGTTTAAATACCCCCCTTTGGACGTGATTCCTTCGGGGATTTCAGGGAGTTCGATCATGCCCTGGGCAAGTAAGAGGTCTAGGACCTCCGACACAGGTTGCCCCAACGGAGTATACTCTCGTTTTTCAACCGGTTTTTGAAAATTGCGTTCTCTCTTATTTTCTAATTTTTCAAAATTTTTAGAAGTGCCCGCCATGCCTGGATCCACCCGGACATTGGCGATTTTATGGGGCTTTGCCCCTTTGTCCGTCGTGGGCAGCCCATATGCGATGGGCTTTTTCAAACGGGTTTTTGGAATGGCACTTCCTTTCCGTAAGTGATCGTATGTCCCTTTTCGCAAGTTGGTTTCGAAAAGGGAGGCCTTTTTGATCAACTTATGGAAAGTTGAAATCTCATAGAGCGAGAGAAGGGTTTTTAACTCGCTTTTAAAATTATCCAGGATGAGCATTACTGCGCATCCTTCGGATATGGGCTCTCGCACTTGGCCCAAAAGCGACCTCCATCTTATAATGAAGGCATGTACGTCTTCGTTCATGCCTTGCTTTGTATCCCTTAAGGTATTCAGGGTTGGCGTGACTTCTACGTTGTGTGCAAATCTTTGCATGAAGCAGTTCGCTAACTCTTCAAAAGTAGCGAACTGGCTTAAGTCGTAGGAAGCCAGCCATTTGGCAGCTGTGCCTTTAAGGGATAGAGGGAACCAATACACCCATTTCATCGAGTCCTTTTTCTTCTTATGGGCTCGACGTGAGAAAAGCTGCAAGTGAGACCTAGGGTCTCCCATGCCATCATACCGATGGAAGTTTGGTATTTCATCGTCACTGTCTGTTTCGTAGTCCATAGGAAGGAAATCAGACAGGGCGTAGCTTCTTTTCTCTTTATTCTGCCCTTTTAGCAACTGCTGTAGGGCTTTACGGTCCTTTTGTGTGAAGGACTCATGGTATTGGTTGCCTTCCATTACGGAGGCCTCTTTTTGCTTGCGAGGTCTCCCATTACTGTCTGTTTCCAAACTGAACTTTGACTCCTTCGAGCTGGGTTCGAAATGGACGATTTGTGCGGGGCCTGACAGCATCAGTACTCCGTCTGCGTTGGGTCTTCGCCAACATGGTCGTCCGCCTCCGCTTCTGCCTTCCGGAGATGACTTCAAATGCTATTTTGATAAGAACAGGGTCTTGGACGTTCGAGATCCTGGGGGTGTGAATCAGATACAAGAGTTGTTGTGCCGGGCTCAACGTGTGCTCCGGTTCCGGGCTCTTCTTAGCTCTCCTGGTTCCGAAATCCCACGAATTTCTCAAAATCCATCTGGTTTTATACAAGCAGCCCCAAAGGGTCATTTTTGAGTTTGGAAACCCAGGAGCCTTCCAAACAACCCTGTACATATGTTTTAAACTTTATCTTTCTAAAGCATATAATATGGCTTTTGAAAACCCTTTTAAAACACGTTTTGAAACCCCGAAGTGGCTTGGCCCGATCAAGACAGGACCAGGAGAGCCAAGAAGAGCCCGGAACCGGAGCACACGTCAAGCCCGGTGCAGCAACTCTTGTATCTGATTCACACCCCAGGATCTCGAACGTCCAAGACCCTGTTCTTATCAAAATAGCATTTGAAGTCATCTCCGGAAGGCAGAAACGGAGGCGGACGACCATGTTGGCGAAGACCCAACGCAGACGGAGTACTGATGCTGTCAGGCCCCGCACGAATCGTCCGTTTCGAACCCAGCTCGAAGGAGTCAGAGTTCAGTTTGGATTGGATCTGGACCATATATATCCAGATTCCAATCCAAACCCATATGTGGACTTGGATTTGGATTTGGATCCAGAGATCCAATCCAATATCCATATCCATGGCCCACATCACCTTCTCATAAATGGAGGTGGGGCCCACTTGAAATTCACGTGGGATATTGGGCATGAGAGAGAGTGGGGGTGAAAAATATCAAGAGTGTTGTATTAAGCTTGACTTGTGTGTCAAGTTTGGGTTTAATCTTGTGGGTTAGCCTAATTGAGTGGGTTTAAGCTTGTAATTAGCTAAAACCTAACCTAGGGCTGCACCAACATGGGGTGATCAAGGTCTATGGGCCATGCTAAGGGAGCTCCTTCACCTAAACCTAGCCTAAACCCCTAATCCACCCCTAATGTGAACCTAATCGCCTAACCCACTTCCCTAATCCCGTCCTAATCCCAACCTAATCACCTAACCCACTTCCCTAATCCTTCCCTAAACCTAGACTAATTTCCCTAATCCTAGCCTAAACCTAGCCTAATCACCTAACCTAGCTCACTAAACCTCACCCTAAAACCCAACCACCTAACCTAGCCCTAAACCCCTAAACCACCCTTAGCCCACGATTTACCCAAACCCCTAGTTTTAAAATATCTGGCCCAACCCCATCCAGCCCACCTTATCTACATACCACCCTACCTAAACCACCTAACCACTACCCACAGCCCAGCCCTAACCGACCTACCCATCCCCTATTTAAACCCCCCTCCTTGTGGGCGGGTTTTCCAAGTGGGAACCACTCTACCTCACCCAGCCGGGCCCTCTCCTTCTCCCTTCTCTCACCCAGCCGGGACAATTCCCCACCTTGGCCTGCTCCAGCTGCTCCACCAGCCGCCACCTGCTCCGCCACCTTCCCTCTTCCATCCACCGCCACCACTCCTCAGCCGGACGCCATCATCTTCCCCCAACCGAACCAGCCGACAGCCACCTGCCCGCCACTTTCCCACTTCATCCGCCACTTCTCCCCATTCGGTAAGTACCCTGCACCTTACCTAGCCCCCTTCTCTACCACCTCTCCACTCTTAGCCACCCATCCTCCCTTCAGCTCAGCCCCTTTGCCGCCACCACCTAAACCTAGCCGAACCTAGTATAACCCAAGTTGCTGGCCACTACTTAGCCACCATCTCCCATTCGGCCAACCCCCCCTAGGTGTCCTATTTGGCCTTCCCACTAGCTCACCTTTTAGGTCCAGTTTCCCTAAGTACCCAACTTCCCTAGTGACCCTAATACCCACTTATTCATCCACTCTAAACTCCCTACTTGGAGGCGCCACCTACTTGCCACCGGCCCCCTTCGAGGCGTCTATCCCGCGCCCCACTTGCAGCCGGCCAGCACCCTTGATCACCTACCTTCGCGGAGCTCCCGTTTGCAGCCCAAGGCCAAGCCCACGCTCAAGCAAGGCCTCTACGGACCAGCTACTCGTAAGTGTCTAAACTCGGTCTTTAGTCGTACACTTGCTTGAAATTCAATTTGATACGGGGTTGTAATAACGGAGCATAGTCTCCCCCCGCTTGTAATAACGTGGCTTGGCACAACCACACACGTGCACTCTCTTAGTCGTGCACAATTTTGAACACACACGGGCCTAATCAGCCCCTAATATATAAGTGTATATATACTTTCATTTTCGAAGGGTTTTGTTTAAGTTGGGTGCGTTGTCTTTCAATTCAAGCACTCTCACACACATTGAGCTTTCGCTCTTATTTGAAAGACCCAAGTAAGGGCCGACCTATACTATTTGGGTTTCATTTCTTGTCGTGTGAGTAAGTCTTTCAATTCAAGCACTCTCACACACATTGAGCTTTCGCTCTTATTTGAAAGACCCAAGTAAGGGCCGACCTATACTATTTGGGTTTCATTTCTTGTCGTGTGAAGTCTTTCAATTCAAGCACTTTCACACACATTGAGCCTTCGCTCTTACTCCCAAGACCTTAGTAAAGGCCTTATTGCAGTTATATTTGGGTTTCATTTATGTCGTGTGTGTAGTACTTCAATTCAAGCACTCTCACACACATTGAGCCTTCGCTCTTACTCCCAAGACCTTAGTCAAGGCCATACTGCAATTTATATTTGGGTTTAATTTCATGTCGTGTGTGTAAGTCTTTCAATTCAAGCACGCACCCACATTGAGCCTTCGCTCTTATTTGCAAGACCCGAGTAAGGGCTCATATACATAAGATATATACATATCTCCCTTCGGTTATTTCCCTTCGGTTATTTCCCTTTGGTTATTTCCCTTCGGTTATTTCCCTTCTGTTATTTCCCTTCAGTATTGTCTTTACATTTCGGGTTTTCCCTTTGGAGTAGCGTGAGTTTGCATTGCATCTACGCCATACCACGAGGTAGGACGCATATTGCATCGAAGCAAGCCCCGCTCGAATTCGCCCATGTAGTGGAGTGTTCATAACACACAAACTAGGCGACCCAAAAAGGGATAAAAGAAAAGACTTAGGCACGTGCAAATCCACGTGATCTAAAACATGCAATCGCATCTTAAAGACCCGAAATAGATACCTCGAACCGTTTCGTAGACTTTCTCCCCAAAACTCGATTTTTGCAAAAGCGTACAGACTGACCCTTGCGCATCGGTGCAAGAAGTCTGCGACGACAAGAGCTTACTTGCTCACAGTCGCCACGTTTAGAAGTCAGTGTTAAATATATCTTCGCTAGCTTAAGTAAGCTAGCTGGCACGCCCTATTTATATACATAGGCCTTAGATGCACGATAAGATCCACTCCAAGCCCCGAAAGAGGCAAAGAGGCGGGGAATTTCGCGCGTCTACAGAGATTGGCACGCCCGGTGGGACGTGAGCCTTTTTAAAAAATCGAGTTTACTTGTAGAAGTCTTGCGAAAAGTTTCTAAAGGTGTCGTTTTAACTTGTTTTCTTTGCTTTTACTTAGGAAATTTTGAAAAAGCTTGAAAAGCATGTCAAAATCCAATCCAAGTGAAGTGTCGAGCCAAGGCTCATGCGCATCAAGTTCTCACTCTAGGAGGATTTTCAAAAACAAAATAAAACTAGATGAAATCGAGGACTTAAGAAGGGAGTTTGAGGCCAAAATCGATGCTCTCAGCCAAGAGGCTGAAGTAGGCGATTCATGTTCATCAAACGGTGAACAAAGGCCTAAAAAGAAATCTGAAAAACCTCGCAAACAAAAAGAGGCCTCCGTAATGGAAGGCAACCAATACCACGAGTCCTTCACACAAAAGGACCGTAAAGCCCTACAGCAGCTGCTGAAAGGGCAAAATAAAGAGAAAAGAAGCTACGCCCTGTCTGATTTCCTTCCTATGGATTACGAAACAGACAGTGACGATGAAATACCGAACTTCCATCGGTATGATGGCATGGGAGACCCTAGGTCTCACTTGCAGCTTTTCTCACGTCGAGCCCATAAGAAGAAAAAGGACTCGATGAAATGGGTGTATTGGTTCCCCCTATCCCTTAAGGGCACAGCTGCCAAATGGCTGGCTTCCTACGACTTAAGCCAGTTCGCTACTTTTGAAGAGTTAGCGAACTGCTTCATGCAAAGATTTGCACACAACGTGGAAGTCACGCCAACCCTGAATACCTTAAGGGATACAAAGCAAGGCATGAACGAAGACGTGCATGCCTTCATTATAAGATGGAGGTCTCTTTTGGGCCAAGTGCGAGAGCCTATATCCGAAGGATGCGCAGTAATGCTCATCCTGGATAATTTCAAAAGCGAGTTAAAAACCCTTCTCTCGCTCCATGAGATTTCAACTTTCCATAAGTTGATCAAAAAGGCCTCCCTTTTCGAAACCAACTTGCGAAAAGGGACATACGACCACTTATGGAAAGGAAGTGCCGTTCCAAAAACACGTTTGGAAAAGCCCATCGCATATGGGCTGCCCACAACGGACAAAGGGGCAAAGCCCCATAAAATCGCCAATGTCCAGGTGGATCCAGGCATGGCGGGCACTTCTAAAAATTTTGAAAAAATAGAAAATAAGAGAGAACGCAGTTTTTCAAAACCAATTGAAAAACGGGAGTACACTCCGCTGGGGCAACCTGTGTCGGAGGTCCTAGACCTCTTACTTGCCCAGGGCATGATCGAACTCCCTGAAATCCCCGAAGGAGTCACGTCCAAAGGGGGGTATTTAAACCGATTTTGCAAGTATCATCGGCTCAAAGGCCATGATACCAAACGCTGCTTCTCTCTTTTAAATAAAATTGAGAACTTGATAGCGGAGGGCCGGCTCCAGGTCACTGCGGAACCTGAGCCACCTCAAGCTATCTTCAAGGAACCCTTTCCCAAACACGCCAGTGGCAGTGGGAAAGGAAAGGAGGTATGTACCCTCACCATTTCCAAGGAACTAGCGCAAAAGCCCGAACCTGGTCGACCTGCTTGTGCGCCCATCCTTGTATTATACAAGAGGCCCGCCCAAGTCGTCATTCGGGGACCACCAAAAATGGAAACCCCGGCAAAGCCAGTTGTTAAAATCCAAGGTTCTCCTCAGCTCATCTTTAGAGCCAAGTTTAGCGCGAACCCTAGGCTGGTCGTGGGGGAAGTCACTAGATCCGGGAGGATCTACCAACCCCCGCACCTTCAAGGTGCTCAAAAGGTGGTCAGTGTGCCTGGCCCCTCAAAAGCATGTATCCCTAGTGGTCTGCCAAAAGCAGATAAGGACAAAATCATCCTAAATCCTTATGATTTCGAAAACCACCTTTCAAAGATTCCTATTCACATGTCTATTCTAGAGCTTATCAAAACCTCGCCTAGGCATAGACTTGTCTTAGAGAAAATTCTAGAAAGGGCCAAGGTTGATTCGAACATAAGTCCGGAATCCTTGTCTGCCCAAGTGGCTTTATTAGGAGCAAAATCGCCCATCACCTTTTCGGAAGATGATGTAGATAGACCCTACGAAACCCATAACCAGGCCCTGCATATCGAGGTGGTTCTAAACAACCACTCTCTGGACAGGTGCCTAGTCGATGGTGGAGGAGGGCTCAACATCCTTCCACTTCACGTGGCGTACAAAATCGGAGTCACCTTTACTTCAGTGAACCCAAGCCCCATCGTTATCACTGGATACGATGGGAATGCGTCTAGGCCTTTAGGATCCATCGAACTCCCAATGGAAACGGGAGGGATCGACACACAGGGGTGTTCCATGTCTTGGACATCCACCCCCATTATAACCTTTTGCTGGGAAGACCCTGGATACACAGTTTGTGCGCTGTGCCATCCACCTTCCACAGGTGTGTCAAGATCCCTTTTAGGGACCAGGTCGTAGTGATCCTAGGTGAGAGTCACCCATAGCTTCAGGGGATCATAAACTCCCCTTGTTTATCGAGCTCCCAGGCCCACGAGGCTAACCTGGGGCAAATTATGGTTGAGCCACCTCGGCTCGTGTTGAACAACCCTAGGAAGGTTGTATGTGTGAAGGGGCCGCCCAAAGCAGGCCCCCTCCCGACTCTAATCCTCCTAGGAAAACCCAAGCATTCCCTATTTCCAAAACCCCTGGACAAAAGGCCATACGAGCCTAATATGGACGATAGCATGTTCCAGGACCACGACTTATATCCCATCTTTTCAAAAAACAAAAGGTCGTGGAACATGTTATTGAACATGGGCTACACGCCCTACAAAAGTCTAGGGGCACAAAACCAAGGTCTCCTAGAGCCCATCCTTCCTAGGGCCAACCCAAGCCGATATGGGATCGGCTATACTCCCCGAATACCGCCGGAGCCACCCCCTGTGACCACCTGGGTCAAGGGTGCCCCGGAGCCTGTCTTAGAAGAGACCTATGGTTTAGACCTCCTATTCCGAGCCTAACCCGTAGTGTTTTCCCTTTGTAGGTATGACGGAAGATCCCTTTTTCTAAAAAAATACCAAAAACATTTGAAAAACTTAAAATCGAAAAAATCGAAAAACAAGAAAAACCAAAAACAATGGAAAAACAAAAACTCGAAAAAAGTATGCTTTGTATAGTTCCCAAAGTTCTTGTTTTACAAAAACCCAAAAAAATCGAAAATCTAGAAAATACCAAAAAGATTTTGTACATAGCTGCTCCTGGTATGACTTTGGCGAAAGAAAAGGATTTCGAAAGAAACGTCGTCTGCATAGCCAGACCAAAAATTTCGAAATCACTTGAAAATCCAAGTACAAAACCAGGTTATTTTGAAAATCACGCATCAAGTTCCCTCGGGTCTATAGCCCACGAGAATGATCAAAGCCCAGAAGTGGATCCCCTGGACGAAGATCCCACTTCTGAGCTCCCAGAATTTCATAGAATTCTCGATTTTGAAAGACCTTCCCAATCAGTAGGAGGAGATTTCGTAGAGGTGAACCTAGGGGATGATTCCAATCCCAAAACCATCAAAATAGGCGCATGCTTGCATGAAACTGAAAAGTTAGCATTCATTGCATTTCTACGAACCTATTTAGATGTGTTTGCATGGACGTATGAAGACATGCCGGGCATAGATCCCAGCATAGTCGAGCATCGTCTTCCCTTAGATATAGGTGTAAAACCAACAAAGCAGAAGCTTAGGAAAATACACCCGAATGTACACACGCAAGTCAAAGAGGGTTTAGAAGATCTGCTAAAAGCCGGATTTATAAAACCCATTGCGTATTCTGATTGGTTGTCAAATATCGTTGTAGTTCGAAAAACCAATGGGAAAATTCGAATATGCATCGATTTCAGAAACCTGAATAAAGCCACTCCAAAGGATAATTGTCCTTTACCAAACATAGATTTGATAGTCGATAGTACTGCAAATCATGAAATGTTTTCATTTATGGATGGCTATTCAGGCTATAATCAAATCAAACTAAGTCCACGAGATCAGGGTAAGACCGCCTTCACAACCCCATGGGGCACGTACTGCTATACAGTCATGCCCTTTGGTTTGAAAAATGTCGGCGCAACATACCAACGAGCCATGAACACGATCTTCCATGATCAAATTCACGAGCTTGTAGAAGTGTATGTAGATGATCTCTTGGCAAAATCCAAAACCCGATGCACCCATATCGAATGTTTACAAAAGATTTTCAAAAGGCTTAGGCTTTACAAAGTAAAGCTAAACCCTCAAAAATGTGTGTTCGGGGTAGAATCAGGGAAGCTTCTAGGCTTTATGGTAAGCCAAAGGGGAATAGAAGTCGACCCCTCTAAGTGTCGAGCCATCATAGACATGGCTCCACCCTCCAATCTCACCCAAGTCCGTAGCCTCCAGGGTCGATTACAATCTGTGCGCCGATTCATATCGAATCTGGCAACTAGATGCGAACCCTTCAACAAACTGTTGAGGAAGGGTACGAAATTCTTATGGGATGACGAATGCCAAAAGTCCTTCGAGAGACTAAAGGCATACTTGGTTAATCCCCCCGTTTTGAATCCTCCAAAACAAGGAAAACCGCTTTTATTGTACATCTCCGTGCATGTAAACGCTTTAGGAGCCCTGTTGGCTCAATACGAGGATGACACCCACAAGGAGTATGCCATCTACTATATTTCGAAAACTCTCTTGGCTTATGAACGAAATTATCAAGCCATGGAGAAGACGTGCTTGGCCCTAGTCTGGGCCTGCCAGAAATTCAGACACTACTTCCTAGATCATGAGATCTGGATAGTGTCCAAGCTTGATCCAATCAAGCACTTGTTCGAAAAACCCATTCTCACTGGTAGATTGGGCAAATGGCAACTCCTTCTAATGGAGTATGATCTGAAATACCACCACCAGATCTCCGTTAAGGGGCAAGCCCTAGCAGATTACGTGGCTGACTTCCCCTTGGAGGACGCATATCCCACTCTTGTCGAAATGCCTGATGAAGGCATATTGCAAAACCATTTTCAAAACCACATTTTGGCAAATTCTTTCGAAAACCAAGTGTGGAAGATGCACTCGACGGGGCACGAAACCAATGAGGGGCTGGTGCTGGGATCATCCTAATCTCCCCTGAAAAGGGCGAGATTCCCATAGCAGTCCGCTTAGATTTCGAATGTTCCAACAACGTAGCTGAGTATGAAGCACTCATACAAGGCTTAAGGATTTCGAAAACTCTAGGGGCATCATGCATCGAGGTCTTTGGAGATTCGCTCCTTGTCATAAACCAGGTTTTAAAAATTTGGCAAGTACGTAATGAGAAACTACTTCCATATCACGAGTTGGCCACTCGATTGGTCCAATCCTTCCAATCGTGTAAGCTCACACACGTAGGAAGAGAGGACAATGGCATTGCCGATGCCCTCTCCTCCTTGGGTTCAGCCCTGAAGGTCGATCCCATTTCAAAGACCAGATCTTTGGAAATATGGCATGCGCCCCATCCATCCACACACGACTTGGATATTTGCCAAAACAACCCAGAGTCTATTGAAAAACCCTGGTTCTATGACATAAAACAATTTTTAGAAAATGGGGGATTCACCGAGGATGCCACATCCAAAGATAAGGCATTCATTCGTAAGATTTCGACCCGATACACCATTCTGGGTGGGGTCTTATACAAAAAGAGTTTTACCGGCATTCTACTTAGGTGTATCGACCTAGAGGAGGCTAGGATAGTGATGCACGAGTTCCACGATGGAGAATGTGGAGGTCATGTTAATGCCAACATGATGGCAATGAAAATACTTAGAGGGGGTTATTTTTGGTCCACCCTGAAAAAGGATTGTCACGATCATGTTAGGAAGTGTCATCCATGTCAAGTGCATGGGCACGCCATTCATATCCCTTCATCTACATTGCATTCCGTGGTCAGCCCCTGGCCATTTACCATGTGGGCGTTTGACATTGTAGGCCCCATATTTCCAAAGGCCTCGAATGGGCATCGTTTTATTTTAGCAGCCACGGAGTATTTCTCCAAGTGGGTGGAAGCCATTTCCCTAACGAATGTAATGGGGCAACATGTGGTGGCTTTCATCTGGAGGAATATCTTGGCTCGATTTGGGGTTCCACGAGACCTTGTGTCTGATAATGGTACCCCATTCAAGAACGAGCGGATGGTTAAGTTGTGCAACACGTATGGCATAACTCACCACTTCTCCTCGCCCTACTACCCCCAAGGCAACGGCCAAGCCGAAGCCACAAACAAGACTCTCATTGGTATCATTGAGAAAACCTTAGAGAAGGGTAGGAGGTGGCATGAGAAGCTGGATGAAGCCTTATGGGCTTATAGGACTTCCATCCGGACTCCCACGAATGCCACACCATTCGAATTGGTCTATGGCACAGACGCCATTCTTCCCATTCATACCCAACTGCATTCATTCCATACATCCATTGCACTCGACCTCCCCCTAGAGACGCTTCAGCATGCTAGGATGGCCGAGCTAGATTTGCTAGATGAAAGGCGACTCCTTGCCATGGATCATGCTCGTGCATACCGGCAAAGGATAGCCCGACATTATAGCAAACACATGAGACCTCGCCACTTTGAAGTGGGAGATCTGGTCTTGAAAACCATCCACCATCGTGGCCCACACCCCCTAGGCAAGTGGCGCCCCAACTGGGATGGACCCTATGTTGTACGAGCAACCACTACGAACAATTCGTATTGGTTGATCGATGTAGAAGGTAGGAATTTAGCAGATCCTATCAATATTCAATACTTAAAGAAGTATCATGTGTAGGATCTGGATTAAATTCCAGTTTTCGAAAATTTGAAAGGGATAGCTGCCCTGAGACATGTGAATAAGGTGCAAAAGGCAACTCGTGTGACCCTGAGTGAGAGAATTCGCACTTGTGAAAGAGTGGAGTTTTCAAAATCGTGATTACATTTCAAAATCCTTTTCTTACAAAGAAAGGCCTAGTTCAACATAGCAAGATACTTGCAAGTAGTACGTGCTATTTCTAAATAGGCTGATCTGGAATGGATCGAGTGTAGGCTTGGGATAAGTCCTCCCCTCTTCTCTTCTCCTTCCAAAAGGAAAACAAAGGCCCAAAACAAAAGGGAATTTCCCATTCAAAGTCTCTTTCCAAAAGAAAGAAACCAGAATTTAAAAGAAAAATCGATTCTCTTATAAAAAAGAGGGATTAAAGAAAAAATACTCTCAAAGGGAGACCCTCGATGAAAAAAAGGAAAAAGAGGCCAAAAAGCTCAAAAAGAGCAGTTTTCCGCCTTCTGTGTCTCAAACCACGGGACGCTTCAGAAGGGACCGTGGTATCTCTTTCCCATCCCTGGCTTATCCCAAGTTAAAGCATGGTTCATTTCGAGGAATCCTAAAGTAAAAATAGGATTTACTTACTTGAATTTCATCTTGTTTGAGAATTCGACGTTTCGAGTAAGGCGTAGGAATTTGAAATATGCCTTGTTTTCTTATAAAACCTCCGCTAGATAAGTGAGTGTTAAGACTCAAACAAGGGCAAGCACGAAGAGCTCGAGATCCTTAGGATCGAGGCTCAAGACAGTTGTCCCTTTTGTAAATAGCTTTTGTAAATAAGTTTTGAAAACAGAACATCGAACAACATAGGATTTTTGCTCACTTGGAGCAGTAGGCCTTGTAAGTCTCTAGAGTTCGACCACATCTGGTCTCTGGGAGGTCGCCACTCTTGGCACCACACCCATGTCATCTGCATTCCACGCATGGTACTTGCATAAACATGATCCCATTTAGGACCAGATTCCATAAGTGAACCCTTTGGCGTGATATCTCCTCCTACCAGAGTTTGTAAAATTGAGATTTTTGCTAAAAATGGGACGATCCCATATTCTTCGTGGCTAGATCTAGGGAAACATTAAAAGGGGTGTTTGTCATCTTTGCCCTTATCCAAATCAATTTGGACAAGGCCAAAGAGGGGCATCTGTAAACACCCCGAAATCCCACGAATTTCTCAAAATCCATCTGGTTTTATACAAGCAGCCCCAAGGGGCCATTTTTGAGTTTGGAAACCCAGGAGCCTTCCAAACAACCCTGTACATATGTTTTAAACTTTATCTTTCTAAAGCATATAATATGGCTTTTGAAAACCCTTTTAAAACACGTTTTGAAACCCCGAAGTGGCTTGGCCCGATCAAGACAGGACCAGGAGAGCCAAGAAGAGCCCGGAACCGGAGCACACGTCAAGCCCGGTGCAGCAACTCTTGTATCTGATTCACACCCCAGGATCTCGAACGTCCAAGACCCTGTTCTTATCAAAATAGCATTTGAAGTCATCTCCGGAAGGCAGAAACGGAGGCGGACGACCATGTTGGCGAAGACCCAACGCAGACGGAGTACTGATGCTGTCAGGCCCCGCACGAATCGTCCGTTTCGAACCCAGCTCGAAGGAGTCAGAGTTCAGTTTGGATTGGATCTGGACCATATATATCCAGATTCCAATCCAAACCCATATGTGGACTTGGATTTGGATTTGGATCCAGAGATCCAATCCAATATCCATATCCATGGCCCACATCACCTTCTCATAAATGGAGGTGGGGCCCACTTGAAATTCACGTGGGATATTGGGCATGAGAGAGAGTGGGGGTGAAAAATATCAAGAGTGTTGTATTAAGCTTGACTTGTGTGTCAAGTTTGGGTTTAATCTTGTGGGTTAGCCTAATTGAGTGGGTTTAAGCTTGTAATTAGCTAAAACCTAACCTAGGGCTGCACCAACATGGGGTGATCAAGGTCTATGGGCCATGCTAAGGGAGCTCCTTCACCTAAACCTAGCCTAAACCCCTAATCCACCCCTAATGTGAACCTAATCGCCTAACCCACTTCCCTAATCCCGTCCTAATCCCAACCTAATCACCTAACCCACTTCCCTAATCCTTCCCTAAACCTAGACTAATTTCCCTAATCCTAGCCTAAACCTAGCCTAATCACCTAACCTAGCTCACTAAACCTCACCCTAAAACCCAACCACCTAACCTAGCCCTAAACCCCTAAACCACCCTTAGCCCACGATTTACCCAAACCCCTAGTTTTAAAATATCTGGCCCAACCCCATCCAGCCCACCTTATCTACATACCACCCTACCTAAACCACCTAACCACTACCCACAGCCCAGCCCTAACCGACCTACCCATCCCCTATTTAAACCCCCCTCCTTGTGGGCGGGTTTTCCAAGTGGGAACCACTCTACCTCACCCAGCCGGGCCCTCTCCTTCTCCCTTCTCTCACCCAGCCGGGACAATTCCCCACCTTGGCCTGCTCCAGCTGCTCCACCAGCCGCCACCTGCTCCGCCACCTTCCCTCTTCCATCCACCGCCACCACTCCTCAGCCGGACGCCATCATCTTCCCCCAACCGAACCAGCCGACAGCCACCTGCCCGCCACTTTCCCACTTCATCCGCCACTTCTCCCCATTCGGTAAGTACCCTGCACCTTACCTAGCCCCCTTCTCTACCACCTCTCCACTCTTAGCCACCCATCCTCCCTTCAGCTCAGCCCCTTTGCCGCCACCACCTAAACCTAGCCGAACCTAGTATAACCCAAGTTGCTGGCCACTACTTAGCCACCATCTCCCATTCGGCCAACCCCCCCTAGGTGTCCTATTTGGCCTTCCCACTAGCTCACCTTTTAGGTCCAGTTTCCCTAAGTACCCAACTTCCCTAGTGACCCTAATACCCACTTATTCATCCACTCTAAACTCCCTACTTGGAGGCGCCACCTACTTGCCACCGGCCCCCTTCGAGGCGTCTATCCCGCGCCCCACTTGCAGCCGGCCAGCACCCTTGATCACCTACCTTCGCGGAGCTCCCGTTTGCAGCCCAAGGCCAAGCCCACGCTCAAGCAAGGCCTCTACGGACCAGCTACTCGTAAGTGTCTAAACTCGGTCTTTAGTCGTACACTTGCTTGAAATTCAATTTGATACGGGGTTGTAATAACGGAGCATAGTCTCCCCCCGCTTGTAATAACGTGGCTTGGCACAACCACACACGTGCACTCTCTTAGTCGTGCACAATTTTGAACACACACGGGCCTAATCAGCCCCTAATATATAAGTGTATATATACTTTCATTTTCGAAGGGTTTTGTTTAAGTTGGGTGCGTTGTCTTTCAATTCAAGCACTCTCACACACATTGAGCTTTCGCTCTTATTTGAAAGACCCAAGTAAGGGCCGACCTATACTATTTGGGTTTCATTTCTTGTCGTGTGAGTAAGTCTTTCAATTCAAGCACTCTCACACACATTGAGCTTTCGCTCTTATTTGAAAGACCCAAGTAAGGGCCGACCTATACTATTTGGGTTTCATTTCTTGTCGTGTGAGTAAGTCTTTCAATTCAAGCACTTTCACACACATTGAGCCTTCGCTCTTACTCCCAAGACCTTAGTAAAGGCCTTATTGCAGTTATATTTGGGTTTCATTTATGTCGTGTGTGTAGTACTTCAATTCAAGCACTCTCACACACATTGAGCCTTCGCTCTTACTCCCAAGACCTTAGTCAAGGCCATACTGCAATTTATATTTGGGTTTAATTTCATGTCGTGTGTGTAAGTCTTTCAATTCAAGCACGCACCCACATTGAGCCTTCGCTCTTATTTGCAAGACCCGAGTAAGGGCTCATATACATAAGATATATACATATCTCCCTTCGGTTATTTCCCTTCGGTTATTTCCCTTCGGTTATTTCCCTTCGGTTATTTCCCTTCGGTTATTTCCCTTCTGTTATTTCCCTTCAGTATTGTCTTTACATTTCGGGTTTTCCCTTTGGAGTAGCGTGAGTTTGCATTGCATCTACGCCATACCACGAGGTAGGACGCATATTGCATCGAAGCAAGCCCCGCTCGAATTCGCCCATGTAGTGGAGTGTTCATAACACACAAACTAGGCGACCCAAAAAGGGATAAAAGAAAAGACTTAGGCACGTGCAAATCCACGTGATCTAAAACATGCAATCGCATCTTAAAGACCCGAAATAGATACCTCGAACCGTTTCGTAGACTTTCTCCCCAAAACTCGATTTTTGCAAAAGCGTACAGACTGACCCTTGCGCATCGGTGCAAGAAAGTCTGCGACGACAAGAGCTTACTTGCTCACAGTCGCCACGTTTAGAAGTCAGTGTTAAATATATCTTCGCTAGCTTAAGTAAGCTAGCTGGCACGCCCTATTTATATACATAGGCCTTAGATGCACGATAAGATCCACTCCAAGCCCCGAAAGAGGCAAAGAGGCGGGGAATTTCGCGCGTCTACAGAGATTGGCACGCCCGGTGGGACGTGAGCCTTTTTAAAAAATCGAGTTTACTTGTAGAAGTCTTGCGAAAAGTTTCTAAAGGTGTCGTTTTAACTTGTTTTCTTTGCTTTTACTTAGGAAATTTTGAAAAAGCTTGAAAAGCATGTCAAAATCCAATCCAAGTGAAGTGTCGAGCCAAGGCTCATGCGCATCAAGTTCTCACTCTAGGAGGATTTTCAAAAACAAAATAAAACTAGATGAAATCGAGGACTTAAGAAGGGAGTTTGAGGCCAAAATCGATGCTCTCAGCCAAGAGGCTGAAGTAGGCGATTCATGTTCATCAAACGGTGAACAAAGGCCTAAAAAGAAATCTGAAAAACCTCGCAAACAAAAAGAGGCCTCCGTAATGGAAGGCAACCAATACCACGAGTCCTTCACACAAAAGGACCGTAAAGCCCTACAGCAGCTGCTGAAAGGGCAAAATAAAGAGAAAAGAAGCTACGCCCTGTCTGATTTCCTTCCTATGGATTACGAAACAGACAGTGACGATGAAATACCGAAATTCCATCGGTATGATGGCATGGGAGACCCTAGGTCTCACTTGCAGCTTTTCTCACGTCGAGCCCATAAGAAGAAAAAGGACTCGATGAAATGGGTGTATTGGTTCCCCCTATCCCTTAAGGGCACAGCTGCCAAATGGCTGGCTTCCTACGACTTAAGCCAGTTCGCTACTTTTGAAGAGTTAGCGAACTGCTTCATGCAAAGATTTGCACACAACGTGGAAGTCACGCCAACCCTGAATACCTTAAGGGATACAAAGCAAGGCATGAACGAAGACGTGCATGCCTTCATTATAAGATGGAGGTCTCTTTTGGGCCAAGTGCGAGAGCCTATATCCGAAGGATGCGCAGTAATGCTCATCCTGGATAATTTCAAAAGCGAGTTAAAAACCCTTCTCTCGCTCCATGAGATTTCAACTTTCCATAAGTTGATCAAAAAGGCCTCCCTTTTCGAAACCAACTTGCGAAAAGGGACATACGACCACTTATGGAAAGGAAGTGCCGTTCCAAAAACACGTTTGGAAAAGCCCATCGCATATGGGCTGCCCACAACGGACAAAGGGGCAAAGCCCCATAAAATCGCCAATGTCCGGGTGGATCCAGGCATGGCGGGCACTTCTAAAAATTTTGAAAAAATAGAAAATAAGAGAGAACGCAGTTTTTCAAAACCAATTGAAAAACGGGAGTACACTCCGCTGGGGCAACCTGTGTCGGAGGTCCTAGACCTCTTACTTGCCCAGGGCATGATCGAACTCCCTGAAATCCCCGAAGGAGTCACGTCCAAAGGGGGGTATTTAAACCGATTTTGCAAGTATCATCGGCTCAAAGGCCATGATACCAAACGCTGCTTCTCTCTTTTAAATAAAATTGAGAACTTGATAGCGGAGGGCCGGCTCCAGGTCACTGCGGAACCTGAGCCACCTCAAGCTATCTTCAAGGAACCCTTTCCCAAACACGCCAGTGGCAGTGGGAAAGGAAAGGAGGTATGTACCCTCACCATTTCCAAGGAACTAGCGCAAAAGCCCGAACCTGGTCGACCTGCTTGTGCGCCCATCCTTGTATTATACAAGAGGCCCGCCCAAGTCGTCATTCGGGGACCACCAAAAATGGAAACCCCGGCAAAGCCAGTTGTTAAAATCCAAGGTTCTCCTCAGCTCATCTTTAGAGCCAAGTTTAGCGCGAACCCTAGGCTGGTCGTGGGGGAAGTCACTAGATCCGGGAGGATCTACCAACCCCCGCACCTTCAAGGTGCTCAAAAGGTGGTCAGTGTGCCTGGCCCCTCAAAAGCATGTATCCCTAGTGGTCTGCCAAAAGCAGATAAGGACAAAATCATCCTAAATCCTTATGATTTCGAAAACCACCTTTCAAAGATTCCTATTCACATGTCTATTCTAGAGCTTATCAAAACCTCGCCTAGGCATAGACTTGTCTTAGAGAAAATTCTAGAAAGGGCCAAGGTTGATTCGAACATAAGTCCGGAATCCTTGTCTGCCCAAGTGGCTTTATTAGGAGCAAAATCGCCCATCACCTTTTCGGAAGATGATGTAGATAGACCCTACGAAACCCATAACCAGGCCCTGCATATCGAGGTGGTTCTAAACAACCACTCTCTGGACAGGTGCCTAGTCGATGGTGGAGGAGGGCTCAACATCCTTCCACTTCACGTGGCGTACAAAATCGGAGTCACCTTGACTTCAGTGAACCCAAGCCCCATCGTTATCACTGGATACGATGGGAATGCGTCTAGGCCTTTAGGATCCATCGAACTCCCAATGGAAACGGGAGGGATCGAACACACAGGGGTGTTCCATGTCTTGGACATCCACCCCCATTATAACCTTTTGCTGGGAAGACCCTGGATACACAGTTTGTGCGCTGTGCCATCCACCTTCCACAGGTGTGTCAAGATCCCTTTTAGGGACCAGGTCGTAGTGATCCTAGGTGAGAGTCACCCATAGCTTCAGGGGATCATAAACTCCCCTTGTTTATCGAGCTCCCAGGCCCACGAGGCTAACCTGGGGCAAATTATGGTTGAGCCACCTCGGCTCGTGTTGAACAACCCTAGGAAGGTTGTATGTGTGAAGGGGCCGCCCAAAGCAGGCCCCCTCCCGACTCTAATCCTCCTAGGAAAACCCAAGCATTCCCTATTTCCAAAACCCCTGGACAAAAGGCCATACGAGCCTAATATGGACGATAGCATGTTCCAGGACCACGACTTATATCCCATCTTTTCAAAAAACAAAAGGTCGTGGAACATGTTATTGAACATGGGCTACACGCCCTACAAAAGTCTAGGGGCACAAAACCAAGGTCTCCTAGAGCCCATCCTTCCTAGGGCCAACCCAAGCCGATATGGGATCGGCTATACTCCCCGAATACCGCCGGAGCCACCCCCTGTGACCACCTGGGTCAAGGGTGCCCCGGAGCCTGTCTTAGAAGAGACCTATGGTTTAGACCTCCTATTCCGAGCCTAACCCGTAGTGTTTTCCCTTTGTAGGTATGACGGAAGATCCCTTTTTCTAAAAAAATACCAAAAACATTTGAAAAACTTAAAATCGAAAAAATCGAAAAACAAGAAAAACCAAAAACAATGGAAAAACAAAAACTCGAAAAAAGTATGCTTTGTATAGTTCCCAAAGTTCTTGTTTTACAAAAACCCAAAAAAATCGAAAATCTAGAAAATACCAAAAAGATTTTGTACATAGCTGCTCCTGGTATGACTTTGGCGAAAGAAAAGGATTTCGAAAGAAACGTCGTCTGCATAGCCAGACCAAAAATTTCGAAATCACTTGAAAATCCAAGTACAAAACCAGGTTATTTTGAAAATCACGCATCAAGTTCCCTCGGGTCTATAGCCCACGAGAATGATCAAAGCCCAGAAGTGGATCCCCTGGACGAAGATCCCACTTCTGAGCTCCCAGAATTTCATAGAATTCTCGATTTTGAAAGACCTTCCCAATCAGTAGGAGGAGATTTCGTAGAGGTGAACCTAGGGGATGATTCCAATCCCAAAACCATCAAAATAGGCGCATGCTTGCATGAAACTGAAAAGTTAGCATTCATTGCATTTCTACGAACCTATTTAGATGTGTTTGCATGGACGTATGAAGACATGCCGGGCATAGATCCCAGCATAGTCGAGCATCGTCTTCCCTTAGATATAGGTGTAAAACCAACAAAGCAGAAGCTTAGGAAAATACACCCGAATGTACACACGCAAGTCAAAGAGGGTTTAGAAGATCTGCTAAAAGCCGGATTTATAAAACCCATTGCGTATTCTGATTGGTTGTCAAATATCGTTGTAGTTCGAAAAACCAATGGGAAAATTCGAATATGCATCGATTTCAGAAACCTGAATAAAGCCACTCCAAAGGATAATTGTCCTTTACCAAACATAGATTTGATAGTCGATAGTATTGCAAATCATGAAATGTTTTCATTTATGGATGGCTATTCAGGCTATAATCAAATCAAACTAAGTCCACGAGATCAGGGTAAGACCGCCTTCACAACCCCATGGGGCACGTACTGCTATACAGTCATGCCCTTTGGTTTGAAAAATGTCGGCGCAACATACCAACGAGCCATGAACACGATCTTCCATGATCAAATTCACGAGCTTGTAGAAGTGTATGTAGATGATCTCTTGGCAAAATCCAAAACCCGATGCACCCATATCGAATGTTTACAAAAGATTTTCAAAAGGCTTAGGCTTTACAAAGTAAAGCTAAACCCTCAAAAATGTGTGTTCGGGGTAGAATCAGGGAAGCTTCTAGGCTTTATGGTAAGCCAAAGGGGAATAGAAGTCGACCCCTCTAAGTGTCGAGCCATCATAGACATGGCTCCACCCTCCAATCTCACCCAAGTCCGTAGCCTCCAGGGTCGATTACAATCTGTGCGCCGATTCATATCGAATCTGGCAACTAGATGCGAACCCTTCAACAAACTGTTGAGGAAGGGTACGAAATTCTTATGGGATGACGAATGCCAAAAGTCCTTCGAGAGACTAAAGGCATACTTGGTTAATCCCCCCGTTTTGAATCCTCCAAAACAAGGAAAACCGCTTTTATTGTACATCTCCGTGCATGTAAACGCTTTAGGAGCCCTGTTGGCTCAATACGAGGATGACACCCACAAGGAGTATGCCATCTACTATATTTCGAAAACTCTCTTGGCTTATGAACGAAATTATCAAGCCATGGAGAAGACGTGCTTGGCCCTAGTCTGGGCCTGCCAGAAATTCAGACACTACTTCCTAGATCATGAGATCTGGATAGTGTCCAAGCTTGATCCAATCAAGCACTTGTTCGAAAAACCCATTCTCACTGGTAGATTGGGCAAATGGCAACTCCTTCTAATGGAGTATGATCTGAAATACCACCACCAGATCTCCGTTAAGGGGCAAGCCCTAGCAGATTACGTGGCTGACTTCCCCTTGGAGGACGCATATCCCACTCTTGTCGAAATGCCTGATGAAGGCATATTGCAAAACCATTTTCAAAACCACATTTTGGCAAATTCTTTCGAAAACCAAGTGTGGAAGATGCACTTCGACGGGGCACGAAACCAATGAGGGGCTGGTGCTGGGATCATCCTAATCTCCCCTGAAAAGGGCGAGATTCCCATAGCAGTCCGCTTAGATTTCGAATGTTCCAACAACGTAGCTGAGTATGAAGCACTCATACAAGGCTTAAGGATTTCGAAAACTCTAGGGGCATCATGCATCGAGGTCTTTGGAGATTCGCTCCTTGTCATAAACCAGGTTTTAAAAATTTGGCAAGTACGTAATGAGAAACTACTTCCATATCACGAGTTGGCCACTCGATTGGTCCAATCCTTCCAATCGTGTAAGCTCACACACGTAGGAAGAGAGGACAATGGCATTGCCGATGCCCTCTCCTCCTTGGGTTCAGCCCTGAAGGTCGATCCCATTTCAAAGACCAGATCTTTGGAAATATGGCATGCGCCCCATCCATCCACACACGACTTGGATATTTGCCAAAACAACCCAGAGTCTATTGAAAAACCCTGGTTCTATGACATAAAACAATTTTTAGAAAATGGGGGATTCACCGAGGATGCCACATCCAAAGATAAGGCATTCATTCGTAAGATTTCGACCCGATACACCATTCTGGGTGGGGTCTTATACAAAAAGAGTTTTACCGGCATTCTACTTAGGTGTATCGACCTAGAGGAGGCTAGGATAGTGATGCACGAGTTCCACGATGGAGAATGTGGAGGTCATGTTAATGCCAACATGATGGCAATGAAAATACTTAGAGGGGGTTATTTTTGGTCCACCCTGAAAAAGGATTGTCACGATCATGTTAGGAAGTGTCATCCATGTCAAGTGCATGGGCACGCCATTCATATCCCTTCATCTACATTGCATTCCGTGGTCAGCCCCTGGCCATTTACCATGTGGGCGTTTGACATTGTAGGCCCCATATTTCCAAAGGCCTCGAATGGGCATCGTTTTATTTTAGCAGCCACGGAGTATTTCTCCAAGTGGGTGGAAGCCATTTCCCTAACGAATGTAATGGGGCAACATGTGGTGGCTTTCATCTGGAGGAATATCTTGGCTCGATTTGGGGTTCCACGAGACCTTGTGTCTGATAATGGTACCCCATTCAAGAACGAGCGGATGGTTAAGTTGTGCAACACGTATGGCATAACTCACCACTTCTCCTCGCCCTACTACCCCCAAGGCAACGGCCAAGCCGAAGCCACAAACAAGACTCTCATTGGTATCATTGAGAAAACCTTAGAGAAGGGTAGGAGGTGGCATGAGAAGCTGGATGAAGCCTTATGGGCTTATAGGACTTCCATCCGGACTCCCACGAATGCCACACCATTCGAATTGGTCTATGGCACAGACGCCATTCTTCCCATTCATACCCAACTGCATTCATTCCATACATCCATTGCACTCGACCTCCCCCTAGAGACGCTTCAGCATGCTAGGATGGCCGAGCTAGATTTGCTAGATGAAAGGCGACTCCTTGCCATGGATCATGCTCGTGCATACCGGCAAAGGATAGCCCGACATTATAGCAAACACATGAGACCTCGCCACTTTGAAGTGGGAGATCTGGTCTTGAAAACCATCCACCATCGTGGCCCACACCCCCTAGGCAAGTGGCGCCCCAACTGGGATGGACCCTATGTTGTACGAGCAACCACTACGAACAATTCGTATTGGTTGATCGATGTAGAAGGTAGGAATTTAGCAGATCCTATCAATATTCAATACTTAAAGAAGTATCATGTGTAGGATCTGGATTAAATTCCAGTTTTCGAAAATTTGAAAGGGATAGCTGCCCTGAGACATGTGAATAAGGTGCAAAAGGCAACTCGTGTGACCCTGAGTGAGAGAATTCGCACTTGTGAAAGAGTGGAGTTTTCAAAATCGTGGTTACATTTCAAAATCCTTTTCTTACAAAGAAAGGCCTAGTTCAACATAGCAAGATACTTGCAAGTAGTACGTGCTATTTCTAAATAGGCTGATCTGGAATGGATCGAGTGTAGGCTTGGGATAAGTCCTCCCCTCTTCTCTTCTCCTTCCAAAAGGAAAACAAAGGCCCAAAACAAAAGGGAATTTCCCATTCAAAGTCTCTTTCCAAAAGAAAGAAACCAGAATTTAAAAGAAAAATCGATTCTCTTATAAAAAAGAGGGATTAAAGAAAAAATACTCTCAAAGGGAGACCCTCGATGAAAAAAAGGAAAAAGAGGCCAAAAAGCTCAAAAAGAGCAGTTTTCCGCCTTCTGTGTCTCAAACCACGGGACGCTTCAGAAGGGACCGTGGTATCTCTTTCCCATCCCTGGCTTATCCCAAGTTAAAGCATGGTTCATTTCGAGGAATCCTAAAGTAAAAATAGGATTTACTTACTTGAATTTCATCTTGTTTGAGAATTCGACGTTTCGAGTAAGGCGTAGGAATTTGAAATATGCCTTGTTTTCTTATAAAACCTCCGCTAGATAAGTGAGTGTTAAGACTCAAACAAGGGCAAGCACGAAGAGCTCGAGATCCTTAGGATCGAGGCTCAAGACAGTTGTCCCTTTTGTAAATAGCTTTTGTAAATAAGTTTTGAAAACAGAACATCGAACAACATAGGATTTTTGCTCACTTGGAGCAGTAGGCCTTGTAAGTCTCTAGAGTTCGACCACATCTGGTCTCTGGGAGGTCGCCACTCTTGGCACCACACCCATGTCATCTGCATTCCACGCATGGTACTTGCATAAACATGATCCCATTTAGGACCAGATTCCATAAGTGAACCCTTTGGCGTGATATCTCCTCCTACCAGAGTTTGTAAAATTGAGATTTTTGCTAAAAATGGGACGATCCCATATTCTTCGTGGCTAGATCTAGGGAAACATTAAAAGGGGTGTTTGTCATCTTTGCCCTTATCCAAATCAATTTGGACAAGGCCAAAGAGGGGCATCTGTAAACACCCCGAAATCCCACGAATTTCTCAAAATCCATCTGGTTTTATACAAGCAGCCCCAAAGGGCCATTTTTGAGTTTGGAAACCCAGGAGCCTTCCAAACAACCCTGTACATATGTTTTAAACTTTATCTTTCTAAAGCATATAATATGGCTTTTGAAAACCCTTTTAAAACACGTTTTGAAACCCCGAAGTGGCTTGGCCCGATCAAGACAGGACCAGGAGAGCCAAGAAGAGCCCGGAACCGGAGCACACGTCAAGCCCGGTGCAGCAACTCTTGTATCTGATTCACACCCCAGGATCTCGAACGTCCAAGACCCTGTTCTTATCAAAATAGCATTTGAAGTCATCTCCGGAAGGCAGAAACGGAGGCGGACGACCATGTTGGCGAAGACCCAACGCAGACGGAGTACTGATGCTGTCCGGCCCCGCACGAATCGTCCGTTTCGAACCCAGCTCGAAGGAGTCAGAGTTCAGTTTGGATTGGATCTGGACCATATATATCCAGATTCCAATCCAAACCCATATGTGGACTTGGATTTGGATTTGGATCCAGAGATCCAATCCAATATCCATATCCATGGCCCACATCACCTTCTCATAAATGGAGGTGGGGCCCACTTGAAATTCACGTGGGATATTGGGCATGAGAGAGAGTGGGGGTGAAAAATATCAAGAGTGTTGTATTAAGCTTGACTTGTGTGTCAAGTTTGGGTTTAATCTTGTGGGTTAGCCTAATTGAGTGGGTTTAAGCTTGTAATTAGCTAAAACCTAACCTAGGGCTGCACCAACATGGGGTGATCAAGGTCTATGGGCCATGCTAAGGGAGCTCCTTCACCTAAACCTAGCCTAAACCCCTAATCCACCCCTAATGTGAACCTAATCGCCTAACCCACTTCCCTAATCCCGTCCTAATCCCAACCTAATCACCTAACCCACTTCCCTAATCCTTCCCTAAACCTAGACTAATTTCCCTAATCCTAGCCTAAACCTAGCCTAATCACCTAACCTAGCTCACTAAACCTCACCCTAAAACCCAACCACCTAACCTAGCCCTAAACCCCTAAACCACCCTTAGCCCACGATTTACCCAAACCCCTAGTTTTAAAATATCTGGCCCAACCCCATCCAGCCCACCTTATCTACATACCACCCTACCTAAACCACCTAACCACTACCCACAACCCAGCCCTAACCGACCTACCCATCCCCTATTTAAACCCCCCTCCTTGTGGGCGGGTTTTCCAAGTGGGAACCACTCTACCTCACCCAGCCGGGCCCTCTCCTTCTCCCTTCTCTCACCCCAGCCGGGACAATTCCCCACCTTGGCCTGCTCCAGCTGCTCCACCAGCCGCCACCTGCTCCGCCACCTTCCCTCTTCCATCCACCGCCACCACTCCTCAGCCGGACGCCATCATCTTCCCCCAACCGAACCAGCCGACAGCCACCTGCCCGCCACTTTCCCACTTCATCCGCCACTTCTCCCCATTCGGTAAGTACCCTGCACCTTACCTAGCCCCCTTCTCTACCACCTCTCCACTCTTAGCCACCCATCCTCCCTTCAGCTCAGCCCCTTTGCCGCCACCACCTAAACCTAGCCGAACCTAGTATAACCCAAGTTGCTGGCCACTACTTAGCCACCATCTCCCATTCGGCCAACCCCCCCTAGGTGTCCTATTTGGCCTTCCCACTAGCTCACCTTTTAGGTCCAGTTTCCCTAAGTACCCAACTTCCCTAGTGACCCTAATACCCACTTATTCATCCACTCTAAACTCCCTACTTGGAGGCGCCACCTACTTGCCACCGGCCCCCTTCGAGGCGTCTATCCCGCGCCCCACTTGCAGCCGGCCAGCACCCTTGATCACCTACCTTCGCGGAGCTCCCGTTTGCAGCCCAAGGCCAAGCCCACGCTCAAGCAAGGCCTCTACGGACCAGCTACTCGTAAGTGTCTAAACTCGGTCTTTAGTCGTACACTTGCTTGAAATTCAATTTGATACGGGGTTGTAATAACGGAGCATAGTCTCCCCCCGCTTGTAATAACGTGGCTTGGCACAACCACACACGTGCACTCTCTTAGTCGTGCACAATTTTGAACACACACGGGCCTAATCAGCCCCTAATATATAAGTGTATATATACTTTCATTTTCGAAGGGTTTTGTTTAAGTTGGGTGCGTTGTCTTTCAATTCAAGCACTCTCACACACATTGAGCTTTCGCTCTTATTTGAAAGACCCAAGTAAGGGCCGACCTATACTATTTGGGTTTCATTTCTTGTCGTGTGAGTAAGTCTTTCAATTCAAGCACTCTCACACACATTGAGCTTTCGCTCTTATTTGAAAGACCCAAGTAAGGGCCGACCTATACTATTTGGGTTTCATTTCTTGTCGTGTGAGTAAGTCTTTCAATTCAAGCACTTTCACACACATTGAGCCTTCGCTCTTACTCCCAAGACCTTAGTAAAGGCCTTATTGCAGTTATATTTGGGTTTCATTTATGTCGTGTGTGTAGTACTTCAATTCAAGCACTCTCACACACATTGAGCCTTCGCTCTTACTCCCAAGACCTTAGTCAAGGCCATACTGCAATTTATATTTGGGTTTAATTTCATGTCGTGTGTGTAAGTCTTTCAATTCAAGCACGCACCCACATTGAGCCTTCGCTCTTATTTGCAAGACCCGAGTAAGGGCTCATATACATAAGATATATACATATCTCCCTTCGGTTATTTCCCTTCGGTTATTTCCCTTCGGTTATTTCCCTTCTGTTATTTCCCTTCAGTATTGTCTTTACATTTCGGGTTTTCCCTTTGGAGTAGCGTGAGTTTGCATTGCATCTACGCCATACCACGAGGTAGGACGCATATTGCATCGAAGCAAGCCCCGCTCGAATTCGCCCATGTAGTGGAGTGTTCATAACACACAAACTAGGCGACCCAAAAAGGGATAAAAGAAAAGACTTAGGCACGTGCAAATCCACGTGATCTAAAACATGCAATCGCATCTTAAAGACCCGAAATAGATACCTCGAACCGTTTCGTAGACTTTCTCCCCAAAACTCGATTTTTGCAAAAGCGTACAGACTGACCCTTGCGCATCGGTGCAAGAAAGTCTGCGACGACAAGAGCTTACTTGCTCACAGTCGCCACGTTTAGAAGTCAATGTTAAATATATCTTCGCTAGCTTAAGTAAGCTAGCTGGCACGCCCTATTTATATACATAGGCCTTAGATGCACGATAAGATCCACTCCAAGCCCCGAAAGAGGCAAAGAGGCGGGGAATTTCGCGCGTCTACAGAGATTGGCACGCCCGGTGGGACGTGAGCCTTTTTAAAAAATCGAGTTTACTTGTAGAAGTCTTGCGAAAAGTTTCTAAAGGTGTCGTTTTAACTTGTTTTCTTTGCTTTTACTTAGGAAATTTTGAAAAAGCTTGAAAAGCATGTCAAAATCCAATCCAAGTGAAGTGTCGAGCCAAGGCTCATGCGCATCAAGTTCTCACTCTAGGAGGATTTTCAAAAACAAAATAAAACTAGATGAAATCGAGGACTTAAGAAGGGAGTTTGAGGCCAAAATCGATGCTCTCAGCCAAGAGGCTGAAGTAGGCGATTCATGTTCATCAAACGGTGAACAAAGGCCTAAAAAGAAATCTGAAAAACCTCGCAAACAAAAAGAGGCCTCCGTAATGGAAGGCAACCAATACCACGAGTCCTTCACACAAAAGGACCGTAAAGCCCTACAGCAGCTGCTGAAAGGGCAAAATAAAGAGAAAAGAAGCTACGCCCTGTCTGATTTCCTTCCTATGGATTACGAAACAGACAGTGACGATGAAATACCGAAATTCCATCGGTATGATGGCATGGGAGACCCTAGGTCTCACTTGCAGCTTTTCTCACGTCGAGCCCATAAGAAGAAAAAGGACTCGATGAAATGGGTGTATTGGTTCCCCCTATCCCTTAAGGGCACAGCTGCCAAATGGCTGGCTTCCTACGACTTAAGCCAGTTCGCTACTTTTGAAGAGTTAGCGAACTGCTTCATGCAAAGATTTGCACACAACGTGGAAGTCACACCAACCCTGAATACCTTAAGGGATACAAAGCAAGGCATGAACGAAGATGTGCATGCCTTCATTATAAGATGGAGGTCTCTTTTGGGCCAAGTGCGAGAGCCTATATCCGAAGGATGCGCAGTAATGCTCATCCTGGATAATTTCAAAAGCGAGTTAAAAACCCTTCTCTCGCTCCATGAGATTTCAACTTTCCATAAGTTGATCAAAAAGGCCTCCCTTTTCGAAACCAACTTGCGAAAAGGGACATACGACCACTTATGGAAAGGAAGTGCCGTTCCAAAAACACGTTTGGAAAAGCCCATCGCATATGGGCTGCCCACAACGGACAAAGGGGCAAAGCCCCATAAAATCGCCAATGTCCGGGTGGATCCAGGCATGGCGGGCACTTCTAAAAATTTTGAAAAAATAGAAAATAAGAGAGAACGCAGTTTTTCAAAACCAATTGAAAAACGGGAGTACACTCCGCTGGGGCAACCTGTGTCGGAGGTCCTAGACCTCTTACTTGCCCAGGGCATGATCGAACTCCCTGAAATCCCCGAAGGAGTCACGTCCAAAGGGGGGTATTTAAACCGATTTTGCAAGTATCATCGGCTCAAAGGCCATGATACCAAACGCTGCTTCTCTCTTTTAAATAAAATTGAGAACTTGATAGCGGAGGGTCGGCTCCAGGTCAACGCGGAACCTGAGCCACCTCAAGCTATCTTCAAGGAACCCTTTCCCAAACACGCCAGTGGCAGTGGGAAAGGAAAGGAGGTATGTACCCTCACCATTCCCAAGTAAGGGCCGACCTATACTATTTGGGTTTCATTTCTTGTCGTGTGAGTAAGTCTTTCAATTCAAGCACTTTCACACACATTGAGCCTTCGCTCTTACTCCCAAGACCTTAGTAAAGGCCTTATTGCAGTTATATTTGGGTTTCATTTATGTCGTGTGTGTAGTACTTCAATTCAAGCACTCTCACACACATTGAGCCTTCGCTCTTACTCCCAAGACCTTAGTCAAGGCCATACTGCAATTTATATTTGGGTTTAATTTCATGTCGTGTGTGTAAGTCTTTCAATTCAAGCACGCACCCACATTGAGCCTTCGCTCTTATTTGCAAGACCCGAGTAAGGGCTCATATACATAAGATATATACATATCTCCCTTCGGTTATTTCCCTTCGGTTATTTCCCTTCGGTTATTTCCCTTCGGTTATTTCCCTTCGGTTATTTCCCTTCGGTTATTTCCCTTCAGTATTGTCTTTACATTTCGGGTTTTCCCTTTGGAGTAGCGTGAGTTTGCATTGCATCTACGCCATACCACGAGGTAGGACGCATATTGCATCGAAGCAAGCCCCGCTCGAATTCGCCCATGTAGTGGAGTGTTCATAACACACAAACTAGGCGACCCAAAAAGGGATAAAAGAAAAGACTTAGGCACGTGCAAATCCACGTGATCTAAAACATGCAATCGCATCTTAAAGACCCGAAATAGATACCTCGAACCGTTTCATAGACTTTCTCCCCAAAACTCGATTTTTGCAAAAGCGTACAGACTGACCCTTGCGCATCGGTGCAAGAAAGTCTGCGACGACAAGAGCTTACTTGCTCACAGTCGCCACGTTTAGAAGTCAGTGTTAAATATATCTTCGCTAGCTTAAGTAAGCTACCTGGCACGCCCTATTTATATACATAGGCCTTAGATGCACGATAAGATCCACTCCAAGCCCCGAAAGAGGCAAAGAGGCGGGGATTTTCGCGCGTCTACAACATAGCACATCAGATTGGAGTCACCTTAACTTCCATGAACCCAAGCACCATCGTAATCACTGGATACGATGGAAATGCGTCCAGACCTTTAGGATCTGTTGAACTTCCCATGGAAACGGGAGGGATAGCTCACGTAGGGGTATTCCATGTTTTGGACATCCACCCCACTACAACCTATTGTTGGGAAGGCCTTGGATACACAACCTGCATGCTGTGTCGTCCACCTTCCATAGGTGTGTTAAAATCCCTTTTGAAAACCAAGTCATTGTGATCCTAAGTGAGAGTCATCCACAGCTTCAGGGGACTCAAAATTCCCCATGCTTTTCAAGTTCCCAGTCCTACGAGGCCAACTCAAGGCAAACCGTGGTCGAGCCACCAAAGCTCACCCTTCAAGTACCTTGGAAGGTCGTACACATCCAGGGGCCGCCCAAGGCTAGCCCACTCAAAACACTAACCATCCCAGGAAAATCCAAGCATCCACTATTTCCAAAACCCCTGGACAGAAAACCTTATGTGCATAACATGGACAATAGCAAGTTCCAGGATCACGAATTATATGAAAACTTTTCCAAAAACAAAAAATCATGGAACATGTTATTGAACATGGGGTATATGCCGTACAAAAGTCTAGGGGCACAAAATCAGGATCTCGTAGAACCCATCTTGCCAAAAGCCAACCAAAGCCGACACGGGATCGGCTATACTCCCAGAATACCGCCAGAACCACCCCCTGTGACCACCTGGGTCAAGGGTGCCCTGGAGCCTACCCAAGCAGAAACCTACAATTTAGATCTCTTGTTCAGAGTCTAACTAGTGGCATTTTTCCTTTGTAGGTATAATGGAAGATCCCTCAATCAAAAATCCAAAAACATTTGAAAAACTCGAAATTCAAAAAATTGAAAAATCCCAAAAACCAAAAACATTTGAAAAAGATCAAAAACTCGAAAAAAGAGTTGTTTGTATAGTTCCTAAAGTTCTTTCCTTACAAAAATCCAAAAAAATCGAAAATTCGCAAAATACCAAAAACAAAATCCTGTATTTAGCAGCTCCTGATAAAGGTTTTGAAAGAGAAAAGAATTTCAAAAAGAAAGTCCTCTTCATAAGAGGACCAAAATCTTCAAAACCCGCAGAAAATCCAAAACAAAAACCAAGCGTTTGCGAAAACTGTGCGTCAAGTCCAAATTCCCTAGGATTTAGAAGTCTTGAGAATGATCAAGGCCCAGAATTGGATTCCCTTGAGGAAGACCCTACTTCTGAGCTCCCTGAATTTCATAAAATTCTTGATTTTGAAAAACCTTCGAAATCAGTAGGAGGGGATTTTATAGAGATAAACTTAGGGAATGATTTAAACCCAAAACTCATTAAGGTAGGCACATGTCTACATGAGCACGAAAAAGCATCATTCATCGCATTTTTGAAAACCTACGTTGATGTGTTTGCATGGACATATGAAGACATGCCGGGTATAGACCCGAATGTTGTAGAGCATCGTCTTCCCTTAGATTCATATGCAAAACCCGTAAAACAAAAGCTTAGGAAGATACATCCGAATGTGCATTCACAAGTCAAAGAGGGTTTAGAAGATCTATTAAAAGCCGGATTTATAAAACCCATTGCGTATTCTGATTGGTTATCCAATATAGTTGTTGTTCGAAAAACCAGTGGGAAAATTCGAATATGCATCGATTTCAGAAACCTGAATAAAGCCACCCCAAAAGATAATTTCCCTTTACCAAACATTGATTTGATAGTCGATAGTACTGCAAATCATGAAATGTTTTCATTCATGGATGGCTATTCAGGATATAACCAAATCAAACTAAGCCCACGAGATCAGGCTAAAACCGCCTTTACAACCCCATGGGACACGTACTGTTATACAGTCATGCCCTTTGGTTTGAAAAATACAGGCGCCACGTACCAAAGAGCTATGACCTCGATCCTTCACGATCAAATTCATGAGCTCGTAGAGGTATATGTAGATGATCTCTTGGCTAAGTCAAAAACTCGGTGCACTCATCTCGAATGCTTACAAAAGATTTTCGAAAGGCTTAGACTTTACAACATAAAACTAAACCCTCAAAAGTGCGTATTCGGTGTAGAATCCAGTAAGCTTTTAGGATTTATGGTAAGCCAAAGGGGCATAGAAGTCAACCCCTCTAAGTGTAGAGCCATCATAGACATGACTCCACCCTCCAATCTCACGCAGATTCGTAGCCTCCAGGGTCGCCTACAGTCCATTCGCAGGTTTATCTCAAACCTGGCAACTAGATGCAAACCCTTCAACAAGTTGCTGAGGAAGGGTACGAAATTTTTATGGGATGACGAGTGCCAAGAATCATTTGAAAGGTTAAAAGCGTACTTAGTTAATCCCCCTGTTTTAAACCCTCCAAAACCAGGAAAACCTCTTCTACTTTACATTTCTGTGCATGCGAATGCCTTGGGAGCTTTGTTAGCTCAATACGAGGATGACACTCACAAGGAATGTGCCATATACTATCTTTCAAAAACTCTCCTAGCTTACGAAAGGAATTATCAGGCCATGGAGAAGACGTGCTTGGCCCTAGTTTGGGCCTGCCAGAAATTTCGACCCTATTTCCTAGATCATGAGATCTGGATAGTGTCCAAGCTTGACCCAATCAAGCACTTATTCGAAAAACCCATTCTCAAGGGTAGATTGGGCAAATGGCAACTCCTTCTAATGGAGTATGATTTAAAATACCATCACCAGGTCTCCATTAAGGGGCAAGCCCTAGCAGACTATGTGGCTGACTTCCCCCTAGAGGATGCGTATCCCACACTCAATGAAATGTCTGATGAAGGCATATTGCAAAACCATTTTCAAAACCACATTCTGGCAAACTCTTTCGAAAAACAAGTGTGGAAGATGCACTTCGACGGGGCACAAAACCAACGAGGGGCTGGTGCCGGGATCATCCTCGTATCCCCTGAAAAGGGAGAGATCCCCATAGCAATTCGCCTAGATTTCGAATGTTCCAACAATATAGCCGAGTATGAAGCACTCATACAAGGTTTAAAAGTTTCGAAAAACTCTAGGGGCATCATGCATCGAGGTCTTTGGAGATTCACTCCTGGTCATAAACCAAGTTTTAAAAATTTGGCAAGTTCGAAATGAAAAACTGCTTCCATATCACGAATTGGCCACCCGACTGGTCAAGTCATTCCAATCATGTACACTCACACACGTGGGAAGAGAGGATAATGGCGTTGCTGATGCCCTCTCATCCCTGGGTTCAGCCCTGAGGGTCGATCCCACTATGGGAACCAGACCCCTTGAAATATGGCACGCACCCACTCCTTCCATACATGATTTGGAAATTTGCCAAAATAACACGAATCTGGATGAAAAACCTTGGTTTTATGACATAAAGCATTTTTTAGAAAATGGGGGATTCGCTGAAGACGCCACATCTAAAGATAAGGCATTCATCCGAAAAATTTCTACCCGATACACGATTTTAGGCGAGGTTCTGTATAAAAAAAGTTTTACCGGCATCTTACTAAGATGTGTCGACCTAGAGGAGGCTAGGACTGTTATGCACGAATTCCACGATGGAGAATGTGGAGGTCATGTCAATGCCAACATGATGGCAATGAAAATACTTAGAGCAGGTTATTTTTGGTCCACCCTGAGAAAAGATTGCCACGATCATGTTAGGAAATGTCATCCGTGTCAGGTGCATGGTCATGCCATCCATATCCCCTCATCATCACTACATTCCATAGTCAGCCCCTGGCCATTCACCATGTGGGCGTTTGATATCGTAGGACCAATTTCTCCAAAGGCATCGAATGGACACAGGTTCATTTTAGTAGCCACTGAGTATTTTTCCAAATGGGTCGAAGCCACCTCCCTGACCAACGTCCAGGGGCAACACGTGGTAGCTTTTATTAGGAAAAACATCTTGGCTCGATTTGGAGTTCCAAGAGATCTCGTGTCCGATAATGGCACCCCATTCAAAAATGAGCGGATGGTCAAGCTGTGCAACAAGTATGGCATAAACCATCACTTCTCGTCGCCTTATTACCCTCAAGGCAACGGCCAAGCCGAAGCCACCAACAAGACTCTCATCAGCATTGTTGAGAAAACATTAGAAAAGGGTAGAACATGGCACGAGAAGCTGGATGAAGCCTTATGGGCTTATAGGACTTCCATTCGCACTCCCACAAATGCCACGCCCTTTGAGTTGGTCTACGGCACCAATGCCGTTCTCCCCATCCATACACGTCTGCATTCATTTCACACATCCATTGCACTCAACCTCCCCATAGAGACACTCCAGCATGCTAGGATGGCCGAATTAGATCTGTTAGATGAAAGGCGACTCCTTGCCATGGATCATGCTCACGCATACCGGCAAAGGATCGCCCGACATTATGAGAAGCATATGAAACCTCGCCATTTCAAAGAGGGAGATCTCGTTTTAAAAATCATCCACCATCGTGGCCCACATCCACTTGGAAAGTGGCGGCCCAAGTGGGATGGCCCTTACGTTGTACGTGGAACCACCACGAACAATTCTTATTGGTTAACTGATGTCGAGGGTAGGAATTTAGCAGATCCCATAAATATTCAGTATTTGAAAAAGTATCACGTATAGGGTCTGAGTTAAATTCCCATTCTGCAAAAAAATATTTTTGGGAAAATCTATTTTGAAACTTCAAAATCAAGGACTCAAGGTGAGTTGTGTAAACCTGGATGAGAGAATCGACATTTTGTGAAAAAGGTAGAGCTTTTCAAATATGTGGTTACATTTCAAAATCCTTCTTTTTACAAAGAAAGGCCTAGTTCAATATAGCAAGATATTTACAAGTAGTACGTGCTATTTCTAAATAGGCTGATCTGGAATGGATCGAGTATGACCTTGGGATAAGTCTTCCCCTCTTCTCTTCTCCTTCCAAAAGGAAAACTTGGCCAAAATAAAGGGAAATTCCCGCCAAAATCTCTTTCCAAAGAAAGAAACCTGAATCAAAAGAAAAAAATTGATTCTTCCATGGAAAAGAGGGATTAAAGAAAAAATACTCCCAAAGGGAGACCCTCTATGAAAAAAGAAAGAAAAAGGCCAAAAAGCTCAAAAGAGCAGTTTTCCGCCTTCTCTGCCTCAAACCACGGGACACTTCAGAAGGGACCGTGGTACTTCTTTCCCATCCCTACGACTTATCCCAAGCGAAACATGGTTCATTTTAGGGAATCCTAAAGTAAAAATAGGTTTACTTAACTTGAATTTCATCTTGTTTGAGAATTCGACGTTTTAAGTAAGGAGTAGGAATTTTAAAAATGTAGCTTGTTTTCTCGTAAAACCTCTGCTAGTTTAGCAAGTGTCGAGGCTCAAGTAAAGGCAAACACGAGGAGCTGAAGGTCCTTAGGATCAACGGTTCAAAAAGGTTTTTTCCTTCTAAAAACGAATTTTCCAAAAACTCGAACATCGAGCATACGTAAGGCCCGCTCACTTGGAGCAGCAGGTCTTCATAAAAGTCTCAAAAGTTCGACCATATGATTTGGTCTCTAGGAGATCGCCCTTTCTAACACCTCATCCATATCATGCACCTTTGCATATCCACGCATGAACATTTCATATATGATCTCCACTTAGGGCTAGATCCATAGAAAGTCCCCTTTTGGCAAAAAAATCCCCTCCTATCGGGTTTTTAAAAGAAAGGTTCTTTTTCTCAAAATTTGGGATGATCCCATATTCTCAAGATCAAATCCGGGAGAAAACAAACAGGGGTGTTATCTTCTTCGCCATTATCCAAATCAATTTGGATAATGCCAAAGAGGGGCATCTGTAAACACCCCAAAAACCCAAATACTTTTCAAAACCAAATGCCTGGTTCGAAAACCAGTTCAAAAGATAAGTTTGGAATTTTTGAAAAACTCAGGAACTCAAAACATTTCAAAATTTTGTTTTCCAACCCTATTTGAAACATGAAAAATCTTGAAAATGGACGAAAGTCCTATTTTTACGAAAGACCAGACGAACAGATGAAGCCTGGCTCAAAACAGTCGCAAAAGATTCAAAAAGTTCAAAGGTCAAGCCCAGCCCGATGAAAAGTGAATTTCGAGGACGAAAAAGAAGCCCAGGCCACAAATGCGTTTCAAGCCTGAAGCATCAAAGGCCAAGCCAAAAGCATCTCTGAAATCACGAAAAAATCCAAGTCAAAAGCAAGAAGAAACAGTCGAAACAGAGTCCAGAAAGACGAAAAGAAGCTCGGACGATGAAAATGGGAAAAACCCAGTGTAAGACGGAATCTTGATAAACTCAGGACCCGCACGAAGCATCCGGCTTGAAACGCCAGAAAGGACTGAAGAAGAGAAAAATTTGGATCAAATCTGGATCCAAAAATCTAGATCCAGATCCAAGATCCATATCCAAACGAAACTTGGATTGGATTGGATCCGGATTTTAGAAACCAACAAAGGATCCATATCCACACAAGGGGCCTATAAAAGGACGTGAGTGGGCTGGCTTTGAAGGGGACGAATTTCCAGCATTTCACATTGATAGTTTGGGGCGAGAAGAGAGAGAGAGAGAGAGAGAAAGGTCAACGAAACCCATAGTGCATTAGCTTGTCAATCTAGCCAAGGTCACGATCTAGGATCAACCTTCTACGCAGTTGGTCATCTCGCAGAGGAAAGTCCATCCAACGGCTATATCCAAGGTCAGGTTTCGTTGAAAAAGGAAGCCCAAGCAAACGACGAGTAAGTGCTCGAATCTGGTTCTTTACGTTGTTTCAAATTCAATTTAATTTGATACAGGGTTGTAATAATGGAGCGTAGTCTCCCCCCGAGATGTAATATTATGGTTTGAAACACGAATCACACACGTACACTCGAGCCTTTCCGCTCTTATCTGCACACCTTTTGCACACAAAACGGGCCTCAACAGCCCATAGGATATAGCTCTATTTATATACATTCAGCTGGGTTTTAAGGTTCAAGTCGTGTGAGTTGTCTTTCATTTTATAAACTCAAAGCACTCACTCACAATTGAGCCTTTCCGCTCTTACATATACATACGTATTTCCCCTTTCAGCTGGGCTTTTAAGGTTCAAGTCGTGTGAGTCGCCCTTTCAATTTATACACTCAAAGCACTCACTCACATTGAGCCTTCTCGCTCTTAAGATATAGCTATATATATTTTCCCTTCCGCATCTAAGATATAGCCATATTTCCCTTTCTACTATTTCCCTTTCTGCTATTTCCCTTCTGCTATGTCTTTAAATTCCGAGTTTTTCCTTCAAGTTGTGTGAGTTTGCATTGCATATCCGCCACACTCGAGATAGGGAGCATACTTGCATCGAACCTGATTGGTCAAATCGTGTAGTACTTGCCTTAAATTGAGCACTGGATGCACACGACTACATGCCAAAATCGGCTAAAACCCGAGAGACATAGGAGCGCATAGATCCCATGTATAAAAGTTGCAAATTTGACAAAACCAATCGATAAAACACTTTCAAGCTTTCAAAAAGAGTCGTGTTTGTGTAAAATCGAGTTTTCCTAAAGCGTACAGACTGACCCTTGTGCTACGGTGCAAGAAAGTCTGCGACGAAAAGAACCCACTTGTCCACAGTCGCCCCAAAAGTCAGATATTTCCAAAAATCACTTCGCTAGTTTGAGAAAGCTAGCTGGCACGCCCTTTATTAAAGCGACGTAAGCAAGAAAAGATTCACTTCAGGCCTAAGAACCCGGAGACGAGGATTTTCCGTGTCTACAGAGCTGCTATGGGTTTTATGGGTTTTAAGCTCCTTGCTTAAAACATCCATTTTTTTGAAAGTTACCCATATATCAGCTAGCATTTCTCGTTCTTTGGCTATTTTGAAAACCTCTTTTGATTTACTGAACGAGGATTTTGGAAGTGTGGGAGTGGAGGACTCACCCCTTTCTGGCTTTTGGCCTTTTACTTCACATCCTTCGTCGAGTTTGAGATCGGTTTTCTTTTCACGATCTTTGTGTGCCCGAGAAGAGCTGCTATGGGATTTATGGGTTTTAAGCTCCTTGCTTAAAACATCCATTTTTTCTTTGAAAATCGCCTATATATCAGCTATTGCTTCTCGTTTTTTGGCTTTCTTAGAAACCTCTTTTGATTTACTCGACGAGGATTTTGGCTTTTGCTCCATTTTCTGCAAATTTTCTAAGTATGCACGATTTTATGGAAAATACTTTTTTTCAAAAATTTGAGTGTAACTTGTTTGTTTGAAGTCTACTTAAGTCCCGAGTCCCACCGGGCATGCCAAATCTGTAGACACGGAAAATCCTCGACTCCGGGTTCTTAGGCCTGAAGCGAATCTTTTCGTGCTTACGTCGCTTTAAAAAAGGGCGTGCCAGCTAGCTTTCTCAAACTAGCGAAGTAGTTTTTGAAATATCTGACTTTTGAAAGGCAATTGTGGACAAGCGGGATCTTTTCATCGCAAACCTTCTTGAACCAACGCTCAAGGGTCAGTTTGTACGCTTAGAGACTTCGTTTGAAACAAGTTAAACTCAAATTCGATTTTTGAATGAACAGGTGTTTGAAAACTTCAGAAAGCATGCATTTGGCGAGTTTTTGCTTTTACTGGGTTTGGGTGATCCTAAGTCTCTGAAATTTATCTGCCTTAGGCGTGGAGTGTGTGCATCAAGTGCCTAAGATGGGTGTTTTGCACGATTTATTCGGGTTTGTTTGATGCAGGTATGCAACCTAGCTCGAGTATGGCGAGTATGCAATGCAACTCACACAACTTGAATGTAAAACCCAAAATTTAAAGAATTAACAGAAGGGAAAACCCAAATTGAATGCAACTCACACGACTTGAATGTAAATTGCAGAAATTCAAATATCTCTATATCTTAAGAGCGAAAAGGCTCAATGTGTGCGTGGGTGTTGTGTATAAATTGAAATGCAACACACGCAACTGAACCGTAAAACGCAGCAGAAGGGAGATATAGATATATGTAAGAGCGGAAAGGCTCAATTGTGGTGTGTGTGTATGTGTATAAATTAAAAGACAACACACACGACTGAATTTAAAACCCAGAATTGAAATGCGTACACAACTGAACCTGGAAAACTCACGCAGCAGAAAGTATATAGATATGGCTATATCTTAGTGGCTTCCGAGGCCAAAATGTGCATGAAGTGTTTGAGCAAACGCTCAGGTGTTTCTTGGGTGCGAGTGTGTAATTGAAAAACAAACTCACACGACTTAATGTAACAACCCAGCTTAATTGAAATACGTACGTATAATAAGAGCGAAAAGGCTCAATTGTGTACGTGGTGCTTGTGTACGAGATAAGAGCGAAAAGGCTCGAGTGTACGTGTGTGTCCAGCACTGTTATTACATCCGGGGGGAGACGATGCTCCGTTATTACAACCCCGTATCAAATTGAATTGAATACGAAAAACAACTTGATATATATCAAAATAAACTCATATTTTCCAGATTCTTGAGTTATGCTCGTACAAGAGGTGAGTCCATCATCATTACATGGAGTCCGGGGCATGTGGGAGCGAAGCCGGAGAGCTTGAGAGCTTGGGGAGACTTGGAGTTCCGAGAGCTGCAAATTATACCGGGTTTAGGGCCGCTTGGGGCTGGTTTGGGTAAGGGATGACTCGAGCCACCTTGGCTCGAGTGATAGGCTTTTTGGTTTAGGATTTGGCCAGCATTTGGCCTTAGGTTTAGTGAGGTTTAGACTTAGGATTAGGCCAGCATTTGGCCTTGGTTTAGGTCATGTTTTGGACCTGGTATTAGGCATCTCGAGCCAAGGTGGCTCGAGTGATAGGATATGGTTTAGGTCTTGTGAAACTCGAGCCAAAGTGGCTCGAGTGGTAGTTGTTTGCTCTAGGGTTCGGCCAACATTTGGCCTTGGTTTAGATCTTGTGAAACTCGAGCCAAGGTGGCTCGAGTAAGAGTGGTATTAAGGTGTAGTTGGTCCTAGTCTAGGTGCTGAAGATGGGACACGGTTAAGCTAGGGATGATATATGGCCAGGTTTAGGTAGGGTTCACTAGGTTTGCCAAGGTGAGCTTAGGGGCTGGTTCACGGCCAGCCCTTAGCCTAAGGTTTTGGGCTAGGATGGCCTACCTTTAGGGCAGGCCTTAGTTGATTTTAGGTGGGACACGGCCTGCTCTAGCAGGCCGTGGGTCTTAGGTAGGTGGGCTGGCTAAGGCCGGCCAGGTTTTTGGCAAGAAAAACAAGGAAGCCCGACCACCTTTGGCCGGGCTGTTTTAGGTAGTTGGAGGGGGAAAACCAGCCATGGGCTGGGCTGGTTTTTAGGTAGTTGGCTTGCCTTTAGGGCAGGCCACCTTGGGTAGTGTAGATGCGCAAAAATCCCCGCCTCTTTGCCTTTTTCAGGGCTTGGAGCGGATCCTCTCGCGTGTCTAAGGCCTATGTATGCAAATAGGGCATGCCAGCTAGCTTACCTAAGCTAGCGAAGATATTTTTAACACTGACTTCTAAACGTGGCGACTGTGAGCAAGTAAGCTCTTGTCGTCGCAGACCTTCTTGCACCGATGCGCAAGGGTCAGTCTGTACGCTTTGCAAAAATCGAGTTTTTGGAGAGAAAGTCTATGAAGCGGTTCGAGGTGTCTATTTCGGGTCTTTAAGATGCGATTGCATGTTTTAGATCACGTGGATTTGCACGTGCCTAAGTCTTTTCTTTTATCCCTTTTCGGGCCACCTAGTTTGTGTGTTATGAACACTCCACTACATGGGCGAATTCGAGCGGGGCTTGCTTCGATGCAATATGCGTCCTACCTCGTGGTATGGCGTAGATGCAATGCAAACTCACGCTACTCCAAAGGGAAAACCCGAAATGTAAAGACAATACTGAAGGGAAATAACTGAAGGGAAATAACCGAAGGGAAATAACCGAAGGGAAATAACCGAAGGGAGATATGTATATAGATTATGTATATGAGCCCTTACTCGGGTCTTGCAAATAAGAGCGAAGGCTCAATGTGGGTGCGTGCTGGAATTGAAAGACTTACACACACGACATGAAATTAAACCCAAATATAAATTGCAGTATGGCCTTGACTAAGGTCTTGGGAGTAAGAGCGAAGGCTCAATGTGTGTGAGAGTGCTTGAATTGAAAGACTACCCACACGACATAAATGAAACCCAAATATAACTGCAATAAGGCCTTTACTAAGGTCTTGGGAGTAAGAGCGAAGGCTCAATGTGTGTGAAAGTGCTTGAATTGAAAGACTTATTCACACGACATGAAATGAAACCCAAATAGTATAGGTCGGCCCTTACTTGGGTCTTTCAAATAAGAGCGAAAGCTCAATGTGTGTGAGAGTGCTTGAATTGAAAGACTTACTCACACGACATGAAATGAAACCCAAATAGTATAGGTCGGCCCTTACTTGGGTCTTTCAAATAAGAGCGAAAGCTCAATGTGTGTGAGATGTGTTTGCATGGACGTATGAAGACATGCCGGGCATAGATCCCAGCATTGTCGAGCATCGTCTTCCCTTAGATGCAGGTGTAAAACCCATAAAGCAGAAGCTTAGGAAAATACACCCGAATGTACACACACAAGTCAAAGAGGGTTTAGAAGATCTGCTAAAAGCCGGATTTATAAAACCCATTGCGTATTCTGATTGGTTATCAAATATCGTTGTAGTTCGAAAAACCAATGAGAAAATTCGAATATGCATCGATTTCAGAAACCTGAATAAAGCCACTCTAAAGGATAATTATCCTTTACCAAACATAGATTTGATAGTCGATAGTACTGCAAATCATGAAATGTTTTCGTTCATGGATGGCTATTCAGGCTATAATCAAATCAAACTAAGTCCACGAGATCAAGGTAAGACCGCCTTCACAACCCCATGGGGCACGTACTGCTATACAGTCATGCCCTTTGGTTTGAAAAATGCCGGCGCAACATACCAACGAGCCATGACCACGATCTTCCATGATCAAATTCATGAGCTGGTAGAAGTGTATGTAGATGATCTCTTGGCGAAATCCAAAACCCGATGCACCCATATCGAATGTTTGCAAAAGATTTTCGAAACGCTTAGGCTTTACAAGGTAAAGTTAAACCCTCAAAAATGTGTGTTCGGGGTAGAATCAGGGAAGCTTCTAGGCTTTATGGTGAGCCAAAGGGGAATAGAAGTCGACCCCTCTAAGTGTCGAGCCATCATAGACATGGCTCCACCCTCCAATCGCACCCAAATCCGTAGCCTCCAGGGTCGCTTACAATCCGTTCACCGATTCATATCGAATCTGGCATCTAGATGTAAACCCTTCAACAAACTGTTGAGGAAGGGCATGGAATTCTTATGGGATGACAAATGCCAAAAGTCCTTCGAGAGACTGAAGGCATACTTGGTTAATCCCCCCATTTTGAATCCTCCAAAGCAAGGAAAACCGCTTTTATTATACATCTCCGTGCATGCAAATGCTTTAGGAGCCCTGTTGGCTCAATACGAGGATGACACCCATAAGGAGTATGCCATCTACTATATTTCGAAAACTCTCTTGGCTTATGAACGAAATTATCAAGCTATGGAGAAGACGTGCTTGGCCCTCGTCTGGGCCTGCCAGAAGTTCAGACACTATTTCCTAGATCATGAGATCTGGATAGTGTCCAAGCTTGATCCAATCAAGCACTTGTTCGAAAAACCCATTCTCACGGGTAGATTGGGCAAATGGCAACTCCTTCTAATGGAGTATAATCTGAAATACCATCACCAGATCTCCATTAAGGGGCAAGCCCTAGCAGATTACGTGGCTGAATTCCCCTTAGAAGACACATATCCCACTCTTGTTGAAATGCCTGATGAAGGCATATTGCAAAACCATTTTCAAAACCACATTTTGGCAAATTCTTTCGAAAACCAAGTGTGGAAGATGCACTTCGATGGGGCACGAAACCAACGAGGGGCTGGTGCCGGGGTCATCCTAATCTCCCCTGAAAAGGGCGAGATTCCCATAGCAGTCCGCTTAGATTTCGAATGTTCCAACAACGTAGCTGAGTATGAAGCACTCATACAAGGCTTAAGGATTTCGAAAACTCTAGGGGCATCATGCATTGAGGTCTTTGGAGATTCGCTCCTTGTCATAAACCAGGTTTTGAAAATTTGGCAAGTACGTAATGAAAAACTACTTTTATATCACGAGTTGGCCACTCGATTGGTCCAATCCTTCCAGTCGTGTAAACTCACACACATAGGAAGAGAGGACAATGGCATCGCCGATGCCCTCTCCTCCTTGGGTTCAGCCCTGAAGGTCGATCCCATTTCAGGGACCAGATCTTTGGAAATATGGCATGAGCCCCACCCATCCACACACGACTTAGATATTTGCCAAAATGACCCAGAGTCTATTGAAAAACCCTGGTTTTATAACATAAAACAATTTTTAGAAAATGGGGGATTTACCGAGGATGCCACATCCAAAGATAAGGCATTCATTCATAAGGTTTCGACCCGATACACCATTCTGGGTGGGGTCTTATACAAAAAAACTTTTACCGGCATTCTGCTTAGGTGTATCGACCTAGAGGAGGCTAGGATAGTGATGCATGAGTTCCACGATGGAGAATGTGGAGATCATGTAAATGCCAACATGATGGCAATGAAAATACTTAGAGGGGACTATTTTTGGTCCACCCTGAAAAAGGATTGTCACGATCATGTTAGGAAGTGTCATCCATGTCAAGTGCATGGACACGCCATTCATATCCCTTCATCTGCATTGCATTCCGTGGTCAGCCCCTGGCCATTTACCATGTGGGCGTTTGACATTGTAGGCCCAATATTTCCAAAGGCCTCGAATGGGCATCAATTTATTTTAGCAGCCACGAAGTATTTCTCCAAGTGGGTGGAAGCCATTTCCCTAACCAATGTAATGGGGCAACAAGTGGTGGCTTTCATCCAGAGGAATATCTTGGCTCGATTTGGGGTTCCACGAGACCATGTGTCTGATAATGGTACCCCATTCAAGAACGAGCGGATGGTTAAGTTGTGCAACATGTATGGCATAATTCACCACTTCTCCTCGCCCTACTACCCTCAAGGCAACGGCCAAGCCGAAGCCACAAACAAGACTCTCATTAGTATTATTGAGAAAACCATAGAGAAGGGTAGGACGTGGCACGAGAAGCTGGATGAAGCCTTATGGTCTTATAGGACTTCCATCCGGACTCCCACGAATGCCACACCATTCGAATTGGTCTATGGCACAAACGCCATTCTTCCCATTCATACCCAACTGCATTCATTCCATACATCCATAGCACTCGACCTCCCCCTAGAGACGCTTCAGCATGCTAGGATGGCCGAACTAGATTTCCTAGATGAGAGGCGACTCCTTGCCATGGATCATGCTCGTGCATACCGGCAAAGGATAGCCCGACATTATAGCAAACACATGAGACCTCGCCACTTTGAAGTGGGAGATCTGGTCTTAAAAACCATCCGTCATCGTGGCCCACACCCCCTAGGCAAGTGACGCCCCAACTGGGATGGATCCTATGTTGTACGAGCAACCACTACGAACAATTCGTATTGGTTGGTCGATGTAGAAGGTAGGAATTTAGTAGATCCTATCAATGTTCAATACTTAAAGAAGTATCATGTGAAGGATCTGGATTTAAATTCCATTTTTCAAAAAATTTTAGGGATAGCTGCCCTGAGACATGTGAATAAGGTGCAAAGGCAAAGTCATGTGACCCTGAGTGAGAGAATTCGCACTTGTGAAAGAGTGGAGTTTTCAAAATCGTGGTTACATTTCAAAATCCTCTTCTTACAAAGAAAGGCCTAATTCAACATAGCAAGATACTTGCAAGTGGTGCGTGCTATTTCTAAATAGGCTGATCTGGAATGGATCGAGTATAGGCTTGGGATAAGTCCTCCCCTCTTCTCTTCTCCTTCCAAAAGGAAAACAAAGGCCCAAATAAAGGGAATTTCCCATTTCAAAGTATCTTTCCAAAAGAAAGAAACCAGATTTTCAAAGAAAAATCGAATCTCTTGTGAAAAAGAGGGATTAAAGAAAAAATACTCCCAAAGGGAGACCTCTATGAAAAAAAGGAAAAAGAGGCCAAAAGCTCAAAAAGAGTAGTTTTCCGCATTCTATGCCTTAAACCACGGGACGCTTCAGAAGGGACCGTGGTATCTCTTTCCCATCCCTGGCTTATCCCAAGCTAAAGCATGGTTCATTTCGAGGAATCCTAAAGTAAAAATAGGATTTACTTACTTGAATTTCATCTTGTTTGAGAATTCGACGTTTCAAGTAAGGCGTAGGAATTTGAAATATGCCTTGTTTTCTTATAAAACCTCCGCTAGATAAGCGAGTGTTAAGACTCAAACAAGGGCAAGCACGAAGAGCTCGAGATCCTTAGGATCGAGGCTCAAGACAGTTGTCCCTTTTGTAAATAGCTTTTGTAAATAAGTTTTGAAAACCGAACATCGAACAGCATAGGATTTGCTCACTTGGAGCAGTAGGCCTTGTAAGTCTCTAGAGTTCGACCACATCTGGTCCCTGGGAGGTCGCCACTTTTGGCACCACACCCATGTCATTTGCATTCCACGCATGGTACTTGCATGAACATGATCCCATTTAGGACCAGATTCCATAGTAGAACCCTTTGGCGTGATATCTCCTCCTACCAAGAGTTTGTAAATTGAGATTTTTGCTAAAGATGGGGGACGATCCCATGTTCTTCGTGGATAGATCTAGGGAGACATTGAAAGGGGTGTTTGTCATCTTTGCCCTTATCCAAATCTATTTGGACAAGGCCAAAGAGGGGCATCTGTAAACACCCCGAAATCCCATGAATTTCTTAAAACAAACCTGGTTTTGTACAAGCCGCCCCAAAGGGCCAGTTTTGAGTCTGGAAACCTAGGAGCCTTCCAGACAACCCTGTATTTATGTTTTAAACTTCATATTTCAAAAATATATAATATGGCTTTTGAAAACCTTTTAAAACACGTTTTGAAACCCCAAAGCAGCTTGGCCTAATCAAGACAGGACCAGCGAAGTCAAAGAGAGCCCGGAACCGGAGCACATGTCGAGCCCGACACAGCAACTCTTGTATCACATCCATACCCCCAGGATCTCGAACGTCCAAGACCCTGTTATTATCAAAATGTCATTTGAAGTCATCTCTAGAAGGAAGAAATGGAGGCGGACGATCATGTTGGCGAAGACCCAACGCAGACGGAGTGTTGATGTTGTCAGACCCCACACAAATCGTCCGTTTCGAACCCAGCTCGAAGGAGTCAGAGTTCAGTTTGGATCGGATCTGGACCATATATATCCAGATCCCAATCCAAACCCATGTATGGACTTGGATTTGGATTTGGATTCAAAAATCCAATCCAATATCCATATCCATGGCCCACATCACCTCCTCATAAATGGAGGTGGGGCCCACTAGAAATTCACGTGGGATTAGGGGCATGAGAGAGAGTGGGGGTGGATAAGATCAAGAGTGTTGTAATTAAGCTTGACTTGTGTGTCAAGTTTGGGGTTAATCATGTGGGTTAGCCTAATTGAGTGGGTTTAAGCTTGTAATTAGCCAAAACCTAACCTAGGGCTGCACCAACATGAGGTGGTTAAGGTCTATGGGCCATGCAAAGGGAGCTCCTTCACCTAAACCTAACCAAAAACACCTAATCCTAGCCTTCCACCCTAATCCACCCCTAATCTGAGCCTAATCACCTAACCCACTTCCCTAATCCTTCCTTAAACCTAGGTTAATTTCCCTAAACCTAGCCTAATCCTAGCCTAATCACCTAACCTAGCTCACTAAACCTCACCCTAGAACCCAACCACCTAACCAAACCCTAAACCCCTAAACCACCCCTAGCCCACAATCTACCCAAACCACTAGTATTTAAAATATCTGGCCCTACCCTTTCCAGCCCACCTTATCTTCATACCACCCTACCTAAACCACCTAACCACTACCCCAAACCCAGCCCTAATCGACCTACCCAACTCCCTATATAAACCCCCCCTCTTGGGGCGGGTTTTCCTAGCTAGAACCCCTCACCCATCCCAGCCGGGCCCTCTCTTTCCTCCACTTCTCCAGCTGCTCCACCTGCTCCCCTGCTCCCCCTGCACCACCACCATCTCTCCATCCCACCACCACTTGCACCGCCATCTCCACCACCTCCCGACCGAGCCTCACTACTTGCCCAGCTTCCTTCCAGCCGAGCGCCACCTTCTCTCCATTCGGTAAGTACCCCACACTCTACCTAGCTCCTTCTCTACTCCCTCTCCACTCCCAGCCACCCACCATACCACCACCTTACCTACACATCAGCCACTTGCCGCCACCACTACACTCGGCCAAGCCTTTGCTGCCCTAGCCATTCGCCACTACCTAACTACCCTAGCTACACCCGGCCACCCTATCCGATTTCCTAAGACCTACCCATAGCACTCCCTTATACCCACTACACCCACTACCGCCTAGCCCCATCACCTAACTAGCTACCTTCCCATACTCCAGCCTTAGTCATCCTAGCAGCCCGCCACCACCACATTCCCCTAGTAGGCCACTCCAACCGACTATCCCTTCCATTCGGCCAGCCATCTCTTTTCCCCTAGGTGTCCCATTCAACCTTCCCTTAAGCTCCCCTTAGGTCCACACTCCCTAACGCTATATACCCTCCTAGTGACCCTACATACTCATCTTGCCCAGCCCCTTTAATCCCCCACACCAAGGTGACACCCTTGCTTGCAGCCGGCCACCATCAAGGCGCCTATCCCGCGCCCCATTTGCAGCCGGCCAGCACCCTTTGTCGTTCACCCTCGCGGAGCTCCCGTTTGCAGCCCAAGGTGAAGGCCAAGCCCACGCTCAGGCAAGGCCTCTACGGACCAGCTACTAGTAAGTGCCTAACTCGGTCTTTAGTTGTATACTTGCTTGAGATTCAATTTGATACGGGGTTGTAATAACGGAGCATAGTCTCCCCCCGCTTGTAATAACGTGGCTTGGCACACCCACACACGTGCACTCTCCTAGTTGTGCACGATTTTGAACACACACGGGCCTAATCAGCCCTTAATACATAAGTATATATATATACTGTCATTTTTGAAGGGTTTTGCTTAAGTTGGGTGCGTTGTCTTTCAATTCAAGCACTCACACACATTGAGCTTTCGCTCTTATTTGAAAGACCCAAGTAAGGGCCGACCTATACTATTTGGGTTTCATTTCATGTCGTGTGTGTAAGTCTTTCAATTCAAGCACTCACACACATTGAGCCTTCGCTCTTATTTGAAAGACCCAAGTAAGGGCCGACCTATACTATTTGGGTTTCATTTCATGTCGTGTGTGTAAGTCTTTCAATTCAAGCACTCTCACACACATTGAGCTTTCGCTCTTACTCCCAAGACCTTAGTCAAGGCCTCTTGCAGTTATATTTGGGTTTCATTTCATGTCGTGTGCGTAGTACTTCAATTCAAGCACTCACACACATTGAGCTTTCGCTCTTATTCCCAAGACCTTAGTTAAGGCCATACTGCAATTTATATTTGGGTTTAATTTCATGTCGTGTGTGTAAGTCTTTCAATTCAAGCACGCACCCACATTGAGCCTTCGCTCTTATTTGCAAGACCCGAGTAAGGGCTCATATACATACTCTATATACATATCTCCCTTCGGCATTTATATTTCAAGTCATTTCCCTTCGGTTATTTCCCTTCTGTTATTTCCCTTCAGTATTGTCTTTACATTTCGGGTTTTCCCTTTGGAGTAGCGTGAGTTTGCATTGCATCTACGCCATACCACGAGGTAGGACGCATATTCCATCAAAGCAAGCCCCGCTCGAATTCGCCCATGTAGTAGAGTGTTCATAACACACAAACTAGGTGGCCCGAAAAGGGATAAAAGGAAAGACTTAGGCACGTGCAAATCCACGTGATCTAAAATATGCAATCGCATCTAAAAGACCCGAATTAGACACCTCGAACCGCTTCGTAGACTTTCTCTCCTAAAACTCGATTTTTGCAAAGCGTACAGACTGACCCTTGCGCATCGGTGCAAGAAGGTCTGCGACGACAAGAGCTCACTTGCTCACAGTCGCCACGATTAGAAGTCAGTGTTAAATATATCTTCGCTAGCTTAGGTAAGCTAGCTGGCACGCCCTGTTTGCATAAATAAGGCCTTAGACACACGAGAGGATCCGCTCCGAGCCCTGAAAAGGTGAGTGGCGGGATTTTTTCGCGCGTCTACAGCATTGAAGGCGGAAAAACTACTCTTTTTGAGCTTTTTGGCCTCTTTTCCTTTTTTTGTAGAGGGTCTCCCTTTGGGAGTATTTTTTCTTTAATCCCTCTTTTTCACAAGAGAATCGATTTTTCTTTTGAATTCTGGTTTCTTTCTTTTGGAAAGAGACTTTTGAAGGGAAAATTCCCTTTGTTTGGGCCGTGTTTTTCCTTTTGGAAGGAGAAGAGAAGAGGGGAGGACTTATCCCAAGCTCACACTAGATCCATTCCAGATCTGCCTATTTAGAAATAGCACGTACTACTTGCAAGTATCTTGCTATGTTGAACTAGGCCTTTCTTTGTAAGAAGAAGGATTTTGAAATGTAACCACGATTTTGAAGACTCCACTCTTTTACAAGTACGAATTCTCTTACTCAGGGTCACACGACTTTGCCTTTGCACCTTATTTTCATGTCTCTGGGCAGCTATCCCTAAAATTTTCGAAAACTCGAATTTAATACAAATCCTACACATGATACTTCTTTAAGTATTGAATATTTATAGGATCTGCTAAATTCCTACCTTCTACATCGATCAACCAATATGAGTTGTTCGTGGTGGTTGCACATACAACATAAGGTCCATCCCACTTAAGGCACCACTTTTCAAGTGGATGTGGGCCACGATAGTGGATGATTTTCAAAACCAGATCCCTCACTTCAAAGTGGCGAGGTCTCATGTGTTTGCCATAGTGTCGAGCTATCCTTTGCCGGTATGCACGAGCATGATCCATGGCAAGGAGTCGCCTCGCATCTAGCAAATCTAGTTCGGCCATCCTAGCATGTTGAAGCGTCTCTAGGGGGAGGTCGAGTGCAATGGATGTATGGAATGAATGCAGTTGAGTATGAATGGGAAGAATGGCGTTTGTGCCATAGAGCAATTCGAATGGTGTGGCATTCGTGGGAGTCCGGATGGAAGTCCTATAAGCCCATAAGGCTTCATCCAGCTTCTCGTGCCACGTCCTACCCTTCTCTAAAGTCTTCTCAATTATACTAATGAGAGTCTTATTGGTGGCTTCGGCTTGGCCGTTGCCTTGAGGGTAGTAGGGCGAAGAGAAGTGGTGAGTTATGCCATACGTGTTGCACAACTTAACCATCCGCTTGTTCTTAAATGGGGTGCCGTGGAACCCAAATCTAGCCAAGATATTCCTCCGAATGAAAGCCACCACATGTTGCCCCATCACGTTGGTTAGGGAAATGGCTTCCACCCACTTGGAGAAATACTCCGTGGCTGCTAAAATAAATCGATGCCCATTCGAGGCTTTTGGAAATATTGGGCCTATAATGTCAAATGCCCACATGGTAAATGGCTAGGGGCTGACCACGGAATGCAATGTAGATGATGGGATATGAATGGCGTGCCCATGCACTTGACATGGATGACACTTCCTAACATGATTGTGGCAATCCTTTTTCAGGGTGGACCAAAAATAGCCCCCTCTAAGTATTTTCATTGCTATCATATTGGCATTGACATGGCCTCCACATTCTCCATCGTGGAATTCATGCATCACTATCCTAGCCTCCTCTAGATCGATACATCTAAGCAGGATGCCGATAAAACTTTTTTTGTATAAAACCCCACCCAGAATGGTGCATAGGGTCGAAATCTTACGGATAAATGCCTTATCTTTCGATGTGGCATCCTCGACGAATACCCCATTTTCTAGAAATTGTTTTATGTCGTAAAACTAGGGTTTTTCAATAGACTTGGGGTTATTTTGGCAAATATCCAAGTCGTGTGTGGATGGATTGGGCGCATGCCATATTTCTAAAGACCGAGTCCCAGCAATGGGATCGACCTTTAGGGCTGAACCCAAGGAGGAGAGGGGATCGGCGATGCCATTGTCCTCTCTTCCTACGTGTGTGAGTTTACACGATTGGAAGGACTGGACCAATCGAGTGGCCAACTCGTGATATGGAAGTAGTTTTTCATTACGTACTTGCCAAATTTTCAAAACCTGGTTTATGACGAGGAGCGAATCTCCAAAGACCTCAATGCATGATGCCCTTAAAGTTTTTGAAATTCTTAAGCCTTGTATGAGTGCTTCATACTCAGCTACGTTGTTGAAACATTCGAAATCTAGGCGGACTGCTATGGGAATCTCGCCCTTTTCAGGGGAGATGAGGATGACCCCAGCACCAGCCCCTTGTTGGTTTCGTGCCCCATCGAAGTGCATCTTCCACACTTGGTTTTCGAAATTGTTTGCCAAAATGTGGTTTTGGAAATGATTTTGCAATATGCCTTCGTCAGGCATTTCATTAAGTGTGGGATATGCGTCTTCTAGGGGAAACTCAGCCACATAGTCTGCTAGGGCTTGCCCCTTAATGGAGATCTGGTGATGGTATTTCAGGTCATACTCCATTAGAAGGAGTTGCCATTTGCCCAATCTACCCGTGAGAATGGGTTTCTCGAACAAGTGCTTGATTGGATCAAGCTTGGACACTATCCAGATCTATGATCTAGGAAATAGTGTCTGAATTTCTAGCAGGCCCAAACTAGGGTCAAGCACGTCTTCTCCATGGCTTGATAATTTCGTTCATAAGCCAAAAGAGTTTTCGAAATATAGTAGATGGCATACTCCTTATGGGTGTCATCCTCCTATTGAGCCAACAAGGCTCCTAAAGCATTTGCATGCACGGAGATGTAAAGTAAAAGCGGTTTTCCTTGCTTCGGAGGATTCAAAACGGGGGGATTAACCAAGTATGCCTTTAGTCTCTCGAAAGACTTCTGGCATTCGTCATCCCATAAGAATTTCGTGCCCTTCTTGAACAATTTATTGAAGGGTTAGCATCTGGTCGCCAGATTCGATATGAATCGGTGAACGGATTGTAATCGACCCTGGAGGCTACGAATTTGAGTGAGATTGGAGGGTGGGGCCATGTCTATGATGGCTCGACACTTAGAGGGGTAGACTTCTATACCCGTTTGGCTCACTATAAAGCCTAGAAGCTTCCCTGATTCTACCCCGAATACACATTTTTGAGAGTTTAGCTTTACTTTGTAAAGCCTAAGCCTTTCAAAAATCTTTTGCAAACATTCGATATGAGTGCATCGGGTTTTGGATTTCGCCAAGAGATCATCTACATACACTTTTACGAGCTCATGAATTTGATCATGAAAGATCGTGGTCATGGCTCGTTGGTATGTTGCGCCGACATTTTTCAAACCAAAGGGCATGACTGTATAGCAGTACGTGCCCCATGGGGTTGTGAAGGTGGTCTTACCCTGATCTCGTGGACTTAGTTTGATTTGATTATAGCCTGAATAGCCATCCATAAATGAAAACATTTCATGATTTGCAGTACTATCGACTATCAAATCTATGTTTGGTAAAGGATAATTATCCTTTGGAGTGGCTTTATTCAGGTTTCTGAAATCGATGCATATTTGAATTTTCCCATTGGTTTTTCGAACTACAACGATGTTTGACAACCAATCAGAATACGCAATGGGTTTTATAAATCCGTTTTTTAACAAATCTTCTAAACCCTCTTTGACTTGCGTGTGTACATTCGGGTGTATTTTACTAAGCTTTTGCTTTATGGGTTTTACACGCATCTAAGGGAAGACGATGTTCGACAATACCGGGGTCTATGCCCGGCATCTCTTCATTCGTCCATGCAAACACATCTAAATAGGTTCGTAAAAATGCAATGTATGCTAATCTTTCAGGTTCATGCAAACATGCGCCTATCTTGATGGTTTTGGGATTGGAATCATCCCCTAGGTTCACCTCTATGAAATCTCCTCCTACTGAATTGGAAGGTCTTTCAAAATCGAGAATTTTATGAAATTCTGGGAGCTCAAAAGTGGGATCTTCCTCAAGGGGATCCACTTCTGGGCTTTGATCATTCTTGTAGGTTATAGACCAGAGGGAATTTGATGCTTGATTTTCAAAAACACTTGGTTTTGTACTCGGATTTTCAATTGATTTCAAAATTTTTGGTCTGGCTATGCAGACGACGTTTCTTTCAAAATCTTTTTCTTTTGCCAAAGTCCTACCAGGAGCAACTATATACAAAATCTTTTTGGTATTTTCCAAATTTTCGATTTTTTTGGGTTTTTGTAAAACAAGAACCTTAGGAACTATACAAAGCACTCTATTTTCGAGTTTTTGTTTTTCCATTGTTTTTGGCTTTTCTTCTTTTTCGATTTTTTTCATTTTAAGTTTTCCAAATGTTTTTGTATTTTTATGAAAGGGATCTTCCGTCATACCTACAAAGGGAAAACACTACGGGTTAGACTCGGAATAGGAGGTCTAAATCGTAGGTTTCTTCTAAGGCAGGTTCTAGGGCACCCTTGACCCAGGTGGTCACAGGGGGTGGCTCTGGCGGTATTCTGGGAGTATAGCCGATCCCGTATCGGCTTGGGTTGGCCCTAGGAAGGATGGGCTCTAGGAGTTGTGCCCCTAGACTTCTGTAGGGCGTATAGCCCATATTTAACAACATGTTCCACGACTTTCTATTTTTTGAAAATTTTTGATAAAAATCATGGTCCTGGAACTTGTTGTCGTCCATATTGTGCTCATATGGCTTCTTGTCCAGGGGCTTTGGAAATAGGTGTAGACACCGAAAATTTTCACTTACGGGTTCTTAGGCCTGAAGTGAACCTTTTCGCAATCTACATTCGCTTTATGGGCGTGCCAGCTAGTTTACTTTAACTAGCAAAGTATGTTTTGAAAATAATCTGACTTTTTGAAAGGTGATTGTAGGCAAGCGGGATTTTTACGTCACAGACCTTCTTGCACCGATGCGCAAGGGTCAGTCTGTACGCTCAGAGACTTCGTTTTGAAACAAGTTTAACTCAAAATATATTTTGAATGAAAAAGTGTTTTAAAACCTTTTGAAAACCATGCATTTGGGCGATTTTGACTTTGTAAGGGTTGGACGACCCTAAGTCTTTCAAATTTTAATCTACTTAGGCACGATGTGCATGCATCGAAATAGCCTAAGTCTTGGCATATTTGCACGATTGATTCGGGTTGTTTTTGTATGATTTTCAGATTTTAGGTCACGTGGATTTGCACGTGCCTAAGTCTTTCTTTTTATCACTTTATGGGCCACTGTAAACACCCCGAAATCCCACAAATTTCTTAAACAAACCTGGTTTTATACAAGCAGCCCCAAAGGGCTATTTTGAGTCTAGAAACCCAGGAGCCTTCCAGACAACCCTGTACATACGTTTTAAACTTCATATTTCAAAAATATATAATATTAGCTTTTGAAAACCTTTTAAAACATGTTTTTGAAACCCCGAAGCGGCTCGGCCCGATCAAGACAGGACCAGGAGAGCTAAGTAGAGCCTGGAACCGGAGCACATGTCAAGCCCGGCACAGCAACTCTTGCATCTGATTCACACCCCCAGGATCTCGAACGTCCAAGACCCTGTTCTTATCAAAATATCATTTGAAGTCATCTCCGAAAGGCAGAAACGGAGGCGGACGACCATGTTGGCAAAGACCCAACGCAGACGGAGTACTGATGCTGTCAGACCCCGCACAAATCGTCCGTTTCGAACCCAGCTCGAAGGAGTCAGAGTTCAGTTTGGCTTGGATCTAGACCATATATATCCAGATCCCAATCCAAACCCATGTATGGACTTGGATTTGGATTTGGATTCAAAAATCCAATCCAATATCCATATCCATGGCCCACATCACCTTCTCATAAAGGGAGGTGGGGCCCACTTGAAATTCACGTGGGATTGTGGGCATGAGAGAGAGTGGGGATGGAAAATATCAAGAGTGTTGTAATTAAGCTTCACTTGTGTGTCAAGTTTGGGGTTAATCATGTGGGTTAGCCTAATTGAGCGGGTTTAAGCTTGTAATTAGCCAAAACCCAACCTAGGGCTGCACCAACATGAGGTGGTTAAGGTCTATGGGCCATGCTAAGGGAGCTCCTTCACCTAAGCCTAACCCAAAACACCTAATCCTAGCCTACCCCCCTAATCCACCCCTAATTTGAGCCTAATCACCTAACCCACTTCCCTAATCCCAACCTAATCACCTAACCCACTTCCCTAATCCTTCCCTAAACCTAGGTTAATTTCCCTAAACCTAGCCTAAACCTATCCTAATCACCTAACCTAGCTCAGTAAACCTCACCCTAAAACCCAACCACCTAACCTAGCCCTAAACCCCTAAACCACCCCTAGCCCACAACCTACCCAAACCACTAGTTTTCAAAATATCTGGCCGAACCCTTTCCAGCCCACCTTATCTACATACCACCCTACCTAAACCACCTAACCACTACCCCAAACCCAGCCCTAACCGACCTACCCATCCCTATTTAAACCCCCTCCCTTGGGGGCGGGTTTTTCAAGCTAGAACCCTTCACCAATCCCAGCTGGGCCCTCTCTTTCCCCCACTTCCTAGCTCAGCTGAACCTGCCCAGCTGCTCCACCTGCGCCGCCTGCACCACCACCATCCCTCCATCCCACCACAGCTCGCACCGCCCTCTCCACCACCTCCCAGCCGAGCTTCACAGCCTGCCCACCTTTCTCCTAGCCGGGTACCACCTTCTCCCCATTCGGTAAGCACCCCCCAACTCTACCTAAATCCTTCTCTACTCCCTCTCCATTCCTAGCCACCCACCATACCATCATCTCACCTACACATCAGCCCTTTGCTGCCACCATTCTCCCTTAGCCGAACCTAGCACAACCTAAACCATCGGCCACTACCTAACTACCCTAACTACACCCGGCCAGCCATCTCTTTTCCCCTTAGACTCCCATTCGACCTTCCCTTAAACTCCATTAGGTTCATATTCCCTAACACTCTATACTCTCCATTCGTGACCCTACACACTTACTTGGCCCAGCCCTTTAATCGCCCACATCAAGGCGACACCCATTTGCAGCCGGCCACCTTCGAGGCACCTATCCCGTGCCTCACTTGCAGCCGACCAGCACCCTTTGTCATCCACCCTCGCGGAGCTCCCGTTTGCAGCCCAAGGCGAAGGCCAAGCCCCCGCTCAAGCAAGGCCTCTACGGACCAGCTACTCGTAAGTGCCTAAACTCGGTCTTTAGTTGTATACTTGCTTGAGATTCAATTTGATACGGGGTTGTAATAACGGAGCATAGTCTCCCCCCGCTTGTAATAACGTGGCTTGGCACACCCACACACGTGCACTCTCTTAGTTGTGCACGATTTTGAACACACACGGGCCTAATCAGCCCCTAATACATAAGTGTATATATATACTTTCATTTTCGAAGGGTTTTTGCTTAAGTTGGGTGCGTTGTCTTTCAATTCAAGCACTCTCACACACATTGAGCTTTCGCTCTTATTTGAAAGACCCAAGTAAGGGCCGACCTATACTATTTGGGTTTTATTTCATGTCGTGTGAGTAAGTCTTTCAATTCAAGCACTCTCACACACATTGAGCTTTCGCTCTTATTTGAAAGACCCAAGTAAGGGCCGACCTATACTATTTGGGTTTAATTTCATGTCGTGTGTGTAAGTCTTTCAATTCAAGCACTCTCACACACATTGAGCCTTCACTCTTTTTCCCAAGACCTTAGTAAAGGCCTTATTGCAGTTATATTTGGGTTTCATTTATGTCGTGTGTGTAGTACTTCAATTCAAGCACTCTCACACACATTGAGCCTTCGCTCTTACTCCCAAGACCTTAGTCAAGGCCATACTGCAATTTATATTTGGGTTTACTTTCATGTCGTGTGTGTAAGTCTTTCAATTCAAGCACGCACCCACATTGAGCCTTCGCTCTTATTTGCATGACCTGAGTAAGGGCTCATATACATATTCTATATACATATCTCCCTTCGGTTATTTCCCTTCGGTTATTTCCCTTCAGTACTGTCTTTACATTTCGGGTTTTCCCTTTGGAGTAGCGTGAGTTTGCATTGCATCTACGCCGTACCATGAGGTAGGATGCATATTGCATCAAAGCAAGCCCCGCTCAAATTCGCCCATGTAGTGGAGTGTTCATAACACACAAACTAGGTGGCCCGAAAAGGGATAAAAGAAAAAGACTTAGGCACGTGCAAATCCACGTGATCTAAAACATGCAATCGCATTTTAAAGACCCGAAATAGACACCTCGAACCGCTTTGTAGACTTTCTCTCCAAAAACTTGATTTTTCCAAGAATGACCCTTGCGCATCGGTGCAAGAAGGTCTGCGACGACAAGAGCTTACTTGCTCACAGTCGCCACGTTTAGAAGTCAGTGTTAAAATATATCTTCGCTAGCTTAAGTAAGCTAGTTGGCACGCCCTGTTTGCATACATAGGCCTTAGATACACGAGAGGATCCGCTCCGAGCCTTGAAAAAGGCAAAGAGGCGGGGATTTTCGCGCGTCTACAGAGATTGGCACGCCCGGTGGGACGTGAGGCTTTCAAAAATCGAGTTTGTAAGTAGAAGTCTTGCGAAAATTTTGTAAAAAGGTGTCGTTTTAACTTGTTTTCTTTGCTTGTACTTAGGATATTTTGAAAAAGCTTGAAAAGCATGTCAAAATCCAATCCAAGTGAAGTGTCGAGCCAAGGCTCATGCGCATCAAGTTCTCACTCTAGGAGGATTTTCAAAAACAAAATAAAACTAGATGAAATCGAGGACTTGAGAAGGGAGTTTGAGGCCAAAATCGATGCTCTCAGCCAAGAGGCTGAAGTAGGCGATTCGTGTTCATCAAATGGTGAACAAAGGCCTAAAAAGAAATCTGAAAAACCTCGCAAGCAAAAAGAGGCCTCCGTAATAGAAGGCAACCAATACCACGAGTCCTTCACACAAAAGGACCGTAAAGCCCTACAGCAGTTGCTGAAAGGGCAGAATAAAGAGAAAAGAAACTACGCCCTGTCTGATTTCCTTCCTATGGATTACGAAACAGACAGTGACGATGAAATACCGAGCTTCCATCGGTATGATGGCATGGGAGACCCTAGGTCTCACTTGCAGCTTTTCTCACGTCGAGCCCATAAGAAGAAAAAGGACTCGATGAAATGGGTGTATTGGTTCCCTCTATCCCTTAAAGGCACAGCTGCCAAATGGCTGGCTTCCTACGACTTAAGCCAGTTCGCTACTTTTGAAGAGTTAGCGAACTGCTTCATGCAAAGATTTGCACACAACGTAGAAGTCACGCCAACCCTGAATACCTTAAGGGATACAAAGCAAGGCATGAACGAAGACGTACATGCCTTCATTATAAGATGGAGGTCGCTTTTGGGCCGAGTGCGAGAGCCCATATCCGAAGGATGCGCAGTAATGCTCATCCTGGATAATTTTAAAAGCGAATTAAAAACCCTTCTCTCGCTCCATGAGATTTCAACTTTCCATAAGTTGATCAAAAAGGCCTCCCTTTTCGAAACCAACTTGCGAAAAGGGACATACGATCACTTATGGAAAGGAAGTGCCGTTTCAAAAACCCGCTTGGAAAAGCCCATCGCATATGGGCTGCCCACGACGGACAAAGGGGCAAAGCCCCATAAAATCGCCAATGTCCGGGTGGATCCAGGCATGGCCGGCACTTCCAAAAATTTTAAAAAATTAGAAAATAAGAGGGAACGCAATTTTCAAAAACCGGTTGAAAAACTGGAGTATACTCCGCTGAGGCAACCTGTGTCAAAGGTCCTAGACCTCTTACTTGCCTAGGGCATGATAGAACTCCCTAAAATCCCCGAAGGAGTCACTTCCAAAGGGGGATATTTAAACCGATTTTGTAAGTATCATCGGCTCAAAGGCCATGATACCAAACGCTGCTTCTCTCTCTTAAATAAAATTGAGAACTTGATAGCAGAAGGCCGGCTCCAGGTCATTGCGGAACCTGAGCCACCTCAAGCTATCTTCAAGGAACCCTTTCCCAAACACGCCAGTAGCAGTGGGAAAGGAAAGGAGGTATGTACCCTCACCATTTCCAAGGAACTAGCGCGAAAGCCAGAACCTGGTCGACCTACTTGTGCGCCCATCCTTGTACTATACAAGAGGCCCGCCCAAGTCGTCATTCGGGGACCACCAAAAGTGGAAACCCCGGTAAAACCAGTTTTAAAAATCCAAGGTTCTCCTCAGCTCATCCTTAGAGCCAAGTTTAGCACGAACCCTAGGCTGGTCATGGGGGAAGTCACTAGATCCGGGAGGATCTATCAACCCCCGCACCTTCAAGGTGCTCAAAAGGTGGTCAGTGTGCCTGACCCCTCAAAAGCATGTATCCCTAGTGGTCTGCCAAAAGCAGATAAGGACAAAGTCATCCTAAATCCTTATGACTTTGAAAACCACCTTTCAAAGATTCCTATTCACATGTCTATCCTAGAGCTTATAAAAACCTCGCCTAAGCATAGACTTGTATTAGAGAAAATTCTAGAAAGGGCCAAGGTTGATTCGAACATAAGTCCGGAGTCCTTGTCTGCCCAAGTGGCTTTATTAGGAGCAAAATCGCCCATCACTTTCTCGGAAGATGATGTAGATAGACCCTATGAAACCCATAACCAGGCCCTACATATCGAGGTGGTTCTGAACAACCACTCTCTGGACAGGTGCCTAGTCGATGGTGGAGGAGGGCTCAACATCCTTCCACTTCATGTGGCGTACAAAATCGGAGTCACCTTTACTTCAGTGAACCCAAGCCCCATCGTTATCACTGGATACGATGGGAATGCGTCTAGACCTTTAGGATCCATCGAACTCCCAATGGAAACGGGAGGGATCGAACACACGGGGGTGTTCCATGTCTTGGACATCCACCCCCATTATAACCTGTTGCTGGGAAGGCCCTGGATACACAGTTTGTGCACTGTGCCATCCACCTTCCACAGGTGTGTCAAGATCCCTTTTAGGGACCAGGTCGTAGTGATCCTAGGTGAGAGTCACCCACAGCTTCAGGGGATCATAAACTCCCCTTGTTTATCAAGCTCCCAGGCCCATGAGGCTAACCTGGGGCAAATTATGGTTGAGCCACCTCGGCTCGTGTTAAACAACCCTAGGAAGGTTGTATGTGTGAAGGGGCCCGCCCAAAGCTGGCCCTCTCCCGACTTTAATCCTCCTAGGAAAACCCAAGCGTTCCCTATTTCCAAAGCCCCTAGACAAGAGGCCATACGAGCCTAATATGGACGATAGCATGTTCCAGGACCACGACTTGTATCCCACCTTTTCAAAAAACAAAAAGTCATGGAACATGTTATTGAACATGGGCTACACGCCCTACAAAAGTCTAGGGGCACAGAACCAGGGTCTCCTAGAGCCCATCCTTCCTAGGGCCAACCCAAGCCGATATGGGATCGGCTATACCCCCCGAATACCGCCGGAGCCACCCCCTGTGACCACCTGGGTCAAGGGTGCCCCGGAGCCTGTCTTAGAAGAGACTTGTGGTTTAGATCTCCTATTCTGAGTCTAACCCGTAGTGTTTTCCCTTTGTAGGTATGACGGAAGATCCCTTGTCTAAAAAAATACCAAAAACATTGGAAAAACTTAAAATCAAAAAAATCGAAAAACAAGAAAAACCAAAAACAATGGAAAAACAAAAACTTGAAAAAAGAGTGCTTTGTATAGTTCCCAAGGTTCTTGTTTTACAAAAACCCAAAAAGATCGAAAATTTGGAAAATACCAAAAAGATTTTGTACATAGCTGCTCCTGGTAGGACTTTGGCAAAAGAAAAGGATTTCGAAAGAAACGTCGTCTGCATAGCCAGACCAAAAATTTCGAAATCACTTGAAAATCCAAGTACAAAACCAGGTCATTTTGAAAACCATGCATCAAGTTCCCTTGGGTCTATAGCTCACGAGAATGATCAAAGCCCAGAAGGGGATCCCCTTGAGGAAGATCCCACTTCTAAGCTCCCAGAATTTCATAGAATTCTCGATTTTGAAAGACCTTCCCAATCAGTAGGAGGAGATTTCATAGAGGTGAACCTAGGGGATGATTCCAATCCCAAAACCATCAAAATAGGCACATGCTTGCATGAAACTGAAAAGTTAGCATTCATTGCATTTCTACGAACCTATTTAGATGTGTTTGCATGGACGTATGAAGACATGCCGGGCATAGATCCCAGCATTGTCGAGCATCGTCTTCCCTTAGATGCAGGTGTAAAACCCATAAAGCAGAAGCTTAGGAAAATACACCCGAATGTACACACGCAAGTCAAAGAGGGTTTAGAAGATCTGCTAAAAGCCAGATTTATAAAACCCATTGCGTATTCTGATTGGTTATCAAATATCGTTGTAGTTCGAAAAACCAATGGGAAAATTCGAATATGCATCGATTTCAGAAACCTGAATAAAGCCACTCTAAAGGACAATTATCCTTTACCAAACATAGATTTGATAGTCGATAGTACTGCAAATCATGAAATGTTTTCGTTCATGGATGGCTATTCAGGCTATAATCAAATCAAACTAAGTCCACGAGATCAAGGTAAGACCGCCTTCACAACCCCATGGGGCACGTACTGCTATACAGTCATGCCCTTTGGTTTGAAAAATGCCGGCGCAACATACCAACGAGCCATGACCATGATCTTCCATGATCAAATTCATGAGCTAGTAGAAGTGTATGTAGATGATCTCTTGGCGAAATCCAAAACCCGATGCACCCATATCGAATGTTTGCAAACGATTTTCGAAACGCTTAGGCTTTACAAGGTAAAGTTAAACCCTCAAAAATGTGTGTTCGGGGTAGAATCAGGGAAGCTTCTAGGCTTTATGGTGAGCCAAAGGGGAATAGAAGTCGACCCCTCTAAGTGCCGAGCCATCATAGACATGGCTCCACCCTCCAATCTCACCCAAATCCGTAGCCTCCAGGGTCGCTTACAATCCGTTCACCGATTCATATCGAATCTGGCATCTAGATGTAAACCCTTCAACAAACTGTTGAGGAAGGGCATGGAATTCTTATGGGATGACGAATGCCAAAAGTCCTTCGAGAGACTGAAGGCATACTTGGTTAATCCCCCCGTTTTGAATCCTCCAGAGCAAGGAAAACCGCTTTTATTATACATCTCCGTGCATGCAAATGCTTTAGGAGCCCTGTTGGCTCAATAGGAGGATGACACCCATAAGGAGTATGCCATCTACTATATTTCGAAAACTCTCTTGGCTTATGAACGAAATTATCAAGCCATGGAGAAGACGTGCTTGGCCCTAGTCTAGGCCTGCCAGAAGTTCAGACACTATTTCCTAGATCATGAGATCTGGATAGTGTCCAAGCTTGATCCAATCAAGCACTTGTTCGAAAAACCCATTCTCACGGGTAGATTGGGCAAATGGCAACTCCTTCTAATGGAGTATGATCTGAAATACCATCACCAGATCTCCATTAAGGGGCAAGCCCTAGCAGATTACGTGGCTGAATTCCCCTTAGAGGACGCATATCCGACTCTTGTCGAAATGCCTGATGAAGGCATCTTGCAAAACCATTTTCAAAACCACATTTTGGCAAATTCTTTCGAAAACCAAGTGTGGAAGATGCACTTCGATGGGGCACGAAACCAAAGAGGGGCTGGTGCTGGGGTCATCCTAATCTCCCCTGAAAAGGGCGAGATTCCCATAGCAGTCCGCTTAGATTTCGAATGTTCCAACAACGTAGCTGAGTATGAAGCACTCATACAAGGCTTAAGGATTTCGAAAACTCTAGGGGCATCATGCATCGAGGTCTTTGGAGATTCGCTCCTTGTCATAAACCAGGTTTTAAAAATTTGGCAAGTACGTAATGAGAAACTACTTCCATATCACGAGTTGGCCACTCGATTGGTCCAATCCTTCCAGTCGTGTAAACTCACACACGTGGGAAGAGAGGACAATGGCATCGCCGATGCCCTCTCCTCCTTGGGTTCAGCCCTGAAGGTCGATCCCATTTCAGGGACCAGATCTTTGGAAATATGGCATGCACCCCACCCATCCACACACGACTTGGATATTTGCCAAAACAACCCAGAGTCTATTGAAAAACCTTGGTTTTATGACATAAAACAATTTTTAGAAAATGGGGGATTCACCGAGGATGCCACATCCAAAGATAAGGCATTCATTCGTAAGATTTCGACCCGATACACCATTCTGGGTGGGGTCTTATACAAAAAGAGTTTTACCGGCATTCTGCTTAGGTGTATCGACCTAGAGGAGGCTAGGATAGTGATGCATGAGTTCCACGATGGAGAATGTGGAGGTCATGTTAATGCCAACATGATGGCAATGAAAATACTTAGAGGGGGCTATTTTTGGTCCACCCTGAAAAAGGATTGTCACGTTCATGTTAGGAAGTGTCATCCGTGTCAAGTGCATGGGCATGCCATTCATATCCCATCATCTGCATTGCATTCCGTGGTCAGCCCCTGGCCATTTACCATGTGGGTGTTTGACATCGTAGGCCCAATATTTCCAAAGGCCTCGAATGAGCATCGATTTATTTTAGCAGGCACGGAGTATTTCTCCAAGTGGGTGGAAGCCATTTCCCTAACCAATGTAATGGGGCAACATGTGGTGGCTTTCATCCGGAGGAATATCTTGGCTTGATTTGGGGTTCCACGAGACCTTGTGTCTGATAATGGTACCCCATTCAAGAACGAGCGGATGGTTTAGTTGTGCAACACATATGGCATAACTCACCACTTCTCCTCGCCCTACTACCCTCAAGGCAACGGCCAAGCCGAAGCCACAAACAAGACTCTCATTAGTATTATTGAGAAAACCTTAGAGAAGGGTAGGACGTGGCACGAGAAGCTGGATGAAGCGTTATGGGCTTATAGGACTTCCATCCGGACTCCCACGAATGCCACACCATTCGAGTTGGTCTATGGCACAAACGCCATTCTTCCCATTCATACTCAACTGCATTCATTTCATACATCCATAGCACTCGACCTCCCCCTAGAGACGCTTCAGCATGCTAGGATGGCCGAACTAGATTTGCTAGATGAGAGGCGACTCCTTGCCATGGATCATGCTCATGCATACTGGCAAAGGATAGCCCGACATTATAGCAAACACTTGAGACCTCGCCACTTTGAAGTGGGAGATCTGGTCTTAAAAACCATCCATCATTGTGGCCCACACCCCCTAGGCAAGTGGCGCCCCAACTGGGATGGACCCTATGTTGTACGAGCAACCACTAAGAACAATTCGTATTGGTTGATCGATGTAGAAGGTAGGAATTTAGCAGATCCTATCAATATTCAATACTTAAAGAAGTATCATGTGTAGGATCTGGATTAAATTCCATTTTTCGAAAAAATTTAGGGATAGCTGCCCTGAGACATGTGAATAAGGTGCAAAGGCAAGTCGTGTGAACCTAAGTGAAGAGAATTCGCACTTGTGAAAGAGTGGAGTTTGCAAAATCGTGGTTACATTTCAAAATCCTTCTTCTTACAAAGAAAGGCCTAGTTCAACATAGCAAGATACTTGCAAGTACTACGTGCTATTTCTAAATAGGCTGATCTGGAATGGATCGAGTATAGGCTTGGGATAAGTCCTCCCCTCTTCTCTTCTTCTTCCAAAAGGAAAACAAAGGCCCAAAACAAAAGGGAATTTCCCATTCAAAGTCTCTTTCCAAAAGAAAGAAACCAGACTTCAAAAAGAAAAATCGATTCTCTTGTGAAAAAGAGGGATTAAAGAAAAAATACTCCCAAAGGGAGACCCTCTATGGAAAAAAGGGAAAAGAGGCCAAAAAGCACAAAAAGAGCAGTTTTTTGCCGTCTGTGTCTCAAACCACGGGACGCTTCAGAAGGGACCATGGTATCTCTTTCCCATCCCTGGCTTATCCCAAGCTAAAGCATGGTTCATTTCGAGGAATCCTAAAGTAAAAATAGGATTTACTTACTTGAATTTCATCTTGTTTGAGAATTCGACGTTTCGAGTAAGACGTAGGAATTTGAAATAAAGCTTGTTTTCTTATAAAACCTCCGCTAGATAAGTGAGTGATAAGACTCAAACAAGGGCAAGCACGAAGAGCTCGAGATCCTTAGGATCGAGGCTCAAGACAGTTGTCCCTTTTGTAAATAGCTTTTGTAAATAAGTTTTGAAAACCGAACATCGAACAACATAGGATTTGCTCACTTGGAGCAATAGGCCTTATAAGTCTCTAGAGTTCGACCATATCTGGTCTCTGGGAGGTCGCCACTTTTGGGCACCACACCCATGTCATCTGCATTCCACGCATGGTACTTGCATGAACATGATCCCATTTAGGACCAGATTCCATGTAGAACCCTTTGGCATGATATCTCCTCCTACTAGAGTTTGTAAATTGAGATTTTGCTAAAAATGGGACGATCCCATATTCTTCGTGGATAGATCTAGGAAGACATTAAAAGGGGTGTTTGTCATCTTTGCCCTTATCCAAATCTATTTGGACAAGGCCAAAGAGGGTCATCTGTAAACACCCCGAAATCCCACGAATTTCTTAAACAAACCTGGTTTTATACAAGCAGCCCCAAAGGGCTATTTTGAGTCTGGAAACCCAGGAGCCTTCCAGACAACCCTGTACATACGTTTTAAACTTCATATTTCAAAAATATATAATATTAGCTTTTGAAAACCTTTTAAAACATGTTTTTGAAACCCCGAAGCGGCTCGGCCCGATCAAGACAGGACCAGGAGAGCTAAGAAGAGCCCGGAACCAGAGCACATGTCAAGCCCGGCACAACAACTCTTGCATCTGATTCATACCCCCAGGATCTCGAACGTCCAAGACCCTGTTCTTATCAAAATATCATTTGAAGTAAACTCCGGAAGGCAGAAACGGAGGCGGACGACCATGTTGGCGAAGACCCAACGCAGACGGAGTACTGATGCTATCTGACCCCGCACAAATCGTCCGTTTCGAACCCAGCTCGAAGGAGTCAGAGTTCAGTTTGGCTTGGATCTGGACCATATATATCCAGATCCCAATCCAAACCCATGTATGGACTTGGATTTGGATTTGGATTCAAAAATTCAATCCAATATCCATATCCATGGCCCACATCACCTTCTCATAAAGGGAGGTGGGGCCCACTTGAAATTCACGTGGGATTGTGGGCATGAGAGAGAGTGGGGATGGAAAATATCAAGAGTGTTGTAATTAAGCTTCACTTGTGTGTCAAGTTTGGGGTTAATCATGTGGGTTAGCCTAATTGAGCGGGTTTAAGCTTGTAATTAGCCAAAACCCAACCTAGGGCTGCACCAACATGAGGTGGTTAAGGTCTATGGGCCATGCTAAGGGAGCTCCTTCACCTAAACCTAACCCAAAACACCTAATCCTAGCCTACCCCCCTAATCCACCCCTAATCTGAGCCTAATCACCTAACCCACTTCCCTAATCCCAACCTAATCACCTAACCCACTTCCCTAATCCTTCCCTAAACCTAGGTTAATTTCCCTAAACCTAGCCTAAACCTAGCCTAATCACCTAACCTAGCTCACTAAACCTCACCCTAAAACCCAACCACCTAACCAAGCCCTAAACCCCTAAACCACCCCTAGCCCACAACCTACCCAAACCACTAGTTTTCAAAATATCAGGCCCAACCCTTTCCAGCCCACCTTATCTACATACCACCCTACCTAAACCACCTAACCACTACCCCAAACCCAGCCCTAACCGACCTACCCATCCCTATTTAAACCCCCCCCCTTGGGGGTGGGTTTTTCAAGCTGGAACCCTTCACCAATCCCAGCTGGGCCCTCTCTTTCCCCCACTTCCTAGCTCAGCCGAACCTGCCCAGCTGCTCCACCTGCGCCACCTGCACCACCACCATCCCTCCATCCCACCACAGCTCGCACCGCCATCTCCACCACCTCCCAGCCGAGCTTCACAGCCTGCCCACCTTTCTCCCAACCGGATACCACCTTCTCCCCATTCGGTAAGCACCCCCCAACTCTACCTAAATCCTTCTCTACTCCCTCTCCATTCCTAGCCACCCACCATACCATCATCTCACCTACACATCAGCCCTTTGCTGCCACCATTCTCCCTTAGCCGAACCTAGCACAACCTAAACCATCGGCCACTACCTAACTACCCTAACTACACCCGGCCAACCATCTGTTTTCCCCTTAGACTCCCATTCGACCTTCCCTTAAACTCCCTTAGGTTCATATTCCCTAACACTCTATACTCTCCATTCGTGACCCTACACACTTACTTGGCCCAGCCCTTTAATCGCCCACATCAAGGTGACACCCATTTGCAGCCGGCCACCTTCGAGGCACCTATCCCGCGCCTCACTTGCAGCCAGCCAGCATCCTTTTTCATCCACCCTCGCGGAGCTCCCGTTTGCAGCCCAAGGAGAAGGCCAAGCCCACGCTCAAGCAAGGCCTCTACGGACCAGCTACTCATAAGTGCCTAAACTCGGTCTTTAGTTGTATACTTGCTTGAGATTCAATTTGATACGGGGTTGTAATAATGGAGCATAGTCTCCCCCCGCTTGTAATAACATGGCTTGGCACACCCACACACGTGCACTCTCTTAGTTGTGCACGATTTTGAACACACACGGGCCTAATCAGCCCCTAATACATAAGTGTATATATATACTTTCATTTTCGAAGGGTTTTTGCTTAAGTTGGGTGCGATGTCTTTCAATTCAAGCACTCTTACACACTTTGAGCTTTCGCTCTTATTTGAAAGACCCAAGTAAGGGCCGACCTATACTATTTGGGTTTTATTTCATGTCGTGTGAGTAAGTCTTTCAATTCAAGCACTCTCACACACATTGAGCTTTCGCTCTTATTTGAAAGACCCAAGTAAGGGCCGACCTATACTATTTGGGTTTTATTTCATGTCGTGTGAGTAAGTCTTTCAATTCAAGCACTCTCACACACATTGAGCTTTCGCTCTTATTTGAAAGACCCAAGTAAGGGCCGACCTATACTATTTGGGTTTAATTTCATGTCGTGTGTGTAAGTCTTTCAATTCAAGCACTCTCACACACATTGAGCCTTCGCTCTTATTCCCAAGACCTTAGTAAAGGCCTTATTGCAGTTATATTTGGGTTTCATTTATGTCGTGTGTGTAGTACTTCAATTCAAGCACTCTCACACACATTGAGCCTTCGCTCTTACTCCCAAGACCTTAGTCAAGGCCATACTGCAATTTATATTTGGGTTTAATTTCATGTCGTGTCTGTAAGTCTTTCAATTCAAGCACGCACCCACATTGAGCCTTCGCTCTTATTTGCATGACCTGAGTAAGGGCTCATATACATATTCTATATACATATCTCCCTTCGGTTATTTCCCTTCGGTTATTTCCCTTCAGTATTGTCTTTACATTTCGGGTTTTCCCTTTGGAGTAGCGTGAGTTTGCATTGCATCTATGCCATACCACGAGGTAGGACGCATATTGCATCAAAGCAAGCCCCGCTCGAATTCGCCCATGTAGTGGAGTGTTCATAACACACAAACTAGGGTGCCCGAAAAGGGATAAAAGAAAAAGACTTAGGCACGTGCAAATCCATGTGATCTAAAACATACAATCGCATTTTAAAGACCCGAAATAGACACCTCGAACCGCTTCGTAGACTTTCTCTCCAAAAACTCGATTTTTGCAAAGCGTACAGACTGACCCTTGCGCATCGGTGCAAGAAGGTCTGCGACGACAAGAGCTTACTTACTCACAGTCGCCAAGTTTAGAAGCCAGTGTTAAAATATATCTTCGCTAGCTTAAGTAAGCTAGCTGGCACGCCCTGTTTGCATACATTGGCCTTAGACACACGAGAGGATTTGCTCCGAGCCCTGAAAAAGGCAAAGAGGCGGGGATTTTCGCGCATCTACAGCCACCTAGGTGTGTGTTATGAACACTCCACTACATGGGGCGAATTTGAGCGGGAGTACGGGGCTTGCTTTGATGCAATATGCATCCTACCTCGTGGTATGGCGTAGATGCAATGCAAACTCACGCAACTCCAAAGGGAAAACCCGAATTTAAAAGACAATGCCGAAGGGAAATAACATAAGGGAAATCACTTGTAAAGTAAATAGCCGAAGGGAAATGACTTGTAAAGTAAATAGCGGAAGGGGAAATCTGGCTATATCTTAAGAGTGGAAAGGCTCAATTGTGTAAGTGTGTGTCGTGTATATATTGAAAGACAACGCACACGACTTGAACCTCAAAACCCGAATCTTAAAGACGTAGCCGAAAGAAATACTTTATATAGAGTATATGTAGGGGCCCTTACTTGGGTCTTGTAAATAAGAGCGAAGGCTCAATGTGTGTGCGTGCTTGAATTGAAAGACTTACACACACGACATGAAATGAAACCCAAATATAAATTGCAGTATGCCTTGACTAAGGTCTTGGGAATAAGAGCGAAAGCTCAATGTGTGTGAGTGTAGAATTGAAGTACTACGCACACGACATAAATGAAACCCAAATATAATTGCAATAAGGCCTTTACTAAGGTCTTGGGAGTAAGAGCGAAGGCTCAATGTGTGTGCGTGTGGAAAATGGAAAGACAACACACACGACTTAATTAAAAACCCCCTTGACTTAAAATATATAAATATAACTATATATTAAGGGCTTGTTAGGCTCGTGTGTGTGCAAGAAGTGTACGACTAAGAGCGGAAAGGCTCAAGTGCGCGTGTGTGTGGGTGTGTCAAACCACGTTATTACAATCGGGGGGAGACAAAGCTCCTTTACTACAACCCCGTATCAAAATTTAATTGAATATAAAGCAAGTTAATGTAATAGACCACGTTTAGACACTTACAAATAGCTGGTCCATGTTCAACTTGATTGCACGTGGGCTCACAGTTCACCTTGGGCAGCCGAGAGGGGGTTATCCTAGGGGGCTTTGAGGGAGGTTCTATGGGACACGGTTAGGGGAGTATGGCACTAAGGGAAGTTTAAGGGAAGACCGAATGGGACACCTAGGGGAAAAGAGATGGCTGGCCGAATGGAAGGGATAGTCGGTTGGAGTGGCCGACTAGGGAAATGTGGTGGTGGCGGGCTGCTAGGATAGCTATAGGTGGAGTATGGAAAGGAAGCTAGCTAGGTGATGGGGCTAGGTGGTAGTGGGGGTAGTGGGTGTAAGGGAGTGCTAGGGGCAGGTCTTAGGAAGTCGAATAGGGTGGCCGGGTGTAGCTAGTGTAGTTAGGTAGTGGCGGGTAGCTAGGGTGACTAAGGCTTGGCCAAGTGGGAGTGGTGGCGGCAAGTGGCTGATATTAGGGTAAGGTGGTGGTATGGTGGGTGGTTGGGAGTGGAGAGGGAGTGGAGAAGGAGCTAGGTAGAGTGTGGGGTACTAACCGGATGAAGAGGCGGCGGGTGGTTGAGGAGCAACCGGATGTGGGGGCTCGGCTGGTTCGATCGGGTGAAGAAGATGACGATGGAGGTGGCTTCGGCTGGAATGGTGGTGGCGGTGGTGCTGGTGGTGGTGGGATGTGGAGCAGGTGGAGTTTGGGGAAGTGGAGGAAGGAGAGGACCCGGCTGGCTTGGAGATGGCTTCTAGATAGCAAAACCCACCCCCAAGGGGGGGGGGGTTTATATAGGGATGGGTAGGTTGGTTAGGGCTGGGTTTGGGGTAGTGGTTAGGTGGTTTAGGTAGGGTGGTATGAAGATAAGGTGGGCTGGAAAGGGTAGGGCCAGATATTTTAAATACTAGTGGTTTGGGTAGATTGTGGGCTAGGGGTGGTTTAGGGGTTTAGGGTTTTGGTTAGGTGGTTGGGTTCTAGGGTGAGGTTTAGTGAGCTAGGTTAGGTGATTAGGCTAGGATTAGGCTAGGTTTAGGGAAATTAACCTAGGTTTAAGGAAGGATTAGGGAAGTGGGTTAGGTGATTAGGTTGGGATTAGGCCGGGATTAGGGAAGTGGGTTAGGTGATTAGGCTCAGATTAGGGGCGGATTAGGGTGGAAGGCTAGGATTAAGTATTTTGGGTTAGGTTTAGGTGAAGGAGCTCCCTTTGCATGGCCCATAGACCTTAACCACCTCATGTTGGTGCAGCCCTAGGTTAGGTTTTGGCTAATTACAAGCTTAAACCCATTTAACTAGGCTAACCCACATGATTAACCCCAAACTTGACACACAAGTCAAGCTTAATTACAACACACTTGATCTTATCCACCCCCACTCTCTCTCATGCCCATGATCCCACGTGAATTTCAAGTGGGCCCCACCTCCATTTATGAGAAGGTGATGCGGGCCATGGATATGGATATTGGATTGGATTTTTGAATCCAAATCCAAATCCAAGTCCATACATGGGTTTGGATTGGGATCTGGATATATATGGTCCAGATCCAATCTAAACTGAACTCTGACTCCTTCGAGCTGTGTTTGAAACGGACGATTTGTGCGGGGTCTGACAGCATCAGTACTCCATCTGCGTTGGGTCTTCGCCAACATGGTCGTCCGCCTCCGTTTCTGCCTTCCGAAGATGACTGCAAATGACATTTTGATAATAACAGGGTCTTGGACGTTCGAGATCCTTGGGGTATGGATTTGATACGAGAGTTGCTGTGCCGGGCTCGACATGTGCTCTGGTTCCGGGCTCTTCTTGACTTCGCTGGTCCTGTCTTGATTAGGCCAAGCTGCTTTGGGGTTTCAAAAACGTGTTTTAAAGGTTTTCAAAAGACATATTATATATTTTTGAAATATGAAGTTTAAAACATATATACAGGGTTGTCTGGAAGGCTCCTGGGTTTCCAAACTCAAAATGGCCCTTTGGGGCTGCTTTTACAAAACCAGATGAATTTGAGAAATTCGTGGGATTTCGGGGTGTTTACAGATGCGCCTCTTTGGCCTTGTCCAAATCGATTTGGATAAGGGCAAAGATGACAAACACCCCTTTCAATGTCTCCCTAGATCTATCCATGAAGAACATGGGATCGTCCCAATTTTTAGCAAAAATCTCAATTTACAAACTCTGGTAGGAGGAGATATCATGCCAAAGGGTTCTACATGGAATCTGGTCCTAAATGGGATCATGTTCATATAAGTACCATGCGTGGAATGCAAATGACTTGGGTGTGGTGCCAAAAGTGGCGACCTCCCAGGGACCAGATGTGGTCGAACTCTAGAGACTTACAAGGCCTACTGCTCCAAGTGAGCAAATCCTATGCTGTTCGATGTTCGGTTTTCAAAACTTATTTACAAAATTATTTATAAAAGGGACAACTGTCTTGAGCCTCGATCCTAAGGATCTCGAGCTCTTCGTGCTTGCCCTTGTTTGAGTCTTAACACTCGCTTATCTAGCGGAGGTTTTATAAGCAAACAAGCTGTATTTCAAATTCCTACGCCTTACTCGAAACGTCGAATTCTCAAACAAGAGGAAATTCAAGTAAGTCCTATTTTTACTTTAGGATTCCTCGAAATGAACCATGCTTTAGCTTGGGATAAGCCAAGGATGGGAAAGAGATACCACGGTCCCTTCTGAAGCGTCCCGTGGTTTGAAGCACAGAAGGCGGAAAACTGCTCTTTTTGAGCTTTTTGGCCTCTTTTTCCTTTTTTTCATCGAGGGTCTCCCTTTGGGAGTATTTTTTCTTTAATCCCTCTTTTTTATAAGAGAATCAATTTTCTTTTAAATTCTGGTTTCTTTCTTTTGGAAAGAGACTTTGAATGGGAAATTCCCTTTTGTTTTGGGCCTTTGTTTTCCTTTTGGAAGTAGAAGAGAAGAGGGGAGGACTTATCCCAAGCCTACACTTGATCCATTCCAGATCAGCCTATTTAGAAATAGCACGTACCACTTGCAAGTATCTTGCTATGTTGAACTAGGCCTTTCTTTGTAAGAAGAAGGATTTTGAAATGTAACCACGATTTTGAAGACTCCGCTCTTTCATAAGTGCGAATTCTCTCACTCAGGGTCACACGACTTTGCCTTTGCACCTTATTTTCATGTCTCAGGGCAGCTATCCCTTTGGTTACTCGATTCAAACGAGATCGTCCTATTTCTTAATAGCATCTGCTATTCGAAAATATTTTGATATTTTGAACAAGGCTTAATCTTGTAAGCCAGGGTTCTTTGAAATATCGCCAATTCATTTTTGGAAGACTCTACTTTTCGAGAAGTATAGATTCCTCCATTCGGGGTTATACAATTTACTTTGATCCTTCTTTCAAGAAGTTTCAAAGGAGTTCGATTTTTTCAAAATCTTTTTGAAAAAGAATGCAACATAAACCCTTTTGAATATTCGGGCATTTTCGGGGTTTTGCTAATTTCTACCCACAATATCAACAAATTTCTAATTTTTGTTGCCCTTTTAAAGACATGGGGACATTTCTACTCGAGTTTGCCACCTTTTTGGGCTTTCTTCGGGGTGATATGATGCATGCTATGCACTCCATGTGATTTAAAATGGAAATACATGTTTTTATGCAACGATGAACACATGAATTGTATCTCACAAATCACGAAGGAGATGCATTCACTTATCCATGGAAAGTGTCTAGGGTCTGTGTTTAAAAATGCCCCTAGCTTGATGGGAATTTCGCATGGCCATATGGTGAAGGGCCATGGCTTTTCAAAAGGATTTTGGATGGACAATGGTATGTTCATGTCCATGCACTTCCATGGTTTTTTCTAACATGATCATGATACTTTTTGCTCAAGGATGGGAAACATAACCAGCCCTAAGTGATCGTCATGGCCATCAGGTTTTAGTTTTGACATGGTCTCCATATTTCATCGTGAGATTCATGTTCTTTATCCTAACACAATCAAGGTTTTCATATAAACCAGAAGTTGAAGAAAATCTTTCTTTTCAAAGCCATGAAAGGTTTTTGTGAAATGTGTAACCCTTTTTCAAGATTCTCATTTCCTTTTAAAATTTGCCTCGAAGGTGTTGGTTTTGATTTGTATGGAGACATGCCTATGAAGGCTCGATACTTAGGGGGTCGACTCTTATTGCCCCTTTAGTTTTGCAAAACCCTGAATTCGATTTCTAGAATGATGTCTAGACTCGATGCATATGAATGATTTCAATGTGTAATGCATGATGCTTATGCACACACTATGGGTTAACCTATTTCTAAAAATCCCCAATTTTCCATAAGTTAAGGATTTTGCGAAGTTCAGGAAGCTTGGAGGTGTTTATTCCTCCTTGCTTTGGTGATTCTCGAGCTTTTCATTTTTGAAAAAGATCTAGGCAAAAGGGTGGATAGGACCAGCTTTTTGGACACTTGGTTTCAGGGAGTATATACAATTTTCGAAAGCGTTTTTACAATTCTTCGAAAATGGGCTTTGTACATGGCCAAAGGCTTTTGAAACAAAATTTCTTTTTGGAATTTTCGTTTTTCCAAATGTTTTTGAGATTTTGAGAGTTTTCAATTTTTTTTGTCTTTTTCAAAAGTAGGGATCTTCCATTGAACCTTCAAAGAAAACATTCATGAATCAGACTCTAATCAGATAGGTCTAAGACATGGGTTTCGGTTTTAGAGGTTCTACAGGGCACCCTTGACCCAGATGGTCTTAGGTGGTGGCTCTGGTGGTATGGGTGGGCTGTAGCCCAGTCCATATCGTTCCCTATTGGTTCTAGGTAGGACAGGTTCTAGCCTACCTTGGTTTCGGGTTCCCAGGCCCGCGTAGGGTTTATATCCCATATTCAGAATCATGTTCCAAGACTTTTTGCTTTTCGAAAAATTTTGGCATAAATCATGATCTTGGAACATGGAATCGTCCATGTTGGGGACATATACCCTTTTGGATATCGGGTGTTTGGATTCCGGGGTGATGGAAGACTTGGGCTTCCATACAAACCTGGTTTGGGAGACTTTGCCCTCAAGGAAAGCCAAGCTTGGTTCCTTGAGGAGTTTTGGACATAGCAGGGTTATGGAAAACTTATGGTTCCATACCCCATTTTGGGAAAAATTTACTTCAAGGGGAGCCATGCAAGGTCCCTTGAAGTTTTTAACTTGGTCCCTAGGTTCAACTCGTGGTGCCCCTAGGGATTGATTTTTTTGTTTTAAAGCCATAGCCTTGGTTCCAGGGCACAAGACTAGGCTCAAAGAAGTGGGTTTTTCTATGGTAGGGTTATGAGCTCCTAAGATGTCGATGCATGTATTAGGAGTCTCCATGTCTACCATTTTCGGAACTTCTTTTTATTTTTGAAATTCCTTTGAATGGTGCGCGACAGTTGGCGCACCTTGAAAATCCTCAAGTTTTGGCACAGTTTGTGGGTTTGTGTGTACAAAGGGGTTATCCAATGCATCTGATGACCCTACATGAAGAAGAGAGTCTTGAGAAGGATGGGTTTCAGGCATACCTCTTTGTGACTTGTCTACCTTTTCAGGGTGAGAGCAAGCCGATTTCCCGGGTAACTCTGTTTTGAGCCCCCGGGGTTTTACGAGGCGTTTCCTTTTGAAACCTTCCTGTTTTTCACTCTCGTTCCTTTGTAGGGTGTGGACTTCATGTCCCACAGTGTGTGTGAGCCTAGATTTAGGACTTTCACTTGAATTTTTCGAAATTTCAAAATTTTGTTTTTCAATTTTTTGGTCTTTTTCCAAATTTTCAAGATTTTTTCGGTTTTTTGAAATAGGAAAATCTTTTTTTGGTTTCTCTATGGATTTTGAAAAGCTTGAAGTTGTAGGAGTGGACGACTTATCCCTTTGCCGGGATTTGTCTTTAATCTCCAATTCCTCATTGAGTTTGAGATTGGTTTTCAAATCACGATCCTTATGTGCCCTCGAAGAGCTGCTATGTGATCGATGGGTTTTAAGCTCCTTGCTTAAAGCATCCATCTTTTGAAATATTTTTTCAATCTCATCGAGCTCTCTTTGGGCTTTATCTGATTTGAAAACCTCTTTTAGTTTACTCAACAAAGATTTTTGTAGCTTTCTATCCATTTTCATGCAATTTTGCTAAGTATGCACGGTTTTTGAAAAAAACACTCTTTTTTTTCGAAAATTTGAGTATAACTCGTTTGTTTGAAGTCTACTTAAGTCCCGTGTCCCACCGGGTGTGCCAATCTGTAGACATCGAAAATTTTCACTTACGGGTTCTTAGGCCTGAAGTGAACCTTTTCGCAATCTACATTCGCTTTATGGGCGTGCCAGCTAGTTTACTTTAACTAGCAAAGTATGTTTTGAAAATAATCTGACTTTTTGAAAGGCGATTGTGGGCAAGCGGGATTTTTACGTCGCAGACCTTCTTGCTACGATGCGCAAGGGTCAGTCAGTACGCTTAGAGACTTCGTTTTGAAACAAGTTTAACTCAAAATATATTTTGAATGAAGAAGTGCTTTAAAACCTTTTGAAAACCATGCATTTGGGCGATTTTGACTTTGTAAGGGTTGGACGACCCTAAGTCTTTCAAATTTTAATCTACTTAGGCACGATGTGCATGCATCGAAATAGCCTAAGTCTTGGCATATTTGCACGATTGATTCGGGTTGTTTTTGTATGATTTTCAGATTTTAGGTCACGTGGATTTGCATGTGCCTAAGTCTTTCTTTTTATCCCTTTATGGGCCACCTAGGTGTGTGTTATGAACACTCCACTACATGGGGCGAATTTGAGCGGGAGTACGGGGCTTGCTTTGATGCAATATGCGTCCTACCTTGTGGTATGGCGTAGATGCAATGCAAACTCACGCAACTCCAAAGGGAAAACCCGAATTTAAAAGACAATGCCGAAGGGAAATAACTGAAGAGAAATAACCGAAGGGAAATGACTTGTAAAGTAAATAGCCGAAGGGAAATGACTTGTAAAGTAAATAGCAGAAGGGGAAATATGGCTATATCTTAAGAGCGGAAAGGCTCAATTGTGTAAGTGTGTGTCGTGTATATATTTGTAGACACCGAAAATTTTCACTTACGGGTTCTTAGGCCTGAAGTGAACCTTTTCGCAATCTACTTCGCTTTATGGGCGTGCCAGCTAGTTTACTTTAACTAGCAAAGGATGTTTTGAAAACAATCTGACTTTTGAAAGGCGATTGTAGGCAAGCGGGATTTTTACGTCGCAGACCTTCTTGCACCGATGCACAAGGGTCAGTCTGTATGCTTAGAGACTTCGTTTTGAAACAAGTTTAACTCAAAATATATTTTGAATGAAGAAGTGTTTTAAAACCTTTTGAAAACCATGCATTTGGGCGATTTTGACTTTGTAAGGGTTGGACGACCCTAAGTCTTGCGCGATTTGATTCGGGTTTGTACGATTTTCAGATTTTAGATCACGTGGATTTGCACGTGCCTAAGTCTTTCTTTTTATCCCTTTATGGGCCACCTAGGTGTGTGTTATGAACACTCCACTACATGGGGCGAATTTGAGCGGGAGTACGGGGCTTGCTTCGATGCAATATGCGTCCTACCTCGTGGTATGGCGTAGATGCAATGCAAACTCACGCTACTCCAAAGGGAAAACCCGAAATTAAAAGACAATGCCGAAGGGAAATTGCCGAAGGGAAATGACTTGTAAAGTAAATAGCCGAAGGGAAATTGCCGAAGGGAAATAACCGAAGGGAAATGACTTGTAAAGTAAATAGCCGAAGGGAAATGACTTGTAAAGTAAATAGCGGAAGGGGAAATATGGCTATATCTTAAGAGCGGAAAGGCTCAATTGTGTAAGTGTGTGTCGTGTATATATTGAAAGACAACGCACACGACTTGAACCTTAAAACCCGAATCTTAAAGACGTAGCCGAAAGAAATACTTTATATTTAGTATATGTAGGGGCCCTTACTTGGGTCTTGTAAATAAGAGCGAAGGCTCAATGTGTGTGCGTGCTTGAATTGAAAGAATTACACACACAACATGAAATGAAACCCAAATATAAATTGCAGTATGCCTTGACTAAGGTCTTGGGAGTAAGAGCGAAAGCTCAATGTGTGTGAGTGTAGAATTGAAGTACTACGCACACGACATAAATGAAACCCAAATATAACTGCAATAAGGCCTTTACTGGTCTTGGGAGTAAGAGCGAAGGCTCAATGTGTGTGCGTGTGGAAAATGGAAAGACAACACACACGACTTAATTAAAAACCCCCTTGACTTAAAATATATAAATATAACTATATATTAAGGGCTGGTTAGGCCCGTGTGTGTGCAAAAAGTGTACGACTAAGAGCGGAAAGGCTCAAGTGCGCGTGTGTGTGGGTGTGTCAAACCACGTTATTACAATCGGGGGGAGACGAAGCTCCTTTACTACAACCCCGTATCAAAATTTAATTGAATATAAAGCAAGTTAATGTAATAGACCAAGTTTAGACACTTACAAATAGCTGGTCGATGTTCAACCTGCTTGCACGTGGGCTCACGGTTCACCTTGGGCAGCCAAGAGGGGGTTATCCTAGGGGGCTTTGAGGGAGGTTCTATGGGGCACGATTAGGGTCTTAGGGGAACTAAGGTTCGGCCAAGACGGGGGCTGTGTAAGGTCTGTCCTAGGGTCTGTCCTAGGGTACAGGTCACGGCCAGGGTGCAGGTTAGGTCGGCAGGAAGGTGGTCAAGTCGGCAGGAAGGCGTCGGGCGCAGCAATCGGGCGCCTGGCGCTGGGCGCTGGGCGCTGGCGGGCGTCTGGCGCTGGGCGCTGGGCGCTGGCGGGCGTCTGGCGCTGGGCGCTGGGGCGCGGGATGGCGTCAGGGCACGGGATGGCGTCAGGGCGCGGGATGGCGTTCGGGCGCGGGATAGCGTCAGGGCGCGCGGACAGCGTCAGGGTGCGCACGGCAGGCGCGGTCCGGTTAGGTTTAGGTTGGTTCAAGTCTAGGGTTAGGTTTGGTCGAACCTAGGTTGGGTTAGGGCTAGGTTTAGTTAGGGTTAGGTTCAGTTGGGGTTAGGTAGGTTCGAACCTAGGCTAGGTTGGGGTTAGGTTTAGAGGGGTGTAGAGAGAATGGCTAGGTTAGGTTAGGCTTACCTCTTGGAGCCGGTCCTTCTTGGCTTGAGCCCACGTCTCCACGGTTGCAGCCACTTGGTCCAGCCCACCTTGGTTGCAGCCCCTTGGTCTAGACCCACTTAGCCCACATGGCTTGAACCCACCTCACCCAATGAGCCCACATGGCTAGGTCTATCACTCCCTCTCTCTCCTCCCAAATATTTGCATGAACCCTTTACATGGACCCCCTCACCTCTATTTATAGAGATTTGAGGTGGGTCTTGGATTTGGGTTTGGGTTTGGGGTTTGGATCCATACCCAAATCCAAACACTATTTGGATCTGGATATTGGATCTCAGATATTTTGAGATCTGTATCTGATCCAAACCCAATATTTTTATGGATACGGATCTGGATATTTTGATCCATATCCGATCCAATCCAAACACTATTTGGATCCAATCCAAATCCAAACACTATTTGGATCGACCCAAACACTATTTGGATTGGCCCAAATCCAAACACTATTCATTACATGGATTTGGATCTGGATATATATGGTCCAGATCCAAATCAAAATTTCTTCGGACAGTCCTTCTTGGCTTCTCGAGGCGAACGATCTGTGCGGGCACTGGCTTCATCAGCGCTCCGTCTGGTGCTGGGTTTTCCCCAACTTTGTCGTTCGGACTCCGTTTTGCCGTTCTGGACTCCGTTGAGCTTTTCATCAAATGGGCTCTGCTTTCTTTTGTTTTTTTATCAGGGAGTGGCTTCTGAAGCTCTGGGCTTGAATCCTCTTCGGGCCTAGGGTCTTCTTTTGCCTTCTGTACCTGTTTTCACATTTCAAAACAGGTCGTCGTTTTGTCTCAAATGAGCTTTTTGGTGTTTCGAGAGTTTTTGAAAAATAGAAGATTTGGGGTGTTTACAATATTGAAAGACAACGCACACGACTTGAACCTTAAAACCCGAATCTTAAAGACGTAGCCGAAAGAAATACTTTATATAGAGTATATGTAGGGGCCCTTACTTGGGTCTTGTAAATAAGAGCGAAGGCTCAATGTGTGTGCGTGCTTGAATTGAAAGACTTACACACACGACATGAAATGAAACCCAAATATAAATTGCAGTATGCCTTGACTAAGGTCTTGGGAGTAAGAGCGAAAGCTCAATGTGTGTGAGTGTAGAAATGAAGTACTACGCACACGACATAAATGAAACCCAAATATAACTGCAAAAAGGCCTTTACTAAGGTCTTGGGAGTAAGAGCGAAGGCTCAATGTGTGTGCGTGTGGAAAATAGAAAGACGACACACACGACTTAATTAAAAACCCCCTTGACTTAAAATATATAAATATAACTATATATTAAGGGCTTGTTAGGCCCGTGTGTGTGCAAGAAGTGTACGACTAAGAGCGGAAAGGCTCAAGTGCGCGTGTGTGTGGGTGTGTCAAACCACGTTATTACAATCGGGGGGAGACGAAGCTCCTTTACTACAACCCCGTATCAAAATTTAATTGAATATAAAGCAAGTTAATGTAATAGACCAAGTTTAGACACTTACAAATAGCTGGTCCATGTTCAACTTGCTTGCACGTGGGCTCACGGTTCACCTTGGGCAGCCAAGAGGGGGTTATCCTAGGGGGCTTTGAGGGAGGTTCTATGGGGCACGGTTAGGGGAGTATGGCACTAAGGGAAGTTTAAGGGAAGACCGAATGGGACACCTAGGGGAAAAGAGATGGCTGGCCGAATGGAAGGGATAGTCGGATGGAGTGGCCGACCAGGGGAATGTGGTGGTGGCGGGCTGCTAGGATAGCTATGGGTGGAGTATGGGAAGGAAGCTAGCTAGGTGATGGGGCTAGGTGGTAGTGGGGGTAGTGGGTGTAAGGGAGTGCTAGGGGCAGGTCTTAGGAAGTCGAATAGGGTGGCCGGGTGTAGCTAGTGTAGTTAGGTAGTGGCGGGTAGCTAGGGTGACTAAGGCTTGGCCGAGTGGGAGTGGTGGCGGCAAGTGGCTGATATTAGGGTAAGGTGGTGGTATGGTGGGTGGCTAGGAGTGGAGAGGGAGTGGAGAAGGAGCTAGGTAAAGTGTGGGGTACTAACCGGATGAAGAGGCGGCGGGTGGTTGAGGAGCAGCCGGATGTGGGGGCTCGGCTGGTTCGGTCGGGTGAAGAAGATGACGATGGAGGTGGCTTCGGCTGGAATGGTGGTGGCGGTGGTGCTGGTGGTGGTGGGATGTGGAGCAGGTGGAGTTTGGGGAAGTGGAGGAAGGAGAGGACCCGGCTGGCTTGGAGATGGCTTCTAGATATCCAAACCCGCCCCCAGGGGGGGGGTTTATATAGGGATGGGTAGGTCGGTTAGGGCTGGGTTTGAGGTAGTGGTTAGGTGGATTAGGTAGGGTGGTATGAAGATAAGGTGGTCTGGAAAGGGTAGGGCCAGATATTTTAAATACTAGTGGTTTGGGTAGATTGTGGGCTAGGGGTGGTTTAGGGGTTTAGGGTTTTGGTTAGGTGGTTGGATTCTAGGGTGAGGTTTAGTGAGCTAGGTTAGGTGATTAGGCTAGGATTAGGCTAGGTTTAGGGAATTAACCTAGGTTTAGGGAAGGATTAGGGAAGTGGGTTAGGTGATTAGGCTCAGATTAGGGGCGGATTAGGGTGGAAGGCTAGGATTAAGTATTTTGGGTTAGGTTTAGGTGAAGGAGCTCCCTTTGCATGGCCCATAGACCTTAACCACCTCATGTTGGTGCAGCCCTAGGTTAGGTTTTGGCTAATTACAAGCTTAAACCCATTTAACTAGGCTAACCCACATGATTAACCCCAAACTTGACACACAAGTCAAGCTTAATTACAACACACTTGATCTTATCCACCCCCACTCTCTCTCATGCCCATGATCCCACGTGAATTTCAAGTGGGCCCCACCTCCATTTATGAGAAGGTGATGTGGGCCATGGATATAGATATTGGATTGGATTTTTGAATCCAAATCCAAATCCAAGTCCATACATGGGTTTGGATTGGGATCTGGATATATATGGTCCAGATCCAATCCAAACTGAACTCTGACTCCTTCGAGTTGTGTTTGAAACGGACGATTTGTGCGGGGTCTGACAGCATCAGTACTCCGTCTGCATTGGGTCTTCGCCAACATGGTCGTCTGCCTCCGTTTCTGCCTTCCAGAGATGACTTCAAATGACATTTTGATAATAACAGGGTCTTGGACGTTCGAGATCCTGGGGGTATGGATTTGATACGAGAGTTGCTGTGCCGGGCTCGACATGTGCTCCGGTTCCGGGCTCTTCTTGACTTCGCTGGTCCTGTCTTGATTAGGCCAAGCTGCTTTGGGGTTTCAAAAACGTGTTTTAAAGGTTTTCAAAAGCCATATTATATATTTTTGAAATATGAAGTTTAAAACATATATACAGGGTTGTCTAGAAGGCTCTTGGGTTTCCAGACTCAAAATGGCCCTTTGGGGCTGCTTTTACAAAACTAGATGAATTTGAGAAATTCGTGAGATTTCGGGGTGTTTACAATAGGGAACGCTTGGGTTTTCCTAGAAGGGTTAAGATCGGGAGGGGGCCTGCTTTGGGCGGCCCCTTCACATATACAACCTTCCTAGGGTTGTTTAACACGAACCTTGGCGGCTCAATCACAATTTGCCCCAAGTTAGCCTCATGGGCCTGGGAGCTCGATAAACAAGGGGAGTTTATGATCCCCTGAAGCTGTGGGTGGCTCTCACCTAGGATCACCATGACCTGGTCCCTGAAAGGGATCTTGACACACCTATGGAAGGTGGATGGCACAGCACATAAACTGTGTATCCAGGGCCTTCCCAGCAACAGGTTATAATGGGGATGGATGTCCAAGACATGAAACACCCCCGTGTGTGTGATCCCTCCTATTTTTATCGGGAGTTCGATTGATCCTAAAGGCCTAGATGCATTCCCATTGTATCCAGTGATAACGATGGGGCTTGGGTTCACTGAAGTCAAGGTAACTCCGATTTGATACGCCACATGAAGTGGAAGGATGTTGAGCCCTCCTCCCCCATCGACTAGGCACCTGTCCAGAGAGTGGTTATTCAGAACCACCTCGATATGCAGGGCATGGTTGTGGGACTCGTAGGGTCTATCTACATCATCTTCCGAGAAAGTGATGGGCGATTTTGCTCCTAATAAAGCCACTTGGGCAGACAGGGATTCCGGACTTATGTTCAAATCAACCTTGGCTCTTTCTAGAATTTTCTCTAGCACGAGTCTATGCCTAGGCGAGGTTTGTATAAGCTCTAGGATAGACATGTGGATAGGAATCTTTAAAAGGTGGTTTTTGAAGTCATAAGGATTTAGGATGACTTTATCCTTGTCTACTTTTGGCAGAACTCCAAGAATACATGCTTTTGAGGGGCCAGGCACCCTGACCACCTTTTTAGCACTTTGTAGGTGCGGGGGTTGATAGATCCTCTCGGATCTAGTCACTTCCCCCACGACCAGCCTAGGGTTCGCACTAAATTTGGCTCTAAGTATGAGTTGAGGAGCACCTTGAAGTTTTAAAACTGGTTTAGCCAGGGATTCAGCTCTTGGTGGTCCCCGGATGATGACTTGGGCGGGCTTCTTATACAGTACAAGAATGGGCGCAAGGGGATCGACTAGACTCAGGTTTTTGCTCTAGTTCCTTTGAAAAGGTGAGGGTGCATACCTCCTTTCCTTTCCCACTACCACTGGCATGCTTGGGAAAGGGTTCTTTGAAGATAGCTTGAGGTGACTCAGGTTCCGCAGTGACCTAGAGTCGGCCCTCCGCTATCAAGTTCTCGATTTTATTTAAAAGGGAGAAACAACATCTGGTATCATGGCCTTTGAGCTGATGATACTTACAAAATCGATTTAAATACCCCCCTTTGGAAGTGACTCCTTCGGAGATTTCAGGAACCTCTATCATGCCTTGGGCAAGTAGGAGGTCTATGACCTCTAACACAGGTTGCCCCAGCGGTGTGTACTCCCGTTTTTCAATCGGTTTTTGAAAGGTTCGCTCCCTTTTGTTTTCTATCTTTTCAAAATTTTTGGAAGTGCCTGCCACGCCTGGATCCACCCGGACATTGGTCATTTTATGGGGCTTTGCCCCTTTGTCCATCATGGGTCGCCCATAAGTGATGGGCTTTTCCAAGCGAGTTTTAGAAACGACACTTCCTTTCCATAAGTGATCGTATGTCCCTTTTCTCAAGTTTGCTTCGAAAAGGGATGCCTTTTTGATCAACTTATGGAAAGTTGAGATCTCATGGAGCGAGAGAATGGTTTTTAACTCGCTTTTAAAGTTATCCAGGATGAGCATGACTGCGCATCCTTCGGATATGGGCTCTCGCACTTGGCCCAAAAGTGACCTCCATCATATAATGAAGGAATGTACGTCTTCATTCATGCCTTGCTTCGTATCCCTTAAAGTATTCAGAGTCGGTGTGACTTCTACGTTGTGTGCAAATCTTTGCATGAAGCAGTTCGCTAACTCTTCAAAAGTAGCGAACTGACTTAAGTCGTAGGAAGCCAACCATTTGGCAGCTGTGCCTTTAAGGGATAAAGGGAACCAATACACCCATTTCATGGAGTCCTTTTTCTTCTTATGGGCTCTACGCGAGAAAAGTTGCAAGTGAGACCTAGGGTCTCCCATGCCATCATACCGATGGAAGTTCGGTATTTCATCGTCACTGTCTGTTTCATAATCCATAGGAAGGAAATCAGATAGGGCGTAACTCCTTTTCTCTTTGTTTTGCCCTTTCAGCAGCTGCTGTAGGGCTTTACGGTCCTTTTGTGTGAAGGACTCGTGGTATTGGTTGCCTTCCATTACGGAGGCCTCTTTGTGCTTGCGAGGTTTTTTAGATTCTTTCTTGCGCCTTTGTTCGTCGTTTGACAAACAGGAATCGCCTACTTCAGCCTCTTGGCTGAGAGCATCGATTTTGGCCTCGAACTCCCTTCTCAGGTCCTCGATCTCGTCTAGTTTGATTTTGTTTTTGAAAATCCTCCTAGAGTGAGAACTTGATGCGCATGAGCCTTGGCTCGACACTTCACTTGGGTTGGATTTTGACATGCTTTTCAAGCTTTTTCAAAATTTCCTAAGTACAAGTAAAGAAAACAAGTTAAAACCACACCTCTTTGAAAAATCTTTTCGTAAGTTTCTAGACTAACTCAATTTTTGAAAAGACTCACGTCCCACCGGGCATGCCAATCTTCTGTAGACGCAGAAAATCTCTGCCTCCCTAGTTTCTTAGGCTTGGGGCGAACCTTTTTGTGTGTCTAAGTCCTATTTAAATAAATAGGGCGTGCCAGCTAGCTTACCCAAGCTAGCGAAGATATATTTTAACCTGACTTCTAACATGGCGATTGTGAGCAAGCAAGCTCTTGTCGTCGCAGACCTTCTTGCACCGATGGGCAAGGGTCAGTCTGTATGCTTTAAAAATCGAGTTTGGGGTGTTTGGTTCGGGTCTTGTTTGTACGATTTTTAGATTTTAGATCACGTGGATTTGCACGTGCCTAAGTCTTTCTTTTTATCCCTTTATGGGCCACCTAGGTGTGTGTTATGAACACTCCACTAAATGTGGCAAATTTTGAGCGGAAGTATGGGGTTTGCTTTGGTGCAATATGCGTCCTAACTCATGGTATGGCGTATATGGGAAAACCCAAATTTTAAGACAATGCCGAAGGGAAATGACTTAAGGGAAATTGCCGAAGGGAAATGACTTGTAATGTAAATGCCGAAGGGAAATACGTATATAAGGTATATATGGGCCCTTACTTGAGTCTTGCAAATAAGAGCGAAGGCTCAATGTGGGTGCGTGCTTGAATTGAAAGACTACACACACGACATGAAATGTAACCCAAATATAACTTGCAATATGGCCTTAACTAAGGTCTTGGGAATAAGAGTGAAAGCTCAATGTGTGTGAGTGCTTGAATTGAAGTACTACGCACACAACATGAAATTAAACCCAAATATAAATTGCAGTATGGCCTTAACTAAGGTCTTGGGAATAAGAGTGAAAGCTCAATGTGTGTGAGTGCTTGAATTGAAGTACTACGCACACATGAAATTAAACCCAAATATAAATTGCAGTATGGCCTTAACTAAGGTCTTGGGAATAAGAGCGAAAGCTCAATGTGTGTGAGTGCTTGAATTGAAGTACTACACACACGACATGAAATAAACCCAAGGATAGTATAACACGGCCCTTACTTGGGTCTTACAAATAAGAGTGAAGGCTCAATGTGTGTGCGTGCTTGAATTGAAAGACAACACACCCAACTTAAGCAAAACCCTACGTAATTTAAAGTATATACATAAATTTATATCTTAGGGGCTGATTAGGCCCGTGTGTGTTCAAAATTGTGCACAACTAAGAGAGTGCACGTGTGTGTGGGTGTGCCAAGCCACGTTATTACAAGCGGAGGGAGACTATGCTCCGTTATTACAACCCCGTATCAAATTTAATTTAAGCAAGTCTACAACTAAGGACCGAGTTAGGCACTTACTTATAGCTGGTCCGAAGATGACTTGCTTGAGCGTGGACTTAGCCTCGCCTTGGGCTGCAAGAGGGAGGTCCTCGAAGTTGAACGGCAAAAGGGGAAGTGCTGGCCGGGTGCCTTGGGTGCGCGGGAAGGGCGCCTTGAAGATGGCCGGCTGCTAGGAAGGGGTTGCCTTGGTGTGTTGGGTTAAAGTGGCTAAGGATGGTCACTAGAGGATGGGCTGGTATTAAGGTAGGTAGTGCTAAAGGGGAGCCTAAGGGAGTGCCTAAGGGAGATGAAGGGCTGGCCGAGTGGGTTTGGTACAGTCGGTTGGAGTGGCCGACTAAGGGAAGTTCGGTGGTGGCCGGCTGCTAGGGTGGCTAGGGATGTTGTGGATGGGAAGGTAACTAGCTAGGGTGTGGTGTAAGGTAGGACTAAGGGCTGGTGGAGAGTGGAAGGGACAGGTCCTAGGGAGCTAAGTGGAGTGGCCGAGTGTTGCTAGGGGAAGTGGTTCAAGGCGGGTGGTTGAAGTGGCTAAGGTCTGGCCGAATGGGTAGGGATGATGGGTAGGTGGTGTTGGGGTGATGTGGTGGTGGTGTAGGTGGTTGAGAGTGGAGGGGGAGTGAAGAAGGAGTAGAATTAGGTTGAGGTACTAACCGGGTGATGAAGAGGGGCGAAGGATGGAAGAGGGACAGCCGGGTGACTTGGATGCGCAGGATTTAGCCGGGAGGTGGTGGCGACGGGGAGCTGGCCGGCTGGAAGTGGTGGTGTAGGAGGAGCTTGGTGGTGGGTAGCGGTGGTGCAGGTGGAAGGCTTGGTTGGAAGGTGGCTGGAGTCGGCTGGGCCAAGGTGGGCTGGAAGAAGATGAAAACCCGCCCCTTGGGGGGGGGGGGTTTATATAGGGTTGAAGATGGCGGTTGGGGCTGGTATTGGGAGGGTGGTAAGGTGGCTTAGGTAGTGGTGGTGTGGTGATAAGGTGGGCTGGTTTTGGGGAGGGGCCAGATATTTTAATACAAGGGGTTTTGGGTAGATGGTGTGCTAGGCTTAGGTGGGGTGGTTTAGGGGTTTAGGGTTTAGCTAGGTGGGTTGGTTTTGGGGTGAGGTTTAGTGAGGTGGGTTAGGTGATTAGGCTACGATTAGGTTAGGTTTAGGGAAATTAAGCTAGGTTTAGGGAAGGATTAGGGAAGTGGGTTAGGTGATTAGGTTGGGATTAGGCCGGGATTAGGGAAGTGGGTTAGGTGATTAGGCTAGGTTTAGGATGGGATTAGGGTAAGAGGCTAGGTTTAGGGGTTTTTGATTAGGATTGGGTTAGGGAGCTCCCTTTGCATAACCCATAGACCTTGTTGCATCATGTTGGTGCAGCCCTAGGTTAGGTTTTGGCTAATTACAAGCTTAAACCCATGTTAATTAGGCTAACCCACATGATTAACCCCAAACTTGACACACAAGTCAAGCTTAATTACAACCACACTCTAATCTTATCCTCCCCACTCTCTCTCATGCCCATAATCCCACGTGAAATTCAAGTGGGCCCCACCTCCATTTATGAGAAGGTGATGTGGGCCATGGATGTGGATATTGGATTGGATCTCTGGATCCAAATCCAAATCCAACTCCACACATGGGTTTGGATTGGGATCTGGATATATATGGTCCAGATCCAATCCAAACTGAATTCTGACTCCTTCAGGTTGTGTTCAAAATGAACGGTTTGTGCGGGGTCTGACAGCATCGAAATGTAATAGATGGCATACTCCTTGTGGGTATCATCCTCGTATTGAGCTAACAGGGCACTCAAAGCATTCATATACACAGAAATATAAAGCAGAAGAGGTTTTCCTTGCTTTGGAGGGTTTAAAACAGGGGGATTAACTAAATATGCTTTTAATCTTTCAAAAGATCTTTGGCAATTATCATCACATAAAAATTTTGTCCCTTTTCTCAAAAGCTTGTTGAAGGGTTCGCATCTTGTTGCGAGGTTTGAAATAAACCTGCAAATTGATTGGAGGCGACCTTGGAGGCTACGAATTTGCGTGAGATTGGAGGGTGGAGCCATGTCTATGATGGCTCTACATTTAGAGGGGTCGACTTCAATGCCCCTTTGGCTCACCATAAATCCTAAGAGCTTACCAGATTCGACTCCGAACACGCATTTTTTAGGGTTTAGCTTTACTTTGTAAAGCCTAAGCCTTTCGAAAATTTTTTGTAAACATTTGATATGAGTGCATCGACTTTTTGATTTAGCCAAGAGATCATCCACATATACCTCTACGAGCTCATGAATCTGATCGTGAAAGATCGTAGTCATAGCTCTTTGGTAGGTGGCACCGACATTTTTCAAACCAAAGGGCATGATTGTATAGAAGTACGTGCCCCAAGGTGTTGTGAAAGCAGTTTTAGCCTGATCTTTTGGGGCTAATTTGATTTGGTTATACTCTGAATAGCCATCCATGAATGAAAACAATTCGTGATTTGCAGTACTATTGATTTGGTTATACTCAAATCAATGTTAGTGTAGACACGGAAAATTTTTACTTGCGGGTTCTTAGGCCTGAAGTGAACCTTTTCGTGCTTACGTTCGCTTTTAGGGCATGCCAGCTAGCTTACTCAAACTAGCGAAGTAGTTTTTGAAATATCCGACTTTTGAAAGGCAATTGTGGACAAGCGGGATCTTTTCGTCGCAAACCTTCTTGAACCGACGCTCAAGGGTCAGTTTGTATGCTTAGAGACTTCGTTTGAAACAAGTTAAACTCAAATTCGATTTTTGAATGAATAGGTGTTTGAAAACTTCAGAAAGCGTGCATTTGGCGAGTTTTTGCTTTTACTGGGTTTGGGTGACCCTAAGTCTTTGAAATTTATCTGCCTTAGGCGTGGAGTGTGTGCATCAAGTGCCTAAGATGGGCGTTTTGCACGATTTATTCGGGTTTGTTCGATGCAGGTATGCAACCTAGCTCGAGTATGGCGAGTATGCAATGCAACTCACACAACTTGAATGTAAAACCCAAAATTTAAAGACTTAACAGAAGGGAAAACCCAAATTGAATGCAACTCACACGACTTGAATGTAAATTGCAGAAATTCAAATATCTCTATATCTTAAGAGCGGAAAGGCTCAATGTGTGCGTGGGTGTTGTGTATAAATTGAAATGCAACACACGCAACTGAACCATAAAACGCAGTAGAAGGGAGATATAGATATATGTAAGAGCGGAAAGGCTCAATTGTGGTGTGTGTGTGTATGTGTATAAATTGAAAGACAACACACACGACTGAATTTAAAACCCAGAATTGAAATGCGTACACAACTAAACCGGGAAAACTCACGCAGCAGAAAGTATATAGATATGGCTATATCTTAGCGGCTTCTGAGGCCAAAATGTGCGTGAAGTGTTTGAGCAAACACTCGGGTGTTTCTTGGGTGCGAGTGTGTAATTGAAAAACAAACTCACACGACTTAATGTAACAACCTAGCTTAATTGAAATACGTACGTATAATAAGAGCGAAAAGGCTCAATTGTGTACGTGGTGCTTGTGTACGAGATAAGAGCGAAAAGGCTCGAGTGTATGTGTGTGTCTCGTGTGTCCAGCACTGTTATTACATCCGGGGGGAGACGATGCTCCGTTATTACAACCCCGTATCAAATTGAATTGAATACGAAAAATAACTTGATATATATCAAAATAAATTCATATTTTCCAGATTCTTGAGTTATGCTCGTACAAGAGGCGAGTCCATCATCATTACATGGAGTCCGGGGCACGTGGGAGCGAAGCCGGAGAGCTTGAGAGCTTGGGGAGACTTGGAGTTTCGAGAGCTGCAAATTATACCGGGTTTAGGGCCGCTTGGGGCTGGTTTGGGTAAGGGATGACTCGAGCCACCTTGGCTCGAGTGATAGGCTTTTTGGTTTAGGATTTGGCCAGCATTTGGCCTTAGGTTTAGTGAGGTTTAGACTTAGGATTAGGCCAGCACTTGGCCTTGGTTTAGGTCGTGTTTAAGCTTAGGATTAGGCCAGCACTTGGCCTTGGTTTAGGTCATGTTTTGGACCTGGTATTAGGCATGACTCGAGCCAAGGTGGCTCGAGTGATAGGATATGGTTTAGGTCTTGTGAAACTCGAGCCAAAGTGGCTCGAGTGGTAGTTGTTTGCTCTAGGGTTCGGCCAACATTTGGCCTTGGTTTAGATCTTGTGAAACTCGAGCCAAGGTGGCTCGAGTAAGAGTGGTATTAGGGTGTAGTTGGTCCTACTCTAGGTGCTGAAGATGGGACACGGTTAAGCTAGGGATGATACATGGCCAGGTTTAGGTAGGGTTCACTAGGTTGCCAAGGTGAGCTTAGGGGCTGGTTCACGGACAACCCTTAGCCTAAGGTTTTGGGCTGGGATGGCCTGCCTTTAGGGCAGGCCTTAGTTGATTTTAGGTGGGACACGGCCTGCTCTAGCAGGCCGTGGGTCTTAGGTAGGTGGGCTGGCTAAGGCCGGCCAGGTTTTTGGCAAGAAAAACAAGGAAGCCCGGCCACCTTTGGCCGGGCTGTTTTAGGTAGTTGGAGGGGGAAAACCAGCCACGGGCTGGGCTGGTTTTTAGGTAGTTGGCCTGCCTTTAGGGTAGGCCACCTTGGGTAGGAAAAGGGGACACGGCCTGTTGGTGCAGGCCGTGGGTTTTTGGGGAAAAAGGACTCGAGCCAAGGTGGCTCGAGTTAGGTTGAAGTTCAGCCAAAGCTGGCCGAACTTGGTTGGGTTGAAGGGGGGAGTTCGGCCAGGTGGTGGCCGAACTAGGTTTAGGTCTTGGAGCAGCCTAGCTAGGTGGTTGTCTAGGGTAGATGTTTTGGAAAAATCGGCCAGGACTTGGCTGTTTAGGTAGTGTTTTTAGGGGCGGTTCTTGGTGGTTGATGGGCGGTCTAGAGAGGTTAGGGAAGAGGTGGGTTAGATTAGGTTTTTAAGGCTTACCTAGGGTGCAGCTCCGCTCCAGCCACCACTCACGCCGCCAAGCTCCACCATGCAACGTTCCCAGCTTTGAAGAAGAGGCTTCTACCATTGGTGCAGCCCTTGGCCAATCCCCATCTTCAAACAAAAAGTATTTTGGGCCAATGGGCCACTTTCTCTCTCATCCCCCCCCTTTCTTTCACGTGAAGCACCTCTCCCTATCTGGACTTCACGCTCCATTTTTTCCAGCCCACTCACCTCTATTTATAGAGGTTTTAAGTGGGTCTTGGATCTTGGGTCCTGGATTTGGGTCTGGCTATCCGGATCCAATCCAAACCCTGTTTGGATCTGGATCATGGATCTCGGATATTTTTGAGATCCAGATCCAGTCCAAATATTTATTTGGGTTTGGATCTTAGATCTCGAATCTTGGATTTTGAGATCCAGATCCAATCCAAACATAATTTGGATCTGGATCTGGATATTTTGGGTCTAGATCCAGTTCGAACTTTTTCTTTTGCTCCTTGGTTTTCTGGTTCTTTCTGGTGCTTTTCACCGTCAGTTTTGAGCGGGCTTCGATTCATCGGAGGCCCAACTCTTGCTTGGGTCTTCCCCAAGTCTTTCTTCCAACCGGTGTTCTGCTTTTCAGGACTTTTTTGGCGTTCGTTTCGGTCCACTGTTTTGGTTTCTGGCCGGTTCCTGTTGATATCGAACTCAGATTGCCGCACGGATTCCATTCTTCATTCTGACGGGACGTGTCTCAGACTTCTGTCGACTTTCTCAGGTATTGGGCTTCTTTCTGCATTTTGGAGCTGCTTTGCGCTTTTTCTTTGACCCAAATTACATTTTTGCCCTTTTGTCGGGCTTTTCTCCAAATGGGCTCTTTTTTCTTCTATTTTTGAGCAGGGGGTGGCTTCTAAAATTCCGGTTTCGAATCATCGTCTTGCCTGGGCTTTTCTTTTGCCTTTTGTACCTGTTTTTACATTTTAAAACAAGTTGTCGTTTTGGCTCAAACAAGCTTTTTGTGTTTTTGAGAGTTTTTAAAATTTTGAAAATTTGGGGTGTTTACAGATGCCCCTCTTTGGCGTTATCCAAATGGATTTGGATAATGGCAAAGAAGAAACACCCCATTTTGGTTTTTCTCTCAAATTTTCTCGAGAATACACCATTTTTATTTCGCAAAACCCTGTTTTCTTTTACAGGTGGGGATTTTTAACAAAAGGGGACTTTTCCTAAGTTTCCCTATGTATGATCATGCATGGACGATTTTTGGATGCATGCATGAGAAAACGTTTTTATTTTTGGGGTTTTGAGCCCGAAGAGTGCCTTTTGAGGCAGGCCGCTTTGAGCAAGTTTTACCCATGTCTTCTAGACGTTTTCGGGTTTTCGAGCTTTGGAGAGAGCCTTTTGAGGCTGTTTGCTCTAAGCAGGTTCTACCCTAGTCTTTTTGACATTCATGGGTTTTTTTTGAAAAATTTTCTTTTTGAAAATGAACTCCTTTTAGCTTGTATCGAAAAGGACTTCCGTTTTTCATACTTCCCTTCATTCAGGTTTCAATACCTGCTACCCAGTAGAGGTTTTTTTTTTTTTTTTTTTGGGTAGAAAAATTTGAAAAACATTTCAAAGTTCCATTTCCTACAAAACAAAGTCGAGTTCTCAAACAAAATGAAATCCAAATAAGCCGATTTTATTCGTACTTTAGGATTTTCGCAAATTTGAACCTTTTTCCTTGGGGATAAGCCGTAGGGATACCGGAAAGAGATACCACGGTCCCTTCTGAAGCGTCCCGTAGTTTTAGGCAAAGAGTTGGAAAATCGCTCTTTGAGCTTTGGCTTTTTGTTTCTTGTTTTCACAGAGGGTCTCCCTTTGGGAGTATTTTTTCATTAATCCCTCTTTTCTTTTAAAGGAGAGCAGCTCTTTGGAGGAGCTTTTGTATTCCCTGTTTATGAAGGGAAGACCTCTTTGGGAGGAGTGTTTTTATATCTCCTTTTTCTTTTGAAACGAGAAGACCTCTTTCGGAGGAGTTTTTGTATTCTCGATTTTTTTTCTTTCTTTTGAACACAACCAATTTTCCTTTTTGGAGAGAAAGTAGAATGGGGGAAGGCTTATCCCTTTGGTTACTCGATTCAAATGAGATCGTCCTATTTCTTAATAGCATCTGCTATTCGAAAATATTTTGATATTTTGAACAGGGCTTAATCTTGTAAGCCAGGGTTCTTTGAAATATCGCCAATTTGTTTTTGGAAGACTCTACCTTTCGAAAAGTATAAATTCCTCCATTCAGGGCTATACAATCAACTTCGATCCTTCTTTGAAGAAGTTTCAAAGGAGTTCGATTTTTCCAAAATTCTTTCGAAAAAGGAATTTAACATAAACCCTTTTGAATATTCGGGCATTTTCGGGGTTTTGCTAATTTCTACCCACAACATCAACAAATTTTCGATTTTTGTTGCCCTTTTTTTGAAGACATGGGGACATTCCTACTCAGGTTTGCCCACCTCTTGGGCTTTCTTCGGGGTGATATGATATGAATATGATGTATGCTATGCACTCCATGTGTTTCAAAATGGAAATACATGATTTTATGCAAGAGTGAACATATGAAATGTATCTCACAAGTCAAGAAGGAGATGCATTCTATGAAATTTGTTTCTTCATGGAAGGTGTCTAGGGGCTATATTTAAAAATGCCCCTAGCTTGAGGGAAATTTCGCATGGCCATATGGTGAAGGGCCATGGCTTTTCAAAAGGATTATGGATGGACAATGGTATGTTCATGTCCATGCACTTCCACGATTTTTCTAACATGATCATGATACTTTTTGCTCAAGGATGGAAAACATAACCAACCCTAAGTGATCGTCATGGCCATCAGGTTTTAGTTTTGACATGGTCTTCATATTTCATCGTGAGGTTCATGTTCTTTATCCCAACACAATCAAGGTTTTCATATAAACCAGAAGTTAAAAAATCTTTCTTTTCAAAGTATATGTAGGGTTAAATTTTCAAAATTTTGATCCCTTTTGAGAAAGCAATTTTTGGAAATCCTCCCTTTCTATATGAAGATGGTTTTATACTCGCCCTTTTGATCGAAATATGTTTTCCATACTTGGTTTTGGTCAAGCAGGGTTTTTGGAATTCATTTTGAAAATTCGTGCCTTCATGGGGCATTTGATCAAGTATGGGGAATGTGTCTCACAGAGGCACTTCAGCCACACGATACAGGGCTTGTCCCTTATATTGAGTCTTGAGTTTTGAACTCATACTCTGTTAAAAAGGGGCTGCCATTTTGCCTACCTGTTGAGATAGGATTTTAAAAATGAGTGCTTTAATGAACATCATTCCCCTTTCCATGACATGGGAGATGATGTCTCGAATTTTTAGGGCCTACAGCAAGGCCAAGCACGATTTTTCTTTTGGCTTAGTGATTCCTTTCACATGCCAAAAGAGTTTTCGAAAATGTATGGCACATTTAGTATGAACAACATCTTCATTTGATCAAGTCAAGCAGACAATGCATGAATTGCAATGCATGGAAGGTTTTTATCAAAAAGAATTTTTGAAAAGGTTTTTGTGAAATGCTAATCCTTTTTCGAGATTTTCATTTCTTTTGAAATTTGCCTTGAAGGTGTTGGATTTGATTCGTATGGAGACCTGTCTACGAAGGCTCGATACTTAGGGGGTCAACTTTCATTGCCCCTTTGGTTTTACAAAACCCTGAATTCGAGTTCTAAGATGATGTCTAGACTCGATGCACATGTATGATTTGAGAGTGTGATGCATGATGCTTATGCACACACTATGGGTTAAGCTTATTTCTAAAAATCCCCAATCTTTGCATAAGTCAAGTATCTTGCGAATTTCAGGAAGTTCGGAGGTTTTTATTCCTCCTAGCTTTGGTGATTCTCGAGCTTTTCATTTTGAAAAAGATCTAGACAAAAGGGTGTTCAAGATCTGCTTTTTGGATTTTTTTGGTTTTTGGGAGTTATATACAATTTTCGAAAAGCATTTTTTTACAATTTTCGAAAATGGACTTTGTATATGGCCAAAGGCTTTAAAACAAATTTCTTTTTGGAATTTTCATTTTTCCAAATGTTTTTGAGATTTTGTTTTGAGTTTTCAATTTTTTTGGTTTTTTGGCAAATATCTGATTTTTTTTGGCTTTTTCAAAAGGAGGGATCTTCCCATGAACCTACAAAGAAAACATTCATGAATCAGACTCAAATTAATAGGTCTAAGACATGGGTTTTGGGTTTTAGAGGTTCTACAGGGCACCCTTGACCCATATGGTCTTAGGTGGCGGCTCTAGGGGTATGGGTGGGTTGTAACCCAATCCATACTTTTGTCGATTGGCCTAAGGTAGGACAGGTTCGAGCCTACCTTGGTTTTGGGTTCCCAGGCCCTAGTAGGGCTTATATCCCATATTCAGAATCATGTTCCAAGACTTCTTGTTTTTTGAAAAGTTTTTGTATAAATCATGGCCTTGGAACATGGAATCGTCCATGTCAGGGATATATACCCTTTTGGATTTTGGGATTTTGGATTCTAGGGCGATAGAAGACTTGGGCTTCCATTTAACCCTGGTTTGGGAGATTTGTTTCTCAAGGGAAGCCGTGCTTGGTCCCTCGAGGAGTTTTGGATATTTCGGGGCAATGGAAGACTTGGGCTTCCACGCAACTTTATTTTGGAAAACATGTTTCTCGAAGAAAACTAGGCTTGGTTCTTTGAAAAACTTTGGATTTTTCAGGATGGTGAAAACTTGGGTTTCCACATGTCCTAGGTTTGGGAAATATATTTTTCAAGGGAAGCCAAGCTTGCTCCCTTGAGATTTTTGACCTGCTCCCTAGGTGCAACTCGTGATGCCCCTAGGGATGGATTTTTTTGTTTGAAAGCTCTAATCTTGGTTCCAGGGTACAAGACTAGGCTCGAAGAAGTGGGTTTTTCTATGGCAGGGTTATGAGCTCCTAAGATGTCGATGCATGCATTAGGGGTCTCCATGTCTACCATTTTTTCAATTTCTTTTTGTTTTTGTTTTTGAAATTCTTTTGGCTGGTGCGGGATATTTGGCGCACCTTGAAAATTCTCTAACCTAGGCACATTTCATCGGTTTGTGTGTGCAGAGGGGTTATCCAATGCATCTGATAACCCTATATGAAGAAGAGAGTTTTGAGAAGGATGGGTTTCAAGCATACCTCTTTGTGGCTTGTCTACCTTTTCATGGTTGTAAACACCCCGAAATCCCACGAATTTCTCAAATTCATCTGGTTTTGTAAAAGCAGCACCAAAGGGCTATTTTGAGTCTGGAAACCCAGGAGCCTTCCAGATAACCCTGTACATATGTTTTGAACTCTGTATTTTGAAAACATACAATATAGCTTTTAAAACCCTTTTAAAAACATGTTTTGAAACCCCGAAGCAGCTTGGCCTAATCCAGACAGGACTAGGAAAGCTAAGAAGAGCCCAGAACCAGAGCACATATCAAGCCCGGCACAGCAACTCTTGTATCAAATTCACACCCCTAGGATCTCGAACGTCCAAGACCCTGTTATCATCAAAACATCCTTTGAAGTCATCTCCAGAAGGCGAAAACAGAGGCGGACGATCATGTTGGCGAAGACCCAACGCAGACGGAGCACTGATGTTGTCAGGCCCTGCACAAACTGTTCGTTTCGAATACAGCTCGAAGGAGTCAGAGTTCAGTTTGGATTAGATCTGGACCATATATATCCAGATCCCAATCCAAACCCATGTATGGACTTGGATTTGGATTTGGATTCAAAAATCCAATCCAATATCCATATCCATGGCCCACATCACCTTCTCATAAATGGAGGTGGGGCCCACTTGAAATTCACGTGGGATTATGGGCATGAGAGAGAGTGGGGGTGGATAAGATCAAGTGTGGTTGTAATTAAGCTTGACTTGTGTGTCAAGTTTGGGGTTAATCATATGGGTTAGCCTAATTGAGTGGGTTTAAGCTTGTAATTAGCCAAAACCTAACCTAGGGCTGCACCAACATGATGTGGTTAAGGTCTATGGGCCATGCAAAGGGAGCTCCTTCACCTAAACTTAACCCAAAATACCTAATCCAATCCTTCCACCCTAATCCGCCCCTAATTTGAGCCTAATCACCTAACCTACCTCCCTAATCCCGACATAATCCCAACCTAATCACCTAACCCACTTCCCTAATCCTTCCCTAAACCTAGGTTAATTTCCCTAAACCTAGCCTAATCCTAGCCTAATCACCTAACCTAGATCACTAAACCTCACCCTAGAACCCACCCACCTAACCCAACCCTAAACCCCTAAACCACCCCTAGCCCACAACCTACCCAAACCACTAGTATCTAAAATATCTGGCCCTACCCTTTCTAGCCCACCTTATCATCATACCGCCACTACCTAAACCACCTAACCACTACCCCAAACCCAGCCCTAACCGACCTACCCATCCCTATATAAACCCCCTCCCTTGGGGGCGGGTTTTCCTATCGAGAAGCTCTCTCCCTTCCCATCCTCTCTCACCTTGGTCCAGCCCAACCGAGCCCAGCCACTTCATCCACGTCCAGCCAGGCCTTCCACCTGCACCACCACCAGCCACCACCGTGCTCCACCACACCCCAGCCGGCCCACCACCTGTCGCCACCCCTGCCTTCGGCCGAACCAGTTGCTCCACCACACCCGGCTGCTCTCCAACCACCCGCCGCCTCCCATCATCCGGTTAGTACCCCATACTCCACTCTACTTCTTCTCCACTCCCTCTCCACTCTCAGCCACCTGTACTACCACCACCTGCCCCCACAGCCAGCCACTTGCTGCCACCCTTCCCCCTCAGCCGAACCCATAGTATCCTAACTACCCGCCACTACCTAACCAACCTAGCTACACCCGGCTACCCCATCCAACTCCCTAAGAGTTTCCCCTATCTAGTTCCCTTCCCTTAGTGCCATATTCCCCAACACTACACTCCCCCTAGTGACCCTCCTTAGGTCCTTTAACCCAACCCACCAAAGACAGCCCTTTGCTAGCCACCGGCCACCTTCAAGGCGCCTCTTCCGCGCACCAAGGACCTCCGTCCAGCACCTCTTGCCGTTCACCCTCGCGGAGCTCCCTTTTGCAGCCCAAGGCGAAGGCCAAGCCCACGCTCAAGCAAGGCATCTACGGACCAGCTACTAGTAAGTGCCTAACTCGGTCTTTAGTTGTATACTTGCTTGAGATTCAATTCGATACGGGGTTGTAATAACGGAGCATAGTCTCCCCCCGCTTGTAATAACGTGGCTTGGCACACCCACACACGTGCACTCTCTTAGTTGTGCACGATTTTGAACACACACGGGCCAAATCAACACCTAATACATAAGTATATACATCTAATTTAATTTTGTAGGGTTTTGCTTAAGTTGGGTGCGTTGTCTTTCAATTCAAACACTCACACACATTGAGCTTTCGCTCTTATTTGAAAGATCCAAGTAAGGGCCGACCTATACTATTTGGGCATCATTTCATGTCATGTGTGTAAGTCTTTCAATTCAAGCACTCTCACACACATTGAGCCTTCGCTCTTATTTGAAAGACCCAAGTAAGGGCCGACCTATACTATTTGGGTTTCATTTCATGTCGTGTGTGTAAGTCTTTCAATTCAAGCACTCTCACACACATTGAGCCTTCGCTCTTATTTGCAAGACCCGAGTAAGGGCCCATATACCTACTCTATATACATATCTCCCTTCGGCACTTACTTTACAAGTCATTTCCCTTCGGTTATTTCCCTTCAGTATTGTCTTTACATTCGGGTTTTCCCTTTGGAGTAGCGTGAGTTTGCATTGCATCTACGCCATACCACGAGGTAGGATGCATATTGCATCAAAGCAAGCCCCGCTCGAATTCGCCCATGTAGTGGAGTGTTCATAACACACAAACTAGGTGGCCCGAAAAGGGATAAAAGGAAAGACTTAGGCACGTGCAAATCCACGTGATCTAAAATATGTAATCGCATCTAAAAGACCCGAATTAGCCACATCGAACCGCTTCGTAGGCTTTCTACCCCAAAACTCGATTTTTGCAAAGCGTACAGACTGACCCTTGCGCATCGGTGCAAGAAGGTCTGCGGCGACAAGAGCTCACTTGCTCACAGTCGCCTCGATTAGAAGTCAGCTTAAATATATCTTCGCTAGCTTAGGTAAGCTAGCTGGCACGCCCTGTTTACATAAATAGGCCTTAGACACACGAGAGGATCCACTCCAAGCCCTAAAAAGGTGAGAAGCGGGGATTTTTCGCCCATCTACAGAGATTGACACGCCCGGTGGGACGTGAGCCTTTGAAAAATCGAGATTTTAAGTAGAAGTCTTGCGAAAATTTTGTAAAAGGTGTCATTTTAACTTGTTTTTCTTTGCTTGTACTTAGGACATTTTGAAAAAGCTTGAAAAGCATGTCAAAATCCAATCCAAGTGAAGTGTCGAGCCAAGGCTCATGCGCATCAAGTTCTCACTCTAGGAGGATTTTCAAAAACAAAATAAAACTCCATGAAATCGAGGACTTGAGAAGGGAGTTTGAGGCCAAAATCGATGTTCTCAGCCAAGAGGTTGAAGTAAGCGATTCATGTTCATCAAACGGTGAACAAAGGCCTAAAAAGAAATCTGAAAAACCTCGCAAGCACAAAGAGACCTCCGTAATGGAAGGCAACCAATACCACGAGTCCTTCACACAAAAGGATCGTAAAGCCCTACAGCAGTTGCTGAAAGGGCAGAATAAAGAGAAAAGTAACTACGCCCTGTCTGATTTCCTTCCTTTGGATTACGAAACAGACAGTGACGATGAAATACCGAACTTCCATCGGTATGATGGCATGGGAGACCCTAGGTCTCACTTGTAGCTTTTCTCACGTCGAGCCCATAAGAAGAAAAAGGACTCGATGAAATGGGTGTATTGGTTCCCTTTATCCCTTAAAGGCACAGCTGCCAAATGGCTGGCTTCCTATGACTTAAGCCAGTTCGCTACTTTTGAAGAGTTAGCGAACTGCTTCATGCAAAGATTTGCACACAACGTAGAAGTCACGCCGACTCTGAATACCTTAAGGGATACAAAGCAAGGCATGAACGAAGATGTACATGCCTTCATTATAAGATGGAGGTCGCTTTTGGGCCAAGTGCGAGAGCCCATATCCGAAGGATGCGCAGTCATGCTCATCCTGGATAATTTTAAAAGCGAGTTAAAAACCCTTCTCTCGCTCCACGAGATCTCAACTTTCCATAAGTTGATCAAAAAGGCCTCCCTTTTCGAAACCAACTTGCGAAAAGGGACATACGATCACTTGTGGAAAGGAAGTGCCGTTCCAAAAACCCGCTTGGAAAAGCCCATCGCATATGGGCTACCCACGACGGACAAAGGGGCAAAGCCCCATAAAATCGCCAATGTCCGGGTGGATCCAGGCATGGCGGGCACTTCCAAAAATTTTGAAAAGATAGAAAATAAGAGGGAGCGAAATTTTCAAAAACCGGTTGAAAAACGGGAGTATACTCCGCTGGGGCAGCTTGTGTCGGAGGTCCTAGACCTCCTACTTGCCCAGGGCATGATAGAACTCCCTGAAATCCCCGAAGGAGTCACTTCCAAAGGGGGGTATTTAAATCGATTTTGTAAGTATCATCAGCTCAAAGGCCATGATACCAAACGCTGCTTCTCTCTCTTAAATAAAATTGAGAACTTGATAGCAGAAGGCTGGCTCCAGGTCACTGCGAAACGTGAGCCACCTCAAGCTATCTTCAAGGAACCCTTTCCCAAACACGCCAGTGGCAGTGGGAAAGGAAAGGAGGTATGTACCCTCACCATTTCCAAGGAACTAGCACAAAAACCAGAACCTGGTCGACCTACTTGTGCGCCCATTCTTGTATTATATAAGAAGCCCGCCCAAGTCGTCATTCGGGGACCACCAAAAGTGGAATCCCCGGTAAAACCAGTTTTGAAAATCCAAGGTTCTCCTCAGCTCATCCTTAGAGCCAAATTTAGCGCGAACCTTAGGCTGGTCGTGGGGGAAGTCACTAGATCCGGGAGGATCTATCAACCCTCGCACCTTCAAGGTGCTCAAAAGGTGGTCAATGTGCCTGGCCCCTCAAAAGCATGTATCCCTAGTGTTCTGCCAAAAGCAGATAAGGACAAAGTCATCCTAAATCCTTATGACTTCGAAAACCACCTTTCAAAGATTCCTCTTCACATGTCCATCTTAGAGCTTATAAAAACCTCGCCTAGGCATAGACTTGTATTAGAGAAAATTCTAGAAAGGGCCAAGGTTGATTCGAACATAAGTCCGGAATCCTTGTCTGCCCAAGTGGCTTTATTAGAAGCAAAATCGCCCATCACTTTCTCAGAAGATGATGTAGATAGACCCTACGAAACCCATAACCAGGCCCTGCATATCGAGGTGGTTCTAAACAACCACTCTCTGGACAGGTGCCTAGTCGATGGTGGAGGAGGGCTCAACATCCTTCCACTTCATGTGGCGTACAAAATCGGAGTCACCTTGACTTCAGTGAACCCAAGCCCCATCGTTATCACTAGATACGATGGGAATGCGTCTAGACCTTTAGGATCCATCGAACTCCCAATGGAAATGGGAGAGATCGAACACACGGGGGTGTTCCATGTCTTGGACATCCACCCCCATTATAACTTGTTGCTGGGAAGGCCCTGGATACAAAGTTTGTGCGCTGTGCCATCCACCTTCCACAGGTGTGTCAAGATCCCTTTTAGGGACCAGGTCGTAGTGATCCTAGGTGAGAGTCACCCACAGCTTCAGGGGATCATAAACTCCCCTTGTTTATCAAGCTCCCAGGCCCATGAGGCTAACCTGGGGCAAATTATGGTTGAGCCACCTCGGCTCGTGTTGAACAACCCTAAGAAGGTTGTATGTGTGAAGGGGCCGCCCAAAGCAGGCCCCCTCCCGACTCTAATCCTTCTAGGAAAACCCAAGCGTTCCCTATTTCCAAAGCCCCTAGACAAGAGGCCATATGAGCACAATATGGACGATAGCATGTTCCAGGACCACGACTTATATCAAACCTTTTCAAAAAATAAAAAGTCATGGAACATGTTGTTGAACATAGGCTACACGCCCTACAAGAGTCTAGGGGCACAGAACCAGGGTCTCCTAGAGCCCATCCTTCCTAGGGCCAATCCAAGCCGATATGGGATCGGCTATACTCCCCGAATACCGCCGGAGCCACCCCCTGTGACCACCTGGGTCAAGGGTGCCCTGGAGCCTGTCTTAGAAGAGACCTACGATTTAGATCTCCTATTCCGAGTCTAACTCGTAGTGTTTTCCCTTTGTAGGTATGACGGAAGATCCCTTTTCTAAAAAATACAAAAACATTTGAAAAACTTAAAATCAAAAAAATCGAAAAACAAGAAAAACCAAAAACAATGGAAAAACAAAAACTCGAAAATAGAGTACTTTGTATAGCTCCCAAGGTTCTTGTTTTACAAAAAACCAAAAAAATCGAAAATTTGGAAAATACCAAAAAGATTTTGTACATAGCTGCTCCTGGTAGGACTTTGGCAAAAGAAAAGGATTTCGAAAGAAACGTCGTCTGCATAGCCAGACCAAAAATTTCGAAATCACTTGAAAATCCAAGTACAAAACCAGGTCATTTTGAAAACCATGCATCAAATTCCCTCGAGTCTATAGCCCACGAGAATGATCAAAGCCCAGAAGTGGATCCCCTTGAGGAAGATCCCACTTCTGAGCTCCCAGAATTTCATAGAATTCTCGATTTTGAAAAACCTTCCCAATCAGTAGGAGGAGATTTCATAGAGGTGAACCTAGGGGATGATTCCAATCCCAAAACCATCAAAATAGGCGCATGCTTGCATGAAACCGAAAGGTTAGCATTCATTGCATTTCTACGAACCTATTTAGATGTGTTTGCATGGATGTATGAAGACATGCCGGGCATAGATCCCAGCATTGTCGAGCATCGTCTTCCCTTAGATGCAGGTGTAAAACCCATAAAGCAGAAGCTTAGGAAAATACACCCGAATGTACACACGCAAGTCAAAGAGGGTTTAGAAGATCTGCTAAAAGCCGGATTTATAAAACCCATTGCGTATTCTGATTGGTTATCAAATATCGTTGTGGTTCGAAAAACCAATGGGAAAATTCGAATATGCATCGATTTCAGAAACCTGAATAAAGCCACTCCAAAGGATAATTATCCTTTACCAAACATAGATTTGATAGTCGATAGTACTGCAAATCATGAAATGTTTTCATTCATGGATGAATATTCAGGCTATAATCAAATCAAACTAAGTCCACGAGATCAGGGTAAGACCGCCTTCACAACCCCATGGGGCACGTACTGCTATACAGTCATGCCCTTTGGTTTGAAAAATGCCGGCGCAACATACCAACGAGCCATGACCACGATCTTCCATGATCAAATTCATGAGCTTGTAGAAGTGTATGTAGATGATCTCTTGGCGAAATCCAAAACCCGATGCACCCATATCGAATGTTTACAAAAGATTTTCGAAAGGCTTAGGCTTTACAAAGTAAAGCTAAACCCTCAAAAATGTGTGTTTGGGATAGAATCAGGGAAGCTTCTAGGCTTTATGGTGAGCCAAAGGGGAGTAGAAGTCGACTCCTCTAAGTGTCGAGCCATCATAAACATGGCTCCACCCTCCAATCTCACCCAAATCCGTAGCCTCCAGGATCGATTACAATCCGTTCTCCGATTCATATCGAATCTGGCCACTAGATGCGAACCCTTCAACAAACTGTTGAGGAAGGGCACGAAATTCTTATGCGATAACGAATGCCAGAAGTCCTTCGAGAGACTGAAGGCATACTTGGTTAATCCCCCCGTTTTGAATCCTCCAAAGCAAGGAAAACCGCTTTTATTATACATCTCCGTGCATGCAAATGCTTTAGGAGCCCTGTTGGCCCAATACGAGGATGACACCCATAAGGAGTATGCCATCTACTATATTTCGAAAACTCTCTTGGCTTATGAACGAAATTACCAAGCCATGGAGAAGACGTGCTTGGCCCTAGTCTGGGCCTGCCAGAAATTCAGGCACTATTTCCTAGATCATGAGATCTGGATAGTGTCGAAGCTTGATCCAATCAAGCACTTGTTAGAAAAACCCATTCTCACGGGTAGATTGGGCAAATGGCAACTCCTTCTAATGGAGTATGATCTGAAATACCATCACCAGATCTCCATTAAGGGGCAAGCCCTAGCAGATTACGTGGCTGAATTCCCCTTAAAGGACGCATATCCCACTCTTGTCGAAATGCCTGATGAAGGCATATTGCAAAATCATTTTCAAAACCACATTTTGGCAAATTCTTTCGAAAACCAAGTGTGGAGGATGCACTTCGATGGGGCAAGAAACCAACGAGGGGCTGGTGCCGGGGTCATCCTAATCTCCCCTGAAAAGGGCGAGATTCCCATAGCAGTCCGCTTAGATTTCGAATGTTCCAACAACGTAGCTGAGTATGAAGCACTCATACAAGGTTTAAGGATTTCGAAAACTCTAGGGGCATCATGCATCGAGGTCTTTGGAGATTCGCTCCTTGTCATAAACCAGGTTTTAAAAATTTGGCAAGTACGTAATGAGAAACTACTTCCATAACACGAGTTGGCCACTCGATTGGTCCAATCCTTCCAGTCGTGTAAACTCACACACAAAGGAAGAGAGGCCAATGGCATCGCCGATGCCCTCTCCTCCTTGGGTTCAACCCTGAAGGTCGATCCCATTTCAGGGACCAGATCTTTGGAAATATGGCATGCGCCCCACCCATCCACACACGACTTGGATATTTGCCAAAACAACCCAGAGTCTATTGAAAAACCCTGGTTTTATGACATAAAACAATTTTTAGAAAATGGGAGATTCACCGAGGATGCCACATCCAAAGATAAGGCATTCATTTGTAAGATTTCGACCCGATACACCATTCTGGGTGGGGTCTTATACAAAAAAAGTTTTACTGACATTCTGCTTAGGTGTATCGACCTAGAGGAGGCTAGGATAGTGATGCATGAGTTCCACGATGGAGAATGTGGAGGTCATGTTAATGCCAACATGATGGCAATGAAAATACTTAGAGGGGGCTATTTTTGGTCCACCCTGAAAAAGGATTGTCACGATCATGTTAGGAAGTGTCATCCATGTCAAGTGCATGGGCACGCCATTCATATCCCTTCATCTGCATTGCATTCCGTGGTCAGCCCCTGCCCATTTACCATGTGGGCGTTTGACATCGTAGGCCCAATATTTCCAAAGGCCTCGAATGGGCATCGATTTATTTTAGTAGCCACGAAGTATTTCTCCAAGTGGGTGGAAGCCATTTCCCTAACCAATGTAATGGGGCAACATGTGGTGGCTTTCATCCGGAGGAATATCTTGGCTCGATTTGGGGTTCCACGAGACCTTGTGTTTGATAATGGCACCCCATTCAAGAACGAGCGGATGGTTAAGTTGTGCAACATATATGGCATAACTCACCACTTCTCCTCGCCCTACTACCCTCAAGGCAACAGCCAAGCCGAAGCCACAAACAAGACTCTCATTAGCATAATTGAGAAAACCTTAGAGAAGGGTAGGACGTGGCACGAGAAGCTGGATGAAGCCTTATGGGCTTATAGGACTTCCATCCGGACTCCCATGAATGCCACACCATTCGAATTGGTCTATGGCACAAACGCCATTCTTCCCATTCATACTCAACTGCATTCATTCCATACATCCATAGCACTCGACCTCCCCCTAGAGACGCTTCAGTATGCTAGGATGGCCGAACTAGATTTGCTAGATGAGAGGCGACTCCTTGCCATGGATCATGCTCGTGCATACCGGCAAAGGATAGCCCGACATTATAGCAAACACATGAGACCTCGCCACTTTGAAGTGGGAGATCTGGTCTTAAAAACCATCCATCATCGTGGCCCACACCCCCTAGGCAAGTGGCGCCCCAACTGGGATGGACCCTATGTTGTACGAGCAACCACTACGAACAATTTGTATTGGTTGATCGATGTAGAAGGTAGGAATTTAGCAGATCCTATCAATGTTCAATACTTAAAGAAGTATCATGTGTAGGATCTGGATTAAATTCCATTTTTCGAAAAATTTTAGCGATAGATGCCCTGAGACATGTGAATAAGGTGCAAAGTCAAACTCGTGTGACCCTGAGTGAGAGAATTTGCACTGGTGAAAGAGCAGAGTCTTCAAAATCGTGGTTACATTTCAAAATTCTTCTTCTTACAAAGAAAGGCCTAGTTCAACATAGCAAGATACTTGCAAGTGGTACGTGCTATTTCTAAATAGGCTGATCTGGGATGGATCGAGTGTAGGCTTGGGATAAGTCCTCCCCTCTTCTCTTCTCCTTCCAAAAGGAAAACAAAGGCCCAAAACAAAAGGGAATTTCCCATTCAAAGTCTCTTTCCAAAAGAAAGAAACCAGAATTCCAAAGAAAAATCGATTCTCTTATGAAAAAGAGGGATTAAAGAAAAAATACTCCCAAAGGGAGACCCTCTATGGAAAAAAAGGAAAAAGAGGCCAAAAAGCTCAAAAAGAGCAGTTTTCCGCCTTCTATGCCTTAAACCACGGGACGCTTCAGAAGGGACTGTGGTATCTCTTTCCCATCCCCGGCTTATCCCAAGCTAAAGCATGGTTCATTTCAAGGAATCCTAAAGTAAAAATAGGATTTACTTACTTGAATTTCATCTTGTTTGAGAATTCGACGTTTCGAGTAAGGCATAGGAATTTGAAATACAACGTGTTTTCTTATAAAACCTCCGCTAGATAAGCGAGTGTTAAGACTGAAAACAAGGGCAAGCACGAAGAGCTCGAGATCCTTAGGATCGAGGCTCAAGACAGTTGTCCCTTTTGTAAATAGCTTTTGTAAATAAGTTTTGAAAACCGAACATCGAACAGCATAGGATTTGCTCGCTTGGAGCAGTAGGCCTTGTAAGTCTCTAGAGTTCGACCACATCTGGTCTCTGGGAGGTCGCCACTCTTGGCACCACACCCATGTCATGCATCGGCATTCCACGCATGGTACTTGCATAAACATGATCCCATTTAGGACCAGATTCCATAGTACCCTTTGGCGTGATATCTCCTCCTACCAGAGTTTGTAAATTGAGATTTTTGCTAAAAATTGGGGCGATCCCATATTCTTTGTGGATAGATCTAGGGAGACATTGAAAGGGGAGTTTGTCATCTTTGCCCTTATCCAAATCAATTTGGACAAGGCCAAAGAGGGGCATCTGTAAATACCCCGAAATCCCACGAATTTCTCAAATTCATCTGGTTTTGTAAAAGCAGCCCCAAAGGGCTATTTTGAGTCTGGAAACCCAAGAGCCTTCCAGACAACCCTGTACATATGTTTTGAACTTTGTATTTCGAAAACATACAATATAGCTTTTAAAACCCTTTTAAAAATATGTTTTGAAACCCTGAAGCAGCTTGGCCTAATCCAGACAGGACTAGGAAAGCTAAGAAGAGCCCAGAACCGGAGCACATATCAAGCCCGACACAGCAACTCTTGTATCAAATTCACACCCCCAGGATCTCGAACGTCCAAGACCCTGTTATCATCAAAACATCCTTTGAAGTCATCTCCGGAAGGCGAAAACAGAGGCAGACGATCATGTTGGCGAAGACCCAACGCAGACGGAGCACTGATGCTGTCAGGCCCCGCACAAACCGTTCGTTTTGAATACAGCTCGAAGGAGTCAGAGTTCAGTTTGGATTAGATCTAGACCATATATATCCAGATCCCAATCCAAACTCATGTATGGACTTGGATTTGGATTTGGATTCAAAAATCCAATCCAATATCCATATCCATGGCCCACATCACCTTCTCATAAATGGAGGTGGGGCCCACTTGAAATTCACGTGGGATTATGGGCATGAGAGAGAGTGGGGGTGGATAAGATCAAGTGTGGTTGTAATTAAGCTTGACTTGTGTGTCAAGTTTGGGGTTAATCATGTGGGTTAGCCTAATTGAGTGGGTTTAAGCTTGTAATTAGCCAAAACCTAACCTAGGGCTGCACCAACATGATGTGGTTAAGGTCTATGGGCCATGCAAAGGGAGCTCCTTCACCTAAACCTAACCCAAAATACCTAATCCTAGCCTTCCACCCTAATCCGCCCCTAATCTGAGCCTAATCACCTAACCTACCTCCCTAATCCTGGCCTAATCCCAACCTAATCACCTAACCCACTTCCCTAATCCTTCCCTAAACCTAGGTTAATTTCCCTAAACCTAGCCTAATCCTAGCCTAATCACCTAACCTAGCTCACTAAACCTCACCCTAGAACCCACCCACCTAACCCAACCCTAAACCCCTAAACCACCCCTAGCCCACAACCTACCCAAACCACTAGTATCTAAAATATCTGGCCCTACCCTTTCCATCCCACCTTATCATCATACCGCCACTACCTAAACCACCTAACAACTACCCCAAACCCAGCCCTAACCGACCTGGGCAGGTTTTCCTATCGAGAAGCTCTCTCCCTTCCCATCCTCTCTCACCTTGGTCCAGCCCAACTGAGCCCAGCCACTTCATCCACGTCCAGCCAGGCCTTCCACCTACACCACCACCAGCCACCACCGTGCTCCACCACACCCCAGCCGGCCCACCACCTGTCGCCACCCCTGCCTTCGGCCGAACCAATTGCTCCACCACACCCGACTGCTCTCCAACCACCCGTTGCCTCCCATCATCCGGTTAGTACCCCATACTCCACTCTACTTCTTCTCCACTCCCTCTCCACTCTCAGCCACCTGTACTACCACCACTTGGCCCCACAGCCAGCCACTTGCTGCCACCCTTCCCCCTCAGCCGAACCCATAGTATCCTAGCTACCCGCCACTACCTAACCAACCTAGCTACACCCGGCTACCCCATCCAACTCCCTAAGAGCTTCCCCTATCTAGTTCCCTTCCCTTAGTGCCATATTCCCCAACACTACACTCCCCCTAGTGACCCTCCTTAGGTCCTTTAACCCAACCCACCAAAGACAGCCCTTTGCTAGCCACCGGCCACCTTCAAGGCGCCTCTTCCGCGCACCAAGGACCTCCGGCCAGCACCTCTTGCCGTTCACCCTCGCGGAGCTCCCTTTTGCAGCCCAAGGCGAAGGCCAAGCCCACGCTCAAGCAAGGCCTCTACGGACCAGCTACTAGTAAGTGCCTAACTCGGTCTTTAGTTGTATACTTGCTTGAGATTCAATTCGATACGGGGTTGTAATAACGGAGCATAGTCTCCCCCCGCTTGTAATAACGTGGCTTGGCACACCCACACACGTGCACTCTCTTAGTTGTGCACGATTTTGAACACACACGGGCCTAATCAGCCCCTAATACATAAGTATATACATCTAATTTAATTTTGTAGGGTTTTGCTTAAGTTGGGTGCGTTGTCTTTCAATTCAAACACTCACACACATTGAGCTTTCGCTCTTATTTGAAAGACCCAAGTAAGGGCCGACCTATACTATTTGGGCATCATTTTATGTCGTGTGTGTAAGTCTTTCAATTCAAGCACTCTCACACACATTGAGCCTTCGCTCTTATTTGAAAGACCCAAGTAAGGGCCGACCTATACTATTTGGGTTTCATTTCATGTCGTGTGTGTAAGTCTTTCAATTCAAGCACTCACACACATTGAGCCTTCGCTCTTATTTGCAAGACCCGAGTAAGGGCCCATATACCTACTCTATATACATCTCTCCCTTCAGCACTTACTTTACAAGTCATTTCCCTTCGGTTATTTCCCTTCAGTATTGTCTTTACATTTGGGTTTTCCCTTTGGAGTAGCGTGAGTTTGCATTGCATCTACGCCATACCACGAGGTAGGATGCATATTGCATCAAAGCAAGCCCCGCTCGAATTCGCCCATGTAGTGGAGTGTTCATAACACACAAACTAGGTGGCCCGAAAAGGGATAAAAGGAAAGACTTAGGCACGTGCAAATCCACGTGATCTAAAATATGTAATCGCATCTAAAAGACCCAAATTAGACACATCGAACCGCTTCGTAGGCTTTCTACCCCAAAACTCGATTTTTGCAAAGCGTACAGACTGACCCTTGCGCATCGGTGCAAGAAGGTCTGCGACGACAAGAGCTCACTTGCTCACAGTCGCCCCGATTAGAAGTCAGCTTAAATATATCTTCGCTAGCTTAGGTAAGCTAGCTGGCACACCCTGTTTACATAAATAGGCCTTAGACACACGAGAGGATCCGCTCCAAGCCCTGAAAAGGTGAGAAGCGGGGATTTTTCGCGCGTCTACAATGGTGAGAGCAGGCCGATTTCCCGGGTAACTCTGTTTTGAGTTCCCGGGGTTTCACGAGGCGTTCCTTTTCGAAATCTACCTGTTTTTCACTCTCGTCTCTTTGTGGGGTGTGGGTTTCATGTCCCACTGTGTGTGTGTGCCTAGAGTTAGGAATTGCACTTGAATTTTTCGAAATTTCAAAGTTTGATTTTTCAATTTTTTTGTCTTTTTGAAAGTTTTCAAGATTTTTTTGATTTTTTGAAACAAAAACAACTCTTTTCACATTTTCTTTGGAATTTTTGAATTTTGGATTTGTGGGAGTGGAGGACTCGCCCTTTTCTTCCTTAATTCCCTCGTTGATTTTGATTTTGGTTTTCTTTTCACAATCTTTGTGCGCCCGAGAAGAGCTGCTATGGGATTTATGGGTTTTAAGCTCCTTGCTTAAAACATCCATTTTTTTGAAAGTTTCCCATATATCAGCTAGCATTTCTCGTTCTTTGGTTGTTTTGCAAACCTCTTTTGATTTACTCAACGAGGATTTTGGAAGTGTGGGAGTGGAGGACTCGCCCCTTTCTAGGTTTTGGCCTTTTACCTTATATCCTTCGTCGAGTTTGAGATCGGTTTTCTTTTCACGATCTTTGTGCGCCTGAGAAGAGCTACTAGGGATTTATGGGTTTTAAGCTCCTTGCTTAAAACATCCATTTTTTCTTTGAAAATCGCCTGTATATCAGCTATTGCTTCTCGTTTTTTGGCTTTTTTAGAAACCTCTTTTGATTTACTTGACGAGGATTTTGGCTTTTGCTCCATTTTCTGCAAATTTTCTAAGTATGCACGATTTTTTGGAAAATACCTTTTTTTTTCGAAAATTTGAGTGTAACTTGTTTGTTTGAAGTCTACTTAAGTCCCGGGTCCCACCGGGCGTGCCAAATCTGTAGACATGGAAAATTTTCACTTACGGGTTCTTAGGCCTGAAGTGAACCTTTTCGTGCTTATGTTCGCTTTTAGGGCATGCCAGCTAGCTTACTCAAACTAGCGAAGTAGTTTTTGAAATATCTGACTTTTGAAAGGCAATTGTGGACAAGCGAGATCTTTTCGTCACAAACCTTCTTGAACCGACGCTCATGGGTCAGTTTGTAAGCTTAGAGGCTTCGTTTGAAACAAGTTAAACTCAAATTCGATTTTTGAATGAACAGGTGTTTGAAAACTTCAGAAAGCATGCATTTGGCGAGTTTTTGCTTTTACTGGGTTTGGGCGACTCCTAAGTCTTTGAAATTTATCTGCCTTAGGCGTGGGTGTTGTGTATAAATTGAAATGCAACACACGCAACTGAACCATAAAACGCAGTAGAAGGGAGATATAGATATATGTAAGAGCGGAAAGGCTCAATTGTGGTGTGTGTGTATATGTATAAATTGAAAGACAACACACACGACTGAATTTAAAACCCAGAATTGAAATGCGTACACAACTGAACCGGGAAAACTCACGCAGCAGAAAGTATATAGATATGGCTATATCTTAGCGACTTCTGAGGTCAAAATGTGCGTGAAGTGTTTGAGCAAACGCTCGGGTGTTTCTTGGGTGCGAGTGTGTAATTGAAAAACAAACTCACACGACTTAATGTAACAACCCAGCTTAATTGAAATACGTACGTATAATAAGAGCGAAAAGGCTCAATTGTGTACGTGGTGCTTGTGTACGAGATAAGAGCGAAAAGGCTCGAGTGTATGTGTGTCTCGTGTGTCCAGCACTGTTATTACATCCGGGGGGAGACGATGCTCCGTTATTACAACCCCGTATCAAATTGAATTGAATACGAAAAACAACTTGATATATATCAAAATAAACTCATATTTTCCAGATTCTTGAGTTATGCTCGTACAAGAGGCGAGTCCATCATCATTACATGGAGTCCGGGGCACGTGGGAGCGAAGCTGGAGAGCTTGAGAGCTTGGGGAGACTTGGAGTTCCGAGAGCTGCAAATTATACCGGGTTTAGGGCCGCTTGGGGCTGGTTTGGGTAAGGGATGACTCGAGCCACCTTGGCTCGAGTGATAGGCTTTTTCGTTTAGGATTTGGCCAGCATTTGGCCTTAGGTTTAGTGAGGTTTAGACTTAGGATTAGGCCAGCACTTGGCCTTGGTTTAGGTCATGTTTAAGCTTAGGATTAGGCCAGCACTTGGCCTTGGTTTAGGTCATGTTTTGGACCTGGTATTAGGCATGACTCGAGCCAAGGTGGCTCGAGTGATAGGATATGGTTTAGGTCTTGTGAAACTCGAGCCAAAGTGGCTCGAGTGGTAGTTGTTTGCTCTAGGGTTCGGCCAACATTTGGCCTTGGTTTAGATCTTGTGAAACTCGAGCCAAGGTGGCTCAAGTAAGAGTGGTATTAGGGTGTAGTTGGTCCTACTCTAGGTGCTGAAGATGGGACACGGTTAAGCTAGGGATGATACATGGCCAGGTTTAGGTAGGGTTCACTAGGTTGCCAAGGTGAGCTTAGGGGCTGGTTCACGGCCAGCCCTTAGCCTAAGGTTTTGGGATGGGATGGCCTGCCTTTAGGGCAGGCCTTAGTTGATTTTAGGTGGGACACGGCTTGCTCTAGCAGGCCGTGGGTCTTAGGTAGGTGGGCTGGCTAAGGCCGGCCAGGTTTTTGGCAAGAAAAACAAGGAAGCCCGGCCACCTTTGGCCGGGCTGTTTTAGGTAGTTGGAGGGGGAAAACCAGCCACGGGCTGGGCTGGTTTTTAGGTAGTTGGCCTGCCTTTAGGGTAGGCCACCTTGGGCAGGAAAAGGGGACACGGCCTGCTGGCGCAGGCCATGGGTTTTTGGGTAAAAAGGACTCGAGCCAAGGTGGCTCGAGTTAGGTTGAAGTTCGGCCAAAGCTGGCCGAACTTGGTTGGGTTGAAGGGGGGAGTTCGGCCAGGTGGTGGCCGAACTAGGTTTAGGCCTTGGAGCAGCCTAGCTAGGTGGTTGTCTAGGGTAGATGTTTTGGAAAAATCGGCCAGGACTTGGCTGTTTAGGTAGTGTTTTTAGGGGCGGTTCTTGGTGGTTGATGGGTGGTCTAGAGAGGTTAGGGAAGAGGTGGGTTAGATTAGGTTTTTAAGGCTTACCTAGGGTGCAGCTCCGCTCCAGCCACCACTCACGCCGCCAAGCTCCACCATGCAACGTTCCCAGCTTTGAAGAAGAGGCTTCTACCATTGGTGCAGCCCTTGGCCAATCCCCATCTTCAAATAAAAAGTATTTTGGGCCAATGGGCCACTTTCTCTCTCATCCCCCCCCCTTTCTTTCACGTGAAGCACCTCTCCCTATCTGGACTTCACGCTCCATTTTTTCCAGCCCACTCACCTCTATTTATAGAGGTTTTAAGTGGGTCTTGGATCTTGGGTCCTGGATTTGGGTCTGGCTATCCGGATCCAATCCAAACCCTGTTTGGATCTGGATCATGGATCTCGGATATTTTTGAGATCCAGATCCAGTCCAAATATTTATTTGGGTTTGGATCTCGGATCTCGGATCTTGGATTTTGAGATCCAGATCCAATCCAAACACAATTTGGATCTGGATCTGGATATTTGGGTCCAGATCCAGTTCGAACTTTTTCTTCTACTCCTTGGTTTTCTGGTTCTTTTTGGTGCTTTTCACCGTCGGTTTTGAGCGGGCTTCGATTCATCGGAGGCCCAACTCTTGCCTAGATCTTCCCCAAGTCTTTCTTCCAACCGGTGTTCTGCTTTTCAGGACTTTTTTAGCGTTCGTTTCGGTCCGCTGTTTTGGTTTATGGCCGGTTCCTGTTGATATCGAACTCAGATTGCCGCACGGATTCCGTTCTTCATTCTAACGGGACGTGTCTCGGACTTCTGTCGACTTCCTCAGGTACTGGGCTTCTTTCTGCATTTTGGAGCTGCTTTGCGCTTTTTCTGTGACCCAAATTACATTTTTGCCCTTTTGTCGGGCTTTTCTCCAAATGGGCTCTTTTTTCTTCTGTTTTTGAGCAGGGGGTGGCTTCTGAAATTCCAGGCTCGAATCCTCATCTTGCCTGGGCTTTTCTTTTGCCTTTTGTACTTGTTTTTACATTTTAAAACAAGTTGTCGTTTCGGCTCAAACAAGCTTTTTGTGTTTTTGAGAGTTTTTAAAATTTTGAAAATTTGGGGTGTTTACAGTTAGGTAAAGGAAAGTTACCCTTTGGAGTGGCTTTGTTTAGGTTTTTGAAATCGATGCATATTCGAATTTTCCCATTGGATTTTCGAACTACAACAATATTTGACAACCAATCATAGTACGCAATGGGTTTTATAAAACCGGCTTTTAGCAAATCTTCTAAACCCTCTTTAACTTGTGCATGCATGTTCGGATGAATCTTCCTAAGCTTTTGCTTTATGAGTTTTGAATCCGAATCTAGGGGAAGACAATGCTTGATGACTCTTGGGTCTATACCCGGCATGTCTTCATACGTCCATGCAAACACATCTACATGGGTTTTCAAAAATGCAATGAATGATGATGCTTCATGCTCACGCAAACATGCGCCTATCTTAATGTGTTTGGGCTTTGTTTCACTCCCTAGGTAGATCTCTATGAAATCTCCTCCTACTGAATTTGAAGGTTTTTCAAAATCGAGAATTTTATGAAATTCTGGGAGCTCGGAGGTTGGATCGTCCTCCGGGCTTTGATCATTCTCGAGAGTATTGAATCCTAGGGAATTTGAATTTGATGTTTGAGTTTTGAAAACACCTGGTTTTTGACTTGGAATTTCAACGGGTTTTGAATCTTTTGGGCTTGTTATGAAGACAACTTTCTTTTTGAAATCCTTGGCCTTTTCCAAACTTCTACCTAGTATATACAGGATTTTGTTTTTGGGTATTTATGAATTTTTGATTTTTTTGGATTTTTGTAAAGCAAAGACATTTGGAGCTATACAAACAATAGTTTTTTTGGTTTTTCCATCTTTTTCGAATGTTTTTGATTTTTGGGATTTTCTAATTTGTTTTTGAATTTCGAGTTTTTCCAATTTTTTTGATTTTTTGTTTAAGAAGGGATCTTCCATCATACCTACAAAGGAAAACGCCACAAGTTAGACTCTAAACAAGAGGTCTAAATCATAGGTTTCTGCTTCACTAGGCTCCAAGGCACCCTTGACCTAGGTGGTCACAGGTGGTGGTTCTAGTGGTATTTTGGGAGTATAGCCGATCCCATATCGGCTTGGGTTGGCTCTAGGCACTATGAGCTCTAGCAGAACCTGGCTTTGTGTCCCTAGACTTTTGTATGGCATATATCCCATATTCAATAGCATGTTCCAAGATTTTTTATTTTTTGAAAAGTTTTGGTATAAGTCATGATTCTGGAACCTGCTATCGTCCATGTTATGCTCATATGGCCTTTTGTCTAGGGGTTTTTGAAATAGGCAACTCTTGGCCTTACCTAGGATGGTTAGGGTTTTGAGGGGGCGAGCCTTGGGCTGCCCCTTGATGTATAAAACCTTCCTAGGCTTTGGAAGGACGAGCTTGGGTGGCTCGACCAAGACTTGCCCCAGGTTGGCCTCGTAGGCTTGAGAGCTTGACAAGCATGGGAAATTCTGTATTCCCTGAAGTTGAGGGTGACTCTCACCTAGAATTACCATGACTTGATTTTCGAAAGGGATTTTGATACACCTATGGAAGGTGGATGGCACAGCTCGCAGGCTGTGTATCCAAGGCCTTCCCAGCAATAGGTTGTAGTGGGGGTGGATGTCCAAGACATGGAACACCCCCATGTGAGCTATCCTTGCTGTTTCCATGGGTAATTCTACGGATCCTAAGGGTCTAGATGCATTCCCATCGTATCCAATGATTACGATGGTGCTCGGGTTTACGAAGGTCAAGGCGACTCCGATTTGATACGCCACATGGAGCGGAAGGATGTTAAGGCCTCCTCCCCCATCAACTAGGCACTTGTCCAGAGAATGGTGATTCAATACCACCTCCATATATAGGGCTTGGTTGTGGCATTCATATGGTCTTTCGATATCCTCTTCCGAGAACATGATGGGCGTTTTTGCACCTATAGACACCACTTGGGTTGACAAGGACTTTGGGGTTATGTTTGAGCTAACCTTGGCTCTTTCTAGAATTTTCTCTAAAACAAGTCTATGTCTAGGCGAGGTTTGTACTAACACTAGGATGGACATGTTAATTGGAATCTTTGAAAGACGATTTTCAAAATCATACAAGGTTAAAACAACTTTGCCTTTGTTCGTTTTTGGCGAGACTCTAGGAATACATGCTTTTGAAGGGTCAGGAACACTGACCACTTTTTTAGCATTTTATAGATGTGGGGGTTGGTAGATCCTTCCGGACCTAGTCACTTCCCCCACGATCAACCTAGGGCTTGCACCTATCATGGCTCTATTCGTGAGCTTTGAAGCACCTTGCATTTGTAAAACAGGTTTAACCGGGGGCAGACTTTTAGGCACTCCTCGGATCACTACTTGGGCGTTTTTCCTATGAAGGATGAGAGATGGTTTACAAGTAGAAAACCCAGAATGATACGCATGCGCTAGACTCTTTGAAATCGAGAGAGCACATACCTCTTTGCCCTTCCCACTGGTACTTGCGTGGTTGGGGAAGGGTTCTTTGAAAATAGCTTGGGTAGGCTCTGGTTCCTCAATGACCTGGAGCCGGCCCTGCTCTATCAAGTTCTCAATTTTGTTGAGTAGGGAAAAACATTGCTTTGTATTATGGCCTTTGAGCCGATGATACTTGCAAAATCGGTTTAAAAACCTCCCTTTGAGCTATCCTTGCTGTTTCCATGGGTAATTCTACGGATCCTAAGGGTCTAGACGCATTCCCATCGTATCCAGTGATTACGATGGGGCTTGGGTTCACGGAGGTCAAGGTGACTCCGATTTGATACGCCACGTGGAGCAGAAGGATGTTGAGACCTCCTCCCCCATCAACTAGGCACCTGTCCAGAGAATGGTGATTCAATACCACCTCGATATGCAGGGCCTGGTTGTGGGATTCATATGGTCTTTCGATATCCTCTTCCGAGAACACAATGGGCATTTTTGCACCTATAAACTCCACTTGGGTTGACAAGGACTCTGGGGTTATGTTTGAGCTAACCTTGGCCCTTTCTAGAATTTTCTCTAAAACAAGTCTATGCCAAGGCAAGGTTTGTATCAGCTCTAGGATGGACATGTTAATTGGAATCTTTGAAAGATGATTTTCAAAATCATACAAGGTTAAAACAACTTTGCCTTTGTTCGTTTTTGGCTAGACTCTAGGAATACATGCTTTTGAAGGGCCAGGAACACCGACCACTTTTTTAGTATTTTGTAGATGTAGGGGTTGATAGATCCTTCCGGACCTAGTCACTTCCCCCATGATCAACCTAGGGCTCGTGCCTATGATGGCTCTATTCGTGTGCTTTGAAGCACCTTGGATTTGTAAAACAGGTTTAACTGGGGGCGGGCCTTTAGGCACTCCCCAGATCACTACTTGAGTGATTTTCCTATGAAGGATGAGAGATGGTACACAAGTAGAAAACCCAGAATGATATGCATGCACTAGACTCTTTGAAATCGTTAAAGCACATACCTCTTTGCCCTTCCCACTGGTACTTGCATGGTTGGGGAAGGGTTCTTTAAAAATAGCTTGGGCAGGCTCTGGTTCCTTAGTGACCTGGAGTCGGCCCTGCTCTATCAAGTTCTCAATCTTGTTGAGTAGGGAAAAACATTGCTTTGTATCATGGCCGTTGAGCCGATGATACTTGCAAAATTGGTTTAAAAACCTCCCTTTGGAAGTCGTTCCCTCGGGAATTTCAGGGAGTTCGATCATTCCTTGGGCGAATAGGAGGTCAAGGACCTCCGACACAGGTTGCCCCAGTGGAGTGTACTCTCGTTTTTCAAAAGGTTTTTGTATTTTTTTGTCTTTTTTGTTTTCAAAACTTTCAAAATTTTTGGAAGTGCTCGCCGGGCTTGGATCCACTCGGACGTTTGCAACTTTGTGGGGTTTTGCCCCTTTGTCCATGGTGGGTAACCCGTATGTTCCAGGTTTGTCCAAGCAAGTTTTGAAACCACACTCCCTTTCCACAAGTGATCGTAGATGCCTTTCTTCAAATTTGTTTCAAAAAGGGATGCCTTTTTAATCAACTTGTGGAAAGTCGAGATTTCATGGAGGGAGAGAAGGGTTTCCAACTCATTTTTGAAATTATCGAGGATGAGCATCACTGCACATCCTTCTAAGATGGGTTCTCTCACTTGCCCTAGGAGGGACCTCCATCGAACGATAAAGGCATGCACATCTTCGTTCGTATCTTGCTTCATATCCCTCAAAGTATTTAAAGTGGGCGTGACTTCTACGTTATGCGAAAATCTTTGCATAAAGCAATTCGCTAATTCTTCAAAAGTTACGAACTAACTTAGATCGTAGGAAGCCAGCCATTTTGAAGCCATTCCTTTGAGGGAAAGGGGAAACCAATACACCCATTTCATCGAGTCCATCTTTTTCTTGTGGGCTCGATGAGAGAAAAGTTGCAAGTGAGACCTAGGGTCTCCCATGCCATCATACCGATGGAAATTCGGTATTTCATCATCACTGTCTGTTTCATAATCTAAAGGAAGAAAATCAGACAGGGCTGTAAACACCCCAAAATTCTATGATTTCTAAAAACAAATGCCTGGTTTGCAAATCAGCCCAACAAGGCCATTTTGAGTCTCGAAAACCCAGGAGCTTCCCAAAAAGCTTGTAAATACTGTTTTGAACCCCATGAATGCCTTAAACTCGGGGTAAGTCCCATTTTTGCCCAAAAAGCAAAGGCAAATAGGTGAAGCAGGGAAGACAACACTTGATCAAGAAGCAGCCCAGAAACCAGCACACGAAGGCCAAATCAAAGGCAGCCTCAGAAACAAGTGCAGAGGCCCAAAAGCAGCACCCTAACCTAATAAAAGCCAGGGTCAAAGGTGAAAAGCAGACCCAAGCCCAATGCAAAATGCAAGCCCGACACACTCAGAAGCCAAATCAAATATATCCATCCAAGTAGCATGAATCTGAGCCAGAAATGGCGAAATCAAGCAGAAATGGAGTCCAGAATAGCGAGATGGAGTCCGGACGACAAAGTTGGGGAAAACCCGGCACCGGACGGAGTGCTGATGAAGCCAGCGCCTGCACAAAATGTCCGCCTCAAAAAGCCAAGAAGGACCATCCAAAGAAAATTTGGATTGGATCTGAACCATAAATATCCAGATCCATATCCAAATAGTGTTTGGATTTGGGTCGATCCAAATAGTATTTGGATTTGGATTGGATTCAAATAGTGTTTGGATTGTATCAGATCTGGACCAAAATATCCAGATCCATAAACATAAAAAAGTTGGATTTGGATCAGATATGGATCTCAAAATATTCGAGATCCAAGATCCAGATCCAAATAGTGTTTGGATCGGACATGGATTCCACGATCCAAACCCAAGACCCATATCCAAAACCCACCTCACTTGCCTATAAATAGGAGTGAGGGGGTCTCCAAAAGCTCACGTGAAATCCACTTGGAGGAGCTTGGAGGAGAGAGAGGGTATTAAGGTGAGTGCTTAGTGCTTTCTTAATTTTGTTTAGTGGGTTAATTGTGAGCTAAAGGAGGGATTAGTGAGGGTTGCACCACCTTGATTAAGGGTTGGATTTGTGTGGACAAGAAGGCTTTGGAGTGGTTGGCTTGGAACTTGAGCACACCCAAAACCGACCCCAAGAGGTAAGCCTAATCAACCCTCTAAACCATTCTATTCCTAACCCTCTAAACCACCTTAAACCTACTCTAATCAACACCACCTAACTACCCCACAGCACCCCTAACCCTAATTCAATCCACCTAACCCCCTAACCGACTCAACCTTTAACCTTCCGGCCACCCCTAGCCCTACTCGAACCACCGCTCCCGCTTCGCGCACCCTGCAAGCGCCCCGCTCCCGCGCCGCGCGCCTCCCGCGCCGCGCACCCCCTTGGCGCCTGTCGCCCTATCACCCGCTTGATGCCTGTTGCCCTACCACCCGCCTGGCGCCAACCACCCTTAGCCGACCTACTGCCCCTACCACTACCACTGACTCCCTGCCACCCTACCACGCCACAGCCTAGCCTACACCATCTCCTAGCCTTCCATCCCACCGCCTTACACTCCACACCCCACATCCCACCGCCTTACACTCCATACCGCACCCCACATCACACCCCTGCCGTGACCTCTTGCATAGCACTCCTAATGCCATAGCCTAAACCCACTACAAGCCCCACACCTCAGCCACCTTGCCATAGCCCCACCAAAACCTGTGACCTCCCTTGCCTATCCCACTAAAGCCCCACACCCTACACACCCGTGAGCCTTACCTCTTAAGCCAAAACCCATCAAGCTTGACCTCTGGCCAGCCACTTCATGCCTCAAGCTTCAAGGGAGCACGTCCTTGGTTTCCCAAAGTGAAACACAAGCCCAATCACGAGCAAGTGAAGATGGACCGGCTATTTGTAAGTGTCTAAACTTGGTCCCTTACGCTAACTTGCTTTATACTTAATTCAATTCGGATACGGGGTTGTATTAACGGAGCATTGTCTCCCCCCGGGATGTAATATTGTTACTTAGCACACGAGACACATACGTGCACTTGAGCCTTAGCTCTTATATCGTACACGATGCACACAAGTGCACTTGAGCCTTAGCTCTTATCTCGTACACCAAACACCCACATGCATAATTGAGCCTTCGCTCTTACTCCAAAGACTCTAGTAAGATTCATATACGCTGCAATTTCATTCGGGTTTTAAGGTTCAAGTCATGTGAGTTTGTCATTTCAATTACACACTCACACCCAAGGAACACCCGAGCACTTGCTCAAGCACTCATGCACCATTTTGGCCTCGGCAGCCACTAAGATATAGCCATATCTATATATTTTCAGCTACGTGAGTTTTCCCGGTTCAGTTGTGTTTGTCTTTCAATTCTAGGTTGTTAATTTTCAGTCATGTGAGTTGCATTTCAATATATACACCACACACAAGCACACGTTGACAACCTTCGGGCTCATATATATATAGTTGTATCTCCCTTTCAGCTGGGTTTTACATTCCAAGTCGTGTGAGTTGTCTTTACATTTATACACAACACACAAGCACACGTTGGCAACCTTCGGGCCCATATATATATATATATATATATATATATATATATATATATATATATATATATATATATATACGTATTTCTCTTCCGCAATTTACATTTAAGTCGAGCGGGGTTTTACATTCCAAGTCGTGTGAGTTGTCTTTCAATTTATACACAACACAGAGGCACACATTGAGCCTTTCCGCTCTTAAGATATAGCTATATTTCCCTTCCGCAATTTCCCTTCAGCTATGTCTTTCAATTTTGGGTTTTAAGGTTCAGTTGTGTGAGTTGCATTGCATATCCGCCATACTCGAGATAGTGTGCATACTTGCATCAAACAAAACCCTGAACAATCCGTGCAAATACGCCAAGACTTAGGCATTTGATGCACACACCTCACGCCTAAGTAGATAAAACTCAAAGACAGACACGTGCAAACCCCACGTAAATAAAATCTGCAATCAGACAAACAAAATCGATCAAATACTTTCATACCTTTTCAAAAAGGCCATGCTTGTTTAAAATCGAGATTTCTAAAGCGTACAAACTGATCCTTGAGCATCGGTTCAAGAAGGTTTGCGATGAAAAGAGCCCACTTGTCCACAGTCGCCCCATAAGTCAGATATTTCAAAACATACTTCGCTAGTTTGAGTAAGCTAGCTGGCACGCTCTTTTAAAGCGACTTACATACAAAAAAGGTTCACTTCAGGACTAAGAACCCGGAGTGAAAATTTTCATGTGTCTACAGATTTTGGCACACCCGGTGGGACGTGGGCCTTAAGAAAAATCGATACAAACAAGCAGACCTCTTGAAAAATCTTCAAGAAAAGTATTTTAACTCTTTGTCTTGTGCATTTCGTAGTTGGGTTTTAAAAAGTGTCGGAGTCATGTTGAGTTCAGACTCCAATGAAGTGTCCAGCCAAGTCTCGCGTATATCAAGTTCTCACTCTAGGAGATTTTCGAAAAATTGAAACAAAAGAGAGGAAATCGAGGATTTGAGAAGGGATTTTGAGGCCAAGATTATTGCCCTTAGCCAAGAGGCTGAAGCAGCTGATTCATGTTCATCACATGGCGAACCCATAAAGGCCAAAAAGAAATTTGAAAAGTCTCGAAAGCACAAGGAGACCTCCGCCATGGAGGGAAACCAATACCATGAGTCCTTCACTCACAAGGACTGTAAAGCCCTACAGTAGTGTAGACACCGAAAATTCTCACTTCTGGTTCTTAGGCCTAAAGTGAACCTTTTCGAGTTCTACTTCGCTTTATATGGGTGTGCCAGCTAGTTTGTTTTAAAACTAGCAAAGTTTTGAAATATCTGACTTTTTTGGGCGATTCTAGGCAAGCGGGATCTTTTCGCTTGAAACCTTCTTAAACCGGTGCTCAAGGGTTGGTTTAAGCTCTTATGGACTTTGATAAAACGGTTTTGACTCTTGAAAACATAAGTGTTTGAAAATATGGATTCGATTCGTGTTTGTGTTTGCAAGTTTTATATACGTGGATTTGCACGTATCTATGTCTTTCAATTTTACTCTATTTAGGCCAGCTAGGTGTGTGCACAAGTGACCTAAGTTGGGCAATTTTTGCACAGGTGTATGGGGTTTGCTTTGATGCAAGTATGTGCCCTAACTCGTGGTATGACGAGTATGCAATGCAAACTCACACAACGGAACGGGAAAACCCGAAATTGAAAGACAATGCTTAAGGGAAATTGCGTAAGGGAAATTGCAAAAGGGAAATTGCAAAAGGGAAATATGGCTATATCTTAAGAGCAGAAAGGCTCAATTGTGTAAGTGTGTGTCGTATATATATGGAAAGACTACTCACATAGCTGAACCTTAAAACCCAAATCTTAAAGACATAGCGGAAGGGAAATACAACTACATATATATAGGCCCGAAGGTCGCCAACATGTGCGTGGGTGTTGTGTGTATATGTAAAGACAACTCACACGACTTGGAATGTAAGCACACGCAGCTGAACTTATATAAATAAAGCTATATCTTAGGGGCTGTCAAGGCTCATGTGCGTGCAAAAAGGTGTGCAGCTAAGAGCGGAAAGGCTCAAGTGCACGTGGGTGCTTGTGTGTCAAACCAAGTTATTACATCTTGGGGGGAGACTACGCTCCATTATTACAACCCCATATCAAAATTTAATTGAATATAAAGCAAGTTAATGTAATAGACCAAGTTTAGACACTTACAAATAGCTGGTCCGTCTTCAACTTGCTCGTACTTGGGCTTACGGTTCACTTTGGGCAGCCAAGAGGGGTTATCCTAAGTGGCTTTGAGGGAGGTTCTATGGGTCATGGTTAGGTCCTTAGGGGAGCTTAGGTTCAACCAAGAGAAGTCTATCTACGGTTTGTCCTAGGTTGCAGGTCACGGCCAGGGTGTAGGTCAGGTCGGCAGGGAGGCGTCGGGTGACTGGCGCAGCAGTCGCTGCACGCAAGAAGGCTGCCGGGCGCTGGGTACGCTGTGGCACGCAATGGCGTCAAGTTGTTCAGGTGACGCACAGGGTGCGCAGACAGGGCGCAGGGTGCGCGGCAGGCGCCCGGGGGGAAGCGGGTAGCGGCTGGCACGGCAGGGGGTTCGGGTGACATGCAGGGGCGCGTCTGGCTGGCTGGGGGCTTGACAATTTGGGGGGATATTTTTGAGGCGGTTGGGGTTAGGTTAGGTCCAGTTAGGGTTAGGTTGGTTTGAGTCTAGGCTAGTTTAGGGCTAGGTTTACCTCTTGGAGCCGGTCCTTCTTGGCTTGAGCCCACGTCTCCACGGTTGCAGCCTCTTGGTCCAGCCCACCTTGGTTGCAGCCCCTTGGTCTAGACCCACTTAGCTCACATGGCTTGAACCCACCTCACCCAATGAGCCCGCATGGCTAGGTCTATCACTCCCCCTCTCTCTCCTCCCAAGCATTTGCATGAACCCTTTACATGGACCCCCTCACCTCTATTTATAGACATTTGAGGTGGGTCTTGGATTTGGGTTTGGGTTTGAGATATGGATCCAGACCCAAATCCAAACACTATTTGGATCTGGATCTTGGATCTCGGATATTTTGAGATTCGTATCCGATCCAAACCCAACATTTTTATGGATATGGATATGGATATTTTGATCTAGATCCGATCCAATCCAAACACTATTTAGATCCAATCCAAATCCAAACACTATTTGGATCGACCCAAACACTATTTAGATTGGCCCAAATCCAAACACTATTCATTATATGGATTTTGATCTAGATATTTATGGTCCAGATCCAAATCAAAATTTCTTTGGATAGTCCTTCTTAGCTTCTCAAGGCGAATGATCTGTGTGGGCACTGGCTTCATCAACGCTGCGTCTGGTGCTGGGTTTTCCCCAACTTTGTCGTCTAGACTCCGTCTCGCCATTCTGGACTCTGTTTTGCTTGATTTTGAGCTTTTCTTCGAACGGGCTCTGCTTTTTCTTATTTTTGATCAAGGAGTGACTTTTTGAGACTCCGAGCTTGAATCCTTCTTCTTGCCGAGGCTCTCCTTTTACCTTTTGTACCTGTTTTTGCATTTAAAACAGGTTATCGTTTTGGCTCAAACGAGCTTTTGTGTTTTTGAGAGTTTTTGAATTTTGGAGAATTCGGGGTGTTTACATGCAGCTGCTAAAAGGGCAAAACAAAGAGAAAAAAATGTACGCCCTCTCTGATTTCCTTCCTTTAGACTATGAAACAGACAATGACGATGAAATACCGAATTTCCATCGGTATGATGGTACGGGAGATCCTAGATCTCACTTGCAACTTTTCTCTCATCGAGCCCACAAGAAAAAGGATTCGATGAAGTGGATTTATTGGTTTCCCCTTTCCCTCAAAAGCACAGCTTCCAAATGGCTGGCTTCCTACGATCTAAGTCAGTTTGCAACTTTTGAAGAGTTAGCGAACTGCTTTATGTAAAGATTTTCGCATAATGTAGAAGTCATGCCCACTTTAAATACTTTAAGGGATACTAAACAAGGATCGAACGAGGATGTACATGCATTCATCGTTCGATAGAGGTCCCTCCTAGGGCAAGTGAGAGAACCCATCTCAGAAGGATGTGCAGTGATGCTCATCCTCGATAATTTCAAAAATGAGTTGGAAACCCTTCTCTCCCTCCATGAAATCTCGACTTTCCACAAGTTGATTAAAAAGGCATCCCTTTTTGAAACAAATTTGAAGAAAGGCATCTACGATCACTTATAGAAAGGGAGTGTTGTTTCAAAAACTCGCTTGGAAAAACCCGGAACTTACGGGTTACCCACCATGGAAAAAGGGGCCAAGCCCCACAAAGTTGTAAACGTCCGAGTGGATCCAAGCCCGGTGAGCACTTCTAAAAATTTTGAGAGCTTTGAAAACAAAAAAGACAAAAAAATACAAAAACCTTTTGAAAAACGGGAGTACACTCCACTAGGGCAACCTGTGTCGGAGGTCCTGGACCTCCTACTTGCCCAAGGAATGATCGAACTCCCTGAAATTCCCTAGGTAACTACTTCCAAAGGGAGGTTTTTGCAAGTATCATCGGCTCAAAGGCCATGATACAAAGCAATGTTTTTCCCTACTCAACAAAATTGAGAACTTGATAGAGCAGGGCCGGCTCCAGGTCACTGTGGAACCAGAGCCTGCCCAAGCTATTTTCAAAGAACCCTTCCCCAACCACGCAAGTACCAGTGGGAAGGACAAAGAGGTATGTGCTTTAATGATTTCAAAGAGTCTAGCGCATGCATATCATTCTGGGTTTTCTACTTGTGCACCATCTCTCATCCTTCATAGGAAAATCGCCCAAGTAGTGATCCGAGGAGTGCCCAAAAGCCCGCCCCTGGTTAAACCTGTTTTACAAATCCAAGGTGCTTCAAAGCACATGAATAGAGCCATCATAGGCGCAAACCCTAGGTTGATCGTGAGGGAGGTGACCAAGTCCGAAAGGATCTATCAACCCCCACATCTATAAAGTGCTAAAAAAGTGGTCAGTATACCTGGCCCTTCAAAAGCATGTATTCCTAGAGTCTCTCCAAAAACGGACAAAGGCAAAGTTGTTTTAACCTTGTATGATTTTGAAAATCATCTTTCAAAGATTCCAATTAACATGTCCATCCTAGAGCTGATACAAACCTCGCCTAGGCATAGACTTGTTTTAGAGAAAATTCTAGAAAGAGCCAAGGTTAGCTCAAACATAACCCCGGAGTCCTTGTCAACCCAAGTGGCGTCTATAGGTGCAAAAATGCCCATCGTGTTCTCAGAAGAGGATATCTAAAGACCATATGAATCCCACAACCAAGCCCTACATATCGAGGTGGTATTGAATCACCATTCTCTGGACAGGTGCCTAGTTGATGGGGGAGGAGGTCTCAACATCTTTTCGCTCCACGTGGCGTATCAAATCGGAGTCGCCTTAACCTCCTTAAACCCGAGCCCCATCGTAATCACTAGATATGATGGGAATGCATCTAGACCCTTAGGATCCTGTAGACGCAGAAAATCTCTGCCTCCTGGTTCTTAGGCCTGAAGTGAACCTTTTCGTGTGTCTAAGTCCTATTTAAACAAACAGGGCGTGCCAGCTAGCTTACTTAAGCTAGCGAAGATATATTCTAAAACCTGACTTCTAACGTGGCGACTGTGAGCAAGCAAGCTCTTGTCGTCGCAGACCTTCTTGCACCGATGTACAAGGGTCAGTCTGTACGCTTTTAAAAATCGAGTTTTGAGTGGAAAAAGCCTACGAAAGTGGTTTGAGGCATTTGATTCGGGTCTTTTTGGTATGGTTTCAGATTTTAGATCACGTGGATTTGCACGTGCCTAAGTCTTTCTTTTTATCCCCCTTTGGGGTCACCTAGGTGTGTGTTATGAACACTCCACTAAATGTGAAGATTTTGAGTGGGAGTATGGGGTTTGCTTTGATGCAATATGCATCCTAACTCGTGGTATGGCGTATATGCAATGCAAACTCACGCTACTCCAAAGGGAAAACCCAAATTTAAAAGACAATACCGAAGGGAAATGACTTGAAATGTAAATGTCGAAGGGAAATGACTTGTAATATAAATGACGAAGGGAAATTGCCGAAGGGAAATACGTATATAATGTATATATATGGGCCCTTACTTGGGTCTTGCAAATAAGAGCGAAGGCTCAATGTGGGTGTGTGCGAGAATTGAAGTACTACACACACGACATGAAATGAAACCCAAATATAACTTGCAATATGGCCTTAACTAAGGTCTTGGGAATAAGAGCGAAAGCTCAATGTGTGTGAGTGCTTGAATTGAAGTACTACGCACACAACATGAAATTAAACCCAAATATAAATTGCAGTATGGCCTTAACTAAGGTCTTGGGAATAAGAGCGAAAGCTCAATGCGTGTGAGTGCTTGAATTGAAGTACTACGTACACAACATGAAATTAAACCCAAATATAAATTGCAGTATGGCCTTAACTAAGGTCTTGGGAATAAGAGCGAAAGCTCAATGTGTGTGAGTGCTTGAATTGAAGTACTACGCACACAACATGAAATAAAACCCAAGGATAGTATAACATGACCCTTACTTGGGTCTTACAAATAAGAGCGAAGGCTCAATGTGTGTGAGTGCGAGAATTGAAAGACAACACACACAACTCAAGCAAAAACCCTACGCAACATAAACTATATAAATAAATTTATATCTTAGGGGCTGATTAGGCCCGTGTGTGTTCAAAATCGTGCACGACTAAGAGCGAGGTAGGCTCAAGTGCACGTGTGTGTGGGTGTACCAAGCCACGTTATTACAAGCGGGGGGAGACTATGCTCCGTTATTACAACCCCGTATCAAATTTAATTTAATTTAAGCAAGTCTACAACTAAGGACCGAGTTAGGCACTTACTTATAGCTGGTCCAAAGATGACTTGCTTGAGCGTAGTCTTGGCTTCGCCTTGGGCTGCAAGAGGGAGCTCCTCAGAATGGAACGACAAAGGGGAGATGCTGGCCGGGTGACTTGGGTGCGCCGAAAGGGCGCCTTGAAGCTGGCCGGCTGCTAGGAATGGGCTGCCTTGGTGCTTTGGGTTAAGGTATCTAAGGAGTGTCACTAAGGGATAGTGTAGTGTTAGGAAAAGTGAAGCTAAGGGGAGCCTAGGGAATGCCTAAGGGAAATGGGGTGGCTGGTCGGGAGGACTTGGGTGTAGTCGGCTGGGGTGGCCGACTAGGGGCAATTAAGTAGTGGCCGGCTGCTAGGGTGGCTAGGTAATGGCAAGGATGGGAAGGGAGCTAGCTAGGGTGTTGTGTAAGGTGGAGCTAGGGGCTGGTGGAAAGTGGTATGGGCAGGTCTTAGGGAGCCAAGTGGGGTGGCCAAGTATCACTAGGGGAAGTGGTTCAAGGCAAGTGATGTAAAGGTGAAGGTCTGGCCGAATGGGTAGGGATGACGGGCAGGTGGTGTTGCGAGAGGTTGTGGTGTGGGTGGTTGGGAGTGGAGAGGGAGTGAAGAAGAGGTGGAGCTAAGTGTAGGGTACTAACCGGCTGGTGAAGAAGCTGGCGGATGGAAGAAGGGCAGCCGGGTGCTTCGGGTGGATGGGATTTGGCTGAGAGGTGTTGGCGACGGGGAGCTGGTCGGATGGAAGTGGTGGTGCAGGTAGAGCTTGGCCGGGGGGGCAGTGGTGGCACAGGTGGAGGAAGGTGGAGGATTCGGCTGAGAGGTGGCTGGCCAAGGTCGGCTGGGCCAAGGTGGAGAAAACTTGAAAACCCGCCCATTAGGGGGGGGGGGGGTTATAGCCTTGGAGATGGCGGTTGGGGCTGGTATTTGGAGGGTGGTAAGGTGGTTTAGGTGGTGGTGGTGTGGTGATAAGGTGGGTTGGTTTTGAGGAGGGGCCAGATATTTTAATACAAGGGGTTTTAGGTATATGGTGTGCTAGGTTTAGGTGGGGTGGCTTAGGGGTTTAGGGCTTAGCTAGGTGGGTTGGTTTTGGGGTGAGGTTTAGTGAGGTGGGTTAGGTGATTAGGCTAGGATTAGGTTAGGTTTAAGGAAATTAAGCTAGGTTTAGGGGAGGATTAGGGAAGTGGGTTAGGTGATTAGGTTGGGATTAGGCCGGGATTAGGGAAGTGGGTTAGGTGATTAGGCTAGGTTTAGGACGGGATTAGGGTAAAAGGCTAGGATTAGGGTTTTTTTTATTAGGATTGGGTTAGGAAGCTCCCTTTGCATAACCCATAGACCTTGTTGCATCATGTTGGTGCAACCCTAGGTTAGGTTTTGGCTAATACAAGCTTAAACCCATGCTAATTAGGCTAACCCACATGATTAACCCCAAACTTGACACACAAGTCAAGCTTAATTACAATTACCCTCAAATCTTATCCTCCCCCACTCTCTCTCATGCCCATAATCCCACGTGAATTTCAAGTGGGCCCCACCTCCATTTATGAGAATTTGATGTGGGCCATGGATGTGGATATTGGATTGGATCTCTGGATCCAAATCCAAATCCAAATCCACATATAGGTTTGGATTGGGATCTGGATATATATGGTCCAGATCCAATCCAATACTGAATTCTGACTCCTTTAGGCTGTGTTCGAAACGAACAGTTTGTACGGGGTCTGATAGCATCAGTACTCCGTCTGCGTTGGGACTTCGCCAACATGGTCGTCCGCTTCTCTTTTTGCCTTCCAAAGATGACTTCGTATGATTTCTAATTATAATAGGGTCTTGGATGTTCGAGATCCTAGGGGTGGATTCAATACGAGAGTTGCTGTGTCGGGCTCGACTTGTGCTCCAGTTCTGGGCTCTCTTTAGCTCTTCTGGTCCTGTCTTGATCAGGCCAAGCTTGCTTTATGGGGTTTCAAAACATATTTTAATAGTTTTTAAAACATATTATACATATTTAAAACATATAAAAGTTTAAAACATCTGTACGGGGTTGTCTGGAAGGCTCCTGGGTTTCTAGACTCAAAATAGCCCTTTGGCTGCTTTTACAAAACCAGGTTGATTTGAGAAATTCGTGGGATTTTGGGGTGATTACAGATCCATAGAATTACCCATGGAAACAGCAGGGATAGCTCACATGGGGGTGTTCCATGTCTTGGACATCCACCCCCACTACAACCTATTGCTGGGAAGGCCTTAGATACATAGCCTGTGAGTTGTGCCATCCACCTTCCATAGGTGTGTCAAAATCCCTTTCGAAAATCAAGTCATGGTAATTATAGGTGAGAGTCACCCTCAACTTTAGGGAATACAGAATTTCCCATGCTTGTCGAGTTCTCAAGCCTACGAGGCCAACCTGGGGCAAGTCTTGGTCGAGCCACCCAAGCCCATACTTCAAAAACCTAGGAAGGTTTTATACATCAAGGGGCAGCCCAAGGCTTGCCCACTCAAAACCCTAACCATCCTAGGTAAGGCCAAGAGTCGCCTAATCCAAAAACCCCTAGACAAAAGGCCATATGAGCATAACATGGACGATAGTAAGTTTCAGAATCATGACTTATACCAAAACTTTTCCAAAAACAAAAAGACATGGAACATGCTATTGAATATGGGCTATATGCCATACAAAAGTCTAGGGGCACAAAACCAGGGTCTCCTAGAGCCCATAATGCCTAGATTCAACCCAAGCCGATATGGGATCGGCTATACTCCCAAAATACCCCCAGAGCCACCACTTGTGACCACCTGGGTCAAGGGTGCCCTGGAACCTATCCAAGCAGAAACCTACGATTTAGACCTCTTATTTAGAGTCTAACTTGTGGCGTTTTCCTTTGTAGGTATGATGGAAGATCCCTTCTTAAACCAAAAATCAAAAAAATTGAAAAATCTCGAAATTCAAAAATAATTTGGAAAACCTCAAAAACCAAAAACATTAAAAATTTGTGTAAAAACCAAAAAAACTGTTGTTTGTATAGCCCCAAGTGTGTTTTCTTTATAAAAAACCAAAAAAATCAAAAATGTGCAAAATACCAAAAACAAAATCCTGTATATACCAGATCCTAGTAACAATTTGGAAAAAGCCAAGGATTTAGAAAAGAAAGTTGTCTTCATAACAAGACCAAAAGTTTTGAAACCTGTTGAAATTCCAAGTCAAAAACCAGGTGTTTTCAAAACCCACGCATCAAGCTCAAATTCCCTAGGATTCAATATTCTCGAGAATGATCGAAGCATGGAAGAAGATCCCCTTCTCCTTGAAGAGGATTCAACTTTCGAGCTCCCCAAGTTTCATAAAATTCTCGATTTTGAAAAACCGTCGAATTCTATAGGAGGGCATTTCATAGAGATCAACCTAGGGAGTGAAACAAAGCCCAAACACATCATGTTTGCATGAGCATGAAAAATCATCATTTGTTGTATTTTTGAAAACCTATATAAATGTGTTTGCATGGACATATGAAGACATGCCGGGTATAGACCCAAGAGTCATCGAGCATTGTCTTCCCCTAGATTCAGATTCGAAACCCATAAAGCAAACGCTTAGAAAGATTCATCTGAACGTGCATGCGCAAGTTAAAGAGGGTTTAGAAGATCGGCTAAAAGCCGGTTTTATAAAACCCATTGCATACTCTAATTGGTTGTCAAATATTGTTGTAGTTCGAAAATCCAATGGGAAAATTCGAATATTCATCGATTTCAGAAACCTGAACAAATCCACCCCAAAGGATAACTTTCCTTTACCTAACATTGATTTGATAGTCGATAGTACTGCGAATCATGAAATGTTTTCATTCATGGATGGCTATTCAGGGTATAACCAAATCAAATTAGCCCCAAGAGATCAGGCTAAAACTGCTTTCACAACACCTTGGGGCACATACTGCTATACAGTCATGCCCTTTGGTTTGAAAAATGCCAGCACCACCTACCAAAGAGCTATGACTACGATCTTTCACGATCAGATTCATGAGCTCGTAGAGGCATATGTGGATGATCTCTTGGCTAAATCAAAAACTCGATGCACTCATATGGAATGTTTACAAAAATTTTTTGAAAGGCTTAGGCTTTACAAAGTAAAGCTAAACCCTCAAAAATGCGTGTTCAGAGTCGAATCTGGTAAGCTCTTAGGATTTATGGTGAGCCAAAAGGGCATTGAAGTCGACCCCTCTAAATGTAGAGCCATCATAAACATGGCTCCACCCTCCAATCTCATGCAAATTCGTAGATTCCAAGGTCACCTCCAATCAATTCGCAGGTTTATTTCAAACCTCACAACAAGATGCGAACCCTTCAACAAGCTTTTGAGAAAAGGGACAAAATTTTTATGGGATGATAATTGCCAAAGATCTTTTGAAAGATTAAAAGCATATTTAGTTAATCCCCCTGTTTTAAACCCTCCAAAGCAAGGAAAACATCTTCTGCTTTATATTTTTGTGCATACGAATGCTTTGGGTGCCCTGTTAGCTCAATACGAGGATGATACCCACAAGGAGTATGCCATCTATTATATTTCAAAAACTCTCTTGGCTTATGAAAGGAACTATCAAACCATGGAGAAGATGTGTTTGGCCTTGGTATGGGCCTGCCAAAAATTCCCACACTACTTCCTAGATCACGAGATCTGGATAGTGTCTAAGCTTGATCCAATCAAGCACTTATTCGAAAAACCCATCCTCACGGGTAGGTTGGGTAAATGGCAACTCCTCTTGATGGAGTGTGACCTAAAATACCACCACCAAAACTCCATTAAGGGGCAAGCCCTAGCAGACTATGTGGCTGAGTTTCCCCTAGAGGAGGCATATCCCACACTTGACAAAATGCCCGATGAAGGCATACTTCAAAACCAATTTCAAAATCATATCTTATCAAACTATTTAAATGTAAACCAAGTGTGGAAGATGCACTTCGATGGGGCTCGAAACCAAAGAGGGGTTGGGGTAGGCATCGTCCTCATATCCCTTGAAAAGGGAGAAATACCCATAGCCATTCGCCTAGATTTCGAGTGTTCTAACAACACAACCGAGTATGAAGCACTCATACAAGGCTTAAAAATTTCGAAAACTCTAGGGGCATCATGCATCGAGGTCTTTGGAGATTCATTGCTCGTTATAAACTAAGTATTAAAAATTTGGCAAGTTTGAAATGTAAAGCTTCTTCCATATCACGAGATGGCCACTCGATTGCTCGAGTCATTCCAATCGTGCACACTCACATACGTAGGAAGAGAGGATAATGGCATCGTCGACGCCCTTGTAAACACCCCAAAATCCCACGATTTTCTTAAATATGCCTGGTTTTACAAAAGCAGCCCCAAAGGGCTATTTTGAGTTTGGAAATCGAGGAGCCTTCCAAACAACCCTGTACATATTTGCAAATCTATACATATAGTTTTAGACTTTAAAAAGTATTTTGAAACCCTGAAAGCCGCCTGGCCTGACAAAGTAGGACCAAAAAGGCAAAGGAAAGCCCGGACCCGAAGCATACTTCAAGCCCGGCACATCAACTCTCGTATCAAAAGCATCCCCAAATTCTTAAGCATCTAAGCCCCAAATATCAAAAAAATGCTCAAAATGAACTCCTGAAGGTGAGAAGAAGATCGAACGACCATGTTGGCGAAGACCCAACGCAAGACGGAGTATTGATGAAGTTAGGCCCCGCACAAACCGTCCATTTCGAAATGCCATGAAGGAATCAAAAAAATCAGATTTGGGTCGGATCTGGACCATATATATCCAGATCCAAACCCAACATGTATTTGGATTTGGATCCTAAGATCCAAATCCAATATCTGTATCCATGGCCCGCATCACCTCCTCATAAATGGGGGTGAGGGGCCCACAATATTTCACGTGAAATGTCTTGAAAGACTTGGGTAGAGAGATAAAGGGGGCCATAAAGTATGAGTAAGAAAGTTGGTAGGCTTGACTTTTGGTCAAGAGTGGGTTAACCTTGTGAGTTTAGCCAAGAGTGTGGGTTTAAGCTTGTATGCACCTACACTTGACCTAGGGCTGCACCAACTTGGACATGGCTGCAATTGAAGCAATGGACCTGCGCCAAGGGGTGGTTCCTAAACCTAGCCCTAAGCTAGCTCACCTCACCTAGCCATTTCCCCTAAAACCTAACCCAAACCTAACCTAAACCCAACCCTTCTCACCCAAAACCGCCCCAACCTCACCTAGCCGACCTCACCTAGCTAGACCACCTAGACCCTAACCAACTAAGCCTAAACCCACCTTAGTGCACCTAACTAAATCCCTAACCACTATGTCCCAGCCCACCTAACCGACCTACCCCAAACCACTAACCAGCCCCCCCTAACCGACCTACCCCAAACCGTGTCCCATGCCCACCTAATTGAAAATATCTGGCCCACAACCCACCAACCGACCTAGCCCAATCCCAGCCTATATAAGTGTAGATTGCGAAAAGGTTCACTTCAGGCCTAAGAACCCGTAAGTGAAAATTCCATCCCGCGCCCTGATGCCATCCCACGCCACTGCGGCGCCCCTCCTAGCGCCAGACGCCCGCCAGCGCCCAGCGCCCAGCGCCAGGCGCCCGATTGCTGTGCCCGACGCCTTCCTACCGACCTGACCACCCCCCTGGCCGTGACCTGCACCCTAGGATAGACCCTAGACAGCCCCATCTTTGCTGAACCTTAGTTCCCCTAAGGCCCTAACCGTGCCCCATAGAACCTCCCTCAAAGTCCCCTAGGATAAGCCCCTCTTGGCTGCCCAAGGTGAACCGTGAGCCCACGTGCAAGCAAGTTGAACATGGACCAGCTATTTGTAAGTGTCTAAACTTGGTCTATTACATTAACTTGCTTTATATTCAATTAAATTTTGATACGGGGTTGTAGTAAAGGAGCTTCGTCTCCCCCCGATTGTAATAACGTGGTTTGACACACCCACACACACGCGCACTTGAGCCTTTCCGCTCTTAGTCGTACACTTCTTGCACATACACTGGCCTAACAAGCCCTTAATATATAGTTATATTTATATATTTTAAGTCAAGGGGGTTTTTAATTAAGTCGTGTGTGTAAGTCTTTCAATTCAAGCATGCACACACATTGAGCCTTCGCTCTTATTTACAAGACCCAAGTAAGGGCCCCTACATATACTCTATATAAAGTATTTCTTTCGGCTACGTCTTTAAGATTCGGGTTTTAAGGTTCAAGTCGTGTGCGTTGTCTTTCAATATATACACGACACACACTTACACAATTGAGCCTTTCCGCTCTTAAGATATAGCCATATTTCCCCTTCCGCTATTTACTTACAAGTCATTTCCCTTCGGCTATTTACTTTACAAGTCATTTCCCTTAGGTTATTTCCCTTCGGCATTGTCTTTTAAATTCGGGTTTTTCCTTTGGAGTTGCGTGAGTTTGCATTGCATCTACACCATACCACGAGGTAGGACGCATATTGCATCAAAGCAAGCCCCGTACTCCCGCTCAAATTTGCCCCATGTAGTGGAGTGTTCATAACACACACCTAGGTGTCCCATAAAGGGATAAAAAGAAAGACTTAGGCACGTGCAAATCCACGTGACCTAAAATCTGAAAATCAAACAAAAACAACCCGAATCAATCATGCAAATATGCCAAGACTTAGGCTATTTCGATGCATGCACATCGTGCCTAAGTAGATTAAAATTTGAAAGACTTAGGGTCGTCCAACCCTTACAAAGTCAAAATCGCCCAAATGCATGGTTTTCAAAAGGTTTTAAAACACTTCTTCATTCAAAATATATTTTGAGTTAAACTTGTTTCAAAACGAAGTCTCTAAGCGTACAGACTGACCCTTGCACATCGGTGCAAGAAGGTCTGTGACGTAAAAATCCCGCTTGCCTACAATAGCCTTTCAAAAAGTCAGATTATTTTCAAAACATACTTTGCTAGTTAAAGTAAACTAGCTGGCACGCCCATAAAGCGAATGTAGATTGCGAAAAGGTTCACTTCAGGCCTAAGAACCCGTAAGTGAAAATTTTCGGTGTCTATAATAAGCCCCCTCCTTCATGCGGGTTGGCTCTCTCTCCATGCTCCTAGGACTCGGCCAGCTCCCTTGGCTCCCCTTTCATTCATCCCTTCACCCTTGGAACCCGGCGAGCACCTCTCCATTCCAGTCGACTCCACCACCTTCCACCTTCGGCGAGGAGCACCTTCCCAATTGCCACTCTTTATCCCTTCCACTACCATTCGGCCACCACTCCCATCCACCTGCCGCCTCCTTCATGGTTAGTACCTCCCTTTCTTCCACTCTCATTCACCTGCCCTCCTCCCTTCGCCCTCTTCTTCCCAGCCGAGCATCACCCATCCTCCTGCCCTTCTCCCTTTCACCCAGCCAGCATCTCCCTTCCACCCGGCCGACCTGCACCATACCCCACTAACTCCCCTCAACACCACACCTTAGCTCCCAACTGAACACCTCCCTTAGTTGCCCACTTCTCAGCCTTCTTTCACCATCCTCCAACGCCACCTCCTTCCACCCGGCCAGCACTTGGACACTCCACCACCCGGCCAGCACCCCTACCTACCGCAAGCACCCACCTAAGGAGCTCCTCTTGGCTACCCAAGGCGACTCACGAGGTCAAATCCAAGCAGGTTGAACGTGGACCAGCTACATGTAAGTGCCTAAACTCAGTCCACGAACTTGCCTTATATTCAATTAAATTTTGACATGGGGTTGTAATAATGGAGCGTAGTCTCCCCCCAAGATGTAATAACGTGGTTTGACACACCAACACACATGTGCACTTGAGCCTTTCCGCTCTTAGCTGCACACCTTTTTGCACACACACGGGCCTTGACAGCCCCTAAGATATAGTTATATTTATATATATTCAATCACATGGGTTTTCCTTTAAGTCATGGGTGTTGTCTTTCAATTCCACACTCACACACATTGAGCTTTCGCTCTTACTCCCAAGACCCTAATAAGGGCCATATTGTAATTTAATTTGGGTGTTTCATTCAAGTTGTGTGCATGGTCTTTCAATTCCACACTCACACACATTGAGCTTTCGCTCTTACTCCCAAGACCCTAATAAGGGCCATATTGCAATTCTATTTGGGTTTTACATTACAAGTCGTGTGAGTTGTCTTTACATATACACATAACACCCACGCACACGTTGGTGACCTTCGGGCCCATATATATAGTTGTATTTCCCTTCCACTATATCTTTAAGATTTGGGCTTTAAGGTTCAGCTGTGTGAGTAGTCTTTCCATATATACACGACACACTTACACAATTGAGCCTTTCTGCTCTTAAGATATAGCCCTATTTCCCTTTTGCAAATTACATTATACAATTTCCCTTAAGCATTGTCTTTCAATTTCGGGTTTTCCCTTGGAGTTGTGTGAGTTTGCATTGCATATTCGCCATACCACGAGTTAGGACGTATATTGCATCAAAGCGAACCCCATACTCCCGTGCAAAAATCGCCCAACTTAGGTCACTTGCACACACACACCTAGTTGGCCTAAAATAGCACAAAAATTGAAAGACATAGGCACATGCAAATCCCACTTGAAATAAAATTTGCAATCATACAAACAAAACCCAAACACTTCATGTATTTTCAAAGAGGTTACTTGTTTAAAAATGACTTTGCCAAGCATACAGACTGACCCTTGCGTATCGATGCAAGATGGTCTACGACGAAAAGAGCTCACTTGCTCACAGTCACCCCGAAAGAGTCAGATTTTCAAAACTTACTTTGCTAGCTTGAGTAAGCTAGCTGGCACGCCCTTGTTATATAAAAATGACTTAGACACACGAAAAGGTTCACTTCGGGCCTAAGAATCAAAAGTGAAAATTTTCCGTGTCTACAGGTTTGGCACGCCCGGTGGGACCTGGGCCTTGTGCAAAGTCAGTCCATATAGAAAAAACCTCACGAAAATTTTTCAAAGAAAGTGTTTTTAACTTTGTTTGTTGCATTTCATACCTAGGATTTTGAAAGCATTTGAAGCATGTCGAGTCCAGGCTCCCAAGAAGTGTCTAGCAGCAGCTCATGTGCATCAAGTTCTCACTCTAGGAGGTTTTCGAAAAAACAAAACAAACTAGAAGAGATTGAGGACTTGAGAAGGGATTTCGAGGCCAAGATCGCTGCTCTTAGCCAAGAGGCTGAAGCAGGTGACTCATGTTCGTCAAATGGCGAACCAAAGGCCAAGAAAAGTTTGAAAAACCTCGCAAACATAAAGAGACTTCCGCAATGAAAGGCAACCAATACCACGAGTCTTTCATACACAAGGACCGTAAGGCCCTACAACAGCTGCTGAGAGAGCAAAATAAAGAGAAAAGGAGTTACGCCTTGTCTGATTTCTTGCCTGTGGACTATGAAACAGACAGTGACGATGAAATACTGAACTTCGATTGGTATGATGACATGGGAGACCCTAGGTCTCACTTGCAACTTTTCTCCATCGAGCCCATAAGAAAAAGGACTCGATGAAATGGGTGTATTGGTTCCCTTTGTCCCTTAAAGGCATTGCTGCCAAATGGCTGGCTTCCTACGACCTTAGCCAGTTCGCAACTTTTGAAGAGTTAGCGAACTGCTTTATGTAGAGATTCTCGCATAATGTAGAAGTCACACTGACTTTAAACACCTTGAGGGATACAAAACAAGGTGTAAACGAAGACGTACATACGTTCATCATTCGTTGAAGGTCTCTCCTAGGACAAGTGCGAGAGCCAATATCCGAAGGATGCGCAGTCATGCTCATCCTAGATAATTTTAAAAACGAGTTGAAAACCCTTCTCTCGCTTCACGAAATCTCAACTTTCCATAAGTTGATAAAAAAAGCATCCCTTTTCGAAACAAATTTGAAAAAAGGGATTTATGATCATCTGTAGAAAGGAAGCGTGGTTTCGAAAACTCGCTTGGAGAAGCCCAACACTTATGGGCTACCCACCGCGGACAAAGGGGCAAAATCCCACAAAATCGCCAATGTCTGGGTGGATCCAAGCTCGGCAAGTGCTTCAAGAAATTTTGAAAAATTAGAAAATAAAAGGGAGAAAAGTTTTCAAAAACCTTTTGAAAGACGGGAGTACACTCCGCTGGGGCAACCTGTATCGGAGGTCCTAGACCTCCTACTCGCCCAGGGTATGATTGAACTCCCTGAGATTCCCGAGCGAGTCACTTCAAAGGGGGGATTTTTAAACAAATTCTGCAAGTTTCATCGGCTCAAAGGCCATGAAACAAAGCGGTGTTTCTCCCTCCTAAATAAAATTGAGAACTTGATAGCAGAAGGCCGGCTCCAGGTCACTGAAGAACCTGAGCCTGCCCAAGCTATCTTCAAAGAACCCTTCCCCAAGCACGCAAGTACCAGTGGGAAGGGAAAAGAGGTATGTGCTCTCACGATTTTGAAGAGTCTAGCGCATGTATGTGAGTCTGGTTTGTCTACTTGTGTATCTACTCTCATACTTTACAAAAAACCCACCCAAGTAGTCATCCGGGGACCACCAAGGGTTCCATCCCTGGTTAAACCAGTTTTAACAATTCAAGGTGCTCCAAATCTTTCGATTAGAGCCATGTTAAGTGCGAAACCTAGGTTGATCGTGGGGGAGGTGACAAGATCTCGGAGGATCTATCAACCCCCACATCTGTAAAGTGCTAAAAAGGTGGTCAGTGTGCCTGGCCCCTCAAAAGCATGTATTCCTAGAGTTCCAATGAAAATGGACAAAGGAAATGTCGTGTTAAAGGTATATGATTTTGAAAACCATCTTTCAAAGATTCCTATCAACATGTCCATCCTAGAGCTAATACAAACTTCGCCTAGGCATAGACTTGTGTTAGAGAAAATTCTAGAAAGAGCAAAGGTTAGTTTGAACATAACCCCAGAATCCTTGTCCAATCAAGTGGCCTCCATAGGAGCAAAAACGCCCATCGTATTCTCGGAAAACGATGTAGAAAGACCCTACGAGTCCCATAAACAGGCCCTACATATCGAGGTGGTTCTGAATAACCACTCTCTGGATAGGTGCCTAGTCGATGGGGAGGAGGGCTCAACATCCTTCCACTTCATGTGGCGAACCAAATCGGAGTCACGTAGACATCCGTAAACCCAAGCCCCATCGTCATCACTGGATACGATGGAAATGCATCTAGACCACTAGGATCCATCGAACTCCCCATGAAAACGGGAGGGATAGCACACACGGGGGTGTTCCATGTCCTGGACATCCACCCCACTATAACCTGTTGCTGGGAAGGCCTTGGATACACAGCTTGTGTGCTGTGCTGTCCACCTTCCACAGGTGTGTCAAAATCCCTTTCAGGGACAAAGTCGTAGTAATCCTAGGTGAGGGTCATCCCCAGCTTCAAGGGGTCATAAATTCCTCTTGCTTGTAAAGTTCCCAAACCCATGAGGTAAAACTAGGGCTGACCTTTGTAGACACCGAAAATTTCCACTTCTAGTTCTAAGGCCTGAACTGAACCTTTTCGCAATCTACTTCACTTTATGGGTGTGCCAGCTAGTTTGCTTTAACTAGCAAAGTATGTTTTGAAAATAGTCTGACTTTTTAAAGGCGATTGTAGTCAAGCGAGATTTTTACGTTGCAGACCTTCTTGTACCGATGCGCAAGCATCAATCTGTACGCTTTAGAGACTTCGCTTCGAAACAAGTTTAACTTAAAATATATTTTGAATGAAGAAGTGTTTTAAAACCTTTTGAAAACCATGCACTTGGGCGATTTTGATTTTACAAGGTTTGGACAACCCTACGTCTTCCAATTTTAATCTACTTAAGCACGATGTGCATGCATCGAAATAGCCTAAGTCTTGGCGTGTTTGCATGATTGATTCGGGGTTTGTTTTGATGCAGAATGCAACTCACACAACTCCAAGGGTGTGCCAGCTAGCTAGAAACACTTCTGGTTCTAAGGCCTGAAGTGAACCTTTTCGCAATCTACTTCGCTTTATGGGTGTGCCAGCTAGTTTGCTTTAACTAGCAAAGTATGTTTTGAAAATAGTCTGACTTTTTAAAGGTGATTGTAGTCAAGCGGGATTTTTACGTCGCAGACCTTTTTGTACCGATGCGCAAGGGTCAGTCTGTACGCTTTAGAGACTTCGCCTCGAAACAAGTTTAACTCAAAATATATTTTGAATGAAGAAGTGTTTTAAAACCTTTTGAAAACCATGCACTTGGGCGATTTTGATTTTACAAGGTTTGGACAACCCTACGTCTTCCAATTTTAATCTACTTAAGCACGATGTGCATGCATCAAAATAGCCTAAGTCTTGGCGTGTTTGCATGATTGATTCGGGGTTTGTTTTGATGCAGAATGCAACTCACACAACTCCAAGGGAAAACCTGAAATTGAAAGACAATGCTTAAGGGAAATGACTTAATGTAAATTGCAAAAGGGAAATTGCAAAAAGGGAAATATAGCTATATCTTAAGAGCGAAAAGGCTCAATTGTGCAAGTGTGTGTCGTGTATATATGGAAAGACTACGCACAGAGCTGAACCTTAAAACCCAAATCTTAAAGACATAGCCGAAGGGAAATACTTATAATATATATGCGCCCGAAGGTCGCCAACGTGTGCGTGGGTGTTGTGTGTATATGTAAAGACAACTCACACGACTTGTAATGTAAAACCCAAATATAATTGCAATATGGCCTTGACTAAGGTCTTGGGAGTAAGAGCGAAAGCTCAATGTGTGTGAGTGTAGAATTGAAATGCTACGCACACAACTTGAATTTAAACACCCAAACGAAATTGCAATATGGCCCTTACTAGGGTCTTGGGGGTAAGAGCGAAAGCTCAATGTGTGTGAGTGTAGAATTGAAATGCTACACACACAACTTGAAGTTTAAACACCCAAAACGAAATTGCAATAAGGCCTTCACTAAGGTCTTGGGAGTAAGAGCGAAAGGTCAATGTGTGTGAGTGTGGAAATTGAAAGACCACGCACACAACTTGAATTAAAACCCACGCAACTTAAAACATATAGGTATAACTATATCTTAAGGGCTGATTAGGCCCGTGTGTGTGTCAAAATTGTGTGCAGCTAAGAGCGGAATGGCTCAAGTGCACGTGTGTGTTGGTGTGCCAAACCACATTATTACAACCGGGGGGAGACAACGCTCCATTATTACAACCCCGTATCAAATTCAATTAAACATAAGCAAGTTCATATAATAGACCAAGTTAAGGCACTTACATGTAACTGGTCCATCTTCAACTTGTTGGAATTTGGCCTCGTGGGTCGCCTTGGGCAGCCAAGAGGAGCTCGCTCAGGTGGTATGCTGGGGGCAGGTAGGGGTGCTAGCCGTGGGGGGATGTTGATGCTGGACGGGTGATGGAGTGATGAGGTGAGGCAGGTAGGGGTGCTGGCTGGGCTGGGAAGTGGGAGCTAAGGGAAGGTAGGTTAGGTGCTGGAGATGGCCGAATGGGCGAAGAAGAGGCGGCAGGTGATGCTGGTTATGTTCGACTGGGCGAGATAGGAGAGGGATGGTGGTGGTGGTGCAACCGGGTGGAGTGGCAGGTGTTGTAGGGTGGCGAGAGAAGGTGGAGGTGCTGGTGGAGTCGGCCTAGGGGATGAGATGGAGGAGAAGGAGGGGAGAGTGAGAGGTGAGGCTTACCTAAGGGAAGCCATGGAAGGAAGCTGGCCGGATGGGTGAGGAAGAGGCGGTAGGTGATGCTGGCCGGATGGGTGAGGAAGAGACGGCAGGTGATGTTGGCCGAATGCTCCCTCAAGGGCTGGCGACGATGGAATGGATGAGAGAGGGAGAGTGAGAGGTCGGCTTGGGGTATATGGGTGCTGGGATTTTTAGGTGGGGGCCACATGTGAGTGGCTGGCCCAATGGGTGAGATGGTAGGTCGGTTGGGGGGGGGGGGATGAATGGCTGGGAGTTAAAGTAGGTTAGATATTTTGTGCTAGGATTTAAGGTGGGCTGCAACTAGTTTAGTTTTTAGGGAATGTTGTGGGCTAGGTTAGTGGTTTTGGGGTGGTGTGGTTAAGTGGGCTGGGCTTGGTTTGGTTAGGGACTTAGTTAGGTTAACTATGGTTGGTTTGAGGCTAGTTGGTTAGGTTCTAGTTGGTTAGGGTCTAATTGGTTAGGGTCTAGTTGGTCTAGCTAGGTGAGGTTGGCTAGCTCAGGGTTAGGTTTTAGGAACCTCCCCTTGGCGCCGGTCCATGGACCCAGTTGCAGCCATATCCAAGTTGGTGCAGCCCCAGGTTAGGTGTAGGTGCATATAAGCTCAAACCCACACTCTAGGCTAAACCCACAAGGTTAACCCACCCTTGACCAAAAGTCAAGCCTACCAACTTATGAGAAGGTGAATTCAAGTGGGCCCCACCTCCATTTATGAGAAGGTGATGTGGGTCATGGATGTGGATATTGGAGTGGATCTTTGGATCCAAATCCAAATCCAAATGCATGTTTGGGTCTGAATCTGGATATATATGGTCCAGATCCGATCCAAATCTGATTTTCTGACTCCTTCATGGCATTGCGAAAAGGATGGTTTGTGCGGGGCTTGACTACATCAGTATTCCGTCTTGCATTGGGTCTTCGCCAACATTGTCGTCCGCTCTTCTTCTCACCTTCTGGAGATCATTTTGACAAATTTGTTGATAGTAGGGGCTTGGATGTCCGAGATTCTGGGGATGCTTTAGACATGAGAGTTGATATGCTGGGCTTGAAGTATGCTTCAGGTCCGGGCTCTCCTTTGCCTTTTTGATCTGCTTTTATCAAGCCAGTAGGCTTTTTGGGCTTTTTCGCTCCTTTCTATGGTTGCTTTTGATCAGGTTGTACCTGTTGGACTCAGCTTTTTACAAAATTGGGGCTTGGCCCAAATATAGTATATTTTATATCAAAACGGGGTTTTATACAAAATCTGGAGTTTTTACAACTCCTGTGCTTTCAGAAACTCAAAATCTGGTCTTGAAAAGGGGCTTTCAAAACCAGGTATGTTTTCGAAGATTTATGAAAATTTGGGGTGTTTACAACCTTGCTCGAGCCACCAAGGCTCACATTGAAAAACCCTAGGAAGGTCGTATATGTGAAGGGGCCACCCAAGGCTGGCCCCTTTAAAGTCTTGACCATTTCATGAAAACCCAAGAATCCCCTATTTCCAAAACCCCTGGACAAAAAGCCCTATGTGCACAACATAGACGACAGCAAGTTCCAGGACCACGATTTATATCAAAATTTCTCTAAAAACAAAAAATCATGGAACATGCTGTTAAATATGGGCTATTTGCCATACAAAAGTCTAGGGCCACAAAATCAGGGTCTCCTAGAACCCATACTACCTAGGGCAAATCCCAGCCAATATGGGATCGGCTATACCCCCAAAATACCACCAGAACCACCCCCTGTGACCACCTGGGTCAAGGGTGCCCTAGAGCCTACCCAAGAAGAGACCTATGATTTAGACCTCTTATTTAGAGTCTAACTTGTAATGTTTTTCCATTGTAGGTATGATGGAAGATCCCTCAATCAAAAAATACAAAAACATTTGAAAAACTCAAAATTCAAAAAATAGAAAAATTACAAAAGCCAAAAACACTTGAAAATGAAAAACTCGAAAAAAGAGTAGTCTGTATAGTTCCCAAAATTCTCGTTTTACAGAAACACAAAAAAATAAAAAATTCTAAAAATTCTAAAAATATTTTGTACATAGCTGCTCTTGGTAAGGATTTAGAAAAAGCAAAAGATTTCGAAAGAAACGTTGTCTGCATAACGAGACAAAAAATTTTGAAATCAATAGAAATTTCAAGTGTGAAACCAGGTCTTTTTAAAATCCATGCATCAAATTCCCTAGGACCTATAAACCTTGAGAATGATCAAAGCCCAGAGGTGGATCCCCTTGAGGAAGATCCCACTTCTGAGCTCCCAGAATTTCATAAAATTCTTGATTTTGAAAAGCCTTCAAATTTAGTAGGAGGAGATTTCATAGAGATAAACCTAGGGAGTGATTCAAAGCCTAAGCTCATTAAGGTAGGCGCATGTTTGCATGAGTATGAAAGATCATCATTCATTGCATTTCTAAAAACCTACTTAGATGTGTTTGCATGGACGTATGAAGACATGCCAGGCATAGACCCGAGCGTTGTCGAACATCGTCTTCCCTTAGATGCAGATGTAAAACCCATAAAGCAAAAGCTTAGGAAAATACATCCAAACGTACACGCACAAGTCAAAGAGGACGTAGAAGATTTGTTAAAAGCCAGATTTATAAAACCCATTGCGTATTCTGATTGGTTATCCAATATAGTTGTTGTTCGAAAAACCAATGGGAAGATTTGAATATGCATCGACTTTAGAAACCTGAATAAAGCCACTCCAAAGGATAATTATCCTTTACCAAACATAGATTTGATAGTCGATAGTACTGCAAATCATGAAATGTTTTCGTTTATGGATGGCTATTCAGGGTATAACCAAATCAAACTAAGCCCACGAGATCAGGGTAAGACCGCTTTCACAACCCCATGGGGCACGTACTGCTATATAGTCATGCCCTTTGGTTTGAAAAATGCTGGCGCCACATACCAAAGAGCTATGACCATGATATTCCATGATTAGATTCATGAGCTCGTAGAGGTATACGTGGATGATCTCTTGGCAAAATCAAAAACTCAATGCACTCATATCGAATGCTTACAAAAGATTTTTGAAAGGCTTAGACTTTACAAAGTAAAGCTAAACCCTCAGAAGTGTGTGTTTGGAGTAGAGTCCGGAAATCTCTTAGATTTTATGGTGAGCCAAAGGGGCATAGAAGTCGACCCATCTAAGTGTCGAGCCATCATAGACATGGCTCCACCCTCCAATCTCACGCAAGTTCGTAGCCTCCAAGGTTGATTACAATCCATCCACAGGTTTATCTCAAACCTGGCGACTAGATGCAAACCCTTCAACAAGTTGTTGGGAAAGGGCATGAAATTTTCATGGGATGACGACTGCCAAAAGTCATTTGAAAGACTAAAGGCACGAAAAGGGGAAGTTTTTCAGCAATGTTCGGCCAGTATTTTGGCCGAACTTGGGGTGGGATTAAGGGTGGTTTAGAGAGTTAGGATTTAGGTGCTTAATGGGGCAGATCTAGGGTGAACTCGGCCAGCCAATGGCCGAGCTTGGGATAGTCTTAGGTGGGGACAGACTTGGGTAAAACTAGGTTAGTTTTTAGTGAAGTTCAGCCAGCTCCTTGGCTGGACTTTGCTGAGTTTTCAAAGATGGTATTGGGTCGTTTAGAGAGACAAGAAGAGAGACGGTTTAGAGAGGATCTAGGGGGGGCTCACCTTGGTATTGGTTCAGCCATGATTTTCTTGATTTCCACGCAGCCAATCTTCACCAAGAAGGGGCCATCCAATGCTACCGAATCTCATTTGAGTAGGAATTTTTCTTGCGTGAAATGGAGAAGCCAGCCCTACCCAAGTGAGAAGCCAGCCAAAATACCGAATCTCACCAAAAAGGAGGGGGAAGGTCCAGCCCCCTTTATTGACCTTTCTTCTCTCTCTCTCTCTCCCCTTCCCAAGTGAGATGCGTGAAATGCAAACTTCATGAACCCCCCACAGCCAGCACCTCACGTCCTTTTATAGATTTTCAACTTTGATATGGATCTTGGGTCTTGGATTTGGGTCTTGGATCTGGATTGCAGATCTCGGATATTTTGAGATCCAAATCCAGTCCAAATATTTATTTGGGTTTGGATCTCGGATCTTGGATTTTTGAGATCCAGATCCAATCCAAATACAATTTGGATCTGGATATTTTGGGTCCAGATCCACTCCAAACTTTTTCTTTTGCTCCTTGGTTTTCTGGTCCTTTCTGGTGCTTTTCACCGTCGGTTTCGAGTGGGCTTTGATTCATCGGAGGCCCAACTCTGGCCTGGGTCTTCCCCAAGTCTTTCTTCCAACCAGTGTTCTGCTTTTTAGGACTTTTTCGGTGTTCATTTCTGTCCGCTGTTTTGGTTTTTGAACGGTTCCTGTTGATATCGAACTCAAATTGCCGCACGGATTCCGTTCTTCATTCTAACGGGACGTGTCTCAGACTTCTGTCGACTTCCTTAGGTATTGGGCTTCTTTCTGCATTTTGGAGCTGCTTTGCACTTTTTCATTGACCCAAATTACATTTTTGCCCTTTTTGTCAGGCTTTTCTCCAAACGGGCTCTTTTTTCTTCTGTTTTTGAGCAGGGGGTGGCTTTTGAGACTCCGGGCTCGAATTCTCTTCTTGCCTGTGCCCTTCTTTTGCCTTTTGTACCTGTTTTCACATTTTAAAATGGGTTGTCGTTTTGGCTCAAATGAGCTTTTTGTGTTTTTTAGAGTTTTTGATTTTTTTTGGAAAATTCGGGGTGTTTACAGATGCCCCTCTTTGGCATTATCCAAATTGATTTGGATAATGGCGAAGAAGATAACACCCCATTTTGGTTTTTCTCTCAAATTTTCTCGAGAATACACCATTTTTATTTCGCAAAACCCTATTTTCTTTTACCACATGTGGGGATTTTTAGCAAAAAGGGGACTTTTCCTAGGTTTCCCTATGTATGATCATGTATGGACGATTTTTGGATGCATGCATGAAAAAAATGTTTTTGTTTTTAGGGTTTTGAGCCCGAAGAATACCTTTTGAGGCAGGCTGCTCTGAGCAGGTTTTACCCATGTCTTCTAGGCGTTTTCAGGTTTTCGAGCTTTGGAGAGAGCCTTTTGAGGCTGTCTGCTCCAAGCAGGTTCTACCCTTGCCTTTTTGACATTTGTGGGTTTTTTGAAAATTTTCTTTTTGAAAACGAACTCCTTTTAGCTTGTATCGAAAAGGACTTCTGTTTTTTATACTTCCCTTCATTCGGGTTTCAATACCTGCTACTTAGTAGAGGTTTTTGGGTAAGAAAACTTGAAAAACATTTCAAAGTTCCATTTCCTACAAAACAAAGTCGAGTTCTCAATCAAAATGAAATCCAAATAAGCCGATTTTATTCGTACTTTAGGATTTTCGCAAATTTGAACCTTTTTCCCTGGGGATAAGCCGTAGGGATACGGGAAAGAGATACCACGGTCCCTTTTGAAGCATCCCGTGGTTTTAGGCAAAGAGTAGGAAAATCGCTCTTTGAGCTATGGCTTTTTATTTCTTTTTTTCACAAAGGGTCTCCCTTTAGGAGTATTTTTTCATTAATCCCTCTTTTCTTTAAAGGAGAGCAACTATTTGGAGGAGTTTTTGTATTCCCTGTTTATGAAGGGAAGATCTCTTTGGGAGAAGTTTTTTTATATCTCCTTTTTCTTTTGAAACGAGAAGACCTCTTTCGGAGGAGTTTTTGTATTCTCGATTTTTTTCTTTCTTTTGAACACAGCCAATTTTCCTTTTTGGAGAGAAAGTAGAATGGGGGAAGGCTTATCCCTTTGGTTACTCGATTCAAACGAGATCATCCTATTTCTTAATAACATCTGCTATTTGAAACTATTTTGATATTTTGAACAAGGCTTAATCTTGTAAGCCAGGGTTCTTTGAGATATCGCCAATTTGTTTTTGGAAGACTCTACCTTTTGAAAAGACAAGGGTAGAATGGGACTGTGTTTGCCCCAGGATTCATGCCTTCATGGGGCATTTGATCAAGTATGGGGAATGTGTCTCAAAGAGACACTTCAGCCACACGATACAGGGCTTGTCCCTTAATTGAGTCTTGAGTTTTGAAACTCATACTCTGTTGAAAGGGGATGTCATTTACTTTGTCCACACGATACAGGGCTGACTCAAACCATCCCTAAGTTAAACCCCCAAACCTTCAAGCCCCCAACCAGCCAGATGCACGTCACCCGGCAACCCAACGCACCCCTTAGCGCCAGGCGCCTAGCCTGCGCTTGCCGTGCGCCCTGCGTCTCAGCGCGCCCCGTCTGCATCCTGACCCCCTGCGCGCCCAATGCCAGACGCGCCCCCTGCGGCCCCCCTTAGCGTCAGGTGCCCTGACTGTTGTGCCAGTCACCCGACGCCCCCTTGCCGACCTAATACCCTAGGATCTGCCTCGTTTTTAGGACCAGCCACCCCATTTAGGCCATGACCTCCTATCCCACCGACTAAGACCAGCCTTGCTTTAGGCCGTGACCCCTTAGGACCATGACCCTTCTCTTGGCCGAACCCAAGACCTCCCAAGTCCCAAGCTCGCGCGCCTCTTCAAATTCCCCACAACTCTCTCAAACCCGCCTAGGGAGACCCCTCTTGGCTGCCCAAGGTGGACACAAGCCCGAGGTGGACTCAAGCCCGAGCGTGAGCAAGGAGAAGAAAGCCCAAATCACTTGTAAGTGTTTAAAATTCGGTACTTACGTTACTCCTTTCATACTTAATTCAAATCGGATACGGGGTTGTATTAATGGAGCGTTGTCTCTCCCCGGGATGTAATATTGGTGCTTGACACACGAGACACATACGTGCACTTGAGCCTCTAAACACCCCGAAATCCCATGAATTTCTCGAATCAACCTGGTTTTGTAAAGGCAGCCCCAAAGGGCTATTTTGAGTCTGGAAACCCAGGAGCCTTCCAGGCAACCCTGTGCATATGTTTTAAACTTTATATGTTTTAAATATGTGTAATATAGTTTTGAAAACTTTAAAATACATTTTGAAACCCCACGAAGCGGCTTGGCCTGATCAAAGCAGGACCAGAAGAGCTAAAGAGAGCCCGGAACTGGAGCACATGTCGAGCCCAGCACAGCAACTCTCGTATTGAATCCACCCCTAGGATCTCGAACGTCCAAGATCCTGTTATCATAAAAAATTGTATGAAGTCATCTCCGGAAGGTGAAAACAGAAGCAGACGATCATGTTGGCGAAGACCCAACGCAGACGGAGTACTGATGCTGTCAGACCCCGCACAAACCGTTCGTTTCGAATATAGCCTAAAGGAGTCAGAATTCAGTTTGGATTGGATCTGGACTATATATATCCAGATCCCAATCCAAACCTATGTGTGGATTTGGATTTGGATTTGGATCTAGAGATCCAATCCAATATCCACATCCATGGCCCACATCACCTTCTCATAAATGGAGGTGGGGCCCACTTGAAATTCACGTGGGATTATGGGCATGAGAGAGAGTGGGGGAGGATAAGATTTGAGGGTAATTGTAATTAAGTTTGACTTGTGTGTCAAGTTTGGGGTTAATCATGTGGGTTAGCCTAATTAGCATGGGTTTAAGCTTATATTAGCCAAAACCTAACCTAGGGCTGCACCAACATGATGCAATTAAAGTCTATGGGTTATGCAAAGGGAGCTCCCTAACCTAATCCTAAGCTAAAACCCTAATCCTAACCTTTTACCCTAATCCTGGCCTAAACGTAGACTAATCACCTAACCCACTTCCCTAATCCCGGCCTAATCCCAACCTAATCACCTAACCCACTTCCCTAATCCTTCCCTAAACCTAGCCTAATTTCCTTAAACCTAACCTAATCCTAGCCTAATCACCTAACCCACCTCACTAAACCTCACCCCAAAACCAACCCACCTAGCTAAGCCCTAAACCCCTAAACCACCCCACCTAAACCAGCACACCATATCCCTAAAACCCCTTTAATCAAAATATCTGGCCCCTCCTCAAAACCAGACCACCTTATCACCACACCACCACCACCTAAACCACCTTACCACCCTCCAAATACCAGCCCCAACCGCCCTTCAAAAACCTATATAAACCCCCCCCCTAATGGGCGGGTTTTTTTGGGGATCTTTTTCCAGCCAAGCTTTTTCCATCTTGGGCCAGCCGATCTTGGCCAACCACCTCCCAGCCGAACCTTCCACCTTGCTCCACCTGCACCACCACTACCCCCGGCCAGCTCCACCTCGTGCCACCACTGCCTCCCAGCCTGCTCCACTCCACGTCGCCACCACCTCCCGGTCGAACTCCATCTTCCTTCATCACCCGGCTGCCCTTCTCCCTTGGACACCAACTCCTTACCATCTGGTTAGTATCTCAACCTAAGCTCCACCTCCTCTTTACTCCCTCTCCACTCTCAACCGCCCATACCACCACTCCACCTCTCCATCACAGCCACCCGCCACCCTTACCCATTCGGCCAGACCTAACCCCTTCCACCACCCGATCCCATACTTTCCCCTAGTGATACCGGGCCACCCTACCTTACTCCCTAAGACCTGCCCCTTTCACTCTCAACCAACCCATTAACCCCACCTTCCACAGCACCCTAGTTAGCTCACTTCCCATCCATAAAATCCCCACTACCCCAGCTGGCCACCACTAAAATTCCCCTAGTCGGCCACCCCAGCCGACTGCACCAAACCCATTCGGCAGCCACCCCATTTCCCTTAGGCATTCCCTTTAGGCTCCCCTTTGCGCCACCTTCCCTAGCACCACCCTATCCCTTAGTGATCCTCCTTAGACAACTCAGCCCTTGACATCACGGCAGCCCCCTCCTAGTAGCCGGCAAGCACCAAGGTGCCTCACCCGCGCACCCAAGTCACCCGGCCAGCACCTCCCCTTGCCGTGCCATTCCGAGGAGCTCCCTCTTGCAGCCCAAGGCGAAGCCAAGCCTACGCTCAAGCAAGTCACCTCCGGACCAGCTATAAGTAAGTGCCTAACTCGGTCCTTAGTTATAGACTTGCTTAAGTTAATTTAAATTGATACGGGGTTGTAATAACGGAGCATTGTCTCCCCCCGCTTATAATAACGTGGCTTGGCACACCCACACACACGTGCACTTGAGCCTACCTCGCTCTTAGTTGTGCACGATTTTGAACACACACGGGCCTAATCAGCCCTTTAAATATAAGTTTATGTATATAATTTAAGTTGCGTAGGGTTTTGCTTGAGTTGGGTGTGTTGTCTTTAAATTCTCGCACTCACACATATTGAGCTTCCGCTCTTATTTGCAAGACCCAAGTAAGGGCCGTGTGATACTATCCTTGGGTTTAATTTCATGTCGTGTGTATAGTACTTCAATTCTAGCACTCACACACATTGAGCTTTCGCTCTTATTCCCAAGACCTTAGTTAAGGCCATATTGCAATTTATATTTGGGTTTAATTTCATGTTGTGTGCGTAGTACTTCAATTCTAGCACTCACACACATTGAGCTTTCGCTCTTATTCCCAAGACCTTAGTTAAGGCCATATTGCAATTTATACTTGGGTTTCATTTGAAGTCGTGTGTGTTGTCTTTACATTTTCACACGCACCCACATTGAGCCTTCGCTCTTATTTGCAAGACCCAAGTAAGGGCTCATATATACTATATACGTATTTCCCTTTTGGCTATGTCTTTTCAATTTGGGTTTTAAGGTTCAGCAGTGTGCGTAATCTTTCAATATATACACGACACACACTTGCACAATTGAGCCATTCCGCTCTTAAGATATAGCCATATTTCCCTTTTGCAATTTCCCTTCGGCAATTACATTACAAGTCATTTCCCTTCGGCAATTCACCTTTCAAGTCATTTCCCTTCGGCATTGTCTTTTAAATTCGGGTTTTCCCTTTGGAGTAGCGTGAGTTTGCATTGCATATATGCCATACCACGAGTTAGGATGCATATTGCATCAAAGCAAACCCCATACTCCCTCTCAAAATCGCCACATTTTAGTGGAGTGTTCATAACACACACCTAGGTGGCCCAAAAAAGGATAAAAAGAAAGACTTAGGCACGTGCAAATCCACGTGATCTAAAATCTGAAAATCATACCAAAAGACCCGAATCAAACACCTCAAACCGCTTTCGTAGGTTCTTACACTCAAAAACTCGATTTTAAAAGCGTACAGACTGACCCTTGCGCATCGGTGCAAGAAGGTCTGCGACGATAAGAGCTTGCTTGCTCATAGTCGCCACGTTAGAAGTCAGGTTTTAAAATATATCTTCGCTAGCTTAAGTAAGCTAGCTGGCATACCCTGTTTGTTAAAATAGGACTTAGGCACACGAAAAGGTTCGCTTCAGGCCTAAGAACTAGGAGCGGGAATTTTCTGCGTCTATAAAGCCTTAGCTCTTATCGTGTACACGAGACACACACGTGCACTTAAGCTTTAGCTCTTATCTTATACACCAAGCACCCATGTACACAATTGAGCTTTTGCTCTTACTCCAAAGACTCTAGTAAGAGCCTTATAAGCTGCAATTTAATTCGGGTTGTTACTTTAAAAGTCATGTGAGTTTGTCATTTCAATTCCCCACTCACACCCAAAGAACACCCGAGCACTTGCTTGAGCACTCACGCACCTTTTTGGCCTTAGCAGCCACTAAGATATAGCCCTATCTATATACTTTCAGCTGCGTGAGTTTTCCCGATTCAGTTGTATACGTCTTTACATTCTGGGTTGTTAAAATTCAGTCATGTGAGTTGTCTTTACATTTATACACAACACACACGCACACATTGAGCCTTTCCGCTCTTATATCTATATTTTCCCGTTCCGCAAAGTTAAATTTTAGTCGTGTGTGTGAGTTGTCTTTCCATTTACACACAAACACACATGCACACGTTGACGACCTTCGGGTCATATATATATATATACATATATATATATATACATATATACATATATACGTATTTCCCATTCTGCACTTTACATTTAAGTCAAGCGGGGTTTTACATTCCAAGTTGCGTGAGTTGTCTTTCAATATATACACAACACACACACACATTGAGCCTTTCCGCTCTTATATCTATATCTCCCTTCCGCAATTTTCATTTAAGTCGTGTGAGTTACATTCAATTTGGGTATTTCCCTTCAGCTATGTCTTTCAATTTCGGATTTTACATTCAAGTTGTGTGAGTTGCATAGCATATCTGCCAAGCTCGAGATATTGCGCATACTTGCATCCAAAGAAGCCCCGAATACCCTGTGCAAACATGCCAATCTTAGGCCACTTGATGCACACATATCCCGCCTAAGTAGATAAAATCGAAAGACTTAGATACGTGCAACCCCACGAAATAAAATCTGCAAATAGGTATACAAATCGATCAAGTACTTTCATACTCTTTTCAAAAGTCCATGCTTGTTTAAAATCGATATTTTCTAAAGCGTTTAAACTGACCCTTGAGCACCGGTTCAAGAAGGTTTACAACAAAAAGATCCTACTTATCCACAGTCGCCCCATAAGTTAGATATTTCAAAAATACTTCGCTAGTTTGAGTAAGCTAGCTGGCACGCCCTAAAGCGACTTAGACACGAAAAAGGTTCACTTCAGGCCTAAGAACCTAGAGTGAAAAATTTCACATGTCTACAGATTTGGCACGCCCGGTGGGACGTGGGTCTTAAGGAAAATTGATAAAAACAAGCAAAGCTCTTGAAAAATTTTCCAGAAAAGTATTTAACTCTTTGCCTTTTTGTGCATTTCATAGTTGGTTTTTGAAAAGCATCAGAGTCATGTCGAGTTCAGACTCCAATGAGGTGACCTCACGCACATCAAGTTCTCACTCAAAGAGATTTTCGAAAAATAGAAATAGGAGAGAAGAAATCGAGGATTTGCAAAAGGACTTTGAAGCCAAGATCGCTGCACTTAGCCAAGAGGCCGAGGCAGCTGATTCGTGTTCGCCTCATGGCGAACCAGCAAAGGCTAAAAAGAAATTTGAAAAAACTTGCAAACCCAAGGAAACCTCCGCTATGGAGGGAAACCAATACCACGAGTCCTTCACTCACAAGGACCGTAAAGCCCTACAACAACTGCTAAAAGGGCAAAATAAAGAGAAAAGAACATACGCCCTATCTGATTTCCTTCCTTTGGATTATGAAACAGACAGTGACGATGAAATACTGAATTTCCATCGGTATAATGGCACGGGAGATCCTAGATCTCACCTACAACTCTTTTCTCGTTGAGCCCACAAGAGAAAGAAGGACTCGATGAAGTGGATTTATTGGTTTTCCCTTTCCCTCAAAGGAACTACTTCAAAATGGCTCGCTTCTTATGATTTGAGTCAGTTCACAACTTTTGAAGAGTTAGCGGACTGTTTTATGCAAAGGTTTTCGCATAACGTAGAAGTGACGCCAACCTTAAATACTTTGAGGGATACAAAGCAGGCAACAAACGAGGATGTACACGCATTCATCGTTCGATGGAGGTCCCTCTTAGGGCAAGTGAGAGAGCCAATATCAGAAGGATGTGCAACAATGCTCATCCTCGATAATTTTAAACCGGAGTTAAAAACTCTTCTCTCCCTACATGAAATCTCAAATTTTCACAGGTTGATCAAAAAAACTTCTCTTTTCGAAACAAATCTAAAGAAGAGAGTCTATGATCACTTGTGTAAAGGGAGTGTTGTTCCAAAAACTCGCTTGGAAAAACTCGGAACTTACGGGTTACCCACAATGGACAAAGGGGCAAAGCCCCACAAAGTTGCAAACATCCGAGTGGATCCAAGCCCAGTGAGCACTTCTAAAAATTTCTCTTTTTTGAAAACAAAAAAGAGAAAAAATTACAAAAGCCTTTTGAAAAAACAGGAGTATACTCCACTGGGGCAACCTGTGTCGGAGGTCCTGGACCTCCTACTTGCACAAGGAATGATCGAACTCCTTGAGATTCCTGAGGGAACCACTTTCAAAGGGAGGTTTTTAAATCGATTTTGCAAGTATTATCGGCTCAAAGGCCATGATACAAAACAATGTTTCTCCCTTTTAAACAAGATTGAGAACTTGATGGCACAGGGTCGGCTCCAGGTTACTAAGGAACTAGAGCCTGCCCAAGCTATTTTCAAAGAACCCTTCCCCAACCATGCAAGTACCAGTGGGAAGGGCAAAGAGGTATGTGCTTTAACGATTTCAAAGAGTCTAGTGCATGCATATCATTCTGGGTTTTCTACTTGTGCACCATCTCTCATCCTTCATAGGAAAATCGCCTAAGTAGTAATCGGGGAAGCGCCCAGAGTCCCGCCCCCAGTTAAACCTATTTTACAAATCCAATGTGCTTCAAAGCACACGAGTAGAGCCATCATAGGCGCGAGCTCTAGGTTGATCATGGGGGAAGTGACCAGGTCCAGAAGGATTTATCAACCCCCACATCTATAAAATGCTAAAAAAGTGGTCAGTATACGTGGCCCTTCAAAAGCATGTATTCCTAGGATCTCACCAAAAATGGACAAAGGCAAAGTTGTTTTAACCTTGTATGATTTTGAAAATTATCTTTCAAAGATTCCAATTAACATATCTATCCTAGAGCTAATACAAACCTCGCCTAGGCATAGACTTGTTTTAGAGAAAATTCTAGAAAGAGCCAAGGTTAGCTCAAACATAACCCCGGAGTCCTTGTCAACCCAAGTGGCGTATATAGGTGCAAAAATGCCCATCGTGTTCTTAGAAGAGGATATCGAAAGACCCTATGAATCCCACAACCAGGCCCTGCATATCGAGGTGGTATTGAATCACCATCCTCTGGACAAGTGCTTAGTTGATGGGAAAGGAGGTCTCAACATCCTTCCGCTCCACGTGGCGTATCAAATCGGAGTCGCCTTGACCTCCGTGAACCCAAGCCCCATCATGATCACTGGATATGATGAGAATGTGTCTAGACCCTTAGGATCCATAGAATTATCCATGGAAACGGGGGGCATAGCCCACATGGGGGTGTTCCATGTCTTGGACATCCACCCCCACTACAACCTATTGCTAAGAAGGCCCTAGATACACAGCCTGCATGCTGTGCCGTTCACCTTCCATAGGTGTGTCAAAATCCCCTTCGAGGATCAAGTCATGGTAATTCTAGGTGAGAGTCACCATCAGCTTCAGGGAATACAGAATTTCGCATGCTTATCAGGTCACCCAGCCTTTGAGGATAATCTGGGGCAAGTCTCGGTCGAGCCACCCAAGCTCGTCCTTCAAAAGCCTAGGAAGGTGTTGAACATCAAGGGGCAGCCCAAGGCTCCCCCACTCAAAACCATCACGATCCTAGAAAAGACCAAGTGTCGCCTATTCCAAAAAACCCTAGATAAAAAGCCATACAAGCATAACATGGACGATAGCAAGTTCCAAAACCATGAATTATATCAAAACTTTTTAAAAAACAAAAAATCGTGGAACATGCTATTGAACATGGGATATATGCCCTACCAAAGTCGAGGGACACAAAGCTAGGGTCTCCTCAAGCCCATATTGCCTAGAGCCAACCCAAGCCGATATGGGATTGGCTATACTCCCAAAATACCACCAGAACCACCACCTGTGACAACCTGGGTCAAGGGTGCCCTAGAACCTAGTGAAGCAGAAACCTATGATTTAGACCTCTTGTTTAGAGTCTAACTTGTGGCATTTTCCTTTGTAGGTATGATGGAAGATCCCTTCTTAAACCAAAAACCAAAAAAATTGAAAAAACTCGAAATTCAAAAACAAATTGGAAAATCTCAAAAACCAAAAACATTTGAAAAGTGTAAAATCAAAATAAGTGTTGTTTGTATAGCTCCAAGTGTCTTTGCTTTACAAAAATCCAAAAACATCAAAAATTTAGAAATCTCCAAAAACAAAATCCTGTATATACCAGCTCCTGGTAAAAGTTTGGAAAAGGCCAAGGATTTCGAAGAGAAAATGGTCTTCATAACAAGAGCAAAAGCTTCGAAATTGGTAGAAATTCCAAAACAGAAACCAGGTGTTTTCAAAACCCATGCATCGAGTTCAAATTCCCTAGGATTCAATATTCTCGAGAATGATCGAAGCACGGAAGAAAATCCCTTTCTCCTTGAGGAGGATTCAACTTCCGAGCTCCCCGAGTTTCATAAAATTCTTGATTTTGAAAAACGTTCGAATTCTGTAGGAGGGGATTTCATAGAGATCAACCTAGGGAGTAAAACAAAGCCCAAACACATTAAGATAGGAGCATGTTTGCATGAGCATGAAAAATCATCATTCATTGCATTTTTGAAAACCTATATAGATGTGTTTGCATGGACATATGAAAACATGCCGGTTATAGACCCAAGAATTGTAGAGCATTGTCTTCTCCTAGATTTGGATTCGAAACCCATAAAGCAAAAGCTTAGAAAGATTCATCTAAACGTACATGCGCAGGTTAAAGAGGGTTTAGAAGATCAGATAAAAGCCTGTTTTATAAAACCCATTGCGTATTCTAATTGGTTGTCAAATATTGTTGTAGTTCGAAAATCCAATGGAAAGATTCGAATATGCATCGATTTTAGAAACCTGAACAAAGCCACTCCAAAGGATAACTTTCCTTTATCTAATATTGATTTGATAGTCGATAGTACTGCAAATCATGAAATGTTTTCATTCATGGATGGCTATTCAGGATATAACCAAATCAAATTAGTCCCAAAAGACCAGGCTAAAACTGCTTTTACCATACCCTGGGGCACATACTGCTATACAGTCATGCCCTTTGGTTTGAAAAATGCCTGCGCCACCTACCAAAGAGCCATGACTACGATCTTTCATGATCAAATTCATGAGCTCATAGAGGTATATGTGGATGATCTTTTGGCTAAATCAAAAACTCGATGCACCCATATCGAATGTATACAAAAAATTTCGAAAGGCTTAGGCTTTACAAAGTAAAGCTAAACCCTCAAAAGTGCGTCTTCGGAGTAGAATCCGGTAAGCTCTTGGGCTTTATGGTAAGCCAAAGGGGCATAGAAGTCGACCCCTCTAAGTGTAGAGCCATCATAGACATGTCTCCACCCTCCAATCTTACGCAAATTTGTAGCCTCCAAGGTCGCCTCCAATATTCGCAGGTTTATTTCAAACCTCGTTACAAGATGCGAATCCTTCAATAAACTTTTGAGAAAAGGGGTGAAATTCATATGGGACGATGATTGCCAAAAGGCTTTCGAAAGACTAAAAGCGTATTTGGTTAATCCTCCTGTTTTTAACCCTCCAAAGCAAGGAAAACCTCTTTTACTCTATATTTCTGTGCATATGAATGCTTTGGGTGCATTACTAACTCAATATGAGGATGATAGCCATAAAGAGTATGCCATCTATTATATTTCAAAAACTCTATTGGCTTATAAACAAAATTATCAAGCCATGGAGAAGACTTGCTTGGCCTTGGTGTGGGCCTGCTAGAAATTTCGACACTACTTCCTAGATCATGAGATCTGGATAGTGTCTAGGCTTGATCCCATCAAGCATCTGTTTGAAAAACCTATCTTCATGGGTAGGCTAGTGTAGACGCGCGAAAATCCCCGCCTCTTCGCCTCTTTCGGGACTTGGAGTGGATCTTATCGTGCGTCTAAGGCCTATGTATACAAATAGGGCGTGCCAGCTAGCTTACTTAAGCTAGCGAAGATATATTTAACACTGACTTCTAAACGTGGCGACTGTGAGCAAGTAAGCTCTTGTCGTCGCAGACCTTCTTGCACCGATGCGCAAGGGTCAGTCTGTACGCTTTTGCAAAAATCGAGTTTTGGGGAGAAAGTCCACGAAGCGGTTCGAGGTGTCTATTTCGGGTCTTTAAGATGCGATTGCATATTTTAGATCACGTGGATTTGCACGTGCCTAAGTTTTTCCTTTTATCCCTTTTTGGGTTGCCTAGTTTGTGTGTTATGAACACTCCACTACATGGGCGAATTCGAGCGGGGCTTGCTTTGATGCAATATGCGTCCTACCTCGTGGTATGGCGTAGATGCAATGCAAACTCACGCTACTCCAAAGGGAAAACCCGAAATGTAAAGACAATACTGAAGGGAAATAACAGAAGGGAAATAACCGAAGGGAAATAACCGAAGGGAAATAACCGAAGGGAAATAACCGAAGGGAGATATGTATATATCTTATGTATATGAGCCCTTACTCGGGTCTTGCAAATAAGAGCGAAGGCTCAATGTAGGTGCGTGCTTGAATTGAAAGACTTACACACACGACATGAAATTAAACCCAAATATAAATTGCAGTATGGCCTTGACTAAGGTCTTGGGAGTAAGAGCGAAGGCTCAATGTGTGTGAGAGTGCTTGAATTGAAGTACTACACACACGACATAAATGAAACCCAAATATAACTGCAATAAGGCCTTTACTAAGGTCTTGGGAGTAAGAGCGAAGGCTCAATGTGTGTGAAAGTGAAAGTGCTTGAATTGAAAGACTTACTCACACGACATGAAATGAAACCCAAATAGTATAGGTCGGCCCTTACTTGGGTCTTTCAAATAAGAGCGAAAGCTCAATGTGTGTGAGAGTGTTTTAATTGAAAGACTTACTCACACGACATGAAATGAAACCCAAATAGTATAGGTCGGCCCTTACTTGGGTCTTTCAAATAAGAGCGAAAGCTCAATGTGTGTGAGAGTGCTTGAATTGAAAGACAACGCACCCAACTTAAACAAAACCCTTCGAAAATGAAATATATATGTACACTTATATATTAGGGGCTGATTAGGCCCGTGTGTGTTCAAAATTGTGCACGACTAAGAGAGTGCACGTGTGTGGTTGTGCCAAGCCACGTTATTACAAGCGGGGGGAGACTATGCTCCGTTATTACAACCCCGTATCAAATTGAATTTCAAACAAGTGTACGACTAAAGACCGAGTTTAGACACTTACGAGTAGCTGGTCCGTAGAGGTCTTGCTTGAGCGTGGCCTTGGCTTTGGGCTGCAAACGGGAGCTCCGCGAAGGTAGGTGATCAAGGGTGCTGGCCGGCTGCAAATGGGGCGCGGGATAGACGCCTCGAAGGGGGCCGGTGGCAAGTAGGTGGCGCCTCCAAGTAGGGAGTTTAGAGTGGCTGAATAAGTGGGTATTAGGATCACTAGGGAAGTTGAGTACTTAGGGAAACTGGACCTAAAAGGTAAGCTAGTGGGAAGGCCAAATAGGACACCTAGGGGGGTTGGCCGAATGGGAGATGGTGGCTAAGTAGTGGCCAGCAACTTGGGTTATCCTAGGTTCGGCTAGGTTTAGGTGGTGGCGGAAAAGGGGCTGAGCTGAAGGGAGGATGGGTGGCTAAGAGTGGAGAGGTGGTAGAGAAGGGGGCTAGGTAAGGTGCAAGGTACTTACCGAATGGGGAGAAGTGGCGGATGGAGTGGGAAAGTGGCGGGCAGGTGGCTGTCGGCTGGTTCAGTTGGGGGAAGATGATGGCTGGGAAATCATGATGGCTGTCGGCTGGTTCAGTTGGGGGAAGATGATGGCGTCCGACTGAGGGGTAGTGGTGGTGGACGGAAGAGGGAAGGTGGCGGAGCAGGTGGCGGCTGGTGGAGCAGCTGGAGCAGGCCAAGGTGGGGAGTTGTCCCGGCTGGGTGAGGTAGAGTGGTTCCCACTTAGAAAACCCGCCCACAATGAGGGGGGTTTAAATAGGGGATGGGTAGGTCGGTTAGGGCTGGGCTGTGGGTAGTGGTTAGGTGGTTTAGGTAGGGTGGTATGTAGATAAGGTGGGCTGGATGGGGTTGGGCCAGATATTTTAAAACTAGGGGTTTGGGTAAATCGTGGGCTAAGGGTGGTTTAGGGGTTTAGGGCTAGGTTAGGTGGTTGGGTTTTAGGGTGAGGTTTAGTGAGCTAGGTTAGGTGATTAGGCTAGGTTTAGGCTAGGATTAGGGAAATTAATCTAGGTTTAGGGAAGGATTAGGGAAGTGGGTTAGGTGATTAGGTTGGGATTAGGACGGGATTAGGGAATTGGGTTAGGTGATTAGGCTCAGATTAGGGGTGGATTAGGGGTTTGGGTTAGGTTTAGGCATTTTGGGCTAGGTTTAGGTGAAGGAGCTCCCTTAGCATGGCCCATAGACCTTGATCACCCCATGTTGGTGCAGCCCTAGGTTAGGTTTTAGCTAATTACAAGCTTAAACCCACTCAATTAGGCTAACCCACATGATTAACCCAAACTTGACACACAAGTCAAGCTTAATACAACACTCTTGATATTTTTCACCCCCACTCTCTCTCATGCCCAATATCCCACGTGAATTTCAAGTGGGCCCCACCTCCATTTATGAGAAGGTGATGTGGGCCATGGATATGGATATTGGATTGGATCTCTGGATCCAAATCCCAATCCAAGTCCACATATGGGTTTGGATTGGAATCTGGATATATATGGTCCAGATCCAATCCAAACTGAACTCTGACTCCTTCGAGCTGGGTTCAAGACGGACGATTTGTGCGGGGCCTGACAGCATCAGTACTCCGTCTGCGTTGGGTCTTCGCCAACATAGTCGTCCGCCTCCGTTTCTGCCTTCCGGAGATGACTTCAAATGCTATTTTGATAAGAACAGGGTCTTGGACGTTCGAGATCCTGGGATGTGAATCAGATACAAGAGTTGCTGCGCCGGGCTCGACAGGTGCTCCGGTTCCGGGCTCTTCTTGGCTCTCCTGGTCCTGTCTTGATCGGGCCAAGCCACTTCGGGGTTTCAAAACATGTTTTAAAAAGGTTTTCAAAAGCCATATTATATGTTTTTGAAAGATAGAGTTTAAAACATATGTACAGGGTTGTTTGGAAGGCTCCTGGGTTTCCAAACTCAAAATGGCCCTTTGGGGCTGCTTGTACAAAACCAGGTTTGTTTTAAGGAATTCGTGGGATTTCGGGGTGTTTACAGCTAGGTAAATGGCAACTCCTCTTGATGGAGTATGACCTGAAATTCCACCATCAAACTTCCATCAAGGGGCAAGCCCTAGCCGACTATATGGCTGACTTCCCTTTGGAAGATTTATATCCCACACTTGACAAAATGCCCGATGAAGGCATATTTCAAAACCAATTTCAAAATCATGTTTTATCAAATTGCTCAAACGAAAACCAAGTGTGGAAAATGCACTTCGATGGGGCACGAAACCAAAGAGGGGTTGGGGCAGACATCGTCCTCATATCCCCTAAAAAGGGAGAAATACTCATAGCCATTCCCCTAGATTTTGAGTGTTTCAACAACACAGCTGAGTATGAAGCACTCATACAAGGCTTAAAAATTTTGAAAACTCTAGGGGCATCATGCATCGAAGTCTTTGGAGATTCTTTACTTGTCATAAACCAAGTGTTAAAGATTTGGGAAGTTAAAAATGAAAAACTTTTTCCATACCACGAGTTGGCCACCAAGCTGGTTGAGTCGTTCAAATCGTATACTCTCACACACGTAGGAAGAGAGGATAATGGCGTAGCCGATGCCCTCTCATCCTTATGCTCAACCCTAAGGGTCGATCCCACTTTTGGAACCAGACCCTTAGAAATATGGCACTCGCCCACTCCATCCACACATGATCTGAAAATTTGCCAAAACAATCAAAATTCTACTGAAAAACCTTGGTTTCACGACATAAAAAGTTTTCTAGAAAATGGAGGATTTTTCGAATTCGCTACATCTATAGATAAAGCTTTTATACGAAGAATTTAAACCCGATATTCGATTTTGGGAGGGGTTCTTTACAAAAAAAGCTTCACTGGCATCTTACTAAGGTGTGTCGACCTGGAGGAGGCTAGGATAGTGTAGACGCACGAAAAAAATCCCTGCCTCTCACCTTTTCAGGGCTTAGAGTGGATCCTCTCGTGCGTCTAAGGCCTATTTATGTAAACAGGGTGTGCCAGCTAGCTTACCTAAGCTAGCGAAGATATATTCTAAACTGACTTCTAACGTGGCGACTGTGAGCAAGTGAGCTCTTGTCGTCGCAGACCTTCTTGCACCGATGCGCAAGGGTCAGTATGTACGCTTTGCAAAAATCGAGTTTTTGGGATAGAAAGCCTACGAAGCGGTTCGAGGTGTCTAATTCGGGTCTTTTAGATGCGATTGCAAATTTTAGATCACGTGGATTTGCACGTGCCTAAGTCTTTTCTTTTATCCCTTTACGGGCCACCTAGTTTGTGTGTTATGAACACTCCACTACATGGGCGAATTCGAGCGGGACTTACTTTGATGCAATATGCATCCTACCTCGGGGTATGGTGTAGATGCAATGCAAACTCACGCTACTCCAAAGGGAAAACCCGAATGTAAAGACAATACTGAAGGGAAATAACCGAAGGGAAATGACCGAAGGGAAATGACTTGTAAAGTAAATGCCGAAGGGAGATATGTATATAGAGTAGGTATATGGGCCCTTACTCGGGTCTTGCAAATAAGAGTGAAGGCTCAATGTGGGTGCGTGTTTGAATTGAAAGACTTACACACACGACATGAAATTAAACCCAAATATAAATTACAGTATGGCCTTGACTAAGGTCTTGGGAGTAAGAGCGAAAGCTCAATGTGTGTAAGAGTGCTTGAATTGAAAGACTTACACACACGACATGAAATTAAACCCAAATATAACTGCAATAGGCCTTGACTAAGGTCTTGGGAGTAAGAGCGAAAGCTCAATGTGTGTGAGAGTGCTTGAATTGAAAGACTTACACACATGACATGAAATGAAACCCAAATAGTATAGGTCGGCCCTTACTTGGGTCTTTCAAATAAGAGCGAAGGCTCAATGTGTGTGAGAGTGCTTGAATTGAAAGACTTACACACACGACATGAAATGAAACCCAAATAGTATAGGTCGGCCCTTACTTGGGTCTTTCAAATAAGAGCGAAGGCTCAATGTGTGTGAGTGCTTGAATTGAAAGACAACACACCCAACTTAAGCAAAACCCTACAAAATCAAAGTATATATATATATATTTATGTATTAGGGGCTGATTAGGCCCGTGTGTGTTCAAAATCGTGCACAACTAAGAGAGTGCACGTGTGTGGGTGTGCCAAGCCACGTTATTACAAGCGGGGGGAGACTATGCTCCGTTATTACAACCCCATATGGAATTGAATCTCAAGCAAGTATACAACTAAAGACCGAGTTAGGCACTTACTAATAGCTGGTCCGAAGATGTCTTGCTTGAGCGTGGGCTTGGCCTTCGCCTTGGGCTGCAAAAGGGAGCTCCGCGAGGTTGAACGACAAGGGGTGCTGGCCGGGTGCCTTGAAGGTGGCCGGCTGCTAGCAAGGGTGTCGCCTTGACGTGTGGGATTTAAGGGGCTAGGTAAGGTCACTAGGGGGGGGAGTGTAGTGTTGGGGGAGTATGGCACTAAGGGAAGTTCAAGGGAAGATCGAATGGGACACTTAAGGTTGGCGGGTTGTTAGGGTGGCCGAGTGGAGTAGGGGAAGGGAGTGGCCGGCTAAGGGAGTTTGGTGGTGGCGGGCTGCTAGGGCGGCTAGAAGTGATGTAAGGGAAGGGAGCTAGCTAGGAGATGGGACCAAGTGGTAGTGGGTATGGTAAGTGTCTTGGGGTGATGTGGGCAGGTTTTAGGGAGTCGGATAGGGTGGCCGAATGGGACTAAAAGGGTTAGGTGGTGGCGGGTAGTTAGGGAGCTATGGGTTCGGCTGAGTGAGAAGGGTGGCAGCAAGTGGAAGGGCTAGTGTTAGGGTGCTATGGGAGTGGATTAGGTGGATGAGAGTGGAGAGGGAGTGAAGAGGTGGTAAGGTAGGGTGTAGGGGACTTACCGGGCGAAGAGAGGGTGGCGCTCGGCTGGAAGGAAGTGGTGCAGGTGGTGGCGTTCGGTTGGAAGGTGGTGGCAGAGGTGGTGGTGATACTCGACTGGGAGGTGGCGGCAAAGGTGGTAGCTGGACGTGGAGTAGGTGGAGCAGAAGGGGATTCGGCTGAGTGGGAAAGGGGAGGACCCGGCTGGGAATGGATGGGCTTCTAGCTTGGAAAACCCGCCCCCAAGGGGGGGGGGTTTATATAGGGATGGGTTAGGTCGGTTAGGGCTGGGTTTGGGGTAGTGGTTAGGTGGTTTAGGTAGGGTGGTATGATGATAAGGTGGGCTGGAAAGGGTAGGGCCAGATATTTTAAATACAAGTGGTTTGGGTAGGTTGTGGGCTAGGGGTGGTTTAGAGGTTTAGGGTTTAGCTAGGTGGGTTGGTTCTAGGGTGAGGTTTAGTGGGCTAGGTTAGGTGATTAGGCTAGGATTAGGCTAGGTTTAGGGAAATTAACCTAGGTTTAGGGAAGGATTAGGGAAGTGGGTTAGGTGATTAGGTTGGGATTAGGCCGAGATTAGGGAAGTAGGTTAGGTGATTAGGTTCAGATTAGGGGCGGATTAGGGTGGAAGGCTAGGATTAGGCATTTTTGGTTAGGTTTAGGTGAAGGAGCTCCCTTTGCATGGCCCATAGACCTTAACCACTTCATGTTGGTGCAGTCCTAGGTTAGGTTTTGGCTAATTACAAGCTTAAACCCACTTAATTAGGCTAACCCACATGACTAACCCCAAACTTGACACACAAGTCAAGCTTAATTACAACACACACTTGATCTTATCCACCCCACTCTCTCTCATGCCCATAATCCCATGTGAAATTCAAGTGGGCCCCACCTCCATTTATGAGAAGGTGATGTGGGTCATGGATATGGATATTGGATTGGATTTTTTAATCTAAATCCAAATCCAAGTCCATACATGGGTTTGGATTGGGATATGGATATATATGGTCCAGATCCGATCCAAACTGAACTCTGACTCCTTCGAGCTATTTTCGAAATGAACGGTTTGTGCGGGGCCTCACAGCATCAGTGCTTCGTCTGCGTTGGGTCTTCGCCAACATGATCGTCTGCCTCTGTTTTCGCCTTTCGGAGATGACTTCAAACAAGGTTTTGATGATAACAAGGTCTTGGACGTTCGAGATCCTGGGGGTGTGGATTTGATACAAGAGATGCTGTGCCGGGCTCGATAGGTGCTCTAGTTCCGGGCTCTCCTTAGCTCTCTTGGTCCTGTCTAGATTAGGCCAAGCTGCTTCGGGGTTTCAAAACATGTTTTACAAAGGTTTTAAAAGACATATTGTATGTTTTCGAAATACAGAGTTTAAAACATATGTGTAGGGTTGTCTGCAAGGCTCCTGGGTTTCCAGACTCAAAATAACCCTTTGGGGCTGCTTTTACAAAACCAGGTTGTTTCGAGGAATTCGTGGGATTTCGGGGTGTTTACAGATGCCCCTCTTTGGCCTTATCCAAATTGATTTGGATAAGGGCAAAGATGACAAACACCCCTTTCAATGTCTCCCTAGATCTATCCACGAAGAATATGGGATCGTCCCAATTTTTAGCAAAAATCTCAATTTACAAACTCTAGTAGGAGGAGATATTACGCCAAAGGGATTATACTATGGAATCTGGTCCTATATGGGATCATGTTTATGCAAGTGCCATGCGTGGAATGCAGATGACATGGGTGTGGTGCCAAAAGTGGCGACCTCCCAGAGACCAGATGTGGTCGAACTCTGGAGACTTACAAGGTCTGCTGCTCCAAGTGAGCAAATCCTATGCTGTTCGATGTTTGATTTTCAAAACTTATTTACAAAACTATTTACAAAAGGGACAACTGTCTTGAGCCTTGATCCTAAGGATCTCGAGCTCTTCGTGCTTGCCCTTGTTTGAGTCTTAACACTCGCTTATCTAGCAGAGGTTTTATAAGAAAACAAGGCATATTTCAAATTCCTACGCCTTACTCGAAACGTCGAATTCTCAAACAAGATGAAATTCAAGTAAGTAAATCCTATTTTTACTTTAGGATTCCTCGAAATGAACCATGCTTTAGCTTGGGATAAGCCAGGGATGGGAAAGAGATACCACGGTCCCTTCTGAAGCATCCCGTGGTTTGAGGCACAGAAGGCGGAAAACTGCTCTTTTGAGCTTTTTGGACTCTTTTTCCTTTTTTTCATCGAGGGTCTCCCTTTGGGAGTATTTTTTCTTTAATCCCTCCTTTTCATAAGAGAATTGATTTTCTTTTGAATTCTGGTTTCTTTCTTTTGGAAAGATGCTTTGAATGAGAAATTCCCTTTTGTTTGGGCCTTTGTTTTCCTTTTGGAAGTAGAAGAGAAGAGGGGAGGACTTATCCCAAGCCTACACTCGATCCATCCTAGATCAGCCTATTTGGAAATAACACGTACTACTTGCAAGTATCTTGCTATATTGAACTAGGCCTTTCTTTGTAAGAAGAAGGATTTTGAAATGTAACCACGATTTTGAAGACTCCGCTCTTTCACAAGTGCGAATTCTCTCACTCAGGGTCACACGAGTTTGCCTTTGCACCTTATTCACATGTCTCAAGGCAGCTATCCCTAAAATTTTTCGAAAAGTGGAATTTAATCCAGATCCTACACATGATACTTCTTTAAGTATTGAACATTGATAGGATCTGCTAAATTCCTACCCTCTACATCGATCAACCAATGCGAGTTGTTCGTAGTGGTTGCTCGTACAACATAGGGTCCATCCCAGTTGGGGCGCCACTTGCCCAGGGGGTGTGGGCCACGATGATGGATGGTTTTTAAAACTAGATCTCCCACTTCAAAGTGGCGAGGTCTCATGTGTTTGCTATAATGTTGGGCTATCCTTTGCCGGTATGCACGAGCATGATCCATGGCAAGGAATCGCCTCTCATCTAGCAAATCTAGTTCGACCATCCTAGCATGCTGAAGCGTCTCTAGGGGGAGGTCGAGTGCAATGGATGTATGAAATGAATGCAGTTGGGTATGAATGGGAAGAATGGCGTTTGTGCCATAGACCAATTCGAATGGTATGGCATTCGTGGGTGTCTGGATGGAAGTCCTATAAGCCTATAAGGCTTCATCCAGCTTCTCGTGCCACATCCTACCCTTCTCTAAGGGTTTCTCAATTATGCAAATGAGAGTCTTGTTTGTGGCTTCGGCTTGGCCGTTGCCTTGAGGGTAGTAGGGCGAGGAGAAGTGGTGAGTTATGCCTTACGTGTTGCACAACTTAACCATCCGCTCGTTCTTGAATGGGGTGCCATTATCAGACACAAGGTCTCGTGGAACCCCAAATCGAGCGAAGATATTCCTCCAGATGAAAGCCACCACATGTTGCCCCATCACATTGGTTAGGGAAATGGCTTCCACCCACTTGGAGAAATACTCCGTGGCTGCTAAAATAAATTGATGCCCATTCTAGGCCTTTGGAAATATTGGGCCTACGATGTCAAATGCCCACATGGTAAATGGCCAGGGGCTGACCACGGAATGCAATGCAGATGATGGGATATGAATGGCGTGCCCATGCACTTGACATGGATGACACTTCCTAACATGATCGTGACAATCCTTTTTCAGGGTGGACCAGAAATAACCCCCTCTAAGTATTTTCATCGCCATCATGTTGGTATTAACATGACCTCCACATTCTCCATCGTGGAACTTGTGCATCACTATCCTAGCCTCCTCTAGGTCGATACACCTAAGCAGAATGTTGGTAAAACTTTTTTTGTATAAGACCCCACCCAGAATGGTGTATCGGGTCGAAATCTTACGAATGAATGCCTTATCTTTGGATGTGGTATCTTCGGTGAATCCCCCATTTTCTAAAAATTGTTTTATGTCATAAAACTAGGGTTTTTCAATAGACTCTGGGTTGTTTTGGCAAATATCCAAATCGTGTGTGGATGTGTGGGGCGCATGCCATATTTCCAAAGATCTGGTCCTTGAAATGGGATCGACCTTCAGGGCTGAACCCAAGGAGGAGAGGGCATCGGCGATGCCATTGTCCTCTCTTCCTATGTGTGTGAGTTTACACGACTGGAAGGATTGGACCAACCGAGTGGCCAACTCGTGATATGGAAGTAGTTTCTCATTACGTACTTGCCAAATTTTCAAAACCTGGTTTATGACAAGGAGCGAATCTCCAAAGACCTCGATGCATGATGCCCCTAGAGTTTTCGAAATTCTTAAGCCTTGTATGAGTGCTTCATACTCAGCTACGTTGTTGGAACATTCGAAATCTAAGCGGACAGCTATGGGAATCTCACCCTTTTCAGGGGAGATTAGGATGACCCCAGCACCAGCCCCTCGTTGGTTTCATGCCTCATCGAAGCGCATCTTCCACACTTGGTTTTCGAAAGAATTTGCCAAAATATGGTTTTGAAAATGGTTTTGCAATATGCCTTCATCAGGCATTTCGACAAGAGTGGGATATGCGTGCTCTAAGGGGAATTCAGCCACGTAATCTGCTAGGGCTTGCCCCTTAATGGAGATCTGGTGATGGTATTTTAGATCATACTCCATTAGAAGGAGTTGCCATTTGCCCAATCTACCCGTGAGAATGGGTTTTTCGAACAAGTGCTTGATTGGATCAAGCTTGGACACTATCCAGATCTCATGATCTAGGAAATAATGCCTGAATTTCTGGCAAGCCCAGACTAGGGCCAAGCACGTCTTCTCCATGGCTTGATAATTTCATTCATAAGCCAAGAGAGTTTTTGAAATATAGTAGATGGCATACTCCTTATGGGTGTCATCCTCGTATTGAGCCAACAGGGCTCCTAAAGCATTTGCATGCACGGAGATGTATAATAAAAGCGGTTTTCCTTGCTTTGGAGGGTTCAAAACAGGGGGATTAACCAAGTATGCCTTAGTCTCTCGAAGGACTTCTGGTATTCGTCATCCCATAAGAATTTCATGCCCTTCCTCAACAGTTTGTTGAAGGGTTCGCATCTAGTGGCCAGATTCGATATGAATCGGCGAACGGATTGTAAACGACCTTGGAGGCTACAGATTGGGGTGAGATTGGAGGGTGGAGCCATGTCTATGATGGCTCGACACTTAGAGGGGTCGACTTCTATTCCCCTTTGGCTCACCATAAAGCCTAGAAGCTTCCCTGATTCTACCCCGAACACACATTTTTGAGGGTTTAGCTTTACTTTGTAAAGCCTAAGCCTTTCGAAAATCTTTTGTAAACATTCGATATGGGTGCATCGGGTTTTGGATTTTGCTAAGAGATCATCTACATACACTTCTACGAGCTCATGAATCTGATCATAGAAGATCATGGTCATGGCTCATTGGTATGTTGCGCCGGCATTTTTCAAACCAAAGGGCATGACTGTATAGCAGTACGTGCCCCATGGGGTTGTGAAGGCGGTCTTACCCTGATCTCGTGGGCTTAGTTTGATTTGATTATAGCCTGAATAGCCATCCATGAATGAAAACATTTCATGATTTGCAGTACTATCGACTATCAAATCTATGTTTGGTAAAGGATAATTATCCTTTGGAGTGGCTTTATTCAGGTTTCTGAAATCGATGCATATTCGAATTTTCCCATTGGTTTTTCGAACTACAACGATATTTGACAACCAATCAGAGTACGCAATGGGTTTTATAAATCCGGCTTTTAGCAGATCTTCTAAACCCTCTTTGACTTGCGTGTGTACATTCGGGTGTATTTTCCTAAGCTTCTGCTTTATGGGTTTTACACCTGCATCTAAGGGAAGACGATGTTCGACAATGCTGGGATCTATGCCCGGCATGTCTTCATACGTCCATGCAAACACACCTAAATAGGTTCGTAGAAATGCAATGAATGCTAACCTTTCAGTTTCATGCAAGCATGCGCCTATTTTGATGGTTTTGGGATTGGAATCATCCCCTAGGTTCACCTCTATGAAATCTCCTCCTATTGATTGGGAAGGTTTTTCAAAATCGAGAATCTTATGAAATTCTGGGAGCTCAGAAGTGAGATCTTCCTCAAGGGGATCCACTTCTGGGCTTTAATCATTCTCGTGGGCTATAGACCCGAGGGAATTTGATGCGTGGTTTTCAAAATGACCTGGTTTTGTACTTGGATTTTCAAGTGATTTCGAAATTTTTGGTCGGGCTATGCAGATGACGTTTCTTTCGAAACCCTTTTCTTTTGCCAAAGTCCTACCAGGAGCAGCTATGTACAAAATCTTTTTGGTATTTTCCAAATTTTCGATTTTTTTGGGTTTTTGTAAAACAAGAACCTTGGGAACTATACAAAGCACTCTATTTTCGAGTTTTTGTTTTTCCATTGTTTTTGGTTTTTCTTGTTTTTCGATTTTTTTGATTTTAAGCTTTTCAAATGTTTTTGTATTTTTAGAAAAGGGATCTTCCGTCATACCTACAAAGGGAAAACACTACGAGTTAGAATCGGAATAGGAGATCTAAATCGTAGGTCTCTTCTAAGGTAGGTTCCGGGGCACCCTTGACCCAGGTGGTCACAGGGGGTGGCTCCGGCGGTATTCGGGGAGTATAGCCGATCCCATATCGGCTTGGATTGGCCCTAGGAAGGATGGGCTCTAGGAGACCCTGGTTCTGCGCCCCTAGACTCTTGTAGGGCGTGTAGCCCATGTTGAACAACATGTTCCATGACTTTTTTTTTTTTGAAAAGGTTTGATACAAGTCGTGGTCCTGGAACATGCTATCGTCCATATTGTGCTCATATGGCCTCTTGTCCAGGGGCTTTGGAAATAGGGATCGCTTGGGTCGTCCTAGAAGGGTTAGAATCGGGAGGGGGCCTGCTTTAGGCGACCCCTTCACATATACAAACTTCCTAGGGTTGTTCAACACGAGCCGAGGTGGCTCAACCATAATTTGCCCCAGTTTAGCCTCATGGGCCTGGGAGCTTGATAAACAAGGGGAGTTTATGATCCCCTGAAGTTGTGGGTGACTCTCACCTAGGATCACTACGACCTGGTCCCTAAAAGGGATCTTGACACACCTGTGGAAGGTGGATGGCACAACGCACAAACTGTGTATCCAGGACCTTCCCAGCAACAGGTTATAATGGGGGTGGATGTCAAAGACATGGAACACCCCCATGTGTTCGATCCCTCCCGTTTCCATTGGGAGTTCGATGGATCCTAAAGGTCTAGATGCATTCCCATCGTATCCAGTGATAACGATGGGGCTTGGGTTCACTGAAGTCAAGGTGACTCCGATTTTGTACGCCACATGAAGTGGAAGGATGTTGAGCCCTCCTCCACCATCGACTAGGCACCTGTCCAGAGAGTGGTTATTTAGAACCACCTCGATATGCAGGGCCTGGTTATGGGTTTTGTAGGGTCTATCTACATCATCTTTCGAGAAATGATGGGCGATTTTGCTCCTAATAAAGCCACTTGGGCAGACAAGGATTCCGAACTTATGTTCGAATCAACCTTGGCCCTTTCTAGAATTTTCTCTAATACAAGTCTATGCCTAGGTGAGGTTTTTATAAGCTCTAGGATAGACATGTGAATAGGAATCTTTGAAAGGTGGTTTTCGAAGTCATATGGATTTAGGATGACTTTGTCCTTATCTGCTTTTGGCAGAACACTAGGGATACATGCTTTTGAGGGGCCAGGCACACTGACCACCTTTTGAGCACCTTGAAGGTGCGGGGGTTGATAGATCCTCCCAGATCTAGTGACTTCAACCACGACCAGCCTAGGGTTCGATCTAAATTTGGCTCTAAGGATGAGCTGAGGAGAACCTTGGATTTTCAAAACTGGTTTTACCGGGGATTCCACTTTTGGTGGTCCCCGAATGACGACCTGGGCGGGTTTCTTGTATAGTACAAGAATGGGCGCACAAGTGGGTCGACCAGGTTCTGGTTTTTGCGCTAGTTCCTTGGAAATGGAGAGGGTACATACCTCCTTTCCTTTCCCACTGCCACTGGCGTGTTTGGGAAAGGGTTCCTTGAAGATAGCTTGAGGTGGCTCAGGTTCCGCAATGACCTGGAGCTGGCCTTCTGCTATCAAGTTCTCAATTTTATTTAAGAGGGAGAAGCAGCGTTTTGTATCATGGCCTTTGAGCCGATGATACTTACAAAATCGGTTTAAATACCCCCCTTTGGAAGTGACTCCTTCGGGGATTTCAGGGAGTTCTATCATGCCCTGAGCAAGTAGGAGATCTAGGACCTCCGACACAGGTTACCCCAGCGGAGTGTACTCCCGTTTTTCAACCGGTTTTTGAAAATTTCGCTCCCTCTTATTTTCTATCTTTTCAAAATTTTTGGAAGTGCCTACCATGCCTGGATCCACCCGGACATTGGTGATTTTATGGGGCTTTGCCCCTTTGTCCGTCGTGGGTAGCCCATCTGCGATGGGTTTTTCCAAGCGGGTTTTTGGAACGGCACTTCCTTTCCACAAGTGATCGTATGTCCCTTTTCGCAAGTTGGTTTTGAAAAGGGAGGCCTTTTTGATCAACTTATGGAAAGTTGAGATCTCATGGAGCGAGAGAAGGGTTTTTAACTTGCTTTTAAAGTTATCCAGGATGAGCATTACTGCGCATCCTTTGGATATGGGCTCTCGCACTTGGCCCAAAAGCGACCTCCATCTTATAATGAAGGCATGTACATCTTCGTTTATGCCTTGCTTTGTATCCCTTAAGGTATTCAGAGTCGGCGTGACTTCTACGTTGTGTGCAAATCTTTGCATGAAGCAGTTCGCTAACTCTTCAAAAGTAGCGAACTGGCTTAAGTCGTAGGAAGCCAGCCATTTGGCAGCTGTGCCTTTAAGGGATAAAGGGAACCAATACACCCATTTCATCGAGTTCTTTTTCTTCTTATGGGCTCGACGTGAGAAAAGCTGCAAGTGAGACCTAGGGTCTCCCATGCCATCATACTGATAGAAGTTCGGTATTTCATCGTCACTGTCTGTTTCATAATCCATAGGAAGGAAATCAGACAGGGCGTAGTTTCTTTTCTCTTTATTCTGCCCTTTTAGCAACTGCTGTAGGGCTTTACGGTCCTTTTGTGTGAAGGACTCGTGGTATTGGTTGCCTTCCATTACGGAGGCCTCTTTGTGCTTGCGAGGTTTTTCAGATTTTTTCTTAGGCCTTTGTTCACTGTTTGATGAACATGAATCGCCTACTTCAGCCTCTTGGCTGAGAGCATCGATTTTGGCCTCAAACTCCCTTCTCAAGTCCTCGATCTCATCTAGTTTTATTTTGTTTTTGAAAATCCTCCTAGAGTGAGAACTTGATGCGCATGAGCCTTGGCTCAACACTTCACTTGGATTGGATTTTGACATGCTTTTCAAGCTTTTTCAAAATGTCCTAAGTACAAGCAAAGAAAACAAGTTAAAATGACACCTTTTTGCAAAATTTTCACAAAACTTCTACCTTAAAACTCGATTTTTGAAAGGCCCACGTCCCACCGGGCGTGCCAATCTCTGTAGACGCGTGAAAAAATCCCCGCCTCTCACCTTTTCAGGGCTTGGAGTGGATCCTCTCGTGCGTCTAAGGCCTATTTATGTAAACAGGGCGTGCCAGCTAGCTTACCTAAGCTAGCGAAGATATATTCTAAACTGACTTCTAACGTGGCGACTGTGAGCAAGTGAGCTCTTGTCGTCGCAGACCTTCTTGCACCGATGCGCAAGGGTCAGTCTGTACGCTTTGCAAAAATCGAGTTTTTGAGATAGAAAGCCTACGAAGCGGTTCGAGGTGTCTAATTCGGGTCTTTTAGATGCGATTGCAAATTTTAGATCACGTAGATTTGCACGTGCCTAAGTCTTTTCTTTTATCCCTTTACGGGCCACCTAGTTTGTGTGTTATGAACACTCCACTACATGGGCGAATTCGAGCGGGGCTTGCTTTGATGCAATATGCGTCCTACCTCGGGGTATGGCGTAGATGCAATGCAAACTCACTCTACTCCAAAGGGAAAACCCGAATGTAAAGACAATACTGAAGGGAAATAACCGAAGGGAAATAACCGAAGGGAAATGACCGAAGGGAAATGACTTGTAAAGTAAATGCCGAAGGGAGATATGTATATAGAGTAGGTATATGGGCCCTTACTCGGGTCTTGCAAATAAGAGCGAAGGCTCAATGTGGGTGCATGTTTGAATTGAAAGACTTACACACACGACATGAAATTAAACCCAAATATAAATTGCAGTATGGCCTTGACTAAGGTCTTGGGAGTAAGAGCGAAAGCTCAATGTGTTTGAGAGTGCTTGAATTGAAAGACTTACACACACGACATGAAATTAAACCCAAATATAACTGCAATAGGCCTTGACTAAGGTCTTGGGAGTAAGAGCGAAAGCTCAATGTGTGTGAGAGTGCTTGAATTGAAAGACTTACACACATGACATGAAATGAAACCCAAATAGTATAGGTCGGCCCTTACTTGGGTCTTTCAAATAAGAGCGAAGGCTCAATGTGTGTGAGAGTGCTTGAATTGAAAGACTTACACACACAACATGAAATGAAACCCAAATAGTATAGGTCGGCCCTTACTTGGGTCTTTCAAATAAGAGCGAAGGCTCAATGTGTGTGAGTGCTTGAATTGAAAGACAACGCACCCAACTTAAGCAAAACCCTACAAAATCAAAGTATATATATATATATTTATGTATTAGTGGCTGATTAGGCGTGTGTGTTCAAAATCGTGCACAACTAAGAGAGTGCACGTGTGTGGGTGTGCCAAGCCATGTTATTACAAGTGGGGGGAGACTATGCTCCGTTATTACAACCCCGTATCGAATTGAATCTCAAGCAAGTATACAACTAAAGACCGAGTTAGGCACTTACTAATAGCTGGTCCAAAGATGCCTTGCTTGAGCGTGGGCTTGGCCTTCGCCTTGGGCTGCAAAAGGGAGCTCCGCGAGGTTGAACGACAAGGGGTGCTGGCCGGGTGCCTTGAAGGTAGCCGGCTGCTAGCAAGGGTGTCGCCTTGATGTGTGGGATTTAAGGGGCTAGGTAAGGTCACTAGGGGGGGAGTGTAGTGTTGGGGGAGTATGGCACTAAGGGAAGTTCAAGGGAAGATCAAATGGGACACTTAAGGTTGGCGGGTTGTTAGGGTGGCCGAGTGGAGTAGGGGAAGGGAGTGGCCGGCTAAGGGAGTTTGGTGGTGGCGGGCTGCTAGGGCGGCTAGGAGTGATGTAAGGGAAGGGAGCTAGCTAGGAGATGGGATCAAGTGGTAGTGGATATGGTAAGTGTCTTGGGGTGATGTGGGCAGGTTTTAGGGAGTCGGATAGGATGGCCGAATGGGACTAAAAGGGCTAGGTGGTGGCGGGTAGTTAGGGAGCTATGGGTTCGGCTGAGTGAGAAGGGTGGCAGCAAGTGGAAGGGCTAGTGTTAGGGTGCTATGGGAGTGGATTAGGTGGCTGCGAGTGGAGAGGGAGTGAAGAGGTGGTAAGGTAGGGTGTAGGGGACTTACCGGGCGAAGAGAGGGTGGCGCTCGACTGGAAGGAAGTGGTGCAGGTGGTGGCATTCGGTTGGAAGGTGGTGGTGATACTCGACTGGGAGGTGGCGGCAAAGGTGGTAGCTGGACGTGGAGTAGGTGGAGCAGAAGGGGATTCGGCTGAGTGGGAAAGGGGAGGACCCGGCTGGGAATGGATGGGCTTCTAGCTTGGAAAACCCGCCCCCAAGGGGGGCGGGTTTATATAGGGCTGGGTTAGGTCGGTTAGGGCTGGGTTTGGGGTAGTGGTTAGGTGGTTTAGGTAGGGTGGTATGATGATAAGGTGGGCTGGAAAGGGTAGGGCCAGATATTTTAAATACAAGTGGTTTGGGTAGGTTGTGGGCTAGGGGTGGTTTAGAGGTTTAGGGTTTGGTTAGGTGGGTTGGTTCTAGGGTGAGGTTTAGTGAGATAGGTTAGGTGATTAGGCTAGGATTAGGCTAGGTTTAGGGAAATTAACCTAGGTTTAGGGAAGGATTAGGGAAGTGGGTTAGGTGATCAGGTTGGGATTAGGCTGGGATTAGGGAAGTAGGTTAGGTGATTAGGCTCAGATTAGGGGCGGATTAGGGTGGAAGGCTAGGATTAGGCATTTTTGGTTAGGTTTAGGTGAAGGAGCTCCCTTTGCATGGCCCATAGACCTTAACCACTTCATGTTGGTGCAGCCCTAGGTTAGGTTTCGGCTAATTACAAGCTTAAACCCACTTAATTAGGCTAACCCACATGACTAACCCCAAACTTGACACACAAGTCAAGCTTAATTACAACACACACTTGATCTTATCCACCCCCACTCTCTCTCATGCCCATAATCCCACGTGAAATTCAAGTGGGCCCCACCTCCATTTATGAGAAGGTGATGTGGGCCATGGATATGGATATTGGATTGGACTTTTGAATCCAAATCCAAATCTAAGTCCATACATGGGTTTGAATTGGGATCTGGATATATATGGTCCAGATCCGATCCAAACTGAACTCTGACTCCTTCGAGCTGTTTTCGAAACGAACAGTTTGTGCGGGGCCTCACAGCATCAGTGCTCCGTCTGCGTTGGGTCTTCGCCAACATGATCATCCACCTCTGTTTTCGCCTTCTGGAGATGACTTCAAACAAGGTTTCGATGATAACAGGGCCTTGGACGTTCGAGATCCTGGGGGTGTGGATTTGATACAAGAGTTGCTGTGCCGGGCTCGACAGGTGCTTCGGTTCCGGGCTCTCCTTAGCTCTCTTGGTCCAGTCTGGATTAGGCCAAGCTACTTCAGGGTTTTAAAACATGTTTTACAAAGGTTTTAAAAGCTATATTGTATGTTTTCGAAATACAGAGTTTAAAACATATGTACAGGGTTGTCTGGAAGGCTCCTGGGTTTCCAGACTCAAAATAGCCCTTTGGGGCTGCTTTTACAAAACCAGGTTGTTTCGAGGAATTCGTGGGATTTCGGGGTGTTTACAGATAGTAATGCATGAATTCCACGATGGAGAATGTGGAGGGCATGTAAATGCCAATATGATGGCAATGAAAATACTTAGAGCGGGTTATTTTTGGTCCACCTTAAAGCAGGATTGCCATGACCATGTTAGGAAGTGTCACCCATTTCAAGTGCATGGACACGCCGTTCATATCCCATCATCCTCATTGCATTCCGTGGTTAGCCCCTAACCATTTACCATGTGGGCGTTTGACATCATAGGACTAATATTTCCACATGCTTCAAATGGGCATAGGTTTATACTAGCAGCTACCGAATACTTTTCTAAATGGGTTGAAGCTACCTCCCTGACAAATGTTCAGGGGCAACATGTAGTAGCATTCGTTAGGAAAAATATTTTGGCTCGCTTTGGGGTTCCAAAGGACTTAGTGTTCGACAATGGTACCCCCTTCAAAAATGAGAGGATGGTTAAGCTATGTAACACGTATGGCATAACTCACCACTTCTCATCGCCCTACTACCCTCAAGGCACCGGCCAAGCCGAAGCCACAAATAAGACTCTCATAAGCATTTTTGAGAAAACTTTAGAGAAGGGTAGGACGTGGCATGAGAAGCTAGATGAAGCCTTATGGGCTTATAGGACTTCCATCCGAACTCCCACAAATGCCATGCCATTTGAGTTGGTCTATGGCACAAACGCCATTCTCCCCATTCATACCAAAATTCATTCATTTCATACATCCATTGCACTCGACCTTCCCCTAGAAACGCTTTAGCATGCTTGAATGGCCGAACTTGATTTGTCAGATGAGCGAAAGCTCCTTACCATGGATCATGCACATGCATACGGCAAAGGATAGCCCGACACTATGACAAGCATATGAGACCTCGCCAATTCAAAGTGGGAGACCTTGTGCTCAAAGTCATCCAATACCGTGGCCCACATCCACTTGGAAAGTGGCGGCCCAAGTGGGATGGCCCTTATGTTGTGCATGGAACCACCACGAACAACGCTTATTGGCTAGTTGATGTTGGGGGTAGGAACTTAGCCAACCCTATGAATGCTCAATTTTTGAAAAAATACCATGTGTAGGGTCTAAGCTAAGCCCTATTTTTGAAAATATTTTGAAAACCTCCTTTTGACACTTCGTGTCCTATTTCTATTTTTCGAAAATCTCTTTGAGTGAGAACTTGATGTGCGTGAGACCTGGCTGGTCACCTCATTGGAGTCTGAACTCGACATGACTCCGATGCTTTTCAAAAAACCAACTATGAAATGCATAAAAAGGCAAAGAGTTAAATACTTTTCTGGAAAAAATTTCAAGAGCTTTGCTTGTTTTTACTCAATTTTCTTAAGACCCACGTCCCACCGGGCGTGCCAAAATCTGTGGGGCGACTGTGAACCTTTTCACTCTGGGTTCTTAGGCCTGAAGTGAACCTTTTTCGTATCTAAGTCGCTTTAAAAGGGCATGCCAGCTAGCTTACTCAAACTAGCGAAGTATGTTTTGAAATATCTGACTTGTGGGGCGACTGTGGACAAGTGAGATCTTTTCATCGCAAACCTTCTTGAGCCGATGCTCAAGGGTCAGTTTGTATGCTTTAGAAAATATCAATTTTAAACAAGCATGGACTTTTGAAAAGAATACGGAAGTATTTGAGCGAATGTATGCCTATGTGCAGATTTTATGTACGTGGGGTTGCATGTATCTAAGTCTTTCAGTTTTATCTACTTAGGCGGGATGTTTGTGCATCAAATGGCTAAGTCTTGGCGTGTTTGCACGGGGTATTCGGGGTTTATTTGAATGCAAGTATGTGCAATATCTCGAGTTTGGCGGATATGCTATGCAACTCACACAACTTGAATGTAAAACCCAAAATTGAAAGACATAGCTGAAGGGAAATTGCGGAAGGGAAATATAGCTATATCTTAAGAGCGGAAAGGCTCAATGTGTGCATGTGTGTTGTGTATATATTGAAAGACAACTCACGCAACTTGGAATGTAAAACCCCGCTCGACTTAAATGTAAAGTGCGGAATGAGAAATACGTATATATATATATATGAGCCCGAAGGTCATCAACGTGTGCGTGTGTGTTGTGTATAAATGTAAAGACAACTCACACGACTTTAAAATGTAAAACCCAGTCGAAAGGGAGATACATATATATATATATATATGAACCCGAAGGTCGTCAACATGTGCGTGTGTGTTGTGTATAAATGTAAAGACAACTCACATGACTGAAATTTAACAACCCAGAATGTAAAGACGCACACAGCTGAACCGGGAAAACTCATGAAGCTGAAAGTATATAGATAGGGCTATATCTTAGTGGCTGCCAAGGCCAAAAAGGTACGTGAGTACTTGAGCAAGTGCTCGGGTGTTCCTTGGGTGCGAGTGTGGAATTGAAATGACAAACTCACATGACTTTTAAAGTAACAACCCGAATTAAATCGCAGCTTATAAGGCTCTTACTAGAGTCTTTGGAGTAAGAGCGAAAGCTCAATGGTGTACGAGATAAGAGCTAAGGCTCAAGTGCACGTATGTGTCTCGTGTGTCAAGCAACAATATTACATCCCGGGGGGAGACAATGCTCCGTTAATACAACCCCGTATCCGAATTGAATTGAATGTAAAGCAAGTTAATGTAAGAGACCAAGTTTAGACACTTACAAATAGTTGGTTCGTCTTCACTTGCTCGTACTTGGGCTTGTGGTTCACTTTGGGCAGCCACGGACGTGTTCCCCTTGAAGCTTGAGGCGTGAAGTGGCTGGCCAGAGCTTGAGCCTGGAAGGTTTGGGCCTTGAGAGATAGAGGCTCACGGCCGGGTAGGGTTCGGGTCTTAGTGGCTTTTGTGGGGTTATGGCAAAGGAGGTCACGAGTGTGCTAGGTGGTATGTGGTAGGATAGGATGAGTTGGGGTGCTAGGCAAGAGGTCACAGCAGGGGTGCTAGGGTGTCTTGTAGTGGGGTTAGGTTATAGCGTTGGGGGTGTGGAGTGGGAGTGTAAGGCAAGGTGGCTGGGGTAGGCCAAGGAGTATGGTGATGGAAATGATGAAGGGAATCGGGGTGATGGCCGTGGATGCTAGGCTAGGAGGTGGTGTATGGCAGGTCGGTGGTGTGGTAGGGTGGCAGGGAGTTGGTGGTAGTGGTAGGGTGAAGGTAGGGAGTCGGTGTTATGTAGGGACAGTAGGTCGGCTAAGGGCATGCAGGCACGCCAGCAGGGGATGACAGGCGCCAAGGAGGCGCGCGGCATCCGAGAGCGGGGAGCGCGGGGTGTTCGGATGATGATGGGAGGTGGCTGGTATAAAGGGAGTACGTCGGTTGGGGTGGTAGGCCAGAGGTGGTTGGGATTAGGGGTGCTGTGGGGGATTAGGTGGTGTCGGTTTAGGGTGGTTTAGATTGTTAGAGATAGAGTGGTGTAGGGTGTTTTAGGCTTACCAAAGGGGGATGGCCGGCTAGGTGGTGCTCAAGGGTGTCGCCACCACTTCACGCCTTCCACGCGGAGGTATGCTTAGCCCGAATGGTGGTGCAGCCCACACTTAATCCCATTTAGCCCACAATTAACCCACTAAACAAAATTAAGAAAGCACTAAGCACTCACCTTAATCCCCTCTCTCTCCTCCAAGCTCCTCCAAGGCTTTTCACGTGAGCTTTTGGGAACCCCCTCACTCCTATTTATAGGCAAATGAGGTGGGTCTTGGATATGGGTCTTGGGTTTGGATCGTGGAATCCATGTCCGATCCAAACATTATTTGGATCTGGATCTTGGATCTCAGATATTTTGAGATCCATATCCGATTCAAATCCAACATTTTTATGGATCTGGATATTTTGGTCCAGATCCAATCCAATCTAAACACTATTTGGATCCAATCCAAATCCAAACACTATTTGGATCGACTCAAATCCAAACACTATTTGGACATGGATCTGGATATTTATGGTCCAGATCCAATCCAAATTTTTTCTAGATGGTCCTTCTTGGCTTTTTAACTCCGCCCATGTAAGGGATCACCCTTGCATTGCCGGTCCCAAGCCCAGATAAAGGAGGAGGGTTGTGTTAGGCTTCCGACAGCCAGCGTAAAACTTCGTCGGATTTCTACAACATGGATTACAAAAATTATGAGCATTGCTTTGGGGCGTCCCCGCCTAGCGACGTGCTGCAGAGCCCGAATGCAGTAAGAAGTAATCAAGGGCCACTACATTTTCGCCCGAATGTAGTGAATCAATTGCAGAGAGGGTTCCCACATCATGGACGGGTGTGGGTAAAGAAGTTAGTCCCGCTACATTGCCGCCCGAATGTAGTGAAAATTTTTCAAAGAGGGTCTTCGCATTTTGATTATGGACGGATGCGAGGGATAAGGAAGCTAGTCCTAGATAATAAGATTCGTATTGGTTCTTGGAATATCAGAACATTATCGGGTAAGCTAATGGAGGTGGTAGATACTATGATTCGGACAAAGATTCATATTCTATGTTTACAAGAGACAAAATGGGTTGGAGAAAACACAAAGGAGATAGAGGATACAGGTTTTAAATTATGATACTCAGGTAAAGAAAAGGCCCGAAACGGAGTTGGTATTATCATAAATAAAGATTTAAAGGAGAGTGTAGTAGACATACAACGATATGGTAACCGAATCATGACATTGAAATTAGTGTTAGGAGCAGAGGTTTTGAATATAGTTTGTGCTTACGCACCCCAAGTAGGACTAGAAGATAGTATAAAGACAGTTTTTTGGGAAGAGTTAGATAAGGTGTTTCAAAAGATTTCACAAAGGGAGATGATTTGTTTAGGAGGAGATTTAAATGGACATGTCGGTAAAAAGGCATTAGGATATCAAGGGATTCATGGAAACTTTAGTTATGGGGATATAAACGAGGAAGGTAGGGAGATTTTAAATTTTGCTATGTCATTTGATCTCTTTATAGTCAATACAATCTTCAAAAAATGAGATGAACATTTAATTACTTATAAGAGTGGCTTATCACAAACACAAATTGATTACTTTATTTGTAGAAAAAAAGATAGAGCGTGTTGTAAAGATTGTAAGGTAATTCCAGGAGAAAGCTTAACCACCCAACATCGACTTTTAGTTATGGATTTACAAATAAAAAAATGGACAAAGAAGAAAAGAGTGCATCGAGCTATTCAAACTAAATGGTGGAACCTCAAAAGCGAGAAAGAAGATATATTTAAACAGAAAGTCCTTCAAGGAGATGTTTAGAATTATGTTGGCACACCTTGTGATATGTGGAACAATATGGCTATACATATTAGGAAAGTGGTGAAAGATGTGTTAGGGGTATCTAAGGGAGGTGTACCGGCACAAAAAGAAGCTTGGTGGTGGAGTGAAGTAGTACAAAATAAAATCAAGGCAAAGAGGGCATGTTACAAATTACATTATGCTTAGAAAACTAGTGAAACTTTAGAAGCTTATAAGAAAGCAAAGAAAGAAGCAAAAAAGACCGTTAGTGAAGCAAAAACTAAGATTTGGGAGGACTTATATAAAAAACTCAACTCAAAAGAGGGTGAAAGAGATATTTTTAGGATAGCTAGGGCTAGAGATAAGAAAACTAAAGATCTTAATTATGTTAGATGCATAAAAGACGAGGATGAAAAAATTCTAGTGGCAAATGATGATATAAGAAATAGATGGAAAAACTATTTTTATAATCTTTTTAATGAAAATAAAGATGTTAGTATTAGTTTAGGAGATTTAGCCAAGTCAAAAAAGTATATAAACCACAATTTCTACCGACGTATTCAAAAGAAAGAAGTCAAAGAGGCTCTTAAACATATGAAGAGTGGTAAATCGGTAGGACCAGATAATATTCCTATAGAAGTTTGGAAAATACTAGGAGAAATAGGAATCACTTGGCTCACAAGACTATTTAATGAAATATGGAAAAACCAAAAGATGCCCGAGGAATGGAGAGCAAGTACACTTATACCCGTATATAAGAACAAGGGAGACATTCAAAATTGTGCGAATTATCGAGGTATCAAGTTAATGAGTCATACTATGAAATTATGGGAAAGAATTATCGAACGTAGGTTAAGACAAGTATCAAGTACAACAGAGAACCAATTTGGATTTATGCCAGGTAGATCTACTATTGAAGCGATTCACCTTTTGAGACGTCTTATGGAGCATTTTAGAACAAAAAAGAAAGACCTTCACATGATATTTATTGATCTAGAAAAAGCTTATGATAGGGTACCGAGGGAGGTTCTTTGGAGAACTTTGGTAAAAAGAGGTATCCCATTGACATATATTAACCGTATAAGAGACATGTATGATGGTGCAAAAACATGTGTGAGGACTCATGAAGGAACGACAGACTTCTTTGAAGTTAATATTGGGTTACATCATGGATCAACTTTAAGTCCATACTTATTTATAATGGTGATGGATGAGTTAACAAAACATATTCAAGATGAAGTACCTTGGTGTATGTTATTTGCAGATGACATTGTATTAGTGGAGGAGTCTAAGGAAAAAGTTAATAGAAAATTGGAACTATGGAGAGAAACATTAGAAAACAAAGGCCTCCGACTTAGTAGAATAAAGACAGAATATATGGAATGTAAGTTTGATCATTTGGCTACTTCAGAGGACATAGAAATTAAAATTGGCACACATTGCATTCCCCAAAAGGAAAGTTTTAAATACCTAGGGTTAATTTTTCAAAGTGATGGAAGAATTGATGGAGATGTTACACATAGAATTAATGCTGGTTGGTTAAAATGGAGAGGAGCATCAAGTATTCTTTGTGATAAGAAGATACCATTAAAATTAAAAGGTAAATATTATAGAGCAGCAATTAGGCCTGCCATGTTTTATGGTTCTGAGTGTTGGGCAGTTAATCATCAACATGTACAAAAGATGTCTGTGACAGAAATGAAGATGTTGAGATGGATGAGTGGTCATACAAGAAAAGACCGTATACATAATGAGGTTATTAGAAACAAATTAGGAGTGACACCAATAGAGGATAAAATGAGAGAACATCGTTTAAGATGGTTTGGACATATAGAAAGAAGATCAAAAGAAGAACCTGTAAGAAGGTTAGAAAAACTAAATTTGGAAAGTATTAAAAGAGGTAGAGGATGACCACAAAGGTGTTGGAAAGAAACAATAAAGAATGATCTAGCTTATTGGGAGTTAACTGCTAACATGGCACACGATAGGGATCTGTGGAAACAAAGAATCCATGTAGCCAACCCCGTCTAGTATGGGAAAAGGCTTAGTTGTTGTTGTTGTTGTTGTTGTCCTTCTTGGCTTTTTGAGGCGGACGTTTTGTGTGGGCACTGGCTTCATCAGCGCTCCGTCTATTGCTGGGTTTTCCCCAACTTTGTCGTTCGGACTCCATCTTGCCATTCTAGACTCCGTTTCTACTTAATTTTGCCATTTCTGGCTCAGATTCATGCTGCTTGAGTGGATGTATTCGATTTGGCTTATGGGTGTACCGAGCTTGCATTATGCATCGGGCCTAGGCCTTCCTTTTGCCGTTTGACCCTGACTTTTATCAGGCCAGGGTGCTGCTTTTGGGCTTCTACACCGGTTTTTTAGGCTGCCTTTGATTTGGCCTTCGTGGGCTAGTTTTTGGGTGCTTCTCGATCAGGTATCGTCTTCCCTGCTTCACCTGTTCGTCTTTTGCTTTTTGAGAAAAATGGGGCTTAACCCGAGTTTAAGGCATTCATACTGGATATGGGGTTCAAAACAGTATTTACAAGCTTTTTTGGGAAGCTCCTGGGTTTTCGAAAATGCAAAATGGCCTTTTGAGTTTATTTGCAAACCAGGTATTTGTTTTCTAAAATCGTGGGATTTTGGGGTGTTTACAAGCGTACATTTTTTTCTCTTTATTTTGCCCTTTTAGCAACTATTGTAGGGCTTTACGGTCCTTGTGAGTGAAGGACTCGTGGTATTGGTTTCCCTCTATACCGGAGGTTTTCTTGAGTTTTCGAGGTTTTTCAAATTTCTTTTTAGCCTTTGCTGGTTCGCCATGAGACGAACACGAATTACCTGCCTCGGCCTCTTGGCTAAGTGCAGCGATTTTGGCTTCAAAATCTTTTCGCAAATCCTCTATTTCTTTTCTCTTATTTCTGGTTTTCGAAAATCTCTTTGAGTGAGAACTTGATGTGCGCGAGACATGGTTGGTCACCTCATTGGAGTCTGAACTCGACATGACTCCAATGCTTGTTTCAAAAACCAACTATGAAATGCAAGAAGGCAAAGAGTTAAATACTTTTCTTGGAAAAATTTTCAAGAGTTTGCTTGTTTTAATCGATTTTTCTTAAGAGCCATGTCCCACGGGGCGTGGCAATTTCTGTAGACATGAAAATTCTCACATTGGGTTCTTAGGCCTGAAGTGAACCTTTTCGTATCTACGTCGCTTTAGGGCATGACAGCTAGCTTACTCAAACTAGCGAAGGATTTTGGAAATATCTGATGTTTTGGGTGACTATGGGCAAGGGGGATCTTTTCGTTGTAAACCTTCTTGAACCAATGCTCAAGGGTCGGTTTAAACGCTTCAAAAATCTCAATTTTTAACAAGAATGGACTTTTGAAAAGAATCACGAAAGTATCTTTGTCGATTGTATGCCTATTTGCAAATTTTATTTACGTGGGTTGCGCGTATCCAAGTCTTTGTTTTACGCTATTTAGGCTAGCTAGGTGTGTGTACAAGTGACCTAAGTTTGGCATTTTTGAGCGGGTACTCGAAGCTTTTTCGAAAGCATACGTAATGAAAGTATGAGAAGTATCTCGGGTTCGAAGGGTATGATGTGAGGTAAGCTCGAAATTGAAAGCAACTCACACAACTTAAATGTAAAACCCAAAATGTAAAGACATAGCTTAAAGGGAAATACCCGAAATTTAAAGGCAACTCACATGACTTGAATGTAAATTGCCGAAGGGAGATATAATTATATTAAGAGCGGAAAGGCTCAATGCACGCGTGTGTAAGTGTAGAATTGAAATGACAAACTCACACAACTTGATTTGAACTTGCCGAAATTGAAATATAAGTATATATATGAGCGGTAAAGCTCAACGTGTTCATGTGTGTTGTGTATAAATTGAAAGACAACGCACGCACGCGACTGAAATTTAACTTGCGAAATGGGAAAATATAGATATAAGAGCTGAAAGGCTCAATGTGTGCGTGTGTGTTGTGTATAAATGTAAAGACAACTCACACGACTGAATTTTAACAACCCGGAATGTAAAGACGTATACAGCTGAACCATAAAACTCACGCAGCTGAAAGTATATAGATATGTCTATATCTTAAGGGTTGCCAAGGCCAAAATGTGCATGAGAGTGTTTGAGCAAGAGCTCGGGTGTCCTTTGTGTGTAAGTGTAGAATTGAAATGACAAACTCACACGACTTAAAGTAACAACCCGAATGAAATTGCAGCTTATATGGCTCTTACTAGAGTCTTTGGAGTAAGAGCAAAAGCTCAATTGTGTACATGGGTGTCTTGTGTACGAGATAAGAGCTAAGGCTCAAGTGCACGTGTGTGTCTCGTGTACGAGATAAGAGCTAAGGCTCAAGTGCACGTATGTGTCTGGTGTGTCAAGCACCAATATTACATCCCGGGGGGAGACAACGCTCCATTAATACAACCCCGTATCCGAATTGAATTGTATATGAAAGGAGTAATGTAAATACCGAATTTTAAACACTTACAAGTGATTCGGGCTTTCTTCTCCTTGCTCACGCTCGGGCTTGTGTCCACCTTGGGCTTGCGTCCACCTTGGGCAGCCAAGAGGGGTCTCCCTAGGCGGGTTTGAGAGAGAGTTTGTGGGGCTTGGGAAGGCTCGTAGGTTGGGGGGTTGGGTCTGGCCAAAAGGGTGGGTTGTCTAAGGTCGGTCCTAGGGTAGGTCATGACCAAAGGGTGGCTTAGCTAAGGCTAGTCACTACCTAGTTGGGGGGGGGGGGGGGGGGGGGGGGGGGGGGGCTAGTCCTAGGGGTGCTCCTAAGGTATGGTTTTCTAAGGTTGAGTCATGGGTGGAAGAGAGGTCGGTTCGTGCTACAATGGTGCAGCAAGATAGCCGGGTGACTGGCGCGGTAGGCTGGGCACGGATAGGGCGCGGGGTGTCTGGCACTGAGGGGCATCACAGGGGCGCACTGGGGCTAAGGGGCGCCACAAGAGCGCGGATAGGGCGGTGCGTAGGGTGCTCGGATAGGGCGCGGGGCGTAGGGCGGTGTGCAGGGCGCAGGGCGCGCGAACAGGGCGCGGGGCGCGCAGGCAAGACGACGGGGCACACAGCTCTGTCGGGGGTGTGCTAAGGGTTTTGGTGTTTTGCTTAGGGATACTTTGAGTGGGTTAGGCTAGGTTTAGTATAGGTTTAGTCCAGTTAAGGTGAGGTTTAATGAAGTGGGTTAGGTGATTAGGCTAGGATTTAGGGGGATTAGGCTAGGATTAGGAGGCCTACCTCTTGGAGCCGGTCCTTCTTGGTTGAGCCCATTTCCAAGCCACGGTTGCAGCCTTCCTTGATTGAGCCCACCTTGGTTGCAGCCCACTTAGCCCACAAGGCTTGAACCCAACTCACCCTTAAGCCAACATGGCTAGGTTTATCACTCACTCTCTCTCCTCCAAGCACTTTCACGTGAATCTCCTCTTGGAGACCTCCTCACCTCTATTTATAGGCAAGTGAGGTGGGTCTTGGGTTTGGATATGGGTTTGAGATTTAGATTCAAATCCAAATCTAAATACTATTTGGATTTGGATATGGATATTTATGACCAAATCTGATCCAAATCCAAACATTTATATGGATATAGATCTAGATATTTTGGTCACAATCCGATCCAATCCAAACACTATTTGGATCCAATCCAAATTTAAACACTATTTGGATCCAATCCAAATCTAAACACTATTTGGATCGATCCAAATCCAAATGCTATTTGGATATGGATCTGGATATTTATGGTCCAGATCCAATCCAAATTTTCTCTGAACATTCCTTCTTCACGTTTCGAGATGGAAGGTTTGTACGGGCCCTGGCTTCATTAGCGCTCTGTCTCTGAACATTCCTTCTTCACATTTCGAGATGGACGGTTTGCCAGTTTTAGATTTGTTCAATTTTCCCCAATTTTATTTATGTGGCTGCACGACCCTAAAATTTTTAAAAAGTTTATTATAAGTGAGCTTTTGTGCGAGGATTTAGTATACAAAATTTCAGATAATTTGGAGTAGAGAGCAGAAATCAAAAATGAATTATCAGGAAGATGCAGGATGTGGAAAACAAATTTTCATGTTTAGAACAAACATGAATGCATCTCGTCTGAAATTTAAAGATAAATCACATGAATTTCAAAGTAAATGACTGAAGAAAATGAATTAAAATATATTTATAGCTTAAGTATAGAGGGGATTAGAAGATATAAGGGATTATAATGTATAGAGAGGTAAGAGAAACTTGAAATCAAACAAGTAATAGGCATGAATGTAACAAAATAAAATGGACAGCGTAATTAGCTATTACATCCATGGGGGAGTCAATTTCTCCATTATTACAACTCCTTTTAAATGAATGAGAGAAGGGAGAATATTAAAGCAAATGAGAGGCAAGAAATCGACCTTGTGATGGAGCCTTCCTTAGCACCGGATGTGGAAGACCTTGGAAGGGACTCCTCCTCCTTCCTCTCTTTTCTCTCTCTCTCTCTCTCTCTCTCTCTCTCTCTCTCTCTCTCTCTCTCTCTCTCTCTCCAGCTCTTTCTCTCCCTCTCTCTTTCTCTGCAGCTCTTCCTCTCTTTCTTCACCTCCTTCAATGCTGAAAAACCAGCCTCAAGACCCTTATTTATAGGTCTCAAGGAAAGGGGCCTAGAGTCTTCCACGATTTGGATATGGATAGGCTTTTGGACCCCAAATCTTGATCTGGTTCCCTTGCTGGCCCCAAGGCTTCACATGGGCTCATGGTGGTCTTGCAATACCTAGGTCAAGGTGAGTCCAATCCTTCGATTAGTGTATCTAGGTGTGGTTCGGTTGGCCTTGGTGCAACCAGGTGCAGCCCCATGCTGTCTGGCTAGGTGTAGTCCTCCATTGACCTTGGCTAGGTGAGTTTGACTCAACCTAGCCCACCCCTTGCTTGATCTTGGCAGCTTGCCTTGAGTCTTGATTTGGGGTATAGTTTAGACATAACCCATGGTGGTCTTGTAACCCACTTGAAGCTTGTGGTCGCCTCTAATTCGGTGCATGAAGTCCAATCTTGACTCGACCTTGGTAGCTTGCCTCAAGTCTTGATTTGGGTGTGGTCTAGCCCGTGTTGGTGTCTTCTGCCCTCGAATCTTGATTTCATCTTGGATTGCAACTTTGTCTTTGAATCAGGCTTGAATCTTGTGTTGGGCTTCATCCTGCATCTTCGGCATGATTTTTGTGAATTCATCCTTATCCTCCCTAGAACCAGGCTTTATTTAATCGATATCTTTTTAGATTTAAAACTTGGTTTTGTCACTTCAAGTTAAAAATCCTTTGATTTCAAAATATTGTTTGGTATTTTGTGCAATTCGCAAGTTGTATTTAAATCAAGGATTTTAAAACAAGCCTATTGTTTTGAAAGCTCGAAAGCATGCTTCAATATATCTTTGAAAATATTTTTAGGGTGTTTATAGATGCCCCTCTTTGGCATTAATCCAAATTTATTTGGATAATGGTAAAGAAGAAAATACCCCTTTTGATTTTTCTTCCCAAAACTTGACTTGAGAGTATGGATTTTCTCTTCATTTCATAGCATCCATTTTCTCGGATTATTGTGAAGGGAGAATCTTAGCCAAAAGGGGACTTAACTTAAACAAAGCATTAGTTGTAGGATGATCATGCATAAAAGACTTCTTGATGCATGCATGGAATGTGAGGTGAGTGAAGTGTTTGCTCAGAGACCCATACATGAGATTTATGAGGTTGAGACTAAACCTATGAAGGCTGCCCCAAGCAAGATGGCTCCCATAATGCTTTCTTTGATGTTTTGGGTTTTGAAAATTTCTTTTCAAATGAGAACTCCCTTTTAGTTTATATCAAAAGGATTTCCAATTTTTTACACTTCCCTTCATTCGGGTTTTAATACCCACTACTTAGCAGAGGTTTTGTAAGAAATTTTGAATAACATTTCAAAATTCAATTTCCCACACAACAGAGTCTAACTCTCAAACAAAATGAAATCCAAATAAGTAGGTCCAATTCCTACTTTGAGATTTTAATAGTAATCCTTTTTCTATTGGGATAAGTTGTGGGGATTTGGGAAAAAATTCACCATGGTCCCTTCTGAAGTGTCCCGAGGTATAAGGCAAGAAAATTTTTGATAGAAAATTACTCTTTTGAGCTTTGACTTTTTCTTTTTCTTTTCTTTCAAAGGGAACCTCTATTTTAGAGACTTTTGTTTTCTCTTTTCTTTTCTTTTTCTTTTTGGAAGACCTCTATATTGGAGGTTTTATTTTTCATAATTTTCTTTTGATTTTGCCAATTTTCTTTTTTAGAGAGAAGTGAAATGGAGAAAAACTCATCCCTTTGGATACTCGATTCAACCAAGTATATCCCATTTCCTAATAGCACCTATCATTTGAAAATATTTTGCTATTTTGAACTAGGCTTCATTTTGTAAGCCAAAGATTTTTGAAATGTTAACAAACAATTTTGAAAAATCTACTTTTCATAAAGCATTAATTCCCTCATTTAGGGTCATATAATCCATTTTTATCCTTCTTTCAATAACTTAAAAAGGAGACCCATTTAAAATCTTTTCAAAAGAATTTAAAGTGGACCCTATACATAATATTTTTTCAGGTGTTGGTTATTTATAGGGCCTGCTAAATTTCTTCCCTCAACATTAATTGACCAATATGCATTATTTGTGGTTATCTCTGTTACAACATAGGGGTCATCCCACTTGGGCCTCCTTTTACCAAATGGGCGTGGGCCACGATAGTGGATGGTTTTCAAGACAAGGTCTCCCAATTTAAAGTTGTGAGCCTTCATATGCTTTTCATAATGTCGGACTATCCTTTGCTGGTATACATGTGCATGATCCATGGTGAGGAGCCTCTTTTCATCAAGTAAATAAAGGTCAGCCAACCTAGCTTGTTGTAGGGTTTCTATGGGAAAATCGAGTGTAAGAGATGTATGAAATGAATGCAATTTGGTATAGATGAGAAGTATGGCATTTGTACCATAGACCAACTCAAATGGTCTGACATTTGTGGGTGTTCGGATGGTAGTCCTATAAGCCCATAAGGCTTCATCTAGCTTCTCATACCATGTCCTACCCTTCTCTAAAGTTTTCTCAATGATGCTTATAAGGGTTTTGTTTGTGGCTTCGGCTTGGCCGTTGCCTTGAGGATAGTAGGGTGATGAGTAGTGTTGAGTAATGCTATAGGTATTACATAACTTTTTCACCTTCTCATTCTTGAATGGGGTGTCATTGTCTGACACTAGGTTTCTTAAAACTCCAAATCGAGCTGAGATATTTTTCTTAATGAATGCCACTACATGTTGTCCTTAGACATTAGTCAAGGAGGTAGCTTCAACACATTTAGAAAAATATTCGGTGGCCCTTAAAATAAACCTATATCCATTTGATGAGTAGGTGAGATTGGTCCAATGATATCAAATGCCCACATGGTGAAGGGCCATGGACTCACGATGGAATACAATGTGGACGATGGAATATGAATGTCATTTCCATGCACTTGACATTGATGACACTTCCTAACATGATCATGACAATCTTGCTTCAAAGTGAACCAAAAATAACCCACTCTAAGTTTTTTCATGGCCATCATATTTGCATTGACATGACCTCCATATTCCCCATCATGGAACTCATGCATAATGGTCCTAGCCTCATCAAGATCGACACATCTCAATCAGATGTCGGTAAAGCTCTTTTTATAAAGAATCCCTCCCAAAATCACTATCGGGTTGAAATTTTTCGAATAAAAGCCTTATCTTTAAAAGAAACAAATTCGGAAAATCCTTCATTTTCTAAAAAGTTTTTAATGTCTTGAAACCAAGGTTTTTCATTTGGATTTTGGTCATTTTGGAAAATCTCTAAATCATGGGTGGATGGAGTGGGTAAATGGAGGATCTTTAGGGATTGAGTGCCCACAGTGGGGTCGATTCTTAGAAATGACCCTAAAGATGAGAGGGCATCGGCTATGGTGTTGTCCTCTCTACCTATGTAAGTGAGTATGTATGATTTGAAACAATCAACCAAATGGTGGCCAATTCATGGTATGTGTAGATGTGAAATTTTCACTCCACGCCTATGTAGAGACTTGAAGCAAAACTTTCAATTCTACTTTGTGCGTGAGCGTGCCAGCTAGTTTCTAAAAACTAACAAAAGTATGAATCCGATTGTGTGATTGTGGTTAAGCGGGCTCTTTTCACATTAGGCTTTCTTAAACCGATGCTCAAGGGTTAGCCTAAGTGCTTAAGAATTCGAAATAAACTAGTGATATTCCAAACTCACGTGAAAACAAGGTGTTGAGAAATGACAAACTAGTGAACTTAGTTTCAAAGTTCAAAATGTACAAGTTCTGAAAAACAGAAAATTCTGTTTTCAGAACTTGTTTCACGAATTATTTTAATGCCTTAAAGACCTCTAAAAATCACTAAACTTTTATAGGACTAAGCCTGAGATGTGGAGAGTCTAAAACATATTTTGATTTTGAATTCGGGATTAGGATGTTGCAGAATTAATTCAATGAAGTGTCTCTGATCAGACACCTGAAACTGTTTTGTCATAGAAATATAGAGGCCCAAAGATAAGCCTTTATCTTGGTGCGTAGAGTTCCAAATTTAGTATACTTAGTCTTGTTGAAAAGATATAAATGTCAGCTTTCCAAAAAACTAAGAATTGCTGATTTTGGACACCTACAAATAGAGTTATGAGATGAATACCTAAGTTTTTTTTATAGAAAAACCGAATTGATAGACAATTTGCAAAAATTTCCATGATCTTGCACCATTTTAATTACATAGTTGCATGGCCCTAAAATTCTTGAAAATTCTATTATGAGTGGGCTTGTATGTGTAGATATAGTGTGCAAAATTTTGGAGGGATTGGAGTAGAGGTTCAAAAATGAAAAATCAGATAATCAACGTATGCAATGATACTAAAAATCAATTTTCAGGTTTTAGAACATACGTGATGCAAAACTCACATGAACTAAAGTGCAACAATACAATATCCTGAATTTAAATGCTAAAGGGAAATGAATTTAAATATATCTAATATCTTATGCATAGAGGGGATGAGAAGATATAGGGTGTTTATCGTATATATTGGGGTAAAATCAAGAACTCAAACAAATAGAGTGTGTAAACAAAGGAAAGGAAAATTTCAGCACATCTATTTCTATTACATCATGGGGGGAAGACAAAGCTCCATTAAATCAATCCCTTTTCAATTGAATAATAAGAAGAGATGGGGACTTAAAAGTTAGAACCAACACTTACCTAGATTCCCAAGGAAATGGCCTCTAAAGATGGTGCTCGACCCTCACTTTCCCTCCTTTTCATTCAATTTTCTTACTCAAACCCAAAAGCCTTGATCCTAACATCCTCTTCCCTCTCTAAGCCTCTCCCTAGCAACCTATACTCTCACTTAAGCAGCTCAAAGTGCAACAATCTCTCAAGGAACTCCAAGATATTCTTCACGCCCCCCCCTTGGCCTCTAATTTATAGGCCAAGGGGGGCCTTTCTAGGCCCTTCCTTGGGGCGGGTGACCCATTATCCAAATCTGATCCAATTCTTCATGGTATTCATGTGGAAGAGAGAGATGAGTGGTCCCCTTTTGGTCAGCCATAGACCATCCCCATGTGGGCTAGTTGTAGACTTGATTGGGTGCACCTAGCCATGGCCGACTAGGTGCTTTAACCTTCCAAGTTCAAACAACCGACTCTTGCTTCTTCTAGTGGCTTCATTTGTTAATTTTTCCACTTAATCAAGGTTAGGTAGGAAGATGATTTGATAAATTTTGGTCCATGGATATAGGATGAACAAGGCTAGAAAAATCCTGATATTGGTTGAATGAAAAACATTCGGTTCAAGTAGGGCTTGATGTTTAATTCAAGTCAATCATATCTTGGATTTGGTTGAAGTGGGTTGGGTTTGATAAGGTTGTCTACCTTGATTTGGTCTTGGATGAGGATATGCTTTGACTCGATCTCCTCCCTTGATTTCCAGCTTGTCCTTCGCGAAATCGTCTCTGGCTCGAAGCGGGCCCCACCTGTCAACCTGCTTTCTGCTTGCTTTACTCCAATCTTCTGAGCTTTATACTTTTAACTTTAACTTGAAACCTTTTTAAAATCATTATTTTAAAGATTTAAAATTTTCATTTTTAAAGATAAAAGGTTTAAAATAAGTCAACTTTCGAATTTTAGAGTATTTTCAAAAAATCTTCTAAGTTTTTCATTTTTGACTTGCCAAATTTTCGAAACTTGGTTTACAATAAGTATAGAATCTCCAAAGAATTCAATACATGATGCCCCTAGGTTTTTCAAAACTTTTAGGTCTTGTATGAGTGCCTGATACTCAACCACATTATTTGAACATGAAAAATCTAGTCGGAATAACATTGGGAGAATATGAGAATGATTCCCATGCCTGCCCCTTGTTTATTCTTTGCCCCATCAAAGTACATTTTCCATACCTGATCTTCATTACAACAATTTGATAAAACATGATTTTATAATTCATTACAAAGATGCCTTCATTGGGCATTTCATCAGTGTAAACACCCCGAAATCCCACGAATTCCTTAAACGAATCTGGTTTTATACAAGCAGCCCCAAAGGGCCATTTTTGAGTTTGGAAACCCAGGAGCCTTCCAAACAACCCTGTATATATGTTTTAAACTTTATCTTTCAAAAACATATGATATAGCTTTTGAAAACCCTTTTTAGAACCTGTTTTGAAACCCCGAAATGGCTTGGCCCGATCAAGACAGGACCAGGAGAGCTAAGAAGAGCCCGGAACCGGAGCACATGTCGAGCCCGGCACAGCAACTCTTGCATCTGATTCACATCCCAGGATCTCGAACGTCCAAGACCCTGTTCTTACCAAAATATCATTTGAAGTCATCTCCGGAAGGCAGAAACGGAGGCGGACGACTATGTTGGCGAAGACCCAACGCAGACGGAGTACTGATGCTGTCAGGCCCCGCACGAATCGTCCGTTTCGAACCCAGCTCGAAGGAGTCAGAGTTCAGTTTGGATTGGATCTGGACCATATATATCCAGATCCCAATCCAAACCCATATGTGGACTTGGATTTGGATTTGGATCCAGAGATCCAATCCAATATCCATATCCATGGCCCACATCACCTTCTCATAAATGGAGGTGGGGCCCACTTGAAATTCACGTGGGATATTGGGCATGAGAGAGAGTGGGGGTGATAAATATCAAGAGTGTTGTATTAAGCTTGACTTGTGTGTCAAGTTTGGGTTTAATCTTGTGGTTTAGCCTAATTAAGTGGGTTTAAGCTTGTAATTAGCTAAAACCTAACCTAGGGCTGCACCAACATGGGGTGATCAAGGTTTATGGGCCATGCTAAGGGAGCTCCATCACCTAAACCTAGCCAAAAATGCCTAAACCTAGCCTAAACCCCTAATCCACCCCTAATCTGAACCTAATCACCTAACCCACTTCCCTAATCCCGGCCTAATCCCAACCTAATCACCTAACCCACCCCCCTAATCCTTCCCTAAACCTAGATTAATTTCCCTAATCCTAGCCTAAACCTAGCCTAAACCACCTAACCTAGCTCACTAAACCTCACCCTAAAACCCAACCACCTAACCTAGCCCTAAACCACCCTTAGCCCACGATTTTCCCAAACACCTAGTTTTAAAATATCTGGCCCAATCCCATCCAGCCCACCTTATCTACATACTACCCTACCTAAACCACCTAACCACTACCCACAACCCAGCCCTAACCGACCTACCCATCCCCTATTTAAACCCCCCCCATTGTGGGCGGGTTTTCCAAGTGGGAACCACTCCACCTCCCAGCCGGGCCCTCTTCCTCTCCCATCTCTCACCCGTCTTCCCAGCAGCTCCAGCCCCACCAGCCGCCACCTGCTCCGCCACTCTCCCTCCTCCATCCACCATCACTGCCCCACCAGCCGCCACCTGCTCCGCCACTCTCCCTCCTCCATCCACCATCACTGCCCCACCAGCCGGACGCCACCACCTCACTCAGCCGGGCCCTCTCCTTCTCCCATCTTCCACCAGCCGACAACAACCTTTGCCGCCACTCCTTCCCATTCGGTAAGTCCCCCTAACTCCCTCAAAACCACTCTCTACCACCTCTCCACTCTTAGCCACCCCTCTTCCCCTTAGCTCAGCCTCTTTGCCGCCACCACCTAAGCCTAGCCGAACCTAGGATAACCCAAGTGGCTGGCCACTACTCAGCCACCACTTCCCATTCGGCCGACCTCCCCCTAGGCGTCCTCTTTGGCCTTCCCACTAGCTCACCTTTTAGGTCCAGTTTCCCTAAGTCCCTAACTTACCTAGTGACCCTAAGACCCACTTAGTCAGCCACTCTAAACTCCCTACTTGGAGGCGCCGCCCACTTGCCACCGGTCCCCTTCGAGGCGTCCATCCCGCGCCCCATTTGCAGCCGGCCAACACTCTTGGTCACACACCTTCGCGGAGCTCCCGTTTGCAGCCCAAAGCCAAGGCCACGCTCAAGCAAGACCTCTACGGACCAGCTACTTGTAAGTTTCTAAACTCGGTCTTTGATCATACACTTGCTTGAAATTCAATTTGATACGGGGTTGTAATAACGGAGCATAGTCTCCCCCCGCTTGTAATAACGTGGCTTGGCACAACCACACACGTGCACTCTCTTAGTCGTGCACGATTTTGAACACACACGGGCCTAATCAGCCCCTAATATATAAGTATACGTATATATTTCATTTCCGAAGGGTTTTGTTTAAGTTGGGTGTGTTGTCTTTCAATTTAAACACTCTCACACACATTGAGCTTTCGCTCTTATTTGAAAGACCCAAGTAAGGGCCGACCTATACTATTTGGGTTTCATTTCATGTCGTGTGAGTAAGTCTTTCAATTTAAACACTCTCACACACATTGAGCTTTCGCTCTTATTTGAAAGACCCAAGTAAGGGCCGACCTATACTATTTGGGTTTCATTTATGTCGTGTGTGTAGTACTTCAATTCAAGCACTCTCACACACATTGAGCCTTCGCTCTTACTCCCAAGACCTTAGTCAAGGCCATATTGCAGTTATATTTGGGTTTCATTTATGTCGTGTGTGTAGTACTTCAATTCAAGCACTCTCACACACATTGAGCCTTCGCTCTTACTCCCAAGACCTTAGTCAAGGCCATACTGCAATTTATATTTGGGTTTAATTTCATGTCGTGTGTGTAAGTCTTTCAATTCAAGCACGCACCCACATTGAGCCTTCGCTCTTATTTGCAAGACCCGAGTAAGGGCTCATATACATAAGATATATACATATTTCCCTTCGGTTATTTCCCTTCGGTTATTTCCCTTCGGTTATTTCCCTTCGGTTATTTCCCTTCTGTTATTTCCCTTCAGCATTGTCTTTACATTTCGGGTTTTCCCTTTGGAGTAGCGTGAGTTTGCACTGCATCTACGCCATACCACGAGGTAGGACGCATATTGCATCGAAGCAACCCCCGCTCGAATTCGCCCATGTAGTGGAGTGTTCATAACACACAAACTAGGCGACCCAAAAAGGGATAAAAGAAAAGACTTAGGCACGTGCAAATCCACGTGATCTAAAACATGCAAATCGCATCTTAAAGACCCGAAATAGACACCTCGAACCATTTCGTAGATTTTCTCCCTAAAAAACTCGATTTTTGCAAAAGCGTACAGACTGACCCTTGCGCATCGGTGCAAGAAGGTCTGCGACGACAAGAGCTCACTTGCTCACAGTCGCCACGTTTAGAAGTCAGTATTGATATATCTTCGCTAGCTTAAGTAAGCTAGCTGGCACGCCCTGTTTGTATATCTAGGCCTTAGACGCACGCTAAGATCCACTCCAAGCCACGAAAGGGGCGAAGAGGCGGGGATTTTCGCGCGTCTACAGAGATTGGCACGCCTGGTGGGACGTGAGCCTTTTCAAAAATCGAGTTTACTTGTAGGAGTCTTGCGAAAATTTTATAAAGGTGTCATTTTAACTTGTTTTCTTTGCTTTTACTTAGGAAATTTTGAAAAAGCTTGAAAAGCATGTCGAAATCCAATCCAAGTGAAGTGTCGAGCCAAGGCTCATGCGCATCAAGTTCTCACTCTAGGAGGATTTTCAAAAACAAAATAAAACTAGATGAAATCGAGGACTTGAGAAGGGAATTTGAGGCCAAAATCGATGCTCTCAGCCAAGAGGCTGAAGTAGGCGATTCGTGTTTATCAAACGGTGAACAAAGGCCTAAAAAGAAAATGGAAAAACCTCGCAAGCAAAAAGAGGCCTCCGTAATGGAAGGCAACCAATACCACGAGTCCTTCACACAAAAGGACCGTAAAGCCCTACAGCAGCTGCTGAAAGGGCAAAATAAAGAGAAAAGAAGCTACGCCCTGTCTGATTTCCTTCCTATGGATTACGAAACAGACAGTGACGATGAAATACCGAACTTCCATCGGTATGATGGCATGGGAGACCCTAGGTCTCACTTACAGCTTTTCTCACGTCGAGCCCATAAGAAGAAAAAGGACTCGATGAAATGGGTGTATTGGTTCCCTCTATCCCTTAAAGGCACAGCTGCCAAATGGCTGGCTTCCTACGACTTAAGCCAGTTCGCTACTTTTGAAGAGTTAGCGAACTGCTTCATGCAAAGATTTGCACACAACGTGGAAGTCACGCCAACCCTGAATACTTTAAGGGATACAAAGCAAGGCATGAACGAAGACGTGCATGCCTTCATTATAAGATGGAGGTCTCTTTTAGGCCAAGTGCGAGAGCCTATATCCGAAGGATGCGCAGTAATGCTCATCCTGGATAATTTCAAAAGCGAGTTAAAAACCCTTCTCTCGCTCCATGAGATTTCAACTTTCCATAAGTTGATCAAAAAGGCCTCCCTTTTCGAAACCAACTTGCGAAAAGGGACATACGACCACTTATGGAAAGGAAGTGTCGTTCCCAAAACACGTGTGGAAAAGCCCATCGCATATGGGCTGCCCACAACGGACAAAGGGGCAAAGCCCCATAAAATCGCCAATGTCCGGGTGGATCCAGGCATGGCGGGCACTTCTAAAAATTTTGAAAAAATAGAAAATAAGAGAGAACGCAACTTTTCAAAACCAATTGAAAAACGGGAGTACACTCCGCTGGGGCAACCTGTGTCGGAGGTCCTGGACCTCCTACTTGCCCAGGGCATGATCGAACTCCCTGAAATCCCCGAAGGAGTCACGTCCAAAGGGGGGTATTTAAACCGGTTTTGCAAGTATCATCGGCTCAAAGGCCATGATACTAAACGGTGCTTCTCTCTTCTAAATAAAATTGAGAACTTGATAGCGGAGGGTCGGCTCCAGGTCACTGCGGAATCTGAGTCACCTCAAGCTATCTTCAAAGAACCCTTTCCCAAACACGCCAGTGGCAGTGGGAAAGGAAAGGAGGTATGTACCCTCACCATTTCCAAGGAACTAGCGCAAAAGCCCGAACCTGGTCGACCTGCTTGTGCGCCCATCCTTGTACTATACAAGAGGCCCGCCCAAGTCGTCATTCGGGGACCATCAAAAGTGGAAACCCCGGCAAAACCAGTTTTGAAAATCCAAGGTTCTCCTCAGCTCATCCTTAGAGCCAAGTTTAGCGCGAACCCTAGGCTGGTCGTGGGGGAAGTCACTAGATCCGGGAGGATCTACCAACCCCCGCACCTTCAAGGTGCTCAAAAGGTGGTCAGTGTGCCTGGCCCCTCAAAAGCATGTATCCCTAGTGGTCCGCCAAAAGCAGATAAGGACAAAATCATCCTAAATCCTTATGATTTCGAAAACCACCTTTCAAAGATTCCTATTCACATGTCTATCCTAGAGCTTATCAAAACCTCGCCTAGGCATAGACTTGTCTTAGAGAAAATTCTAGAAAGGGCCAAGGTTGATTCGAACATAAGTCCGGAGTCCTTGTCTGCCCAAGTGGCTTTGTTAGGAGCAAAATCGCCCATCACCTTTTCGGAAGATGATGTAGATAGACCCTACGAAACCCATAACCAGGCCCTGCATATCGAGGTGGTTCTAAACAACCACTCTCTGGACAGGTGCCTAGTCGATGGTGGAGGAGGGCTCAACATCCTTCCACTTCACGTGGCGTACAAAATCGGAGTCACCTTGACTTCAGTGAACCCAAGCCCCATCGTTATCACTGGATACGATGGGAATGCGTCTAGGCCTTTAGGATCCATCGAACTCCCAATGGAAACGGGAGGGATCGAACACACGGGGGTGTTCCATGTCTTGGACATCCACCCCCATTATAACCTGTTGCTGGGAAGACCCTGGATACACAGTTTGTGCGCTGTGCCATCCACCTTCCACAAGTGTGTCAAGATCCCTTTTAGGGACCAAGTCGTAGTGATCCTAGGTGAGAGTCACCCACAGCTTCAGGGGATCATAAACTCCCCTTGTTTATCGAGCTCCCAGGCCCATGAGGCTAACCTGGGGCAAATCATGGTTGAGCCACCTCGGCTCGTGTTAAACAACCCTAGGAAGGTTGTATGTGTGAAGGGGCCGCCCGAAGCAGGCCCCCTCCCGACTCTAATCCTCCTAGGAAAACCCAAGCGTTCCCTATTTCCAAAACCCCTGGACAAAAGGCCCTACGAGCCTAATATGGACGATAGCATGTTCCAGGACCACGACTTATATCCCATCTTTTCAAAAAACAAAAGGTCGTGGAACATGTTATTGAACATGGTCTACACGCCCTACAAAAGTCTAGGGGCACAAAATCAGGGTCTCCTAGAGCCAATCCTTCCTAGGGCCAACCCAAGCCGATATGGGATCGGCTATACTCCCCAAATACCGCCGGAACCACCCCTGTGACCACCTGGGTCAAGGGTGCCCCGGAGCCTGTCTTAGAAGAGACCTATGGTTTAGACCTCCTATTCCGAGTCTAACCCATAGCGTTTTCCCTTTGTAGGTATGACGGAAGATCCCTTTTTCTAAAAATACCAAAAACATTTGAAAACTTAAAAATCGAAAAAAATCGAAAAACAAGAAAAACCAAAAACAATGGAAAAGCAAAAACTCGAAAAAAGTGTGCTTTGTATAGTTCCCAAAGTTCTTGTTTTACAAAAACCCAAAAAAATCGAAAATTTGGAAAATACCAAAAAGATTTTGTACATAGCTGCTCCTGGTTTAACTTTGGCGAAAGAAAAGAATTTCGAAAGAAACGTCGTCTGCATAGCCAGACCAAAAATTTCGAAATCACTTGAAAATCCAAGTACAAAACCAGGTTATTTGAAAACCACGCATCAAGTTCCCTCGGGTCTAAAGTCCACGAGAATGATCGAAGCCCAGAAGTGGATCCCCCTGAGGAAGATCCCACTTCTGAGCTCCCAGAATTTCATAGAATTCTCGATTTTGAAAGACCTTCCCAATCAGTAGGAGGAGATTTCGTAGAGGTGAACCTAGGGGATGATTCCAATCCCAAAACCATTAAAATAGGCGCATGCTTGCATGAAACTGAAAAGTTAGCATTCATTGCATTTCTACAAACCTATTTAGATGTGTTTGCATGGACGTATGAAGACATGCCGGGCATAGATCCCAGCATAGTCGAGCATCGTCTTCCCTTAGATATAGGTGTAAAACCAATAAAGCAGAAGCTTAGGAAAATACACCCGAATGTACACACGCAAGTCAAAGAGGGTTTAGAAGATCTGCTAAAAGCCGGATTTATAAAACCCATTGCGTATTCTGATTGGTTGTCAAATATCGTTGTAGTTCGAAAAACCAATGGGAAAATTCGAATATGCATCGATTTCAGAAACCTGAATAAAGCCACTCCAAAGGATAATTATCCTTTACCAAACATAGATTTGATAGTCGATAGTACTGCAAATCATGAAATGTTTTCATTTATGGATGGCTATTCAGGCTATAATCAAATCAAACTAAGCCCACGAGATCAGGGTAAGACCGCCTTCACAACCCCATGGGGCACGTACTGCTATACAGTCATGCCCTTTGGTTTGAAAAATGCCGGCGCAACATACCAACGAGCCATGAACACGATCTTCCATGATCAAATTCACGAGCTTGTAGAAGTGTATGTAGATGATCTCTTGGCAAAATCCAAAACCCGATGCACCCATATCGAATGTTTACAAAAGATTTTCGAAAGGCTTAGGCTTTACAAAGTAAAGCTAAACCCTCAGAAATGTGTGTTCGGGGTAGAATCAGGAAAGCTTCTAGGCTTTATGGTAAGCCAAAGGGGAATAGAAGTCGACCCCTCTAAATGTCGAGCCATCATAGACATGGCTCCACCATCCAATCTCACCCAAGTCCGTAGCCTTCAAGGTCGATTACAATCTGTGCGCCGATTCATATCGAATCTGGCAACTAGAATGCGAACCCTTCAACAAACTGTTGAGGAAGGGTACGAAATTCTTATGGGATGACGAATGCCAAAAGTCCTTCAAGAGACTAAAGGCATACTTGGTTAATCCCCCCGTTTTGAATCCTCCAAAGCAAGGAAAACCGCTTTTATTATACATCTCCGTGCATGAAAACGCTTTAGGAGCCCTGTTGGCTCAATACGAGGATGACACCCATAAGGAGTATGCCATCTACTATATTTCGAAAACTCTCTTGGCTTATGAACGAAATTATCAAGCCATGGAGAAGACGTGCTTGGCCCTAGTCTGGGCCTGCCAGAAATTCAGACACTACTTCCTAGATCATGAGATCTGGATAGTGTCCAAGCTTGATCCAATCAAGCACTTGTTCGAAAAACCCATTCTCACGGGTAGATTGGGCAAATGGCAACTCCTTCTAATGGAGTATGATCTAAAATACCATCACCAGATCTCCGTTAAGGGGCAAGCCCTAGCAGATTACGTGGCTGACTTCCCCTTGGAGGACGCATATCCCACTCTTGTCGAAATGCCTGATGAAGGCATATTGCAAAATGTAGACATGAAAATTCTCATTTCAAAGTTTATGAAGCAAACTTGAAATGAAACTTTCCACCCCTACGCTTGCGCGAGCGTGCCAGCTAGTTCAAAACTAGCAAATGTTTGTAAGACTTCTAAGCGATTGTGTGCAAGCGGGATCTTTTCACTCACACCTTCTTGAGCCGATGCTCAAGGGTTAGTGTTGAGCGCTTAGGAATTTCATTTTACAGCAAACATGATTCCCTTTTACATAAACAAGTGTCTTTGAAAAATTTGTTGAATCTTGTGCACTCGGATTCAATACTTGGAAAAACACAAGTTGCTGAAAACAGAGAATTCTGTTTTCAGAGCTATTTTCTAGGGGAGTTTTCAAGGCGTTACAGACTTCCAAAAATTATCAAAATTTTACCAGACAAAGCTGGTAGTGTGGAGAGACTGTAGCCTTTTTCAAATCTGCATTTGGAGCAGTATTGAATCAGAAACAAATAATCTACTCAGACCACCTCACTGACTCGGAACAGCTCTGTTTCAGAAATACAGAAACTCAAAGATGAGTCTGTATCTCTCTGTTCAGAACTCCGATTTTGATGATTTTGATATTGCTGGAAAGCTATGGATGTTAGCTTTCCAATGCATCAAAAATCAACCAATTTGGACTCCTGTGGACAGAGATATGGGACTTTTACCCAATCTCTGTTTCAGAAAATCCGACTGTGCAAACAGTGGTGCAGAAATCTGGTCTTTCTTAATATGCTTTTATTACGTGGCTGAGCGGCCCTAAAATCTTGCCAATTTTATACAGAGTGTCCCAATGTGTGTGGAATCAGTGTGCCAAATTTCAAGACAATCGGAGTAAGCATCACAAAATTAAAATTACAGAAACAGACATATGCAGAGATGCTGAAATCCAGTTTTCTGTTTTATAAATGTAATGATGCATAACCCACCCGAAATTAAAATGCAACAACCCTTAAAGCAAATTTGCTGGAATATAAATGAATGGGAAGTACTTTATAGCTTAGACATAGAGGGGGTTAGAAGTATAGAGGGTATATAGCATATAGGAAGGGAGAAGCATTAAAGCAAACACTTGGCGTGCATGTGGGTGTATAGTGTTTCATCCACGAAATTGAAATGGCAGCAAAGCTAAATTATTACAACTCGGGGGGAGATGAAACTCCATTAATACAACCCCATTTAATGAATTGAATGGAAGGGAATGAAACTTAGATTAAGTAAGAAAGGTCTTACACGAGTTTTGGATGCGAAGGACCGGATTTCAATGATGAAGCCGGTCTTCCTCTTGATGGCCTTCCTTCTTAATTCCTACAAGCTCTCACCTAGCTTCCCCTTCACTAGAAAACGTCCCCCCTTTGCTGAAATTTTCTGCACCTAGTCTAGCACACACCACCCAAGGTCTCTCTCTCTCTCTCTCTCTCTCTTCTCCAAGTTATGCAAGTTATGGAACCCACCCCCCCTCTTGGGCCTTTTTATAGGCCAAGGGGGGCTGGTTCTAGTGGCTTCTTGTGGGGCGGGTTGGAGCTTTAGCTTGGTGGATTTGATCCGCTCCAAACCGGCTTCTTGTAGTTCTTCATTGAGTCGATTCGGACCAGCCCGTATGGGCTGGTATAGGTGCCATGGCTTGGTGTAGCCCTAGAGCATGCGGTTGGTTTTAAACAACCTTACAATGTGCAACATGTTTTGTTTGGGCTGATTTCTTTAAACTTCGACCCACTTGAATTCGCTTCTTTCTTTGATTCGGCTCCCACCTCTTGCTTTTGAGCTATACTTGAAATCTTCTAGAATTGAATGAGCTTGTGACCATGGCCTCGAGTCTTGGTTCCAAGTTGGCCCCATCGGACAAACTTGGATTTGATCGGTCTTGACCTTCCATTTGGATAAGTTGTTGAATTTGAACTTGATATGCTTCAATCTTCTCCACTTTTGGGAATCAATCTGATTTAACTTGATCCGTATCTTGATACACTTTATCTTCTTTCCGAGAATCGAGGCCTGGATTGGGTCTCCGCCTGCTTCGAAACTCATGGGCTATTTGGATTTAAAACCTTTATTTTGAAATAATCTCCCAAAAGGTCTAAACTTTAAAATTTGGGGATTTTGAATTTAAAGGTTCATAAAGGCTTTAAATTGGCCTTCAAAATTTAGGAGTTTTTGAAAATACTTGAAAAAAAATTTCGGGTGTTTACAGATGCCCCTCTTTGGCATTAATCCAACTATGTTTGGATAATGTCAAAGAAGAAAACACCCTTTTACTCTTCTTTCCGAACCTTTCTCAAGAGCATGGATCATCTGAGTGCCTAACTTTTAAAAATAAGTAAGAGGGGATTTAGAGCCAAAGGGGACTCAATCTGCTATGACCTTGGTCCTAATATCGATCATGTACTCAATGGTTTCGAAATGCATGCATGGGCATGTATGAAGGGTGTGAGTGATATGCACACGATAATTCTTTTAGAGACTCTTAACATGCAAGGATCGAACTTGGGAGGCTTGTGAAGGTTGACTGCCCCAAGTGATCGTGGCCCTTATGTGGCTTGATGTTTTCGGGTTTTCACAACTTTCCAAAAGAAAGGGAAAATCCTTTTTAACTTCAATCACAAGGATTTTCAGCTTCTTGTATTTCCCTTTACTCGGGTCATAATACCTACTACTTGGTAGAGATTTTTATAGGAAAACTAGGAAACATTGCAAAACTCTCCTACTCACAACAAAGTCTAATTCTCAAACAAAATAAGATTCAAATGAATAAATCCTATTCCTACTTTTAGGATTTTCCTAGATAAAACCTTTCTCCACTAGGATAAGTCATAGGGATAGGAAAAGAATTACCACGGTCCCTTCTGAAGCGTCCCGTGGTTTAAGGCCAAGAAGAGGAAAATTTGCTCCTTTTAAGCTTTTGGCAAAATTTTTTTTTTTTTTTTTTTTTTTCTTTTTTTTTCATAGAGGGCCTCCCTTTTTCTTTTTGGAGGATTTTGCTTTTTCCTCTTTCTTTTCAATCAAAGCACTCTTTTCTGCTTTGCTTTTCTTTTTCTTTTGAAGATAAAATTTTGGAGGGATATCCTCTTTTCTATTTTGCCAAATTTTCCTTTTTGGGAAGGAGAAGCGAAATGGGGAGAGACTTATCCCAATGGTTTACTCGATTCATCTAAGAACACCCTATTTTGAAATAGCATATACCATTTGGAAATATTTTGCTGTTTTGAACAAGGCTCGATTTTGTAAGATGGGGACTTTTGAAATATAGCCCATAAATTTTGAAAACTCTACCTTTCATAAGATCCTATTTCCCTTGTTTAGGGTCACACGATCCACCTTGATCCTTCTTCAAGAAGTTCAAAGGAGATCCCATTCAAAATATTTTCAAAAGAGAGTAGTCCCTATACATGATATCTTTTCAAATGTTGAGCATTTATAGGGTCTACCAAGTTCCTACCGTCAACATCAACCAACCAGTAAGCATTGTTAGTGGTGGTTCCACGCACAACATAAGGACCATCCCACTTGGGCCGCCACTTTCCAAGGGGGTGTGGGCCTCGGTGGTGAATGGTTTTTAGCACTAGGTCTCCCACTTTGAAGTGGCGGGCCTTCATGTGCTTCTTGTAGTGTCGGGCTACCCTTTGCCTATATGCATGTGCATGATCCATAGCAAGTAGCCTCTTTTCATCCAACAAGTCAAGTTCGACCATTCTAGTATGTTGTAGGGTTTCTAATGGAATATCTAATGCAAGTGATGTATGAAATGAATGAAGCTTGGTATGAATGGGGAGTATGGCACTCGTGCCATAGACCAACTCGAATGGGGTGGCATTTGTTGGGGTTCGAATGGAAGTTCTATAAGCCCACAAGGCTTCGTCGAGCTTCTCATGCCATGTCCTACCTTTTTCTATGGTTTTCTCAATGATGCTTATGAGGGTTTTGTTTGTGGCTTCGGCTTGGCCGTTGCCTTGAGGGTAGTAGGGCGATGAAAAGTGTTGAGTCATGCCATATGTGACACACAATTTTTCCATCTTCTCATTCTTGAATGGGGTGCCATTATCGGACACTAGGTCTTTTGGTACTCCAAATCGGGCCAAGATATTTCTCTTAATGAATGCCACTACATGTTGTCCTTGGACATTGGCCAAGGATGTAGCTTCAACCCATTTAGAGAAATATTCGGTGGCCGCTAGGATGAACCTATGTCCATTGGATGCATTGGGGGATATGGGGTCCTACGATGTCGAACGCCCACATGGCAAAAGGCCAAGGGCTCACAATGGAATGCAAAGTGGATGATGGGGTGTGAATGATATGCCCATGTATTTGACATTGATGACATTTCCTAACATGATCATGGCAATCTTGTCTTAGGGTGGACCAAAAATACCCAGCTCTAAGTATCTTCATGGCCATCATATTTGCATTAACATGGCCTCCACACTCTCCATCGTGGAACTCGTGCATTATGGTCCTAGCCTCTTTAAGGTCTACACATCGCAACAAGATGCCCGTAAAACTTTTCTTATAAAGCACCCCTCCCAAAATTACATACCGGGTTGAAATTTTTCTAATAAAAGCTTGATCTTTTGAAGAAGCATACTCGGGAAATCCTCCGTTTTCTAAAAAGTTTTTAATGTCATAAAACCAAGGTTTATCATTTGGATTTTGGTCGTTTTGGCAAATCTCTAAATCGTGCGTGGATGGAACGGGTGAGTGCCATATCTCTAGGGATCGGGTTCCCAAGGTGGGATCGACCCTTAAAGCGGATCCTAAGGAGGAGAGGGCATCCGCTATGGTGTTATCCTCTCTCCCTATGTGAGTGAGTGTGCATGATTTGAAAGAGTCGACCAACTTGGTGGCCAACTCATGATACGGAATGAGTTTTTCATGTTTGACTTGCCAAACTTTTAAAACTTGGTTCACAACCAGTAAAGAGTCTCCAAAGACTTCAATGCAAGCTGCCCCTAGATTTTTCAAGACTTTTAGGCCTTGTATGAGAGCCTCATATTCAGCCACATTATTTGAACACTCAAAATCTAAACGAATTGCAATGGGTATTTCTCCCTTTTCGGGGGATATGAGAATGACTCCAACACCTGCCCCTTTTTGGTTACGTGCCCCATCAAAGTACATTTTCCATACTTGGTTTTCATTAAAACAGTTTGCTAAAACATGGTTTTGAAAATCGTTTGCAAATATGCCTTCATCGGGCATCTCATCAAGTATGGGATATGTTTCTTCCAAGGGGAACTCGGCCATATGATCGGCTAGGGCTTGCCCCTTAATGGAGGTTTGGTGGTGATATTTCAAGTCATATTCCATTAAGAGGAGTTGCCATTTACCAAGCCTACCCGTTAGGATAGGTTTTTCAAACAAGTGCTTGATCGGATCAAGCTTAGACACTATCCATATCTCATGATCTAGGAAGTAATGTCTAAACTTTTGGCAAGCCCATACTAATGCCAAGCACGTTTTCTCCATGGCTTGATAATTTCTTTCATATGCCAAGAGAGTTTTCGAAATATAGTAAATGGCACACTCTTTGTGGCCATCATCCTCATATTGGGCTAATAAAGCACCCAATGCATTCGTATGTATGGAAATGTAAAGAAGTAAAGGTTTTCCTTGCTTTGGAGGTTTCAAAATTGGAGGATTCACCAAATAAGTTTTCAATCTTTCGAAAGCTTTTTGACAATCCTCGTCCCACAAAAATTTTACCCCTTTTCGCAAAAGTTTATTGAAAGGTTCGCATCTTGTTGCTAAATTTGAAATGAACCTCCTAATGGCTTGGAGGCGACCTTGGAGGCTTCGGATTTGGGTCAAATTAGATGGTGGAGGCATATCTATGATGGCTCGGCACTTAGAGGGGTCTACTTCAATACCCCTTTGGCTCACCATAAAGCCCAAAAGCTTACCTGATTCTACCCCGAATACACATTTTTGAGGGTTTAGTTTCACTTTGTAAAGCCTGAGCCTTTCGAAAACTTTTTGCAAAGACTCAATGTGAGTAACTCGGGTTTTTGATTTCACCAAAAGGTCATCCACGTATACTTCCAAGAGCTCATGAATTTGGTCATGAAAGATAGTAGTCATAGCTCTTTGGTATGTGGCACCGGCATTTTTCAAACCAAACGGCATAACTGTATAACAGTATGTGCCCCAAGGTGTAGTAAAAGCAGTTTTTGCCTGATCTTTTGGTGCTAACTTAATTTGATTGTAACCCGAATAGCCATCCATGAAAGAAAACATTTCATGATTTGCAGTGCTATCTACTATCAAATCAATATTTGGTAGAGGAAAATTGTCTTTTGGAGTGGCTTTGTTCAAATTTCTAAAATCAATGCAAATCCTAATTTTCCCATTGGATTTTCGAACTACAACAATATTTGAAAGCCATTCTGAGTACGCAATGGGTTTTATAAATCCAGCTTTTAAAAGATCTTCTAAACCCTCTTTCACCTGTGCATGTACATCGGGGTGAATCTTTCTAAGCTTTTGCTTTATGGGTTTGGCATTTGATTCTAGGGGAAGACGATGCTCTACTACCATTGGGTCTAAACCCGGCATGTCTTCGTAGGTCCATGCAAACACATCTACATATGATTTGAGAAATGTGATGAATGATGTCCTTTCATGCTCATGTAAACATGCGCCTATTTTAACATGCTTAGGATTAGACTCACTCCCTAGATTTACTTCCACAAAATCCCCTCCTACGGAATTTGAAGGTTTTTCTAAATCAAGGATTCTATGGAACTCGGGAAGCTCGGAGGTTTGGTCCTCCTCATGGACGAGGGGATCTTCCTCTTCGCTTTGATCGCTCTTGAGGAATTTGGGTTCTATGAAAGTGCTAGGCAAGGCACACGGTTTTGGAACATCCACCACTTTCAAAAGACTAGGGCTTTTCACAAAGACAATGTTTTTGGGTTTTCCAAGATTTTCAATTTTTTTGGCTTTTTCGAAATTGCTCTTCGGAGATGGAATGTATAAAACCTTGTTTTTGGTGTTTTCGCATTTTTCAATTTTTTTGGCTTTTTGTAAACACAAGGAAGGAACAAAAACCACATTCTTTTTGAAATTTTCAAAATTTTCAATTTTTTTGGCTTTTTGTAAACAAATAGAAGGAGGAGAAATGTAAATCACATTCTTTTCGAGATTTTTGAAATTTTCTATTGTTTTTGGTTTTTGGGAACTTTCTAAATGTTTTTGGATTTTGCAAATTTCTAATTTTTTTGGGTTTTTGGATGTGGCGGGGTCTTCCATCAAACCTACAAAGAAAACACCATGCATTAGGCTCTAAATAAGAGGTCTAAGTCATAGGTTTCGGTGTTAGGAGGCTCTAAGGCACCCTTGACCCAAGTAGTCATGGGTGGAGGTTCGGGTGGTATGGATGGGTCGTAGCCTATCCCATACCGGTTTTGGTTTATGTTTGACACTATGGGTTCAAGACGACCTTGGTTTTGGCTTCCTAGGCCTTGATAAGGCATATAACCCATGTTCAACATCATGTTCCAAGGCTTCTTTAATTTTGAAAATGTTTTATAAAGAGGATGGCCTTTGAACTTGGTGTCGTCTATGTCATGCTCAAACACTTTTATGGACTTGGGGAGGACTTTGGGTAGTTTTGAGATGGTCTTGAGCGGGCTAGCCTTGGGTGGCCCTTTTATGTGCACGACACCTTTTGGTTTGGGATGAGCTACCAAGGGTTCATCTAGTTTTGGCTCATGGGTTTTATCACCTGATAAGCATGGAAAATTTTGTATTCCCTGCAGCTGGGGATGATTCTCTCCTAGAATTACCACAACTTGGTTTTGAAGGGGTATTTTTACACACCTATGAAAGGTGGATGGCACAGCCCGCAAGCTGTGTATCCATGGCCTTCCTAGGAGTAGGTTATAATGGGGGTGTATGTCTAAAACATGAAACACCCCGGAATGACTCATGCCCCTACTTCTATGGGTAACTCTATGACTCCTAAAGGTTTGGACGCGTTTCCATCGTATCCTGTGATCACGATGGAACTCGGGTTTAGAGAGGTCAAGGAGACTCCTATTTTGTAGGCTATGTGTAGTGGAAGTATATTTAGACCTCCTCCGCCATCAACCAAACACTTGTCTAGAGGATGGTGATTCAATACCACCTCTATATGCAAGGCTTGGTTATGGTTTTGGTAGGGTTGTTCTAGCTCTTCTTCCGAAAACACAATGGGAGTTTTAGCACAAATGGGTGAGACTAGGAAGGAGAGGGACTCAGGGGTTATGGTTGGGTTAACCTTGGCCTTCTCTAAGATCTTTTCTAAAACTTGTCTATGTCTAGGGGATGTTTGGATAAGTTCTAGGATAGACATGTTTATGGGAATCTTAGCAAGGTGATTTTCAAAATCATATGGGATTAACACATCGTTTTTACCCATGAGATGCGATGCTTTGGGAATGCATGATTTTGAAGGGCCGGGGATAACAACCACTTTCTTGCTAGCATCTTTTGCTAAGTGTGGGGGTTGGTAGATCCTTCCAGATCTAGTGACCTCGTCCACACCTTCCCTATGACTCGTTCCTAGGTGGGCTCTAGTTTGATGCTTGGGAGCACCTCGAATCTCTAATAAGGCTCTAGCCGGGAGCGGGACTCTAAGCGCTCCCCGGATCACTACTTGTTTGGCTTTTTTTATTACGAGCAGTGGTGTGTGACAAGTAGTGCGATCCGTATGCCATGCATGTTCTGAACCATTCAAATGAGAGGAGAGAGCATATACCTGCTTGTCCTTCCCGCTAGTGCTTGCATGGTTGGGGAAGGGTTCCTTGAGTACGGCTTGGGCGGGCTCCGGTTCCTCGGTGACCTGGAGCCGGCCTTGCTCGATCAAGTCCTCTATTTTGTTTAAAAGGGTGTAGCAGTGATTTGTATCATGGCCTTTGAGCCTATGATACTTGCAAAACTTGTTTAAAAATTTCCCTTTAGGGGGTGTCCCCTCGGGAATTTCCGGAAGTGTCACCATTCCCTGGGCGAGCAGGAGGTCGAGGACCTCTGTGATGGGCTGCCCCAGCGGGGTGTACTCTCTTTTTTCGAAAGACTTTTGAACCTTTTTGTTCTTCGGTTCAAATTTTGAAGTGCCAGCCGGGCTTGGTTCTACTCGGACATTTGCAACTTTTTGAGGTTTTGCCCCATTGTCCGTAGTAGTTGGCCCGTAAGTCCCGGGCTTTTCAAAACGAGTTTTTGAAAAAATTTTGCCTTTCCACAAGTCATCGTAGACCCCCTTTTTCATATTTGCTTCGAATAGGGAAGCCTTCTTGATTAGTTTGTGGAAAGTGGAAATTTCATGGAGGGAAAGGAGCGTTTTCAGCTCGGGTTTGAAATTTTCAAGGATGAGCATCACGGCACATCCTTCTGAGATGGGCTCTCTTACTTGCCCCAATAAAGACCTCCATCGAACGATAAATGCATGAGCATCTTCGTTCGTGGCTTGTTTTGTGTCCCTTAGGGTGTTCAAAGTGGGGGTCACTTCCACGTTGTGTGAAAATCTTTGCATGAACCCATTTGCCAACTCTTCAAAAGTGGCAAACTGGCTCAAGTCATAGGAAGCGAGCCACTTGGAAGCAGTTCCCTTAAGGGAGAGGGGGAACCAGTAGATCCACTTAGCCGAGTCTTTCTTCTTCTTATATGCTCGACGGGAAAAGAGTTGGAGGTGAGATCTAGGATCCCCCGTCCCATCATATCGATGAAAATTCGGTATGTCATCGTCGCTATCCGTTTGGTAATCGGAAGGTAAAAAATCGGATAGGGCATATGACCTCTTTTCCTTGGCCTGGCCCCTTAGTAGTTGTTGAAGGGCCTTGCGATCTTTTAATGTGAACGACTCGAGCTCTCTATCCCCCTCCATGGTGGAGGTCTCTTTGGGTTTTCTGGGTTTGTTTGTTTTCTTTCGAGCCCTAGTTTGCCTCCCATGGGATGAGCAGGATTCGACCGCTTCGGCCTCTTGGCTGAGAGCGGCGATTCTTGCTTCGAATTCTTTCCTCAATTCTTCTAATGACTCTTTCTTGTTTTTGAAATTTGTTTTTGAAAATCTTTTCGAAAATTGACTTGACGAGCATGAAGCCCGGCTCGACACCTCGTAAGAACCATCCGAACTTGACATGATCTTATGGGCCCTTGAAAATCCTACACGTGCACAATTTACCGATGTTAAAAACACTTTGAAAAGATTTTTGGGAGTCTTATTTGCTTAGAAATTCCTTAAGACCCGAGTCCCACCGGGCGTGCCATTTCTGTAGACATGAAAATTCTCATTTCAAAGTTTATGAAGCAAACTTGAAATGAAACTTTCCACCCCTACGCTTGCGCGAGCGTGCCAGCTAGTTCAAAACTAGCAAATGTTTGTAAGACTTCTAAGCGATTGTGTGCAAGCGGGATCTTTTCACTCACACCTTCTTGAGCCGATGCTCAAGGGTTAGTGTTGAGCGCTTAGGAATTTCATTTTACAGCAAACATGATTCCCTTTTACATAAACAAGTGTCTTTGAAAAATTTGTTGAATCTTGTGCACTCGGATTCAATACTTGGAAAAACACAAGTTGCTGAAAACAGAGAATTCTGTTTTCAGAGCTATTTTCTAGGGGAGTTTTCAAGGCGTTACAGACTTCCAAAAATTATCAAAATTTTACCAGACAAAGCTGGTAGTGTGGAGAGACTGTAGCCTTTTTCAAATCTGCATTTGGAGCAGTATTGAATCAGAAACAAATAATCTACTCAGACCACCTCACTGACTCGGAACAGCTCTGTTTCAGAAATACAGAAACTCAAAGATGAGTCTGTATCTCTCTGTTCAGAACTCCGATTTTGATGATTTTGATATTGCTGGAAAGCTATGGATGTTAGCTTTCCAATGCATCAAAAATCAACCAATTTGGACTCCTGTGGACAGAGATATGGGACTTTTACCCAATCTCTGTTTCAGAAAATCCGACTGTGCAAACAGTGGTGCAGAAATCTGGTCTTTCTTAATATGCTTTTATTACGTGGCTGAGCGGCCCTAAAATCTTGCCAATTTTATACAGAGTGTCCCAATGTGTGTGGAATCAGTGTGCCAAATTTCAAGACAATCGGAGTAAGCATCACAAAATTAAAATTACAGAAACAGACATATGCAGAGATGCTGAAATCCAGTTTTCTGTTTTATAAATGTAATGATGCATAACCCACCCGAAATTAAAATGCAACAACCCTTAAAGCAAATTTGCTGGAATATAAATGAATGGGAAGTACTTTATAGCTTAGACATAGAGGGGGTTAGAAGTATAGAGGGTATATAGCATATAGGAAGGGAGAAGCATTAAAGCAAACACTTGGCGTGCATGTGGGTGTATAGTGTTTCATCCACGAAATTGAAATGGCAGCAAAGCTAAATTATTACAACTCGGGGGAGATGAAACTCCATTAATACAACCCCATTTAATGAATTGAATGGAAGGGAATGAAACTTAGATTAAGTAAGAAAGGTCTTACACGAGTTTTGGATGCGAAGGACCGGATTTCAATGATGAAGCCGGTCTTCCTCTTGATGGCCTTCCTTCTTAATTCCTACAAGCTCTCACCTAGCTTCCCCTTCACTAGAAAACGTCCCCCCTTTGCTGAAATTTTCTGCACCTAGTCTAGCACACACCACCCAAGGTCTCTCTCTTCTCTCTCTTCTCTCTCTTCTCCAAGTTATGCAAGTTATGGAACCCACCCCCCCTCTGGGCCTTTTTATAGGCCAAGGGGGGCTGGTTCTAGTGGCTTCTTGTGGGGCGGGTTGGAGCTTTAGCTTGGTGGATTTGATCCGCTCCAAACCGGCTTCTTGTAGTTCTTCATTGAGTCGATTCGGACCAGCCCGTATGGGCTGGTATAGGTGCCATGGCTTGGTGTAGCCCTAGAGCATGCGGTTGGTTTTAAACAACCTTACAATGTGCAACATGTTTTGTTTGGGCTGATTTCTTTAAACTTTTACCCACTTGAATTCGCTTCTTTCTTTGATTCGGCTCCCACCTCTTGCTTTTGAGCTATACTTGAAATCTTCTAGAATTGAATGAGCTTGTGACCATGGCCTCGAGTCTTGGTTCCAAGTTGGCCCCATCGGACAAACTTGGATTTGATCGGTCTTGACCTTCCATTTGGATAAGTTGTTGAATTTGAACTTGATATGCTTCAATCTTCTCCACTTTTGGGAATCAATCTGATTTAACTTGATCCGTATCTTGATACACTTTATCTTCTTTCCGAGAATCGAGGCCTGGATTGGGTCTCCGCCTGCTTCGAAACTCATGGGCTATTTGGATTTAAAACCTTTATTTTGAAATAATCTCCCAAAAGGTCTAAACTTTAAAATTTGGGGATTTTGAATTTAAAGGTTCATAAAGGCTTTAAATTGGCCTTCAAAATTTAGGAGTTTTTGAAAATACTTGAAAAAAAATTTCGGGTGTTTACACAAAACCATTTTCAAAACCACATTTTGGCAAATTCTTTCGAAAACCAAGTGTGGACGATGCACTTCGACGGGGCACGAAACCAACGAGGGGTTGGTGCCGGGATCATCCTAATCTCCCCTGAAAAGGGCGAGATTCCCATAGCAGTCCGCCTAGATTTCGAATGTTCCAACAACGTAGCTGAGTATGAAGCACTCATACAAGGCTTAAGGATTTCGAAAACTCTAGGGGCATCATGCATCGAGGTCTTTGGAGATTCGCTCCTTGTCATAAACCAGGTTTTAAAAATTTCGCAAGTACGTAATGAAAAACTACTTCCATATCACGAGTTGGCCACTCGATTGGTCCAATCCTTCCAGTCGTGTAAGCTCACACACGTGGGAAGAGAGGACAATGGCATCGCCGATGCCCTCTCTTCCTTGGGTTCAGCCCTGAAGGTCGATCCCATTTCAGGGACCAGATCTTTGGAAATATGGCATGCGCCCCATCCATCCACACACGACTTGGATATTTGCCAAAACAACCCAGAGTCTATTGAAAAGCCCTGGTTCTATGACATAAAACAATTTTTAGAAAATGGGGGATTCACCGAGGATGCCACATCCAAAGATAGGGCATTCATTCGTAAGATTTCGACCCGATACACCATTCTGGGTGGGGTCTTATACAAAAAGAGTTTTACCGGCATTCTGCTTAGATGTATCGACCTAGAGGAGGCTAGGATAGTGATGCACGAGTTCCACGATGGAGAATGTGGAGGTCATGTTAATGCCAACATGATGGCAATGAAAATACTTAGAGGGGGTTATTTCTGGTCCACCCTGAAAAAGGATTGTCACGATCATGTTAGGAAGTGTCATCCATGTCAAGTGCATGGGCACGCCATTCATATCCCTTCATCTGCATTGCATTCCGTGGTCAGCCCCTGGCCATTTACCATGTGGGCGTTTGACATTGTAGGCCCCATATTTCCAAAGGCCTCGAATGGGCACCGTTTTATTTTAGCAGCCACGGAGTATTTCTCCAAGTGGGTGGAAGCCATTTCCCTAACAAATGTGATGGGGCAACATGTGGTGGCTTTCATCCGGAGGAATATCTTGGCTCGATTTGGGGTTCCACGAGACCTTGTGTCTGATAACGGTACCCCATTCAAGAACGAGCGGATGGTTAAGTTGTGCAACACGTATGGCATAACTCACCACTTCTCCTCGCCCTACTACCCTCAAGGCAACGGCCAAGCCGAAGCCACAAACAAGACTCTCATTGGTATCATTGAGAAAACCTTAGAGAAGGGTAGGAGGTGGCATGAGAAGCTGGATGAAGCCTTATGGGCTTATAGGACTTCCATCCGGACTCCCACGAATGCCACCCCATTCGAATTGGTCTATGGCACAAACGCCATTCTTCCCATTCATACCCAACTGCATTCATTCCATACATCCATTGCACTCGACCTCCCCCTAGAGACGCTTCAACATGCTAGGATGGCCGAACTAGATTTGCTAGATGAGAGGCGACTCCTTGCTATGGATCATGCTCGTGCATACCGGCAAAGGATAGCCCGACATTATAGCAAACACATGAGACCTCGCCACTTTGAAGTGGGAGATCTGGTCTTAAAAACCATCCATCATCGTGGCCCACACCCCCTAGGCAAGTGGCGCCCCAACTGGGATGGACCCTATGTTGTACGAGCAACCACTACGAACAATTCGTATTGGTTGATCGATGTAGAAGGTAGGAATTTAGCAGATCCTATCAATATTCAATACTTAAAGAAGTATCATGTGTAGGATCTGGATTAAATTCCAGTTTTCGAAAATTTTATAGGGATAGCTGCCCTGAGACATGTGAATAAGGTGCAAAGGCGAACTCGTGTGACCCTGAGTGAGAGAATTCGCACTTATGAAAGAGTGGAGTTTTCAAAATCGTGGTTGCATTTCAAAATCCTTCATCTTACAAAGAAAGGCCTAGTTCAACATAGCAAGATACTTGCAAGTAGTACGTGCTATTTCTAAATAGGCTGATCTGGAATGGATCGAGTGTAAGCTTGGGATAAGTCCTCCCCTCTTCTCTTCTCCTTCCAAAAGGAAAACAAAGGCCCAAACAAAAGGGAATTTCCCATTCAAAGTCTCTTTCCACAAGAAAGAAACCAGAGTTTAAAAGAAAAATCGATTCTCTCATGAAAAAGAGGGATTAAAGAAAAAATACTCCCAAAGGGAGACCCTCTATGAAAAAAAGGAAAAAGAGGCCAAAAAGCTCAAAAAGAGCAGTTTTCCGCCTTCTATGCCTTAAACCACGGGACGCTTCAGAAGGGACCGTGGTATCTCTTTCCCATCCCTGGCTTATCCCAAGCTAAACATGGTTCATTTCGAGGAATCCTAAAGTAAAAATAGGATTTACTTGCTTGAATTTCATCTTGTTTGAGAATTCGACCTTTCGAGTAAGGCGTAGGAATTTGAAATGAAGCTTGTTTTCTTATAAAACCTCCACTAAATAAGCGAGCGTTAAGACTCAAACAAGGGCAAGCACGAAGAGCTCGAGATCCTTAGGATCGAGACTCAAAACAGTTGTCCCTTTTGTAAATAGCTTTTGTAAATAAGTTTTGAAAACCGAACATCGAACAGCATAGGATTTGCTCACTTGGAGCAACAGACCTTGTAAGTCTCTAGAGTTCGACCACATCTGGTCTCTGGGAGGTCGCCACTTTTGGCACCACACCCATGTCATCTGCATTCCATGCATGGTACTTGGATGAACATGATCCCATTTTAGGACCAGATTCCATAAATAACCCTTTGGCGTGATATCTCCTCCTACCAGAGTTTGTAAAATTGAGATTTTGTTAAAATGGGACGATCCCATATTTTTCGTGGCTAGATCTAGGGAGACATTAAAAGGGGTGTTTGTCATCTTTGCCCTTATCCAAATCGATTTGGACAAGGCCAAAGAGGGGCATCTGTAAACACCCCGAAATCCCACGAATTCCTTAAACGAATCTGGTTTTATACAAGCAGCCCCAAAGGGCCATTTTGAGTTTGGAAACCCAGGAGCCTTCCAAACAACCCTGTATATATGTTTTAAACTTTATCTTTCAAAAACATATGATATAGCTTTTGAAAACCCTTTTTAGAACCTGTTTTGAAACCCCGAAACGGCTTGGCCCGATCAAGACAGGACCAGGAGAGCTAAGAAGAGCCCGGAACCGGAGCACATGTCGAGCCCGGCACAGCAACTCTTGCATCTGATTCACATCCCAGTATCTCGAACGTCCAAGACCCTGTTCTTACCAAAATATCATTTGAAGTCATCTCCGGAAGGCAGAAACGGAGGCGGACGACTATGTTGGCGAAGACCCAACGCAGACGGAGTACTGATGCTGTCAGGCCCCGCACGAATCGTCCGTTTCGAACCCAGCTCGAAGGAGTCAGAGTTCAGTTTGGATTGGATCTGGACCATATATATCCAGATCCCAATCCAAACCCATATGTGGACTTGGATTTGGATTTGGATCCAGAGATCCAATCCAATATCCATATCCATGGCCCACATCACCTTCTCATAAATGGAGGTGGGGCCCACTTGAAATTCACGTGGGATATTGGGCATGAGAGAGAGTGGGGGTGATAAATATCAAGAGTGTTGTATTAAGCTTGACTTGTGTGTCAAGTTTGGGTTTAATCTTGTGGTTTAGCCTAATTAAGTGGGTTTAAGCTTGTAATTAGCTAAAACCTAACCTAGGGCTGCACCAACATGGGGTGATCAAGGTTTATGGGCCATGCTAAGGGAGCTCCATCACCTAAACCTAGCCAAAAATGCCTAAACCTAGCCTAAACCCCTAATCCACCCCTAATCTGAACCTAATCACCTAACCCACTTCCCTAATCCCGGCCTAATCCCAACCTAATCACCTAACCCACCCCCCTAATCCTTCCCTAAACCTAGATTAATTTCCCTAATCCTAGCCTAAACCTAGCCTAAACCACCTAACCTAGCTCACTAAACCTCACCCTAAAACCCAACCACCTAACCTAGCCCTAAACCACCCTTAGCCCACGATTTTCCCAAACACCTAGTTTTAAAATATCTGGCCCAATCCCATCCAGCCCACCTTATCTACATACTACCCTACCTAAACCACCTAACCACTACCCACAACCCAGCCCTAACCGACCTACCCATCCCCTATTTAAACCCCCCCCATTGTGGGCGGGTTTTCCAAGTGGGAACCACTCCACCTCCCAGCCGGGCCCTCTTCCTCTCCCATCTCTCACCCGTCTTCCCAGCAGCTCCAGCCCCACCAGCCGCCACCTACTCCGCCACTCTCCCTCCTCCATCCACCATCACTGCCCCACCAGCCGCCACCTGCTCCGCCACTCTCCCTCCTCCATCCACCATCACTGCCCCACCAGCCGGACGCCACCACCTCACTCAGCCGGGCCCTCTCCTTCTCCCATCTTCCACCAGCCGACAGCAACCTTTGCCGCCACTCCTTCCCATTCGGTAAGTCCCCCTAACTCCCTCAAAACCACTCTCTACCACCTCTCCACTCTTAGCCACCCCTCTTCCCCTTAGCTCAGCCTCTTTGCCGCCACCACCTAAGCCTAGCCGAACCTAGGATAACCCAAGTGGCTGGCCACTACTCAGCCACCACTTCCCATTCGGCCGACCTCCCCCTAGGCGTCCTCTTTGGCCTTCCCACTAGCTCACCTTTTAGGTCCAGTTTCCCTAAGTCCCTAACTTACCTAGTGACCCTAAGACCCACTTAGTCAGCCACTCTAAACTCCCTACTTGGAGGCGCCGCCCACTTGCCACCGGTCCCCTTCGAGGCGTCCATCCCGCGCCCCATTTGCAGCCGGCCAGCACTCTTGGTCACACACCTTCGCGGAGCTCCCGTTTGCAGCCCAAAGCCAAGGCCACGCTCAAGCAAGACCTCTACGGACCAGCTACTTGTAAGTTTCTAAACTCGGTCTTTGATCATACACTTGCTTGAAATTCAATTTGATACGGGGTTGTAATAACGGAGCATAGTCTCTCCCCGCTTGTAATAACGTGGCTTGGCACAACCACACACGTGCACTCTCTTAGTCGTGCACGATTTTGAACACACACGGGCCTAATCAGCCCCTAATATATAAGTATACGTATATATTTCATTTCCGAAGGGTTTTGTTTAAGTTGGGTGTGTTGTCTTTCAATTTAAACACTCTCACACACATTGAGCTTTCGCTCTTATTTGAAAGACCCAAGTAAGGGCCGACCTATACTATTTGGGTTTCATTTCATGTCGTGTGAGTAAGTCTTTCAATTTAAACACTCTCACACACATTGAGCTTTCGCTCTTATTTGAAAGACCCAAGTAAGGGCCGACCTATACTATTTGGGTTTCATTTATGTCGTGTGTGTAGTACTTCAATTCAAGCACTCTCACACACATTGAGCCTTCGCTCTTACTCCCAAGACCTTAGTCAAGGCCGTATTGCAGTTATATTTGGGTTTCATTTATGTCGTGTGTGTAGTACTTCAATTCAAGCACTCTCACACACATTGAGCCTTCGCTCTTACTCCCAAGACCTTAGTCAAGGCCATACTGCAATTTATATTTGGGTTTAATTTCATGTCGTGTGTGTAAGTCTTTCAATTCAAGCACGCACCCACATTGAGCCTTCGCTCTTATTTGCAAGACCCGAGTAAGGGCTCATATACATAAGATATATACATATTTCCCTTCGGTTATTTCCCTTCGGTTATTTCCCTTCGGTTATTTCCCTTCGGTTATTTCCCTTCTGTTATTTCCCTTCAGCATTGTCTTTACATTTCGGGTTTTCCCTTTGGAGTAGCGTGAGTTTGCATTGCATCTACGCCATACCACGAGGTAGGACGCATATTGCATCGAAGCAACCCCCGCTCGAATTCGCCCATGTAGTGGAGTGTTCATAACACACAAACTAGGCGACCCAAAAAGGGATAAAAGAAAAGACTTAGGCACGTGCAAATCCACGTGATCTAAAACATGCAAATCGCATCTTAAAGACCCGAAATAGACACCTCGAACCATTTCGTAGATTTTCTCCCTAAAAAACTCGATTTTTGCAAAAGCGTACAGACTGACCCTTGCGCATCGGTGCAAGAAGGTCTGCGACGACAAGAGCTCACTTGCTCACAGTCGCCACGTTTAGAAGTCAGTATTGATATATCTTCGCTAGCTTAAGTAAGCTAGCTGGCACGCCCTGTTTGTATATCTAGGCCTTAGACGCACGCTAAGATCCACTCCAAGCCACGAAAGGGGCGAAGAGGCGGGGATTTTCGCGCGTCTACAATCAGGTATGGGATATGTATCTTGAAGAGGTAATTCAGCGACATGATCGTCTAGGGCTTGTCCCTTAATGGAGTTTTGGTGATAAAATTTCAGATCATACTCCATTAAGAGGATCTACCATTTACCTAGCCTACCCGTTAGGATAGGTTTTTCAAAGAGGTGTTTGATAGGGTCAAGTTTAGACACTATCCAAATTTCATGATCTAGGAAATAATGCCTAAACTTTTGGCAAGCCCGTACCAAGGCGAAGCATGTTTTCTCCATGACTTGATAATTTCTTTCATATGCCAATAGAGTTTTCAAAATGTAGTAAATAGCATACTCCTTAAGACTATCACCCTAATATTGAGCAAGTAAAGCACCCAATGCATTCGTATGAATTAAAATATAAAGCAATAAAGGTTTTCCTTGCTTTAGAGGTTTTAAAATTGGAGGATTTATCAAATAAGTTTTCAATCTTTCAAAGCTTTTTGGCAATCGGAATCCCAGTCAAACTTAACTCCTTTTCTCAAAAGTCTTTTGAAAGGCTCGCATCTTATTGCTAAGTTGGAGATGAATCTCCTAATTGCTTGGAGTCGACCTTGGAGGCTTCAGATTTGGGTCAAGTTGGAGGGTAGAGGCATATCTATAATGGCTCGACACTTAGAGGGGTGGACCTCTATGCCACTTTGGCTAACCATGAATCTTAAAAGTTTTCCCGATTATACTCCAAAACATATTTTTGAGGGTTTAGCTTCACTTTATAAAGCCTAAGTTTTTCGAAAATCTTTTGCAAGGATTCCATGTGTGTACATCGGGTTTTTTATTTTACCAAAAGATCATCCACATATACTTCCAAGAGCTCATGGATTTGATCATGAAAAATAGTAGTCATGACTCTATAAACACCCCGAAATCCCACGAATTCCTCAAAACAACCTGGTTTTGTAAAAGCAGCCCTCAAAGGGCCATTTTGAGTCTAGAAACCCAGGAGCCTTCCAGACAACCTTGTACATATGTTTTAAACTCTATCTTTCGAAAACATACAATATGGCTTTTAAAACCTTTGTAAAACATGTTTTGGAACCCCGAAGCAGCTTGGCCTAATCCAGACAGGACCAAGAGAGCTAAGGAGAGCCCGGAACCGGAGCACCTGTCGAGCCCGGCACAGCAACTCTTGTATCAAATCCACACCCCCAGGATCTCGAACGTCCAAGACCCTGTTATCATCGAAACCTTGTTTGAAGTCATCTCCGGAAGGCGAAAATAGAGGCGGACGATCATGTTGGCGAAGACCCAACGCAGACGGAGCACTGATGCTGTCAGGCCCCGCACAAACCGTTCATTTCGAACACAGCTCAAAGGAGTCAGATTCAGTTTGGATTGGATCTGGACCATATATATCTAGATCCCAATCCAAACCCATGTATGGACTTGGATTTGGATTTGGATTCAAAAATCCAATCCTATATCCATATCCATGGCCCACATCACCTTCTCATAAATGGAGGTGGGGCCCACTTGAATTTCACGTGGGATTATGGGCATGAGAGAGAGTGGGGGTGGATAAGATCAAGTGTGTATTGTAATTAAGCTTGACTTGTGTGTCAAGTTTGGGGTTAGTCATGTGGGTTAGCCTAATTAAGTGGGTTTAAGCTTGTAATTAGCCAAAACCTAACCTAGGGTTGCACCAACATGAAGTGGTTAAGGTCTATGGGCCATGCAAAGGGAGCTCCTTCACCTAAACCTAACCTAATGCCTAACCCTAGCCTTCCACCCTAATCCGCTCCTAATCTGAGCCTAATCACCTAACCTACTTCCCTAATCCCGGCCTAATCCCAACCTAATCACCTAACCCACTTCCCTAATCCTTCCCTAAACCTAGGTTAATTTCCCTAAACCTAGCCTAATCACCTAACCTAGCTCACTAAACCTTACCCTAGAACCAACCCACCTAACCAAACCCTAAACCTCTAAACCACCCCTAGCCCACAACCTACCCAAACCACTTGTATCTAAAATATCTGGCCCTACCCTTTCCAGCCCACCTTATCATCATACCACCCTACCTAAACCACCTAACCACTACCCCAAACCCAGCCCTAACCGACCTAACCCAGCCCTATATAAACCCCCCCTTGGGGGCGGGTTTCACAAGCTAGAAGCCCATCCATTCCCAGCCGGGTCCTCCCCTTTCCCACTCAGCCGAATCCCCTTCTGCTCCACCTACTCCACGTCTAGCTACCACCTTTGCCGCCACCTCCCAGCCGAGTATCACCACCACCTCTGCCACCACCTTCCAACCGAACGCCACCACCTGCACCACTTCCTTCCAGCCGAGCGCCACCCTCTCTTCGCCCGGTAAGTCCCCTACACCCTACCTTACCACCTCTTCACTCCCTCTCCACTCTCAGCCACCTAATCCACTCCCATAGCACCCAAACACTAGCCCTTCCACTTGCTGCCACCCTTCTCACTCAGCCGAACCCAAAGCTCCCTAACTACCCGCCACCACCTAGCCCTTTTAGTCCCATTCGGCCACCCTATCCGACTCCCTAAAACCTGCCCACATCACCTGTAGACACCCAAAATTTTCTTTTAAAATTCTTACCTTTTTAGGAAAGTTGCCATTTTAGCAATTTTGGGGTTTTTGAAGGAAAAAGGCACTAAACGAGTTTGTTTCGGTACCAAAATTTTATGAAAGCTTTAAAATGATGAAAGAATGCTTTCCTTTCTGAAAATTTCAAATTTTGACAAAATTGGGGAAAATGACGATTTTGCCCTTAGCACTGGAAAAACAGGATTTCATTTCCTTAAAAGATTTATGATGGAAAGTACCTTGAAAGCTTACCTTTTGAAAAGATACAGGTATCAAAAACACAAGTTGACACCTGAAAAGGACGGTGGACGCCCAGAAAGGGAAAACGAGCATTAAAAAGGAAAAGTGAGCTTCCTAGAAAGAAAAGCTCACATTTGGAAAGAAATCAATTTCTAGAGGGTAAGGTCGGTATTATCAAAAGAAAGGAAAGGTGGAAGCAAGAACAAAAGCCTCCGAAAATGAAGGTTTGGTATCAAACGCCTTTCGTAACGTGTCTACGTTATGTTTGGGTATCGAGGTAGGCATGGAACATGGATGTGCATAACCACTTTCACCACAAACATGCAGTTTGCTAATTCACAACATGGGCTGATGTTGTGAGGTTACCGAAGAATCTGAAAAGAAATTGACATTGCTTGTTGTCAGTCATGACTTGAAGAAGGAATGGACACTGATTCGATACTTCGACGGGAAAACATATGAATGGGTGGAACTAAGTCGGCAACCTAATATAATTGGGAAAGGCAATAATCACTGGAATTTGTTTTGAGTACTTTGACTTGCAAAATAGTTAATATGTAGTGGATAAAGGCTACAATGGTTTCATTGTCTGAAAATGATAGGACGGACAGAGTTGCTCTATGATCTTTTCATGTTCTACTCTATATGGACAGGATTTGATGATCAAAAGTTGTCACAGATATCCACATACTTGGTGCGGGTCTAGTGGAGTTCTTGGCTCACGCAAGGATGCTGTCCATGATGATGCCACATCTATAACAAGGGGTGTCTGGGCAATGATTGTTGTCTTCCTTACCTACTGTTTGCTACAATCACCATCAACAATGATGTTGCTGTGGCTGGTGGCATGGAAAGCATGTCAAACACCCCTCACTATCTTCCGGATTCAAGGAAGGGAATCCGTTTTTCACATGGAACTCTTGTTGATGGTATGCTCAAGGATGGATTATGGGACGTTTATAATGACAATGCCATGGGAGTGTATGCAGAACTTTGTGCAGACCAACATTCAATAAGCAGAGAGTGCAAGAGAAGGAATCCTCAGCATATGGGATAATGCAGATATCATCAAGATCAATAAAGAAGAAATGTGAAGAGTTGCAGTGTACTCTTCCTGATGTTTCCAACGAAGAATCTATCTTAACAAAACAGAAAAAAATCATGAGAAGGAGAGGGCTTCTGTTCTTCTTACCGCACTTCATATTGAGTTGTTTTCCACAGAGGACATTGTTAATGGGTTTGTTCTGCTGCTGGAATCTGCAGAAGACACTGCTCTTGATGTCTTAGATGCTTTTCCTTTTGAGCTTGACAAGATGAAAGACAACAAGGATTATGCCTATCAAATGGAGATCACGTTCCAGATAAGATGAAACCAATTGAGATAAGATTTTATCAGCACAATCAAAACCGAACTCATCCAAATCCCAACCATCTGGCTTATCCAAATCACAGCCAGAGCCTATAAAAAGGCTTCCCCAGGTGCTGCAGAGATCATCAATCAACGAACATCAACCAACGAGCATCAAGAGGGAACCAAAAAAAAGAGAGGAACATTCAGTCCGAAAACTCAGAGAAATAGAGAGAGAGAGAGAGAGAAAGGAAGAGAAGAAGGAGAAGAAGGAAGTCCGGCCTGGTTCCGACGTCCAACGATCGTCCGGCGAAGTGCTCCTACATCCCCTCTCACTCACACAGGTTGGAATTCTTGCACAAATTAGTTTTAATTCATGAGAATCTGAAAAAGCATAGATTCTGGAAATTTGTACATGAATCAAGGCCTTGAGCCCATGTTCTTCATTTATATCGATACAAACATGCATGATTCCTTCATGAACGGAATTAAAATCCATGTTTAGATGATTTCCATGCATCATTAGGACTGATACAGGTTGAATTTCGTTCTAGAATCACGTTAGGAACTTTCTGAAATTTTCTGCAAACTTGGTTTCTGAAACTATCCGTGCACATGCGTCTGATCACGGAATTTTTATAGACAAACGGATAAGCCAATTGCTTCGAAGAATAATCTACACATATCAGACGTTCTTAAGGAATTTTTATGAACTGTTGCCTAGCCAATTAGATCCGTGAAGTTTATACAAAATCCAGATTGCGTTTTATAGAAACAGAATGTTCAGTAACAGACCTCTGTTCTTTTGCCCATATCTCTTCAACCACTGAATGAAATTGGATGAAATTTGATTCTTTGGAAACCTAACATCCGTATATTTCTAACACAACAAATTTTATCGAAATTAGATAACTGAGTGCTGAGATATTACTGTTTTTCTAAGCTTCTGATTCACAGAAATAGGACTGTTCTAAATTTTATAATAGTTTCTGATTCTTTATTTAATTATCAGAAAATAAAGAACTATATTATAAAATAAAAATATATTCTGATTCTACACACATGTGTCTATATTTTGTAAAAGTTTTATAATTTTTGGAGAATTAGAAGTATTTTTAAAAATTCGGAGAACAGGTCTTTGGAGCTGAACAGATTCTACAACTTTCAGAATATGAAAATTTTCAGAAATCAAGAACTTAAACACAAATCTGAAACTTTAGAAAATCTGGTTTTTCCTTTCTCGAATTAATGGATTCAAACAAATTTCAAGCGTCTAGGCTGACCCTTGAGCGCCGGTTCAAGAAGGCCTAAGTCGAAAAGATCTCGCTTGTCCACAATCGTTCTTAGAAGTCAGAAAATCAGAATTTGTTAGTTTTGATAAACTAACTGGCACGCTCGCGCAACCCGACGTAGTTCGAGGGTTTGATTTTGAATCCCACGATTTGAAATAAAATCACGTCTACAGATTTGGCACACCCGGTGGGACTTGAGACTTTGAAATTTTGTTTGAATCCATTATACTAATTCAATTTTCAGGTTTGTGATAAGTTGGCTTAAACAGGTTGATCATGCCATGTACCAAAGGATCTTGCGAGATATCTAATTGAAATTTGTTGGAATCTGTTATGCTAACAAAGTTTCTAGATTTGTGGTAAGTTTGTATACAGGTGGATCATGTCAAGTTCCGAAGCATTTTCCACAATGCGAAGGCGAGGTTCATGCCATAAGAGCAGAATTTCAAATAGGATTGCAAAAGACGCGCTTCCTTCCCTAAAAAGGGGAATGATGAAAGTAGAAGAAAGGATAGCTGCTTTAAAAGCTGAAGAAGAGGAATCTTGCTCCTCCCATGGTAAGAAACATAGGAAATCAAGCCGTTCAAAGAAAACTTCATCTGATTTTCAAAACCAGTTTTCCAAAACCATAGAAAGACTTTCCCAAGAAAAAATTGCTTATCTTACAAAAAAAGCAACCAAAGCTAGAAGGAAACTTGAGGCCTTAGAGGCTAAGATCTACCATGAAAACCTATCTTGTGAATGTGGAGAGCAAATTCATACTCGAAAAGCCCAACCAAGGTCGAAAATCGATGAGAGATACGAGGCTGGAGATGAGGCGAATCAAATCAGCTAACCATTCAAAATATCCAAACACCCCTTTGCACATAGAAAAACCAAAAAAGTTTCATATTTCAAAAACTTTGGAAATTTTTCAAAAGAGATTTGAAAATCAAAAATTTGGAATTCAAGAAAGCAAAACAGAAAAGAAAGTTCACATCCCTAAGCGCACAAGTGGACTGGGGCATGGGAGTTACTTCACAACCACCACCCAAAACTTTTCAAAATTGGTTGCTCCGATGGATTCCATTACCACAAGCACCACTTCATACACAAGAGAGAATGAGTGTTGCACACACATAGGCTTGGCAGATGAAGTCCAAGACCTACCAAAACAATGGGAGCTCGAAGCCCTACAGGAGCTACAACACCCTCAGGATGCCTGCAAGGAAGCTTGCTCTCACCATGAAAAGGTAGACAAGCAGGAAGAAGGTATACTTGAAACTCCTCTCTCTCCAAACTCTCTACTCGTTCTTCCTATTCATTGTGTAGGACCAGTGGATTACCAAGATTCAAATCACAATTATGCACCCACAACCCCACAAAATGTGTTGAAGGATGTAGATTTAGAAGGTGCGGTGGATGTCCAGCACCAAAATGAATTCCAAAATGAGAAAAATGAAATTCCAAATTTGGTAACCCCTAGGGCATGTATCGATAGCCTAAGTACACCTCATCCTATTACCCACCTACTAGGAGAGTCACACCCAACCAAGGTCGTCCATCTCCTAGAAGAGCTCAACTCACCCCATAAACCCGTAGACCTCCAAGGTATAACCAATGAAATTCAAGTGTATAGCCACGTCATAGATAACACAATATTCTAGGGTCATCCTCTTTATAAAAAAATTTCAAAACTTAAAAAGCCTTGGAATATGTTACTAAACATGGGATATACACCTTACCAGGGCCTAGGAGCTAAGAACCAAGGTAGGCTAGAACCCATCCTACCTAGACTAAACCCGAGTCGATATGGATTGGGCTATATCCGATCCATACCACTTGAACCACCACCCGGAACCAATTGGGTTAAGGGTGCCCTAGAACCCGCTAATCCCGAAACCTATGGTTTAGACGTCTTATTTAGAGTCTAACTCGTAGTGTTTTCTTTGCAGGTTTGATGGAAGATCCCTTTTTATTTGAAAAAAATCTAAAAAAATTATATATTCCCAAAAGCCAAAAAAAATGGAAAAACCCAAAAACCCAAAAAAAAATTGAAAATTTTGAAATTCCCAAAAAGAAAGTTTTATTCGTTTCCCCTTTTGCTATTTGCTTTGAAAAATCCAAAAAAAATAGAAAATTATAAAAATTTCAAAAAAAAAATGTTTATTTTCCCTTCTACTAGTTGTTCCGGAAAATCCAAAAAAATAGAAAAATTTGAAAAACTCCAAAAATATTGTTTTTCAAAAATTGGATTTAGAAATGCCTTCTTCTCTAATCCATGATACTTCCCTAGAAAACAAGAACTTGAGAGTGATTAAAGCAAGGAGGAAAGTCCCCTCATCCATGAGGATGGTCAAGCCTCCAAGCTTTCTATATTCCATAAAATCATTGATTTGGAAAAGCTTCAAAGTGTGTAAGAATTTTCTAGAAATGCATTAGAGAGTTAACCTACCTAGAATACATCCAAGGATCATATCATGCATTGCCAAGACTAAGGTTGTGCATATCTTTCATGCATCACATTGAAAAACAATCATGTCATATAGAGATCGGCCATGATATGTGAGTTCTCATACTATTCACTCCAAACTAGGGGCATGGAGATGTTATTCCTTAAATACATTTCATAGAAATTGAGTGTATTCATCATATCATAAAGCATGCATTACCATTGTATTATAGGAATACATCTTGCATGACATAATGCATCCACAAGAAGCCCGCACTCCATTTGAAGATGGCGGCCCACAAGGATGGTTCCTATGATGCAAAGGGGCATCACAAAAGGAATGCTGGTAAGTTGATGTTAAGGAAGGAAATTTAGTAGATTCTATAAATGCCCAATACTATGTATGGGGTCTACTTTAAATTTCATTTGAAAAGATTTTGAAAATAGATCTCCTTTGAATTTCTGGAAAGAATGACTAAAGATGGATTATGTGACCCCAAATTAGGGAATTGATACTTTATGAAAAGTGGAGTTTTCAAAAATTATTTGGTAACATGTCAAAAATCTTTTACTTACCAAATGAGGCCTAGTTCAAAATAGCAGGGTGCTTTCAAATGGTAGGTGCTATTAGGAAATAGGACAATCTTGCCTGGATTGATTATCTAAAGGGATGAGTTGTATTTCCCATTTTGCTTCTCTCCAAAAAGGAAAATTGGCAATATTCAAAAGAAAAAGAAAAGAAAAAGAGAATACAAAAACTCCTAGAAAAAGAAGTCTTCCCCGAATAGATCGAGGGAATACAAAAACTTCTTAAAAATAAGTCTTCTCTCTGAAAGAAAAAAAGAAAAAGAAAAGAGAATGCAAAAACTCCTCCGAAAAGAAGTCTTCCCCAAATAGACGGAGGGAATACAAAAACTTCTTCAAAAGAGGTCTTCTCTTGAAAAATGAAAAAAAAAAGAAGGAAAAGCCAAAGCTCAAAAGAGCAATTTTCCATCTCTTTGCCTTAAACCCCGGGACGCTTCAGAAGGGACCGCGGGTAATTCTTTCCCAAATCCCCATAGCTCATCCCGATGGAGAAAAGTTCACCTTGAAAGTCCTAGAGTAAGAATAGGACCTATTTTATTTGAATTCATGTTGTTTGAGAATTAGAATTCGTTGGGTAAGAAAGGGATGTTTGAAATGTTATTCAAAATCTTCCATAAAACCTCTACTTATTTATGAGTATTAAAACCCGAGTGAAGGGAAATATGAGAAATTGTAAGTCCTTTTTGATAGAAACCAAAAAGAGTTCTCTTTTCGAAAAAGGAATTTTGAAAATCCTAAACATCAAAAGAAACATGGACCATTGCTTGGGGCAGATGGCCAACATAAGCTTCTTCTTGAGTTCGTGAATCAAAGGTATGAGTCTCTAAACATTCATTTCACACACATGAATACATTCATAAAGTGGTTGTTCATGCATGATTGTCCTAGGATTAGGAGCTCTTGCCAAATCCCTCTTTGCTAAGAATCCAAGGAAATAGATGTTATGGAATAAAGATCGATTCCATACTCTCAAGGCAAATCTGGGAAGAAAAGCAAATGGGTGTTTTCTTCTTTGCCATTATCCAAATGAATTTGGAATAATGCCAAAGAGGGGCATCTGCAGACACCCAAAATTTTCTTTTAAAATTCTTACCTTTTTAGGAAAGTGGCCATTTTAGCAATTTTGGGGTTTTTGAAGGAAAAAGGCACTAAACAAGTTTGTTTCGATACCAAAATTTTATGAAAGCTTTAAAATGATGAAAGAATGCTTTCCTTTCTGAAAAATTCAAATTTTGACAAAATTGGGAAAAATGATGATTTTGCCTTAGCACTGGAAAAATAGGATTTCGTTTCCTTAAAAGATTTATGATGGAAAGTACCTTGAAAGCTTACCTTTTGAAAAGATACAGGTATCAAAAACACAAGTTGACACCTGAAAAGGATGGTGGACGCCCAGAAAGGGAAAACGGGCATTAAAAAGGAAATGTGAGCTTCCTAGAAAGAAAAGCTCACATTTGGAAAGAAATCAATTTCTAGAGGGTAAGGTCGGTATTATCAAAAGAAAGGAAAGGTGGAAGCAAGAACGAAAACCTCCGAAAATAAAGGTTTGGTATCAAACGCCTTTCGTAACGTGTCTACGTTATGTTTGGGTATCGAGGTAGGCATGGAACATGGATGTGCATAACCACTTTCACCGCAAACATGCAGTTTGCTAATTCACAACATGGGCTGATGTTGTGAGGTTACCGAAGAATCTGAAAAGAAATTGACATTGCTTGTTGTCAGTCATGACTTGAAGAAGGAATGGACACTGATTCGATACTTCGACGGGAAAACATATGAATGGGTGGAACTAAGTTGGCAACCTAATATAATTGGGAAAGGCAATAATCACTGGAATTTGTTTTGAGTACTTTGACTTGCAAAATAGTTAATATGTAGTGGATAAAGGCTACAATGGTTTCATTGTCTGAAAATGATAGGACGGACAGAGTTGCTCTATGATCTTTTCATGTTCTACTCTATATGGACAAGATTTGATGATCAAAAGCTGTCACAGATATCCACATACTTGGTGCGGGTCTAGTGGAGTTCTTGGCCCATGCAAGGATGCTGTCCATGATGATGCCACATCTGTAACAAGGGGTGTCTGGGCAATGATTGTTGTCTTCCTTACCTACTGTTTGCTACAATCACCATCAACAATGATGTTGCTGTGGCTGGTGGCATGGAAAGCATGTCAAACACCCCTCACTATCTTCCGGATTCAAGGAAGGGAATCCGTTTTTCACATGGAACTCTTGTTGATGGTATGCTCAAGGATGGATTATGGGACGTTTATAATGACAATGCCATGGGAGTGTATGCAGAACTTTGTGCAGACCAACATTCAATAAGCAGAGAGTGCAAGAGAAGGAATCCTCAACATATGGGATAATGCAGATATCATCAAGATCAACAAAGAAGAAATGTGAAGAGCTGCAGTGTGCTCTTCCTGATGTTTCCAACGAAGAATCTATCTTAACAAAACAGAAAAAAATCATGAGAAGGAGAGGGCTTCTGTTCTTCTTTCCGCACTTCATATTGAGTTGTTTTCCACAGAGGACATTGTTAATGGGTTTGTTCTGCTGCTGGAATCTGCAGAAGACACTGCTCTTGATGTCTTAGATGCTTTTCCTTTTGAGCTTGACAAGATGAAAGACAACAAGGATTATACCTATCAAATGGAGATCACGTTCCAGATAAGATGAAACCAATTCAGATAAGATTTTATCAGCACAATCAAAACCGAACTCATCCAAATCCCAACCATCTGGCTTATCCAAATCACAGCCAGAGCCTATAAAAAGGCTTCCCCAGGTGCTGCAGAGATCATCAATCAGCGATCATCAACCAACGAGCATCAAGAGGGAACCAAAAAAAAGAGAGGAACATTCAGTCCGAAAACTCAGAGAAATAGAGAGAGAGAGAGAGAAAGGAAGAGAAGAAGGAGAAGAAGGAAGTCCGGCCTGGTTCCGACGTCCGACGATCGTCCGACGAAGTGCTCCTACGTCCCCTCTCACTCACATTGGTTGGAATTCTTGCACAAATTGGTTTTAATTCATGAGAATCTGAAAAAGCACAGATTATGGAAATTTGTACATGAATCAAGGCCTTGAGCCCATGTTCTTCATTTATAACGATACAAACATGCATGATTCCTTCATGAACGGAATTAAAATCCATGTTTAGATGATTTCCATGCATCATTAGGACTGATACAGGTTGAATTTCATTCTAGAATCACGTTAGGAACTTTCTGAAATTTTCTGCAAACTTGGTTTCTGAAACTGTCCATGCACATGTGTCTGATCACGGAATTTTTATAGACAAACGGATAAGCCAATTGCTTCGAATTTTTGCATGAATAATCTAGACATATCATACGTTCTTAGATAAAATTTTCAGGAATTTTATGAACTGTTGCCTAGCCAATTAGATCCGTGAAGTTTATACAAAATCCAGATTGCATTTTACAGAAACAGAACGTTCAGTAACAGACCTCTGTTCTTTTGCCCATATCTCTTCAACCACTGAATTAAATTGGATGAAATTTGATTCTTTGGAAACCTAACATCCGTATCTTTCTAACACAATAAATTTTATCGAAATTAGATGACTGAGTGCTGAGATATTGCTATTTTTCTGAGCTTCTGATTCACAGAAACAGGACTGTTTCGAATTTTATAATAGTTTCTGATTCTTTATTTAATTTTCATAAAATAAAGAACTAAATTATAAAATAAAAATATATTCTGATTCTACACACACGTGTCTATATTCTGTAATTTATAATTTTTGGAGAATCAGAAGTATTTTTAAAAATTCGGAGAACAGGTCTTTGGAACTGAACAGATTCTGCAACTTTCAGAATATGAAAATTTTCAGAAATCAAGAACTTAAACACAAATCTGAAACTTTGGAAAATCTGGTTTTTCCTTTCTCGAATTAACGGATTCAAACAAATTTCAAGCGTCTAGGCTGACCCTTGAGCGCCGGTTCAAGAAGGCCTAAGTCGAAAAGATCTCACTTGTCCACAATCGTTCTTAGAAGTCAGAAAATCAGAATTTGTTAGTTTTGATAAACTAACTGGCACACTCGCGCAACCCGACGTAGTTCGAGGGTTTGATTTTGAATCCCACGATTTGAAATAAAATCACGTCTACATCACCCCAAGACACTTACCATACCCACTACCACTTGGTCCCATCTCCTAGCTAGGTCCTTCCCTTACATCACTCCTAGCCGCCCTAACAGCCCGCCACCACCAAACTCCCTTAGCCGACCACTCCCTTCCCCTACTCCACTCGGCCACCCGCCAACCTTAAGTGTCCCATTCGATATTCCCTTGAACTTCCCTTAGTGCCATACTCCCCCAACACTACACTCCCCCCTAGTGACCTTACCTAGCCCCTTAAATCCCACACGTCAAGGCGACACCCTTGCTAGCAGCCGGCCACCTTCAAGGCACCCGGCCAGCACCCCTTGTCGTTCAACCTCGCGGAGCTCCCTTTTGCAGCCCAAGGCGAAGGCCAAGCCCACGCTCAAGCAAGGCATCTTCGGACCAGCTATTAGTAAGTGCCTAACTCGGTCTTTAGTTGTATACTTGCTTGAGATTCAATTCGATACGGGGTTGTAATAACGGAGCATAGTCTCCCCCCGCTTGTAATAACGTGGCTTGGCACACCCACACACGTGCACTCTCTTAGTTGTGCATGATTTTGAACACACACGGGCCTAATCAGCCCCTAATACATAAATATAAATATATACTTTGATTTTGTAGGGTTTTGCTTAAGTTGGGTGCGTTGTCTTTCAATTCAAGCTCTCACACACATTGAGCCTTCGCTCTTATTTGAAAGACCCAAGTAAGGGCCGACCTATACTATTTGGGTTTCATTTCATGTCGTGTGTGTAAGTCTTTCAATTCAAGCACTCTCACACACATTGAGCTTTCGCTCTTACTCCCAAGACCTTAGTCAAGGCCTATTGCAGTTATATTTGGGTTTAATTTCATGTCGTGTGTGTAAGTCTTTCAATTCAAGCACTCTCACACACATTGAGCTTTCGCTTTTACTCCCAAGACCTTAGTCAAGGCCATACTGCAATTTATATTTGGGTTTAATTTCATGTCGTGTGTGTAAGTCTTTCAATTCAAGCACGCACCCACATTGAGCCTTCGCTCTTATTTGCAAGACCCGAGTAAGGGCCCATATACCAACTCTATATACATATCTCCCTTCGGCATTTACTTTACAAGTCATTTCCCTTCGGTTATTTGCCTTCAGTATTGTCTTTACATTCGGGTTTTCCCTTTGGAGTAGCGTGAGTTTGCATTGCATCTACGCCATACCACAAGGTAGGACGCATATTGCATCAAAGCAAGCCCCGCTCAAATTCGCCCATGTAGTGGAGTGTTCATAACACACAAACTAGGTGGCCCATAAAGGGATAAAAGAAATGACTTAGGCACGTGCAAATCCACGTGATCTAAAATTTGCAATCGCATCTAAAAGACCCGAATTAGACACCTCGAACCACTTCGTAGGCTTTCTATCCCAAAAACTCGATTTTTGCAAAGCGTACAGACTGACCCTTGCGCATTGGTGCAAGAAGGTCTGCGACGACAAGAGCTCACTTGCTCACAGTCGCCACGTTAGAAGTCAGTTTAGAATATATCTTCGCTAGCTTAGGTAAGCTAGCTGGCATGCCCTGTTTACATAAATAGGCCTTAGACGCACGAGAGGATCCACTCCAAGACTTGAAAAGGTGAGAGGCGGGGATTTTTTTCGCGCATCTACAGAGATTGGCACGCCCGGTGGGACGTGGGCCTTTCAAAAATCGAGTTTTAAGGTAGAAGTCTTGCGAAAATTTTGCAAAAAGGTGTCATTTTAACTTGTTTTCTTTGCTTGTACTTAGGACATTTTGAAAAAGCTTGAAAAGCATGTCAAAATCCAATCCAAGTGAAGTGTCGAGCCAAGGCTCATGCGCATCAAGTTCTCACTCTAGGAGGATTTTCAAAAACAAAATAAAACTAGATGAGATCGAGGACTTGAGAAGGGAGTTTGAGGCCAAAATCGATGCTCTCAGCCAAGAGGCTGAAGTAGGCGATTCATGTTCATCAAACGGTGAACAAAGGCCTAAGAAAAAATCTGAAAAACCTCGCAAGCACAAAGAGGCCTCCGTAATGGAAGGCAACCAATACCACGAGTCCTTCACACAAAAGTACCGTAAAGCCCTACAGCAGCTGCTAAAAGGGCAGAATAAAGAGAAAAGAAACTACGCCCTGTCTGATTTCCTTCCTATGGATTACGAAACAGACAGTGACGATGAAATACCGAACTTCCATCGGTATGATGGCATGGGAGACCCTAGGTCTCACTTGCAGCTTTTCTCACATCGAGCCCATAAGAAGAAAAAGGACTCGATGAAATGGGTGTATTGGTTTCCTTTATCCCTTAAAGGCACAGCTGCCAAATGGTTGGCTTCCTACGACTTAAGCTAGTTCGCTACTTTTGAAGAGTTAGCGAACTGCTTCATGCAAAGATTTGCACACAACGTAGAAGTCACGCCAACTCTGAATACCTTAAGGGATACAAAGCAAGGCATGAACGAAGACGTACATGCCTTCATTATAAGATGGAGGTCGCTTTTGGGCCAAGTGCGAGAGCCCATATCCGAAGGATGCGCAGTAATGCTCATCCTAGATAACTTTAAAAGCGAGTTAAAAACCCTTCTCTCGCTCCATGAGATCTCAACTTTCCATAAGTTGATCAAAAAGGCCTCCCTTTTCGAAACCAACTTGCGAAAAGGGACATACGATCACTTGTGGAAAGGAAGTGTCGTTCCAAAAACCCGCTTGGAAAAGCCCATCACATACGGGCTACCCACGACGGACAAAGGGGCAAAGCCCCATAAAATCGCCAATGTCCGGGTGGATCCAGGCATGGCAGGTACTTCCAAAAATTTTGAAAAGATAGAAAATAAGAGGGAGCGAAATTTTCAAAAACCGGTTGAAAAACGGGAGTACACTCCGCTGGGGCAACCTGTGTCGGAGGTCCTAGACCTCCTACTTGCCCAGGGCATGATAGAACTCCCTGAAATCCCCGAAGGAGTCACTTTCAAAGGGGGGTATTTAAACCGATTTTGTAAGTATCATCGGCTCAAAGGCCATGATACCAAACATTGCTTCTCCCTCTTAAATAAAATTGAGAACTTGATAACAGAAGGTCGGCTCCAGGTCACTGCGGAACCTGAGCCACCTCAAGCTATCTTCAAGGAACCCTTTCCCAAACACGCCAGTGGCAGTGGGAAAGGAAAGGAGGTATGTACCCTCACCATTTCCAAGGAACTAGCGCAAAAACCAGAGGCTGGTCGACCTACTTGTGCACCCATTCTTGTACTATACAAGAAACACGCCCAAGTCGTCATTCGGGGACCACCAAAAGTGGAATCACCGGTAAAACCAGTTTTAAAAATCCAAGGTTCTCCTCAGCTCATCCTTAGAGCCAAAATTAGCGTGAACCCTAGGCTGGTCGTGGGGGAAGTCACTAGATCCGGGAGGATCTATCAACCCCCACACCTTCAAGGTGCTCAAAAGGTGGTCAGTGTGCCTGGCCCCTCAAAAGCATGTATCCCTAGTGTTCTGCCAAAAGCAGATAAGAACAAAGTCATCCTAAATCCGTATGACTTCGAAAACCACCTTTCAAAGATTCCTATTCACATGTCTATCTTAGAGCTTATACAAACCTCGCCTAGGCATAGACTTGTATTAGAGAAAATTCTAGAAAGAGCCAAGGTTGATTCGAACATAAGTCCGGAATCCTTGTCTGCCCAAGTGGCTTTATTAGGAGCAAAATCGCCCATCACTTTCTTGGAAGATGATGTAGATAGACCCTACGAAACCCATAACCAGGCCCTGCATATCGAGATGGTTCTAAACAACCACTCTCTAGACAGGTGCCTAGTCGATGGTTGAGGAGGGCTCAACATCCTTCCACTTCATGTGGCATACAAAATCGGAGTCACCTTGACTTCAGTGAACCCAAGCCCCATCGTTATTACTGGATACGATGGGAATGCGTCTAGACCTTTAGGATCCATCGAACTCCCAATGGAAACGGGAGGGATCGAACACACGGGGGTGTTCCATGTCTTGGACATCCACCCCCATTATAACCTATTGCTGGGAAGGCCCTAGATACACAGTTTGTGCGTTGTGCCATCCACCTTCCACAGGTGTGTCAAGATCCCTTTTAGGGACCAGGTCGTAGTGATCCTAGGTGAGAGTCACCCACAGCTTCAGGGGATCATAAACTCCCCTTGCTTATCAAGCTCCCAGGCCCATGAGGCTAACTTGGGGCAAATTATGGTTGAGCCACCTCGGCTCGTGTTGAACAACCTTAGGAAGGTTGTATATGTGAAGGGGTCGCCCAAAGCAGGCCCCCTCCCGATTCTAACCCTTCTAGGACGACCCAAGCGATCCCTATTTCCAAAGCCCCTGGACAAGAGGCCATATGAGCACAATATGGACGATAGCATGTTCCAGGACCACGACTTGTATCAAACCTTTTCGAAAAACAAAAAGTTGTGGAACATGTTGTTGAACATGGGCTACACGCCCTACAAGAGTCTAGGGGCACAGAACTAGGGTCTCCTAGAGCCCATCCTTCTTAGGGCCAATCCAAGCCGATACGGGATCGGCTATACTCCCCGAATACCGTCGGAGCCACCCCCTGTGACCACCTGGGTCAAGGGTGCCCCGGAACCTGCCTTAGAAGAGACCTACGATTTAGATCTCCTATTCTGAGTCTAACCCATAGTGTTTTCCCTTTGTAGGTATGACGGAAGATCCCTTTTCTAAAAATACAAAAACATTTGAAAAGCTTAAAATCAAAAAAATCAAAAAACAAGAAAAACCAAACACAATGGAAAAACAAAAACTCGAAAATAGAGTGCTTTGTATAGCTCCCAAGGTTCTTGTTTTACAAAAACCCAAAAAAATCGAAAATTTGGAAAATACCAAAAAGATTTTGTACATAGTTGCTCCTGGTAGGACTTTGGCAAAAGAAAAGGATTTCGAAAGAAACGTCGTCTGCATAGCCAGACCAAAAATTTCGAAATCACTTGAAAATCCAAGTACAAAACCAGGTCATTTTGAAAACCACGCATCAAATTCCCTCAGGTCTATAGCCCAAGAGAATGATCAAAGCCCAGAAGTGGATCCCCTTGAGGAAGATCCCACTTCTGAGCTCCCAGAATTTCATAAGATTCTCGATTTTGAAAAACCTTCCCAATTAGTAGGAGGAGATTTCATTGAGGTGAACCTAGGGGATGATTCCAATCCCAAAACCGTCAAAATAGGCTCATGCTTGCATGAAACTGAAAGGTTAGCATTCATTGCATTTCTACGAACCTATTTAGATGTGTTTGCAAGGACGTATGAAGACATGCCAGGCATAGATCCCAGCATTGTTGAACATCGTCTTCCCTTAGATGCAGGTGTAAAACCCATAAAGCAGAAGCTTAGGAAAATACACCCGAATGTACACACGCAAGTCAAAGAGGGTTTAGAAGATCTACTAAAAGCCGGATTTATAAAACCCATTGCGTATTCTAATTGGTTATCAAATATCGTTATAGTTTGAAAAACCAATGGGAAAATTCGAATATGCATCGATTTCAGAAACCTGAATAAAGCCACTCCAAAGGATAATTATCCTTTACCAAACATAGATTTGATAGTCGATAGTACTGCAAATCATGAAATGTTTTCGTTTATGGATGGCTATTCAGGCTATAATCAAATCAAACTAAGCCCACGAGATCAGGGTAAGACCGCTTTCACAACCCCATGGGGCACGTACTGCTATACAGTCATGCCCTTTGGTTTGAAAAATGCTGGCACAACATACCAACGAGCCATGACCACGATCTTCCATGATCAGATTCATGAGCTCGTAGAAGTGTATGTAGATGATCTCTTGGCAAAATCCAAAACCCGATGCACCCATATCGAATGTTTACAAAAGATTTTCGAAAGGCTTAGGCTTTACAAAGTAAAGCTAAACCCTCAAAAATGTGTGTTCGGGGTAGAATCAGGGAAGCTTCTAGGCTTTATGGTGAGCCAAAGGGGAATAGAAGTCAACCCCTCTAAGTGTCGAGCTATCATAGACATGGCTCCACCCTCCAATCTCACCCAAATCTGTAGCCTCCAAGGTCGGTTACAATCCGTTCGCCGATTCATATCGAATCTGGCCACTAGATGCGAACCCTTCAACAAACTGTTGAGGAAGGGCATGAAATTCTTATGGGATGACGAATGCCAGAAGTCCTTCGAGAGACTGAAGGAATACTTGGTTAATCCCCTTGTTTTGAACCCTCCAAAGCAAGGAAAACCGCTTTTATTATACATCTCCGTGCATGCAAATGCTTTAGGACCCCTGTTGGCTCAATACGAGGATGACACCCATAAGGAGTATGCCATCTACTATATTTCGAAAACTCTCTTGGCTTATGAACGAAATTATCAAGCCATGGAGAAGACGTGCTTGGCCCTAGTCTGGGCCTGCCAGAAATTCAGGCACTATTTCCTAGATCATGAGATCTGGATAGTGTCCAAGCTTGATCCAATCAAGCACTTGTTTGAAAAACCCATTCTCATGGGTAGATTGGGCAAATGGCAACTCCTTCTAATGGAGTATGATCTGAAATACCATCACCAGATCTCCATTAAGGGGCAAGCCCTAGCAGATTACATGGCTGAATTCCCCTTAGAGGACGCATATCCCACTCTTGTCGAAATGCCTGATGAAGGCATATTGCAAAACCATTTTCAAAACCACATTTTGGCAAATTCTTTCGAAAACCAAGTGTGGAAGATGCACTTCGATGGGGCACAAAACCAACGAGGGGCTGGTGTTGGGGTCATCCTAATCTCCCCTAAAAAGGGTGAGATTCCCATAGCAGTCCGCTTAGATTTCGAATGTTCCAACAACGTAGCTGAGTATGAAGCACTCATACAAGGCTTAAGAATTTCGAAAACTCTAGGGGCATCATGCATCGAGGTCTTTGGAGATTCGCTCCTTGTCATAAACCAGGTTTTGAAAATTTGGCAAGTACGTAATGAGAAACTACTTCCATATCGCGAGTTGGCCACTTGATTGGTCCAATCCTTCCAGTCGTGTAAACTCATACACATAGGAAGAGAGGACAATGGCATTGTCGATGCCCTCTCCTCCTTGGGTTCAGCCCTGAAGGTCGATCCCATTTCAGGGACCAGATCTTTGGAAATATGGCATGCGCCCCACCCATCCACACACGACTTGGATATTTGCCAAAACAACCCAGAGTCTATTGAAAAACCCCGGTTTTATAACATAAAACAATTTTTAGAAAATGGGGGATTCACCGAAGATGCCACATCCAAAGATAAGGCATTCATTCGTAAGATTTTGACCCGATACACCATTTTGGGTGGGGTCTTATACAAAAAAAGTTTTACCGGCATTCTGCTTAGGTGTATCGACCTAGAGGAGGCTAGGATAGTGATGCACAAGTTCCACGATGGAGAATGTGGAGGTCATGTAAATGCCAACATGATGGCAATGAAAATACTTAGAGGGGGTTATTTCTGGTCCACCCTGAAAAAGGATTGTCACGATCATGTTAGAAAGTGTCATCCATGTCAAGTGCATGGGTACGCCATTCATATCCATTCATCTGCATTGTATTCTGTGGTCAGCCCCTGGCCATTTACCATGTGGGCGTTTGACATCGTAGGCCCAATATTTCCAAAGGCCTCGAATGGGCATCGATTTATTTTAGCAGCCACGGAGTATTTCTCCAAGTGGGTGGAAGCCATTTCCCTAACCAATGTAATGGGGCAACATGTGGTGGCTTTCATCCGGAGGAATATCTTGGCTCGATTTGGGGTTCCACGAGACCTTGTGTCTGATAATGGCACCCTATTCAAGAACGAGCGGATGGTTAAGTTGTGCAACACGTATGGCATAACTCACCACTTCTCCTCGCCCTACTACCCTTAAGGCAACGGCCAAGCCGAAGCCACAAACAAGACTCTCATTTGCATAATTGAGAAAACCTTAGAGAAGGGTAGGATGTGGCACGAGAAGTTGGATGAAGCCTTATGGGCTTATAGGACTTCCATCCGGACTCCCACGAATGCCACACCATTCGAATTGGTCTATGGCACAAATGCCATTCTTCCCATTCATACCCAACTGCATTCATTTCATACATCCATTGCACTCGACCTCCCCCTAGAGACGCTTCAGCATGCTAGGATGGCCGAACTAGATTTGCTAGATGAGAGGCGACTCCTTGCCATGGATCATGCTCGTGCATACCGGCAAAGGATAGCCCGACATTATAGCAAACACATGAGACCTCGCCACTTTGAAGTGGGAGATCTAGTTTTAAAAACCATCCATCATCGTGGCCCACACCCCCTAGGCAATTGGCGCCCCAACTGGGATCGACCCTATATTGTACGAGCAACACTACGAACAACTCGTATTGGTTGATCGATGTAGAAGGTAGGAATTTAGCAGATCCTATCAATGTTCAATACTTAAAGAAGTATCATGTGTAGGATCTGGATTAAATTCCATTTTTCAAAAAATTTTAGGGATAGCTGTCTTGAGACATGTGAATAAGGTGTAAAGGCAAACTCGTGTGACCCTGAGTGAGAGAATTCGCACTTGTGAAAGAGCGGAGTCTTCAAAATCGTGGTTACATTTCAAAATCCTTCTTCTTACAAAGAAAGGCCTAGTTCAATATAGCAAGATACTTGCAAGTAGTACGTGCTATTTCTAAATAGGCTGATCTGGGATGGATCGAGTGTAGGCTTGGGATAAGTCCTCCCCTCTTCTCTTCTACTTCCAAAAGGAAAACAAAGGCCCAAACAAAAGAGAATTTCCCATTCAAAGCATCTTTCCAAAAGAAAGAAACCAGAATTCAAAAGAAAATCGATTCTCTTATGAAAAAGAGGGATTAAAGAAAAAATACTCCCAAAGGGAGACCCTCGATGAAAAAAAGGAAAAAGAGGCCAAAAAGCTCAAAAATAGTAGTTTTCCGCCTTCTGTGCCTCAAACCACAGGACGCTTCAGAAGGGACCGTGGTATCTCTTTCCCATCCCTGGCTTATCCCAAGCTAAAGCATGGTTCATTTCGAGGAATCCTAAAGTAAAAATAGGATTTACTTACTTGATATTCATCTTGTTTGAGAATTCGACGTTTCGAGTAAGGCGTAGGAATTTGAAATATGCCTTGTTTTCTTATAAAACCTCCGCTTGATGAGCGAGTGTTAAGACTCAAACAAGGGCAAGCACGAAGAGCTCGAGATCCTTAGGATCAAGGCTCAAGACAGTTGTCCCTTTTGTAAATAGTTTTGTAAATAAGTTTTGAAAACCGAACATCGAACAGCATAGGATTTTGCTCACTTGGAGTAGTAGGCCTTATAAGTCTCTAGAGTTCGACCACATCTGGTCTCTGGGAGGTCGCCACTCTTGGCACCACACCCATGTCATTTGCATTCCACGCATGGTACTTGCATAAACATGATCCCATTTAGGACCAAATTCCATGGCAATATCCCTTTCGCGTGATATCTCCTCCTACCAGAGTTTGTAAATTGAGATTTTGCTAAAAATTGGGATGATCCCATATTCTTCGTGGATAGATCTAGGGAGACATTGAAAGGGGTGTTTGTCATCTTTGCCCTTATCCAAATCGATTTGGACAAGGCCAAAGAGGGGCATCTGTAAACACCCCGAAATCCCACGAATTCCTCAAAACAACCTGGTTTTGTAAAAGCAGCCCCCAAAGGGCCATTTTGAGTCTGGAAACCCAAGAGCCTTCCAGACAACCCTGTACATATGTTTTAAACTCTGTCTTTCGAAAATATACATTATGGCTTTTAAAACCTTTGTAAAACATGTTTTGGAACCCCGAAGCAGCTTGGCCTAATCCAGATAGGACCAAGAGAGCTAAGGAGAGCCCGGAACCGGAGCACCTGTCGAGCCCGGCACAGCAACTCTTGTATCAAATCCACACCCCCAGGATCTCGAACGTCCAAGACCCTGTTATCATCGAAACCTTGTTTGAAGTCATCTCCAGAAGGGGAAAACAGAGGCGGACGATCATGTTGGCGAAGACCCAACGCAGACGGAGCACTGATGCTGTCAGGCCCCGCACAAACCGTTCGTTTCGAACACAGCTCGAAGGAGTCAGAGTTCAGTTTGGATCGGATCTGGACCATATATATCCAGATCCCAATCCAAACCCATGTATGGACTTGGATTTGGATTTGGATTCAAAAATCCAATCCAATATCCATATCCATGGCCCACATCACCTTCTCATAAATGGAGGTGGGGCCCACTTGAATTTCACGTGGGATTATGGGCATGAGAGAGAGTGGGGGTGGATAAGATCAAGTGTGTATTGTAATTAAGCTTGACTTGTGTGTCAAGTTTGGGGTTAGTCATGTGGGTTAGCCTAATTAAGTGGGTTTAAGCTTATAATTAGCCAAAACCTAACCTAGGGCTGCACCAACATGAAGTGGTTAAGGTCTATGGGCCATACAAAGGGAGCTCCTTCACCTAAACCTAACCTAATGCCTAATCCTAGCCTTCCACCCTAATCCGCCCCTAATCTGAGCCTAATCACCTAACCTACTTCCCTAATCCCGGCCTAATCCCAACCTAATCACCTAACCCACTTCCCTAATCCTTCCCTAAACCTAGGTTAATTTCCCTAAACCTAGCCTAATCCTAGCCTAATCACCTAACCTAGCTCACTAAACCTCACCCTAGAACCAACCCACCTAACCAAACCCTAAACCTCTAAACCACCCCTAGCCCACAACCTACCCAAACCACTTGTATCTAAAATATCTAGCCCTACCCTTTCCAGCCCACCTTATCATCATACCACCCTACCTAAACCACCTAACCACTACCCCAAACCCAGCCCTAACCGACCTAACCCAGCCCTATATAAACCCCCCCCTTGGGGGCGGGTTTCACAAGCTAGAAACCCATCCATTCCCAGCCGGGTCCTCCCCTTTCCCACTCAGTCGAATCCCCTTCTGCTCCACCTACTCCACGTCCAGCTACCACCTTTGCCGCCACCTCCCAGCCGAGTATCACCACCACCTCTGCCACCACCTTCCAACCAAACGCCACCACCTGCACCACTTCCTTCCAGCCGAGTGCCACCCTCTCTTCGCCCGGTAAGTCCCCTACACCCTACCTTACCACCTCTTCACTCCCTCTCCACTCTCAGCCACCTAATCCACTCCCATAGCACCCTAACACTAGCCCTTCCACTTGCTGCCACCCTTCTCACTCAGCCGAACCCATAGCTCCCTAACTACCCGCCACCACCTAGCCCTTTTAGTCCCATTCGGCCACCCTATCCGACTCCCTAAAACCTGCCCACATCACTCCAAGACACTTACCATACCCACTACCACTTGGTCCCATCTCCTAGCTAGCTCCCTTCCCTTACATCACTCCTAGCCGCCCTAGCAGCCCGCCACCACCAAACTCCCTTAGCCAGCCACTCCCTTCCCCTACTCCACTCGGCCACCCTAACAACCCGCCAACCTTAAGTGTCCCATTCGATCTTCCCTTGAACTTCCCTTAGTGCCATACTCCCCCAACACTACACTCCCCCCTAGTGACCTTACCTAGCCCCTTAAATCCCACACGTCAAGGCGACACCCTTGCTAGCAGCCGGCCACCTTCAAGGCACCCGGCCAGCACCCCTTGTCGTTCAACCTCGTGGAGCTCCCTTTTGCAGCCCAAGGGGAAGGCCAAGCCCACGCTCAAGCAAGGCATCTTCGGATCAGCTATTAGTAAGTGCCTAACTCGGTCTTTAGTTGTATACTTGCTTGAGATTCAATTCGATACGGGGTTGTAATAACGGAGCATAGTCTCCCCCCGCTTGTAATAACGTGGCTTGGCACACCCACACACGTGCACTCTCTTAGTTGTACACGATTTTGAACACACACGGGCCTAATCAGCCCCTAATACATAAATATATATATATATATATATATATATATATATATATATATATATATATATACTTTGATTTTGTAGGGTTTTGCTTAAGTTGGGTGCGTTGTCTTTCAATTCAAGATCTCACACACATTGGGCCTTCGCTCTTATTTGAAAGACCCAAGTAAGGGCCGACCTATACTATTTGGGTTTCATTTCATGTCGTGTGTGTAAGTCTTTCAATTCAAGCACTCTCACACACATTGAGCTTTCGCTCTTACTCCCAAGACCTTAGTCAAGGCCTATTGCAGTTATATTTGGGTTTAATTTCATGTCGTGTGTGTAAGTCTTTCAATTCAAGCACTCTCACACACATTGAGCTTTCGCTCTTACTCCCAAGACCTTAGTTAAGGCCATACTGCAATTTATATTTGGGTTTAATTTCATGTCGTGTGTGTAAGTCTTTCAATTCAAGCACGCACCCACATTGAGCCTTCGCTCTTATTTGCAAGACCCGAGTAAGGGCCCATATACCTACTCTATATACATATCTCCCTTCGGCATTTACTTTACAAGTCATTTCCCTTCGGTTATTTCCCTTCAGTATTGTCTTTACATTCGGGTTTTCCCTTTGGAGTAGCGTGAGTTTGCATTGCATCTACGCCATACCACGAGGTAGGACGCATATTGCATCAAAGCAAGCCCCACTCGAATTCGCCCATGTAGTGGAGTGTTCATAACACACAAACTAGGTGGCCCATAAAGGGATAAAAGAAAAGACTTAGGCACGTGCAAATCCACGTGATCTAAAATTTGCAATCGCATCTAAAAGACCCGAATTAGACACCTCGAACAGCTTCGTAGGCTTTCTATCCCAAAAACTCAATTTTTGCAAAGCGTACAGACTGACCCTTGCGCATTGGTGCAAGAAGGTCTGCGACGACAAGAGCTCACTTGCTCACAGTCGCCACGTTAGAAGTCAGTTTAGAATATATCTTCGCTAGCTTAGGTAAGCTAGCTGGCACGCCCTGTTTACATAAATAGGCCTTCGATGCACGAGAGGATCCACTCCAAGCCTTGAAAAGGTGAGAGACGGGGATTTTTTTCGCGCGTCTACAGACTCTTTGGTATGTGACACCAGTATTTTTCAAACCAAAAGGCATAACCGTGTAGCAGTCTGTGCCCCAAGGTGTAGTGAAAGCAGTTTTGGCCTGATCTTTTGGTGCTAGCTTGATTTGGTTATAACTCGAATAGCCATCCATGAAAGAAAACATTTCGTGATTGGCAGTGCTATCCACTATCAAATCAATATTTGGAAGTGAAAAATTATCTTTTGTAGTGGCTTTGTTCAACTTTCTAAAATCGATGTAAATAGAAATTTTCTCATTGGATTTTCAAACTACAACAATATTTGAAAGCCATTCAGAATAGGCAATGGATTTTATAAATCCAACTTTTAAAAGATTTTCTAAACCCTCTTTTACTTGGGAGTGAACATCGGGATGGATTTTCTTAAGCTTTTGTTTTACAGGTTTTGCATTTGGTTATAAGAGTAGATGATGCTCCACAATAATAGGGTCTAGTCCCAAAATGTCTTCGTAGGTCCATGCAAATAAGTCTATGTATGATTTCAAGAATGTAATGAATGATGCATTTTCATGTTCATGTAAAGAAGTACCTATTTTGACACACTTTGGGTTAGACTCGTACCAATTTTGACACACTTTGTAATGAATGATGCATTTGAAGGTTTTTCAAGTCAAAGATTCTATGAAATTCGGGAAGATCAGAGGATTGATCTTTCTCATGGATGAGAGAATCTACCTCTTTGCTTTGATCACTGTAGACACCCAAAAATTTCTTTTAAAATTCTTACATTTTTAGGAAAGTGCCCATTTTTGTTAATTTTGGGTTTTCGAATGAAAAATGCACTAAACGAGTTTGTTTCGGTACCAAAATTTTATGGAAGCTTTAAAATGATGAAAAAATACTTTCCTTTCTGAAAATTTTGAATTTTGACAAGATTGGATGAAAATGACGATTTTGCCCCCGGCATGGAAAAAGCAGGATTTCATTTCTTTAAAAGTTTTCTGTTGATAAATTTGTTTTAAATTTGCCATTTGAAAAGAAACAGGCATTTATAAGACAAGTTGATACCTAAAAAGGCAGGTGGGTACCCAAAAAGGAGAGCGGGTGTCAAAAAGGAAAAGTGAGCTTCCAAAAAAGAAAAGTTCATATTCAGAAAGAAATCAGTTGCCGGAGGGGAAAGTTGATGTTATCAAAGGAAAGGAAAGATGGAAGCAAGAACGAAAGCTTCCGAAAACAAAGGTTTGGTATCAAACACCTTTCGTAACGTGTCCATGTTACACTTGGGTGTCAAGGTAATTAGTGTGGATATGCATCAGTTTGCATCGTCATTTGTTACATTATGATAAGAATAATGCTAATGTTCCAACGCTCATGGAGTAAATCTCGAGAACATGATGGCTGGTTTACAAATTCGTAACATAGGCCCAATTAATACTTTCAAAATATGTGGGTATGGAACATGGATTTGTTTAACCACTTTTACTGCAAGTGTGCAGATAAAAGAGAGATTGTACACAGGTCTTCAACTCTGTTATCAAGGAAACTGAATGTCAAAAGGAACAAAATCCATCCCTGATTGAGATGCAGAGAAAGGAGATGAACTCGGAAGATGGAGAAGGTGATCCCAGTTAAGCACCTAGTGTTCATTCTGATGATAGGGAACCACCGATCTCCAAGGATGGTGATAAATTCAATTTTGAGGCACCTCTAACCGACAAAGAAATTAAGAAAACTAATTGCAGACTATTTAGAAACTGAAAACATAGCAGCGAAGGCTCAAGAGTCACTAGCTCGCACTGAAGGTGAAGTTAGATAGGAGCTGTCAGAAACTTTACAAGAGCGTGATCTGGATGTTGCAGTAGCAGATGAAATGCAAACATTTGTTAAATAATAGGAGGAAGTGCTTAATGGTTTGGAGGCCGAAAATGCTCTGTTATTGGAGCAGCTTGATGGTGCTGAGGTCAGCTTTCCAGGCCTGTTTAAGTGGATGAAAAGTCAGGTGCTGGAAAGTATTTGAAATCTTCTCATCCTGTAAGGAGTCATCATGGTAAAGTGCTGGAAGGAGCTAGCAGTTTTCTTTGTTTTGAAGCTTACCAATGAAGTCGACAAAGAAGCACTGAAGGACAGCGCAACAAAAGATTCATCACAGCAACGATAATGACAGGGCGTTCTGCCACAATAGTTAAAACTGGAAGATGCAGATAGTGTGCGTGGCACAACAAAAGAAGAAGAGATGTTCCATTGTGATGATCACCCTTGTGAACCGCTTCTCAACAGCCTTCAACGACTCCCAGTTGCATGTTGTCAACGACTTCTAGAGCTTCTCATTCATATATGCAACAGATGGATGAAGACTCTGAAGATCATGATGAGATCAAATACAGATGATGATTACAGATAACGTTCTCAAATTATAGATAATGTAACAACTCAAATTACAAGATAACGTTCAACAACAGATAAAGTTCAGCAATACAGATCCTGTGGAGATCACGTTCCAGATAAGATGAAACCAATTCAGATAAGATTTTATCCACACAATCAAAACCGAACTCATCCAAATCCCAACCATCAGGCTTATCCAAATCACAGCCAGAGCCTATAAAAAGGCTCCCCCAGGTGCTGTAGAGGGCATGAACCAGTGACGATCAACCAGCGAGCATTAACAGAAAATAATCAACCAAGATACAGCAACATTCAGTCCGAAAATATAGAGAAATAGAGAGAGAGAGAGAGAAAGGAAGAGAAGAAGGAGAAGAAGGAAGTCCATCCTGGTTCTGACATCTGATGATCATCCGGAGAAGTGCTCCTACGTCCCCTCTCACTCACACAGGTTCGAATCCGTGCACAAATTTGTTTTAATTCATGAGAATCTGAAGAAGCACAGATTCTGGAAATTTGTATCTAAATCAAGGCCTCGAGCTCATGTTCTTTTATATCGATACAAACACACATGATTACTTCATAAACGAAAGTAAAATCCATGTTTAGATGATTTCCATGCATCATTAGGACTGATACAGGTTGAATTTCGTTTTAGAATCACATTAGGAACCTTCTGAAATTTTCTGTAAAACTGGTTTCTGAAACTGTCTGTGCACACGTTCAGTAATAGACCTCTGTTCTGAAACTGGTTTCTGAAACTGTCTGAAATTTTTCATGAATAATCTAGACATATCAGACGTTCTTAGATAAAATTTTGAGGAATTGTTATGAACTGTTTCCTAGTCAATTAGATCCGTGAAGATTATATAAAATCCATATTGCATTTTACAGAAACAGAACGTTCAGTAATAGACCTCTGTTCTTTTGCTCATATCTCTGCAACCACTAAATGAAATTAGATGAAATTTGATTCTGTGGAAACCTAACAACCGTATCTTTCTAACACAATAAATTTTATCGAAATTGGATGACTGAGTGCTGAGATATTACTGTTTTTCTGAGCTTCTGATTCACAAAAACAGGGTTGTTCCGAATTTTATAACAATTTCTGATTCTGTATTTAATTCTCAGAAAATAAAGAACTAAATTATAAAATAAAAATATATTCTGATTCTACACACACATGTCTCTATTCTGTAAACGTTTTAGAATTTTTGGAGAACAGAAGTATTTTTAAAAATTCAGAGAACAGGTCTTTAGAACTGAACATATTTTGCAACTTTCAGAATCTGAAAATTTTCAGAAATCAAGAACTTAAACACAAATCTGAAACTTTGGAAAATCTGGTTTTTCCTTTCTCGAATTAATGGATTCAAACAAATTTCAAGCATCTAGGCTGACCCTTGAGCGCTGGTTCAAGAAGGCCTAAGTCGAAAAGATCTCACTTGTCCACAATAGTTCTTAGAAGTCAGAAAATCAGAATTTGTTAGTTTTGATAAACTAACTAGCACGCTCGCACAACCCGACGTAGTTCGAGGGTTTGATTTCGAATCCCACGATTTAAAATAAAATCACGTCTACAATCACTCTCAAGTGCTTTGATTTCTAGGGAAGTATCATGAAAGAGAGTGGGGTTATGCATAATAGAATTATTATGGCATGGGACTGTTTTGGTTTAAGAATGTACATGGGTTTTGCAAAACTCGATTTTTAAACTTGCACACTATTTTGAAAGCCAAACTTTTTGAAATTTTCAACTTTTTCAATTTTTTAGATTTTTTCAAACAAATGCTAGAAGGATGAACATAAAAGACTTTTTTTTAATTTAAAGATTTTTTAAATATTTTTGGGTTTTGGAAGTTTTCTAGATTTTTTTGGTTTTCCCAAATATATATTTTTTTGGATTATTTTCTAAAAAGGGGTCTTCCATCAAACCTACAAAGAAAACACCATGAATTAGATTCTAAACAAGAGGTCTAAGCCATAGGTTTCGGTTTTAGTTGGCTCTAGGGCACCCTTGACCAAATTGGTCTTTGGTGGTGGCTCAAGGGGTATGGATAGGTTATATCCTAAGCCCTGTTGACTCAAGCTAGGTAGAGGCAAGATGGTTCTAACCTACCTTGGTTCTTTACTCCTAGGCCCTTGTAGGATGCATATCCCATGTTCAATAACATATTCCAAGGCTTTTTGAGTTTTAAAAATTTTTGATAAAGAGGATGACCTTGGAATAGAGTATATCATCAACAACATAGTTATACACTAGTTTTTTTGGGTTTGCTTGGGAGATGTAGGATTTGGATGGTGGAAAACTCGGGTTTCCCTATGATACACACGACCCTAGGAGTGGGTGACTTAGATGATTTGGGGGTTCCTAAGAGATAGACGACTTTTAGAGGGTTAGACTTGGGCTCTCCTAGGGGGTAGACGATTTTGGGTGAGTCGGGCATCTTCGTGGCCCTCTCGCTTGATGGGTCACTTGATAGGCAAGGAAAGCTTTGTATTCCCTTGAGGTATAGGTTGTCTTCTCTAAAGATTACCACCACTTGGTTATTCAATGAGAATTTTAGGTATTTATAGAAGGTTGAAAGGATGGCTCGAAGGGAATGTATCCAAGGCCTCCCTAGTAACAAATTGTAATGGGGGTTTATGTTTAAGGCATGAAACAACCCCACATGTTGGATATTACCGACTTCCATGGGTAACTCGATAGATCCTAAGGGGTAGGATGAGTTGTCATTGTATCATGTGATGACGATGGTTTAAGCGTAGACATGGGTACTCCTATTTGGAAGGCCACATGAAGAAGAAAAATGTTTAGACCTCCTCTCCCATCAACCAAGCACTTGTTGAGAGTGTGGTGATTCAATACCACTTCTATGTGCAAGTCTTGGTCGTGAGTTGTATCGGGTCTCTCTAATTCATCATCGGTGAACACGATTGGGGCCTTGGCAAAGATGGGGGAGACCAAGAAAGATAGGGATTCGAGAGTTATGGAAGTGTTAAACTTAGTTTTTTCTAGGATTCCTTTTAAGACTTGTCTATGTTTATATGAGGTTTATATCAACTTTAATATATACATGTTTATGAGAAGTTTTGAAACATGAAGTTCCAAATCATATGGGGTTAACACAATACTTTTACCCTTATCCATGCCATGAGATGCATGCTTTCGAAGGGCCGGGCAAAATGATCACTCCCTTGCTAGCTTGTTTAACTAAGTGTGGGGGTTGATAGATCCTTTCAGATCTAGTCACCTCCCTTACGCTTCCCATAAGGCTCGATCCTAGCTTTACTCTATTTTGATGCTTTGGAGCATCGAGAATTTCTATAAAGGCTCTAACCGGGGGCGAGACTCTAAGCACTCCCTGGACCACTACTTGCTTATCTTTTTTTATTACGAAAGAGAGTGGTGTGTGACAAGTAGTGTGAACTATATGCATTGCATGCTCAATCCCACATATTTGGTTTGGAAGATGACATACCTCTTTGTTCTTCCCGCTTATGCTCGCGTCATTTGGGAAGGGCTCTTTAAGTATAGCTTGAGAGGGCTCTGGTTCTTCTGAGACATGGAGTCTACCTTTCTCTATCAAGTCTTCTATTTTATATTGTAAAGAAAAGCATTTATTGGTATCATGGCCTTTGAGCTTATGACACTTGCAAAAGTCATTTAAAATTTTTCCTTTAGGGGGTGCTCCTTCGGGAATGGTGAGTGAACTATCTGTTTTCAAACTTTTTTTTATCTTTTTAAAAGGTTTTTTTTTTGTCGGTTTAAAGGGTCTGACCGAGCTTGGCTCTACTCATATGTTAGCCACTTTTTGAGTCTTCACTCCTCCCTTCAGTGCATATGGCCCATATGCCCCAGGTTTTTCAATTATAGGTTTTTGAAAACTTTTCCCTTTTCAGAGATCTTCATCAACCCCTTTTTTCACATTTGCTTTGAAGAGCGAAACCTTTTTTATTAGTTTTTGAAAGTTGGAGATCTCATGTAGGGAGATGAGTGCTTTCAAATCCATTTTAAAATTTTCAAGAATGAGCATTACTGCACATCCTTTAAAGATGGGTTCCCTAACTTAGCCCAGAAGCGACCTCCACCTAACGATGAATGTGTGTGCATCCTCGTTAGGGGCTTGTTTCGTATCTCTCAAGGTATTTAGAGTAGGGGTGACTTCTACATTTTATGAAAATCATTGTATTAAACAATTCACCAAATCCTCAAAGTTGACGAATTGGCACAAGTTGTAGGAAGTCAACTATTTTGAAGCGTTTTCCTTGAGAGAATGGGGGAACCAATAGACCCAATTTGAAGAGTCCCTTTTCTTTTTGTAAGCTCTTCGGGAAAAGAGTTGGAGATGCGACCTAGGATTTCCATTTTCGTCCTACCAATGAAAACTCTGTATCTCATCATCACTATGGGTTTGATAATCGAAAGGTAAAAAATCCGATAGTGAGTATGCTCTTTTTTCTTTGGTTTGGCCTTTTAACAACTATTGTAAGGCCTTTCTGTCTTTGATGGTAAAAGATTCGATTTCTGGTTTCTCTTCAAATCTGGAGGTCACCTTGGGTTTTCTCATGTGAGGGGTCTCTTGTGAGCCCTTGCTTGCTTGCCATGGGAGGAGCAAGACTCTACCGCATCAACCTCTTGGCTTAATGCGGCAATTCTTTCCTCTCTTCCTCTTAATTCCCTCTTTTGGGAAGCAAGCGACTCTTCTCAGTTTTTAAAGTCTTCTTTGAAAATTCTTTTTGAAAATTGACTCATAGAGAGTGAGTCTCGACTCGAAACCTTGCATGATCCTTCTGAACTCGACATTACTTTAGGAAAAAAATTGACCTCTACAAAAGGAATAAATTAAGCACCAAAGTTTTTGAAAAAGTGAATTTGAAAACTAACACCGAATCAATCAATCCTTAAAGACCCAAATCCCACCGGGGGTGCCAATTCTGTGGATGTGAAAATTTACTCCAAAGTCTATGTAGAGGCTTAAAAAAAGCTTTCACACACTACGTCATGTACGAGCGTGCCAGCTAGTTTTATTTAAACTAGCAAAGTTGTATTTTCTTACTTTAATGGTGATTGTGAGGAAGTGAGATCTTTTCGAGTTAGGCCTTCTTGAACTGGCGCTTAAGGGTCAATCTAGACACTTTGAGGATCAGTTTGAATCAAAGGTGTTTTCAAAAATCCATTTTCAAATCCAAATTGCTTAATCAAATTCGTGAAACTAAGTCTTGAAAAGAAATATTTCAAAGTTCTGAAAAGCATAAACTCGTTCTGTTTTCAAAACGTTTTTCCAAATTTTTCTTGATAACTTTTGAGTCTCCAAAAATCACAAAAATTTTATACTTAGTAGAAACAAGTATGAACATTTAAAAACTATTTGTATTCTAATTTTTAGTGCTATGACTGTGCATAATTAAATCAAATATTTGCTTCTGCTTAAACTCCGCCCATGTAAGGATTACCCTTGCATTGCTGGTCCCAAGCCTGGATAAAGGAGGAGAGTTGTGTTAGGCTTCCGACAGCCAGCATAAAACTTCGTCGGATTTTTATAACATGGATTACAAAAATTATGAGCATTGCTTTGGGGCGTCCCCGCCTAGCGACGTGCTACAGAGCCCGAATGCAATAAGAAGTAAGCAAGGGCCACTATATTTTCACCCGAATGTAGTCAATCAATTGCAGAGAGGGTTCCCACATCATGGACGGGTGTGGGTAAAGAAGTTAGTCCCACTACATTGCCACCCGAATGTAGTGAAAAATTTTCAGAGAGGGTCTCTGCATTTTGATTATGGACGGATGCAGGGGGTAAGGAAGCTAGTCCTAGATAATAAGATTCGTATTGGTTCTTGGAATATCGGAACATTATCCGGTAAGCTAATGGAGGTGGTAGATACTATGATTCGGAGAAAGATTCATATTCTATGTTTACAAGAGACAAAATGGGTTGGAGGAAAAGCAAAGGAGATAGAGGATACATGTTTTAAATTATGGTACTCAGGTAAAGAAAATGATCGAAACAAAGTTGGTATTATCATAAATAAAGATTTAAAGGAGAGTGTAGTAGACATACAACGATATGGTGACCGAATCATAACGTTGAAATTAGTGTTAGGACCAGAGGTTTTGAATATAGTTTGTGCTTACGCACCCTAAGTAGGACTAGAAGATAGTATAAAGACAGTTTTTTGGGAAGAGTTAGATAATGTGTTTCAAAAGATTCCACAAAGGGAGATGATTTGTTTAGGAGGAGATTTAAATGGACATGTTGGTAAAGAGGCATTAGGATATCAAGGGATTCATGAAAACTTTGGTTTTGGGGATATAAATGAGGAAGGTAGGGAGATTTTAAATTTTGCTATGGCATTTGATCTCTTTATAGTCAATACAATCTTCAAAAACGAGATGAACATTTAATTACTTATAAGAGTGGCTTATCACAAACACAAATTGATTACTTTATTTGTAGAAAAAAAGATAGAGCGTGTTGTAAAGATTGTAAGGTAATTCTAGGAGAAAGCTTAACCACCAAACATCGACTTTTAGTTATGGATTTACAAATAAAAAAGTGGACAAAGAAGAAAAGAGTGCATCGAGCTATTTGGACTAAATGGTGGAACCTCAAAAGCGAGAAAGAATATATATTTAAATAGAAAGTCCTGCAAGGAGATGTTTGGAATTATGTTGGCACACCCTATGATATGTGGAACAATGTGGCTATACATATTAGAAAAGTTGCGAAAGATGTGTTAGGGGTATCTAAGGGAGGTGTACCGGCACAAAAAGAAGCTTGGTGGTGGAGTGAAGTAGTACAAAATAAAATCAAGGCAAAGAGGGCATGTTACAAATTATATTATGCTAAGAAAACTAGTGAAATTTTAGAAGCTTATAAGAAAGCAAAAAAGTCCGTTAGTGAAGCAAAAGCTAAGATTTGGGAGGACTTATATAAAAAGCTCAACTCAAAAGAGGGTGAAAGAGATATTTTTAGGATAGCTAGGGCTAGAGATAAGAAAACTAAAGATCTTAATTATGTTAGATGCATAAAAGACGAGGATGAAAAATTCTAGTGGCAAATGATGATATAAGAAATAGATGGAAAAACTATTTTTATAATCTTTTTAATGAAAATAAAGATGTTAGTATTAGTTTAGGAGATTTAGCCAACTCAGAAAAGTATATAAACCACAATTTCTACCGATGTATGCAAAAGAATGAAGTCAAAGAGGCTCTTAAACATATGAAGGGTAGTAAATTGGTAGGACCAGATAATATTCCTATAGAAGTTTGGAAAATACTAGGAGAAATAGGAATCACTTTGCTCACAAGACTATTTAATGAAATATGGAAAAATCAAAAGATGCCCAAGAAATGGAGAGCAAGTACACTTATACCCATATATAAGAACAAGGGAGACATTCAAAATTATGCGAATTATTGAGGTATCAAGTTAATGAGCCATACTATGAAATTATAGGAAAGAATTATCGAACGTAGGTTAAGACAAGTATCAAGTACAATAGAGAACCAATTTGGGTTCATGCCAGGCAGATCTACTATTGAAGCGATTCACCTTTTGAGACATCTTATGAAATATTTTAGAGCAAAAAAGAAATACCTTCACATGATATTTATTGACCTAGAAAAAGCTTATGATAGGGTACCGAGGGAGGTTCTTTGGAGAACTTTGAAGAAAAGAGGTATCCCATTGACATATATTAATCTTATAAGAGACATGTATGATGGTGCAAAAACATGTGTGAGGACTCATGAAAGAACGACAGACTTTTTTGAAGTTAATATTGGGTTACATCAAGGATCAACTTTAAGCCCATACTTATTTATAACGGTGATGGATGAGTTAACAAAACATATTCAAGATGAAGTACCTTGGTGTATGTTATTTGCAGATGACATTGTATTAGTGGAGGAGTCTAAGAAAAAAGTTAATAGAAAATTGGAACTATGGAGAGAAACATTAGAAAGCAAAGGCCTTCGACTTAGTAGAACAAAGACAGAATATATGGAATGTAAGTTTGATCATTTGGTTACTTCAGAAGACATATAAATTAAAATAGGCACATATTGCATTCCTCAGAAGGAAAGTTTTAAATACCTAGGGTCAATTTTTCAAAGTGATGGAAGAATTGATGGAGATGTTACGCATAGAATTAATGCTGGTTGGTTAAAATGGAGAGGAGCATCAAGTATTCTTGGTGATAAGAAGATACCATTAAAATTAAAAGGTAAATATTATAGAGCAGCAATTAGGTCTGCCATGTTTTATGGTTCTGAGTGTTGGTCAGTTAATCATCAACATGTACAAAAGATGTCTGTGACAAAAATGAAGATGTTGAGATGGATGAGTGGTCATACAAGAAAAGATCGTATACATAATGAGGTTATTAGAAACAAAGTAGGAGTGGCACCAATAGAGGATAAAATGAGAGAACATCGTTTAAGATGGTTTGGACATATAGAAAGAAGATCAAAATAAGAACCTTTAAGAAGGTTAGAAAAACTAAATTTGGAAAGTATTAAAAGAGGTAGAGGACGACCACAAAAGTGTTGGAAAGAGATAATAAAGAACGATCTAGCTTATTGGGAGTTAACTGCTAACATGGCATAAGATAGGGATCTGTGGAAACAAAGAATCCATGTAGCCAACCCTGTCTAGTATGGGAAAAGGCTTAGTTGTAGTAGTTGTAGTAGATTTGCTTCTGCTTAGGCATTCGGAACTGGTCTATGATAAAAATACAGAAGTTTAGAAAAACGTTTGTATCTCGGTGCAAAAATCTTTGATCTTTATGAACTTAGTCTTGTTGGAAAGATATGGATGTCAACTTTCCAATGAGACAATTTAAATAAAATTGGATCATTGCAGATAAAGTTATGGGATAATAACCTAACCTCTGTTACAGGAAACACAAACTGTACATATTCGGTTATAGATTTGTCTGATTTTCCCAAATTTTATTTACATGGCTACATGACCCTACAATTCTTGAAAATTTTATTATAAGTAGGCTTGTGTGTAAATATTCGGTGTACAAAATTTTAGATTATTTGGATCAGAGAGCAAAAAATTAAAAATGAATCATCATACAGATGCAGGATATGGAAAACAAATTTTCGTGTTTAAAACATACGTGAATGTATTTCGTTCAAAGTAAATGAATGAAGGAAATGAATTGAAATATATCTATAGCTTAAGCATAGATGGGATTAGAAGATATAAGGGATTATAATGTATAGAGAGGTAGAAAAAACTTGAAATCAAACAAGTAATAGGCATGAATGCAACGAAATAAAATGAGAAGCGTAACTAGCTATTACATCTATGGGAGGAGTCAATTGCTCCATTATTACAACCCCTTTTAATTGAATGAGAGAAATGAGAATATTAAAGCAAATGAGAGGTAAAAAATTGACCTTGTGATGGAGCCTTCTTTGGCACCGGATGTGGAAGACCTTAGATGGGACAACTCCTCCTTCTTTGGTATTTTGTGTAATTCACAGGTTGTATTTAAATAAGGGATTTAAAACCTGCCTATTGTTTTGAAAGCTCGAAAGCATGCTTGGATATATCTTTGGAAATATTTTTAGGGTGTTTACACTTTGTTCCATCTTGAACTCTAGAAACGAAGGTAATTGAGAGTGGCGAAGAAATGGTGGCGAACGACATTGAAATCAATAGTGAATGGCAAGTTTTGCGGTAAACCCTAATTTTAGTTACTTCTTGAACTTCTTTTGGCAGTATGCCAGTCGAGGGAGCCATCTAGGATAGTACATCAATAGATCTCGAGATAGGCCCAAGGATTATAAGATCAAGGCATGGCCCAGAAAACGATCCTAATATTGTACTATATGTAGAACTCCACGACTGTTTCTGCTGTCTGGTCCGAATATTGTACAAGATGTAGCACTTGTTAACAACTCTTCATCTAGTATAGGTATGGCCAGAAAATGATAAAAAAAGGTTGGATCTACAATAGAAGTCACCCTTATCTGCCGGTGTCCGCTGACTCTGTCCAGTTGATTAACGAGAATCCTAACTTGGTCCAAACCAGTTCAGTCTTTTTGGCTCAGATTCAGGGCAGAATCCAAACAGGATGCTGTTTTAGTATTTTCATGATTAAGCTATAACTTTCAAACCCTCAATCGAGTGCGGCTTGATTTGCTAGACTAGTTGCTGAGTAAGCTAGAATTTTATAATGCATTCTTGGTTATTTTGGTAAATTAGTGAAAGTAGATTTAATGAAAAAAGTTGGATTTAGGAGATTATACTAGGACTAAGTATGAGCAATTTTACGATTCTAGTGTCACTTGGTGTCTGGATTGTCTCTGTAGCCAGGGACTCATACTCAAATATATATTAATCTAGATACTTGTTATACATGTTTTGTGACTAAATCAAGGTTCTTTGAGGTGAAAGGTGTGGATATGGGTTCTTGAGGTTTGGAATTGAAGTTTCTTTGAGATATGTGAATAAACTTATTTTGGTATAATAAGTTATGGGTTGTTTACAAGATCTTGATCATGTACAATAGTGTTTTTACTTTTAGTTCATAATGATGTCAAAATTGTTAATTGAATTGGGTTACATATGTAACGTCAATATGGATGTTGGATTGTGTATGAGTTTGTGTGATTTGTATTGTGCATGTGATTATGTTTGTTTTCATGAAGGGGAACTATAGAGAACAATGACATTTTAATGTTGGCACCTATATGGAAGTATGCGATAAGTGATGTTGGGTTGTGTATGAGCTGCTTGATTTGTATTGTGCATGTGATTACATTGGTTTTCGTGAAGAGTAACTATAGAGAATGAAGGCAGTTTAGTATGGGCACCTATATGGAAGCATGTTATAAGTGATTTGGAAAAGAAGAAGAGAAAGAAGATATTTTTAATGATTTACTCGTGACTTTATAAAATTCTTCGAGCTTAAGTTTATCAATTTGCATTACTATAAAATAGTGTCTTATCTTTGTCTTCATAAGCTGTATTTTATTAGTTGAAGGCATGATGCATGTACATGCATGTATGACATATTACAAATGTGCCATATCAAAATAAAAATGCCAACATCCTCAAAGATGACATCCTGTAAAATCTTGACCGTTGAATCACGAGAAATGAACAATTTCAATCAAAGGATTAAAAGGAAAAGATAACTTTTTTGGTAGGTAGAGTTGGTTTTTTCTTGTGCTTTAAAATTATCATCGTTGCAAAACAAAAAGTCACTTTAATGAGAATCATACACCTGTCTTGATCAAAATGTTGATATCCGACAGGATTCATTGGGAGAACTCTAGCATCTCTAGTATACGTACATACATATATGTATGTATATATACATCCACATGCACATATATATATATATATATATATATATATATATATATATATATATATATATATATATATATATATATATATATATATATATATATATATATGCAGTATAGAGAATGGTTTGATAACATATAGACATAACATACCTACACATATACCTGCATATATGTTACATTTGTATGTTATCAAACCAATATATATATATATATATATATATATATATATATATATATATATATATATATATATATATATATATATGCATCAATGTAATTTTTTTTCTTCTCTAAATGCATAGAACATAAGTCTTATAACTTAACATATTGTATAGGGTTGGCAATCTCTACCTTATACAAGGAAACTTGTCCCGATGAGTTCCAACCTTCTCCTCGTTTCCGGCACCTCTCATTCCTTCCCAACATGGCAAAATGCTCCTTCTCTCACCCTTTCTTTTTCCCCCCTTCTCTACTCTTTGAGAATATGGGTTTATTAATGCCTTTGGCTCACCCACCCGTGATTGTGTTTATCAGTAGATTCAACAAGAATGACCTTCCAACTGGTACTGTATCGTTATTGATTCACTGGGCAAAACTTTCTAAAATAAAGGATTGCATGGCACCTGAATCGAACACTCCATTGCTAACTCATCACGTACTTGTAGAATACTAGTAACTAAAGGGCATATATGAGGCTCTTGTCCACGTGGCATAATACATACGCCTTTGCCCTTGTGGTGCCATTGGTTGCATCTCCTATGCACAATCATTTTTCGTGTTCCATCTTGCCACACCTAAAGCACTGATTCTGCATGCCCCAATTCACGGATCTCTGAGATGGTCTGTTGCATCCCCTATCATTATTAGATTTACAGGTTAGCTTAAGGATAATTTCTAGCTTGATTGATATATGATGATGGAGTTGCGAGTGAGTGAGATTGGCATGCCCATATAAGGTAGACTTGAACTATTGATTTAAATTATTTGAGAACTTCTGATATAGATTGTGATTTGAAGAACCATAGAACTGGTTGTTTGGTAGACACCACTATATATTGATAAATGTTAAATCTTTGGATTTTAGCTAGAGAGTTTGTCGTTTAGTTGCTTAATACAATATTGACTTAGAATTTTCTTCACCTTACTCCACAAATCAAGAGCCACGTCAGGTGGTGAAAGGAAAATCTACTTTCTCGTGGGACCCGTGGCTCAGGGTGCAATAAAAATGGTTCTAGAGCATTCCTACTAGTACCCTTGTTAGAGTTATCAAGGCCCAAATCTAGATCCAGTTAGAAGAACCAAATGCAACATTTGATGAAAAAATGGACACAATACTTTGTTTTTGGAGTCTGATCAAGGCTATCTACATCATTTCACATAAGTTTATGTCAAGCTTCTTTTGATTGGTTTTTTAAGTTCAAGTTTCTTTAGAGTGTGTTTGATTCGTGGCGCCAAACCCCTAGTACTATGAATGCAATTCTAGCTCCACATGGATTTATAACCATAGTTATGAGGAACCATGGTTCTATATTTGACTCGAGTGGAACCGACTCTTGGGTCTTCACATGAGATGGGTAGCAACATGAGGGAGAGAGTGCTTAGATTCTCGTGCAAAACCTATGGTTATAGTTCGTGTGGTCCAACCCTCTAGCACTGGTGATATATTTTTCATGTCTGATGCACAATAGAACTTGAAACTTTGAATGCAAAAAATCAAGCTCAAGTACATAAATAGTGAGCAAACAATTTTCATCCTGATATGTTTTCAACTTTCGGTTGTGCCAAGACATTGAAAAATAAGGTTGAAAGAAAAATATTCCCATATTGGAAGAATGCAAGAGGTTGGCATCTTTGAAATGAGAACTGATGAACCAAAAATCATTAAAGCACACATACATTTATATGTTATGGAGACACTATAGTCAACTCTGCAGATTAACGAGAGAAAACTAACATTTTGTAACTATTGTGGTCACTTGGGCCACAAATAGAGGATATGTCGGGAAAAATAGAAGACACTATTAATCAGAGAAAAGAGATCAAAGTAGACTAAATTGGAAGATAGATTGAAATTGAAAAAGAAAAGAGTGATCTGAATGTAAGAGGAAAATATAGAATAAAAAAGATGAAGCAAAATCACAACTCTTACGAGCGTATAAGTCTCTTCATGAAGCAATGAGAAATTCAGGGAAATCATATGCATTCTAATTGTATCCAAGATCGATCTCCAAAGAAAGAAATACATACAACACCATGACTGTAGAGGCAAATTCAAAAAGAGATTTTGAAGAAGGACAAAATGAACAAACAAAGAAACAAGAAAATGAATGAAAATTAGGAAATTGGTTGAAATGAAAGAGAGTTTTGTGCAACAACAAAAAGAAGAGATTGATACTTAAATTTGATAAAGGGCTTGATCGTGCTTGAAGGTAGATACAAGAAGTGAAAGCCATGGGAAATCAACTTAGAATCGAAAGAGGAGTCATGTTGAAATTTGACTCAAAGGAGGAAGAAAAATAGATTTTTTCCCAATATGAGAGGCTACCCAATTTTAACTCTCTCTGCTGTAGAATTGGGTAAAATTGGGCGAGTCCAAGAAGAACACAAAAACAACGATGATAGGGAGGGGAAGATCTGCCGTTTGGGAATTGGATAAAGGCAACAAATGATATGTGTGAACCAAAGGGATGTGTTATCCAGACAGAAACTAGCAGCTGACTAGTAGTAGCCTGATTAAGTAAAAAAGAAGTTTGATCGAGGGAAGCAAAGGAGATAAAGCATGAAGAACAAAATAACAAGGAATATTGCACTTGGAAGCATAGAACAAAAAGAAGTGAATTCTCAAAGATATAAATAGGGGTTAAGAAGAAACCAACAACAACAACAATCAAACCTTTTCCCATACTAAATGAGGTCGGCCTACATGGATTCTTTGCTTCATTAAGGTTTGATCATGTGTCATGCAGTGTTGTCTGACGCGTATCGTATCGTGTATCGCTGGGCTCCACGATACGGGCATATCGTATCGTATCGTATCGTACTTTAATATTAAAATAATGCAAAAAATAATTAAAAAATAATTAAAAAATAGTAAAAAATCGGAAAAAATCAGGAAAAAATCAGGAAAAATATGATAATTGCTTTAAATTCATATAATGTAAGTTTAGTACAGATTGAGCATTCAGCATTGAATAATTGCATCCAAATTTACATATTTTGAATCCAAAAAATAAAATACAGACATAGTTTACACTTTACAGTACACTACAGTTACATATAATGTTACATTTTACAAATTGTAATCAGGATCATCAACTAAATAATCTTCATCTTCTCCTTGTTCAGATCCTCATCATCATCAGCCACGCCCACACCTTCTTCTTCAAAATCAAATTCTTCATCTCCATAATGTTGTTGCGCTCCTTCCAAATTAATCCAGGCAACGTCTTCTTCCGTTAGGAGGGCATTTTCTTCAGTGTCTTCCATAACCCAATCTTCTAATATATCAAAATTATCCAAACTTATTGGATCGAACTGACTTTCTTCTCTATTTACTTTTTTTAATTGCCTACGACACAAACAAAGATAAACAATTAGTAAGTAATATTAACAATTGAAAACTGAAGTTAAATAATATCGATTGAAAATTTGAAAGTAATACAATATTACCTTTCACGAAGGCGCATGTTACAACGAATATAAACCAAATCATTAAGCCTTTTGTGTTCCAACCTGTTGCGCTTTTTTGTATGGATGTGTTCAAAAACACTCCAATTTTTTTCACAACCTGTTGCACTACAGGTTTGGTTTAAGACTCTAATTGCAAAATCTCTAAGGTTTGGACAATCACTTCCAAACCTGTTCCACCAAACATCTGTAAAAAAAATATAAACATTAGAGACATAATAATCCACAGTAATGTAAGATGCAACTTAAATATGAAAATAAATAATGTACCTAGACGCATCGTAGAGCGGTTGCAAATTGCAACAGGCAAACCCATCAAGTGAAGAGCATTATCATATATCTCCATCTCTCGATGTATCGCATCTACTATGCTCTCATCAAGGACTAATCTGTCGATGCATTCAATGATTCCTCGATTAACCTCACCGTCCCTTTTGAAGGTTGCTGAGTACCTCAATGATGGGTTTAGATAGTAGGCTGCTGCATGAATAGGCTGATGCAATTGTTTATTCCATCTACTATCAATTATTTTCCACACGGGCACATAATCTCTTTTTTTTCCATTAAAGTTATTTCTGATCGCTTCTTTTGTCCTGTCCATGGCTTCATAAAGGTAGCCCATAGATGGTTTCTCCTCGCTGTCATCCAATCTCAAAACTTTCACTAAAGGACAAGTAATTTTCAATAATCTGATACATGCATTCCAAAATGAACTTCTAAAAACCGTTTCTACAATCTCATTTAACTTTCTGTTCCTTCTGTTTTGTGACAACTCTGCAAATTGTTGCCACTCATCTGAGGAGAACATTCTCTTTAAAGCTTGCTTCTGTCTCACAATACTCTGTACAGATAAGAAATTTGTTGCGAACCGAGTTGCAGCTGTGCGAAGAAGCTCTGCACCTTCTGTGTATCTCCTCATCATACATAAAACAAATGCATGGTTGTAAATAAATTTTGTAATATCTTGGCAACACTCAGTTGCTGCCTTTATTTCATCCATCTCACCAATGTCCTCGAGGATGAGATCTAAACAATGGGCTATACATGGTGTCCAGTAGAAAGTCCCATAAATATCAGCTAACTCATTTCCAGCTGCTTTGTAGTTAGCTGCATTATCTGTAATCAATTGGACTACATTTTCTAGCCCAACCTCTTGTATAACTTTATCAAATTCCTCTCGTAGGATCTCTGTAGTGTGCCTCTCCTCTGACATATCTAGAGATCTCAAAAATATAAGTCCTTTAGGACAATATACAAGAAAGTTTAGCAATGTCCTTCCTCGCCTATCGGTCCATCCATCTGCCATGATAGTGCATCATATTTCCTTCCACGATTGTCTCAAAGTCGAACAGTATTGTTGCACTTCAATCACGGTCTCATCTAATATCTTCCTTCTCAACTTTTGATAAGAGGGCATCCTGTATCCTGGACCAATGTTAGCAATTGCATCTGCCATTGCTTGAAAATGAAAATTGTTTGCTGCATTAAATGGAATGCATGCATCATAAAACCATCTGCCCACTATAAGGTCTGCTAGATTGTGCAGTTGTTCTGAAGCCATAGCAGCACGAATTCCTGGCTGAGCACCAGGTGTAGTGGAAGGAGGAAAGAACGAATGTATGCTAGAAGAATAAGCTCTTCCTCTACTCCTTCCTAAACTTCCTCTTCTGCCACCTCCAAAGTCTTCAGCTGCAACCCTCTTTCCTCTGCTAGGTGCTCGCGAACTGCTACTACCAATATCTGTTCTAGCATCTGAAGGCAAACTATCAGTGAATCCAACTCCAGTGGCAGTAGCATCATCAGCTTCTTCACACATCTAGAAATCATCCTTTTGTTGTCTCCTTTCCTGTATGCTCTCAATCATCTGCAAGCATTGCCATTTAATACCTTCTGGCACACTTCTAACTCTGCCTGTGCATGGAGCAACTTCTTTCCTGGTTCCTGCTAGATGGTGTTTCAACCTTGAAATTCCACCACTAACCACCTTTTCACAAAATAAACATCTGATTTTTAACCTTGAACCCTCAACTGGTATACCCCACTGCCATGCCGGATCATCAGATTTTGAATGAGAGTCTCTACCACCCCTTCCTGCCATCTCAATGGAGTACTTTAATTCAAACAAAAACTTGAAAAATAAAAGCACTTCGTAAATCCTCCAATCTTCAAATAACACTCAAATCGAGTGTCTCCCACTTCATAAATGCAATAAAAATCGTATACACACACTTAATAACTTCATATTTTGTCATTCAAAAAAAAAAACCGAAATAACACAAAAAACAATAAATATAAATGAAAAAAAGGAAAAAAACATTAAAAATATACCTAAATCCGAGTTTGGAGGCTTGGACGGACACCGTAGGGCACGATTTTAGAGCTTTGAACACCAAGGAGGCGAAAATCGACTCTTAGGGAGCTTGAAGAACCCAAAAGGAGAGAGGAAACCCGCGAAAAATCGTGGGTTTCTCTCGGGTCCTAGGGCATATCGCCGATACGCACCGTATCGTGCGATACGGACCGTATCGCATAATACGGTGCGATACGCCCGCACCTGCGATACGGGGCCCCGTAGCGTATCGTGGTACACGATACGATACGTATCGCACTGTATCGTATGATACGATGCGATATGGACAACACTGGTGTCATGTTAACAATTAACTCAAGTGATATTAGTTCATTCTTTATTGTTTCCTTCTAATGCTTTTGTAGTCCTCTTACTCATTTAACATCATCACCATCTAGTTTCTCATACTTTCTTGTCAATGCTTTCTTTGGTCACCTTCTCACATGACCAATCTATATTTAACATTTTTTTCATCATTTTACCATCTATTGGTGCCACTCCTAACTTGTCTCTAATAACCTTATTATAATACAAACTTTTCTTATATGACTATATATCGATCTCAACATCTTCATCTTTATCATCGATATCTTTTGCATATGATAATGATTCACTGTCCAATACTTAGCACTATATACTATAGGAGGTATAAAACATACTCTATAATATTTACCTTTCAACTTTAATGTTATCATTTTATCACATAAAATACTGAATGGACCTCTCCACTTTAACCAATCTGCATTTATTCTATGAATGACATCTCCATCAATTTTACAGAAAGCATCCCAGATTCAAAAGTAATTAGAAAATTTCAAGAGCATTTTGGTTCCTTTTTCTTGTTTTATCTTATTTGTTTAGGTGTGTTTGTGAGTGCTTTCAATCAAGAAGGTTGGCGTGTGCTTGATCCAAGTCTTCTCTAAGTAAAGTACATATTTTAATTTTGATTTCTATTACTTTTATCATTCATCCTAGTTGCTTTGCATTTATAGGTTGATCTCTTATGTCTTTATTCAAACAACAACAACAACTAAGCCTTTTCCCATACTAGACGGGGTCAGCTACATGGATTCTTTGTTTCCACAGATCCCTATCGTGTGCCATGTTAGCAGTTAACTCCCAATAAGCTATCATTCTTTATTGTTTCTTTCCAACACTTTTGTGGTCGTCCTCTACCTCTTTTAATACTTTCCAAATTTAGTTTTTCTAACCTTCTTACAGGTTCTTCTTTTGATCTTCTTTCTATATGTCCAAACCATCTTAAACGATGTTCTCTCATTTTATCCTCTATTGGTGCCACTCCTAATTTGTTTCTAATAACCTCATTATGTATACGGTCTTTTCTTGTATGACCGCTCATCCATCTCAACATCTTCATTTCTGTCACAGACATCTTTTGTACATTTGATGATTAACTGCCCAACACTCAGAACCATAAAACATGGCAGGCCTAATTGCTGCTCTATAATATTTACCTTTTAATTTTAATGGTATCTTCTTATCACAAAGAATACCTTATGCTCCTCTTCATTTTAACCAACCAGCATTATTTCTATGTGTAATATCTCCATCAATTCTTCCATCACTTTGAAAAATTGACCCTAGGTATTTAAAACTTTCCTTTTGGAGAATGCAATGTGTGCCAATTTTAATTTCTATGTCCTCTGAAGAGGCCAAATGATCAAACTTACATTCCATATATTCTGTCTTTGTTCTACTAAGTCGGAGGCCTTTGTTTTCTAATGTTTCTCTCTATAGTTCCAATTTTCTATTAACTTTTTCCATAGACTCCTCCACTAATACAATGTCATCTGCAAATAACATACACCAAGGTACTTCATCTTGAATATGTTTTGTTAACTCATCATCACCATTATAAATAAGTATGGACTTAAAGTTGATCCTTGATGCAACCCAATATTAACTTCAAAGAAGTCTGTCATTGCTTCATGAGTCCACACATGTTTTTGCACCATCATACATATCTCTTATAAGGTTAATATATGTCAATGGAATACCTCTTTTTTCCAAAGTTCTCCAAAGAACCTCCCTCGGTACCCTGTCATAAGCTTTTTCTAGATCAATAAATATCATATGAAGGTCTTTTTCTTTTGCTCTAAAATGTTCCATAAGACGTCTCAAAAGGTGAATCGCTTCAATAGTAGATCTACCTGGCATAAATCCAAATTGGTTCTTTGTTGTACTTGATACTTGTCTTAACCTACGTTCGATAATTCTTTCCCATAATTTCATAGTATGACTCATTAACTTGATACCTCGATAATTCGCACAATTTTGAATGTCTCCCTTGTTCTTATATATGGGTATAAGTGTACTCGCTCTTCGTTCCTTGGGCATCTTTTGGTTTCTTCATATTTCATTAAATAGTTTTATGAGCCAAGTGATTCTTGTTTCTCCTAGGATTTTCCAAACTTCTATAGGAATATTGTCTGGTCCTACCGATTTACCACCCTTCATATGTTTAAGGGCCTCTTTGACTACATTCTTTTGAATAAGTCGGTAGAAATTGTGGCTTATATACTTTTCTTATTTGGCTAACTCTCCTAAGCTAATACTAACATCTTTATTTTCATTAAAAAGCTTATAAAAATAGTTTTTTCATCTATTTCTTATATCATCATTTGCCACTGGAATTTTTTCATCCTAGTCTTTGATGCATCTAACAAAATTAAGATCTTTAGTTTTCTTATCTCTACCCCCAGCTATCCTAAAAATATTTCTTTCATCCTCTTTTGAGTTGAGTTTTTTATATAAATCCTCCCAAATTTTAGCTTTTGCTTCCCTGACGGCCTTTTTCGCTTCCTTCTTTGCTTTCTTATAAGCCTCTAAAGTTTCACTAGTTTTCTTAACATAATGTAACTTGTAACATGCCATCTTTGCCTTGATTTTATTTTGCACTACTTCACTCCACCACCAAGCTTCTTTTTGTGCTAGTACACCTCCCTTAAATTCACCTAATACATCTTTCGCCACTTTCCTAATATGTATAGCCATATTGTTCTACATATCACAAGGTGTACCAACATAATTCCAAGCATCTCCTTGAAGGACTTTCTGTTTAAATATATCTTCTTTCTCGCTTTTGAGGTTCCACCATTTAGTCCGAATAGCTCGATGCACTCTTTTCTTCTTTGTCCATTTTTTTATTTGTAAATCCATAACTAAAAGTCGATGTTGGGTGGTTAAGCTTTCTCCTAGAATTACCTTACAATCTTTACAACACGCTCTATCTTTTTTTCTACAAATAAAGTAATCAATTTGTGTTTGTGATAAGCCACTCTTATAAGTAATTAAATGTTCATCTCATTTTTTGAAGATTGTATTGACTATAAAGAGCTCAAATGACATAGCAAAATTTAAAATCTCCCTACCTTCCTCGTTTATATCCCCATAACAAAAGTTTTCATGAATCCCTTGATATCCTAATGCCTCTTTACCGACATGTCCATTTAAATCTCCTCCTAAACAAATCATCTCCCTTTGTGGAATCTTTTGAAACACCTTATCTAACTCTTCCCAAAAATTTGTCTTTATACTATCTTCTAGTCCTACTTGGGGTGCGTAAGCACAAACTATATTCAAAACCTCTGCTCCTAACACTAATTTCAATGTCATGATTCGGTCACCATATCGTTATATGTCTACTACACTCTCTTTTAAATCTCTTATGTCTTTATTATTGCATAAAAAAAGAGAGAAGTAGCATCATAGTTCTTGTTCTTGTTTCATAGTAATTAGTATTTTCGTATCCCTTTTGTATGGGTTTGATGTATAAATTTGGTTGGAAATGTATTTTAAAAAAGGCCTCTTCCTATAAATGCTACGTTTCTAAAAAAGAATAAAAAAATCTTATTAAAAAAGTTTTCAAAATTTGAATCTTATCGACAACCTTCCAAAATCTGGACTATACTCAATTATTTCCAAAAGTTTCACAAGATCTAAATTTTATGGTTTTGAAAACTTTCCAAAAACTGAATTTTATTCAAAGGTTTCCAAAAAAGTTCCAAATATGTTATATATCGATGATTTCCAAAAATTTGAAAAATGATTATATATTCATAGTTTCTAAAATTTCAAAATCTGAACTTTATGTCTAGGTTTCTAAATTTCAAAATATGAATTATGTTAATGGATTTGAAAAGTTGAAAACCTGATTTTTGGATTTGAAAAGTATATAAATTTGAATCATATGTTCATAAAATTTGAAAAGTCATAAAATTTGAATTATATGTTCATGGAATTGGAAAGTCATAAATTTGAGTTGTATATTCATGAATTTGCAAGGTTATAAAAAGGTTTTTGGAAAACTGCAACATATTCAATGAATTTAGAAAGTCATGTTTTGGGAAGACTTTAATGATTCGTTGTAATGTGTAGGAGCCACAAGAACATACTATAGCCCTTTTTCTTGTAAGACTTAATAGGACTATTGCAAATGTTGTTGAATTACAACCATTTGTTTCTTAAAAGATGTCATAAAACTATTAATTAAAGTAGAAAGTCAACAAAAATTATCTAGCACCAAGAACTCTATGTCTAAGAAATCTCGCCCCAGTCCATTCAATAAGGAAACCGGTAAAAGCATACAAGGTATTATACGATCTCGTGAAAAAGGAAAATTTGTTGCTGACGGGTCTTCTACAACTCGCTCTAGAGATATTAAGTGCTTTAAGTGTTTGAGCAGGGACCATATTGTCTCTCAATGTCCTAACAAAAAGATCATCATTTTAAAGAGTGCATTTGACAATATTGAGAGTGAAGATGAGTCAGAACCTAAGCAAAAAAAAGCGGAAGAATCTTACACCAAATATGCAGATTTAGGAGAACTATTGGTGATCCATAGAATGCTCAGCGCTCAACCACCTCTAGAGCTTGATCAAAGGAACATGATCTTCCATACTCAAGGGAAGATATGCTCTCTCATTATAGATGGTGAAAGTTGTACTAACGTTGCGTCTACAGAGTTGATAAACAAGCTGCAACTAAAACCTATAGAACATCCCATGTTGTACCAACTTCAGTGGTTGAACAACACCGAAGAGCTCTAAGTAATCCAATAAGTGAAAATTTCATTCTCTATAAGGAAAAATTACCAAGATATTGTTCTCTATGATACCATTTCATGGAAGCCAAGCCAGCCACCCATTACTAGGACATACCTGACAGTTCGATAGGCGAGTCTTTCGTGATGTCTACCTGAATGCCTATAGTTTCACTAAGGATGAAAGAAAATCACTCCCGTACTACTCAACCCAAAACAACTTCTCCAAAGCCCATTCCTAAACCCACAAACCCAAAAGAAAATCTCTTGATTTCAAAGCATTCAGTCTTCCACTCCATAACTAAGCATTACTCTTTCTTTGTTCTCTACCTAAAAGAAATTCTAATTCCATCACTCTCAGGCTTCTCAAAATTCTCATACACAAGCTATCCCAAGAATTCCAAGATATCTTTCCTGAAGAACTACCTTCTAGTCTACCACCCATTAGAGGCATTGAACATCAAATTGATTTCATGCCTGGAATACCACTTCCCAACCGGCCAACCTACAAGTGCAATCCAGAGAAAACTAAAGAGTTTCAAAGATAGATTGATGAATTGATGAACAAAGGTTACATTAGAGAATCCTTAAGTCCCTGTGTGGTCCCTGTATTATTGGTACCAAGAAAGATGAAAATCTCAAAATGTGTATTAACAACAGAGTTGTTAACAAAATTACCATTAAATACAATTACCCCATACCCCGGTTGGATGATATGTTGGATAAGTTGCATGAAGCCCAATGGTTCTCCAAAATCGATTTGAGAAGTGAATACTATCAAATAAGGATGAAGGAGGGAGATGAATGGAAGACAGCTTCAAAACCAATACTCGACTGTATGAATAGCCAGTTATGCCATTAGGATTAACAAATGCCCAAAGTACTTTCATGAGACTTATGAATCAGGTTTTGTGCGATTACATTAAGAAATTTGTTGTTGTTTATTTTGACGATATTCTAGTATATAACAAGACTATACAAGACCAAGAATACTTCTTCAAATTAAGAGAACTCTTTAGCAACCTAAAAAAATGACATTTTTGTTAAGAATAAGTCATCTTCCTTGGGTACATAGTATCCTTCCACGACATCAAAGTAGACAAAGAAAAGGTAAAGGTTGTTATGGATTGGCCAATTCCCACAAAGCTCAGCGAGATCAAAAGTTTCCATGAGCTCGCATTCTCTTATTGGTATTTTATCAAAGATTTTAACACTATCATGGCGGCCATTACGAATTGCATGAAAAAGGAATATTTTTCCTGGACACCTTTAGCTCAAGAAAGATTCTAAGATATTAAAAGGAAACTAAGCTCTACACCAGTAGTAGTGCTCCCAGATTTTAATAAAGCCTTTGAGGTTGAATGTGACGCATCTGGTGTAGATGTTGATGTTGTTCTAACTCAAGAGGGAAAACCTATTGCATTTTTTAGTAAAAAGTTGAAAGAAATCACTTTGAACTATTCAACATATGACAAGGAGTTGTATGCCTTGATTCGTGCCCTCCAACATTAGCAACACTATCTCCTTCCAAAAGAATTTGTAATACAAACCGATCATGCATCTCTTAGACATTTATAGACCCAAGAAAAGTTGACTCGCAAACATGCAAAATGGGTGACATTCTTAGAGATGTTTTACTATACTATTAAATACAAGGACACTACCAACATTGTAGCTAATGCTCTTTCTAGGAGGTATACTCTTGTTTCATTAGCTAGCACCAAACTTATGGGCCTTGGGTATATCAAGGAAATGTACATCCAAGACCCAAAGTTGGCAAAATTTGCAATGCAATCTCACAAGTCCAAACAAGGTTTCTACATGCATGATGGATACCTTTTTCGTTTTGCAAGGTTATGTATCCCTAAAGGATCCATAGAAGAACTGTTAATTAAAGACATATGAGCATTGATGTTAGCGAGTAGATCGTTTGTCAATATCTGATCAAACAATAATTGACAGTGTTGAAGATGCATGATTGAGTTTTTATGATATATTTGGGGGTTATGGATGTTGTTTTGTACTATTCATTAAGTAAATGAATAAATTACTACAAGAGATGGAAAAAAGCTTGTAATTGAAATAATGAATTCATTTACAAATTATATTGTCAATGTCAATATCATGTTCAATGTCATTCTTGATCCTTTCATTTAAATGTATATCTCAATAATAAGTGGAATGATCAATCCCAATTCACAATCCTTTCATGTCGGTATCATTTTCAAGATGAAAATATAGGCGACATTAAAGAGTCATGAGACGTGTATATCCAAAAATATATAAGAAAAGATAGGTAATCACAAATTAAATTTCATAAATATTTAAATAGCATCTATCTAATAAATAAATAATGTCATTACTGCTAGAAAATGACAGTGAATTATGATAGCATATATATCTCACATCTCTCACAAATGGTTGCTTATTATCCAACACTAACAACAAAAATATTGTTGACCCATTCTAGAGAGATACTAATGCTATGCCCATCAGGTAGTCATGACTAAATCCATGTCTAACATCAATATTTAATAATCAGGTGGACATGAGTCATCCTTTATATATATGCAATATGACAAATAACATCATCACCCTGCTCAACGAAAATTCATAGCATAGATTATGTAGACATGCTACTTCCTTCATGTACTCTCTATGAGTTTCATGTCACTAGGCCTCCTCCTGTTCCAAAAGCTCACCAATGACTTGATGCCCATTATTTTCATATACAATAACATTCACCCAATAATTTATAATATACTCATAAAAGTGGCATCACTGTCTCATATAACGGTTCAAAATTCAACTATCTCAAAGTATTATTCTCAAGAGAAGACCTAATATGAGAACCATGAAAGATAATATTAGAAGGAAGATCACAACTACATCATAAGGAATGACCTAGTCTTAGAGAGACCTCACACCTTCACCCACATGTGATCATGTTCACACCTTCCTCGAGAATCATTCTTCTTTGTATGCTATCAAATTGACAACTCCCTCTTTATAGATCTTTTAAATAGCCTATCTTTAAGATAACAAATAAGGTGACTCCTATAAGATGATGTACTTAGGACTCAACTACTCTTCCAGCATCTTAACCAATTTATCTTGATTACGGTGTTGTCTTAACTTTCAAATAATTGTCCCCATCATAGATGTTGTTCTTGTATTCATATCATTATAATCAATGATGTAAGAATTTTCACCTTCATATCAAGCTTCCTTTAAAATGGATCAATTGCTGATAACTATTTCAATTCACCAGATTTAAGAATGTTAATATCGTAAGCACACAACCCATGCAAACATTTCATTATAGATAGATATTATTGTATCCTTATCAATGTGATTGATAATGTAGTCCATTTTCACCTCCATCAATTGCTAACAACTATATTGATTCACTATATTTAAAAACATTGATCTCGTAAACACACGCCAACCCATATAAAAGTCACATTGTATACCGACACATGGTTGGGTTTAAACCTACTATCTCGATATAGTTGTACTCCCATACAATTAAGTTACGAGAATGTTGTGATGGTCTTTCATATAAATTTCAAATGATATCTTATGTCGTATCAATGTAATGCTTAATGACGGTTCGAGATTCCTTAAATAACTTCTTTCAATTCTCTAATCTGCAACTCAATCAACAAATGTATTTGTTTTTCAATTATATCAAATTTTCAAGTTGAGCTACCGAAGAATCCTTTCAACCTTACGTGTACACTTTCCATGTTTCCCACCAATATAAGATTCAAAATTCATAAATGATATATATATATATATATATATATATATATATATATATATATATATATGTCTTAACAAACAACTTTACACTCATATTAGTTATATGAGTACCATAATAGATCATCCTATATGTCCACACTAAGTACCATAATAGATCATCCTATATGTCCACACTGATACTATTATCTCCTCATATAGGTTCAACCATTACTTTTTAACCTTAGAATGTAGGGTAAATTTTTTTTTACTTCAAGCCCATTACTTCCACTACCTCCTTATAACTACCCTTGTCTAATGACTTGATTACCTTTGTCCAACTCACACCAAACGCAAAAGTCATATCTTTGTTCATTGTTAATTTGATCGTAATTCATTCAATATTTTTTGTAATGTGTCATCTAAACAAAAAACATGTCACATCCAAAAATAAAATTTGAATAGCATTCATTAACGCCAAATCACAATCATTACAAATGACACACTGAAAGTTATTTGGAGTGATAACTCATTGACATACCTCAACAACCATAGGCTAAAACTTCTTGTTAGTTGAAGTGAATGCCACAACCTTAAGGAAAGACACCTTATACATGTAAATTATACAATATATACAATCTTATGTAAGAACATTAAACACAAAAACAAAACTAGTACATGTTTGTCTTATATGTGTTATCAAATTTTAATATACATAAAAATATATATAATAGTACACTGAATGAGAATGTACAAACACAATGTTATTGACAATATCCATATCCAATACTTTACAATGCCATATGTGATATTGGTACTAGTATAAATCATACCATAGTTGTTGCAAAACAATTTGTCAAGCCTCCCTTCTTAATTTTCATTCTTACATTACAAATATGCACTATTATACTAACATTTCACTCATCAATCCACTTCAAATATGACAAAACATGCTTAGGTTTACAATGACTTTTTGTCATGTTCAGTCACACTATATACTTAGATTTACTCAATCACCTTACAAAAACATAACCTTCAAAATACAAATTTAAAGGATTATAATGGTCATGTCTCATTAACAACATTCAACTTCCAATAACCATCAACTCTAACTTCTCCTATCAGCAAAAATGAGCACTCCACCTCCTTAGTATCAATCAATCTATTATTTTCAACATTAATATTTACTCTTCCTATATTTCTCACTTCTTTCTAACCCAAATCATACCTTGTTGTGCATTTACTCTTTAAACAAAAAATTATAATAAAAATATTATACTTTTTCTTAATTTTTATTACATACTCAATAAGCTCATCTCTATTGCAAAACACATTATCTATCATAAACACAAGTAAATAATCAAGTCCATCACTCTCGCAATCAACAAATGTCACTTCATCACATTCAATGTCTTTGTTTATAATAGATCCAAAAGATACTCCATTATAACAAATATTTGCATCATTCTTTATATTCTCAAAATCTACTCCACTGTAATAAATGCTTCTGTTCGAATTCTTTACCATTCTTTAAAATATTATATTAGGAATATAAAGTGCGAAACATATATATATATATATACAACGTAAGCTTGAGGCACTAGTTTCTATGGCTTCTTGAAAGTAGAAAGGAAACATAAAACTGGGCTCGGACAATAGGATAAGGGAGAATTTCTTCTATGTCATAGCTTTGCTTCGCTGATTTAAACCAGGTGCTAAGCCAAAGTGAAAAGCTTGATGATAGTCCCATCTCGTACTCTGATGTTAGTGACTTTCAAAATGTGATTGATTTGAATGGCTGGGAAGAAGATATGGGATTTAAAGGCTGGGGGCATTACGTGGACTAACAGATAAAATCCCCCCCTCTAATATACAGGAGAGAATTGATCGATTCCTAGCGACAACTACATGGAAAACACTCTTTCTTTTAACCTTTTACAATCAAGAGAAGGAATTTCTCCTATGGACCCACATACAATTTACTCGAGTTCTTTCCCACGAAATTTCAAATAAGGAAAAGAAAAACCACAAAGGTGCTATAAATGATGACGAAACATGGAATGGACATATTACGAGTGTCTAGATGAGATTTTACAAGTTAAAATGACAAAGGCCGATAAGTTGAAACCATTATAAAATCCGAGGTACATAACAAAAGAGTGTGCAAGGAACCGATTTCATGGCAATTTATAATTTAGGTAGGACCCACTCATGATACCACAAACAAGTCCTTCATGCTATAAACTTCACAAAGTCAACCTTTTCATTTTGTAGGTTAGACTTGAGAGAAGGCGGAAAGCTATGTCAAAGGGATACCTACCCAACTTCGCCTCATGCACTCACTCCAACGGAAATTTATGTAAAAGCAGCAAACGCCCTTTTGATGTATCCATGGTAAAACGATTACAGCATGGCAGGAATATAATCTATAAGCCATTGCGGAATTGGCTAGCATGTATTGGAAGCATACAGATCAATGCTTCCTATCTGCATCCGAGATGTTGCTTTGCAGTCACGAACACTCAGAAACCTGAACCTGGAAGCACATATCTTGGTCATGCATCATATCAAACGAGGAACTAATAAGGCAACGTTTGTCATCGAACTTACCTGAAAGCATTAGACTTGCATCTCTTTGTTGGGTCTACTGTGAACGCCTTGCGCATGAATCGTGTTTGAAACATCTGCGAATGTTGGGAATCCAAAAGAAACCAGGTACGGCCCATATCACTGCTTCTTTCCACAACCCTAGCAGTTAAAGGCATATTTATTTATGAACGTTTTTAGCCAGCAGATTCGTGGGAAGGAAAAATCTCCAGATGCAGCTACAAATAGAAATATGAAATTGATAACTTTAAGACGGCAAGATAAAAAGAAAATAGCTAGTACGATGGTTTTAATCTTGGCATTTTATTTGATTAAATGTTCTTCTTTTACTGGATTCTGAAAGTCGAGAACAAAAGTTTGATTTGCACATATATTGAGTTAGCTACACATTTGAATAATCTGCATTGGTCACACACATGCACAACTCTCCACTGCAAATCTTAAAGAAGCAAACTTTCATATAGAACACATACACAACTCTCCACTGGAAAGCAACAACTTTCTGCTCTATCCTCTACAGATCTCATAATGCAGAATGGTTAAAACCGTGTCCACGGTGCTTTATTTAGAAATCTGTGGAAGAGCAATATATGCAAATTTATTTATGACTGGAAGCAATTAAACTTCAAATGTGTTAGAAATGTTTTAAGTCCTGAATCATTATGAATGGCCATCCATATAAATATCCCAGGATATATAGCTATAAGTTATCCAACAGCAGATGAACTTCTATTTAACTTTTTCATATGAAATTCAAAATATAGAAATCAGAAAGAATGCCTATAATAGTAGACATCTAAAGCACCTCAACGTACATTCACACATTATAAAGATGAAGATGAGAAAGAATCATGGTGAACAGAAAGAATTGCACTTCAAAATATGACACAGGCGGTTTTTCTAGGAGGTTTCCTAACAAAAGCACCTCCCAGTGAGGAACTAAACAAGAGCTCCATCCCACGCAAAGTGCATATTCCTTATGAAAGTACTTTATGATGCACATTCATATTAGAGAAGATAACTCTCAGATGAACTCTAATTGGGTCAGTAACTTTTCAGATGGCTTTATACGATAAATTATGAAAATGAGGAACTATGATGATCAAGATTAAGTTCACTCGTACACTTTCATGTATATTGACTTTGACACTGCTAGAAAACACACTCATTAGAGAACCATACAGTGAAACATTATTTTCAATAATTTTTTAGGTGCACCTTCTGAGGAGCACTTTTGAACTGGCTTGCTTTGTATTAGGTACCTGTATCTGCTTGTACAGAAGCATAGAAACACCATACCTCAATCACCTGAAAGAGTAAAGGTGCTTATTGCCATCTGTAGCGTGCAATAAATTAATCTGACATTAGGCTTTATGGTGTCATCTACATATCTTATTTTCTGATAACCTTGCTTGACTAACAACAGAATTACATCATAATGACAAGTACTCCTCCGCCAGTATGCTACATGGAGGCCAAAGCAGCTAACTCTTGCAAATTATTATCTCAGGTTCTTCCTAAAGCATCTATTTAGCATGACATGCTGTCTTTATATCCTCACCTGTCACGATCATGTCAACCACATATAGGAGTGAGATGCATACACCATTGTTGAAGTGGAAACAAAACAACCAAATCGTGGTAGCTCTCAGCAATCTCAAAAGCCTTCACATCATCACCAAACTTTTCACGTTATGTTCCAAAAAATGCCTCTTTCTTACCATATAATGCTCTACTCAGTTTATGCATTTATTTCCATATGTTATACCAAGGGGTAGTTGCACAGAGACTTGCTCCTGTAAGTTCTTATTTGACAAAACACTTTTCCATCCAACTACCAGAACTTCCACTTTTTAGTCATTGCAATATCTAGAGAAGTAAGAATAAGATTCAAGTAACTGCACGGGTGAATTCATTGCACATCAACACCATCCTCCTAATTGCATCCCTCCCTGGCAAGATGAGCCTGCTGTCTGTCAATACTGCAATCTGCAGTGGACTAAATCTGGCAATTTAAGTGCAATGTTTACTTGAGGGAACTATTCCACATTTAACATGTCCATCTTTCAAGAGCATGTGACAATTACAGAGAGCATATAACTTTTCCACCGCTTCCTGTTGCTTGTACAATGGAGCAGTCTCATGGTGTGAAATAGGCTTCAACAAAAGAATGTAGGAAGGTGACATGCCTCGACTCAACCTGGACCAGTCCATGTTTAGCTGAGTTTGTAAAGTTAAGGTGGAGCTGATTGGAAACCTCAGCAACACTCCACAACCAAAGATGCCAGCCAAGTTTTAGCTAAATTGAAGATCAAATCTGGCCCAAATCGATCTGATTTAGAAATGTGGGCTAACATGATAATAAGGCAAGCCAACATGATGCACCCAAGGCTGGCAGGCCCACATCTTAGTCCCACTTGAATTTGTTTTAAGTTTAGTTAGGGTTTGCCGAAGTTTATTTGATGTGTTTTAGTCATTTGATTAAGTAGGGCAGGTATTTTGTCCGTTTTATGGCAAAAATGAATTGTGAAATGTCCGCAATGCTGTTGAACTATAAAAGGGACGCCACTTTTAGCCATTGAAAGGCACCAACCTTGCAGACTTTTAGAACTGATCATAACCGTAAGGCCTATTTTTGCTCCTTAACATCAGATCTCAATTGTGGTGAAATTCAATGTGAGACTGCTTCATTGTTTCAAGCTGCATCAACCTGAAATTTTCTGACCAGCTTTATTTGGTTCCATCATATCTCTTGGTTTCCTTTGGTGATGTTTTGGTTCATTTTAAATCTTGGGATGATCATCTTATTCATGTATCTCATATCTTATCTATACTTGGGACTGATCACATGTTTACAAAGATGTCCAAATGTTCGTTTTAATAGTTCATGCATTATTTGGAATATTGTCTTAAAAGAAAGGTTCATCTGTTCAAGGTTGAAGACATACTTTCTTGGCTAAGCCCAAGATTGTTAAATCCTTATGGGTTTTCTTGGACTTACAGGTTATTATTGACGCTTCATCTAAGGTTATGGTTTTCTAGTGACGCTCTTGCAGACTTGTTGAAGAGAGACTCTTCCACTTGGTCTTTAAAAGCTAAAGAGGCCTTCTAGAAGCTCAAGTTGGTAATGTCAACTACATCATTCTTTCATTATCAGACTTTACCAAGGAGTTCGTGGTCAAGACTCATGCATGCCTCATGGGAATAGGGGTTGTTCTTATTCAAGAAGAGGATCCAATTGCATGCATGAGTCAGGTGATACCAGTCTACAAGAGGAGCTACTATGACAAGGATCTACTCATCATTGTTCTTGTTATTAACAAATAGAGATTGTATTTACTTGGTTGGCGATTCATTTAGCGAACCGACCACAATAACTTAAAGTTTATCTTTGAAGAAAGGATCACTACTTAATAGCAATAAAGATAGATGCCTAAGCTTCTCAGCTATAATTTCAAGATCAAGTACAAAAGAGGCAAGCAAAACTTGTTAATACTTTTTTGTGCCATAAGGAGGACCCAGTCATAGTATTTGCTATATTGACTTGTGAATTCTTGAATACATATGAGACATCTAACAAATAAACCCGAAATTGGTGGAGGCAAAAGTGTTGGCCTACCCATCCTCCCACCCAGCCATATGGTTCACACAATGGTAAAATCATGCTTCTTAAACCAAGAGATTTATTCAGTTTTCTTCTCAAAGCATATTATGGCTCATGCACAAGGAGACATGGGGCATTTCAAAGACCTATCAGAGTAAAATCTGATTCTTATTGAGAAGGGAGAAAAACTGAGTCACCCAATTTATTAGAGTATAAGACTTGTCAAACCCAAAAGTATGAGTTTCCCAATACCCTAAAGCCTTTACTTATTCCATTCCAAGCTTAGGAATTAATTTTCATGAATTTTTATTGAGACCTTACCTTCTTCAAGTGAGTATGAAACTATATATGTGATTGTCGAGCAATTCACCAAGTATGCCAACTTCAAACCTCTCAAAACCAAATATGGGATAACGCAAGTTGATAAAGAGAGACATCAACCTACATAAAGTACCTAAAACCATAGTTAGTGATGGAAACACTAGATTCACTTTAAAATTTTGGAAGGAATATATGTATCAAGTAGGAACTAAATTATAGTTTAGTATGGCCTATCATCTTCAAACCAGTGGTGAAACATAAGTGGTGAACTGAATTGTTGAGCCTTACCTTCGTCGTTTTATAAAGAGTTAGCCTAGTGCTTGGTCGACTTTACTTCCATGGGCTAAACTTTCTCATAATACCAGTTGTCGTACCCTGACCAAAATGACTACCTTTCAAGCTCTCTATGGCTATGCGACCTCATTCCCTATTGCAAATGAGCATGATAGTGCCTTGCATGAGAAAGTAAATATCTCTTTACACAAGGATGGGGATATCTTGAAGAGACTAAAGAAAAATGTCACTCGAGCTCAAGAGTGCATCAAGACTCAATTTGATGAGGGTCGATATGAACATGAATTTGAAGCAAGAGATTGAGTATGGCTAAGTCACAACCTTCAACTCAACCAACTTGCCACAATCGAAGTCGCTCTTTGAATATTATGAGCCAGTCGAGATCATCAAGAAGATAAGCAAATTGGAGTATAAGCTACCATTGCCTAAGAGTGTGAATGTTTACATGGTGTTTCATGTTTATTGCCTCAAGCCATACATCAGACTGTCCATGAAATGAAGGTATTAGAGAACCAACACAAGGAAAGTGTGGTCTTTACATAACCCATCAAAGGTCACTTTGACTCAAACTGGACCAATCCTCATCTAGTAGGGTTTGTAAAGTTAAGGTGCAATTTGTTAAATGTTTTTATTTTTATTTCTCATTTTCTCCTTTTTCTTTATTTATTTCCTGTTTTTGGCCAGCCTGGCCTCCAATGGCTAGAATTCTATCTGTTTGGAGGCTGGTGGTTGGTGATTGCTCTCTCTTATATAAAGCGTGACTTTATACATTATTATGTATGCCTTATGGCATGTTAATGAGATATATTCTAAGATTGCATTCAATTACACAGTTTTCTACTGATTTGTGCTTTGTTAGAGTACAAAACAGTCCTGTTTGTGACTATTTCATTCTAAGAGGCAGATTGTCACATGGAATCAGAGCGCTACTTGGATTTGCTCGAACTTTTGAAGGACATCAGTTTGCATGCTAATTGAACGTAGTTCATTGTAGTTGTTGATTTGGTCGAAAGTTGAAAAGCCTTTATTGTTGTAGCTTTCTTTAAATTTATGTGACTCTCTTGCTTCTTTTGAATCTCACAAGGTTAGTGTAGTATTATTAAAATATCTTGGAAGACAAAAGTAAAAGGTTTAACTTTTGTTTGACTAGTCATAATTACAAAACATGGGTCAAATCAATGAAAAAGTATCTTTACTTCAAGAAATTGTTGGGCTATATAACTTCAAGAAATTGTTGGGCTATATAAGTGAAATAAAGATGGAATCTTCTACCAATAATAATGTAGAACAAAAAGAGGAGTATGAAGGAGAACATAAAATTGTATTATGGGTCCTTATAAATAATGTAAGTGATCATGTTTGTGACAATCTATCCGATTTCAGAAATGTCAAGGAAACATAGAGTACTTCAAGAAAGCCCATATACAAAGTAGTGTTGCTCATCAAATGGCACTTCAGGAAAAGTTATTATCTCGTAAACAAGGTGATAAAGGTATATGTGAGTATTTTAGTGAATTTTCTAACATTTGGAATCAACTTCGTAGATATAAAAAAGTGCACACATTGTCTTGGTACACGATAATATGAACAAAATGAAGACTTTTGCTATCAACTCTAGATAAACCTAAGGAAGAAAGTTGAGGGTGTTTGATCTTCTTTTATGCATAAAAAATCCTTTCCCACATTGGAGGAAGTCCTTGCGGATGTCTTGATGGTAAGAACTAGATTCATTGAAGCTAGAAATTAGAATCCAAAAGGATTCCATGTTGGTTGCCTCTAGATCGGGACCTAAGATAAAGCCTTATCATCCCCACACTTCAAAATAGAAGGAGCTAGTAAAGTAGGACATGTTAAGCCAAGATGTCTGAGATTGAAGAAGTAAGCGTTGTTGATGGTGAGATAGACCAAACATCCATTCTTGTTGTACTTCAAGACAAAGGAAACTAGAAATATAATTGAAAGAGAAGACATCTATCTCTGGTGTGTTATACTCCTACCGCTTTTCATGAAACACAAGGTATGAATATGTGATTACTTTCTGGAGCTTCCTTCTATATGACATGCGATGGAAATTTTTTTACCACATGCACAAGAAAATCTTTTGATTCATTTGTTTTTACCATCAACAAAATAAAATTACGAGTTACAAAATGGGTCATCTTGAAAATAAATATTTTTATTTCAAAAGTTAGTTTAGTTCCAAAATTAAACATGAATTTACTCTTTATGTCACAAATTTCAGATAGTGAGTGTGTTGTTTCCTTCTAATCTGAAAGTTACATTGTTGATGACTTTACTGAAAGTAAGTATGAGGTTTTCAGAAACATTAAAAATTTTAGATCTGATTCTAAATAAGAGTTTGTCTCAAATGTGTTTGAAATATATCTTGAAAATCATGATATTTTGCAACCAAAATCTTGTACAAAGATGCCTCAATAAAATGCTGTTGAGCATGTGCATCGATACATTGTGGAAACTACTAGAACTTTGTTAGTGTTTAGTGGAATTTCCAAAAAGATTTGAGTTAGAGTGTGATGACTTCTGATTACTTGATAGCTTTGTCTCTTATGAAACTTTCTCGCCACAACATAAAGCACTTTTGACCACTATTTTAACCATTAGAGAGCCTAAGACTTTAAGGAAGCCCAAACATCTTAGGATTGGCTTGATCTTATAAAGGAGTAATTACATGCCTTACCAAGCTCAAAATGGGAGTAGTTATTCATCTTAAACGTTAATATTGGGTTACATCAAGGAACCCTATCGTACATGTAACCCAATAAGAGACATGTACGATGGTGCAAAAACATGTATGAGGACTCACGAAGGAATGACAGACTTCTTAGAAGTTAATATTGGGTTACATCAAGGATCAACTTTAAGTCTATACTTATTTATAATGGTGATTGATGAGTTAACAAAACATATTCAAGGTGAAGTACCTTGGTGTATGTTATCTGCAAATGACAATTGTGTTAGTGGAGGAGTCTAAGGAAAAAGTTAATAGAAAATTGGAAATATGGACAGAAACATTAGAAAGCAAAGGCCTCCGACTTAGTAGAACAAAGACAATATATGGAATGTAAGTTTGATCATTTGGTTACTTCAGAAGACATAGAAATTAAAATTGGTACACATTGCATCTCCCAAAGGAAAGTTTAAATACCTAGGGTCAATTTTTCAGAGTGATGGAAGAATTAATGGAGATGTTACGCATAAAATTAACGTTAGTTGGTTAAAATGGAGAGGAGCATCAGATATTTTTTTGTGATAAGAAGATACCATTAAAGTTAAAAGGTAAATATTATACAACACCAATTAGACCTGCCATGTTTTATGGTTCTGAGTGTTGGGCAGTTAATCGTCAACATGTACAAAAGATGTCTGTGATAGAAATGAAGATGATGAGATGGATTAGTGGCCATACAAGAAAAGACCGTATACGTAATGAGGTTATTAGAAACAAATTAGGAGTGGCACCAATAGAGGATAAAATGAGAGAACATCATTTAAGATGGTTTGGACATATAGAAAGAAGAACCTGTAAGAAGGTATGAAAAACTAAATTCGGAAAGTATTAAAAGAGGTAGAGGCCGACCACAAAAGTGTTGGAAAGAAACAATAAAGAATGATCTAGCTTATTGTGAGTTAAATGCTAACATGGCACATGATAGGGCTCTGTGGAAACAAAGAATCCATGTAGCTGACCCCGTCTAGTATGGGAAAAGGCTTAGTTATTGTTGTTGTTTGTAACCTTTCCTTCTTGCAAATCAGAGACATCACTTTAGGATCAGCTTGCATAGGAATAGCAGCCAGTCATTGAAAGCTGACTGCACACCTGGCAGAGTCCTTTTTGTTAGAGTAAACCCCATGAGGTCACCTGACAAACAGGCAGATGTAGACCTTTTATAGCATCCTCCACGCAAAATCCAGATAAGACACCAAACTTTGTTTTCTGAGTGCCGGAGAATCATGTTCTCAAAGGCAGTCATATGAAGTCTAAACATGCCAAACTCTTTTTCAAAAACTGATGCCAAAATGTTTTATTATGTTTACACAAAGGTACTCGGTTCTCAATGTTTGAGAGGTCCCGTAAAAGGTAAATGTCAACCCTTCAGTCCCTTCATAGGAACTGTGGGTCATGATTCAATGATTAAAGATCATTACATGCATGGTAGAACTAAAAGAACCATGTAAGAAAACTCTATACATGTTAATTCCAGTTAGAAACTTAGCAAACTCCATGAAATCAATTATTTCTTACCAGTCCATTGGATCTCGTTCAGGAGCATCATCACCTGACATCAGCTCATATGTTTGAAGGTCCCACATTTCACCATTCAATGTTCTATACTCTAACCAGCAACCTACAGTCAACTAAGTGCACTCATATTTATGTGTGAAGCATATAAAGAAATAGGAGGAAATGACACTAACACAATCATCTATATCACAATAAGGAGCCACCACATTCTTTATAAGTTCGCACATTGACATTATTAAATAAGAAAATCAAGAATGACAAAAGAATATGGTTGCAATTTTCAACATTGAAGGTAGAAACTTTCTCTAATTTAAATGAATTTTTTCCACTTCTTCTCTTCATGGATTGCATTGGACCTTCTCTTAACTGCAACACAACAAGAAAGACTTCTGAAAAGACTTGGCTTGGTTTGGTTTGGATACCTCAGACTATCAGAAACAAGGCAAAAGTAATGGATCACTTTCTTAAACTATATGTAAACCATGCAAAGAGATTTTTGAGATGTCAATAATTGTTTTATTGACTAGTTAAACCAAAAATAAGATCATTCTTCTCTCTCCTTGGCCTGTAGAGGCATTGGAACAATAAATTAGATAGGCAAAAAAGAAAAAAAATTGCATTACAATAATGTTTTACATGTCACTCCCAATTGAATTAAGCGAGTACTTCCCTTCCCTCAAGGGCCATTTGTTGCATACAATATGGTATCATTGATAAGATGCAGTTTTCCTCATATATAGGTACCTAAATTGATATAAATTGAGGTATACATGTTGCGTGCATCTATTTATTGCACTATATCACGTTTCGTTGTGCAATAAAGTGCATCGTGGCACCATATCAGAGAATATGGCCCGTAACCCTATGAGTCAACCTAGGTTCTTAAATCGGTGAGATTTAAAAGACTGATGTCAGAGGAAATCAGCAACCGGGGGGGTTAGAATACTCCAAGTCAATTTGTAGGACACTTTTTTCATTCACAAACTCAGTGTTTAGTTTGATCAACAATTAAAAGAAACACAAACAATGACATTGTTCTTATCCTTTTCTTGACTAATCTCATCATAGATCAGGTTCTTCCTTATGTTGCCATGTATCCCCTAAAACAACTTTTTTGACATCTTGTGCACATTTCTGTGGTTGACTATCCAAATGCTAATAAGCATTTCTTTTCTTACAACTACTTTATAATACTTATCTTTCAATTTGAGTGGTATAATAACAACCTTTCAGACATTTTATGCACATATCTGTGTGGTTGACTATCTGAAACCCTACTAAGTGTTTGTGTGTCATAATAATCCAGTATAAAGCAAGCTGATTGTGAGTTCCGTCTAGGCTAGAGAAGAAAATTATAAGTCAGATGAAGGAGTCGGAGGAGAAAGGATTGATCAAAAACTGAAACTCAAAATATTCAAGTGCCTGTTTTGTAGTAAGAAATCATTCCCAAGAAAATCGTGGAAAAGCTAGAACAGTAATCAATATATTCCTCTAAATAGCGTAACTATTGATATCAAATAGCCTCCAAAAAAAGAAGGGTTGATTCAAAGGAAAAATATTCTCCAAGTTTGACTGCAGAAGTAGCTAATATCAGGTCAAGATTGCTGAAGAGAATGCTCATAAGAAAGATTTTTCAACACCATTAGGCCTTTCTGAATGACTAATTATGCCGTTCAGGTTAAAGAACTCTCCAACTCAATTTCAAAGAAAGATGGACGAAATCTTTAAACCCCATGAAAGTTTTATTGTTAATTAGATTGATGATTTTTTTATTGTATTGAAAGATATATAGGAACATTTGGAACATCTCAGAGTGTTCACACAATTATGTTGGAAAAACGGCATTAGATTCTCACGGTCGGAACAAAAATTCCAGGTGGCAAAGACAGAAATTGAATTTCTGGGAATAAAGCTGAAACAAGGAAAATTTGCGATGCAGACACATAATTCCAAAGATTGTATAGTTTCCGGATAAGCTGGAGGATAAGCTGCAGTGCCAAAAGTTCCTTGGCTACCTCAATTGTTAAGGAAAATATATTCCTCAACTCTCATAAGACCAAGCATATAATAAAGGCGATGAATGAGGAACCGTTTAGATTGACACCATTAGCTACAAAAGCGGTGTCAGTTAAAAACACAACAGTTCTTCAACTAGAACCTGCTATTAAAGGATGGATGCATCAACTGACACATGGATTGCAGTGTTCACTAAAAAGACAAGTGTAAAGAAAGAATTTGTTTCTATACTAGTAAAAAGTTCAAAAAACAACTCCACCCATATAAGAGACCACCATGTTAAGGTATGAACGTAACAGGAGACAGGCCACTAGGACCCGTTGGTCTTGGACTAACTGGCCAGTTAGATATACTAGCCCCAACTAGCCATTAAGGGATGCCCCGTGGTATTGCTTCTTCACTTGATGTAAATTCCTCCTCTCCACCTCTTCTATAAATAGAGCATTCTCATTCATTAATAATATCATGTTTTGGCAGCACTTTGAATATTTGTTTGACTCATTGAATCTGTGATATTTGACTTGTTTTTATTATTGTTGAGCTCTTTGTCGATCGATCATGCTATTGGGATTTGGTGTAGACACTTTAAAGTGTCATTCTTACATGGTATTAGAGCCTACTCGAATATCATGACACGACTACATTGGAAAGCATACTCAACTTCAAGCAAGTTTTGTTTCCTTACTTTTGTTATTCCAATGTTGAGGTAATCCCAAAAACATGTCTTTGAAATAAAAGGTAAAAAAACAAGTGTTTTGTTATTTGTTTGACCAAAATTGCAATTAAAGTTGGGTAAGAACAAACAACAACAATAACAAACAACAACAACTAAGCCTTTTCCCATACTAGACGGGGTCGGCTACATGGATTCTTTGTTTCCACAAAGCCCTATCATGTGCCATGTTAGTAGTTAACTCACAATAAACTAGATCATTCTTTATTGTTTCTTTCCAACACTTTTGTGGTCGACCTCTAGCTCTTTTAATATTTTCCAAATTTAGTTTTTCTTACAGATTTTCTTTTGATCTTCTTTCTATATGTCCAAACCATCTTAAACGATATTCTTTCATTTTATCCTCTATTGGTATCACTCCTAATTTGTTTTTAATAACCTCATTATGTATACGGTCTTTTCTTGTATGACCACTCATCTATCTCAACATCTTAATTTCTGTCATAGACATCTTTTGTATATGTTGATGATTAACTGCCCAACACTCAGAACCATAAAACATGGCAGGTCTAATTGTTGCTCTATAATATTTACCTTTTAACTTTAATGGTATCTTCTTATCACAAAAAATACCTCATGCTCCTCTCCATTTTAGCCAACCAGCATTCATTCTATGCGTAACATCTTCATCAATTCTTCATCACTCTGAAAAATTGACCATAGTTATTTAAAACTTTTCTTTTAGGGGATGCAATGTGTGTCAATTTTAATTTATATGTCCTCTAAAGTAACCAAATGATCAAACTTACATTCCATACATTCTATCTTTGTTCTACTAAGTCGGAGGCCTTTGCTTTCTAATGTTTCTCTTCATAGTTCCAATTTTTTATTAACTTTTTCCTTAGGCTCCTCCACTAACACAATGTCATCTGCAAATAACATACACTAAGGTACTTCATCTTGAATATGTCATGTTAACTCATCAATCACCATTATAAATAAGTATGGACTTAAAGTTGATCCTTGATACAACCCAATATTAACTTCAAAGAAGTTTGTCATTCCTTCATAAGTCCTTACACATGTTTTTGTACCATCGTACATGTCTCTTATAGGGTTAATGTATGTCAATGGGATACCTTTTTTTTTCAAGGTTCTCCAAAGAACCTCTCTCGATACCTTATCGTAAGCTTTTTTTAGATCAATAAATATCATTTGAAGGTCTTTCTTTTTTGCTCTAAAATGTTCCATAAGACATCTCAATACGTGAATCACTTCAATAATAGATCTGCCTGGCATGAATCCAAATTGGTTCTCTGTTGGACCTCGAAAGGTGATTTGGCTAACTCTCCTAAGCTAATACTAACATCTTTATTTTCATTAAAAAGCTTATAAAAATAGTTTTTCCATCGATTTCTTATATCATCATTTGCTACTAGAATTTTTCATCCTCGTCTTTAATGCATCTAACAGAATTAAGATCTTTAGTTTTCTTATCTCTAGTCCTAGCTGTTGAATTTAATCACATACCTGGGCATAATATCACATCAAGTGAAGAAAAAATATGCACAGTGGGATTCGGCCCACTCATGGCTATCACCCCCTTCTTCTTATTCTCTTTCATATTAAACCTAATTACACTTTAGGGCAGCTTTATACAGGTTTCTAACTTGAAAGACAAATCTGCCCCTGATTAGACATATTAACTACCTATTACATATGGTACCCAAATGGATCAGATATTGATCCATTTGGATTCACACAACTTAACTTGACACACCTATACAGACTACTATGACTCATTTATGTAGACTATAACTAATAAACCTAACTAATAACAGAGTTACACGATAAATTATTTCATTTCTTCCAACACGCCCCCTCAAGTTGGGTCTTGAAGGCTTGAAATACCCAACTTTCTGAGAGTATTCTTTATGTTGTATGTAGAAACTGGTTTGGTAAGGATATCTGCTAGTTGATCTTCCGACCGAACATGAAAAATGTTGAATATTCCATGTGAAACATTTTTTTAATAAAGTGACAGTCAACTTCAATGTGCTTGGTTCTCTCGTGGAAAACTGGATTAGATGCTATAAGTAGAGCTGTTTTACTATCTATAAGGAAATTGACTGGAACCATCTTCCGCAGACCAATTTCTTCCAACAATGATAAAATCCATAGTCCTTCACACATGCCTAGTGTAATTGCCCGGTATTCTGCTTCTGCACTTGACCTAGCCACTACGGATTGTTTTTTACTTTGCCAAGATACCACATTGCCTCTTAGACGTATAATATAACTTGAAGTAGACTTTCTATCACTTTTAGAGCCAGCCCAATCAGCATTAGAGTAAATATCAAGATCCATAGATGAATGAGGAGTATACCATAAGCTGTAAGAGATAGATGATTTCAGATATCGAATGATATGAAAAACCATACTCATATGGTGCTTAGAAGGGGAATGCATCCATCTACTAACATAACTGACTGCAAAGCTGATGTCTGGTCTAGTAGTAGTGAGATAAATAAGCTTGCCCGCCAAACGCTGATATCTGTTAATATCTTCATAAGGTTCAGATGTGGATTCTTTGTCTTCTCTTGAAACTTCAATAGGAGTAGAACATAATCGGCAGTCTTCCATCTTTGTGTCTTTCAGCAAATCTAAGATATATTTTCTTTGACTGAGAAATAAGCAATCCTTCTTCTGAATAAACTCTATTCTCAAGAAGTAGTGAAGTCTATCCAAATCTTTTAAGTCAAATAAAGCATGTAGCTTCTTCTTTAAGTCAATAATACCTTATGTATCATCCCCAGTGATTATGATATCATCAACATATACTAATAATATAATAGTTTTCATACATGAGTAGATAAATAGTGTATGATCACTGATACATTACTTGAAACCCAAACCAATAATACCATCACTAAACTTCTGAAACCATGCCCTTGGAGACTGTTTCAACCCATAGATAGACTTCCGTAATTTACATATTGTGTTCCCTTTCTGTTCTTGATGATATCCAGGCGGTAGACCTTTGTAAATATCTTCCATGAGATTTCCCTGAAGGAAGGCATTCTTCACATCTAGCTGCCATAAATCCATCGATAATTAACAGCCACACTTCAAATAATTCTGATAATATTCATTTTCGCTACTGGTGCAAATGTTTCTGAATAATCAATACCATATGATTGACTATAACCTTTGGCCACTAGTCTAGCTTTATATCTTTCTATGTTCCCATCAGCCTTATACTTCACAGAGTATACCCATTTGCACCCGATTGTCTTCCTATCTGGTGGTAGTTGTACCAGTTCCCAGGTCCTGCTTTTTTCCATTGCTAAAATTTCGTCTTTCATGGCTGCCTTCCACTCTGAATATTGTGATCCTTCTTCGAATGACTTGGGAATATAGGTATTATCTGCATTCATCACAAAAAGTTTATACTCTTTTGGGATAGTTAGTATAAGAGACCATATTCTGAAGTGTGTATTTGCCTTTCTCATGTTTACCTTTCTGAAGAGCAATAGGTAAATTATCTAGATCATCAACAGAGTTTTTCAAAGTTACCTGAGAGGGAATCGGATCTGATTCAAGGTGAGAATTCTGGTCTTGGGTAGCAGACTGATCGAGGCCAAAGAATTTTCTCTCAAAGAATTTTCTCTCACCTCTAGTATAACTCTACCATAATTCCTTTAGAGCCGAAGGAGTTTCTTCTTCTTCAACATCTAATTGATCTCGACTTGGTAAGAGAGGGATCACATGGGGTGAGTGAATGGCTGATACTTGATTCTCTGATTTTCCATAAAACGGTATATCTTCATAAAATGTAGCATCCATAGTAACATAAGATCTTCTTGTTAAAGGATCATACCATTTATAACCTTTCTGAGTAGATGAATACCCTAAGAAGATACACTTAACAGCCCTAGCATCCAGTTTCTCTCTCAACCCACTATGTACATTAACAAAACCAGTGCACCCAAACACTTTTGGAGATAGGTGAAACGATTTATGAGATGGACATAAATAATGAAATGGAGTGTTGCCCTTTAATACTCTGTTAGGCATACGATTTATAAGAAAAACTGCAGTTAAGACGGCTTCTCCCCAATAGAATTTTAGAACATCATAACCAATCAAAAGTGTTCTAGCTGTTAAGGAAAGTCGGGCATGTTATTTTGAGTCTTATGTTACTTTAGATATAGCTAATACTTATTAGGGGTAGATTAGAAAATTAAGTTAGACAGGGTATTAATAGCTAATTAGGGTTTAGTTAGAAAAAAGAATAGAGAAAGGAGTGAGAGGAGAAAACGGCTGCACTGGGTGTGCTGATCTTGGGAGTTGTTGCAAATTGGAGGAATGCCTCCAATCTGCCCTATTATGTAAGTTTCTTTTATGTTGATTAATAGAATGTTTATTCATAAGATGGTATCAGATGTCAGGCGTCTTCCTTTAGAAAACACGAGATCTTGCCTTGAACAACCTTCACATGGCGATTGTTAATCAGATTTTTCGTCCCCTCATTCTCCTCATCCTCATTGTCATCGTGCCATTCTGACTTGGCCTTATCAGATTCCTCATCAAGATCATCGGCACCACCAGTCTTTTGTGTCGTGCTTCCGTTGCACATCAAATTGTGCAGGTAACTGCAACTTCATGCTTTGGTCTTTCGTTCAACATCAGCTAGTTTATCTTCGTTTGGAGTGGGCCGCTTGATTACGATCTTCCCAATTCACGAGCCTTTTATTCACGGGATTATTTGTCTCTTATTCAGCCGTGTGTTATTTGAGAATTTCAGAGATGGTTGCTTTGCCGATTCAAGAAACATAGTGGCAACCACCGTTTCCTGCAACTTGGGAAACAAGGACAACTTATTTTTCTGGATTCTTCTTTGGCTCCTTCCAAGATTCCTTGGAGCTATAGTTTTCTGTGTGAACTTCCACTTATTGAAGGCTATTGTTAGAAATCCTTCTTGTTCAATTTCCACACCCGCTTCTTTTCTAATATTTTTTTTCAGTTTAGTCTGCTCTCTTCTGGTATTCCTCAGAATTTGTGTTGGCAGTTTTTTTTGCAATCACCCTTACTTCTCACGCCGGTGCCGCCTATTCTATCTTTGCGTGGTCACTCTTGCTGCAGTTTTTTTTATTTATTCAGCTTTCATTCTTCATGGCTGATAAAGGTAAGGGCATTGCCCCTTCCATTTATCCTGGTGACCACTCTAGTTCGTTTGAAAAAGCAGACCATCTTCAGATTACCCTGACTAAATTAGATGGTCGTAATTACATGGAATGGGCACGATCTGTGGAACTTGCCATTGTGGCAAGAGGGAGATGGGCCCATTTGATGGGTCAATCTCCAATTCCTGAACCTCATGAGTCTTTATTCTACCTGGAAAAGAGAAGATGCATTAATCTCATCGTGGTTACTCCAGTCCATGATTCCATCCATTGCTAAAACTTTTATGTTTTTAGACTCTGCCCATGACATTTGGTGTGCATTAGCCGAGGCTTATTCCAGGAAGAAGAATGTAGCCAAAGAATATGAGATTTTGGAGAGAATCCGGAAGTGTAAACAAGTCAATCAGTCCATCAGTGAATATTATGCAGATCTTCGTGGTCTTTGGGATGAACTATTCTACTATACGAATATTAAGTGCTCTGCTTGTTATACTGAACGACACGACGCGATTGAGAAAAAGAAAGTATTTGATTTATTGTGGGGTGTGAATCCGAAATTTGAATCAGTGAAATTAAATATCTTAGGCAGAGATGAACTTCATTCTTTGGGCACTGTTTACTCCTTATTACTCAGAGAAGAAGATCACCGAAATCTTGAGAAGGATCAGGTTATTGCTCCATATCAGCATGCACTTCAGGTCAGAGGTGACAGTTATCATAGTCATGGCAGAGGGGCCCTTCAGAGTCGTGGCCATGGCCGTGGTCGATTTAATTCAGACGACAGGCATAAACTTCTCTGCTCCTATTATGGCAAATCGCATCATACCAGAGATCTTTATTGGGAATTACATGGTAAACTTGATTCTTATAGACAGCGAAATCCCTCAGTCCATTCGGCCGAATCTTCCACTCCGAGCACTGATGGCATTCAGGAGATTATCAAACGAATAGAAGGTCTTGAACAGCGATTCTCTGAAACAACTCTGCTTCCTCCACCCAAGCCACAGTGGCACAGGCTACGCATACAGTAACGGGTACTCACTCCTCTCCTTCCCCTTCTCGTACCTGGATAATTTATACAGGGGCTACAGATCATATGGTTGGCGACTTATCATATTTTTCAGTTTACCAGACACTTAAAGATCAGGCACCAATTAAATTAGCAGATGGTTCTTTCACTTATATGGTTGGACAGGGCAGTGTCTCTACCTGTATTTCAGATTTATCATCAGTATATCATGTTCCAAGTTTTCCGCTCAATCTTCTTTCCGTCGGCTCTTTAACTCGTGCCTTGCATTGTTGTGTAACTTTCCACCCTACTGGTTGTGTATTTCAGGATCTGAGGACGAGGAACATCTTTGGACATGGTAAATTACAGAAAGGCTTATACATTCTTGAAGACTCTTCTCAGCCTTCTCCCTCTTACCGTGCTTCAACATCATCCGTTCATGCTGCAGATCTTCGTCTTTGGCATTATCGTCTTGGTCATCTTTCCGTGTCTAAAATTTCATATGTTATTCCACAGTTTAGAGTCTAGTCCAATAAATTTCAATTTGAATGTGAAGTATATCAACTTGGGAAACACCAAAGGGCATCTTATCCTTTAAGTGATTCTCGAAGCTCTCAACCTTTTGAACTTATTCACTCTGATGTATGGGGACCTAGTTCAGTCACCTCTGTGTTTGGTCATAAGTATTTTGTATCCTTCATTGATGATTGTACTCGTCTTACCATCGTTTACTTATTGAAAACAAAGTCTGAAGTTGCCTCTATTCTTCCCATTGTGCATAAATTTATTTGTACTCGGTTCAATGCTATTGTTAAAATTCTTCGATCCGATAATGGGGGCGAATACCTTGGGACTCAATTAGCATCCTATTTACATGCACAGGGCATTGTTCATCAGACTACCTGTCCTTATACACCCAAACAAAACAGTCTTGTTGAACAGAAGAAACGTCATATTCTGGAAGTCGCCCGCACCCTTCTCCTTCAAAGTAATGTTCCCAAATTCTATTGGAGTGATGTTGTCCTCACTACTGTTTATTTTATAAATCGCATGCCTAGTAATACCACTCAGGGGGAGAGTCCTCTTCATCGTGTTCATAAAGATTCACAACCATTTTATCTCATTCCTCGTACCTTTGGGTGTACCTGTTTTGTCCATATTCATCTTCCTCGTCGCGATAAACTTGATGCCAAGTCCACTAAGTGCATTTTTCTTAGCTACTCCACCTCTCAGAAAGACTACAAATGTTATGACCCATTGCTTCGAAAGCTATATGTTTCTATGGATGTAACCTTCTTTGAACTTACCCCTTATTATTCTCCTTCCATGGAATCTTCTCCAAATTTTACTTGTGTTCTTCCGCTAGTTCCTAGTGAGGGGGAGTTTCCTGAGATAGGACAACGGAAGAACACTCAGCAATCAAAAGAGATTCTGACGTACAAGAAAGGACAACGGAAGATTGTGTACTCTCAAGAAGAACCATGTGCTAAAGAGAATTCCCTGAACTAGATCTCCAAGTACAAGTGGAAAGTGATCTTGAGATTCCTATTGTTGTTCGCAAAGGTAAGCGTACATGTGCACGATATCCCATTTCTAATTATGTTTCATATGCCAATACTTCTCAGAGGTACCAAAACTTCATTACGAATACTGAAAAACATAAGATTCCTTCGAAGTTTGAAGAAGCAATCAAGTGCCTCTTATTGAAAGAGGCAATTGAAGAAGAATTGAATGCACTGGTAAAAAACAATACATGGACCATCACACAATTGCCTTATGATAGGAATACTATAGGATGCAAGTGGGTGTTTACTATTAAATATAAGGCAGATGGAACAGTGGAGAGATATAAAGCCAGATTGGTTGCTAAATGATACAGTCAGCCATATGAAGTTGATTATACAGAAACTTTTCAACCCGTGGCCAAACTTACATCAATCAGAATACTTCTAAGTATGGCAATAAACTTGGGATGAAATCTATGGCAATTGGATGTTAAAAATGCTTTCCCTCAATATAGACTTAGAGGAAGAGACATAGCATGGACTTACACACGGAGTTAAGCGCGCGAAGATTTCATGTAGAAAAGAAGTATGTAAGTTGAAGAAGTTTTCATTGTATAAGCTAAAACAAATTCCTCTAGAGCATGGTTCGGGAGGTTCTCTTCAACAATGAAGATTTTTGGATATAAGCAAAGTAATTCAAACCATACTTTGTTTATAAACACAAAGAAGTGGAAGCGTAACAGTTTTAATTATATATGTTGATGATATGATTATGACCTGGGATGATCCTTGTGAAATAAAAGCATTACAAGAATATTTGGTCAAATTGAATTTGAGATGAAGGACTTGGGGCAACTTAAATATTTTTGGGGATCGAGGTAGCAAGATCAAAACAGGGGGATTATTCTCTCACGCCGAAAATACGTATATGCTAGATCTTTTAACCGAAATTGGTATGCTTGCTTGCAAACCAGTTAGAAACACCCATAGAAATGAATCATAAGCTTGAAATTTTTCCTAAACCAAGTCCCTATAGAAAAGGATCATTATCAGCTGGTTAGTTAGGGAGACTAATCTATTTGTCTCACACACACTAGCTGACAGATATAGCTTATATTATGAGTGTTGTAAGTCGGCTTCATGCATTCACCAAGTGAAGAGCATATTATGTTGTTTATCGAATCTTAAGATGTTTGAAGAATGCTCCCGCACAAAGGACTATTGTTCTAAAAAAGAATGGTGTCTCTAACATTGAAGGATATATAGATTCTCGATTGAAGTGGTGTGATCAAACAACTAGAAGATCTACATCTGGATATTTTACTTTCATGGAAGGTAACCTTGTCACTTGGAGAAGCAAGAAGGCAAGGTTATGGGAAGATCAAGTGCGAAGCCGAATTCCGAGGTATGGCCTATGGTGTGTGTGAATTATATGTGGATTAAGAGTGTTCTAAAGACTCAAAGACTGGGGATCAAGCACGCAGAACCTATGAACCTTTATTGTGACAATAAGGTAGCCATTGAAATTACAGCAAACCTCGACACAACACGATCGCATTCAAACATGTTGAAGTTGATCGTCACTTCATCAAGGAGAACCCGACACCAAAGATTATACAATTTCAATTTGTCCAATCGAGAAAGCCAACTAGTCAGATATGCTCACAAAGGCTATTTTAGCAAAGATGTTCCATGGTGCAATTGACAAGTTGCATGATAGATATCTATGTCCAACTTGAGGAGGAGTGTTAAGGAAAGTGAGGCATGTTATTTTGAGTCTTATGTTACTTTAGATATAGCTAATACTTATTAGGGGTAGATTAGGAAATTAAGTTAGACAGGGTATTAATAGCTAATTAGGGTTTAGTTAGAAAAAAGAATAGAGAAAGGAGTGAGAGGGGAAAACGGTTGTACAGGGTGTGCCGATCTTGGGGCATTCCTCCAATCTGCCCTATTATGTAAGTTTCTTTTATGTTGATTAATAGAACGTTTATTCATAAGACTAGCCACTTCCAAAATATGTCGATTTTTCCTTTCAGACACTCTATTTTGCTGTAGTGAATAAGCACATGAAGTCTGCTATAAAATTCCTCGGTCTGAGAAATATGAGTTGAGTGATTCTAACATGAATTCTCCTCCATTATCACTCCTACATATCTTAATGGATCTATGGAATTGTGTACCCACAAACTGACAATAGATAGGAATTATGTTTTTCACTTCCTCTTTAGTTTTTATGAGATATATAACAGTGAATCGAGTACAATCATCAATGAATGAAATGAAGTATCTATGATCATGTAGAGAAGTAATAGAGCAGGGACCCCAAATATCAAAATGAACAAGCTCAAAAGGTATGAAAGATTTTTCTTCATTCAAGGGAAAAGAAATACGATGGTGTTTAGCCTTTTGGCAAGTTTCACAATTCAACTACAAATTATTACAAGTAGAAAATTCAGGCAAAAGAGCCCTAATCTTTGATAAAGGTAAATGGCCTAATCTCTGGTGCCATAAAGGTAGGTCTTCTTTCTGCTTCTCTATAACTGTTATTAACTGAAATGTTGTTTTCCTTGCTTCCTCATAGACATAAAAGCCTCTTAACATGCTACCCTGACCAAAGATCCTCCCCGTCCTCAGTTCCTTAAATAAACAACCAGATGAGTCAAAGATCACCCTACATTTGAAGTTTTGAGTCATAGCAAATATTGATAATAAGTTAACTGAAATGTTAGGAACATGTAGAACATTCTTCAATACTCCAAAAGGTGTTGTGATACTTCCTTTTCCCACAATGGGAGTATAGGATCCATCGGCCAGCTTGATACTAATTTTACCTTGAGTCAACTGATAATCATCGAAGAACTCTCTTTTACCCACCATATGATCTGTAGCCCCAGAATCAATGATCCATATCCTGATATGAGAAGTAGTTACATTACCCAGAGCCATGAACGATAAGGGGTATGCCATAGTTGCTTGAGGAGCGAAAGTAGAAGTGGAGGCAGAATCATCTAATCGAGCCTTGAGCATTTCAATTTCTTTTTCCATGTCTATCAGTAAATCAGCACTACTTTCTGTAGTTTGGTTTCCGCTTTGATCATTGCTAACGTAAGCCTTATTAAGCCTGTTCTAGTAATACGAGGGTTTACCTATGAGTTCCTAGTATGTAGACTTACCACAGTGAGAACATGTCAATTTATCCCTTTCTTCTGAAGTAACTCATAATGTGCCCCTGTCACGGCCATATCCTCCTCTACTACTAGAAAATGAGGAAGTAGATAGATTCCTTCCAACAAATGCAGTCGTCTCCGAATTGGCCTTAGTTTCTTTTTCAAGATGTTTCCTAGCTTCTTCTCGGAGTAGAAGAGAGTACATTGTGCTAAGAGATGGAAGCCCTGTTAATATGTAATAGGACACGGGTCCTTAGGGCCCGCGCCATCATGGCCAAAGGGTCAGGGCCTTGCTGGCCCTGACCACTGGGGGTCACCAACGGCTAGTGCTGGCCGGCCAGCACTAGCCCACTATGCCTTTCTTGCTCCTTTCTTCTTCCCCTTGTAATGTCTATAAATAAGACACATTATCATGAATAAGATTCATGCAATCTTCCACCGCTTCTTGATTTGTTTTGTGTATGCTTTCGCTCTTGTTAATCATTCTTGAAGATAGACATTCGTGAGTGAATGTCATTTGACTCTTGGTGACTTTTGATATTGATTCGAGTCATATCAACCTTCGATTATCAACAACTATTTACATGGTATCAGAGCCTCGGATTGAAGAAAACGAGTGCATCAGAAAGTGTGCCGAAAGTACGAAAATTGAAGATTTGCATCAAACTTCAGGTTAGTCCAAAATATTCATTTTTTGCACAAATGAAAGTAAAAAATGAGAAGTTTAGATGTATTCTAGACTTGAAAAGTTACCAAAGTTAGGCTAGAACAATAAAAAAATATTTTTTATCAAAAGATTTTTGAGATTACATTTATGGGACTATAAAGGAACCAATTTTGGACATTGATGGCCTAGATGATGATGAAATCATCAAAGCACATGAGATTCAAAATCGATTTAAAATTATGGGAAAAAATGAATGCAAAAATCACATGGATCATTTGTCAAATTGTAGATGAAAAACTTAGAAATCGGATTAATCCTTTTGAAAATGCGTTTGAAACTTTGGAATATTTGAAAAAGCTTCATTCTCAAGATGATTTTGTCTTTCAAATTGATCTCATGGAAAGAATAGAAACCTAAGCATTAGGGACTATCACAATGAATTTTTGGAACTTTGGACTCAATTAAGGAGTTTTGACAAATTTGGAAAACTTCACAAATTAGACGAATTTCAAGAATTTTTGGAAAATCAATATTTCTTCTTATTTATGCGTGGTTTAAGAGACGAATTTGAAAACATTAAATCAAGCCTTACACATAGGAAACCTAGACCTAGAGGGGATACCTTTCATGCCGATCTTATTATGGAGGAAACAAGATTGAAAAACATGCATTTGGCCAAAGAAGCCGTACTTGCCGCATCAAGACCCGAAGCAAATTTGAAGACTTACAAGCCTCCACATGCCAAGAACAATGAAGGCACATTCAAGAAGCCCACGGGACCATGGCCTAATAAGGATACAATTTGCCATTATTGTAAGGAAAGTTGACACATTAAAACCACTTGTCCTCTACTTCGGAAAAGGGGTGGAAACATGGGAGCCGTAGAAGAAGGAGGTATCTTACCCAACAACATAAAAGCGTACATAGAAGAAATTTTTAAAGAAAAAGCAAGCATCTCCGGGAATGTTTTATCTACTTCACAAGGTATGTCTTGGTTTTTAGATGCTCGTGCATCTTTTCATATGGCACATAGTGAAGATTCTTTGGTTAATTCTTGTGAAACCATTGGGAAGCATGTATTTACGGCCGATGGAACAAAACTCCAAATCAAAAAATTAGGAAATCTTGAAAAAAAGACTTTAAAATTCAAAATGTAAGTTTTATACCTAAACTTAATTTAAATCTACTCTCGGTTGCTCAAATATGTGATAACAATTGTATAGTCACTTTCTCATCCAAACATTATGTGGTGCAGGATCACCTATCGAAGAAGGCGATTGGTCAAGGCCATAGAGAAAGTGGACTATACAAAATGGACTATCTTGTTATGCCAAATTTGGGTTTTTGTAACATAACCCAAGATGCTACGCTATGGCATAAAAGACTTGGACACCTGGACTCTCAAAAATTGTGTAACATTCCTTTGATTAAAAGCATTAGAGAGAAAAATTTTGAATGTAAAGATTGTATTCTTGGAAAAATGCATCATCTTTCTTTTGGAGAAAGAAACTACGTACCAAAGAAAGTTTTGATTTAATACATTCGGATGTTTGGGGCCCCGCGCCCGTTGTTTCTAAAGGAGGATTGCAATACTATGTGATTTTTGTTGATGACTTTACTCGATTTACATGGATATATCTCTTGAAACGTAAATCTGAAGTATTTGAAAATTTTATAGTATTTTGTAATATCATCAAAACCAATTTGGAGCAACCATGAAAATCTTTAGATCCGATTCGGGAGGAGAGTATATGTCTAATGAATTTCATAAATTTATTGAAATTAATGGTATTATTCACAAAAAATCATGCACTAAAACACCTCAACAAAATGATCTAGCGGAAAGAAAACATAGGCATATTACTGAAACTTGTAGAACTATGCTAATTGCTAGTAAGGTTCCTAAATTCTTATAGGCCGAAGCTACTCTTACCACAATATATCTTATAAATAGAATGTCTTCCTCTAACCTTGAGAATACTTCACCTTTCGAAAAATTATACAACATTCTTCTATATTATGTAAGACTTAAGGTTATTGGATGTAGATGTTTCGATTATACAGACAAGAATGACAAATTGTCACCTAGAGCTATTGAATGTGTCTTTCTTGGTTATGGCATTTGACAAAAAGGGGTATAGGTGTTTTGATCCTATAGAAGACAAATTGTACGTGTCCAAGGATGTGAAATTTTTTTAGAATGATATTTATTATGAGTCTAAATCCTTAGAAAATTCGAAACCCTTCATTCCTCAAGATGTTTTTGAGCTAAAAGAAGATAATGATTATGACTTAGTAGATCATCAAGACATTCAAAAAGATCATATTGACACCAATGATATTTCACACACCACTGGTGATACTCGGTCAATTATTGAACCCTTCCCCTTACATTATCCAAGACGACCTAGAACAACTCATGAAGCCCACATGGAACCTGATACTACAAGCTTAGAACCCAGGGTTTCTAGACCACCTCAGTGATTTATGTCATATGAATCTTTTGAACCACAACGAAGAAATTTGATTGCCACCCTTCGTCAAGTTAAGGAACCAAGGTTCTATCATCAAGCTAAAGATATTCCACAATGGGAAGATGCTATCAAAGATGAACTCAACACCATAGACAAGGCTCAGACATGGATAGTTGCACTCTTGCCAAAAGATAAGAAAGTCATTGGATGTCGATGGGTATATAAAATCAAAACTCACAGCAACGGTCACATTGAGAGATACAAGGCTAGACTAGTTGCTAAAGGTTATGTCCAAGAATATGGAATTGACTATGACGAAACCTTTGTCCCAGTAGCTAGAATGACCACAATTAGAATTCTCATAACCATTAGTGCAATCATGCAATGGAACATATATCAACTTGATGTCAAGAATGCTTTCTTGAATGGCTACTTGAATGAAGAACTCTACATGAGTCCTCCTCCTCGTGTCACTCTCCCTCCTAGTCATGCACTTAAATTAAGAAAGGCTTTGTATGGTCTAAAACAAGCCCCGAAAGCTTGGTTTGACCGATTTGAAAAATTCATGCACTTACATAATTTTGTGACTTGCTATACTGATACTGCATTGTTTATACGGAAAACAAAATCTGGCATTGTTATCTTGCTCTTGTATGTGGATGACATGATCATCACAGGCAGTGATGAAGCAGGAATTGCTGAAGTTAAACTTAATCTTCATCATGAACTTGATATGAAAGACTTGGGCTTGGTAAATTACTTCTTAGGAATTAAGATAACCCAAAATAATTGTGGATACTTTATGTCTCAAACAAAGTTTGTTATTGATATTGTTGAAAGATATGGTAATACAGATACTAAGGTTGTTGACACACCTGAAGTCCTAGGCACCAAACTGCGTTCCACTGATGGTGAGAAATTAGAGGATCTCACCCCTTATCGACAGCTCATAGGTACACTCACTTATCTCACCATTACTAGACTAGACATTTCTCATGCTGTACACACAGCCAGTCAATTTCAACAGGCACCTACCTCTGTTCATATGAGTGTTGTCTTGCGAATTATTCGATATATTAGAAACACTGCCCACAAGGGGATCCTCTTAACTTCCTCTTCATCTTTTGATTTATCTATCTATACGGATGCTGATTGGGGTGGAGATGTCAACAATAGACACTCTACGACTAGTTTTTGTGTTTTTTTAGGTGAATCTCTTGTTTCCTGGAAGTGCAAAAAGCAACAGATGGTGTCCCTCTCATCCATAGAATCCGAGTATCGAGCCATGGCTATAGCTGCGATAGAGATTTCTTGGATCACAACCCTTCTAGCAGACATGGGCATCCATGTCAAACACCCGACCATCATGTATTATGACAACAAAAGCGCCATGTACATTGCCTCCAACAACACTTTCCATGAGAGGACAAAGCACATCAAGATGGACTGCCACTTTGTTCGTGTAGAGTGTCTAAATAAGAAGCTCTCCCTTTGCTATGTCACATCTGAGATGCAGCTCGCAGACTTCTTTACCAAATCTCTTTCAGCTTCTCGATTTCAGTTTTTACTAGACAAACTTTCAGTGTATACCCCGTAAGTTTGAGGGGGGTGTTAATATGTAATAGGACGCGGGCCCGCGTCATCATGGCCAAAGGGACAAGGCCTTGCTGGCCCTAGCCACTGGGGGTCCCCAACGGCTAGTGCTAGCCCACTATGCCTTTCTTGCTCCTTTCTTCTTCCCCTTGTAATGTCTATAAATAAGACACATTATCATGAATAAGATTCATGCAGTCTTGTACTGCTTATTGATTTGTTTTGTGTATGCTTCCGCTCTTGTTAATCATTCTTGAAGATAGACATTCGTGAATGAATGTCATTTGACTCTTGGCGACTTGTTGATATTGATTCGAGCCACATCAACCTTTGATTATCAACAACTATTTACAAGATCTTCTCTACTGAGTATATTATTTTTAACAGCTTCATATTCAAGAGAAATACCCCACAAAAGGTCAAATACTTTTCGCTCTTCAAACTCCTCATTTCATTCATGCGTACACTGTGGACATTTTGTCTTAGAATACAGGTGTAGTTCTTCCCATAGAATCTTCCACCCTGTTTGCATTTTCTAATCTTCTCAATAAGATCATACTTTTTAGTTATATTGTTCCGCTGAGCATATACATCTTGAGCTGCACATCAAATGTCTTTGGCAGTTTCAAAAAACATGAACGTACTCCCAATAGATGGTACCATAGATTGTAGGAGTCAAGCACTTATAAGTGCATTCTCCCTGCACCATTTGGCATAGAGTGGATCAGTCTGTGGTGGTTGGGGAATATCTCCAGTAAGATAGTCCCAACGCCCCCTTGCCATAACTACAAGTTCAATTGATCGAGCCCATTGAAGGTATTTTTTTTCGCCCAACTTTGTATTTGTAATCTGGAAAACTTCACCTTTATCTACGGGGCTATTGTCGCATCCCTCTATCATCTTTTTTTGTCAATTTGCTTATTTAGTCTTCCCCCTTTTTTTTGATGTGTCATCTTCAACTTCAACGTTGAACATAAAAAGGAATAAGGTTGATTTGGGTAGGCGTCGAGACTGTATTCTGACTTAAATAAATAAAAAAAAAATCTGATTCACGATATATAGATGTTGCTGCTGAACAAAGAAAATTTCCTTATTGCAGATTTTCCTTATTGCCTATGAACATTTTTCATTTTTTCTCTATAAACATCAAACAATTCTATCTTCTTCTTTACCGGACTGATTCAAGAAGCACCAAGTTCCCCCTTTTTCCTTTCTTTCTATCAATGAAGATCACGACTACCTGGTTGATCCGTGATCCCTCTTTTTTTATCAATGAGTTTATGTGAACAAATCAACACTACTCTTACTCCAAATCAATCACCACACAAAACGCAATCAGTTGTCATGAACCAAAAAACTGATTTGTCTTCACCAAAGAAACCACTTTCCTTGTATCAAACTAAACAATACATATCAATCACTTTCTTTCGGAAAAATGCAAATTTTTAAGCCCTATAGGCTCTGATACCATTTTGAATTTAATCACACACCTGAGCATAATATCAGGTCAAATGAAGAAAAAATATGCACAGTGGGATTCGGCCCACTCATGGTTGTCGCCCCCTTGCTTCTTATTCTCTTTCATATTAAACCTAATTACACTTTAGAGCAGCTTTATACAAGTTTCTAACTTGAAAGACAAATCTGCCCCTAATTAGACACATTAACTACCTATTACATACGATACCCAAATGGATCATATATTGATCCATTTGGATTCACACGACTTAACTTGACTCACCTATACGAACTACTATGACTCATTTATGTAGACTATAACTAATAAACCTAACTAATAACAGAGTTACACGATAAATTATTTCATTTCTTCTAACACTAGCTATCCTAAAAATATCTCTTTCACCCTCTTCTGAGTTGAGTTTTTTATATAAATCCTCACAAATTTTAGCTTTTGCTTCACTCACGGCCTTTTTCGCTTCCTTCTTTGCTTTCTTATAAGCCTCTAAATTTCACTATTTTTCTTGGCATAATGTAATTTGTAATATTTTGCACTACTTCACTCCACCACCAAGCTTCTTTTTGTGCCGATACACCTCCCTTAGATTCACCTAACACATCTTTCGCCACTTTCCTAATATGTATAGCCATATTGTTTCACATATCACAAGGTGTACCAACATAATTCCAAGCATCTCCTTGAAGGACTTTCTGTTTAAATATATCTTCTTTCTCGCTTTTGAGGTTCCACCATTTAGAACGAATAGCTCGATGCACTCTATTCTTCTTTGTCCATTTTTTTATTTGTAAATCCATAACTAAAAGTCGATGCGGTCATTTTGGCAGCACTTTGAATATTTGTTTTACTCATTGAGTGTATGATATTCGATTTTTTTTATTATTTGACCATCAAGAACTAATTCTTGAGCTCTTTGTCGATTCTTGATCGTACTATTGGGATTTGGCGTAGACACTTTAAAGTATCATTCTTACACACCATTGCATGGCCGGTCTCAAGCCCAGATAAAGGAGGGTGGCATAGAACTAATATGAATCTTATTATTTAAGACTAGATTCCTTACCACCCACATCCGTCCATATTGAAAATGTGGAGACCCTCTTTGTAAATTATTCACTACATTCGAGTGGCAATGTAACGAGATTACTTGAATCTTATCATCATAGGGTCATTTAGATATACTGGCCCCAACTAACCGTTGAAGGCAGCTGCTAGCCCCGAACATCTAGTTGAGGTAGCCGTTGGGGGATGCCCCCTTGTATTACTTCTTCACTTGTTGTAAATTCCTCCTCTCTAGCTTTATAAATAGAACATTCTCATACATGAATAATATGTCATTTTGGCAGCACTTTGAATATTTGTTTTACTCATTGAGTGTATGATATTCGATTTTTTTTATTATTTGACCATCAAGAACTAATGCCTGAGCTCTTTGTCGATTCTTGATCGTACTATTGGGATTTGGCATAGACACTTTAAAGTATCATTCTTACACACCATTGCATGGCCGGTCTCAAGCCCAGATAAAGGAGGAGGGTGGCATTAGGATTCTTACAACCGGCATAAAACTTTATAAAATTTATCTACCATGGATTCTAGACATTATGAGCCTTTTGTTGGGTGTTCCCTCTTAGTGATGCATTAAAGAGCTTAAATACAGTGAAAACAAGGAAGGGTTTCTACATCTTCACTCGGACGTAGTAAATTAATTGCAGATAGGGTTCCGACGTCATAAACAGTTGTGAGTAAAGAAGTTATTCTCACTACATTGTCACTCGAATATAGTGAAGAAATGACAGAAAAAATATATATTTTTAGCATGTACAGATGTAAGGGTAACGAAGGTAGTTCTAGATAATAAGATTTGTATTAGTACTTGAAATATTAAAACATTGATTGACTAGATAACGGAGGTAGTAGATCCTATGATTAAGAGAAAGATTCACATTCTATGTTTATATTAGACAACATGGGTTATAGAAAGAAGAAAAAAAAGAGAACATACGTTTTAAATTATGATACTAAAAAAAGACTCGAAATGGAGTTGGTATTATTGTAAATAAAGATTACTAAGATAGTGTAGCAGACATACAAAGATATGGTAATCAAATTATGATGGTGAAATTAGTCTTACGAGTAGAAGCTTTAAATATATTTTATACATATGCATTTCAAAGTAGGATTAGAAAATAGTATAAAAAATATTTTGAGAGGAGTTAGATAAGATAATTCAAAGAATTTCATAAAGGGAGATGATTTGTTTGGGAAGAGACTTAAATAGATATATCGGTAAAGAGACATTAGGATCTAAGGTATTCATGAAAACTATGGTTTTGAGGATTTAAATGAGGAAGGTATGGAGATTTTAGTTTTTAAATTTTGCTATAGTATAGGAAATTTACTCAGACTAAATGGTGGAACTTTCAAACACGAAAGAAAATATATATATATATATATAAGTATAAAGTTCTTCAAGGAGATGCTTGCAATTACGTAGGTAAACCTTCTTATATGTGAAACAAAATGATTACACATTAGGAGTGGCAAAAGACATGTTAGATGAATCTAAGAAAGGTGTACAAGCACAAAAAGAAGTTGATTGTTGGAGTGAAGTAGTACAAGATAAATTTAATGCAAAATAGGCATAAAGTTGCATTATACTAATAAAACTAATGAAACTTTAGAGACTTATAAGAAAACAAAGAAAGAAGTAAAAGAAGCCGCTAGTGAAGCCAAAATCAAAATTTGGGATGATACTAAGGATCTCACTTTGTTAGATGCATTAAAGATAAGGATGAGAAGATTCTAGTGACAAGTAATCATACCAAAAATAGATGAAAAATTATATTCGTAAGCTTTTTAACGAAAATATAGGTATTAGTATTAGTTCATGAGAACTAACCAAATCAAAAGAGTATATAAACTACAACTTCTACCATAATAGTGTGCCAAGAGATTCTTTAGACAACCTTGGAAAAGATAAGTATCCTATTTATATTCATCAATCTTATAAGAGACATATACCATGTGACGAACATGTGTGAGGACCCACAGAATGACAGATTTCTTTGATGTTAATATTAGATTTCATAATGATTAATTTAAGTTCATATATATTTATATTGGTCACTGACGAATTAACAAAACATATTTAAGATGAATTACCTTACTGTATGTTATTGATGAGTCTAAGGAAAAACTTAATAGGAAATTGAGACTACAGAGAGAAACATTAGAAAGTAAAGGCATTTGACTTCAAAAGAAAAGAAAAAATATATGAAATGCAAGTTTGTTCATTTGGTTAGTTCAGATGACATAAATTAGGACTGACACACATTGCATCCCTCCTAACGAAAGTTTTAAATAGCTAGGGCCATTTTCAGAGTGATGGAACAATTGATGGAGATGTTATGCATACAACTAATGTAGGTTGATTAAAATAGAGAGGTTTACCAAGTATTCTGTGTAACAAAAAGATACCATTAAAGTTCAAAGGTAAATATTATAGAGCAGCAATTAGATCCGCTATGATTAAAATAGAGAGGTTTACCTATTCTATGTGACAAAAAGATACCATTAAAGTTGAAAGGTAAATATTATAGAGCAGCAATTAGATCCGCTATATTTAGTGGTTCACGATATTGAAAACTAAATCATCGTGTACAAAAGATGTCCATTACAAAAAGGAAGATGCTAAGATGGATTAGTGGTCACATAAGGAAAAACCATATATGTAATGAGATTGTTAGAAACAAATTGGGAGTGGCACCAACAAATGAGAAAATGAGAGAAAAACATTTAAGATAGTTTGGACATGTAGAAAGTGATGCCGCACAAGCGTCTTTGGTCAACTTGATATCATTTAAGTGGATGCAAACAAAACTACTTTAATAGATACAAACGAGAGAACAAGAAATACCAAAACAAATTCTACAACCTCTTTATGGTAAACAACTTTTATAGACTAGCCTAAGGATTGAATTCATTACTAATCATGCTGGGAAGGTTTCCAACTCCGTCTTGGGACTCTATGTCTTAGAATGTTTTCCTAGGCTTGGGACTTCGCAAACATTAATTATGTGTGACTTGGAATGTTCCCCACACTTGGGTACTTGCAAACATTAATTTTGTGTCTAGGAATCTGCAATTCTTAATTTTGATCTGACATCTCTTTGACTAGGGACGATATATTGCATCATTCTCTCCCTCTTGATTGGAACATGTCCCCTATTTCTTATACTTTTTTGTTCGTTCTTCAAAAACATTTTCTAATTGAGGAACCTACACCTAGAGGCGAACTTTGATGTAGACAATAGAGAAGGGATCCATCTAGTAGACCAATTGACTAAATTAATATAGGGAAGTTCAACTTATGCCAAGGCCAAGTCCCATTGTCCCTTTTTGTTTCTATATATGCATCGAAGTAGGTTGCCTAAGGATTTATTAACATCCTCAGTCTACGCATCTGTTTGAGAGTGGATTGTACTGAAAATTTTGAGTTTTGTACCAAATCATCTTCACAAAGCCAAAATGTTGCAAGAAACTCCGCCGATGTAAGGGATCACCCTTGCATTGCCGGTCCCAAGCCCGGATAAAGGAGGAGGGTTGTGTTAGGCTTTCGACAGCCAGCGTAAAACTTCGTCGGATTTTTACAACATGGATTACAAAAATTATGAGCATTGCTTTGGGGCGTCCCCGCCTAGCGACGTGCTGTAGAGCCCGAATGAAGTAAGAAGTAAGCAAGGGCCACTACATTTTCGCCCGAATGTAGTGAATCAATTGCAAAGAGGGTTCCCACATCATGGACGGGTGTGGGTAAAGAAGTTAGTCCCGCTACATTGCCGCCCGAATGTAGTGAAACTTTTTCAAAGATGGTCTCCGCATTTTGATTATGGAGGAATGCGGGGGGTAAGGAAGCTAGTCTTAGATAATAAGATTCGTATTGGTTCTTGGAATATCGGAACATTATTGGGTAAGCTAATGGAGGTGGTAGACACTATGATTCGGAGAAAGATTCATATTCTATGTTTACAAGAGACAAAATGGGTTGGAGAAAAAGCAAAGGAGATAGAGGATACATGTTTTAAATTATGGTACTCAGGTAAAGAAAAGGCTCGAAACAGAGTTGGTATTATCATAAATAAATATTTAAAGGAGAGTGTAGTAGACATACAACGATATGGTGACCGAATCATGACGTTGAAATTAGTGCTAGGATCAGAGGTTTTGAATATAGTTTGTACTTACGCACCCTAAGTAGGACTAGAAGATAGTATAAAGACAGTTTTTTGAGAAGAGTTAGATAATGTGTTTCAAAAGATTCCACAAAGGGAGATGATTTGTTTAGGAGGAGATTTAAATGGACATATCGGTAAAGAGGCATTAGGATATCAAGGGATTCATGGAAACTTTGGTTCTGGGGATATAAACGAGGAAGGTAGGGAGAATTTAAATTTTGCTATGTCATTTGATCTCTTTATAGTCAATACAATCTTCAAAAAATGAGATGAACATTTAATTACTTATAAGAGTGGCTTATCACAAACACAAATTGATTACTTTATTTGTAGAAAAAAAGATAGAGCGTGTTGTAAAGATTGTAAGGTAATTCTAGGAGAAAGCTTAACCACCCAACATCGATTTTTAGTTATGGATTTACCAAAAAAAAATGGACAAAGAAGAAAAGAGTGCATCGAGCTATTCAGACTAAATGGTGGAACCTTAAAAGCGAGAAAGAAGAGATATTTAAACAGAAAGTACTTCAAGGAGATGTTTGGAATTATATTGGCACACCCTGTGATATGTGGAATAATATGACTATACATATTAGGAAAGTGGCGAAAGATGTGTTAGGGGTATCTAAGGGAGATGTACCGGCACAAAAAGAAGCTTGGTGGTGGTGTGAAGTAGTACAAAATAAAATAAGGCAAAGAGGGCATGTTACAAATTACATTATGCTAAGAAAACTAATGAAACTTTAGAAGCTTATAAGAAAGCAAAGAAGGAAGCGAAAAAGGCCGTTAGTGAAGCAAAAGCTAAGATTTGGGATGACTTATATAAAAAACTCAACTCAAAAGACGGTGAAAGAGATATTTTTAGGATAGCTAGGGCTAGAGATAAGAAAACTAAAGATCTTAATTATGTTAGATGCATAAAAGACGAGGATAAAAAAATTCTAGTGGCAAATGATGATATAAGAAATAGATGGAAAAACTTTTTTTATAATCTTTTTAATGAAAATAAAGATGGTAGTATTAGTTTAGGAGATTTAGCCAAGCCAGAAAAGTATATAAACCACAATTTCTACCGACGTATTCAAAAGAAAGAAGTCAAAGAGGCTCATAAACATATGAAGGGTGGTAAATCGGTAGGACCAGATAATATTCCTCTAGAAGTTTGGAAGATACTAGGAGAAAAAGGAATCACTTGGCTCACAAGATTATTTAATGAAATATGGAAAAACCAAAAGATGCCCGAGGAGTAGAGGGCAAGTACACTTATACCTATATATAAGAACAAGGGAGACATTCAAAATTGTGTGAATTATCGATGTATCAAGTTAATGAGCCATACTATGAAATTATGGGAAAGAATTATCGAACGTAGGTTAAGACAAGTATCAAGTACAACAGAGAACCAATTTGGATTTATGCCAGGCATATCTACTATTGAAGCGATTCACCTTTTGAGACGTCTTATGGAACATTTTAGAGCAAAAAAGAAAGACCTTCACATGATATTTATTGATCTAGAAAAAGCTTATGATAGAGTACCGAGGGAGGTTCTTTTGAGAACTTTGGAAAAAAGAGGTATCCCATTGACATATATTAACCTTATAAGAGACATGTATGATGGTGCAAAAACATGTGTGAGGACTCATGAAGCAACGACAGACTTCTTTGAAGTTAATATTGGGTTACATCAAGGATCAACTTTAAGTCCATACTTATTTATAATTGTGATGGATGAGTTAACAAAACATATTCAAGATGAAGTACCTTGGTGTATGTTATTTGCATATGACATTGTATTAGTGGAGGAGTCTAAGGAAAAAGTTAATAGAAAATTGGAACTATGGAGAGAAACATTAGAAAGCAAAGGCCTCCGACTTAGTAGAACAAAGACAGAATATATGGAATGTAAGTTTGATCATTTGGCTACTTGAGAGGACATAGAAATTAAAAATGGCACACATTGCATTACCCAAAAGGAAAGTTTTAAATACCTAGGGTCAATTTTTCAAAGTGATGGAAGAATTGATAGAGATGTTACACATAGAATTAATGTTGGTTGGTTAAAATGGAGAGGAGCATCAGGTATTCTTTGTGATAAGAAGATACCATTAAAATTAAAAGGTAAATATTATAGAGCAGCAATTAGGCCTGTCATGTTTTATGGTTCTGAGTGTTGGTCAGTTAATCATCAACATGTACAAAAGATGTCTGTGATAGAAATGAAGATGTTGAGATGGATGAGTGGTCATACAAGAAAAGATCGTATACATAAAGAGGTTATTAGAAACAAATTAGGAGTGGCACCAATAGAGGATAAAATGAGAGAACATCGTTTAAGATGGTTTGGACATATAGAAAGAAGATCAAAAGAAGAACCTGTAAGAAGGTTAGAAAAACTAAATTTGGAAAGTATTAAAAGAGGTAGAGGACGACCACAAAAGTGTTGGAAAGAAACAATAAAGAATGATCTAGCTTATTGGGAGTTAACTGCTAACATGGCACACGATAGGGATCTGTGGAAACAAAGAATCCATGTAGCCGACCCCGTCTAGTATGGGAAAAGGCTTAGTTGTTGTTGTTGTTGTTGAAGCCAAAATGTTGCAAGAAATGTAGTATCACGACCTGACACAATAGAGATAGGAACTCCATGCAACTTGACAATTTCCTTAAAAAATATTTTTGTAAACGTCATGGGCATATGTGGTCTTGTGGAAGGGGAAAAAATGAGCCATTTTAGAAAATGTGTCAACCACTACAAAGATATAGTCATTAAGTCACTTCCTTGTCAAGTACTAGGCAATCCTATGATAAAATCATAGAAATATCTTTTCCCTATGCAAGGAATAGGTAAAGGCATGTATAAGCCATTGTTGTACACTTATTATTTGCTCATTTGATAGATCGGACACTTAAGAACAAATTTTCCTGCATCTCTTTTGAGTTAGGGCCAAAAATAGTGGGATTCGAGATTGACAATGGTTTTGTCCCGTCCCACACGGCCGCTAAGTCCACCATAATGCATTTCTCGTATAAGCTTGTCTCGTAGAGAACTCCTAGGAATACAAAAACAATTACCTTTAAAGAGGAAACCATCTTGGACCATAAACTCACTTGTTGAGTAGATTGTGTGGTATTTTGACCAAACCTCACCAAAATTTTCATCATCTAAGATAACATTTTTTAAGCTCCTACAAACCAAGAAAATCTGCATGAAAAGAAATTAGAAGAGTTGATCAACAACTAAGGGTATCTGCTACACGATTTGAAATTCTAGATTTATGAATAATCACATAATCAAATCTTTCCAAATAAGATGTCCATCGTGTTAACATACAATCCACATGCTTTTGATTTCGGAAGTGCTTTAAAGCTTGATGAACAGAAAAGACAATGGACTCTTTGGATAATAAGTATGACTCCCACGTCTTTAGTAATCTAAAGACCGCGTACAACTCTTACCGGAACATGCTCCACTTTTGTTGTGCTTCACTTAACTTTTCACTAAAGAAAGCAATACGTTGCCCTTCTTAAGATAACACAACTCCAACTCTTGTGGCACTTACATCAGAATCCATTTTAAATGTCTTATTGAAATCAAGTAGTGCTAGAATTGGGGGTAGTAGAAAGCTTATCTTTTATCAAGTCAAAACTTTTTGCTGCTTGTTATAGTCCAATGAAATTTTCCTTGTTGGAGACATTTAGTTAATGGTGTCATAATGGTGTTGAAGTACTTGATAAACTTACCATAAAAAGTTGCTAATCCATAAAAACTTCTTACATCAGTAATAGATCTGGGAGTCGGCCATTCACGAATAGAGTTCACCTTTGTTTCATCTACATGAACTCCTTCACTATTAATAACAAAACCCAGTATTAAAACACACTTCTTCAAGTTTACATACAGCTCATTCTTCCTTAATATGAAAAGTACATTTGTGATGTGCTCAAGGTCCAAGTACTTGGTTCATTAAGTGCATGAAAGTGTTAGGGCATCGGATAGGCCAAAAGGCATCACCAACCACTCATACAAACCATCTTTAATTTTAAAAGTAGTCTTTCACTTATCTCTTGGCCTGATTCAAATCTAGTGGTAGCTACTTTTGAGGTCTAGCTTGGTGAATATCCTGGCACCACTAAGTTGATCATGCATGTCATCAAGGCGGAGAATGGAAAAACGATACTTGATGGTGATCTTTTTATTGTTCAACTATTGACACACATCCTCTCAGTTCAATCTTTCTTTGGTAAGTAACGCAGGTACTGTGCAGCGATTGATACTTTCCCGAATATGGCCTTTTGCCAATAGTTCTTCCACTTTCTTAGTCAAGAAAAGATGTTCCTTTGGTCTCATCCTATAGTGTGATAGATTATGTAAACTAGATACTAAGAGAAACTCAATTCGATGCTGGATACTTTGCATAGGTAGCAAGTTGACTAGTTCTCCAAAGATCACTATACTCAGAGAGCAAGCTACAGACCGTAACTGGAATAATGGTTTCTAGTTGTTTAGCAGGTTTCTAGTTGTTTAGCACCCTCGATTATCAGGATGGTGCAAACATTTTCTTCTCTCATGCCTTTTGTAGTAGTGAATAGTGTGTTCTCTATTTCTTTGAGAGTGTTTTCTCTTAGTTGACTAAGTAAAATTATGATCTTTCATCATTCCCAAGTAAATGTATAAGAGTTGTCTCTTCTTCGATGGGTTCATCCACGTCATACTATTATGGTCTCCGAAGTAGGATGTGACAAGTATCCATTTCTACCACATTGCATAATACAATAGACTTATAATACTTTTCAAGGGAAAGCGGTAGTTTGCATTGTTGAAGAATATGAATATTTATTGTTTTTAGTGTTAGTTTTGTAATTTTCTGATATTTGGGTATTATTGTAATTGCTTGTAATACTAAGTGTATTTTAGTCATTTTGTGCCTAGCAGTCCATTATATAAGGGTTGAGCATGATGTATTAGGGTTAAGAGACTAAGATTAAGATAGAGGGAGAGGGGGGGTGACCTCCATTAGAGGGCCTGCCCCTCCTTCGATCTCCACATTTTATCTTTACTCCTTGTATGTGATTTGATATTTTGTTGAGCTACTCACGTTTTCCAACATGTTATCAGAGCTTTAACGATCGATGGGAGAAGAGGTTGCTTAAAGGAGAAGAAAAATCGATGAGACGGCAAAGAAGGTGGCCTGTCAGGTTGAGTTCTATTTCAGCGACAGTAATCTCCCGCGTGATAAGTTCCTGATTACGTTGATTGAAGAAAGCGAAGATGGATTGGTCGATTTGGCTCTGATTCGCACATTCTCTCAAATGTGAAGCCATTTGGGATTGGGAGAGCTCGGGCAGAATGAGGTTCCAATCGATACTATTTCAGTTGTTGCAGAAACCCTAAGGAGTTCCTCTACTAACAAGATTTCGGAAGATGGAAAAAGAGTTAGTAGCCTAAGCTTAGAGGATATCTTTATCCCAAGGGACAAGAGTACGGGAGAGTCGAGGGGTTTTGCGTTTGTGCGCTACGCAGAGGAGGAGCAGACGGCGATCGATCGTCTTGATGGGAGGACCGTGGATGGTAGAGAAATCGAGGAAGACGAGCAAAACCCTAACCGTAACAATTCATATTCTCCCTCTGTCACGTTGTTGATTTCCTCCAGCGGAAGCGCGATCTGTTCAAGGACGATTTGGTTGAGAGGAAGATTCGAAGCTTCGTCTCGACGACGAAGGAAAAGGACGCAGAGGAGAAGAGAAAGGCGGCTCAGCAAGATCGAGAGGCTGAGAAACGACTGAAAGAGAGGGTTATTGCTCCGACACCAGTAGTGGAGAAGGAACAACCTATGGCGGAGAAGAAGAAGGAGAACGGGCATGTTGGTCATGATCGTGGCAAGGAAAGCAATCGAGTCCCAAACAAGGGCAATTGTCTGGATATGGAAAATTATTCATGGACAGAAGTTCTCTTAGAGGTTTCCATTAATGTCCCAATTCCCTCTAGTACGAAGTCCTGGTTCTTGATATGTGAAATTCAGAGAAACCACTTGAAGCTGAGATTGAAAGGACCTATGTTATCAATAGCGCGCTATAGCAGCCACTATAGCGGGTCGCCTGCAACCCGCCAAGACGAAGTTAGCGCCGCTTACAACGCTATAGCGGACCGCTATAATGCTGTAAGCGGACAACTTCGGATCCAATTGGGTCGGGACCCAAATTATATAAAGGGTTGCCCTAATCAGACGTTGTAATCCCTGTGTCTCTCGCCTCATCTCTCGCCTCTCCTTCTTCATCTTGTCGTTCGGGCCGCTCCCACCTCTCGCTGCCACCATCTCCAGCTGCTCCTGCCTCTCGCTGCCACCATCTCGAGTTGCTCCCGCCTCTCACCGCCACCATCTCCAGGTATGTCTCTCACTACTGAGTTGAAGTTTGCTACTCCAAACGCTTATGGATTGCAGGCTAAGCTGAAGTGAGTTAAGAGAGAGAGAGAGAAATTTCCTCAAGTACCATAAATAAAATGGGCTTTCATTTGCACAAAAAAAAAATAGCTCATGGAAAGAGCAAGCAAGGGATTTTCATTCGACTTACAAGCCGTGAGTTCGATGCCTGGGGTGTGAATCTAGCTTAGGCTTCCCCATTTAAACACAGAAGGAAAAAAAAGAACATGAACTTAGTGAAAATGCAGCACAAATACCCTAATGCAACTATCATGGGATGTGTTTTAATGAAAATTTTAAAAATGTGATACGAGCTCTTGTAAGCCAAACATGAACATGAACATTTCATATGGTTAAACAAACACAGCATAAATGAGAATATGTTGAGCCCAGTATAGTATGCTTCATGACAATTTATATATCCACATAGTTTCCAAACATTTTCTATACCGGCTGAATTTCATTCAAATGGACTTTGCCCACCCAAAAGAAAGTTATGTCTATGTGTCAATAGATGTCGTGGCATCGTTGCTTCCTTATACACACCACGCTAGCTTTTCTTTCCTATACTTCACCTTTAGTGCTCATTCCTTTGATTCTTCTTTTATGCTCTGCATCCATATTGTTCATACCTCGCATCTATTCTCACTTTCACCTACTCATGGTAGATCCCGAGTGCTTAAGCATCCTAATTCCTATGTGTGTCTTCTTCTTTCTCTTCTAATAACCTCATTATGTGTATGGGCTATAGTGTTGTCTATGGTTTGAATAGGAATGGTTGTTGCCTTTACAATTTGTAGTTAGGATTGTCTAATGATACCAATAAATGTTAATTATTTAATGTTTTATTTCTTGTATAAGGTTGGAAAACTCAAGCTGAGTCGTTATTCTTATTTTTTGTAGTGAGTATGGAATCATCAACAAGGGCAGCTGCTTGTTCTCAAAGTGGCAGTGCCAGTGGTAGTTGTGGCATAGACACTAGTAAAACAACTGGTATTAGGTTTTCTAATCCAGCATACAACTATAGACCCCCAAGTTCGAAGGATCCAGGATGGAATTGGGGTTTGACAAAATGTAAGACGAATAATATGTCAGTATTTTGTACATTATGTGGTCATATTTCTACCAGTGGAATAATAAGGTACAAGGACCATTTAATGGGAAGAAGCAAAAATGTGGCAGCTTGCAAGAATGCAACTGAAGAAATAAAGAAAACAATTTATGATTATGTGCACTGTACATCTAAGAAGAAGGCCAAAAATATTTCATTTCCATATCAAGGAGAACTTTCTAGTATGGAAGGTAACATAGTGACAAGCATCCAATGTTCATCATCTTCATCGTTATTTGGCTCACGACCACCGCTTTCGAAGGGACCCATGGATTCATTTGTGTGTTAATTGCCAGACTCACTATGACAAGCTACATTAGAAAATCGATATAAGAAAGAAGAAAGAGAACGAGTATGCATATCCATTAGTAGGTGGATATATCAAAATGGAATCCCTTTTAATGCTGTGAGATCCCTAGCTTTCAAGCGGTGGTAAATGATATAGGGCAGTTTGGACCTGTAATGAAGGCTCCATCATACCATGAAGTAAGGGCAACATTCTTGGAGAAGGAAGTGAGAAGAGTAAGAGAGTTTACAAATGGATTTAAAAACCATTGGGTTACTTATGGATGTTCTATTATGTCAGATGGATTGACAGATAGAAAACAGAGAATACTAATAAATTTTTTAGTGCATTGTCCTCAAGGTAGAGTTTTTCTTAAGTCCATTGATGCATCCCATGAAGTAAAGGATGTAAATAAATTGTATACATTGTTAAAAGAAGTAATCTTAGAGGTTGGAGAGAAAAATGTTGTGCAGGTGGTTACAGATAATGCAGCAAATTATGTTGTAACTGATAGAATGTTGATCGCTGAATTTAATCATTTGTTTTGAACACCATGTGTTACACACTGTATAGATTTGATGCTTGAAGATATTGGAGAGATAAAAAGACTAAAAGGCATCTTCAACAGGATAAAGAAGCTAGTGACATTTATGTATGCTCATGGTCAAATATTGCATATGATTAGACATTTTACAGGAGGAATAGACATACATAGACTACCTGTGACCCGTTTTGCTACTAGATTCTTAACTCTGGACAGCTTGTGGCAGTCAAAAGAAGCTATAAGATCGATGGTTATTTCTGAACAATGAGAGAAATGCCCTTTATCAGATAGTTGAAGGAAAACAATCTAAGGTAATAATTTTGCAACTTAGATTTTGGAAGGGCATTAGTTTTTCACTTAGAGCAATGAGTCCTTTGGTAGATGTTTTACGTATGGTCGACAGTAAGAGAAATCAGTCATGGGCTACATCTATGAGAAGATGGATCGTGTAAAGGAACAAATAAATGTGCGTAAATATTTCAATTTTGTGTTATTTGTTAATCTTTACTTATTAATCTTATAAATTAATAACATTTAACTTCTTGTTTTATAGGTTAATATGAAAACAAAGAAGAGCAGTATGCTTTTATTTGGGAGATCATAGACAAAAGATGGGATAGGCAAATGCATAAGACATTACATATTGTTGCATTGTATTTGAATCCAGGGTTGTATTATGATTATGATGGGATAGAATCTAATGTTAGATTAAAGGTGGTTTGTTGAAGTTATAGCTATACTTATACGAAGTAAGGAAGAACAACAACAAGTGAGTCATCAACTTATAAGTTATCGAAGTGCAACAAGTTGTTTTGGACTAGAATTAGCTATAAGTTCGAGGAAAACATGTACACCAGGTAATTAATTCAAGCAACTTTGCTTTCTTAATTATTTCATTATTAAGATATGATTTAAGGTTTTTGAATATGATTAACTTATTGTTTACAAATGTTTTTAACTTTTTGTAATAGCTGAATGGTGGATGACCTTTGGTTATGGATGCCCTGAATTGCAAAGTTTTGCTATACGGGTTTTGAGCCTTACTTATAGTGCTACCCCATGTGAACGCAACTGCAGTACCTTTAAAATGGTAAGAAATTAAGAATTATGCTTTTTATTTATATTATAAATAAATGAAAGTTTTTTTATTGAGTTAACAACTTACCTAAATTCTTTCTCTTATCTTAGATTCATACGAAGAAAAAGAATAGATTATTGTATCAAAAGCTTAACGATTTAGCTTTTGTGCAATATAACGAAAAGATCGAAGAAGGTACGAAGAGAGAAAATCTAATTGAGCAAATTTTGACCCCATCATGTTGGCATCGGTTGAAGATCACGATGAATATCCTACTAATGATGAGTTCGTTGGTGACGATGATTCCCTTACTTGCGAAATATCGATATGACATCTGAAGTATCAAGAGCGGGTGCTACTGCTGTTCATACAAGGTCGAGGACACGAAAGCGACAAAGAAGGCAAAGCAAAGAGAAGGATAAGATGCCTATGGAAGATGAAGAAGAATTTAATTTTGAAGAAACAGAGGAAGAGAAAGAGGAAATAGAAGAATACGGATCTTTTTCTGAAAATGAGTGAACATGACCTAAACAATTAAGTGTGATACTGATTGTAAATTTGTAATAGAATTTTGATGGATGTTATGTACTTTTGAATTAGCTTATTGGCATTTGTGTATGCCTTTGTTCCTATTGAACATGTATGGGAATCTCATGTTGTTTGATGGCACATTTGTTATCTTTTGTTTTAGGTGGTCAATGAGCGGCATTACGGGCAAAGCAAGCATATAGCAACCCTCTAAGTATCACCCTTATTGACATATAAGGGTGATCAACTAAGAGGGTTGCTATGGATGTTGCTGCTTGTAATGCCGCTCATTGGCATGGAATGGTGCATTCCATAATCCATATGCTATCCAGCAAATTCAGGAACCTATGGGTTTGATATGTCTGTCTAGGTGCTATCTATTGCCTTAATCACTCATTATTTGAACTGGAATAGTTTTCTTGTGCTTTGAACTGGAATTTGCCATAGGACTCTCTTTCTTAGGTGACTCTCTCTTCCTCAACAAAGATATTACTCGAGCAGATAATGACCAGGTATGCTGTCTTCTCTTCAATTCGTTCTTTGTTCATGGTTGTCCTATTACTCAAATTTTTAATGCATATGGCATGTAATTTTGTAGTTTAACATTCGTTGGATTCTTCTACTTATGCAAGTATCATGTGTTCTTGAGACTATTGGTAGGTGTTAGTGCTACCATGCTTGATTAGTTGTTGCAGCTGATGTGTTATTATCTATTCATGGCAATAATCTACTTAAGATCTTGATATTTTTTAGAAATTAGAGAACCCATTATATATATATATATATAATTTTTTAATCATAATAAAAGTGTACCGCTAAATCCGCTATATCCCTGTTATATCCCTGTTACTGCTATATCAGGGTCGACCGCTAACAACCCGCTAACCTCTATTGATAACATAGAAAAGGACAACCACCTATCATAGATGGAGAGCTTTATATGCCTTTAAAGTGGATGATTTCTTCTGGAGCATCAAGGACCAGAAGGCTATCTCTATTCTCCTAACTAAGCAGGATCACATGGAATTTGGAAATGCTATCAAAGTGTTTGATGAGATGTTTCAGAGAAAAAGATTGGAGAAGATATGAAGTAGTACTGATGATTATCTCCATTGGAAAAACAATATAATGGACATAGATGGAAAGACAGAATGCAAAAAATCGGTCTTTTTCATTACATATGCATGACAAATCAAATCATCGAAGAGGCCAGAGGGATTTGTTGAATGGAATGTGGCAGTATCACAAGAAGCATGAAAATTAAAATCTTCTGAAAAAGCGGTTGCAGTCACCATGGGAAGGGGTCCGACTAGTATGAACAGATGTGTATATTCTGCTATTTGAGTGGTAGGGAGAGGACACCCAACCAACACACCGACAACAACCACCATGTGAAGGGGTGTAGAAAAGGTCGTTTGAAGTATATATGGTGGAGATAGTACCTCCTACCATAAAAATCAGTTTTCTCGAGAGAAGAAAAAAAACTTTAAAAGTATTATTGCCTAGTCACTTTATTGAGAAGAAAGAAGAAGAGGAACGGTCGACACCCATAGAAGGATCGTGCATTACTCAAGTATGATTTTAATTGTTCAAGTTGATTTAAAGAAGTCTCAGATAGATCATTGGTGCAAGTGTGATGAAGAAAGAACTAGTTTTTCTGCAAGTTTGGAGTTCAAAATATCTCACTACCAACTTGAGGGGGTGTTAAAGAATATAAATATTTGTTGTTTTTAGTGTTAGTTTTGTAATTTTCTGATATTTAGGTATTATTGTAATTGCCCATAATACTAAGGGTATTTTGGTCATTTTGTATATAGCAGTAATTATATAAGGGTTGAACATGATGTATTAGGGTTAAGAGACTAAGATTAAGATAGAGAGAGGGGGGGCGACCTCCATTAGAGGGCCTACCCCCTCCTTCGATCTCCATATTTTTTCTTCACTCCTGTGTGATTTGATATTCCGCTACGTTACTCACGTTTTTCAACATGCATTACATGATAATTTTTATGTTGGGACCTTTCTTGATCCATCCAATACCATAAGGATTCAGACGAGACAGAGTTGAGAGTTTTAAATGATCTACAGAGGCCAAAGACTCTCAACATTGGATAGGCTATGAATACTAAGATTCAAGCCTTGAAAAGAATAATACATGGAAAATTGTAAAACTACCTCCTAATAGTAAGCTAGTGGGATGTAAGTGGGTCTACAACATTAAGTATAAAGTTGATGGCAATATTAAGAGATACAAAGCACGATTAGTTACAAAGGGCTACAATCAAGCCTATGAGTTAGACTATATTAAAAACCTTCACACTAGTAGCAAAATGACAACCATAAGAGTAATTATAAGTATAGTTGCAAACAAAGGATGAAAATTATGGCAACTCAACGTCAAGAATGCATTTTTCCAAGGGTACTTAAATGAAGAAATCTATATGGATTTACCACCTGGGACTTATAATGACGATACATATGTCAGGATATGGAAACTCAAGAAGGCAATATATGAGTTGAAACAATCACCTCATGCATGGTTTGAACGATTCAGCAATGAAGTCACCAGTCTTGGGTTTATAATAAGTAAAGTGACCATACAATGTTTATAAGGGTGAAGGCATATGCATCGGACCTAGATTAGTCGTAGTTAAAATGCTTTAAATTCATAGTTAAAGTGTGTTGTAATTTTCCTTTTTAAAGGTACTTTATTAGAAGTTACTTACTAGGGGTATAAAAGTCTTTTGAGTTAAATATTATATATTAACCTAATGGGCTGCCTATTAGAACAAGAAGAAATAAACAAAGAGAAAAAAGGAGGCAGCTGCCACACTAGAAAAGGGGTTGCACCATCAATCTCCTTTTTTTATCGTTGTTCCATCGATTCTTCGTAGTTCATCAAATATTCAAAGATGTATGTAAATGAAGAAAGGAAACATATTGGAATGCTCATGCCTTTAGTGATCTCATCTTTGTGGCTTACAATATGAAGTTGAGGAAAAGTACAATCATAATTTATGAATTTGTAATACATGCATATATATATATATATCAAACTTGTATAAAACTTCTTTTCTTAATTTTTTATTATTATTTTCAAAAAATAGTAAAAAAAAGAACACTATAAGAACCGATTAGATTTATACTCATGTGTTAGACCTGTTCAAGATACACATATTAAACAAATCCGATCTTAAATTATTCTTTCTGCACATTGAAGATTGATGGAAAGATTCTTTAGTCTATTTTCGTGTGCATAGATAAATCTAGATTTAGTCCAATATACTTTTATGGCATTTATGTAGCCATGTACTTCTCGTGTACGTTCATTCTATATCGTGATTGGGTCATGTTCGTCCTTTTGTCAAGACTAAAGAGCCGTAATATGCATCTAACAGAAAGAAGTCCCTGCAAGTGTAGAGGATAAATAATTCATAGCCCGCTGCTTTTCTTGCACCTTGATCCCCTTTTACCCATCTCCTCTATTTCATGGCATGGTTTGAGAAACTTTTAGCAATGACAGGTATTGTACTGTTATATTGAACAAGGTTAGACAGCGAGCAATGTAACACAAATAACTATAAGCATTTTGGAGGAGATGGATATACGATTCAATATTATGTGCAGAACTTAATGTGCACCATCAAGTATCCAAGCCTTTGGTTAGCTAGTTGTTGATGCTTTCTTTCCACAAATCAATTTGTTAGACAAACATCTTGTATATGCACAACCAGTGTAAAAGATTGGGTTATGGAGCATACTGTTCGAAATTTTGAGATATTCATAAGAATGGACTACAAATAGTACAGTGAAACTACCAGTTTTTATGACGATGAGGCATACCTTTTGCTCCATTTGGTTCTTCCCATTTGGATGAGCGAAGGCCATCAAACGCAGAAGTACTCTAAAAGTTCCACAGAATTGCAGGTTTAGTTATATACATATACTCGAGGAGTTATGCGTAGCATTAGAACAGTACTTACTATCCCAAAAGGGAGCTCCTCACCACTTGCAACAACTGAACCTGATGATATCCTGCTGCCTTTTACAAGAGGCAGGTTGAGTGATTCCTTCGAAAATACATTGAAACTAGTTATTTTTTGAACCATCTCATCATGAGCGTCAAGAATTACAGGCAATGCTAAAGCTGTCTTGAGAGGATCTACACTTGAAAAAATGTGGATCTTCTCATCCTGCTCCAACTCCATATTCAGAGAAAGACTGGAGAGAACAACCTTCATAGATGACATAGTCCACAATTTGGAAACTTTGGTGCCACTAGAAGATGGTTTGACAATACACCTTCTTTCTTTAAAAGGTCTACTTCTAAGAACTCGTAACAACCCTTTTAAAGTGCATAAATCTTCTAATGCTTCAACTTTTGAGCGACCAACATCAATTAACTCAGTCAACAGACTGCAAAGAGCATTATAAATGCAAGCAACATGGCTGTCCACACAGACACGGAGTGGGCATGAAAGAGAGCCTAAAGAACTATTATCATTGGCGGCCTCAGATCTTGCTAAACGCCACTCCTTGGCCCCACTTCGTCTTTCAGGCAGTGATACCAGATCATCTTGAAAATGGGTTCCCTTCCCAAGGTCTTCTGCCTCTTTTCTGTCTCTCTCCTCAAGCATGACAATCCATTGAGGACTAAGACCTCGACGACATTCTTTTGTCAACTCTGAGAAAACCTTATGGGCATTTGCTTCAGATGTAATATGGCGTCTTTGTAGGATCTGCAGTAGATGCAGTGTAAAAATGAAAAACTAGACAAGCAGCAAAAAGGATCACAAAGTAATCATGAAAGTATCAATCAAGTACCTCAAGCCATTTTCTTGTGTAGCGTCTTGTGACATCATAAACTCCATCTTTTGAAAGGGCAATGATGTAACTCAATTTCTTCCCCCATCTTAAAAAGAAAGATAGAATACAAGAATTTAAATCTAAACAACACAGAACAAGCATAAATCACTCCAGGAACTAAAATATGAACAATAAAAAGATCTGAAGCACATGCCAACAAAAGGTTTCCTACAAAATACTGGCCATAAGACAGAGATCAAAAGCATTAGAATGAGCTTACCCCTTTTCATACAACAAGGGGTTGTCATATACTCCTTCACATGGATCAAGATGTATCCACCTACAAAATAAGTTTTGAATATGTGAACGTCCAGATCATTACATTGATCCACGCAAAGAAAAGGTGTTGGTCTGGGAGATTTCCAAGGCAGAGTATTAAATTTATAACATCATCACAAAGAGGAAGTCTACCTTCCAAGAGAACTTGAAAAGCACTCAGTCCATACATGATCACTGAAATCCAAAATCTGAAACGAAATGGTGTAAGACTTAGCTGTGCAAAAACACTAAACAAACAAATTTGAATATCCATACCATTTTTCTGCATTTCAAGACAAGTATTTAATGTCAAAAAAATTTGTTTGCAAATGCCTCTTTTGTTCTTGCATTCAATAAAAAATTGGAATTGTTTCTCATAACCATTAGTGCAATCATGCAATGGAACATATATCAACTTGATGTCAAGAATGCTTTCTTGAATGGCTACTTGAATGAAGAAGTCTACATGAGTCCTCCTCCTCGTGTCACTCTCCCTCCTGGTCATGCACTTAAATTAAGAAAGGCTTTGTATGGTCTAAAACAATCCCCGAAAGCTTGGATTGACCGATTTGAAAAATTAATGCACTTACATAATTTTGTGACTTGCTATACTGATACTGCATTGTTTATACGGAAAACAAAATCTGGCATTGTTATCTTGCTCTTGTATGTGGATGACATGATCATCACAGGCAGAGATGAAGCAGGCATTGCTGAAGTTAAACTTAATCTTCATCACAAACTTGATATGAAAGACTTGGGCTTGCTAAATTACTTCTTAGGAATTGAGATAACCCAAAATAATTATGGATACTTTATGTCTCAAACAAAGTTTGCTATTGATATTGTTGAAAGATATGGTATTACAGATACTAAGGTTGTTGACACACCTGAAATCCTAGGCACCAAACTGCGTTCCACTGATGGTGAGAAATTAGAGGATCCCATCCCTTATCGACAGCTCATAGGTGCACTCACTTATCTCACCATTACTAGACCAGATATTTATCATGCAGTACACACAACCAGTCAATTTCAAGAGGCACCTACTTCTGTTCATATGAGTGATGTCTTGCACATTATTCGATATATTAGAAACACTGCCCACAAGGGAGTCCTCTTAACTTCTTCTTCATCTTTTGATTTATCTATCTACACGGATGTTGATTGGGGTGATTTATCTATCTATACCGATGCTGATTGGGGTGGAGATGTCAACAATAGACACTCTACGACTGGTTTTTGTGTTTTTTTAGGTGAATCTCTTGTTTTCTGGAAGTACAAAAAGCAACAGAAGGTGTCCCTCTCATCCACAGAAGCCGAGTATCGAGCCATGGCTACAACTGCGATGGAGATTTCTTGGATCACAGCCCTTCTAGCAGACATGGGGGTTCATGTCAAACACCCCGCCATCATGTATTGTGTCAACAAAAGCGCCATGTACATAGCCTCCAACAACACTTTTCATGAGAGGACCAAGCACATCGAGATGGACTGCCACTTTGTTGCAGAAGAGTGTCTAAATAAGAAGATCTCCCTTCGTTATGTAACATCTGAGATGCAACTCACAGACTTCTTCACTAAATCTTTTTCAGTTCCTCGGTTTCAGTTTCTACTAGCCAAACTTTCTGTGTATACCCCGTAAAGTTTGAAGGGGTGTTAAGTGTAATAGGTACGGGTCACTAGGACCCGTGTTTGAAGTTGGACTGGCCCAGGCCACCAGGGCCTGGGGGGCCAGTCAACTAGCCGTTGGAGGCAGTTGGCCTCCAACGGTTAGTTGAATAGCCGTTGGACTGTTGTGCAATCCTGTGCACAGCAGCCAGCCTTCAAGGCTGGCTTTTCTTGTTTCCTTTAATTCTTTTCTTAACATTCATGAACCTATGTAATCTCTATATATACCCCACTCACTCATGAATAAATTATGCAGTCTTGCACTGCTTCTTAACTTGTTTTGTATGTGCTTCCGCTATTTTTAATCATTCTTGAAGATAGACATTCGTGAGTGAATGTCATTTGACTCTTGGCGACTTGGTGATATTGATTCGTGCCACATCAACCTTTAATCATCGACAATTATTTACAAAAAGTCATAGGTATTGATCCGTATACATTGTACACACATAGTTAGAAAGCAAAAGTCATAGGTATTGACATCAGTATTTGCATTGCAGTGGATCATGCGATAAAGTAATAAGGGCATGCTGCACTCACCTTGTACACACTTTTAGCAGTGTATAGTTAGAAAGTTGAGAATCATTTACTCATCAAGAGTTATTTTTTAGCAATTTTGTGCATTTGTGTCCTACCATCCTAGGTTTCGAACTTTAATATTTTGAAACTATGTAAGAGGGAAAGTAGCAATTGCAACATTCCGGTCAATAAGTTGAAACAGTATGCTTCATCAAAATCTTTTGATTTCATTGGTACTCTTTGGGTGAATAATGCATTATGTTTCTTTATTGAGATCCTCTTTTATCTACAATTTTTCGTGCAAACCAAGCCAAACAAGTGGGGTCAGCTAGAAGGATTCTTGATTGCCATAGAGCTCAATCGTACACCATATTAGCATTTAACTCCATAAAGGAAAGACCATTCTTTATTGTTTCCAGTGTGATATTTGAATAAAAATGAAAATAAAATGAAAGGTTATTGAATGGAACAACAAATCAATCAAGAGTGGTTCGACCCTCTTGTTGGAGTCGACCTTCTCTCTTTTGTTTCTATTCTAAAAACTTAAAAAGGATTACAACAATATAAGCCTTCATATATAATAGACTTTCTAACTTAAAAGACCAAAATACCCTTAATAAGTAATCTTATCTCAAGTCTATCTTAACGAGCAGGTCTCCTCCTTCTTCCACACTCCCCCTCAAGTTGGGTGAAATATATTTATAACTCCCAACTTATTGCACAATCAATTGTCTTGGTTACGATATCAACAACTTGATTCTCTGATGTCATATATTGCACGCTTAGTATCTTGTTTGATATTTTTTCTCTAATAAAGTGGTAATTCACTTCTATATGTTTTGTCTTTTCATGTTAACGAGCAGGTCTCCTCCTTCTTCCACACTCCCAACTTATTTGTAACTATCTGTATTGCCGCTTGACTATCTGTATATAGTGGTATTGGGAGATTAACTTTTACTTGTAGTTCAATGATCAATGAAATCAACCATATTACTTCACTTGTTTTCTAAGCAGTTGCCCTATACTCTGCTTTTGCGCTTGTTCTTGTAACTACATATTGCTTTTTAATTTTTCAAGAAATTATATTTCCCTAAACAATACAACATACCGTGTTAGTAGATTTTATGTCATCAATCGATCATGCCCAATCAGCATCTGCGTACAATTTAAAATTATTATGCCCATGATTAGAATATAAGATATCATTTTCGAGAGTATTATCTAAGTATCTCAAAATCTTGAATATTGCATCCATATGTTATTGTTTTGGAGCATGCATAAATTTACTAACAATCCCAATAGCATATGTTATGTCATGTCATGTGATTGTAAGTAAATCAATTTTCTCACGAGTCTTTGATATCTTCTAGACTCACTTATCTCCTTACCATTATTTATCCCCAATATGTGATTGATATCCATGAGAATATCACATGGATTTGATCCTATAACACATGTTTCTTTTAATAAGTTCATTACATATTTTCGCTTAGTAAGAAAGATACATTTGTTATCTTAATACTTCAATCCTAAGAAAATAATCAAGTAATCCCAAATCTTAAGTCAAAAAGTTGATGCAAACGATTCTTCAAATTTTGGATTTCTTTTTCATTATATCTTGTCACAATAATATCATTCAAATAAACAATTAGTAGGGATATTCCGTTCACTTTTTTTATGAACAGTGTATGGTCATTTTTACTTTGGGAATACATGAGTCCAATGATTCCTTCACTGAAGCATTCAAACCATGTCCGTGGTGATTGTTTCAATCCATATAAAGCTTTCTTGATGCTTCAATCCTGGTAGAACTTCCATGTACACTTCTTCATTGAGGTTTCCTTTAAGAAAAGCATTTTTTACATCAAGTTATCACATTTTCCATTCTTTGTTAATTGTCAGGCTGATAAGAAAACTATAGATGTCATCTTTGCTACTGGGGGCAAATGTTTCATTATAGTCTATCCTATAGGATTGACTATATCTCTTTGCAATGAGTCTAGCTTTGTATCTATCAATTTCTCTCGATGCTTTATATTTTACAGTATATACTCATTTACACCTTACAACTTCTCTCCATTTTGGTAATGATACAATTTTCAAGGTGTTATTTTTCTTTAATGCATCAATTTTCTCCTTCATAGCAAGTTATCATTCTTTTGATAAGGTTGCATCCTCTCAAATTTTAGAAATTACTACTCCATAACATTAGCCACAAATGATTTGTAATTGGTTGACACTTTTCCATAATCAATAAAATTATTGATCGGATATACCCATCTTCTTTTTTCCTTCCTTACTTCGATGGTAGGACTAAATCATTTGTTAGATTTGTTGATGTAGATACTGCAGGAGTCAGTGTTACATAGTTAGAGTCATCTTATGACTCTTATATCAGCCAAAAATTTCTTCCTTGTTCCTCTTTATACAACTGATTTGGAGCTTGTTTTTCAGATTTTTTCCTATTATCATCTTTATTTTTTTGATCTTTAAGGTTTTCTTCCTCAATTTTTTCTAATAGTAATGGAAGAATCGGCTCCCCCTGTTTTATAACTTCTCTAGCTCTCCCTCACTGCTATAGTAATATGTATTTTCATGAAACATAACATCTCTAAAAACAAAGAATTTCTTGGAAGGGTGAATATCCAACAAATACACATTTTTAGTGCCCTTGATCCAATTTATCCCTACTGTTAAGATGCACATGCACATAACATAGATATCGAATCACTAGTAATATAAAAGTATTTCTTTTGGATTGATGATGGAGAATGATTTATAAGGTAAACAAAAGTAAGTATTGCCTCACCCACAAGATATTTTAGTGATTTGCTCCCAATCATCAATGTTCACGTTGTCAGTATATAATGATTTTTGCGTATTGTTACTTCATTCTCTTGAGGAGAATATACACAAGATGTTGAAGTATTCCTTGTGATGTAAGATAATTCTTCAAATGTACCTAAAGTAAATTTGTCATCATTATATAATCTAATAGTGTTAACTTTGCCTGAAACTCCTCAACAAATTTATGAAATAAAAGAAATATTGTAGCAACTTCATCCTTTGATTTCATTAAATAAACGATAGTAAACCGAGAATATTCATTAATAAATGAAATGAAATATCTATGTCTAGTTACACCAGCAATTGGGCAAGGTCCCCATACATCTAAATATATTAAGCTAAATGCACTTTGAGTTCTCGATACAACAACAAAAACAATTAAGCCTTTTCCCATACTAGACGAGGTCGGTTGAGTTCTCGATACACTTCCAGGAAAATTAACTCAAACATGTTTGCCCAACTAACATGATTCACACTCCAAACATATTTCTTTATTGAGGTTAGTCAATTCCAAACAAGCATTTTTAGCTTTAATAGTAGTAGATGACCTAGTCTTTAATGCCAAAGTATTGCTTCTTTATTGTGTTGTGTTGAGAACTTATTCATTGTAGGTTTTCCCAAGGTTCCTTTATATAGGTATAGGCCTCCATTTCTTCTACCATATCCCTAAATCTTTTTTGTCTCCTTTTCCTGAAATGCAGGATACGATGAAAAGAAATATATACCACAATTTAGTCTTATACTTATGGCACTAACAGAGAGAAGATTCATCAAAGCTAAGGTACATATAGCACTAGATCAAGAAATCCTAACGGTGTCCATAGTTTTCCTTTTCCAATTACTGATATAAAGGAATTATCGGCAATTTTTACCAAATCGTGCAATTCTTGATAATCAATTAACCCTTCTTTGGATCTCATCATGTGTTATATTGGACCTAAATCAATAACCCAGTATCTATCTAAAAACACTAACAGAATTATCACTTATTTCAGCTTGGTCAACCTATGTTGTTGTCATAGTTGCATGATATTTATCTGATAATGCCGATGATGACTGAGTGAGTCGACCCTCTATGCTTTCTATACATTTTAGTATCATGTTGATAGCATCACTTGTATTATCTAGCCTTGTTTCTTCAGTTCCTGCAATACAACCTTTATTTTTCATATGGTGAGGCTTACCAACCATTTCTCAACACTTTTCTCTGTTTCCATACAACAACAACAACTAAGCCTTTTCCCATACTAGACGGGGTCGGCTACATGGATTCTTTGTTTCCACAGATCACTATCGTGTGCCATGTTAGCAGTTAACTTACAATAAGCTAGATCATTCTTTATTGTTTCTTTCCAACACATTTGTAGTCGTCCTCTACCTCTTTTAATACCTTCCAAATTTAGTTTTTCATACCTTCTTACAGGTTCTTCTTTTGATCTTCTTTCTATATATCCAAACCATCTTAAACGATATTCTCTTATTTTATCCTCTATTGGTGCCACTCCTAATTTGTTTCTAATAACCTCATTATGTATGCGGTCTTTTCTTGTATAACCACTCATCCATCTCAACATCTTCATTTCTGTCACAGACATCTTTTGTACATGTTGATGATTAACTGCCCAACACTCAGAACCATCAAACGTGGCAGGCCTAATTGTTGCTCTATAATATTTACCTTTTAACTTTAATGGTATCTTCTTATCACAAAAAAATATTTGATGCTCCTCTCCATTTTAACCAACCAACATTAATTTTATACGTAGCATCTCCATCAATTCTTCATCACTCTGAAAAATTGACCCTAGGTATTTAAAACTTTCCTTTTAGGGGATGCAATGTATGCCAATTTTAATTTCTATGTCCTCTAAGGTAACCAAATGATCAAACTTACATTCCATATATTTTGTCTTTGTTCTACTAAGTTGGAGGCCTTTGCTTTCTAATGTTTCTCCCCATAGTTCCAATTTTTTATTAACTTTTTCCTTAGACTCCTCCACTAATACAATGTCATCTGCAAATAACATACCTCAAGGTACTTCATCTTGAATATGTTTTGTTAACTCATCAATCACCATTATAAATAAGTATGGACTTAAAGTTGATCCTTGATGTAACCCAATATTAACTTCAAAGAAGTCAATCATTCCTTCATGAGTCCTCACACATGTTGTTGCACCATCATACATGTCTCTAATAAGGTTAATGTATGTCAATCGGATGCCTATTTTTACCAAAGTTCTCCAAAGAACCTCCCTCGGTACCCTATCATAAGCTTTTTCTAGATCAATAAATATCATGTGAAAGTCTTTCTTTTTTGCTCTAAAATATTCCATAAGACGTCTCAAAAGGTGAATCGCTTCAACACTAGATCTGCCTGACATGAATTCAAATTGGTTCTCTGTTGTACTTGATACTTGTCTTAACCTACGTTTAATAATTCTTTCTCACAATTTCATAGTATGGCTCATTAACTTGATACATCGATAATTCGCACAATTTTGAATGTCTCCCTTGTTCTTATATATAGGTATAAGTGTACTTGCCCTCCACTCCTCGGGCATCTTTTGGTTTTTCCATATTTCATTAAATAATCTTGTGAGCCAAGTGATTCTTTTTTCTCCTAGTATTTTCCAAACTTCTATAGGAATATTATCTGGTCCTACCAATTTACCACCCTTCATCTGTTTAAGAGCCTCTTTTACTTCATTCTTTTGAATACTTCGGTAGAAATTGCGGTTTATATACTTTTCTGATTTGGCTAACTCTCCTAAGCTAATACTAACATCTTTATTTTCATTAAAAAGCTTATAAAAATAGTTTTTTCATATATTTCTTATATCATCATTTGCCACTAGAATTTTTTCATTCTCGTATTTGATGCATCTAACATAATTAAGATCTTTAGTTTTCTTATCTCTAGCCCTAGCTATCCTAAAAATATCTCTTTTACCCTCTTTTGAGTTGAGTTTTTTATATAAATCCTCCCAAATTTTAGCTTTTGCTTCACTCACGGCATTTTTCGCTTCCTTCTTTGCTTTCTTATAAGCCTCTAAAGTTTCACTAGTTTTCTTAGCATAATGTAATTTCTAACATGCCCTCTTTGCCTTAATTTTATTTTGCACTACTTCACTCCACCACCAAGCTTCCTTTTGTGCCGGTACACCTCCCTTAGATACACCTAACACATCTTTCGCCACTTTCTTAATATGTATAGCCAAATTGTTCCACATATCACAGGGTGTACCAACATAATTCCAAACGTCTCCTTGAAGGACTTTCTGTTTAAATATATCTTCTTTCTCGCTTTTGAGATTCCACCATTTAGTCTGAATACCTCGATGCACTCTTTTCTTCTTTGTCCATTTTTTTATTTATAAATCCATAACTAAAAGTCGAAGTTGGGTGGTTAAGCTTTCTCCTGGAATTACCTTGCAATCTTTACAACACGCTCTATCTTTTTTTCTACAAATAAAGTAATCAATTTGTGTTTGCGATAAGACACTCTTATAAGTAATTAAATGTTCATCTCGTTTTTTGAAGATCGTATTGACTATAAAGAGATAAAATGTCATAGCAAAATTTAAAATCTCCCGACCTTCCTCATTTATATTTCCAAAACCAAAGTTTTCATGAATACCTTGATATCCTAATGTCTCTTTACCGACATGTCCATTTAAGTCTCCTCCCAAACAAATCATCTCCCTTTGGGGAATCATTTGAATCACCTTATCTAACTCTTCTCAAAAAGTCGTCTTTATACTATCTTCTAGTCCTACTTGGGGTGCGTAAGCACAAACTATATTCAAAACCTCTGCTCCTAACACTAATTTCAACGTCATGATTCAATCACCATATCGTTGTATGTCTACTACACTATCCTTTAAATCTTTATTTATGATAATACCAACTCCGTTTTGAGCCTTTTCTTTACTTGAGTACCATAATTTAAAACATAGTATCCTCTATCTCCTTTGCTTTTTCTCCAACCCACTTTGTCTCTTATAAACATAGAATATGAATTTTTCTCTGAATCAAAGTATCTACCACCTCCATTAGCTTACCGGATAATGTTTCTATATTCCAAGAATCAATATGAATCTTATTATCTAGGACTAGCTTTCTTACCCCCCCATCCATCCATATTGAAAATGTAAAGATCCTCTCTGAAAATTATTCACTACATTCGGGCGGCAATGTAGCGGGGCTAACTTCTTTACCCACACCCGTCCATGATGTGGGAACCCTCTCTGCAATTGATTCACTACATTCGGGCGGCAATATAGCGGGGCTAACTTCTTTACCTATACCTGTCCATGATGTGGGAACCCTCTCTGTAATTGATTCACTACATTCGGGCGAAAATGTAGTGGTCCTTGCTTACTTTTCATTGCATTCAGGCTCCGCAGTGCATCGCTAGGCGGGGATGCCTCAAAGCAATGCTCATAATTTATGTAATTCATGGTATAAAAATCCGATAAAGTTTTACACTGATTGTTGGAAGCTTAACACAACCCCCTCCTTTATTCGGGCTTGGGACCGGCCATGCAAGGGTGATCCCTTATATGGGCAGTGTTTCATATCTAGGTCATTCCAGATAATCTTTTTTCATGAAGCTTTATATTGGTTATGAGAAAAGTATAACTCATATCAGTTTGGGTGATTCGGTCTGCATAATCTCTTTTTAAAGTCCTTTATTCGTGATTAGGATTATAAGATAAACCTAAATAGCCTAATGCCCTGAGAATATTGATGATTGGGATAAGATTTGAGGTTGTAACTGAAGGCAGCAACCTGCGGCGATGGGAGCGAGTGGGACAGAACTTGGAGGCAGTGTTTGGCTGTTTGCATGCCTATTGTGGCTCTGATGCCGTGTGATATTGAATAAAATGAAAGTTTATTGAATGGAACAACAAATCAATCCAAAGTAGTTCGACCCTCTTGTTGGAGTTGACCTCTCTCTTTTAGATGGTTCGTATATAATTTCCATCTTTTTATTAGAACTCCATCCAGTTGCCTCTCCAAATGTCCAAACTAACTTAGTCATATCTCTCTCATTTTGTCTTATATGGATACTTCACCAACTTTTTCTCTAATAACCTTGTGATGTATCCAATCCATTTCTTGTGTAGCCACACAAACACCTGAACAACTTCATTTTTTGCCACAAACATCTTTTACATATTTTGATGGTCGACTGCACAAGACTCATAGAGCATAGCCAGTGTTACTGCTACTCTATAATACTTACTATTTCTTGTAAATCTTCAACAGCATCTTTTTATTTTTTTGTTACAAAGGGAGGCTGAAGTATAACATGCACATTCACCTCCCAGGAGTCAAAGGCCCCACTTGCAGTGGAGTCGAAGAGCCCTATCAGTTCAGCTAACATTATGGGTGCTTCAACAGTATCATTTTTTGATGGAGACTTATGATTCACATATCCATTTTTAGCCAACTTGCATCAGTTTCATGTGTGACATCTACCACTTTCCTTATGGCAATACCTTTTATATCAACTATCATGCTGTTCTGGAAAAATTTACATATAGTTATCTAGCTTGGCAAACACAGAATTTCAAACCGAGAATAGGTTGAACTAGGAAGTTATTTCTCTACTATTGCAAAGCCTATTCACAATAGTATGCCCCAACTAAAGCATCATCTGATTGGAATAGGCATCGATATTACCCATTTGAGGGAAAAGACTTCCTAATGTCACTAAATGGAAAAGATAACAAATGATATGCACCTTATAGGGGAAAATAATAGGGAAAAAAGATAGCAAAAGATAAGCATGTGGGAGTCACGTGAAGGTGGCCATGTCGTTTGTGATAGCATATGGGGGGTGTGCAGGACATGACCAAAAGTTGGTACGTGAGGGTAAGGAGAAGAAGAAAAGATCAGGTAATAAAGAAGGAAGAAGCATCTAAAGTACATAACTTTAGAACATAAAGGCTTTCTCAATCAAGATGGCATCCATTAGATCCTTCTTCCTCCTAACACCTGGTTCCCAGTGTCATTTATTTGAATAAGCATATCTTCCAGATGGTTGAAGATCTTGTAGTAGGGAGATAGTTTTATGATCCATGTATTCCTCTTAATTCATAAAATCCTATCAATTGTTTCCCATCATAGAGGCAAGCACTGATACCAGCTAAAAGATGCCCTCTTTCCATCATGTGAGAGTGAAATGATCAGATCAGATATAAAAATAAGTACAAGAACACTATAATGACTTGAGGCACACTTAGAAGGAAAGGCTAAGTATCGTGGCTAATGTAGACAGAAGAAGGATAGTAGTGAACGCTCTTGTTAACTGTCCCAAGGCATAATATTACCAGATTCCTTGGCTTGTCCAAGGAATGCATGTATTTGATTTATGTCATAAGTTTAAGGAGATGTCGCACTTAATCCTTACAAGAAGAAAGAAGACAAACCAAGCGAGACTCATAACCAAGACTTCTGCAATAAAGAGTAAAGCAATTTGCCCATTCACCGCAGCGTCCACCCCGTGTTTCTATAAGCTGTAACAGACACACATAGAAACAATACTTAGGAAACTGAAATATAAGGAATTAAGGCTGCAAAGGGAAAGGACGTACAAAGGAACTACCTTTAGCGGATCATTATATCGAGGGAAGCGAACAACTTTTGAACAGTTTTTGCACCTGAAAGTCCACTATAAAGTTCCATTTACTAGGTTTTATTAATTTTCGATATGGCATAAAGACATTTGATAGTTCTGCAGAAGAAAAAAACTTGACATAAAAATAGAAGTACCATTGGGGAATCAAACTAAACAAAAGATGTATTATGAGTGTTAAACCACAGGCTTGGATTAACTTCTCTTAGCAGCTTCTTAGATCAGATTAGTTAGGAGCCACCATCTAGGATAGATTATGATGTCCCATTTTGCAGTTTCTGTTTCTCTTTCTTGCATTTTTTCAATATTTTATTTTATGTCTGCCACTGCATGAAGGTAGTCATTAAGGTAGCTAATGGAAAGGCTAGTGAAGTTAGCCATTTGACTGGCTCCCTCCCCACTCTCTTGTATATATAGAGGCAAATTAGAAAATCGGATATCTAAAATTTTATAAGCAGCTAATTAATTCTCTTCCACTCCGATAGGGATTTCATTTCCCTGAAAATCTTGCGCTATAAAAGCCATATGAAGTTGCAGTGTTTACATGAATTTATTAAACTTCCTAAAGGTATGCCTTGCCGAGTTGTTATAAGGTCTCTCGAGCCTTTCATAAAAGTGTCACTATGTATGCTTTGGCAATTAAATAAAGTAACCAACACATGGAACTGTAGCCTGTTTGGGAATTAAATTTTTCTCAAAGTGAACTTGGAGGTGCTACTCAGAATAATATCTAGTTAACATGAAGCCCAAATAAATAAATAGCCTTCCTGGTAATCAAATTTATGGCACTAAGTAATAAGCATGAATGGTGCTATTTTCAAATGATAGCTTCCAGATCATATAAAATTTTGACATACCGATACAATTCCACATGAGAGGCACCGAACTGAACCTCAGAAGCAAGAGGAATGCCCATACCAATACTATATGATTCACCAGCACAGCTGTCACATGGTGGAGAATTCACCCACCTGCGTAGTTGAAAAGTTAGAAATCACGACATAAGTAAATGATGAAAAGATTGCTTAACTTAACCACTGGATCAGCAGGCATTCCACTAATATTTTCCAGATATGGCTAATGGGTACGCGCATATTGAGCTGTTCAGTAAGGAGAAAATACAGTAAAATACATGTAAACATGCAATTAACACATTCTATAACCTGAATGGGACTTTAAAAGTGTTTCCAACATCCATTCGGACCAATATAATTTATCAAGAAGTTATAAGAGAGTCATCACCTAAACGATTTTTTGAACCAAAATAGCAGCTGCAATAAAATGGCATGATCTTTCTCATTCTTTGAAGGTTCAAAGTTTCCTTCCTGAAAAGAAGCAAGAAAATATATCCAACAAACTATCAGAAACATGGTTATATTGTGTATATCAAATCAATCATAATCTACGGAAATCACAAAAGCTAATTTCTTGATTTAAAGTAGTGTTATCCGTATCGCACCATATCATACGATAAGGTGCAATACGTATCGTATCGTGGAGCTCTACAATATTATACAACTCATTATATCGCATACAAAAGATTATGAGGCCGTATCGCACAATACGGCCAATATCATACTATGCAACCAAAGACCCTCCCTAGTTGAACAAAAACTCACGTATCCTTGGCCGAACAGAAACTCACATTTTTGCGTATTTCTGGCTTATGTTCAATACTCCCAAAGGCTCCTAAGTGTGTCTCTGGTGGCTCCCCCTCTTTGGTGTTCAAGGCTCCAAAAAAAAGTGCTCTACGCCATCTGTGCAAGGCTCCCAACTCGGGTTGTAGGTATACTTTTGAGTTTTTTGAATTTTTTTTGTATTTGGTATTTTTTTTGTTATTTGTACTTTTTTTAATAACAAAAATGAAGTTATGAAGTGCATGAATATGATTTTTATTATATTCGTGAAGTGGGAGACACTCTATGTGTTATGTGAAGATTGAGGATTTATGAAATGCAGCAGATGCTTTTATTTTCACGTTTTTTATTGTATAAAAGGTTCAATTGAGATTCCAAGAAGGGGTGTAAAGGACTTTCAATCTTGGTCCGATGATTCGATATGACAGTAGGGTCCAGCAATTACGAAAAATATATTGAAGATAAATATTTATTTTGTGAGAAGGTGCTTAGTAGTGGAATTTCACGATTGAAACATCACCTAGGAGGGACTAGGAAAAGGTTGCTCTTTAAACGAGCAGAATTAAGAAATTATCAGAAGTCATTAAATGATAATTTATACATATGATTGAGAGCATACATGAGAAGAGACATCAGAAGGATGATTTAGAGATGTTGGAGGAAGAGGACGATGATGTTGTTGGATTTGGTCATAGTATTCCTTTTGATAGTAGGACAAAGGTTAGTAATAGTAGTTTCGACCATCAACCGAAAAAAGAGGGTCGTTAAAGATGTATTAAGTGGAAGTGGTAAAAAATGAAGGAGTAGAGAAAGAGCTTTCTCTGGCATACAGTCATTTTTCTCTCATGGTGCTCAACTTTGAATTCGTGTTGCTATGGCTTTAGAGCAATTGCATGAGCAAGCAGACCTTGCAGTGGGCACATGATTTTATGATACATGCATTCTATTTAATGCAGCAAACAGTTTTCATTTTAAGGTAATGGCATATGTAATTGCTAACATTGGTCCAAAGTATAAGATGCCTTATTATCAAAAGTTGAGAGAAAAACTATTAGATAAGATTGTCCTTAAAGTACAAGAATATTGTTTGACTTTGAGAGTCATGAAAGAAGACGGGATGCACTATCATGGCAGATGGATTGACAGGTAGGTGAGAAAGGACTTTATTAAACTTTCTTCTCTATTGTCTTAAAGGACTAATGTTTTTTTAGATTTCTAGACATGTCAAAGGAGGGACATGCCGGAGAGGTCCTAAGGTAAGAGTTTCATAAGATGATATCCGAGGTTGGGCTAGAGAATATAGTCTAATTCATTATAGATAATGCAGCTTGTTAAATATAATGTAATAAGATCATGAGCCACTAGGGTGCATGACTCTTTGTGGGAAAAGAATGGGCCACCAGGGCTTGTTGGCTGTTGCTATACAAACGTTAGGAGGCCACAACGGCTACTAGCTGCTGGAAGCCCCCCAATGGTACTCTAGCTGGTTGTCCAACTGCTAGTCGTTGGATGGCTCTAACGGCTAGTTGTTGGCCAGCATTGGATCCCTCTCTTCTCTCCTCTTTCTCTCATTGTTGTTGTAATATTTGCTCTATAAATAGAGTCTTCTTTCATCAATAAATATAGTTGTGATTTAAAGCCCTTTGACATTCGGTTTGTCTTATGATATTGACTTGTTCTTGACTTGAAATACCCCTTCTTGGGTATGTTTGTATTTGACTTGTTAGTTTGACAATTCATGATATATGATCAAGTTGCTTCTAAATACGAATATTAAGGATTTTTTACATGATATCAAAGCAAGGTTTTGAAGAAATCAAGAACATGAAGGAGCGCGACAAGATTGGAAAATTTGTGATATTGCATATTTGACATTATAGAACTTGAAGTACCATCAAACTCTTATTTGTTTCTTAAAATGGAGGGTAAAAATGAGTCGTACATTTTTCACCCAAAATGTTATTAAAGTTGGGCAAGAACTATGAAAAAGTATTTTTTATCAAAAGAATTTTGGGATTATATAGATGGAATGATTAAAGAACCAAAATTAGACTTTAAAAACTTAGACGATAATGATATCCTTAAATACCAAGAAAAATACAAGCAATATTTTAAAACACGAAAAAAAATAAATGCAAAAATAACATTGATCATTTGTCAAAATATTGATGAAAAACTTAGAAACTGAATAAGTGTGTTTGAAAATGTATTGGAAACTTAAAAATATTTGAAAAAGATTCATTCTCAAGATGACTTGTATTTCAAATAGATTTGATGGAAAGAATGAAATGCTTAAGTAAGGAAACTTAAGCATTAGATAGTATCACAATGATTTTTTCGAATTATGGACTCAACTTTGGAGTTTTGACAAATTTGGTAAACTTCAAAAAATAGACGAATTTCAAGATTTCTTTGACAATCAATACTTCTTCCTATTTATATGTGGTATAAGGGATGAATTTAAAAATATTCGATCAAACTTGATTCATAGAAAACCTATAACAAAAGGTGATGTGTTTTTAGCCGATCTAGTTGTGAAAGAAAGTAGATTGAAAAATACTAGTAGGGCAAAAGTTGTCCTTGTCGCTTCCAAGCCGGGAGCATATGTAATCAATCATATCCCGTGGCATTAGAAATAATATTTTATTTTGGTTTCCTTATTGCTTATGCTATCAAATCATCGATCATACCCTTACATATATGGTTGCCAAATACCCATAGAGAGGCGCATTACAATACATGTATGCTGAATAGGGTAGAATGGAAGAACTACATTTAAAAAAGGATCTATCTCTCTATTGTGTATGGAATTTATGGTTTCCATTGGTGCAAATCCAATCGCCTTTATTTTTAATTTGGGATGAAAAGCGATTCCTCATTGGTAGCAAATGGTTATCCATTAAGCGATGTTAGTTTAATAATTGATGATATATAATTGGGGTGCTTCCAAATACGAATATCGATGATTCTTTACACAACTAACTATAAAGCAAGTATAAAGGAGTTAGTAGATACTTATGGGACTTTCTATTGGACACCATGTGCAGCCCATTATTTAGATCTCAACTTTGAGGATATTGGTGAGATGGATGATATAAAGGCAGCAACTCAGTGTTGCCAAGATATCACCAAATTTATCTACCATTATGATTTTGTATTATGTATGATGAAGAGATATACAGGTGGTGCAGAACTCCTTCATAAAGTTGTAACTCTGTTTGCAAGTAATTTCTTATTTGTACAGAGCATTGTGAAACAAAAGCAAGCCTTGAAGAGAATCTTTGCCTCAGATGAGTGGCAGCAATTTACAGAGTTATCTCCAAATAGAAGAAACAAAACGTTAAATAAGATTTCATAGACAGTCTTTAAGAGTATATTTTGAATAGAGTTGTCTCCAAATAAAAAAAACAAAACGTTAAATGAGATTTCATACAGTCTTTAAGAGTATATTTTGGAATGTCTGTGTTAGACTATGGAGGATTACATGTCTTTTTGTGAAAGTTTTGAGATTAGCCGATAGCGAGGAGAAATCATCCATGGGTTATCTTTATGAAGCCATGAATAGGGCAAAAGAAGCCATTAGAAGTAATTTCAATGGAAGAAAGAGGGATTATGTGCCGTGTGGAACATTATAGATAACAGATGGAACAAACAATTGCATCAACATATTCATGCAACAGCTTATTACCTAAACCAGGCATTCTCGTACTCAGCAAGCTTTAAAATGGACGATGAGGTAAACCGAGGTATTATTGATTGTATAGACAGATTAATCCCTGATGAAAGTAGAGCAGATGTTATATATCGAGAGATGGAGATCTACGATAATGTTGTTCACTTGATAGGCTTACCTATAGCAATTTGCAACCGCACTAATATGCATCCAAGCAAATTGTTTATCTTCATATTTAAGTTTCTTAAATCTTATATTTATTGTAGATTAAGTTTATGATGTTTGGTGGAATAGATTTGGAAGTGATTGTCCAAATCTTAGAGATTTCATTAAGAGTTTTAAGTCAAACTAGTAGTGCAACAGGTTGTGAAAGGAATTGGAATGTCTTTGAATACATCCACACAAAAAAGCACAACAGGTTAGAACATAAGCGGCTTAATAACTTAGTTTTCATCCGTTGTAACATGCGGTTCCGATATAGGTAAGCTTGTATTAGTTACTACTTAAAGATTGAATTCAATATTTTGTTTGACTTAATTGTTAATTTGATTTACTAATTACTTTTCTTTCGTGCCAACAATTAAAAAAGTTAAAAAAAAAAAACAATTTGATCTAATAAGTTTAGATAATTTTGGTATATTAGAGGAGTGGATTATGGAAGATAATGAAGCAAATGCACTCTTAACTGAATAAGCCATTGCATGGATTAATTTGGAAGGACTTAAGCAACAACATTATCAAGGGGGATGAAGATTTTGAAGCTGAAGCAGAAGGTGGTGAGGATCTTCAGTAAGGAGAAGATAAAGATTATTTAGTTGATGATCGTTATTACAATGTGTAAATGTATTTTTTTTTAATTATGAAAGTTGTACTTTTTTTAAGGATTATGCTTGAAAATATGTAATTCTTTTTCAATTATTGAAAGGTTAATGGTTAATATGTACTAATTTTTGCATTATATTAATTCTTTGCAATTATCATATTTTTTCCTTTTTTTATTTTTTTATTTTTACCAATTTTTTAGTATTAACGTAGGATAGAGAACGATACGATGCGGTACAATAACCAAAATGATACACGATATTATACACATCGATCAACACTCATTTAAAGTGCACCTTGCAAATGAATGAATGTCATAAGATGTAACATAGACATTCACAGTTGCAGAAGTGACAAAGATGATATGTTGAATAAAGTGTCTTAAGAGTTGGAACCCGTAATACTATAAGCTGCACAAACTCATAATTATTATTTTAATGCATTTGCTTACATCACTTATAATTGATTTTCATAACAATTTCTTAATGTGAGGAGTCAAGCCCTCATAATATCATTACTTCACAAGCATTTTGGAAGATAATCTTAAATTTTTTTGAGGATTTCTGGAAGATGATCTTACAATTCTTGGAGGATAGACTATAGAGTTCTAATATGAATCATGAGTCCATGACACTTATCTGAAGAGAATTAGAGTTACAACATCAAAGTGCTTGCGAAATGGGCTCCTCATATGTTGGGAGTTTGTAAGAAACAAAAAGCTAAAAGCAGCAAACGTAATGCGGTCCTTCTATTAATGACCCATTGGAACATTATCATAGCTACCTTTTGAGAGTAAAGACAAAAACATATATAAATTATGAAAATAGCAATATGCCATTTCTAAGAGATACAAGTAAAGAAAATCACAGTACAACAGAAAGGTATAGGCATAAACTTCCTAATAACAACATATAAATGTAATATTCTTATAGGGTTAGGATTCTTGGAAAATAAGGCATAAATACTCCTCAGTTATGTAGGTTGATACAACAACAACAACTAAGCCTTTTCCCATACTAGACGGGGTCGGCTACATGGATTCTTTGTTTCCACAGATCACTATCGTGTGCCATGTTAGCAGTTAACTTACAATAAGCTAGATCATTCTTTATTGTTTCTTTCCAACACATTTGTAGTCGTCCTCTACCTCTTTTAATACCTTCCAAATTTAGTTTTTCATACCTTCTTACAGGTTCTTCTTTTGATCTTCTTTCTATATATCCAAACCATCTTAAATGATATTCTCTTATTTTATCCTCTATTGGTGCCACTCCTAATTTGTTTCTAATAACCTCATTATGTATGCGGTCTTTTCTTGTATAACCACTCATCCATCTCAACATCTTCATTTCTGTCACAGACATCTTTTGTACATGTTGATGATTAACTGCCCAACACTCAGAACCATCAAACGTGGCAGGCCTAATTGTTGCTCTATAATATTTACCTTTTAACTTTAATGGTATCTTCTTATCACAAAAAAATATTTGATGCTCCTCTCCATTTTAACCAACCAACATTAATTTTATACGTAGCATCTCCATCAATTCTTCATCACTCTAAAAAATTGACCCTAGGTATTTAAAACTTTCCTTTTAGGGGATGCAATGTATGCCAATTTTAATTTCTATGTCCTCTAAGGTAACCAAATGATCAAACTTACATTCCATATATTTTGTCTTTGTTCTACTAAGTTGGAGGCCTTTGCTTTCTAATGTTTCTCCCCATAGTTCCAATTTTTTATTAACTTTTTCCTTAGACTCCTCCACTAATACAATGTCATCTGCAAATAACATACCTCAAGGTACTTCATCTTGAATATGTTTTGTTAACTCATCAATCACCATTATAAATAAGTATGGACTTAAAGTTGATCCTTGATGTAACCCAATATTAACTTCAAAGAAGTCAATCATTCCTTCATGAGTCCTCACACATGTTGTTGCACCATCATACATGTCTCTAATAAGGTTAATGTATGTCAATCGGATGCCTATTTTTACCAAAGTTCTCCAAAGAACCTCCCTCGGTACCCTATCATAAGCTTTTTCTAGATCAATAAATATCATGTGAAAGTCTTTCTTTTTTGCTCTAAAATATTCCATAAGACGTCTCAAAAGGTGAATCGCTTCAACACTAGATCTGCCTGACATGAATTCAAATTGGTTCTCTGTTGTACTTGATACTTGTCTTAACCTACGTTCAATAATTCTTTCTCACAATTTCATAGTATGGCTCATTAACTTGATACATCGATAATTCGCACAATTTTGAATGTCTCCCTTGTTCTTATATATAGGTATAAGTGTACTTGCCCTCCACTCCTCGGGCATCTTTTGGTTTTTCCATATTTCATTAAATAATCTTGTGAGCCAAGTGATTCTTTTTTCTCCTAGTATTTTCCAAACTTCTATAGGAATATTATCTGGTCCTACCAATTTATCACCCTTCATCTGTTTAAGAGCCTCTTTTACTTCATTCTTTTGAATACTTCGGTAGAAATTGCGGTTTATATACTTTTCTGATTTGGCTAACTCTCCTAAGCTAATACTAACATCTTTATTTTCATTAAAAAGCTTATAAAAATAGTTTTTTCATATATTTCTTATATCATCATTTGCCACTAGAATTTTTTCATTCTCGTATTTGATGCATCTAACATAATTAAGATCTTTAGTTTTCTTATCTCTAGCCCTAGCTATCCTAAAAATTTCTCTTTCACCCTCTTTTGAGTTGAGTTTTTTATATAAATCCTCCCAAATTTTAGCTTTTGCTTCACTCACAGCATTTTTCGCTTCCTTCTTTGCTTTCTTATAAGCCTCTAAAGTTTTACTAGTTTTCCTAGCATAATGTAATTTCTAACATGCCCTCTTTGCCTTAATTTTATTTTGCACTACTTCACTCCACCACCAAGCTTCCTTTTGTGCCGGTACACCTCCCTTAGATACACCTAACACATCTTTCGCCACTTTCTTAATATGTATAGCCAAATTGTTCCACATATCACAGGGTGTACCAACATAATTCCAAACATCTCCTTGAAGGACTTTATGTTTAAATATATCTTCTTTCTCGCTTTTGAGGTTCCACCATTTAGTCTGAATACCTCGATGGACTCTTTTCTTCTTTGTCCATTTTTTTATTTATAAATCCATAACTAAAAGTCGATGTTGGGTGGTTAAGCTTTCTCCTGGAATTACCTTGCAATCTTTACAACATGCTCTATCTTTTTTTCTACAAATAAAGTAATCAATTTATGTTTGTGATAAGACACTCTTATAAGTAATTAAATGTTCATCTCGTTTTTTGAAGATCGTATTGACTATAAAGAGATAAAATGCCATAGCAAAATTTAAAATCTCCCGACCTTCCTCATTTATATTTCCAAAACCAAAGTTTTCATGAATACCTCGATATCCTAATGTCTCTTTACCGACCTTTCCATTTAAGTCTCCTCCCAAACAAATCATCTCCCTTTGGGGAATCATTTGAATCACCTTATCTAACTCTTCTCAAAAAGTCGTCTTTATACTATCTTCTAGCCCTACTTGGGGTGCGTAAGCACAAACTATATTCAAAACCTCTGCTCCTAACACTAATTTCAACGTCATGATTCAATCACCATATCGTTGTATGTCTACTACACTATCCTTTAAATATTTATTTATGATAATACCAACTCTGTTTCGAGCCTTTTCTTTACTTAAGTACCATAATTTAAAACATGTATCCTCTATCTCCTTTGCTTTTTCTCCAACCCACTTTATCTCTTATAAACATAGAATATGAATTTTTCTCCGAATCATAGTATCTACCACCTCCATTAGCTTACCGGATAATGTTTCTATATTCCAAGAATCAATATGAATCTTATTATCTAGGACTAGCTTTCTTACCCCCCGCATCCATCCATATTGAAAATGTAAAGACCCTCTCTGAAAATTATTCACTACATTCGGGCGGCAATGTAGCGGGACTAACTTCTTTACCCACACCCGTCCATGACGTGGGAACCCTTTGTGCAATTGATTCACTACATTCGGGCAAAAATGTAGTGGCCCTTGCTTACTTATTGCTTCATTCGGGCTCTGCAGCACGTTGCTAGGTGGGGACGCCCCAAAGCAATGCTCATACTTTTTATAATCCATGTTATAAATATCTGACAAAGTTTTACGCTGGCTGTCGGAAGCCTAACACAACCCTCCTCCTTTATTCGGGCTTGGGACCGGCAATGCAAGGGTGATTCCTTACATGGGCGGAGTTATGTAGGTTGATATTTAATTATTTTATTTCATTAGGTTTGGTATCTTTGCTCCACTTGGAGAAAACCTAGCTAGCAGTTAGGCGTAGCCACTGTGTGCGTGTCTGTTGTATTGAAACTAACATTTAAATCTTTTCCTTTTTCTCTAGAATCCAAATTTTTGGACGTCACACAATATTCTCATCAAAAGATTGTTGGGTGCAGAATTTTCAATAAGGAAAGTTTATTTGAAATGAACATGGAATAGATTGTCTTATAAACCAACAAAATCAAAACCAAACCTTTCATCCACAATAAGTGGGATCGTGTACATGGATTCTTAGTAGCAAGATCATGTTGTGTTGTTTCCTACCACTTTAGACTTTTCTCTCTCTCTTTTAAAGTGTTCATTGTCTAATTCCTTAACTCTAAGAAAGCAAGATCTTGTCATATTCTTTCCTTCCAACAATTTAGAAGCCTTCTTCTCTCTCTTTTATTGTGGCCACTTTCTAATTTCCGACACCTTTTTACGAGACCTTCATGTGGCCATCTTCCAAATGTCAAAACCACCTTAGGTGTGTCTCTCTCATTTTATCTTCAATCGGTGCCATCTTGATTCTTTCCCTAATAACCTCATTATAGATCTATTCCGAGTGTCACCATACATCTACCTCAACATCTTCTGCCATACACGTCTCTACATATATTGATAGTTAGCTGCCCAATACTCATACTATAGAATGCCAGTGGCCTTATTACAGCTGTCTTGTAATATTTACCTTTTAATTTGTACATAAGGTTTATCTCATGGACTTTTGTCATACACAATCATTGAGAAAGATGATTTATTCGTGGCCATGCACTAGCCTCAAGCTTGTTTGAAAGAAAGATTCATGGGTTTTTTCATCTTCTTGGTAGAACTTGGTGATCCTTAGAAACATGATTCTTGAAGACTCACTTTTCATCTTGGTTGTTCATCCCAAGATTTTGCAAGTCAGCCGAAACCTTTGATGCAACCAAGAGATGAGGTAGCAATCACATCTTTACCAAGAAGAAAGGATGGGAAGCAGGAATGTATCATCACACAGAGAGTGATGCATTCCTAGATGATGCATTATTCACTAAGAGAAGAAAAGGAAAGAGCAAGATTGAAAAAGAAAGAGATTAGGGGCAAGATAACAAAGAGGAGAGCATGTCTGAAGGGGCAAGAAGCCACAAGGGAAGAAAAGGCTTTAGTCAATGTTCAAATCTATGCATATTCCTCAGTGATGTGGGCATCCGCTATTTATTAAGGGATTTTGCACGCAACTACCTAGGTTATTTACCACGAATAAATGTAGAGTTACAACTTTCAGGCCTGATGGAACTACAATTCAGTCTTGAATTAGTTTCCTCATTATCTGAATTGGACAATATCACAAAATTGGAATTATGTGTGGGCCATCTCAACTTGGTCCAATGCATCTTCAGCTCTCATGATGTGGGGCATCCAAGTGTGTTCCGTACATTTTATTTTATAGTATCAAATACCAAAACCAAATTCCTAATGTTAGCCTAATACATAATTCATACTAATTACCTAATGCTAGTCTAGTACATAAAACACAAAGTAAAATAAGTAAATGTGCAAATGGATCGCCCTTCTATAGTTGACTGTGGAAAGTGGATTCATTCTATAGCTGTGAGTCCATCTTCACTCGTCAACTTTGATGGTCTGGATCCACTTTATCCAATTCCAATTCAATTGCTTCCTGTCGTTCACTTTAGATCTGGGTCTTTGTCTAAGGCTCTTGGATATAGATCGCCTCCCTCGATTTTGACCTATAGTTGGCTCCATCTAGCTAGACTTGGTTAGCTATTTCAATCTAGATTCAACCTGTAGATCGCCCGTGGCTGGCTGATAGCACAAGTAAACTGTGATTTAATGTGTGCCTTTAGTAGACAAACTTGTCAAAAGTTGCTTATGGTTTTCAGAATTGTAGTCAGCAGAACCATGTTGATAATATGCATGTGAGAGCGCACATGTATCTATATATTATAGATATTATACAAGGTATGGAACAAATTAGAACCCTCTGCATTATCTATTTTTTCTATCATCTTCCAAGTAAGAACGTGCAATGGTCATATATGTATATATATATATTGAATAAGAAATCAATCATCAAGGTGAGAAAAATTGAATTTTCCATAAGATAAATGCAAAGCATGAGACCAAAATAGAAGGTGATGCAATAAGGAATAAAAGGAAGTCACTGTATAAAAAGATAAAGAATGCCATGAAACAAGAAAACAGCATGCTGATAAAAGACGAGGGTCTAGATTTAGACACACCTTGGGGTTATTAGGATGTAAAATAGATGCAGGAAGGAGGAGTTGATTAGTAAAAGCAAAAGGTCAGGGAAAAGAACCTGAACAACAGGAAAAAGGCAATAGAGGAATATATCGTACCAGGCAGGATGGAGAAATCAGCAAGTGTTCAGGACACACTTTGACTATTAGATGGATAAGATAAATAAGGACTGAAATGTAGGTCGTGATCAAAACTGCTGAAGTGGTATCTTTATGCTTAATATAGAAGAATTTAAATATCGAGTTCCAGAGATGCAGACGAATTGAATACATAAGTACCATGGAAGCAGAAAACTTGAAATACACTGGAGCAATGATAACGAAGTACCATCAGAAGCGAAATTAATGCCCTTGTCCTCTAGCTCACGTAGGATACAGTAGTCATAATCAAGTACCTTGGCTAGTGACACTAGTGCCTTCTCCTCAAGTTCATCCATTGACACAGTCTTTCTTGCTGCTTCCTGGCGGGCATGGTCTTCATACTGCATCAAAGAAAGCAGCAGAAAATGATCAATGTATATCACAAACATGGACATATGCATGCGTATATGCATCTGTATGTACTCTTATATAAGCTTTGAAATGAAACGACCTTTGAAATGCTTTGCATATGCAATTATCTTACTCTATTTTGATCAGCTATAGGCTATAACACTGCTTAACGTACTTATAGCAGGCTTAAATACTTCAGATCTAGCCAAGTGTATTATGGCCCTGATCACCTGACGATGCAGACCAAAACCAATAAAAGAAACGTTTAAAATAGAAAGAAGTTTGACCAAATGCAGTTGCATCACAAATATGTTACAGTTTGAAAATATAACAGACATGATAACTTTACAACTTTTATTTAGTATAGCAACCAATATCACCAATAGTCTGCATGTTTTACAAGGTCAGAAAACAGAACTGTACAATAATAGAATATTTTAGGAATAGATTGTACTAAATATGTTGTCATGTTTTGGTAAAGGAAAACTAGCCAACCCCATCTAGTATGGGAAAAGACTTTGTTGTTGGTGTTGTTGTTTTGGTAAAGGAGAACATCAAGAACGATACAATTTACTATGCTGCTTAGTGAGCACATGAAAGGATTTATGAAGCAACCGTCCGTGAGAAGTATGTCAGGACATTTGCATCCATGTCTGAAAAGGTTTTGCTTTAACACAAAAACTCCAACTTCCTCTGAAGTCGCAACAAGGACTTTGCATGCGAGAGTCACTACAACACATTGAGTTTGTTCAAGAACTATGGTTAGTTAAATTCTCGGTGATTTTACAATAACAGAGGATTGCTACCCATTTTTGCTGATTGGTAGGCTTTTCTGTCACCAGCCCAGTGGAGCAGAAAAGGTCATAAGAACTCATACCATGTACATAAAACTGCACGTTCTTAGAACCCAGAGCGGTAGCTCAATGGCAGAGAGCTTTGACGTCCTTGCCAGAGGCAGGAGTTCGACTTCTGGAGGGTTCACAGCTTTAGCCTCCATTGTAACCAAAAAAAGGAAGAAGCTTCATAACCTTTATCAACAACTCTAAGGACACTAGACAGTCACACTCAACACCAACAAAACTTATGGATTTTGTCCCGAGGTATGTGATCCCATTTACTCCCATGCTAGCATTCGATCATGTATCTTAACGCAACATCAAGGATTATAGTGATACCAATTGTTTCTAAAGCAATCTCACAAACATTATACAAGGTTCAGGTTCCTCATTGTCAGTCATTGCTAGATGCAAGAGAACAGTAGCACTCAGACCGTTGGCTCACCACGCAGAGTACTCAACTCACAGGATGCGTGAGTTTCATATACGGGCCGTGCATACATAACTTCCCCATTGAAACCAAACAAATAGGCAAGATCAGTAAATAAGTTGGAGACCATCTTGCGCACCATAAGTACTTGGGAGATGTATGGGCGAATCCTCTGCTCGAATTCCATCCTGCCCTGGTCCTTGTGGTATTGCTGGAAGAACAGTGCGTCCTCCTCGGCCTGCGACCATAACAAAGCCAAATATCAGAGAGAGGAAGAGGTAACAAGACAAAGGAAATATGTTGCATGAGAGAAGCAATCAATTCGAGAACAACATCAGCTTGCCTGAAGCATCTTAGCGAATTCCTCGTCGGATTTCTCCATTGATGACCCCACGCCCATAGGACCACCGGAGCTTGACACCAGCCGCAGTTCCGACGCGGAGTGAAGATCTTCATCGTTTCGGATTACCTGGTTGTTGCCACTCTCCAACTGCCAGCCACAAATTGCCTCACGGAATCAGAAAAAAAAAAAAGCAATTTGGGGAGTGGGATGAGGATTGGAGATCGGCAGTGGAAGGAGGAAAAAAGGACCTTTTGGTCTTCCGGAGGAACGAGCGTTAGTGAGAAGAGTTGGGATTTCAGAACCTGCAAACGACGGCAGCTGTGTAGGCAAGCAACGAGACGCGGAATAATGAAGACATCTCTCTCTCTCTCTCTCTCTCTCTCTCTCTCTCTCTCTCTCTCTCTCTCTCTCTCTCTCTCTCTCTCTCTCTCTCTCTCTCTCTCTCTCTCTCTCTCTCTCTCTCACACACACACACACACACACACGCAAAAGTGGGATCTTTGCGGAACAATTCTCCAGTTTAAAGAAGTCCCATCACAGCAACGAGCAAATTATCTGATCGACAATGAAAATGGGTACACAAATTTCTGCTCGACAACGGTGTCAGATCAGTAAATTGGTCGATAATGATGGAGAAACGGAGAGAGAATTGGCAAACCTACTTCCAGTCCGTCGTCCGCATCGTAGTCGACGACCAGGCAGTCATCGTTGTGCCTGACCAGAAGCTTTCTCGCCACCATTCTCTCTCTCTCTCTCTCGCCCAGTGTGTGATGGGGAATCACCGAATCGTGGTTTCTCTCGGTGGCGGAATCATGTTTTCATTTGGTCGTCTGCTGCAATGAGAGTGTGGACGAATACCACGCATGTCCATATCAACCCATAGAATCACTCGTCTACCAACTCATATATAAATCATAGCACTCATACGCATGGACACCAATGTGTTGTGGTCAAAGGCAGTGTGAGTTGTGCCAATGTCATTATGCTGCTTGGGGATGACACTTCATTTTATGGGCATATGGTTTTATTGGCCCATGTTCTACAATGTGCCTTAATATTCAATCGGTTTTATTGGCCTATGTTCTACAATGTGACTTAATGTTCAATTGGAATATGTTAACGATCACCAAATTGACAAGCAACTTGGTTTGTATATACAACCCACAATGTCCAATCATTGAATACATTTATGAAACATGAACAAGCAATAGGTGTTGTTTGCATACATATTCCAACAATAAGGCTACTAAGTGATATATGAAAAAAGATAGAGGAAATGATATCAATGTTATAATAACATTCATTATATATGACAAACAACAACCAAATACCTATTACTAAGCACATACCTCATAAGCCCGTATCAAGTTCCAATTACCCACGATACACAGCAAGATGATGAGAACGTTGATTCCTGTGAGTGATACTACTCGTCTATCTAGTTGCATGAGGTTGCCCATACCCACCTCGAGCTTTGCCTAACTCTAAAGCCAGAAAGTATTCATAAATCTATACCTACAATTGTATCTCAACCACTACATTTAATCTCATGTGACACATCACTAGTTTCAACAAACTCTACATATTTTCACACAATATTTATTAATAACATATATAAGATCTTTTACTTATAATTGATGAAATAAATTACTTGTTCCTGCCAAATTGTCTATGCAATATGATTTGCAAAACTAGGGAGCAACTTTAGGATCAAGAGAATGACATCATCGTCACCCTCTATAGGGTACTCATTGGAACGACTGACTTCATCGTTATCTTAGTAAGCATGCAAGTTTTACATGATTGGTCGGTTTTATTTATTTTAATAATCAAATTAGATTTTACCATATCATTTGATTTCCTATAATTAACATGTCCTAGAAGATAATCTCAAACATCACAAGATTCAACTATATAAATAAAAGTATTACTCTTATTCATTACAATGTTCAACTTAAACATGTCACGATAGATATATCCTTTTCTAGTAAACAAGCCTCATTTTGATAAGATAAACTTACCCCCTCAATACATATCTAAAACCATATTTGTTCAATAAGGGTATCTATACTACATTCTTTCCTAGATTCGGTGAACAGAAAATATTCATAAGAGTGAGAACTTTGCCCAATGTAAACTTGAGTTCCACATATCCCTTGCCCTTAACTTGGACTATTCAAGCATTTTCCATATATAATATGGATTCATCTTCTTCATCCATGGACTTAAAGAGACTTTTATTGTCGTATATATAGCGAGTTACTCTAGAGTCGACCCAACATGAGCCTACATCTTCAACTAAGTTCACCTCTGATATAACTGCCAAAAGGCTATCTTGAAGGTCAGATCTCTTTCCTTTAATCAACTTTTTGTAAAATCAACACACACTCTTGTAATGCTTGAGTTTTCATAATGGTACCATTTTCTTTCTTTTTTGCATGTTGTACATTCAACCTGTTGATATGTGTTTCTCTCATCTATTCTATTGGTGAGGAGTTCTACTCTTGTGAGGTGCATCACACTTGTTGGTTTTAAAACGAAAAGCTTTATTAAGGTTTAAGTAAATTATTTGGAGACTTATTATCACGAGGCAGGTCTCATCTCAATGATATCACTCTTCCCATCTTCTAAAGAGGTTAGGAGTTTGAATCGTAGTAGAGGCATCAATTTTTTTTAAAATGTAATAATAGTTTTGGGACATTTCCAATGTTAGAACCAAAATTGCCCCAAAATCAAAAGTTCCATAATCTAAACCATACATATTTACTCTATATCCTCTTACCTATAGACCTCTCCTACGTGCTTTCGGACTTTGACAATGACTGTTACTCTTGAGATTACAAGGGTTGGAGATAAGAACTCGAAGCTTACAACAAGAATAAAACAAGACAAGGGGTAGAAGAGGGTGACTTGAGGATTTCTCTCTAGATCTCTCCCTTTCTCTCTCTTCCTTGGATGAACTCCTCTTGGGGCTCAGAATACACCCTCCCACTTCCTCCTTGATTAGGCTTATCACTCTTAGGTTGAAATCCCTTTTCTTGGTCACCCATCATCCTTTTATAAGCATTTTCTTCAATAGGATCCTATTAAGTCACTAGACTCGATTAGGATCCAAATCCAGTCCATCAAGGGGATCCTCACGTAGGAAAAGTAGTTAGACACATGTGCCATATGTTGGGATGATTGGAAATGGTTTGGGCACATTGAAACACATGAGAAATCATTTTACACAGATTTCGTACGCTGAGGGCCAGTGCCTTGGTGCCGCACATGGGGGGTTCCCACATGTCATGCATGGGGGTCATGTCAGGTGCGTGGTGTCACAAGACAGGTCTTGTGGTACACGCACACATGTAGCATGCATCAACACGACGTTGCATGCGTAGGCACTATGACACTACCACACTCAGGACGACTCTTAGGCACCACATGCACTGCATCTCCCAACTACCACATGCAGATGAAGGACTGCCACCTGTTGGATGGTGCAACCCATGTTTGGACTTGGACAATTTGTATAACCTTGCCTAGTAGCCCTAGCTAACCTATAACTAGGTTGACCAAGCTAAGTGGGTTGGATCTAGGATAGAGGGGTATTAATGCTTGGTTGGAAGAGCCTAGATGCTAGCCTAACGCTAGCTAGCACCAAGGATATTATGTGGAATAAACTTGGCTGGTGACTAGCTCCCCTCCCTACCTATAAAAGGGGCAAAGAGGCACACCTTGGACAGAATTCAACGAGCCTCACTTGAGACCATTCTTAGCCTAAAAAGAGAGAGAGAAGAGTTTTCCCATTGTCACACTTTGGAGGCAGGTCCTTGCCTGGTATAACCCTCTTGACTAATTAATAAAGAGAGATCATTTCCTTTCACTTGTTGTCTACTATGTGGTGTCTTATGTAAGTGATCAAGAACCAAACTAGGGCAGGTAGAAGAGCAGGAACCACGTCTAGTGCGGGTTCCCTGTGCACCATTGGAGTCGGTTGAAAGCAGATCTTGTTTTGTTTGCCATCACGAGGTAAGAAACCTCACTTAGGTATCTAGGAGTAGCACAAGTTCCCAAACCAAATATGGTTATGGTAGCAACCCTCTACTTAAAAGAAGATGCCAAATTGTGGTGGAGAACAAGATAAACTGACACCACAAGTGGCAGAGTCCTCCTACCTACATCTTGGAGTGATTTTGAACATGACTTAGAAATGCAATTTACACCTACAAATCACCTAAAATGGACTAGGGAACAACTTAAGCAACTAAAACAAGATGAAACTCTTCATGAATACTGAAGAAATTCAGTATCTTGATGCTTGATATCCAAGACATGAGTGAGGTGGATAAAATGTTCTATTTTGAGGAAGGACTTCAAACATGGGCTCAAATTGAACTACAAAGGCGAAGTACAATTACATAGTTCAGGCAATGGCAACCGTGAATCTTTCATAGATCTTAAATCGGGTAAAGATGACCCTAAGAAAAAGAAAGGTAATAAGGAAAATTCAAAGGACAAGTCTAAGAAAGGGAAGAAAGACAAATCGAGTGAGAAAAACAAAGATGTCTTTAGGGAAAACAAAAATCAAACTTCGAATAAGGGAAAGGGAAAATGGTTGAGTGCATGCTTCATATGCCAAGGACCACATCTTATGAGATTTTGTCATCAAAGGCCAAACTGGCCACTCTTCTTGCCAAAGACAACTTAGAGGAACCATACACAAGCGATGCTCAAGCCTCAAGCTTCCTATTTTTAGGGACTACCAAGGTAAGTGAAGAACCAAATAGGAGTCTCATTTTTGTGGAGACACACATTGGGTGCATTCTCACCGACACCGGGCTTCACATTCCATTATTGCCACAAAAATGGCTAAGTCTATGGGCCTTAAACTATCACCCTCAGAACAAAAACTCAAGATGGTGAATGCACAAGCAACAAGGTGACGGGGGTTACTAAAGCATGCAACATTCAAGTGGGATATTGGTTGGGTCGAATTGACTTTATTGTAAGAGATATTGACGATTTTGGAGTAGTGTTAGGGTGTGATTTCTTTCGGGAGGCCAAAATGATGGTTGTACCATACTTAGGAGGATTAGTATGTATAGATGCACATCAACTAGGGTTCGTGCATCAATTTAACCCATGAAAGGCTCCTTTGGAGACCACATGTGAGGTCATGATCCTTTTGATCATACAACTGAAATCGGGATTGAAGAAGGGATATCCTATACTCCTTGCAATTCTAAAGGAACCTAAGGAAGAGTCAGTGGGAGTCAAGTTTTAAAAAAAATTGAGGATGTAATGCCTCTAGAGCTACCTAAGAAGTTGCTACCAAGAAGGAAAACCGATCACGAGATAATATTGGATCTCGGGGCACGGGCACCATGCACTAAATAAGGTAATGATGAAAGATTGATACCTATTCCACTTGTGGCTGACCATTTTGATAGGTTAGGAGGTTTTAAATGGTTTTCCAAGCTAGACTTGAGGTCTGGGTATTGACAAGTAAGAATAACACTCGAAGATGAAGCAAAAATAACCATGGTCACCCATTATGGAGTATACAAATTCTTAGTAATGCCCTTTAGGTTAACCAATGCTCCGATCACAATTTGCCACCATATGAATTTGGTATTACATGGTTATGTGGATGAGTTCGTAGTAGTATATCTCGATGACATAGTGATCTATAGTCAAACATTAGAGGAACATGTTCGATATCTTACCTTTGTCTTTAAGAGACTAAAGGAGAGTTCTCTCCATGTAAAAAGGGATAAATGTTAATTTGAGAAGAACACCATAACAATCTTAGGACATATCATCGATATGGACAAAAGTTGAGAAATGTCTAAAATGGTGGAGGCGTTAAGGAGCTTCCTTGGGCTAGCCAATTATTATAAAAAAATTATCAAGAATTTTTCTAAAATGGTTGCACCTCATACTGAATTGTTAAAAAAAGGCAAGATGTGGAACTAGACTTCTGAGTGTATAGAGGCACTAGAAGCTCTCAAGGTAGCAATTTGCAGTGAGCTAATGATACACCTTCCAGACTTTTCCCAACCCTATGAGATATATACAAACGCAAGTGATCGAGCACTTGAGAGTGTTCTCACACAGAACAAACATCCTATAGCATTTGAAAGCCGAAAACTAAAGGATGCAGAAACTCGATACCCCACTCACGAGCTTGAGTTGTTGGCAGTAGTGCATTGCCTGATGATTTGGAGAGTATACCTCTTAGGATCGTCATTCGCAGTAGTAATTGACAATGTGACCAACACATTCTTTAAGAGAACATGCCCCAAATGAGAACTAATAAGAACTAAAAAGCTAAAATTTCAGACAAGTATGAACTTCAAGAAGGTCTAATAAGAACTAAAAACATGTAACTCTTAATACCTAAAGTCGGAGGGCTACGAAGAGAACTAATACATGAGAAGCACGATGTACCATATGCAGGACATTATGGAATAGAACACACATGACACTACTCGGACATGGGTATTACTCACCCCACATGGCGCACAAAGTAACCGACTATATATGCATGTGTCCCACATGCCCACAAGACAAAGTATAAAGATAGAAACCACCTAGGTTGTTAGAACCTCTCACATCCTAGAAAGACCTTGAAAATCGATCTCTATGGACTTCAAAACTAGATTACCTAAGATAGACGAAAATGAAACTATATTCATGGTAGTAGATTGATTCTCGAAGTATGAAGTCTTTATGGCAGCACTGAGAGACTGCAATGCAAAAGACACTATAAATATGTTTCTAAAGAACATAGTGAAATATTTTGGTATCCTCGAAGAGATTGTTAGTGACCGCGATGGGCGGTTTACCAAAAGGTTTTGAGTGGAACTATTCATAATGCTTATGACAAAGCTTCTCTTTTCATCGTCCCAGTACCCTCAGACATACGAGCAAACAGAAAGGTTGAACATAATGCTTGAAGAGTAGCTACTTCATTACATTAATGCAAGTTAAAATAACTTGGTAAGACTTCTAGAAGTAGTACAATATAACTATAACTCTCACAAGAGTTCGTCTCGGAAGAGTCCCTTTGAACTAACCCTAGGTTGACAACCCCTATGACCACTACTGTTGATACAAGGAGATGGAGACTCCAATTGTCCAGTCGCACTGAGGGAGTTGAGAGATAGAAGAACCCTGTATACAAAGGCCAAGGCTTTACTCTAATGAGCTCGAGCCAGGATGGTAAAGTATGCTAACAAGCATCGTAGACCGATAGAATTCGAGGTAGGAGATTAGGTATTACTTCAAATTCCAAAATATATTCGTCAACAGAACTACAAAGGGAGTCACTTGGGGATCATTCTCAAGTATGACAGACCTTTTATAGTGACATAGAAAGTGGGACAGGTAGCCTATGGAATAGAGCTCTCGGATAGATTAAAGATACATCCAGTGTTCCATGTATCCAAATCGAACACAACCAGTACAAGAAGAAGTTGCGGTCAATAATGCTATACTAGCACACAAGGTAGAAGGTACAGGACTAAGACAAGAATTTCAATATCTGGTATGGTGGGTCGAGAAGGGTCACAATGATGACTCCTAGGTTCCCAATACATAGTTGTGGTAGTATGAGCAACTGATGCGAGCGTACCATGAGGCCTCAATAATGAGTCCTGATTTAGGTGTAGGAGAGTTGTAACAAGACAAATCTTGAGGTATGCACACGCACCGGCATGACGTCGCATGCTTAGGCGCTATGACACTATGTTACCCAGGATGACTGCTAGGCACCGCATGCAATGCGTCTCCCAACTGCCATGCGTAGACGGAGAACTGCTAACTGTTGGATGGTGCAACTCTTGTTTGGACTTCAACAATTTATACAACCTTGCCTAATAGCTCTAGCTAACCTATAACTAAACTAAGTGGGTTGGGTCTAGGCTACAGTGGTATTAAGGCTTGTAACCAATCAAGGAGTTAGAAGAGTCTAGATGCCAACACAATACTAGGCAGTGAGCGCCAACCTGGTGTCGACCAGAAGGTGCCAACTAGCACCAAGGATATTCCAAGGCTGGTGACCAACTCCCCTCCCTACCTATAAAAGGGACAAAGGCCACACCTTGGGTAGATTCCAAAGATCCTCACTTGAGACCATTCCTAGCCTAGAGAAAGAAGAGTTGTCCCATTGTCATGCTTTGGAGGTGGGTTCTTACTGGGTGTAACCCTCTTGACTGATTAATAAAGAGATCATTTCCTTTCACTTGTTGCCTATTGTGTGGTGTCTTGTGTGAGAGATCAAGAACCAAACCAGGGTAGGTAGAAGGCAAGGGAGGAAGGGAGAACTTGCGCATTTGGCACCCGAAACCCAAAGGAGCAGGAACAACCTCTTGTGCAAGTTCCCTACGCACCATTGGAGTGTTTGAAAGCAGATCGAGTTCTACTTGTCATCACGAGGTAAGAAACCTCACTTAAGTTGGGGTTAGACTTTATTTAGTTACACGTGGGGGCCCTACCAGGCGCGTGGGGCTCATGCTTGGTGACGTGGTAGCGGTTCGCGGGCGGTCTATGGTGGTTAGTAATGGCACATGGTGGTGTGGAGGCTCGTGTTCACACATGTTGTAGCTTTTGATTGCGCTTTTACCCTTCCTTGTACTATGGGTTGATCTCTTTAACTTTTTTATACTGCTTTAACCTTTTGGAGATATAGAGTTGCTTGGTATATGATCATCCTTAGTCAGGGGTATTTTGGATTTTTTGTTTCTTTATTCTAGATTGATGATTTTCTCATTTTCCACTCCATGGGTTGATTTGTTTAACATTTCTTGGACCACTTTAACCTTCTAGTGAGTGTAGAATTGGTTGATGTAGAATCTCCCTTGATCATTTAAGATTTTTCACTTAACGCTTTTCGCTTGAGCTATCTCTAAATTTAGGGCTTCTCAGTTTCTAAGGTCCTTTCTTAGCTTCTTTCCTCTACGCTTTTGGCCTGAATATATTATTTTTATTTTTTAATTCAAATATGTTTATTAGGATAAAATGATCATTTTATAAAAGTTTGGCATGTAGGACTTCTTTTTATTCCAAATGCCTCCTTTTGACTTTTACAACCCCTTGTTTGAAGGAAAAATACTTGAAATAGTGAAATTTCGCTAATACAACATTGAGGGTAAGATCATCATTTTGTTGGATTTTGTCAAAATTCAATTTTTTGTGGTGCTCGAAGTAATCCTCATTTTGAGGTTCTCACAAAATTTTGGGTTGTAAATGATCTTGCTTAAAGTGTCTTTGTTGAAAGAAACCTTAAAAGACCAATGACCACAATTTTGCTTGTAAAGAAAACTTTTTGAAAAACAATTTAAAAAAAAAAATTTAGGTGTTTACAATCACCCTCGTAATCAACAATTTTTTTTCTACCTCATTGACCAACCAGTCAAAGAATACATCATTCGATGCACTATAATAACTTCTACTCTCCTCATACTTGATATAATAAGTTCTTTGATCATTTGTCTTCTAATAATCGATTCTATCATAAGTGTTTTCTCTTGACTTGTTTCTTATTTTGCGATACATAAAAGGATATAAGTTTCGAAACACACACACACACACACACACACACATATATATATATATATATAACACATAACATATACCTCGTTTATAAATACATGACCCAATTACATCTCACCTTGTGGAAGACGTTGGTCAGGCATATCCTCCCTTAAGGAAGAGGTGCCCAACCATTCACGTCTCTTCCTGAAAAAAGTCACGAACAAAGAGAGATGCATATGTGTTACATTTCAAAATGAAACTCTGTCGAGTGAATCCTTTGATCCAAAATCATGAAACATCAACCAAAATAAAAAAACTAAAAATAAGACAAACCTATAAGAATACAAAGATATTACTAAGAACCAACTTCTCAAAACCTAGAAAAATCCAAACATCAGTCGGATGAATAGTCTCTTCCATTTTTTGTTTTTCTTTATTCTTGTTTCATAAATTTTTGATGAAGTTCGTGAGAAAATAATCATATATTCGTTGGCTGCGAAAAAGCAAAAATAGGACGAAATGCTAGTTACTGAAGTAAAAAGAAAAATATCAGAATTGGGTGTGAGAGGAGAGAGAAATTATTATATAGTATTTTCAATATTTTCAAAATATGAGGTGTTTGAATAATAAAAAGAATGTGCATATGGCAATTCTCTTGAAAAGCTTGGTTATATATATCCTTCATGTCCACTTTTTCAGAGTATAAATGTAGTTTAAAAAGTTGTAAGAGTATTTTAAAAGATATGAAGGACAATCTTATTATTCTCATATTATTGAAAAATAAAGTATCGCATAATCAGCTACGAGCAACATCTAATCAATCAATATATATAACATGACAATCTTATTATACTCATATCACCGAAAATAAAATATCATATAATTAGTGATTATCACCATCCAATCAATATATATATAACATGTTTGTGTGTGCAGACATAGATTTCCACCACGCATGTCCAAAAGAAATGTAAGCGTGGTTTCAGACGATAAGATTCATTTGTTCGATATGCTTCTGAAGCGGTGGGTTACACATTTTGTGGGGTTGCATCTTCATCAAAGAGTAGAAAGAAAGTTAAAGGGCGGAGAGAGTTAGTGATTTCACTGACAGATATAAATTATTGTCACCCGTACCATCCCACCATGAATGGGGAGAGAGTCTTTCCTTCAACATTAATACAAATTCCTCAAGGCCGACTCTCTTGGAAAAACAAGTCAGCTTTGAACCTTTGAAAGAAGAAGCAAACCACGCCCATAAAAGGGAAGGGAAGCGAATCTGCGTATCTCCCTCTACTGTAATCACGGGGTGACGCATAGAGTTCGTGGCTAGGCCGGTCTCAACTCAATATGGAGCTCCCTTCGGTCAAAATGCTTAATTAATTTGGTCCACCTTGACCAAGACATTGTATCAGAATTTGTCAATATGAAGTAACACATAAAAAAAAGAGCACCATTCCATGACTTCCCCCAAACAGGTGGGAATGGTAAATGAACTGAAGCTCGTCAACAAACAATAAATACTATTTTTAGTAGGCAACTAGGGGTTCGGAAGACCCCTATCGTATGACGCTATTCACATCTTAGCTATGGAACTCGTGCCCTTCGAAACTTAAAGATCTACAAAATTTCAGTTTATACTGCCACTGGGTAGGTGGGGCAGTGGTGAGGTGAGGTGAGGTGAAAAGCTTGCTTTGAATCACGCAAAAGACGACCGGGTCTCTCAGCAGTAGGCCTCATTTTCTTTTTTGGCGGCTGCAACGCGTTGGGAAGATCATTGGTCCCAAACAACACGTCAGGGTACAAACTTTACTACATTGTAGGAGAGACCAAATGAATAAATAGGTCCATCCCGAATCATTCTTATCGGACAACTCTACCAGAGAGAGAGAGAGATCTTCTTCAACCAAGCCAGAAAACAGGGAACACAAGTCGCTCACAATCTTCAGGGAAGGAAAAAATAAAGAACGACCTCCCTAGACTTGTCCTGGTGGTGCTCACTATGGCAGTCTATTCTTCAGCAGTGTCCTACAACAGTAGGTGACAGCACCGGCTGGGCCGTGCCCGACTCGCCCACTTTCGACACCACTTGGGCCTCCTCCAACACCTTTCGCATCAGCGACTCTGTCGGTATACTTCTGTTGGAGTTGAGCACGTGTAGCACGGTTCTTGAGTAGTTGGTATATGAGAGATCAAATATAACATCTTGAAAACAAGGTTAAGATATCTCTATTCTTAAGGTACGATAAAGACTAACCTTTAGGTTAATTTACCACAAGTATCAAATAACCCAATGTAATGGACCCCGACAAACCCTTTCAGGATACAACGAATGCCCTCGGTTCATTTTATATAAACGCAACTAAGCCGTAGACAAATCGATAAAGCAAAGATGATGATTTTGTAAACCCAATTAGCAATACAATTGAACTTACAAGCTCTCTTGGAAACTCAGATAGAAAAGACACACAAGGAGAGAAAAGTTGGATGAATCTTGTTTACAATACCACTATGTATATATGATTAAGATATAACTCATAATATGTTACTAATGAGCATAATTGACACTCAAAAAAGTGACAATTAATGTCATAATATGGATGCTAAATGCTCAAGAGTTACATCCATTTCATGTGCTATTGATGAGCACATTATAACTCAAGTAAATGGGTCTTTATGTCAAAATATGGCTGAAAAATTCTCAAGAATTACAACCACTACATGTGGTACAAATGACCACAATTATCGCTTAAGAAAGTGACTCATAGTGCCACAACATAACTGGAAAAGACTCAAGAGTTACGGTCACTACATGTGCTACTAATGAGTATAACTATCACTTAAGAAAGTGGCTATTAATCCCACAAACATAATTGAAAATACTAATAAGTTTTAGCCACTACACGTATTAGTAGTAAGCGCAATTATCACTTAAGTAACTATTAATGCCACAACATGACTCCACCCATAAACTTCACCAAATATATATTTTGGTATTTTGAAAATATACCCAACAATCTTCACCATTTTTAAAATACATGTAAAAAAGTCATCATTTTGAAAATCTTATAGTTTCGATAAAGGTATCTCACGATTTGAACCTTTAGCTAACAAAACATGAGTTTCATTCATCCAAATTAAATATTACACGAGCTTTAAACTATCAAATCCATTTGAACAAGTGTGCATATTTTACATATAAAATTCTAATACCGGTATATATCATAATTCAATTGCTACATTTTATAGGCCTTGTACTTGATATCCTTTTTCATGAGTGATCTAAGACTCAAGCCAAAGACTCTAAGAAGTGACACTATAGGTCTATTAATAGCAAAGTTCAACCTTCTTTCTTTACTTATGGAATGAATTACTTTTAACCTTGAGATATATATAACTTGGTAAGTACTTGTAATCACTCTAATGATGTACTTTGACTCAGTGAACTCAAGACTTGATGTTACTCAAGTATGAGTCGAGGTTCCACCATTGGTGATCATTTATGATATGGCTTGAGTCCATCCCTATTGATGTTTCGCACCAAATCCCTTGTCAATCCTTTCATTAAGGATTTGTAAAATTTTGTTCTGTTCTTATATAAATAATAGAAATCATTCCATTTGTAATAAAATCTTTCACATAGCTATGTCTTAGTCCAATGTGTCTAGACTTTCCATTATACAATTTTCTATATGCCTTTGAAAGTGTTGATTGGCTATCACAATGTATAGTGATCAGTGCTATTGGTTTTGGCCATATTGAACTTCTCATGAAGCAAGTTTCTAAACCACTTAGCTTTCCTTGCCTACTGCCATCCAAAGAGCTACAAATTCTGCAGCCATGGTGGAATCGGGAATGCATGGTTTGTTTCTTAGATCCCAAGAAATAGCACCCTCACCAAGAATGAAGACCCAACCGCTTGTTGAAGCATGGTCTTCTGTATAACTTACCTAACTGGCATTTGAACTATCCTTCTAAAACTAAAGGATTACCATTATAGGTTAAACTATAATCAATTGTTCAAGGTATTTTAATACTTTTTGGACAACATGCTAATGGTCTTTACTTGATTGCTTGTATATCTTCAGTTTTCCAACAACATAAGCAATATCTGGTCAGTATATGTCATAGCATACATCAAGCATCTAATTTTGCATAACCTTGTTGTGCAACCGAACATCCATTATTTGGTACTAATTACATGTTTGAGTCATCAAGCATCTAATTATTTTTGCATAATCAAATGTGATCAAATTTCTATTTGGTACTAATTATTTTCTGTAGCAACAGGATGATCAAATTTCTTTAATATATTTTCTATGTAATGACATTGTGATAGTCCTAGACCACTACCATATCTAATTATTTTTATCCCTAGATCACATTTGTTACTCCCATATCTTTCATGTCAAAATTACTAGATAAGAATCTCTTAGTGTTTTCTACTTCATCCAAATCAGTACCAAGATTAACATATCATCTACATATAAACAAATCATGACTCTTTTTCCATCATGAAATTTACTGTATACACATTTGTTAGATTCATTTATTTTATATCCATTAGCAAGAACAACCTCATTAAATTTTTTATGTCATTGCTTAGGGGCTTGTTTAAGTCCATACAAGGACTTAACTAGTTTACAAACTTTATTTTCTTGACCTAGAACTACACAAATCCTTCAAGTTGCTTCATATACACCTCATCATCTAACTCTCCATTTAGGAATGTTGTTTTAACATCCATTTGATGAATAACAAACTTATAAATTGAAGCAAGTGCCAAAAAACTCTAATTGTAGCAATTCTTGCTACAAATGCATATGTATCAAAGTAATCAACTCCTTGTTTTTGAGTAAACCCTTTAGCAACTAGTCTTGCCTTTAATTTATCAATGATTCCATCTACCTTCATTTTCTTTTTGAAAATCCACTTACAACCAATAGGCTTGGAATCAGTGGGAGATCCACTAATTTCCAAGTTTTGTTCCCTATTATTGAGTCCATTTCATCATGTATTGCTTCTTTATAAATGCTGCATCTTGAGACTTCATTGCCTCTTCAAATGTTACTGATCACTTTTCATATTATAACATGACATTATTCTTTGGATCATGTTCATCTCTATTAAAATGAACATTGTCTTTGGGTATTGGAATAAAGTTAAACCTATCTTCTTGAAAAATTGCATCCCACACGACTCAATTACTATATTAATAGAGTATGAGTCTTGGATTCAATTACTAAGAATCTATATGCTTTGCTATTTTCAACATATCTCAAGAAGATACATTCAATTCCTCTCTCACTCAATTTCTTCCTTTTTGATTAAGGAATCTTTACTATTGCTCTACAATCCCAAACTTTAGGATGGTTGAGATTGGACTTTCTTTTCTTCCAAAGTTCATATGGGATTATCTTATTCCTTTTATTTGAAACTCATTCACATTCATAAACGAAAATGTCATTTAACAAGTCAAGAATATAAGTAGAAACAACATCCTTATTATTAAGATTAAACTTTAACATAAACTCACATAGATAACCCTTCCTAGTAAACATGCCTCCTTTAAACAAAATAAATTTGTCACCCTCAAATACACTTTAAACTCATACTTATTAAGTAAGGAAACTGACACCAAATTTTTACTTACATCTAGTATAAAGAGCACATCATGAAGAGTAAGAACTTTATCCGAAATAAATTTGAGTTCAACTGTTCCTTTGCTTTTCACTTGAGCCATAAAAGCATTGCCCATGTACAAAACTAGTCCGCCTTCTTTTACAAAAGTTTTGAAGAAACTTTGGTTTTTACACACATTACGAGTAACATCGGAGTCTACTCACTAAGATCCAATATCTTCTATCATATTTACTTTCGATATGACGGGAACAAGATTATCCTTAGAAGAATTAAGACTCATATCTTTATTCAACTTTTTTAAGTATCAACATTTACTCTTATAATAACCGAGTTTTTCACAATTGTAGTATCAACCTTCTTTTTCTTAGGCTTGTTGTCCCTACCATTATTTCCATGAGAATTTTTGAAATCTTAGTTTCTTTTCTTTGAAGGTTGTATAGACTTAGCTTCCTTTGTAACATGAACTCTCTTTAGTAGATTGGTATTTAGAATCATCTTGCTTTTGATATTCTTTCTCAAGTCTAAGATGATTAGACAATTGCTTAAGAGAAATGTCTTTCTTATTATGTCTCAAAGTTGTTTTAAAATCTTCCCAAACAGGAAGAAGCTAATTAATAATAGAGGAGACAATGATAGTTTTGTCCATTCTCATCTTATGTTGTTTAAAATTATTCAAGATCTGTTCAAGCTCATGCAATTGCTCTATGATGGATATACCATCTTATAATTATTAAAATGGGTAACAAGAAATTTCTTACTTTTAGTATTTTCTATCATGTACCTCTCTTACAAGTTTGTCCCATAAGTCCTTTGCACACTCCGATGTTTGGTAGGTATAAAATAAGACATTTGACATACTGTTGAGGATGTGACCCCTGCAAATATAATCGTCACTATCCCACTTTTGTTGTTTGCGGGCTTCTTCAAGGGTCACATTCTTCTTCTCTTTCAGTATTGATGCAATGAAAACATACATGACCTTCAATGTTGTAAGAAGGAAGTACATCTTCTTTTACCACCGTAAGAAATTGTCGTCATCAAATCTATGTAACTTGATAAAGTCGGATGCCATCTCTCGAAAGGAAATAGCCATTTTGGTAAAATAAACTAAAGATTGTTGGAGTCGAGCTTTTACAGGTGGCATGATTCTTGAGTAGTTGGAACCCAAAAGATCAAATATAATACCCTGAAAAGAAAGTTTGGATAACGCTATTCTTCGAGATGTGATAACCACTAACCTTAGTTTTATTTGCCACCACTAGTATCAAATAACCAAATGCAATGGATCTCGACAAACACCTTCAGGATACAATGAAGACTCTCAATTCATCTTACACAAACACAACCGAGTCGTAGATAAATCGACAAAGCAAAGATGATGATTTTGTAAACCCAATTAGCGGTACAACTAGACTTGTAAACTCTCTTGGAAACTCAATTCAAAAGGATTACATAAGGAGAGAAAAATTAGATGAATCTTATTTACAATACCACTATATATAGATATGATGAAGATGTAACTCATGATATATTCCTGATGAGCATAATTGTTACTCAAGAAGGTGAATCTTAATGCCATAACATAGACGCTAAATGCTCAAGAGTTACATCCATTTCATGTGGTACTAATGAGGGCATTATCAATCAAATAAATAGGTCTTTATGTCAAAATATTGCTAAAAATTTCTCATGAGTTACAACCACTATATGGACTATTAATGAGCACAATTATGACTTAAGAAAGTGGTTCTTAATACCACAACATACCTGAAAAAGACTCAAAAAGTTACCGTCACTATATGTGTTACTAATTAGTGTCATTATCACGGAAGAAAGTGGCTATTAATACCACAAGCATGACTGAAAATATTAATGAGTTTTATCCAATACATGTATTACTAATAAACACAATTATTACTTAAGTGATTATTAATGTCACTCAACCTATAATCTTCACCAAATATATATTTTGATATTTTAAAAATACACCCAACAACTTATTCGGTTTTTTCTTTTCCGTTCCTTCGTATTGACATTGAGCCCGTTTATTTCTTATCCGTATACGGTTTGGTGGTGACGAATTGTTAATAGTGCCACTTTTTGTTGTCTTGTTTGGCCAGTATTTAGCTTTACGACGGGTGCCCACAACGTGATGAAGGTGACCAAGAAGGAATACGACGCCTGGACGGCCGTGAACCCCCTCGACAGCTACATGAACGGTCAACCTCCTCGACTCTCAACACCACAGGAGTTCACCGTTACCTCTGCAGCGTCGGTCCGCACTGCTCGTTGGGCCAGAAGGTCGCCATGAACGTCGTCTCTGCAGTGTCTTCTTCTCCTCCACCAGCCGCATCGCCTGCCACCCCTCCAACTTCATCGGCTACTCCATCCGCGTCGTCCCCTGGTACTCTTCCTTCCTCAGCGGCCCCTGCGACCGCTCCTTCCTCGAATCCCCCACAGGCTTCGCCACATCCTCCTGCTACTGCTGGAGTGCCCAGTGCGTCACCTAGCGGCAGCAAGCCCGTTCCTTCTGGTGCTTCTCCCTACCAGTTTACTGCATATTCTTCTGGTATTGGTTGGGCTACTCTAGCCGGCTTGGCCCTCTTCCTTGCCCATGTGTAGGAGACCGGATTCCTCTGTTCAACAAAGAATCAGTTTTATTTTTTCGGGTTTTTTGGTTGATTGGGATTCATTGGAAATTCTCTCTCTCTCTCTCTCTCTCTCTCTCTCTCTCTCTTGTGTGTGTGTATGTCGAAGCTGATATTTTAATCAGATAGACTTTTATAATTGCAGGATTTAAGCAAGATTTTCTAACTTACTGTTCGGCTCGGTTCGACTTGTTGCAAGCTCATTCGTAACTGAACAGAGTGGCCCATTAAGCTATACATGTTGATCATGAACGATGCATGTGGATGTTGTATAATTAAGTATATAGAAGCTTTATGCACACGGGTGTTATATATGATAGAAAACCATGCTAACCTAACAAACGTTATGAATGCCATTATATGATCCAATTTTTCAATTTAAAAGAAAATTGCACATATAAAATGTGGCTAACGTTCTAATGAAAAATTAAGCATCCTACTAAAAGAATCTATGTGAAAACCTACCGTTTTCAACTTTAACAAGTAGCTCGTGTTTGTCACGCATAACTCAAGTCGTTTTGGTTCATGTTCGCCTCTGCTCAGATGAGCGGTTCATGTTTCTCTCTGCTTAAATGAGCTGAACAAGACGAAGACCGTGAGCAGGGCTTGGTCATTAATCAGGCCTACTTGTTCCCTTGTTTTGCAGCAAGAAAGAACCCATTATATTTTCAACATAATATTCTTTTTAACGACAACAACTAAGCCTTTCCCATAGTAGATGGGTCGGTTATACAATTTTTTTATTTTCACATAACCCTATCATGTATCATGTTAACAGTTAACTAAATATAAACTAGATCATGCTTTATTGTTGTTTCTTTTTAACACTTTTGTGGTCATCTTTCTCTTTTAATATTTCCAAAATCTAGATTTTCATATATTCTTTCAAGAGCATCTTTTCATATTTTCACAATCTAGTTTTTCATATTCTTCCTAACAACAAAATATCCTTAAGTCGTATTAACCATTTCCCCTAAATGGGTATGTTACCTTAACTAATTTTCTATTTTGGTAATTAATAATGATTTGGTTTTTCTCTGTGGGTCGCGCGGATTCATAAAGAAGTGAGGAATTGAACGAGAGAAAGGGTTCATTCAAGGAATTGACGAAACAAATTTATCTAGTTTCAGGACAAACTTGCATGCGCTGAATCTCTCTAACGCCTTCTACTGCCATTGCCACAGGTGCTAGTGGATCAGATTCAAATCCAAACTTGAATCTGAAGCTAATTAGTTGAATTTATGAATACAAAGAAAAGATCACTAACAATCAGATCCAGACACATTTCTTAGATTTTCACATCTGAAGCTGAATCCAAATCTAATGAATAGGTAGCATCCGATTAGGTTTTCTGCATGTAAGATGGTACATCAGAATCATCTGAATGGGACAAATTCAGTTTAAGGTTTCAAGCAGAAAACAGAGTACCGACAAAAATTTAATTCTGGAAGATTTATCTAAGTTGGATTTGGTAATGCGAAGATCCGAAACAAACTATATTGTGAAGATTAGGGAAAAGGAAGCAAGGTTCGATTCCCTACTGCTATATGACAGTGCCTATATTTCATGGACGGGTAAAAGCCGCATAATGTGCAGCGTTAGTTGATAAGTGCGGCAAACTCGATTCAGGGAGCGGTATTATGTAATGAAACTCAACATAATCAATCAAATGTGCAGGCTGCCTAGATTATGTAATGACACAAGCAAAAACGTTTTCACGTCAGTAGAGAAGGAAAGATAAAACTATCTAAGAAACAAATGATTTATCACGTCTCAACATATTATTTCACATTGTGATAAGATTCAGAGATGCTACTTCCACTACATTTGAGTCCTGTTGAAAGGTCCAAGGGTGACATTTTGATCACAACAGGGTTGCAGATAGAACGAGTTATGCTCCAAGAAGTCCACTTGCAATCCTCAAGAATCTATCCAAAAAAGAAATCCATGGCAAATACAAGGACTTGAGCCCTCCATGATAGAAACTTACCCATCTACAAAACAAGAACCAAAAGACACATCTTGTATGAAGCTAACTGTAATATACGCTGCAGTAATGCTTGAAACACAATGTAAGATGGACCAAGCAAAACAAGTCTTGTGCTTAGAAGAACTATGGAAGAGAAAGAATTGGAGAAACACAAATAGGATGATTATCACCAAAACTGTTAAAAGGAGACGCTTGAAAACATTACTGTTAGCACGGAACCCAGGAATAATCCTTTAGATGTTTTACTGCCCATATTTAAAAAGATGTTGATTTATGTCACATCTGAAAACATTCCCACAGTGAACCATAATTAGCCAATCGTTTCTGTTGTATTCTTCCATGATCCCATAGTTGAAAGTTAAAGCATCAGCACTGTTTGTCCCTTTCCACGAGGAGATTCTAATCAAGAGCAAACCAAAATAAGCCTTATCCTACTATAACTGGGATGAAGTACATGCGTTGTTGTGCATCATTGTGCTCTATCATGTATAATTAACGGTTACAGCAAAAGGTTTACTTTGGAATTTAGGCTTCACAAGAATTCACATTCAAACAGATTCAGCATTGGCAGTCAAGATTGTTATGGAGTCGAGAGAAGGGGCTTCCTAGTTCCTGCAGTTTACAACTAATTAAAAGGGTGAATTGCTGGTTAAATATGCAGTGGCAGGTGAACCTAGAAGGACAAAGAGTTGATAGAAATGCCACAGAGAGAATTAATGCATTTGGTATCAAGTATGCTCTTCTAACTCCGCCCATGTAAGGGATCACCCTTGCATTGCCGGTCTCAAGCCCGGATAAAGGAGGGTTGTGTTAGGCTTCCGACAGCCAGCGTAAAACTTCGTTAGATTTTATAACATGGATTACAAAAATTATGAGCATTGCTTTGGAGCGTCCCCGCCTAGCAACGTGCTGTAGAGCCTGAATGCAGTAATAAGTAAGCAAGGGCCACTACATTTTCGCCCGAATGTAGTGAATCAATTGCAGAGAGGGTTCCCACATCATGGACGAGTGTGGGTAAAGAAGTTAGTCCCGCTACATTGCCGCTCGAATGTAGTGAAAAATTTTTAGAGAGGGTCTTCGCATTTTGATTATGGACGGATGTGGGGGGTAAGGAAGCTAGTCCTAGATAATAAGATTCGTATCGGTTCTTGGAATATCAGAACATTATCCGGTAAGCTAATGGAGGTGGTAGATACTATGATTCAGAGAAAGATTCTATTTTATGTTTACAATAGACAAAATAGGTTGGAGAAAAAGCAAAGGAGATAGCGGATACATGTTTTAAATTATGGTACTCAAGTAAAGAAAAGGCTCAAAACGGAGTTAGGTATTATCATAAATAAAGATTTAAAGGATAGTGTACTAGACATATAACGATATGATGACCGAATCGTGATGTTGAAATTAGTGTTAGGAGCAGAGGTTTTGAATATAGTTTGTGCTTACGCACCCCAAGTAGGACTAGAAGATAGTATAAAGACAACTTTTTGGGAAGAGTTAAATAAGGTGTTTCAAAAGATTCCACAAAGGGAGATGATTTGTTTAGGAAGAGACTTAAATGGACATGTTGGTGAAGAGGCATTAGGATATCAAGGGATTCATGAAAACTTTGGTTATGGGGATATAAATGAAGAAGGTAGGGAGATTTTAAATTTTGCTATGGCATTTGATCTCTTTATAGTCAATACAATCTTCAAAAAACGAGATGAACATTTAATTACTTATAAGAGTGGCTTATCACAAACACAAATTGATTACTTTATTTGTAGAAAAAAAGATAGAGCGTGTTGTAAAGATTGTAAGATAATTCCAGGAGAAAGCTTAACCACACAACATCGACTTTTAGTTATGGATTTACAAATAAAAAAATGGACAAAGAAGAAAAGAGTGCATCGAGCTATTCGGACTAAATGGTGGAACCTCAAAAGCGAGAAAGAAGATATATTTAAACAGAAAGTCCTTCAAGGAGATGTTTGAAATTATGTTGGTACACCCTGTGATATGTGGAACAATATGGCTATACATATTAGGAAAGTGGCGAAAGATGTGTTAGGGGTATCTAAGGGAGGTGTACCGGCACAAAAAGAAGCTTGGTGGTGGAGTGAAGCAGTACAAAATAAAATCAAGGCAAAGAGGGCATGTTACAAATTACATTATGCTAAGAAAACTAGTGAAACTTTAGAAGCTTATAAGAAAGCAAAGAAGGAAGCAAAAAAGGCCGTTAGTGAAGCAAAAGCTAAGATTTGGGAGGACTTATATAAAAAACTCAACTCAAAAGAGGGTGAAAGAGATATTTTTAGGATAGCTAGGGCTAGAGATAAGAAAACTAAAGATCTTAATTATGTTAGATGCATAAAAGACGAGGATGAAAAAATTCTAGTGGCAAATGATGATATAAGAAATAGATGGAAAAACTATTTTTATAATCTTTTTAATGAAAATAAAGATGTTAGTATTAGTTTAGGAGATTTAGCCAAGTCAGAAAAGTATATAAACCACAATTTCTACCGACGTATTCAAAAGAATGAAGTCAAAGAGGCTCTTAAACATATGAAGAGTGGTAAATCGGTAGGACCAGATAATATTCCTATAGAAGTTTGGAAAATAGTAGGAGAAATAGGAATCACTTGGCTCACAAGACTATTTAATGAAATATGGAAAAACCAAAAGATGCCCGAGGAATGGAGAGCAAGTACACTTATACCTATATATAAGAACAAGGGAGACATTCAAAATTGTGTGAATTATCGATGTATCAAGTTAATGAGCCATACTATGAAATTATGGGAAAGAATTATCGAACGTAGGTTAAGACAAGTATCAAGTACAACAGAGAACCAATTTGGATTTATGCCAGGCATATCTACTATTGAAGCGATTCACCTTTTGAGACGTCTTATGGAACATTTTAGAGCAAAAAAGAAAGACCTTCACATGATATTTATTGATCTAGAAAAAGCTTATGATAGAGTACCGAGGGAGGTTCTTTGGAGAACTTTGGAAAAAAGAGGTATCCCATTGACATATATTAACCTTATAAGAGACATGTATGATGGTGCAAAAACATGTGTGAGGACTCATGAAGGAACGACAGACTTCTTTGAAGTTAATATTGGGTTACATCAAGGATCAACTTTAAGTCCATACTTATTTATAATGGTGATGGATGAGTTAACAAAACATATTCAAGATGAAGTACCTTGGTGTATGTTATTTGCAGATGACATTGTATTAGTGGAGGAGTCTAAGGAAAAAGTTAATAGAAAATTGGAACTATGGAGAGAAACATTAGAAAACAAAGGCCTCCGACTTAGTAGAACAAAGACAGAATATATGGAATGTAAGTTTGATCATTTGGCTACTTCAGAGGACATAGAAATTAAAATTGGCACACATTGCATTCCCCAAAAGGAAAGTTTTGAATACCTAGGGTCAATTTTTCAAAGTGATGGAAGCATTGATGGAGATGTTACACATAGAATTAATGCTGGTTGGTTAAAATGGAGAGGAGCATCAGGTATTCTTTGTGATAAGAAGATACCATTAAAATTAAAAGGTAAATATAATAGAGCAGCAGTTAGGCCTGCCATGTTTTATGGTTCTGAGTGTTGGGCAGTTAATCATCAACATGTACAAAAGATGTCTGTGACAGAAATGAAGATGTTGAGATGGATGAGTGGTCATACAAGAAAAGACCGTATACATAATGAGGTTATTAGAAACAAATTAGGAGTGGCACCAATAGAGGATAAAATGAGAGAACATCGTTTAAGATGGTTTGGACATATAGAAAGAAGATCAAAAGAAGAACTTGTAAGAAGGTTAGAAAAACTAAATTTGGAAAGTATTAAAAGAGGTAGAGGACGACCACAAAAGTATTGGAAAGAAACAATAAAGAATGATCTAGCTTATTGGGAGTTAACTGCTAACATGGCACACGATAGAGATCTGTGGAAACAAAGAATCCATGTAGCCGACCCCGTCTAGTATGGGAAAAGGCTTAGTTGTTGTTGTTGTTGTTGTATTTGATCTTTTTATAGTCAATACAATCTTCAAAAAACGAGATGAACATTTAATTACTTATAAGAGTGGGTTATCACAAACACAAATTGATTACTTTATTTGTAAAAAAAAAGATAGAGCGTGTTGTAAAGTTTGCAAGGTAATTCCAGGAGAAAGCTTAACCACCCAACATCGACTTTTAGTTATGGATTTACAAATAAAAAAATGGACACAGAAGAAAAGAGTGCATCGAGCTATTCAGATTAAATGGTGGAACCTCAAAAGCGAGAAAGAAGATATATTTAAACAGAAAGTACTTCAAGGAGATGTTTGGAATTATGTTGGTACACCCTGTGATATGTGGAACAATATGGCTATACATATTAGGAAAGTGGCGAAAGATGTGTTAGGTGTATCTAAAGGAGGTGTACCGGCACAAAAAGAAGCTTGGTGGCGGAGTGAAGTAGTGCAAAATAAGGCAAAGAGGGCATGCTAAAAATTACATTATGCTAAAAAAACTAGTGAAACTTTAGAGGCTTATAAGAAAACAAAGAAGGAAGCAAAAAAGGCCGTGAGTGAAGCAAAAGCTAAAATTTGGGAGGATTTATATAAAAAACTCAACTCAAAAGAGGGTGAAAGAGATATTTTATGATAACTAAGGCTAGAGATAAGAAAACTAAAGATCTTAATTATGTTAGATGCATCAAAGACGAGGATGAAAAAATTCTAGTGGCAAATGATGATATAAGAAATAGATGGAAAAACTAATTTTATAATCTTTTTAATGAAAATAAAGATCTTAGTATTTGCTTAGGAGAGTTAGCCAAATCAGAAAAGTATATAAACCACAATTTCTACCGACGTATTCAAAAGAATGAAGTCAAAGAGGCTCTTAAACATATTAAGGACGGTAAATCAGTAGGACCAGATAATATTCCCATAGAAGTTTGGAAAATACTAGGAGAAATAGGAATCACTTGGCTCATAAGACTATTTAATGAAATATGGAAAAACCAAAAGATGCCCGAGGAATGGAGAGCAAGTACACTTTATAAGAGCAAGGGAGACATTCAAAATTGTACGAATTATCGAGGTATCAAGTTAATGAGCCATACTATGAAATTATGGGAAAGAATTATCGAACGTAGGTTAAGACAAGTATCAAGTACAACATAGAACCAATTTGGACTCATGTCATGCAGATCTACTATTGAAGCGATTCACTTTTTGAGACGTCTTATGGAACATTTTAGAGCAAAAACGAAATACCTTCACATGATATTTATTGATCTAGAAAAAGCTTATGATAGGGTATCGAGGGAGGTTCTTTGGAGAACTTTGGTAAAAATAGGTATCCGATTGACATACATTAACCTTATTAGAGACATGTATGATGGTGCAACAACATGTGTGAGGACTCACGAAGGAATGATTGACTTCTTTAAGGTTAATATTGGGTTACATCAAGGATCAACTTTAAGTCCATACTTATTTATAATGGTGATTGATGAGTTAACAAAACATATTCAAGATGAAGTACCTTGGGGTATGTTATTTGCAGATGACATTGTGTTAGTGGAGGAGTCTAAGGAAAAAGTTAATAGAAATTTGGAACTATGGAGAGAAACATTAGAAAGCAAAGGCCTCCAACTTAGTAGAACAAAGACAAAATATATGGAATGTAAGTTTGATCATTTGGTTACCTTAGAGGACATAGAAATTAAAATTGGCACACACTGCATCCCCTAAAAGGAAAGTTTTAAATACCTAGGGTCAATTTTTCAGAATGATGAAGAATTGTTGGAGATGTTACGTATAAAATTAATGTTGGTTGGTTAAAATGGAGAGGAGCATCAAATATTTTTTTGTGATAAGAAGATACCATTAAAGTTAAAAGGTAAATATTATAGAGCAGCAATTAGGCCCGCCATGTTTTATGGTTATGAGTGTTGGGCAGTTAATCATCAACATCTACAAAAGATGTCTGTGACAGAAATGAAGATGTTGAGATGGATGAGTGATCATACAAGAAAAGACCGTATACATAATGAGTTTATTAGAAACAAATTAGGAGTGGCACCAATAGAGGATAAAATGAGAGAATATCATTTAAGATGGTTTGGACATATAGAAAGAAGATCAAAAGAAGAACTTGTAAGAAGGTTAGAAAAACTAAATTTGGAAAGTATTAAAAGAGGTAGAGGACAACCACAAAAGTGTTGGAAAGAAACAATAAAGAATGATCTAGCTTATTGTGAGTTAACTGCTAACATGGCACACGATAGGGATCTGTGGAAACAAAGAATCCATGTAGCCGACCCCGTCTAATATGGGAAAAGGCTTAGTTGTTGTTGTTGTTGGTATCAAGTATGCTGCTCGACAAGATGATACTACTGAAATTGAAAAGTGGATGTTATAAAGCAATTATAAGACAGAATTCTCTATGTTGCCAAGTGTTTGGCAGTTTCCAAGAGAAGATTCTGAGTTAGTTCTTTGATTCTTACTGTGGGACAGTTTCCAAAACAAAATTGGTTCTTTCTTGTACTAAATACTTGTCACAACCTTTTCCCAGTTAACTCTCCCCACAATCTTAAGAAGGAATAGTACAGTTTTCTGTTCTTTGGCATAGAGGCAGAAGTTTATATTCTTATACTATTCCATCTTGATGTACTCTCTATACCATCTCAATGCTTGAGAATGAAACTTAATTTTATCAAAGTGTTTCATCCTACTAAAACCACTCTACTTCTAAATAGGGGAGCGAGGCAAAGCAACTTTCCTTCCTTAAAGAGGCTCAAATTTCTTCCCTTACCTAAATTATACCCGAAGACCAACTTGACAAAAGAGATATGGTTTAGTAGTCTTGATTCCTCACCTCTTCTTGACCAATCAGCTAGCCTATGTGGCTCAGCACTTAGAGAACGTTCTAAAGAACAGTTTTTGCTTTGAAGTCTATCTCCCAATTTAATTTGATTTTGGGGAATTGACAGAACAAACTGCTAGTTTTCATATATGAGACATCCATCTATGAATGTAGTTCCAACAAGTAAAGTCTATTCACTTTTTAGTAGCTGGATGAGATTGGAACAATCATGTGGAGTAAAGCTCCTAAGTTCCATTTTACAGGCTAAAACGCTGGACAGTGAACATGTACAGTGAAGATTGGGTGCGATAAAGTATAGAACTGTTCCCTCAACAAAGTGCAAAGGTTGTCATCTTTGGTGTCTAATAGAACAAACACTAATACTTGGAGAGAGTCAAGATCAAATCTGCCTATCAAAGTACTCACATGCTTTCCTAAGAGAAACATCTTGCAACTTAAAAAATGCTGCCCATATATGAAGTGGTTTCAAACTTTCAAGAATTAGTTGGTAATTGTTAGTGAGGCTAAAAGTACACACTGCAAATTAATGCTCTTCTAGATTTTCTAATGCTGCACTTTTGTCCAAATACAGTGATCAGTCACTGTCGAAGATAAATATGGCTGTATAAATTCAAAAGTAGGATCTGTGCTGGTAGAAGAAACTACATTGAAAGGAAATGATACGCTGGTATTCATTCATCCTGAAGCCTGATATACTCATAATACCTTGAACATGAAACTTTAAGGAATGCTTTGGGATCAGCTGTGAAGCATATAAAACGGGTTGCCACTCCAAACGCAGAACATCATCACCATCTTGGACTCAGTTGATACCTTGTACAGAGAGCTCAGGATAAACCTAGATTTGCTCGGTTGATAATACAATTATCCTGTTCCATTATTTGCCGTCATTTGATGATTGATGTAGGTCCATAAGCACTGATTCCAAAATTCATCTGTTTGTTGTTAGGTTATAATTGCTGCCCAAGCAGTGTTGCTTTTCTCTCTGTTAATTACATGTTCAAACTTTATTTTTTTCTTGACCTTTCATCATTCAGTATAAACCAAATAAAATCTGCTACATTCAAAAAGGCCGAAGTGTAGCAATCCACAATTGTCACCAGAAATTTTCTACTATTCCCTTAAAGAAGTAAACAGTCACCCACCATGTTTCTAGCAACCACTAAACATCACTGACAATCATCCGCCATCTTCCATAGCCTCTCATAGAACCACTCCAAGAACAACGCATAGCCATACACAACCCTCACTGGAATGCATCACTGTGTGCATTAGCATCACTTCCTTCATCATCCCCATTTCCAGTTTAACCGTTCCCAGCATATGAATTTTATTCTCCTTAATCCATTTCAAAAATCCCTTATGTCGCTGATTATAGATCTCTTTGCTACAACTCAATAGTCCTCAGACCTAGTAATGGGTGAACCTCTCGCTGACAATTTTCTGGAATAAGCTTCGGCTTCTGTTGCCCTCAGGTTTATGCAGTCTCCTTCGTACTATTTTTTCAAGCGTCTTGCTTCACTTTCCATATGTTTACAACTGCACTCTTGAACTTTACATAGACTATAAACAAATAGGAAAAGGATAAACAGTGAAAGAAATAAATTATTACGAACTTTATAACTGAAATTCATAATATAAATTTCCTCGTAGTAAACTCACCAACCTAAAGATGTGCACATGATGTTGTTGACAGAAAGCATGGACTTTTGGATATCATGGCTAAGAGCCGAGGAGCACAAAATAATAGTATGCAATGAGGGATTACATTAAGATACACTACCGCAGATTTCAGTTCCAGTATCTGCAGCACTATATGCATTACATTTTTATTCATAAATAAGTAAACTTTTATCAAGTATCATCACGTGTCACCTTATTTAACTGGAACTTTCATGAAAAGAAGATCATTGTGCATAATGCTCCAAAATGGTGATGCAATTGGTACTTGTTAGATTGACAACAATACAAGCAACTATGCCATCTTTTCTGAATACAAATACGTAGGAACCTCAGTGAGCCTTTTTAATAGATAAAGGTGAACAGATACCTAAAATGGCCGCTGAGTTAATTTTGGAAAAGAAAAATAACCCTCAAGATGGCAGCTACCAGAGTTGTTAGCATGGTGAACTGCTGCAACACTAAGGATTCCTACTTTACAAAAGGCAGGTTTATGATAGGTTGCTGTCGCACAAAGCCAGAAGGTATGGATTATACCTTTCTAGATTATAAGGTGGAAAGGACAATGGGATTATCCTAAGGGACCTATTTTATAATGTGATTGTCCTAAGGGATGTTTATATACTTGCAGCAGATGCAGCAGATATTAAATCGTCAGTGTCCCAGGCTATTCCAGAGAATGCAATCTGGTGGCAATGCGTTTGCATGATATGTGAGGGAAGGAAACTGTGGTATCTGGTTGAGAAATCCCCTTTTGCAAGATCTGTTATGTATTGGACCTATGTGTTAATTGTTACAGACCTTGCAGATAAAAAAAGAGAGTATAAAGTGGAAAAAGCAGCCCAATAGGAGAATTGACTTGTAAAATTAGGGCAATATCCGGGGACTTCTAAAACTAGGAAGACTTGAAGACAAAAGTTGGGCATTGATAAACAGGCATATTGGCAGGTTACAATTTTCAAGCAAATGCAGTGATGATAGTCTTTAGAAGACATGGCCAGTGGATCTCTAGGTTCATGATTGCAGATTATTACTTGATACCAATACAGTAATAAATATTACCAATTATGTTACTAGTTCAATAAATTATCAAGCTAAACTTAAGATATGTCGCATACCCGTTCATCTTGATAACATTAGATTGGAAAGTTACTTTCAATTGTGATATCCCATGCATTTCAATGACACGTTATGGGAAGTCAAAACAAGGAAATAGTCAAAGTTAAGAACATGGCAAAAAGACTGTTCTTGGATTCTCTTCAAATATTTCCAGGTGGAAGAAATGGTGGAATAGATTGAAGGAAGAGACAGTCATGAGGTTAAGAGAACAAGCGACCAGGTACACTAGCTATTCTTCATAAATGAGTAAACCAAGGAATCTCAAATGACTCTTAGGGACACCATTTTATTGTTCTTGATGGACTCTCAAAAGATGTAGATGCCCTACCTGTAATAGCAAAAACTTGGTAGAAGACTTGCACAAAAACATAGAGATGATTGCTTTTAGGGCTATTTCCAGCATCTCACATTGCAGTAGGCAGTATCTCTAAACTTTTCCATCAAGGACTCGAGTATTTTACCAGATTCCTGTATTTTTATCCTACTTGTCCAGTACAAAATAAGTCTATGTCAAGGTCCATAATGTTCACAGTATTAGACAAAGTTATTGATGGTGTGCTATAGTGTATTAGCGTATTGCTTAGTGCTATAATGGTTCGCACTTAACAGCCATCCATAGAAAATGCAATTAGCGCCGTTAAGAGCGCTATTGCGGTCCACTATATTAGCTATAGCGGACAAGACAGATTGATCCAATAGAAATGGGTCGACCCGATCGAAATGCCCCATTTTATACCCTAATCGACCAATTAGGGTTACTTCTCTCTCTCTCTCTCTCTCCCTCTCTCTCTCTTAGCTTCTATTGGCACCAGCCCATCACCACCACCACCGGTGGTAGACAACCAACCACCGGACGGTCTCTCTCTCCTTTGTGGCTTCCATCGCCATCACTTCCACAGTTCCCTTCCCACAATGGATGCTCTCTCTATGGCTTGTATATGTAAAGACACACGTAAATTCATGAATCTCCTTTATTGGATATCAAATCTATATACAAAGCAACTACAAAGGGCTTGATGGTCCTGCAAATTTATGGGCCCTGTTAACCCAACCTTATTACATTTTAACACTCTCTTCAAACTTAGAGTGTGGATATCGAAAGTTTGTCTAACAAAAAAAATATGAATCTGAGAGTGTCAACTTTGTAGAACCATCTGGGATCTATAGCTTCATTTGTTCACATCGAGTTCACCATTTCCGCAATAATACCTCCATATCTTTATTTTAATACCTGCAACAAAAATAAAACTTTAATGAAAATATTAAGATATCATAACTAAAATAATAATAACTTGAAACCTAAGTTTTTTCAAAGTTCTTCAGTAGAAAACATTGATCATCTACGTAGGATCGTCAAATATAACAATCAAGTTCATAAATTACCATAAACTTATGATATTATAAAAAAAACCTTAATATACCAAACAAGCTTTAAGACTAAGATCAAACCCGAGTTTTAAGGATAAACTCAAACCTAAATAAACTTTTTAAGGTAAAGCTCAAAACCTTCGAGTCAAACAAACTTTTTAAGGTTAAGCTCAAAACCCGTAAAGTCAAACAAGCTTTAAGGTTAACTTCAAACCCGAGTTTTAAAGACAAACTCAAACCCAAACAAGCTTTTTAAGACAAAACTCAAAACCTTCATTCATACAATTCTCAAAGACCGTAAATATCCTTTAAACTCAAAAGTGATTTTATAGTTCAAAAAATACGACAATCCATTAAGATGATAAAAACAAGTCAAAGGGATCAACTTCGTGTTTTTCAAAAGTCTCGCAAATCACTTAAAACAATTTTATCAAATACAAATTATTCAAGATAACTATAAGTGCTTTTTCAATATTGATTACTCTCCGACCAAAAGGCCAATAACATGAAGCATCTTATCACAAAAATCTCTAATAAAAGACCAACAAACAGAGATCAAAATCTCATGAAAAAGCAACGTTAAAGTTATCAAGATCACAAATCCTCAAATAACAATAAGTGCATCTTCAAATATCAATTAATTTCCAACAAAAGGCCACCAACATAAAGCACCTTAATCACAAAGGTCTTCAACAAAAGGCCAATAACATGAATCTCAATTATACTGGAAGATACAACTTATTTTTGTCAACAAATACATTTTTTATTTAATCAATAGTCAAGTTTAAAATCATTCAAATGTTGCAACACATTTTTCCTCTAAACATGCAATAAACAATTGATACAACCAATATTACATATAACCAAGTTGGATGGAATACACTTGGATGAGCTCAAGTATGAATACCAAGCAAGATCAAATCGGATTCAAAAAATAGCTCTCGATCTGGATCTGATCCAACAACAATCTCATTTTTAACACATAACGGGTTTGCATCCAGAATCAAATCCATGATCTGACTCCATATAAACACATATCCCATCTTTGTCCTCCTCATGCCCTCTCTGTGTGGCAAAGAGCCCTCATCCATCGCCACATGGCTTGAACCTCAAAGACATCGACCAACTAGCTCACTCTCCCTTCCAGTGCGACCACGCCTTAGCCCATCGCCCAACCCGCTCCACCTTTGCCGCTCCTTCCAAACCATCAAAAGATTCAAAACTGCCTTCCATCAACTGCTCTAACTATCCAATATATGAAAAATGCCTAAACCAAAAAATATAATTGCTATGAGAGCCTGTACTATTACAGGAGGAATGTTCAGTACCAATTCTTATAATACGATTCGAGGAGTTAATAAGTTAATTCCTGTCGATGTCTATTTGTCAGGTTGCCCACCTAAACAAGAGGCAATTATAGACGTTATAACAAAACTTTGTTAGAAGGTATCTCGAGCTGCCCATAGTCGTACCTGCCATTCAGCTCCTCGCCATCACCTTTACCAGTTGCCACCACCATCCAACCCCAACTACCTTAGCCAAAATCACTAGCTACATCCACGGTTAAAGCCACAGTCCATCCCCATCACCCGCTCTCTCTGCGTCGACTGCAACAGCACAATCCTGCCTCGACACCTCCATCATTGCTTGACCATCGATATTGGTACGAGTCCACTCTACTCACTCTTCAGGGAACCCCCTCGCCAGAGTCAGCCACCCCTATACATGTTTACTCGAATGTCTTCCATGGCTTCTCGGTGATGCTCACACCCACGGAGGTGGGTGCCCTTGAGGAGCTCCCAAGTGTTCTCACCATCCTCTCAAACTGGATTCGTCACCTCCACACATTCTTCGCGCCATCGAGACGAGATAGGACCGAGCTAACGATCGCTGAATCTCGGGCTCTCCGAGGCGATCTAATGTGTGTCCAATCACGGCTTCCCTGGGCGCATGCTCTTGAGGAACTCCTGGGTGTTCTCGCCGTCCTCTCAAACTGGATTTGTCACCTCCATACATTCTTTGCACCACCGAGACGAGATGGGACCGAGCCCACAGTTGTTGAAGCTTGGGCTCTTCGAGGCGATCTAATGTGTGTTCGATTGCGGCTTCCCTACTTCCTCCTATAACCGCAAGATCGTCGGTGCCTGCTTCTTCTGCGACAGGTATGAGGTAATGGCTGAAAAGATGAACGAGTCCTATGAGTTCTGGTCACTGCACGACTCTGTTAAGTGTAATAGGTCCGGGCCACTAGGGCCCGTGTTTGAAGTTGGACTAGCCCAGGCCACCAGGGCCTGGGGGGCCAATCAACTAGCCGTTGGAGGCAGCTGGCCTCCAACGACTAGTTGAATAGCCGTTGGACTGCTGTGCAGTCCTGTGCACAACAGCCAGCCTTCATCTTGTTTTCTTTATTTTCTTTCTTAACATTTATGAATCTATGTAATCTCTATATATACCCCACTCACTCATGAATAAATTCATGCAGTCTTGCACTGCTTCTTGACTTGTTTTGTATGTGCTTCCGCTCATGTTAATCATTCTTGAAGATAGACATTCGTGAGTGAATGTCATTTGACTCTTGGTGACTTGGTGATATTGATTCGTGCCGCATCAACCTTTGATCATCGATAATTATTTACATGGTATTAGAACCTCGGATTGAAGAAAACGAATGCATCGAGAAGCATGCCAAAAGTGCGAAAGTTGAAGTCTTGCATCAAACTTGAGGTTAGTCCAAAATACTCAATTTTTGCACAAATGGAAGGTAAAAATGAGTCATTTAGATGCATTCTAGACCCAAAAAGTTATCAAAGTTGAGCTAGAACAATGAAAAAATAATTTTTATCAAAAAATTTTTGGGATTTCATTGATGGAACTATAAAGGAACCAATTTTAGACATTGATGACGTAAATGATAATGAAAATCATCAAAGCAATTGAGAAATTCAAAATCGATTTGAAATTATGGGAAAAAATGAATGCAAAAATCACATGGATTATTTGTCAAAATGTGGATGAAAAACTTAGAAATCGGATTAATGCTTTTGAAAATATGTTTGAAACTTAGGAATATTTGAAAAAGCTTCATTCTCAAGATGATTTTGTCTTTCAAATTGATCTCATGGAACGAATGATTATGCTCAAACAAGGGAATCTTAGCATTAGGGACTATCATAATGAATTTTCAGAACTATGGACTCAATTAATAAGTTTTGAGAAATTTAGAAAACTTCAAGAATTAGACGAATTTCAAGAATTTTTGAAAAATCAATATTTTTTCTTGTTTATGCGTCGTTTAAGAGATGAATTTGAAAACATTAGATCAAGCCTTATACATAGGAAACCTAGACCTAGAGGGGATACCTTTCTAGCCGATCTTTTATGGAGGAAACAAGATTAAAAACCATGCATGTGGCCAAAGAAGCCATACTTGCCGCATCAAGACCCGGAGCAAATTTGAAGACTTACAAGCCTCCACATGCCAAGAACAATGAAGGCTCATTCAAGAAGCCCACGGGACCATGGCCCAACAAGGATACAATTTGCCATTATTGCAAGGAAAGTGGACACATTAAAACCACTTGTCCTCTACTTCGAAAAAGGGGTGGAAACGTGGGAGCCGTGGAAGAAGGAGGTGTCTTGCCCAACAATATCAAAGCATACATAGAAGAATTTTTTAAAGAAAAAGCAAGTATCTCCGGGAATGTTCTAGCTACTTCGCAAGGTATGTCTTGATTTCTAGATTCCGGTGCATCTTTTCATATGACACAGTGAAGATTCTTTGATTAATTCTTGTGAAACCATTGGAAAGCATGTGTTTACGGCCGATGAAAAAAACTTCAAATCAAAAAATTAGAAAACCTTGAAAAACAAAACTTTAAAATTCAAAATGTAAGTTTTATACCTAAACTTAATTTAAATCTACTCTCCGTTGCTCAAATATGTGATAACAATTGTATAGTCACTTTCTCATCCAAACATTGTGTGGTGCAGGATCATCTATCGAAGAAGGTGATTGGTCAAGGCCATAAAGAAAGTCAACTATACAAAATGGACTATCTTGTTATGCCAAATTTGGGTTTTTGTAACATAACCCAAGATGCTACGCTATGGCATAAAAGACTTGGACACCTAGACTCTCAAAAATTGTGTAACATTCCTTTGATGAAAAGCATTAGAGAGAAAATTTTTGAATGTAAAGATTGTATTCTTGGAAAAATGTATCATCTTCCTTTTGGAGAAAGAAATTATGTACCAAAAAAAGCTTTGATTTAATACATTCGGATGTTTAGGGCCCCGCGCCCGTTGTTTCTAAAGGAAGATTGCAATAGTATGTGATTTTTGTGGATGACTTTACTCGATTTACATGGATATATCTCTTAAAACATAAATCTGAAGTATTTAAAAAATTTGTAGTATTTTGTAATATGATCAAAAACCAATTTGGAGCAACTATTAAAATCTTTAGATCCGATTCGGGAGGAGAATACATGTCTAATGAATTTCATAAATTTATTGAAACTAATGGTATTATTCACCAAAAATCATGTACTAAAACACCTCAACAAAATGGTCTAGCGGAAAGAAAACATAGGCATATTATTGAAACTTGTAGAACTATGCTAATTGCTAGTAAAGTTCCTAAATTCTTATGGGCCGAAGCTACTCTTACCACAATATATCTTATAAATAGAATGCCTTCCTCTAACCTTGAGAATACTTCACCTTTCGAAAAATTATACAACATTCCTCCATATTATGAAAGACTTAGGGTTTTTGGATGTAGATGTTTCGTGTATACAGACAAGAATGACAAATTGTCACCTAGAGCTATTGAATGTATCTTCCTTGGTTATGGCATTGACAAAAAGGGGTATAGGTGTTTTGATCCTATAGAAGACAAATTGTACGTGTCTAAGGATGTGAAATTATTTTAAAATGATATTTATTATGAGTCCAAATCCCTGAAAAATTCAGAACCTTTCACTCCTCAAGATGTCTTTGAGCTAGAAGAAGATAATGATTATGACTCAGTAGATCATCAAGACATTCAAGAAGATCATATTGAAAACAAAGAGATTTCACACACCACTGTTGATACTCGATCAATTGTCGAACCCTTTCCCTCACATTATACAAGATGACCTAGAACCACCAATGAAGCCCACATGAAACCTGATATTACAAGCTTAGAACCCAGGGTTTTAAGACCTCCTCAATGATTTGTGTCATATGAATCTTTTGAACCATAACAAAGAAATTTGATTGCCACCCTTCGTCAAGTTAAGGAACTTAGGTTCTATCATCAAGATAAAGGTATTCCAGAATGGGAATATGTTATGAAAGATGAAATCAACGTCCTAGACAAGGCTCAGACATGGATAGTTGCACCCTTGCCAAAAGATAAGAAAGTCATTGGATGTCGATGGGTATATAAAATCAAAACTCACAGCAACGGTCACATTGAGAGATACAAGGCTAGACTAGTTGCTAAAGGTTATGCCTAAGAATATGGAATTGACTATGATGAAACCTTTACCCCAGTAGCTAGAATGATCACAATTAGAATTCTCATAACCATTAGTGCAATCAAGCAATGGAACATATATCAATTTGATGTCAAGAATGCTTTCTTGAATGGCTACTTGAATGAAGGAGTCTACATGAGTCCTCCTCCTGGTGTCACTCTCTCTCGTGGTAATGCACTTAAATTAAGAAAGGCTTTGTATGGTCTAAAACAAGCCCCGAAAGCTTGGTTTGACCGATTTGAAAAATTCATGAACTTACATAATTTTGTGACTTGCTATATTGATACTGCATTGTTTATACGGAAAACAAAAGCTGGCATTGTTATCTTGCTCTTGTATGTGGATGACATGATCATCACAGGCAGTGATGAAGCAGGCATTGCTGAAGTTAAACTTAATCTTCATCACGAACTTGATATGAAAGACTTGGGCTTGCTAAATTACTTCTTAGGAATTGAGATAACCCAAAATAATTGTGGATACTTTATGTCTCAAACAAAGTTTGCTAATGATATTGTTGAAAGATCTGGTATTACAGATACTAAGGTTGTTGACACACCCGAAGTCTGTGCCACTGATGGTGAGAAATTAGAAGATCCCACCCCTTATCGACGGCTCATAGGTGCACTCACCTATCTCACCATTACTAGACCAGACATTTCTCATGCTGTACACACAGCCAATCAATTTCAGCAGGCACCTACCTCTGTTCATATGAGCGTTGTCTTGCGAATTATTCGATATATTAGAAACATTGCCCACAAGGGGGTCCTCTTAACTTCCTCTTCATCTTTTGATTTATCTATATATACGGATGCTGATTGGGGTGGAGATGTCAATAATAGACACTCTACGACTGGTTTTTGTGTGTTTTTAGGTGAATCTCTTGTTTCCTAGAAATGCAAAAAGCAACAGAAGGTGTCCCTCTCATACACAGCAGTCGAGTATCGAGCTATGGCTACAGTTGCGATGGAGATTTCTTGGATCATAACCCTTCTAGCAGATATGGGGGTCCATGTCAAACACCCTGCCATCATGTATTGTGACAACAAAAGCGCCATGTACATCGCCTCCAACCACACTTTTCATGAGAAGACCAAGCATATCGAGATGGATTGCCACTTTGTTCGAGAAGAGTGTCTAAATAAGAAGATCTCCCTTCGTTATGTAACATCTGAGATGGAACTCGCAGACTTCTTCACTAAATCTCTTTCAGCTCCTCGGTTTCAGTTTCTGCTAGCCAAATTTTCTGTGTATACCCCGTAAAGTTCAAGGGGGGGTGTTAAGTGTAATAGGTCCGGGCTACTAGGGCCCGTGTTTGAAGCTGGACTGGCCCAGGCCACTAGGGCCTGGGGGGCCAATCAACTAGCCGTTGGAGGCAGCTGGCCTCCAACGGCTAGTTGAATAGTCGTTGGACTGCTGTGCAGTCCTGTGCACAGCAGCCAGCCTTCATCTTGTTTTCTTAACATTTATGAATCTATGTAATCGCTATATATACCCCACTCACTCATGAATAAATTCATGCAGTCTTCACTGCTTCTTGACTTGTTTTGTATGTGCTTTCGCTCTTTTTAATCATTCTTGAAGATAGACATTCGTGAGTGAATGTCATTTGACTCTTGGCGACTTGGTGATATTGATTCGTGCCGCATCAACCTTTGATTATCGACAATTATTTACAGACTCAGACGGGCATAAAACCCACATCGCTTCCATTGCTCTTGGATGATACGTGTTTGAGCAAGCATGCTCGGCTACGCCCATGGAGTTGGCGGGAATTGCATCGAAGGCAAGGATCATAGCCTATAAAGTGTGTTGGGCGTCTAGATGTTTTGATTCGGACATTCTGGCAGTGTTCGATCAGGTTGTAATCGATGGTGTCGATTTGATCTCGCTCTCCATCGGTGGTGGCATTGTGTCGCATTACCTAGACTAGATCACGATCGACATCTTCAGAGCGGTAGAGTGCGGCATTTTCGTGCCTGCCTTCACTGGAAAAGAGGGCCCCGATGAGATGACAGTGACGAACATATTGCCTTGGATCACTACAATCGCTGCAGGCACGATGGATCGAACCTGCACATAGTCCAATGCGACATATACAAGTTTTTCCTTCATATCATGAACACTTTCTTGCTCGACGGTGGTTGTGAAGGAGTAACTCCTCTCAGTCAAAATCTTCATCAATGAATAACAAAAGTATCTTCACCCGCAAATCCTGCTAAGCCACCACCGGTTGCCTTCGCCATCACCACCACACCCATCGTGGCATAGGCTCTGATACCATATAAAGACACAAGTAAGTTTATGAATCTCCGTTATTCAATATCAAATCTATAGACAAAGCAACCACAAAGGACACGATATTATTGAATACATAAGGAGTATATATATAGAAAGAAGAATGAAAGCACCACAACAACTGGTTACCAAAGTTTCAATGACTATTTTACTAATTGTTGGGCCCCCTAGTGGCCTTGGCCAGGTGGCCTGAGTACGTTGGGACTTAATTTCAAACACAAACTTATGAGCTCTATTGATCCAACCCTATTACATTTTAAGATACTCTCCACCGACATTATCTCTCTCATGCAACTTTCATCATCACTGCCCCATTTCCACCAATCCACCGAATGGTCTCTCTCTAGCATGGTTTAGTGGTTCCCCTTCTTTCTAGTATAAAGTGATTCACACCTCTCTCTCTAAGCATAACCAAAAGAGAGTTTGTATATTAACCATAATTTTTGGCTACGTTATGGATTGTGCACATCTGGTTACACAATTTGTGTATCATGATGACCATGATTTTTTTGGAGTTGTTCCTAACGAAAATGCTTTAGACTGTTGTATTGACAATTTTGTATCAACAAGGTAGATAATTCATACTCCTATAGCTCAACTTTCTAATGGTTTCTATTTCTTTAATCATGGATTACTAATATAGATAGTAAGATTTCTTCAATTCTTGAGATGCATCATATATTATTTTTTTCTTTTATTTTATGGTTTCACTTTCTTATCATTAAAATCCTTTTCTTGAATGCTCTTAAAGATTTTTTTCATATTTTAAGAGCACTTTTTTCCATCCTAATATTGTCCTATTCTTTTTGAATGTAAGTATAATGCATTGTTCTAATTGGATTGGACCACACTTACGCAGATAAGTGTAATATATTAGTTCCTTTTAATTCTTCTACTTGGTTGCTTGGTGTTAGAATAACTTGGTGACATTTATATCCTTGTTTTTTAATGATTCAATATGCATATATGATATACACATTATATTTATTGTTTGTCTTCTTAAAATTTGTTTATTCAGTTTGATTCATATTTATGAATGTGGTGGCAGTTATGTATTTCTTAATATTCTTTAGAAATTAGAAAATCTATTATATACATAACTTTTTAATATTAAATGATAGTGTACCTTTAACTAGTTGTTATTGATAACATAGGTATTAGGTGTTGACCGACATAAAGTTGTCTGCTAGAGCACTTAATCTCATGTTTGTTATTGTATAAAGCTATTGCTTTTATCAAACTGTTTGTTGTATGAATCCAATTGGGAACCAACACCGAGCTTTAACATTCCCTGAGGCTTCTCTACTTTATGGAAAAACAGAAAATCATGCTGATGCATCAGCTACAAGCAATAGAAAAACATAGCCACAATACTAATGTAGAAGATATAACAAATGAGCTAACAGTTAAGGTAGGAAGCTTTATCATTCTGGAAAGTAGCGCTTCCGTCCTCATCACTGAATAAACAGATCAAGAGCAAACTAGGCTGGGGGCACCACCTTATAAACAACAATTAATATTTCCAACTAACAAGCCCGTGAAGAACATTGTAATCCATATAGTGAATTGCAATGTCACACAAACACCTCTAAGAGGTGGGGTGTCGGCGTTGAAACGGGTGCGACACCGACACGGTGTCGTGTATTGTTGACATGATCAACATGTCGACCTAATATTTAGGTGCGGTCAACGTGTTTGAAGTCATGTTCATCCAGTTTTTAGGTCAGATCTTTAAAAGGCTCGACTGCTTCTGAAGCTCATTTCTCATAAAAATTCCTCTCTCCCTTCTTTGTGTTGTGGACCCTCACCTTACTCTTGTTCACTTTGGTGTGCTGCAGCTGCTCCCCGACTCTCACCTCACTCTTGTTCATGCTGGTGTGTTGCGGCTGCCCCTCGACCCTCACCTCACTCTTGTTCACGCTGTATTGCGGCTGCCCCTCGACCCTCACCTCACTCTTGTTCATGCTATATTGCGGTTGCCCCTCGACCCTCACCTCACTCCTGTTCATGCAATGTTGCGATTGCCCCTCGATCCTCATTGTGTTGCAGCTGCCCCTCGACCCTCGTGCTGTGGCTGCCCCTCGACCTTCACCTCACTCTTGTTCACACTGTGCTGTGGTTGCTCCTCAACCCTCGCTGTGTTGTGGCTGCCCCTCGACCCTCGTTGTGCTACAACTTCTCCCTGACCCTCACCTCACTCTTGTTCACGCTATGTTACGACTGCCTCTCGACCCTCACCTCACTCTTGTTCACACTGTGCTGCTGTTGTCCAACCTCGGAAGTGTCTGCGCTGCGGCTGCCCCTCGGCCCTCACTCTTATCAAGGCTCGGTGAGTCACTCTTGTTCACACTCAACGGGGTATGCCTATAGTTATATTCATTTGTTGTTTTCTATTAAATTTCTTTATCCATTCTCTATGGGCATGATATATTCTTCAAAAAATTGTCAATTGTTTAATGGTTGCCTATAGTTATATCCATTTGTTGTATTTTGATATGTATCGTTAATTCATGCTGCTTTTTAAATTGGTTTGCTGCATAAAATAAAACTATAAAAGCATTTTTTTTATCCTACTGGTTGACTTATATTCTAATTGCTTGTTATATTAAGACTTCTGGTTACTGGTATATTAATGTTATAAATATGATTAACTCCATCTCCTATTTGTTGTTTTTGATATTTTGTTTTTCAATCAGATTGTGAAATTGTGAATTGAGTTGATCCTAAAAATGGCCGATAATAGAAAAGGAAAAGGAGTATCACTTGATAATGGCCCTACTGAGAGTTCTGGTGAAAGTATCAACAACAAAAGTTACAAAACCTTCAATTTCAACACCTTGTGATGATGCACCACTGTGGATGTACGTACAAAGGGGAGAATCATACGAAGGTGGTGGAGGTAATACACATTTTGTGTAAATTCTAGAACATTAGTTTTACAGGATCATATACCAGAGTGAAGGTACATATTTTAAAATTATCAAAATATGGTATAAGAGCATATCCGAATGTGGATGAGGATTCACGAAGACAATTAATGAAAAAACAAGATGAGTATGAAAAGAAGAATGAAAGGAGTGAGAAAGGAACAAATACTTCATTATTTGGTGGATACAAAGAAGGTGCAGAAAATAAAAGAAAGTTAATGCAAAGTGAGTTTAAAGGTTTTAAAGGAGGAGCAATTGAAAAATTATTTGATGTAGTTGGAAGGGAGGAGATGGATAGAAAGGTTGAAAGATTTTCTTTTAAAGTTCACTTCCTTTAATGTAGCAAGAAATCCATATTGGAAAGATCTTGTCACTTTATTGGCTAATTGTAATTTACATGGTTATGTTCCACCAAGTTCTGAAAAATTGCAACCCATGATTCTTAAAGAAGAAAAAACCAATATTGAAAGACTTTTAGAACATAAGAAGTTTTTATCAGAAACTAATGGTGTTTCTATTGTTTCTTATGGATGGAGTGATATTCAAAGGCATCAACTCATTAATTTAATTGCTTATTCAATTAGTGGGCCAATACTTTTGAAGTCTATTCATTCATCTGGAGAAATTACAACTGCAGGCTACTTGAAAGATTTATTTATAGAAGTTATTAAAAGTGTTAGACCAAATAATGTTGTACAAATAATCACTGATAATACAACTAATTGTAAAAGTGCAGGGTTAAGTTTGGAAGGTGATTATTCACACATTTTCTGGATACCTTGTATAGCTCACAGTTTAAATTTAACTCTTTCTCGTATATGTAAGCCATCAAAAGATAAAGATAATCTTCGTGCATATAAATTGTGTTCAGGGATTGAAGATATGGCAACAGATTGTATAAAAATAAGGAATTTTGTAATGAATCACCATTTAATTTCAGTCATGTTCAATAGACATTCTCATTTAAAGTTGTTGAAGGTTGCAGAAACACGTTTTGCTTCTTTGATTGTGATGGTAAAAAGATTCAACACAATCAAAACATCATTGGTTCAGATGGTTACTGATCTAAGCTGGGATTCATATCGTGGTAACAAGGTTGAAGATCAAGCAAGGGCCCAAGCAGTGAAGACTATTATTCTTAATGATTTATGGTGGGACAAAGTATTATATTTTCTTAGCCTATTTGGGAGATGTTGAGAGAAGTTGATAAAGATGAATCAATGCTTCATAAAGTTTATGAAATGTGGGATACCATGATTGAAAAAGTTGAGCAATAATTTTGAAGCATGAGGGAAAAGAACTTCACGAGAGAACATCGCTTTATGATCATATTCATTTTATATTAGTTTCAAGATGGGACAAAAGCAACACTCCCTTGCATTGTTTAGCACATTCTTTAAATCTAAGAGGAAGAAATGGTTCCAAGAAAGCATTGGGCGTAGTCCTTCTAATCAAGATCCTGAAATAGCAAAGAATAGGCAAATGTGTTTGGGAAGGATTTATCGTGACTCATACCTACTTAGACAAGTAAATTCTGAATATGGAAAGTTTTCTTATGACAGACTTGATTCACTAGAAGCAAGGGATTATCAAGATCCACTAAATTGGTGGGCATGTTATGGATTTGAGATGCCTCTTCTTCAAAAGCTTGCATCAAAATTATTATCTCAACTTGCTACTTCGTCTTGTTGTGAAAGGAATTGGAGTAAATATTCTCAAATTCACAATATCAAAAAGAACAATCTCTCAAATAGTCGTGCTGAAGACTTGGTTTATGTCCATTTAAATCTAAGATTGGTTTCACGATCTAATATTGAGCATAGGTAAAAATTACTAATCTTTTAAAATTATTTTCTTTTCTATTAATCATGATAATTATATTTGATCTTTTCTTGTTATTTATTTGAATATATTGCAGTGAAGGAGCATCAAAATATTGGGATGCAAACCCGAAGGAATATCACTTAGATGACTGCCAAGATTTGCATACCCTTAATATGGAACTCACTGATCTAATAGTCCCTTTAGTTGATAATATTGTTGATAGTGAAGACCTATAATTTATCACGTACATGTTCATTTTATTTATCAAACATTAATATTGTTCATAGTTGATAATAATGTTGATATGCAAATCTTGATTTTCTTTTGATTGATTTGTGTATTATGATGAAATTAGTAGTTGTTTACTTGTTTTGCTTTAATATAAAGTTGTGTACTTACTATTGTCGTTATATACTTATGGTAATTGATGTCTCACTTGTTCTAGCTTGAATAATATTATATACCTTAGCCGTGTCGCCGCATCCAAAATTTTTGAAATTTGCCGTATCCCGTACCCGCACCCGTGTGACATAGGTGAATTGTGAGAGACATATGATGCATACAACAGTCCATAGGGAGTAATACAACTTCAGTCATGAATGCACAACTCAACAAGTAGGTACACACACCTACAATTTGAGGGAGTCCTAAGGCACATTAAATATCAGTCATGAAAAAGCAGGCACATAGAATATCATTCGCTGCTCATTCTGAAATTCCAAAACAAGCACACACATACATATGCATACAATATACATATGACATGAAATGGTCCCAAGAGACTCTTTACAGTTTGGAGAACTATTTAGAGGAGAGTACATCTTATACCCATCAACCTCACAAAGGACATATATAATGGATCAACCTGTCTTCTAACTCATGAGAGCATACTCCATGTTAATATCCGTTTACATCAGGAGTCAACACTATGCTTGTACATCTTTAGTTGGGATACTAAGAAACAAATAAAGCATATACAGTACCTCGATGAAAGTTAATTGGAGATGACACCCTCTTGGTGGAAGAGATGAGGATCACAAAGAATTTTAACAATGAAAAGACACCACAGAAAAGGCTTTTGACTTGGTAGAATGCTCATAGAGTTGGTAGAGTATAAGCTTGATACTTTTATAGCACCCAAAGCATTAGTTCAATGATAGGGTTCTAGAGTCGCAGATGCAATGGCGAGTCTGTTTCCTCATGGGGGGTGCACACGGCTGAGGTTGTGTTAGGCTTCAGCCTCCCTTTGTAACAAAAAGAATATATATTTTATAAAGGAGTAGTAAAAGCTACAGTGCTTTATGGTACCAAGTTTTGGGTAGTTAGCCATTGGCATGTGCAAAAGGTGTATATGGTAAAATTGAAGATGTTGAGGTGGATGTGAAGCCACTCAGAAAAGGACCAAATGAGGTTAAGAGACTAAAAAGTGCACCGGTAGAAGATAAAATGGGAAAGACACAATTAAGGTAGTTTAGCTTTAGACATTTTGAGATGAAATAAATGAAGTTGAAATCACAGAGCTTGGAGGAATTGTGAGAAATTAGATTGTCAGTGCTTTAAAAGAAGCAAACCAAGGTCTTAAAAGTATTGTAGGGAGATATCAAAGCACGAGCTCTTGTCTTTCCAAGTTAGATGCTACTCACATAGGATAGAGCACATACAGAATAAAAAAACCATGTAGCTTACCCCATTTAGTGTTGAATAGGGCTTGGTTTTGGTTGGTTCTGGATGTGTTGATATTAATTAGTTTAACATATTTACTTATGAGGGTTACCATCAACTACAAGGGAATGGGAGCCGTGTCCAAACTTTGCAACCATGAAGGCACATGCTTCTATAATGTTCTGCGAAGCAAGCTTCCTTTTCATTCATGAAGCTTGCTTCCCACTCAAGAAATATGTATCATGATTAGGGGAAGCCCACAAAACTCAAGGGAAAGCTCACTCCCCCTAAAAAAGGTGGGCCTGAGGACTAGGAGCACGATTAGAAGTCAGACTGGATATCAGTAAAATGTCTTCTCCTGATGTTGCTTCCCTTCTTAAAGTGTCCTTCTCTTGGCATTTGTATACTTCTAATTGATGTTAAGTAATTTCAAATTCAATTCTCGTCTCACTTCCCGGTTGATTTTGTATATCACCTACGATTTGATTACCATGCCATTTTCTTGTTCTGATTTGCTTACAGATCTCCTTTCAAAGATACCTTGCTATTGTGAGACTTTCATAACATCAATCTACTTATGTTCAAATACTTTAGCTAACACATATCTACCATGAAATTTATACTCCAAAGAAATTGAACCGCTGTTCTGTGAGAAAAGGAGAATTGCATAATACCGCATGAATAATAAGATTATTACTAATTGATGACATTCGTGATTTCCATCAGAAATTGCGAGAGTTGAAAGTCTGTTATTGCTTTTTCTTAGATAGGAATGGGGATGTATCCAGGTCAGCATGAATATTATTTCATGAAGACTTGATTTGTTGGAGAATTTCTTGTGAGAATGCAAGTGAATCATAATTCAGAAAACTTGAAATTGATAGTAAAATAATGGTTTATTCCAGAAGCATCATCCAAAAGACAATGTCCAGTAGCCAGAATTCAATGACAACACCAACAATCTCTATTTAGCATCTCCAGTGATAAACTAACAGCATGTAATTCCCTAAATTGTCAGAGAGTTTCTCATGCAGAACACAAGTGAACGTATTTCAGACAAACCTGAACATTGAAAGTAAAATAATGGTTTATTCCAGAAGCATCATCCAAAAGACAATGTTCGGTAGCCAGAATTCAAAGAGATGTATGATCTATATTTAGCAACTCCAGAAATGGAATAAAAGCACGAAATTCCCTAATGTGCATCATGGTACTTTGTCTTCTCTTCCAAGATTCTCAATAAAAAAGTTGCATATAACATTGATCTATCGCTTGAAAGTTGAAACTTCATCACACATCATCTTTGCTGACTGATACAATAGCAAATAACAATACCAATTCAGTGATATGCCATAAAAGAAACTAAAATTTAGCAGTCAAATAAATTATTGATCCATCAACAAGAATTGCCTACCCTGCTATGCTTTATGTTAAAAATTGAATGGATCAAAGAAACATGATCCGACTAAAAAGGATGTGGAAATTACCAATAAGAAATACAATCAATGTATCTTATATAAAACATGATGGAAAACAGCACCCATTATATGTTGCAACTATTACAGATTTTTCAGAAGAAAGGGACACCAACTGTCCCTATAGGAAGGAAGTTACAATTGGCTACAGAGAAACAATGTGATTTAAGAATATCAATGTACAGTATCAAAAGTTTAGTTCACTTGAACCGTTAACCATGCTAAGGATGCTATGTAGCCTCTAATTGGTAGCAACGGTATAAATACCGCATTGTTTCTTGCCTAAGACACTAGTTACCAGTCTCAATACCCAATTGCAGTTTAAGTGGTTAAGTTCCACCTAGGCTTAGGCCACCCACCACATTCAGCTTAAGTCTGGCGCCTGAAGAGCCTATAGTAACAGTTAAGAGTACTAGTGGAAGGGGCAAATCAGTTACTGAACCCAGTATATCTAGTTTAAGTATGATGTCTGCAAGCGCCCTTGCTCACTTGGGAAGGGGACAAGTGTTTCTCTATAATGTGTTATGTTGAATCGGTTTACACTCGACACTTTCATTAGCATATTGCGAGTTGTTGCTAATCTTATCAGTGTATTCACTGTATTAGCATAAACCAAATGGATGGCTAAAAGAAAATATCAATTGATGATAAGCTCATACCATCAGAAAGCCATCCCCAACAACTCGGAGAAGAGGCTGACAGCATTGAGGTGAGCAATGCAGAGGCATTGGCGCTATGAAGCGGCATCATAGAAAGCAGCCCACAACTCAACTCTACTGGGTATCTGCCAAAATGGTAGAAACAAAAGAAACCAACAGAACAAGAAGAGATTTGAGAGATACCGTCATACTTAAATGCATGGAGTAACAGAGAAACAAAAATGGAAGACCTGGAATAGGTGGGTGTTGTGATATTGGACCTTGGGACACGAAAAGAAGTGGACCGGGCATCATTTTTTAGGGAGCGAGAGAAGAGCTTCGGTGGATGGGAGGCGTTCCTCAAGGCGGTGGACGAACGGAAGATGGTTTTCGCACGCGATGCCGCTGCTGCTGCCGCCCTCGACATGACCGACGCTACTCAGGTTTGGTCTCGCCGCTCCTACTCGCCTTTGGAGTTGGGTCTACTAATTAGGGTCCTAGATAGTCCTTTTCTTGCAGCGCTTTTTTTTTTATCCAACCGCACTCCTAGCGTCAGCTGATCTCCCAGGGCTCTCGACTCGGGTGATGTTGGCCGCGAGCATGACTCCAGGGATGTGCATACCTCGCTTCGGCCTTCCATTGTAACAAAAAAGAAAAAAAGGATTTGGATCGAACCACACTTTGAATGTGAAGGTTCTCTTGTCAAAAACCTAGCAATGAGTAGGGCTGGTAAACTAGCTCAACAGACCAAACAAGCAGATAAACAGTAAGCATTCGCCTTGCAACCGGCTTATTTCCGACACATGATAAAGTTTCATTTGTTCACAAGCAATCAATGATTGAACATCTTCGCAAAATTTTCGTTATTGCATAAGAATGCAACCTTAGTTCAGAAACAATAAGCTAAGTTCGAACATTTCTCAACCAGTTTGTGCTCATAGAACTTGCATTTAGGCTCATACTTCCTCACATGTGTGTTCAATTTTGGTGAATATTCAAAACATTATCTTAGATCTTTTAGAGGAACATGTACATTTTCACTTGTAATTTTTCCCTTTTATCATTGGAGAACTGTTAACAGAAATAGTTATGATTGCAAGCATTTGAAGCAAGTTTCCAAAGAGCAGGGAGGTGGAGATCATGTTCACGAGATAGATGATTAAGGAATAGTGACTGAAATTAGAAAGTTAATGAAGAAAAGCTAATCACTCAAGAACACTCTTAAGAAGGGAATCAATGGAATTGGAAAGCCTCTCTAGAATAACCTCAATTGGTCCATAAAAGGAGGACATGAGAACGGCAACAAGAGGAAGTAATCAGTCAATAAATTGAATTTTCCTTCATTACCTTATGTCTCTTTCTTGGTTATTTTAGCCTTGCTTTCTACCCTTGGAACATCCCTTTTGTGAGATCCATTGTTCAAGAGGGCAGTTGTTTCTCTTTTTTCTTTGTTTGTTTCTTTTTCTCCTATTTGTGATTAGTATTTTTTCTTTTATTTGTTTGTTCTTGAATCCTACTTCTTGAGTTGGAATCATTCCTTGTGATCAATCTCTAGTCATTTGTAGTTCATCTATGAATCGAGAGAAGTAGTTTGGGATACTTATTTGAAGATTTTCAGGGGCTCATGGAATCGCCTAAGCCCTCCAAGTACCCCTTCAAGGCCGGAAGTGAGAGCCCTTTGGCACACTTGCAGACCTATCACCCAGTTTCCAAAAGCATTCCTCCCAAGTAGGATCTCATGTCAGATAAGGTTATACTTTCGAAGAAATAACTCCTTTGTGACATGGCTAATGGGACATATTTTCCTTCTGAAACAATAATTTTTGAATTTTTCTCCTTGATCAAATTCATGTGAATGTGATAAGGAAAAGACTATTTCCATGGCCTCTAATGACTACAATAATCCAACAAATCTATCAATGGCTCATAACATTGATACCCTTAAACCACCTCATAGATGTCAAGGCATGAACCTAGATGATAGATAAAGATCAACTTTAAACACTAGACAAGTACTACTTGGTCAAAACTGAGCTAGATTTTGATCATCTTTCTACCAATTGACCAACATAAAACATGTTGAATTGATTTTCTAAGAGTGGTTTAACTTCTTCGTGTCGGAAGGGCATCCATCTACCCTACAACTCATGAGGAGATGATGCTAGTAATGCATGCCAATTAGTTGGCTACCATGAGAGAATATGAATGGTTAGTGCAACAACAAAGATGAGCAATCGACTTAGTAATTCCTTTTGCTCAATAACAAAATGTTCCAATGAAGTCACAACATTTGAAAGGATCTTGATCCAACCAATACAAGTTTGACATTTTAGTTGGGCCTCCGATGCAATCACATTAAAATAGCTCGAAGGCCCTCCAATGAAATAGGAACTTAGATTACCTTTACCATTGGAATGCCCATTTTAGCCATCATATGGAGTCCCTTAGGCACCTCAAGCTCTCAAACCACTGCTGATGACCTTTGATTCATCAACAAATTAGAATCCTTATGGTGGGATTCCACTCGTATATGAGAATACTCAATATTATTCTCAAATGTCAGCATCAATAGTATGAGGCAACCAACTCGGGCTCCACCAAGGATGGGTAATAAACTTGGTATGCAATAGCTTTGGTATTGAGCCTTAGGCATTCGTATCCAAATTGGTTAGACAAGATGACTCCTATTCTTAAAGATTTTATTGTGAAATTTTCTGCATTCTAAGGCTAAGAGAAGGAATACCATAGGGAGCATCTCTCATGATTTCTCTTGGAGCCTTTAAAATATAAGGATAGAAGATAGAAGAAGCTACTACTACTTATCTCATCCCTAACTAGCCAAAAGTATGTTTAGTATACATTAATGAAGTCAAAAGTTTCTTTCAAGTGAGAAGGGCACAAAAAATGCTTGAATAAAAGTTGGACTTGATCAATAATTGGTTGCTAGTTTCTTGGGAGCATACAACCTTAGCATGATGTCCAAATCCTTCAATTCAAAAGGATAAGGTTAACATGGAATGTGACTAATGAAACATCAGCTAATTTCCAAAGAGTCATTAGATTCGCCTCATGACTATTTTAAAAGATATAAATCTTGGTCTACCTCTGAATTGCACGAAAGAGGCATGGTCCTAGAGATGAAAAGAGATATGAGCCTACTAATCTTGGTATTAAAAATCATGGGTTGAAAGCCCATGTACAAACCAACATTACACCTCCAAAATTACCTACTATGCTTGAACATCTCAAAGGAAATGAGGGTGATGCATCCTATGAGGCACCATCTCACCCTAACTTTGAAGATTTCTTCAAGTGATAGGACAAAATTGGTCATTTGTTCAAGTAACATGTTTGACAAGTTCCCAACTTTCCTCAAGGCAAAGAAGAGTCTGCCATTGACCTCACCAATATAGATAAAATTTCAATCAAGGTGGAGAGAAGCTACTCGATGACAAGGATCCCTAGGCATCTACTGACTAGTGCGAAAGAAATGTCAGAGTATGTCTTACCTAATAATGTTGTATATGATGAGTTTGATTATGAAATTTTCTATGAAAATGAAGACATGATGAGTATTCTACCCCCAAGATTTGGTCCTAATTAAATGCTCACTCATGAAATTGAAGGTGATGTGATGGATGACAATCTTGATTGGGCTATGCTCATCGATGGGATAGACCCCCTAATTGTGTTAGAGGAACCTAAGAAGGCTAACACTCATCACCTCGAGCTGCTATAAATTAAAGCATTAATTAACAACCAACCTATTAGAGGAGTGTTTGTTGATAGAGGAGTTGTCCTCAATGTCATGCCTCTTTATACCTTGCAACAATAGAAAGAAGTTGACAAACTTGGTTTGTACCATCTCAAGACATCAAATTTCTGAGGTGAACCCTCCATCACTCTAGGTGTTCTGACCATGGAGTTAAAGTTGGACCCAAGATATTTAATACCCCTTTCTTTGTTGTTGATGTCAAGCTAAGTTATTCATTGCCAATTAAAAGAGATTTGGTTCATGCAAATTATTGTTTCCCATCCATGATCCATCATAAACTCATGTCTTGGGTAGAATACAAGGTGACAATAATTGAGGCAGATAACAATCCATTCACCGTCAAGGTGTAGACAATTGAGTTACTCTTTTGTTCGATCATAAGGAGATCAATTCATGTCAACTTACTACAACCAATACCAAAAGTCACTTATGGATGAAAGAAGTAACCGACAATTGCCTTCATCAATTCAAAGCATTCTGAGTTAAGAAAAGGAGAAACACTTCTAATTTGAAGATGCTTGGATAACAACTTGAGCAACCCACTCGATGATCCTTACCCCCAACCGAAGGGTAGAGGATTGGCATTTAGTTATCCCAATTAAGACAAATTAGATTATAGATTTTTTCCATAGGATCCTTTACTAAATGCAAGAGGTCACCAAGCATGTCAACATTATGGACCGATTCAAATAGATCTTGCTAAGGAACTATATTTGGTTATCAATCCTTGTAAGTCATTAGGGGTTGGGCAATGGATTTCATCAACAAAATCCACACTCTTTCTTCAAAGAGCCATTCGTTTATAATCATCACAATAGATTATTTTACAAGATGGGTGGAAGCCAAACCCGTGAAGGTAGTAAAACAAGCCAATGTTATTAGGTTCATTAAGAATGAAATAATCTTTTAATTCAACATCTCTTAGACCATCACTACTCATCAAGAGTTAAGCAAAACAACCTTCAACCACTAATTATTCAAATCCATGTTGATGGAATTAGACTCAACAAACGAAGATTGTATGATGGCAGTAAATAACATCCTAGCTAATAAGCCTAAGGTTATTGAATCAAACAATAAGTATGTGAGATCTATATGGTTACATGAGAGTGACAATATAGAAAGCAATCCTTCTAATGAGAACAAAAAAATCTTTAACTCGAGAAGTGGTCTCCAAATTATGAAGGTCTATGCATCATATGAGAAACATTGCTCATAGGAGCCTAAAGATTAGTAGACATCAAGGAAAAGGAGCAAACTAAGAGTATTAATGCTTTACATTCAAAATATATAAATCCAAAATATGATGTTCACATGACAACAATTTAGCCCGATTAAAATCCATCTTTAAAAAGTCATGAAAGATTGGACATATCGCCCTGCCATGTTGAATAGAATGTCGACTTTGCTCCAGTTGAGCTTTGGAACAACACTAGGAGATTTATGTTTGGAGTTACATACCCGCCATCTCACCGATTTTGCTCGGTCAAAGTCATGATGGGTCTAAAGCAATCCAACATTTTGGGTCTTCTTGACGTAGGTCCCAAATGCATCTCTATTTTTGGGAGAATCTTGAGAGACGAGAATAAAATCAACCTCGTTCATACTTCACATAAGACAAAATGAGCAAAACTGACATGCATGCACAAACCAAAAGAGTACCTAGGACCCTACTAAATTTCTTTCCCAATGCCTGAGTATTAAATCGATGTCCTTCTCCACCTCGAGAAAGGTCACCTAATAGGAAAAAATGATGATGATGACAACAACATTAAAAAATATATAGAAAGGATAAGAAGGATCTCAATACAAGGACCCTTTACCAAAATGTGATAAATCCTAATATTTGAAATAATTATAGGAGATAAATTGTTCAACCCTTTTCATAATAGCAAATTTCTTTTTTAATTCTAAAAGTTCTTAGCTTAACTCTATAATTTGCTCAAAAATTGTTTGCCCTCAAATGTCAATCTTTTAGAGAAGAGAGACTTAAGAGAACTTGAAAGAAAATTTGAGAGGGAAAGATAGCTTCATTAGTACTTTGAAAAAGAAACTTGCAAAGCACTGAACCTCTCAATTACAACAGAGATAGTACATCACTTAAAGTAATAGGAAATAGAAAAGGAAGTTATATGCTTAATATATGTCTCATAGGAGTTCTAGATGGATTTTTTTTGCTATTTGGAATTAGTGTGTTGAAATCCTAACTAATTAAACTTAATAGATAAAATTCAATATATTATAATGCATGAGACTACATGGCCTACAAAGCTACATAGTTCCCAATTTGTCCTTCACTTCCTCATTTTTTATAATAATTGAATAAATTTTCAACCATATATAAATTATTTATATGCATTATATATTGTATTATACTATAGTAGAGATACTTGTTAGTTTATTTTTATAATATAGTTCATAAGTGTTATTTTAGAACACTAATCATTAATGATGAAAATGTTCAATTCTACATAAAGAACTATCTCCATCTCTATATTGTTTCTCTCTATATGGTATCAAAGCATAAAAGAGGGGTTATGATAGTGATTTTTCTCTATTTATAACAATATTCAACAAGTGCTTATGTAAGTTAACATTGAAACTTATATTAATCCCTTCTCATATAATGTTTGTGTTACATTTCATCCTAATCTTATGTAATACATCGTGAAACTGGGTTAAAGTGAGTTGTTGACCAAGCTCATGACCTAAAAAAGTAGCCTTGGGCGATCAAAATGCCCTAAGAAAGACAATTTGGACCCATAAAAATTGTTCTAAGATAGACCTTAAGGCTTCCACAAACTTTTCAAATTAAGAAACTTGTGTGCAGTGAAGAGTTGATTAAGAAAGTCAAATCATAAATCGTAAGAGAATCTAAAGATGGTAGTTAAGAGGATCTTAAGAGATAACAAGAAGGATTAAGAAGATCTAAGAAGAATCCAATAGAAAAATCTACAACCATACAAGTGACATGTTTTAATAAGTGGAGTTAAATAATAACTCATCACTAAGCACCAATCATGCATGAATTGGCAAGAGCTTAAGAAAATACATGAAGACTTAAAGAGAATCTTATAAAGATTGTGAAGATTTATAACCATACATTTATCATCCTATAATTGGAGAAGTCTTTGCAAATAATCTAAGAAATGGCCACCCCATCTACTATTCGTTAATGACTACCCCATCTACTATTCATTTATATCATGATAAATAATTTACATAACTTGAGATGATCAAAGGCCTACAAAGATTACTTAGATCCTAAGTCAAGATATATAGTTCATATTATGAGGCTATGTCTATAAATACCCATGTAAACTCATCATAGTGTTGACGTTTGGTTTCAATAAAGTTCTTTTCTCCTTTTTGCTTTGGCCTCTAGAGTTCTCTCTAGAACAAGGCGAGGGTCCTTCTTAGATAGGCTAAGAGCTCCTTGATTCAATATTGAGTTTATCAAGATTCACCTCCTTGATTAGATTGGATGAGATGCATATCTTATTTCTCAAACCTAATTCCTTGCTCACTCTCATAGCCATGCACTCCTATCCAATTCTTATGTCACAATGGTCTAGATTCGATTTACAAAACCTCAACAATTTTGATCGCCAATAACATTTATTTATTATCAAAGCTCTATCAATATATATTCTCATAAAAATCTTGATGAGATCTATCTAATAGTGTATAATTATCAAGGAGATTCAATTGCTTTAGAGTAAATACCTTGATTTGCATGCATTGCCCCATAACCTACATATGTATAGAACGAAAACTTTTAGGCCAAGTGAAGTTGATCCTAAGAGCTATGACAAAAGTGGTGTTAGAACAATTTTATCTTATTTGACTTGATACATTTCAATGTAAGGTAAGTACAATCTACTTTTAAAGTAAGATGAGTCAAGACAAAATTTAAGTTCCCTTGTTCGCTTACAAATTTGAGAAATATAGTTGAAAGAAGTTACATTTCAATTTGATTATTGACATTTAGACTAAAAAAGAAAAAATATTGCATGCAATTCTAAAAGAGGAATCTATGGATAAATTACAAAGCGCATGCAAGATTACTCAAGATTCATGATATTTTTGTTTCTTTCTTTGTATCTAAGAATTAAATTCTTATATTAGAAAAAGAAATCCTCAAATAAGAGTAGCATGAGTTTAAGGAATCATATCAAATAACACAGATAACTAATATGCAATAGAATGAGTCAAGTTAGAAGAGACAAGTGAAACATAGGAGAAAAAAAACCTTGACAAGGATTGCATAATGGACATAATTGCTCCTTAGTGAGAAAATTCATAAAAAATCATAATATCTTCCAGAATTGTTAACATTTAGTAGGAGGATATTTAGATGTGTCTTGAATGGTTATTCTAAGAAACACAAATTGATTTTATCACTAGGTTGAGACTTTATGAGCCACAATATAATGCTTAGAAAAATTATAGAAAATAAATGATAGAAAATCTAGCAAAATTAGATTATTATCCAAAAATTTTTTGGAAACCCCCAACACTAAAAGTCAAAGAGAATAATAGAATTGTGGTAATTTAATATCCATCCTTTTAGATATTAAAGAGATATAACTTTAAAAGCACACAAAAGTGAATGCAATTTTTGATAGAAAGATGAATGCGAACACTATGATGTTAGAATCAAGATGCAAGTTTCATAAACCTTAAAAATTTGCTAACAATCAGTTTCATATGTCTTGAAGATACTATAATCTACAAACTCAGTTTGAAGATTATATGGATGAGAACCAAATATTTCTTTTGGATCAATCAAAATGCAATGTTGATAAGGAGTATAGTGAACAAGCTACATTGCCTGATTTTTTCTAGTCTTCATGTAATTCAAATTCACATAGAACTTTTTCTACAACTATATCTAATATTGATTCTCCTAAACTAGAAGTTCTTGAAATTTGTAGAAAAATGTGTAGAGAAATTTATTCTCCTACAAGTAAGATGCAAGTGATAAGTGTACAAACAAATTATTTATATTGGTAACAAATAAAGAATGTGTAGAGAAATGAGTAGTTTCATGACTTACATGATAAGGGCATGTAAAAATTCAAGTCAATGTGAACCTAATTGAATAGAGATTGTCAAATTTTTTTTGTAAGCTTCATAGAGCCTATGGAACCAATGTTGATCTTTAAGCATGAAGAATAATCATTTACTAGATAAGGAATGTAATTTGGAAGAAGGGCATACATATATTATGATGGATGAAGAGAAGCACTATGGTAGGTTGGTTCACCAACAATTGAAACCTGACCATATCTATAAAGAAGCCAACTTCTTGTTAGATTGGATGGAAGAGGAACCAACCCAACTTCATATGGCGATATAGAAAAAGCATGTAGAAAGTTATTAATGGTCATACCATACCTCTTTCTTCATACCATACATATCCTTGTAAGATTGAACTTCTTAAAAATAGATGAATTGAAGTTCTATTGTGTAAATGAGCTTTGACTTAAGGAAAACCATTCTTTCACCTCTTATATATAGTGTACAATCCTTGTTTTTCTAAGCATGGACTTTCAAGCTTTTTTTTGTCTACTTTGTTGTAGTAGGGATGTGTATATATTTTTGTTTCGGAAGTCATTATAATTGTGCATGGGTCATCCATATAATTAGAAATGGACAAATTTTTCTATTAAGCCATGAGAAGAGTAGCTTGTGGGCAAGCTAAGATGGAAGCATGGTAGAGTTGTCATATCCCATCCAAAGCCTAAGTGAGACAGTTAGTCAAACTTGGTCAATGTGAGTCATTGAACAAGCCAACACCCAAGGAAGTTCTCTTGAGCCAAGTACTAGGTTTGGGACAAACAAATAAGGCCTCAAGAAGCCAATTTGAAGCCATATAAGACATTCCAAGATAGGCCTTAAGGCTTGCACAAACTTTTTAAATTAGGAAAGTGTGGTGGAGAATTGATGAAGAAAGTCAAATGATAACTAATAAGTGGAACTAGACAAAATGGTTAAAAGAATTTTAAGAGATATGAACAAGGATTAAAAGGATAAAAAACCCAAGAGAACTCTAGAACCAGAGACATGGTGTTTCCTCATTGGTAGAGTCAAACAACAACTTACCTCTAACCATTCACGAGTATAGAAGAGCTTAAGGATATTCATGAAGACCTAGAGGCAATATTATAAAGATCAAGAGAATTTAGTGTCACATATTTGGCAATTTGTTATTGTCGGAAAAGCCTTCACAAGGACCAATGAAGTGGCTATGACATCTATTACTCATCTATGTTAAGATGGATAGCTCATACCACATGAGAAGATCAACGGCTCACAAAGATTGCTTAGAACCTAAATTAAGATATATGGTTCACATTGTAAGGACATGACTACAATGTAAACTCATTATAATTATAATTCTTACTTTCAATAAGTTTCTTTTGGGCTTTTGGATTTGGGTTTGAGAGTTCTCTCCAGAATTGAGTTGGGGTCCTCCTTAGATAGGCTAAAAGCTCCTTTGCTCGTAGATTGTGTTAGCCAAGGTTTACCTTCTTGACTAGATTGGGTTAGGTGTAGATAATTCAGTGAATACATGACCTCGATTTGTGTGCATGGGCCCACAACCCACATATGTTGAGAACAAAGACCTTTGGGGAGAACAAAGTCGATCCTAAGGGTTTAACAACCTACAATTGTGGTAAGTCATTGTAGGAAGTAGTGACACTATCCAAAATAACAATATTCAATAGCATCTCTTAGGCAATGTTCAACATGGAGATAATATTAAGTTACTAGTCTCCAACAAGTAGTAGCTAACATTTATCTCAAGCAAAAACAATAGCAAGTGAGGTAAGTAAAGTTTATCTCAGTGACAACATTTAGAATTCAATAAATTTGGTTTACTAAGGTAAGGAGAACAGTCTAGTAGCAACGTTTAACAAGTAAACCAAAGGCATAAAGTGTCATCATTATTAAGGACATTGAGGAAAAATTGAAGAACCTTTAGATTAAAAATGTGAAGTTTGATGGAGAAACTATCTGGAGTGGGCTAGGTCAACCTAGCTATAGGAAAATGGGAGTACATTTTAGGAAATGTAATAAAACCTAAAATTACTAGTTCGACATGTATAAAGTAAAGGAAAGAGAACACAATAGTATCTTTATAACTACTTCAATCAATATTGCCATGCATAGGGAAGACATTTATGTATCTTGAATCCACTAATGATATTTGGGATAGCTATAACAAAAGCTTAGTCTAAAAAGAGCAATATTCTAAGGAAAATAAAATCCTTCATAAAATAAAAAATGCAGACAAGGTCGTTGATGAGATATCACAAAGATGGTGCCTGCTTAGCACACTCCAGGTCACCTACCAAACCCTAAGAGAAGGGTAACTAGTGGCTGCAAGTAAAAGCTTGAAAAGTACCCAAGAAGAAAGAACATGTGGAAACTTCTACCACAAACCCCTTTGAAGTTCTTCAGGAAGAGGAAAGGCTTTCTCCTTGTAATAACTAGGATATGCGCACAGCAGGAAGGTTGCCAAACTGAGCTATTCGTAGTGGCAGTTGATTCAAAGGTGTCATAGGCTTCCACTTCAAAGCAGCATGTGTTGTACCATTTTAGCTTCCAGGTACGAGTGAAGTGGAGGAGATAAGCGAGGAGTTAGTAGTCTATGGAATGATTTCTCCCTTGTCTGATTTTTTTGATAAAGGCCACCAAGCCTAAAAAGAAGAAAGCCAAGCTAATGGTGACAAGCGTATCCCCAGAGTTGACAGAAGCCTGTCTAGGAGTCGACAACCATTTATGGTAATAGGGGGAGACAAATAGGACATAAAATTTTAGGTTTCTCAAGGTTTGGAATCCAAAAGGGACATCACTAAAGCCACCAGACACCATGGGTTGCAGGAGTGTCAAAGCTAGAGTTCAGGGGGAATTGGGGAAGTTCAGGAAATGAGACCTTGCAGCAAGAAAAGGTATAAGAGCTGATTAAAGCCTGCACTCACAATTCTTCGTGAAGGGCCTCTTAGATGAGGGTGGAAAACCAACCTCTTAAATGGTGGAGTGACGATCTTTTATGAAGGGGTAACTTTAAATGTTTCCCTGTCTGTGATGACGGATGATGAGCACCGGCCTTTTTTTTTAATAAGACGGAGCTACCACTACTGGCCTTCTTCATATGCTTACTGCTTCTTGTACATGCCATTGTACTCAGTTTGGATTGGGCTAATCCCATCTTGTTTATCAAAAGGAAAAAAGTAACATTAAATCCAGCTTCCTTCGCAGCCTATTTCTAAGATGCTGAACATTATGATGCCAACCCTAGTCTGATAGAAAACTTGTGTTCTATCCAAATCCAAATACCAGACACTACTAATAAGTTTATGAGATGAGTTGCATGCAAGCACTTTGATTCTTTGATTTTAAACATATCATTCTCAATATTAATGTGTTGTTATAATAAGAAATAAATAAAATTCATCCAAGACATACAAGCTGTGTATCAGCTATCAGGATAGCACTAGGTCCAATCTTGTGAATGGAGAAAACCAGAGGTAGGAGGAGAGCTTTCACCATAGTGGGCCGACCAGGCTCGAGTTGGATTGGTTAATTCCTCCAGCAGTGGTTTAAACAAAAAAAGAAAGTACAGAACTTGGGGCATACATGGACCTCATCAAAACATCCGAAGCACTTACATGCATTTGCTTTTTCTTCTTTATAACAACAGGAGGCCAAAGCCTTAATCACAGGCACGCATGCATGCATGCACCGAGAATCCAACTAACCAGATTCATTGTGGGAGACAGGGAGCCCTACCAAGTTAGCTAATGCTCTGGGTGCAAGAAGAGGACTTCAGCGAGGTCACCCATTCCAGTGCGGATCTTTCCCAAGAATGGTTATTCTGATGAGATCCCGTGGATTAATGTTGATTTGGCTATTACTGATTTAACAATTGACTCCAAATATCAAACTGATATATCTGATCATGTAATATCAAACCAAGCCAGATTCAGTATTTCTTGAACCCGACCTGAGTCTCACCCCTTTGCTTTTCTAAATGTACGTACAATTCAAATCACGATATGATCAGAAACCATGAAAACATGATGTGGACCATCCAGACCCTTCTAACATATTCACTATCTCATGATCTCGTTCCAAATATACATGCACAAATGAAGCTATATTATGTACGGTATACTGAATGCTGCTGCTGCTCTCTCTCTCTGTTTCTAGGCTAGCCAGCACATGGTAGGTAGGTTGGTTGATCACATAAAAAATATACTGTGCAAGCAAGTGTTTGTGTGTGTCTTAATGCCACAATGATAAATCTTAAAGGTTCCTTCATCTTCACATCATGATTGGTGTGTGGGGAGTGAATATCTTGTATAGCAAAGGGACGAAAGGAGCTTTCAGCAAAAGACATGTCACACCCAACCACTCATCACCATTCTTTTAATCCCATCCTTCTCCTTTTTTTTTCTTCTAAATCCCCTCTTTTGCTTCCTCTCTCTCGCACTGTTCATGATGTGAACGCTAAACCATGTAGTCAGTCGTTCACACTAAAGCAAACACTTCTCTACTGTGAAACAGGAGCATGAGATTGGGTCATCAAAGAGTAAAGCGCCCCAACTATGAAGACGGCAGAGATCTAGTGAGATCCTATTCTGATATATATCCTTCAATAAGGGCCCTCTTTCAGCATGTTTGGATTGGATCCAATCCAATTCGACTATACAGCTAGGATTCAGGTTGCTCAAGTTAGAGAAGACCCAGTTTGCAGTCATTTTCATAGTTTTAAATTCTTCATCGTTCCTTGGAGATATACTATACGTAGATTGATTATTTCTACGGAATCCAGTATATGTATTCTGATCAGATTCGCTCGAAACATGTAACACGGTGAAAAGAGCAGTCGCACAATAAAGCTGCATAATAGCGTCACTGTATCCATCCCCAGAGGCAGACGCATGACAAACCAAAGATGTGCGGCCATTTTCACTAAATGCATCCACATTGGCTTTGCTTTTACACAAAATTCACATTGAATATCAAAACAAGAAGGTAAAGGTATGAAATGTGAGGAAACGGTGAGGAGGGAGACGTGTACTCACTTGTAGATGAGGTGGAGGTGGGCCCGCAGTGCAAATGATACAAACCTTGGATCAATGCACATTCTTTTAGTTTAAATTTTTGGCTTAAAGTGTAAGAAGAGGATATGATAACATGAGCGCAAAGCCATGATCTATCTGGACCATCGGTTTTAAAGATCCAAGTCTAACTTTTCTCCATGGACCACATTGGCTTGCCACATTTGCACATGCTGATTACATCTTGAGCATGAGAATGTCAGCCTTTAAGATTACGTCGACAAAAGATCAGACTTCTTCTCCACCACCTCTCTTGCTCCCCCTGCGCTCAGACACACACGCACATATATAATAACTGATATATACTATCGAAGCTATGTCTTTGGCTATACTGGTTCCTCTCATCTGGCAGGTTTGACTCAGATTGGATGTCTATTGTTAGGGATAGATCTATACATTTCACGACAGGAATGACTGTATTTTTTTTGTTTCGATCTACCAACTTGTTTGATTTGTTCTCATTCGTCTTTTCCCCTCATCTTCTTGCATTATTTTGTTTATAAAAAAAATCAACACAGAGAAAATGTAACTTCAGCCTGAATTTGTAAAGTTTCTATCAGTCATCAGATCTAACTGGTTAGATTGACCTGTGAAGGTTAGTATACAACTAACAGGGGTGCACTGATTGGTAACTTTATGCGTGGATTTTTCAGTCTAAGTATGCGATGCAATGTAAGAGACGAAAAGGAGAAGCGTTTTACTACGCGCCACTTGAGATAGAAGACTTCCCTCACATGGATGCATTGGAATGGGTCAGACGACGAGATGCCTCGAGGAACACAGAGGAATACATTCTAGAAGAAAAGGGCAGGAACGAGTCAAGAATATTGGAGGAGATATTGCATCTTGTATCAAGTGATCATATTCCCTCAGTACATCAGGGAACCACCCAATCGAATTTCCCATGCTTGTGTGACGACGTTGGGTATCCCATGAGTGTGCAAAAGGCACCATACATGTCAAAACTCAATATGATGGATGTGCATGTGCGTGTGTGTGTGTGTGTGAGAGAGAGAGATGATCTTCTAGTAGTGTCTGCAAAGTTAAATGATCCATAAGTGTAAGATATGATTGATCGTTGGGTTCGTTGAGCTTATAGGATTTAACTGTGAGCTGATGAGAACTCCCATCAAGTGTATAAATCCAATTGAATACTAAATTGCCAACGTTCTACTGGAAATACTTCGGTTAATTGAATGCCTTTTACTTTAAAATTTTAAATCCAGTGGAATTTTAAATTAACAACAATTTTGTATAAAAATCATCAGCAGTCTGCTAACTGCTCAAATTCTTATTCAGTACATTTCTGTTAACGAAGACACTGAAGTCTTTATGAAGAAAGCCCACCGTATCTATGCAGACATCTACGTTGGACGCCCATTAGCACATTTTTCACCCTCGCCACCCGCTCCTCCAGAAAAAAGAAAAAAAAGGGGCAAATGCACTCTACGGTACCCTCTTAGGAGATCATAGTTCACGAAACCCCAAATTTCTAACGGGACCTTCAGTTAGAAGGTGGCCAAAGGTAGCCACCTCAACTGTCCAAGAACCTCTAGCAATTTTCTTATTTGACGTTCAGGAACGATTCAATTCAAATGGCACACGAAAGCCTACTAGCTGATCTGGTGAAGTGTAGGTCGTCCAAAAAACGTTGACATCTACCTTCATAGGGTTCAAGCAAGTCTTAAGCAATTGTGGGCTTTGGGAATCCAATGGGTATCCCAGTTGCATGCCATCAAGAATGCCAAGACAACTGGAATGGATCTCGATGGGAGTCGACTAGACTTGGGATATCACAAGCAAGATAAATGAAGAAATATATATATATATATATATATATATTATTGACGAGGTAGAAATTTTATAAGTTACTACAAACTAACAACGAAAACCCTAGAGACTAGCTAAGGCTGCCACTAAAACTAAGGAAACCTGAAGCAAAATTAAGAAAACAATTGTTGAATGATTAATCGATCCATTGTTCTTCTGGTCTCTCTTTATAAAGTGGCGGACATGATTCCAAAAGAACCTCTTTGTGTTCCATTAGTTTCTGATTTGGAAGAATTTTTCTGCCCCCACTTCTATCATTTTAATTGATTGATCATGGGTATGTTGTATGTTTTCTGTCATTGTTCTAACTGTTATGAAGTTCATTGGGTTCCTTCTTAGTGGCTCTAGTATCGTTATGATTTTTGGTGATAACGTATTTTCCCTCTAAGATTGATATCCAAATTCTTTTGAAGAGAGGAGTAATACTTCATTGATATTTCTAGCAAAAAATCTATTGCTTGTTATTAGGCATTTCCTATACTATCACTCAATTGGTTATTAATGAGAAAACACCTATTGTCATGATAAATACATCATCTAGTGATATAAAACTTCAAGTTGTCACTTGCTGCTATTGAGTTTTACCCACTAATGTAGAATTTTTAGAGGGAAACAGTTTGGGACGTATTCTCCTTTGACATCCAGGTGACAACCTTTAATCAGCTTTTTAATCCTAGTGATAACTTCAACTTATTAATCAATTAGTGACTAGATGCTCTTTTGTCAAACCTAGTGACAACCTTTACTTTGTGAATAAGAAATTGTCCCTAAAGCAAATTTTTCTTGTAGTAAATCTACTGAGGCATCCAAATGATAATTGGTGGTATGAATTGTTGAAAGAAGTACATTTGACAAACTAGTGCCACTAATATCTAGGTCAATCATTCCAACAATGAGTTTGTTTTATGCAACTCAAAGGAGCAAGAAAAGATCGACACTGGACATGTATACATGAAGAACATTATAAGGACCTTTCCTTCAAGTGAGCTCTCTTCTGATCTTTTTTCAAATTTAAGGTAGATCATTTTTTGCTTTATTTTATCTGAAGTATATGACCCATCTAAAATGGTATGATTGAAATATATTGCCACTTTAGGCATCTATATTACTATACAATTAAGGTCTAAAAATACCAAAGGTTTACCAAGAAGCATAGTAATAACAATGCCAAAATGTCTTTCCAAGAAAGGATGGCACCACATAAAAGCTGAAAAACAAGATGATCTCAATTGCTATAGGTACAAAGTTATGTATCATGAGAACTTGGAAAATAAAAAGGAAATTTGCGTGAAAGGAGCAATATTGCAGAAACTTCTTTTTTGAGAAGGCAAACCATCTAATTGGGAATCTGGTGAAACATTTAGTTTCGTATCCTTGACTTGCATATCAACATATTAGGACCTCAATATTTTTGGAGTTTTATTATAAAGTAGGATATCAAAATTGTATTCTACAAATATGATTTTTTCTCTTCTTAATGGTGGCTTCTATGAAAGATGCTTTCAATCTTTTCATATTATTTATGTTTTATCCTTCAATAAGATTTTGTCTCTTTTCAAATTTTTGTTTGTGAATCTTCAAATGGTTGAAAAACTCCAATCCGTTCAATTAATCTCTCCTTCTCACTCTTGTATCTTTTTACGATGTCTTCTAAATTGTCGAGGCTCTACCCAGCCACTTTATCAAACTCTTTAACATCCAACAATAATTTTTGAATATGTAGAATTCAACCTTTTATTTCTGCTATTTACATCATTAATAGGTTCCGTATCTAACATATCGATAAGTGATTGGAGTGTATCTAGATCAAATATACAATTTGTCCTCTTGTAAATCTATTCGTTCATGTAAGGATATAAAAAAAATGATCTAACCACACTTGTACATTTTGTTTATCTAATTTAGCGTTATTCCATGTATATTAGTAACCAAAGAAACCTAAATAATTTAAGTTGCATACTCCATTTAGTTACTAGATCTCCTCTCTCCTCTCTCCTCTCTTCTCACTATATTGAGGATATCATTGAGATCCTCCTACAATACGAGATTCTGTATTGTAAGTTAAAGCTTTGAGTAACCTTAAAGATTTAGCTCCATGTACCATAGTCGAGTGTCCATAGAAAAAAACTCAACTTGACTTTTATGCTACATTGCTTTTGTTTATTAAGACATCATTATATGCTCTATATCTAACTGTTTCATCCAAAGAATGCCCAAGCCACCTATTCTATCATCACGATCCAACCCCAATCCTTGTTTTATTTGAGCTTTCTAACTTCCACTTTTTAGTTTTGATTAAGAATATTATTTCATGATTATCTCTTCACTAGGCAACAAAGAATCAAAATTAAACGTGAGTTCTTGAGCTTGTGATAATTCCAAACCAATATCTTCATGATAGTGGGACAACTCACTTAACCCTACCATGATTATCTAGTACATTCCTCTCCATTTATCCTCCTACTTTTCTATATCACTAACTAACTCTTCACCTCAATCCATCTTTTCTTCTTATTCCAATATAACATGTAAACTTCTCCTTCTCATTAGTTTACTTTACTTGTTTAGTTTCAACTTCAATCTAAACTCTAAAATTCTTAACTTCTAAAATCGCTACCTCTTCATTTGATTTGCCTTCATCTTGCTCCTCTATATCTTTGTCCTTCTTCTTTGCCTTACTTCTTACTTGACATACCTTCTTGCTTTTGTTGCTTCCTTCTCAATAGTTGGATCATCCTTTTCTTATTGTAGGTCTAGCTAGATTGTTGGCTTCACATATAGAGCTTGATTATCTAAATAATTCCATCAACCTGGTCTTACAAATTGTTTTTCTCTCTTGCCTAACTTGATATCTTTGTTTTCCCCCTCCTACATGTTGTAATTGATTATTATCAAACCTCAACCAATCCCCATATTATAACCCTCAATGTTGTTCATCATCCTCTAAATAGAAACCTCCTTAATGTGTTCCAACTTACTACATTTATAGCAATTGCAAGACTCTTATATTGAATGAAGAACCATTGAGATTCTTTGTCTAAAAAAATCGAAGCATAACTTTTCATCTTTGAGATTTTGTGATGTTTAATAGAACTCATATTCATAATCGATTCTTCCTAATTGTTTCATTCTAATCAATGTCCACATCAAGGTAAGTGACAAGTCCTTCCCCAATTTGTTTGCCAAACTTTTTGATCATCTCATCCATGAGCAAATCCTAGACTCAATCCAGAAATGTGAGTGGGTGAATGAGATTTTAGATGGCCAAGATTTTCCATCCTAGTCATTGATTACCAATAGGCTTTCATAAAACTATGTTTACCTGACATCACCCAATGATTATCTCATTTACTTCCTCGAACATTAGCATGTTGTCACTTACCTTGTTGAGTTCAACACCCCTAATCGACCTCTATATTCTTTTCCTTGTTTTGCTCATAGCTATATGATTGTATAATCTTATTGAGGATTGCTTTATCTTTATATAATATATTATTCTTCCACTATCTAAGCAAATTCTGTTTCATTTGTCAATCAAAGTCCTACCCTAATGCCTCACCATAGAACTTCCAAGAAAGACAAGATCAAATTCGTAATGTTTTGCAGCAACATCTTCTTCAATATTCTTTTCTTAAAAATAATATTATCAATTCTTGTAGATTTTATTCTTATTGAGAGATTAAAGGCTAAGAAGATCATGCTCTTAAATGCTAAAAAATTTCCATCATTCATCTTCCTTGTTATTTGATAGAACAAAAAGAACCCAAATACCTCTACTCGAACCATAGGCACTCAACCTACCATTCTCCTATAACTCAATAATAAATTCATTTGGTAAAAGAGACACACTCCCAATTGTGAGACAACTACCATTATGGGAAAATTCTCTTTATACACTTCTATAAGTTTTGTAGATGATTAGGATATCATTTTCATACCAAATGTTATTCACTAATTGTGAGGGAATTCCACAACTTCTCTCTATATGCCATGCTTGACATTGAAATTCTCACTTGAGTTCCAAAAAAGGAATTTGTGTCATTTCTTTTGCAATGATCCCTTGTCACCAACACCGAGAAGATACACATTATAATGTAAAAGGCAAAAGACACCCTTATAGAACCGATTTTCTTTGAGCTCCTTTAGAACTGATACATAATTGTCATAGGAATAAGTGTTTTTCTTTTGACTCTTTATAGAACTGCTTCTTGGAGCTTATCGCACATTTTTATGTGATATTAAGGCAACAAAATGAGAAAAAAGCACAAAACTTGATCATATTTATCATACTCAATTTTGAAGTGTGTTTCACAAATTTAACATACAATATAAATTTTAGTCAAATTTATATATTACTCTATCAAATATTTCATTGTCCTTGAATTTTTGTGAGCAAGGAATCAAATATTTCATATTCTATGGAGGCAACATTATCATAATGCAGGAGATGATCTAACTTATCTTCAAAGATTCCTATACTATTAGAAAAGGGTTTATTCCAACTATTAGCAGAAACTAATCCGATGGTTGGGACAACCAAAATGAGTTACAACATATTCCAACTATTCACTAGTTGAAATAGAACTGCGTAGCAATTAGAAATGTTTTAGAGACTGATTCTAACCATCTACACCTCATTTAATAGTCAAAATAACTTGAATATGTAGTTACCAATTCTGACTATTCTCATCTTGTTTAACAGCCGGAATATATATCTCCTTTGTGGAAATAATTTCTCTCCTTTCTTTCTCTCTCTCTCTCACGTTCTCCCTCAAACTTCTCTCTCATCATTTTATTATTTCTCATTATGGAATCAATCTCACCTGTCGATTTTCTCTCCTATTGTTTCTCCCATCATGGTTTCCATCAGTACCAATAGAGTTCCTTTCTTCCTCTTTAGTTAGTAGATTTACCATAGGTATACTCATTTATTTTAATTTAATATATATTCTATGATGAATCATTTGTTGAATGATTTTATTTCATGCTTTAATTGTTTTATATGCATATTTTTTCATGTAGTTGTTACTTTCAATCTTCTCATTGATGTGATTATTTTTTCTCTTTGCTAAAGTTTTTCATCTACGTATGCTTTTTTGATTTCATAACTTTGTTTGATTAGATTTCGTGAAGAATATGTTTGTGTCAATGCTTTTGCTAATTTCCTTCCATGCTTATATTCTTTGTGTCTCCTTAGATAGATTATTGTTTATATATTATAATGCTTTTATGCTAAGCATGAAAAAGCTAATTTCCTTCTAAAGGATATATCTAATACCATATATCCTTTGATTATCCATAATGGTTGCTAGTAGAGTACATATGATACCTTACACAATTCCCCTTTTGTGATTATATAACTAGTTCAAAAATGGAGCAAAGTTTCTCTAACATCATTATCCTAATCTCATACATCAAAAATTAATATGTTATGTCATAAAGTCTTTATTATTTATAATTGTGTCAATAAAGCCTTGATTTAATATTTTTTGATACTCATTTTCTTGTGATTGTATCAATATCATAGGTCATCATGAATGTCGATTATTTATCATATACAAATTGGATTTACAGACTCACAAATGGGAAGCAATGTATCTGTGATAGTGGTTATAATGCGAGAGTGAATGCATTTCTTTATTATGTCATTACAAATGCTATACCTAAAAATGATAGGAGGATCTATTGTCAATATTTGAAATATCAAAATAGAGGTTTTGGAAAACTAACACCGGTGAAATTTCACCTTATTCATTATGATTTTACTCAAAACTATACTTGATGGATCTTTTATGGTGAGAAACAAAGACCTTATATTTCAATAAAAAAAGACATCAAAGATATGATAAAATAGTACAAGATGCCTTTGCTCCACCTAAATACATGGAGATGCAAAAGCATATGATAGGGAATCAACTAAAATTTAAGAAATATTTAAAAATACAATGAAGCCCTTATGATAAGGATGTGAAAAGTATTTTACTATCATCATTTATGGTCTATTTGTTTCATATCAAATGTATTTATAACATTTCAAATAAGGCAATTGATGACTTCTTAGAAATATTTAAGAGTGTGTCCCTAGAAGGTAATATGGTCATTGAACATTGGTATGATGCTAAAAAGTTGATAACATATTTTGGTTTGGACTACATCTATTTTAAATCGATGCATATCATAATAGTTGTGTCATGTTGAAAGCTGAATATGAGCATATGCATAGGTGCCCTAACCCAACATTAAGTTGCCTAGATGAAAATCGATAGATGGTACGATGCGAAAGAAAAATGTGTTTTTTAATATAGTCTCACTCTTTCCACTAACACTGAGATTTAAGAGGTTGTTTAGATCAAGGAAGATGGCAAAATTCATGAGTTGTTCTACCACAATAAAAGAGATGCTTTCAGAATTGCAAGTAGCCAAAATTGTTGATCAATTGTGCTAATGCTCTATAATTTACCTCCTTAGATGATCATAAAATAATTATTTATCATAATATCCTTACTTATAATAGATTGAACTCACTAGTGCATAATATTGATGCATATCTCCAACCATTAGTTGATGAGTTGAAAGTATTGTGAAATACTGATTGCATTCATTTGTCACATGCCAATATATATATATATATATACATATACATGAGCCATCATGTATATATATATATATATATGAGCCATCATCGTTTTCTACTTATGGAATATACTTGATGAAACAATACATCATCATTTGATAAGAAACCAAAATATGAAGAGACTCTAATTCCGTTTAAGTGGCAAAAATATTTTACAACAATGAGAAGGCTATAAAAACATTGTATTTAGTAATGAATCACATATATACGATAGTAACATCCTGATTGGGTAGAAGAAAAAGAACACTTTTTTTAGCTTTTCTATTTAAAGTTTTACTTGTTTATTATAATCTTGATAATATTAAGTCACGAATGGACATGAAGGCGAATGGACATGAAGGCATTGGAGTTAAAGAGTGCATTACATGTGAAGGTCACTAATATTCAAACTGATTCGATAATCTTATTGCATGCTTCTTACCACTTGAAAAAATAGAAAAAACATAAATTTCTTAGTATTTTATGGTCCATTAAGCTACTTGATGGGTTTTTATCAAATATAATTAAAAAGTGAAAGTATATGAGTATAAGATTATTGGGTTGAAACTTCATGATTATCATGTTTTGATACATCTCATTCCAGTTGCTATGCACAAGAATGCATCAAAATAATTAGCAATTGCCATAAATGAGTTATATATATTTTTTCGTGAATTAAGCTCAAGGACAATTCATATTCAAAGGATAAATGCATTAGAAAATGTTATTTCTAAGTTTTTGTATAAATTGGAGATGATATTTCCTTATAGCTTTTTTAATATCATGATATACTTACCCATCCATTTACCAAGAGAGGTATAACTTGTTAGGCCAATACAATATCGATGGGTATATCCTAGGTTCTTATTTACATTAAAAAACTATATGTATAATAATAGTCAACTCAAATGATCTAGTGTTGAAGAATATACATAATGGAAGAAATGACATTTTTATACATGATATTTGAATGAAGAAATTGAGACAAAAATGAATAGGCCAGTGAGATTTAAAGAGACTTCAATTGGTAAAGCATTGGTTATCATATCAAGTTTTGATGAAATGAAACATGCCAATCATTGATGGTTTTATATCATACGTATACTAGAATATAATTTTTAAATAGGTAAAGCATTGGTTGTCATATAAAGTTTTGATGAAATGAAGACAACACGTAGATTCATCATTTTCAGCATGCTAAACATTGATGATTTTATATCATAAATATACTAGAATATGATTTTTAAACATTATTTTCCAACTTCATTTTGTTCAATGACTAATTTATATTTATAGGATGTATAATACAATCTTGTAGAGTCAGTATCTTAATGATACTACAAATGTGCTTCAACAAAAGTTACACAAAGGGTTTGTTGATTGGTTAGAGGACTATATAAGTATATTTTGTATTTTATGGTTAGGTAATTTGTTTAAATATAATTTACAACCATCACATATATATGTATATATTGTATGCATATGTACATACCAATGATGTTCCTAAGGATATTTATTCATTTATTACATGACCAAAATTTATTGCATGCTATGAATCATTTTATATACATGGATATAAATTTGGCATTCAAGCACTACAAAGAGTTCATGATATATAAAATAATGGCGTTGTAACAATAGGTGAAATAAGGGGTATATACTACAGAGTTTTAGAAGACATTATTGAAGTTCGATTTTTGTTTAAAGCTTGTATGTTTCTGCTTAAGTATTTTTGGTATAATATGAAAGTCGGATGTGAAATAGATGAAATGGACTTAATGTCAATATGTACCTCTAAGCAATCACATCATGATGAGCCATATATAATTTTCATGCAAGCAATTTAAGTATGGTACTTAAGAGACCAAACTAGAAAAAATTGAGAGAAAATTTGTTATTGGAGGCCAAAAGATATACAGAGAATGTACAACAACAACAACAACTAAGCCTTTTCCCATACTAGATGGGGTCGGCTACATGGATTCTTTGTTTCCATATAGCCCTATCATGTGCCATGTTAGTAGTTAACTCACAATAATCTAAATCATTCTTTATTATTTCTTTCCAACACTTTTGTGATCGTCCTCTACCTCTTTTAATACTTTCCAAATTTAGTTTTTCATACCTTCTTACAAGTTCTTCTTTTGATCTTCTTTCTATATATCTAAACCATCTTAAACGATATTCTCCATTTTATCCTCAATGGGTGTCACTCCTAATTTGTTTCTAATAACCTCATTATGTATGCGGTCTTTTCTTGTATGACCACTCATCCATCTCAACATCTTCATTTCTGTCACAGACATCTTTTGTACATGTTGATGATCAACTGCCTAACACTTAGAACCATAAAACATTGTATGCCTAATTGCTGCTCTATAATATTTAGCTTTTAACTTTAATGGTATCTTCTTATCACAAAGAATACCTAAAGCTCCTCTCCATTTTAACCAACCAACAATAATTCTATGCATAACATCTTCATCAATTCTTCCATCACTCTGAAAAATTGACCCTAGGTATTTAAAACTTTCCTTTTGGGGGATACAATGTGTGCCAATTTTAATTTTTATGTCCTCTGAAGTAACCAAATGATCAAACATACATTTCATATATTTTGTCTTCGTCCTACTAAGTCAGAGGCCTTTACTTTCTAATGTTTTTCTCCATAGTTCTAATTTTCTATTAGCTTTTTCCTTAGACTCCTCCACTAACACAATGTCATCTACAAATAACATACACCAAGGTACTTCATCTTGAATATGTTTTGTTAACTCATCAATCACCATTATAAATAAGCATGGACTTAAAGTTGATCCTTAATATAACCCAATATTAACTTCAAAGAAGTCTGTCATTCCTTCATGAGTCCTCATACATGTTTTTGTGCCATCGTATATGTCTCTTATAAGGTTAATGTATGTCAATGGGATACCTCTTTTTTCTAAGGTTCTCGAAAGAACTTCTCTTGGTACCCTATCATAAGTTTTTTCTAGATCAATAAATATTATGTGAAGGTCTTTCTTTTTTGGTCTAAAATATTCCATAAGACATCTAAAATGGTGAATCGCTTCAATAGTAGATTTGCTTGGCATGAATCCCAATTGGTTCTCTGTTGTAATTGATACTTGTCTTAACCTACGTTCGGTAATTCTTTCTCACAATTTCATAGTATGGCTCATTAACTTGATACCTCGATAATTCGCACAATTCTGAATGTCTCCCTTGTTCTTATATATGGGTATAAGTGTACTCGCTCTCCATTCCTCATGCATCTTTTGGTTTCCCTATAATTCATTAAATAGTCTTATGAGCCAAGTGATTCCTATTTTTCCTAGTATTTTCCAAACTTCTATAGGAATATTGTCTGATCCTACCGCTTTACTATCCTTCATATGTCTAAGAGCCTCTTTTACTTCATTATTTTGAATATGTTGGTAGAAATTATGGTTTATATACTTTTCTGATTCGGCTAACTCTCCTAAGTTAATACTAACATCTTTATTTTCATTAAAAAACTTATAAAAATAGTTTTTCCATCTATTTCTTATATCATCATTTGCCACTAGAATTTTTTCATGCTCGTCTTTGATGCATCTAACATAATTAAGATCTTTAGTTTTTTTATCTCTATCCCTAGCTATCCTAAAAATATCTCTTTCACACTCTTTTGAGTTGAGTTTTTTTATATAAATTCTTCCAAATTTTAGCTTTAGCTTCACTAACGGCCTTTTTTGCTTCATTCTTTTCTTTCTTATAAGCTTATAAAGTTTCACTAGTTTTCTTAGCATAATATAATTTGTAATATGCCATCTTTGCCTTGATTTTATTTTGCACTACTTCACTCCACCACTAAGCTTCTTTTTGTGCCAAAATACCTCCCTTAGATACAACTAACACATCTTTCGCCACTTTCCTAATATGTATAGCCATATTGTTCCACATATCACAATGTGTACCAACATAATTCAAAACATCTCCTTGAAGGATTTTTTAAAAATATATCTTCTTTCTCACTTTTGAGGTTCCACCATTTAGTCTGAATACATCGATGGACTCTTTTCTTCTTTGTCTATTTTTTTATTTATAAATCCATAACTAAAAGTCGATGTTGGGTGGTTAAGCTTTCTCCTGGAATTACCTTCTAATCTTTACAACATGCTCTATCTTTTTTTCTACAAATAAAGTAATCAATTTGTGTTTGTGATAAGCCACTCTTATAAGTAATTAAATGTTCATCTTGTTTTTTGAAGATTGTATTAACTATAAAGAGATAAAATGCCATAGCAAAATTTAAAATCTCCCGACCTTCCCCATTTATATTTCCACAACCAAAGTTTCCATGAATACCTTGATATCCTAATGTCTCTTTACCGACCTGTCCATTTAAGTCTCCTCCCAAACAAATCATATCCCTTTGTGGAATCCTTTGAATCACCTTATCTAACTCTTCTCAAAAAGTCATCTTTATACTATCTTCTAGTCCTACTTGGGGTGCATAAGCACAAACTATAATCAAAACATCTGCTCCTAATACTAATTTTAACATCATGATTTGGACACCATATCATTGTATGTCTACTACACTATCTTTTAAATATTTATTTATGATAATATCAATTCCGTTTTGAGCCTTTTCCTTACCTGAGTACCATAATTTAAAACCTATATCCTCAATCTCCTTTGCTTTTTCTCCAACCCACTTTGTCTCTTGTAAACATAGAATACGAATCTTTCTCCCAATCATAGTATCTATCACATCCATTACCTTATCGGATAATGTTATGAAATTTCAAGAACCAATACAAATCTTATTATCTAGGACTAGCTTCCTTACCCCCCGCATCTGTCCATATTGAAAATGCGAAGACCCTCTCTATAAATTGTTCACTACATTCGGGCGGCAATGTAGTGGGACTAACTTCTTTACCCACACCCGTCCATGATGTGGGAACCCTCTCTGCAATTGATTCACTACATTTGGGTGAAAATATAGTTACCCTTGCTTACTTATCACTACATTTGGGCTCTATAGCGCATCGTTAGGCGAGAATACCCCAAAACAATGCTCATAATTTATGTAATCCATGGTATAAAAATCCGATAAAGTTTTACGCTGGTTGTCGTGAACCTAACATAACCCTCCTCTTTTATGCGGGCTTGGGACCGACAATGCAAGGGTGATCCCTTACATGGGCGGAGTTAAAAGATATACAGAGAATGTATGAGATGAAATACATCAATGCTTGAGCAACCCATAAAAGTTGTTAGATAATACTATCATTCCTTGTATTTAATAAGGTCTACATGTTGATATATAAATATTAATATAAAAGCTATTTACTTTAAAAGAGAGGAGCACTAAAAAGGTTAGTCAATAATTGATTGAGATAGTGCATGTTCTTATTGAAATCAATAATATTACACTTTACATGTTTCTATTCTTGTAGTCAAATACAATTATATATCAACATGCACAATATGTTTATTTTGAATTGAAATTAGTGTTATTATACTTTTACGTGCTTATGTTATCACAATTGAAATTACAATATATTAACAAGGATGCACTTGTTGAAATTAATCGTATTACACTTTAGAAGTTATCAAATACAACTTTATGTGCTTGATCAACCCATTTTCAAGAACACTAAACTAACATATACATGCACTACTTTTTAAATACAAATGCCAATAATCAATCACAAACAAAATGGGATGATAAGGAAAAATATGTCACTTTAGAAAAAGTTGAACACCAATATAAGATATAGGATATACAAGAGAATGTTATGAAAGAAGAGGGGAGCATGAGATGAGAAAGACTCAAAACTTCTTTATAAAATTGTTTGCCTCCCTATAGAAAAACATGGTCAATTTTACTTAATGATGATGAGGTTGTAGGCACTAATTCGAAGAAGTTAGATGCCTTGAATGTTATGAGAAAATAGACAACTTCTTTCTAATTTGTGAAACATGAAAAGAAAGAAATGTAGAAAGAATATTCAAAAACATTTGGGTGGAATTCCAAGTAGTATACATTCTTTAGTTATATATGCCTACATGTATCATCTTTAGTTCATTAGATGTATATATACTGATATATATTTACACATATTTATGATCTAACATTATGCAATTTACTGTCATTGTAGGTCAAATTTGACTTTGTAGATTGCAGGAAAAGACTTAAAGTTTCAATTAATATGATTAAGAGGATTTGTAAGAAGCATTTAAAAAAACATAAAAGATTTTTGAAATAAAATAAATTTAAGATATTTGGAGCCATACATCATATCTTCACATTGTCCTCCAAAATGTAGTTCTTTAGAAAGCCTTCCATATCCTACATGGAAAAAACTATGACAGTCTAGCTAGATAGAACTAGCAGGGCCATTCTATGAAAGAATTAGAAAAACAGAACCATCTTCTTGGCATTCTTAAGCTATTCATTCAACTGACTCAACCTAAATTAAAGAAAACACACATACACACACACATATATATTCAGTCAAAATCCTTTCGAAAAGTTTAATGCACCTCACTAAAATATCACCCAACTAGTTTCGTCTCCCCCAATAAAACTTTCTAGCTCAGACACTGGTTCAGTGAGTTCCACGTAATGTTTTTTTCTAACCCTAAGAGGGTAACATTCCCTAATACATGTTGCATTGAATCTGGCAACCTTCTCTAGAAGCATTTTTTCCTGGATTCTGCTTAAAATTGCTGATGAACTTCCTGATGATGCATGAGAGTTCAAACTCAAAATCTACTTAGTTAATAAAATATTACTCGTTTGTTCTCATCATCGGAGACCAAGATCCAATGGCCGACCTACTCATGGGCGACATGAGGCCTCGCTCGAAACCTGACTAAATCCAGAAAAATCTGTACAGGTGGTCCGAGTTTTTGACATGGGCAGCTTCATCTGAAATTTATCCAACTGAATCTCCCGTACCCCAGAAAATTTTCTATATCCACAACAGCTATGATCAGATTAGAAACTGAATTCCTCTTAGTAGTTGAATTAAAGAATTACGTGCTATATTCTTTACTTCTTAAAGAAAGCAGACGCGACTCTGCATATTTCTTACATAATTTATACCAAAACCAAATTGATCATAACAGAAATCAAAGATTGGTTGTATGGGAGATAATATCAGATGGGGGGAGAAATGTGTCAACTGAGAGCCCTGGAACATTGAAGACAACATCTTCCACCCTCCATCTCTCCTCCAACCTTATCCTGCTATGATGCTTCATGGAGACGCCGCCGAACCTGAAGAGTGTAGCAACAGACCGGCCGGAGTGCGCAACAAGTACGCCGTCCACATCGATGTAGTCGTGGAGCCTAGTGGCGATCATGCTCTCCCAGTAGACTGTATCGGCCGACGTGGTTCCACATTCTACTCGTGTAAGATGAGAGTCTTCCAGGTAAACCAAGAGACCACTCTTCTGGCTGAAGTATCCATACAGAACATGCCTGATCACCTCAGCCGATCCGTCGCTCCGCTCAGCTAGCAGCGCTCTGTCGGCTGATACTTTGAGCACAAAGCAGTCATCCCCTGCAATGTTCTTCTCCCCTAGGCACTGTGCATTTGCGAACATGGTCGCCGTGCTTATGGGATGAAGACCCTGCATTTCACGCACCTGACTCATTTCTTTCGTTGGATAGCATAGTTAGAATCTATATCACACTGGGCACGTCATAGTGACATGAGGGGCTAAGACAATTTTGTGCAAGTTTCTTATACGAACTAACTTTAATGGGACTTGACATGATGCAATGTTGAAGTGTCCTGGTGACAAGGCTAAAAGGCTTGGAGCCAATGAGGATTTGAGAACGGGACACTGTCTAAATTTAAAAAAAACTTTTCCAGTAATCTCCAAGCAAACCATCTTGAAACATAAGCATGGAATTATATAATGTTATATTCTTGCTCAACCATGGGGTCTCTCTCTATATAACTATCTATCTAACTATATATATATATATTATGTTCGCAAGGACTTGATGAGGGACCTCTTTCCAATGGGGGTGAGAAGTGAGAACCTACGGTATACAATCCCTCGTACATGCATACAGTTGTATGTGTCACATGTTCTGTGCCATGTAACTGGTCAACCACAAAAGTAACCCAAAAAAGAACAGGTCACCCACAGTTGACCTGCTTATGACACAAAAAGAATGATATTACGTGAAACACTAAATTGACCTGGAGATGGCAATAAACACAACATCAACCCCAGCGGAAAAGAACCCGAAAAATCTTTCATTGTTGGGGGTATGTATGTTTTGGCTTGAGTTTGTTTCTCTCAAAATAATTGGGTTGTGTAGGTTCGGGATAACATGCTTTATGACACGAAAATGAAATGACACAACATAGGCATGACCCAAAACTCAAAAATTACCAAACATGCTCAAATCTCATGATGTAAAAAGTTTTCTTTTGAAATATAATCCTGAATTATGAGTATCAAGCTCCAAGCAAATACCATGTGTTAAGCTTTCATTTTGGTATGCACGGATGATGCATGGTCGTATCACATGAACACTTCAACTTGCTATGGTGTCATGCCTTGAATGTATTAATTGAATAGGAAATTGCAGTAAACTGATGCATCAGGCGTCATTTATAACATGTTGGGACGTAGGGTGGAAGCGCAGAATGAAAACCAGACACGAACATAACCTGAAAAGCTCGTCGTGTCCAGGTCCAGCCAAAGTGGCGGGAAAAAATTTGAGTTCTATTTAGAGTTGTTTTTTTACAAGAATACAAACTGGCACTGCAGGAAGATGCCATGCAATATCGACATTGCTGGCCATGTGGACACAATAGAATACACAAGCATGACCCGAAAGTAGGTAGTCATGTCTGATGGTGACATGAAATAATTGAATTCGGTTTGGAATTGACATTTCTTTGACATATTCACCAAATAACACAACACGAACATGATTTTACCAAATGATTCCGAAATGGAATCAGCTAGACTGAGACTAACCTGAACGATTCGGCGTAGCGGGCGAGGAGGGCCCTTGGCTGCGTTGGTTCCTGACCATGGTGTGTTGCGCCACACCATCGTACCGTCGCAGCCCGCGGCAATTTTACTTCCACTCAAAACCAACTCCACCGACCACTTGTTCGGGCTCATCTGCCATAGCACGAAGCACCCAGTTTCGACACCACCACCACTTTTGCTTCTGTTAGTTTTCCCGACAGCCACCGCCGACTCGGACACAGTCATTTCTACCATGCCAAGTGCATACATGCTGTTACAGCAATTGCGCTGAAGCTTAGCACACCCACTGGCAGCAACGTACTGATGTACAATATAGTGAGCAGAGGAAGACGCCTATAGATTAAAACAAATTAAGTTGAGATAGGCAACATTAGAGGTACGTTCCTAATCTGGCAAGAAAATACGAGGCAGATGCCCGTAATTGCACTATCAGCCTTTGTTGGAAGCTTCGGCCCGGTCGGTCTGATCCTGCGGGCCGATAAGGGTGGAACCGGTTGGTCAACCGGGCCACAGGTCTGAATGTTGGATCGAGTCTATAAGACCTGATTCAAATCTATTTGAAATCTAAATCGAATCTTGAAATTTCAAGTTTCAACAAGACATATACACATGTAATAAAAAAATATACTTATTTAAAGGAAAACTAACCATATATATAATATTTTTATATGAAGGGGTTTCAATTTAGGTGCGTATTTTGATGTCTGGATACTCTTTTAACTTATTTGGAGAGGGACATCATGAGCACATAAAAATGAAAGGAAAAAGGTTCAGCTTCTGCATGTGTGAAGAAAAAACTGGTGTCGCAGATTGAGCAGCAATTACCACAGCACCCCTTGTCTAAGAAAGAACATGTGAAGCAAAAGGAGATGCCCGTTATGGTGCTCCAATCTTTTGCTTTGCAAAAAAGCAGTAGGCAACATAATCTCAAAATCACTACACTGTCTTTTCTGAATAAAGGTCGTCCAAACAGACTATATCTTTCTCTCGGTGTGTGTGACTGCAGCGCGTCAAATGCATCCGCACAAAGCGCATGCCTGTTTTCATGCCCATTTTGGTACTTCGACTATCTTTCTTTCTTTTCAAAAGAGTAGGGTGGCGAGTGAAAGTCGGTGCCGATTTTACTGCCCATTTGGTAGCCAGAGACTTTTCCTCCTGAATCTTTCACAGATTAAGGTCCTCCCTGCCCCACCTCATGAGCAGTGGGAGAACCTTAGGAACCTGACCCTGTCACCAATGCTCAGAAGGCTTTTGTTTCACGAATCAAACACACCTAAACGTGCATGTAATGCCTTCCTTCTCTATATGTAAGGCAGGGTAAGGCAGATACTTGTCTTTTAAATTCACAAGCAGAAGTTAGGAGAAAGCGAGGCTCCTAATTGCATAAAAATGTCAGACTTACAAATGGAGTGCCCTTGAGGGAAATATGAGGTAGCAGCTCGTTCACCACAGCAAGAGGAGCCAGAGGACAGCCGAGAACACTGAGAAGTAGCTTCGAATCCGGCCCGATGCCGCCGCGGCCAGGTCGGTGAAGGTAGGTAGTTGGTGAACCCTTCTCCATCCGAGTTCGAACCCATTCTCGAAAGATGCTCCAGGGTCTCTCTTTCGTTCTCTTCTCCGTATGATCCTCTGTTTCAGGTTCTTCCATTAAGGGTGATAACACTTCCCCATGAGAGTGCTGGTATCTCCTCCTGCATCTTTGACCCATCACAGATCTTGATCCAAATTCTCTTCTGATGAGTTTTACACACACAGAGAGAGAGAGAGAGAGAAACAGATGCGGACGGTGAGCTTTCCCTTTAAAAAGAGAGAGCTCCTGTAGCATCTTCGCAATTGGTGGGTTTACCAACATTTACTCTATTCTGTCCCAGATGCGCCTCGCCTTTGGACAACCCAGACAGACACGCCGAGTGACACGATATGGGAATGCGTACGGGTAAACAAGTTGAACGAGCTCAAGAGGCCCCTCTGACGAACGTGTCACTTGGCACAAACCCAAATTATTGTTTGTGTTCAGCTAGATCTTAATTAGGCGTGCTTATACGTACCAAAGCCAAACACTCGAAAGCATAACAAGCTACCTCATGTTCATCTCATTTAGACGACGAAACAATCATGAATGAGTTCATAGCGAGCTGAACTGAGCCGGAAAACGGTAGGTCGGTTAGTTCACCAACCTAAGATATACGTAGATTTAATAAATTGTTTTATAATGTATTATACTAATTGACACGACACGAAGGCAACTTCAAGTTGATCCGTTGAGTCCAAGAATTTGGCTCATATTTAGAAGACAACAAGCAAAGCAAAAGAAACCTCAAGATGCAGGCAGATCATTGGAAGTGGCGCAGATCTCCTGCGGCGAAGAGAATAAAGTGCTTTTCTTGGGGGTGCCTAAGTTGCCATCATTGAAGTGTTGTTTGATTGGGAATTGATGGGTGGTGAGATCGCAATCCTTCCTCTTTTTTTGTCTTTCGAACTCCCATCATGTGCTGGCATGGAACAAATGTATATCCCAAGTCCAGATCCCAAGAAAAAAACAATGAAATTAAGTACTACGCAGCTAGGTTTGGTGAAACAGCTGCAGCTAGTTTCAATCTTAAATATTTTTTATGTTGCCCAATTTTGGAACTTTTAATTTAAAATATTACAAGAAACATATGTTGATGTCTAGAGTATTCCTTCTGGAACTTAGGTCCATTTGATTACAGAGAATACTTTTGTTAATTGAATTCTTAACTAGCTGCTCTTTTGAACAATGGGATGTTCGAAATATTTACCAGATAATTTTGGCAGCCTTGTTTCTTGGCTTTCTAAAACTTCTGTCACGATTCTGTCTGGCTTTTACCAGAAGGAAACAGGGAGACAGAGGGAGACGTTTTGTTGTTAATGCCCGCACACCCTTGCCTGCGGTTGATCGGTCTATTTGTGCGGTTAAACTTGCTTGGCTTATACACCAATGCACACGGTTGATTTGTGTCCATCGGCCTCAAGTAGCATGGTGGTTCATCCACATCTCAAGGAATATATATATATATATATATATATATATATATATATATATATATATATATATAGAGAGAGAGAGAGAGAGAGAGAGAGAGAGAGAGAGAGAGAGAGAGAGAGAGAGAGAGAGAGAGAGAGAGAGAGAGATTGTTACCATAAATGGGCCATTTCCCAATTGACTACGTCACTCCAGTGTATAGAACGTTCAAATCTCCCGTGAATATCTTGCTTTTCCTGAAAATATCCTTCTTTAAATGGCAAAAAGAAGTCATTTAAATTATAGAAAGAGTAAAATGTGTTTTTAGAATAACAAAATAAGTTTCTTAGAAAGGAGACCGTTTCAAACACATGTAAATTCTACAAAGAGAGCTTCTTTTGTCTGGATTAAAATTGCTCTCTTTGCAGCTGCACAAGGTGGCTCTAAGTATTAGCCTAGAAGGTACTCAACCATGCGTTAATAGTAATATGCTGACATGTTTGATGTGGTATCATGAGTTCGAGGCGTAATATGACGAGAATTCGCCAATACAAGAAGTCCTTTCTCCAAAATTCCAATGTCAAAAAGATCTAAATATATTTACAACTTCAACGTTTATATATTATCAAATTATAAACTAAACACTAACATTTACATTAAATGCAAACTAGAAAGTTCTTTCTAAATTTATAACCAAATCTCACTCTATCTCATATCTAATCTCCCCACTACGTCAACCTAGGAAAGCCTCAATGAGAATCTCGACCTGTGCTCTGATGTGTAGTAAATGGTAATAAAAGTGAGATGAGGACTCCAACACATGCTCATAAGATTGATCACTACTTTCCCTTAATACCATTCTAGGGGCATACAAAATTCAATGGATAACGCATACCATTTATCAATATTCTCAAACACAAACTATTTAAATCGCCATAGTCACTCACATAATTGTCCACAAATATAATTTAAGTTTTGATATTATGGCTCATTCAAATGGCCAAGGGTGCAAGAGTCCCCCGGCCGTCCTGAGTACCAATGGCTGAGGTTTGCCACAGTCAACCATTGACTTTCACAGTAGGGTGATCCAAGCCCACACTATATGATGGCTCCGGTCAAAATGCTTGAGGAGTCAAGCAATCCATGGAAAAAGGTAGTGTCTTCACACAATTAAGTTTTTGTTCTCTTTCTTATTTATATTATAAAAACATATAATCCACTTTTTGTATCAACACAAAATGCACAATTATCTTTAGAGCAATAATCATCACCAAATATTGACTTCTTTCAAAATGATACTCATGCACAAATACACCACACATGACTCTTGGCGACCATGCATATATATATATATATATATATATATATATATATATATATATATATATATATATATATATATATATATATATTTTTCAAAGTAAAAAATATAATCTACCTTTTCCATAAAAAACCAGGCATTTATAAATAAATTAAAAGACATGCACCATAAAAATCAGTTAAAACTTACCCTTAGTGATACCATAAAGAAGGGGCGAATCTAACTACTTGATAAAACGATACCTAACTCCATCTCCAAAACCAATATCAATATAGAGTATATCCACCCATCTCATTTCATAAGTATAAATTTGATATCCCTTTGGCTTGGTCAAGTTCAAGATGTCCGACCTAGTGGCGTTTTACGAATGAAATCCGACCATATCCGGCATCATGCAAGATACCGATCTCTTCCTCTTTTGAGAGACCTATCATTTGATACATCGATGGCAGTCGACATTTCGGTGGTCTAGAAAAGAAGAAACTCAACCCTAACCGTCTTCTCTTGTTGATTCTGTCTTAGTGAACCACAACAAAGGTCGAACCTGGTACCAAAGAGGTCCAAGAAATAAGTAGAATTAGGGCTTACCTTTTGTTGTGGATTTCGATGCCGTTGGCTACCATTCCTACTGCTCTCAACTCCCACGGATTTTAGGGTTCACGATGAATAAAACCCCTCGTGTTTCGTCCACATATATGCATGGTGGAGTCTTCAATTGAAAAGGAGATTGCTCGATTATTTCTTGATCCAAACACTGATATGTTTGTTTGTGTTTTCTACATTTAGGTTTGCAATGGGTTTACCAAATCTAGGTATAATAGTTTAAATTCTTAAGATCAACAAATATCAAAACTGTTTAATTTAATTTGGAACAAAGAACACTAGCATTCAAACAATTATTTTTGTGTTTTCAATACGCGTGCGCACACATATGTATGTATGTGTGTATGTATACATATATATAATGCACACATGTAAATACATGAAAGAAAAGGTACTGGAAATGTAAAGGTGCAATACATTAAAAGTGCAAGAATCTTAGGAGAAATTAAAAGACTAAAATATAAATTATAAGAAAAATAAAGAAGATCGGAAAATGATGACATAAAAGTAAAAGAAACTGGTATGATTGATTGATTGAAGATTACGATAGAGAGAAAGAGGGGAGGCGGGGTGGGTGGTGTCCCAACAATCTCCCATGACGTTCTGGTTATCTTTAGATTGTAAGCATCTCAAAGCTTTTCCATTTTGAAACTTATTAGAATCAGAAAATTCAGACAACTAATTTTGAAAGAGTTACAAAGGATTTCATAGAATGATTTTAAGGAAAAGATTTTAGGCAATGTTATAAAAATCGTATCATATCGCACGATACGATATGTGATAAAAATGCATTGGTACTTGAACTGATACAATTATGCTATTTGTATTGCAAAATATTTTATCATATTATATACGAATATATCGTAGATACATTACGGTACAACACCGTATCATACGATATAGTTAAAAAGGATTTCATAGAATGATTTTAAGGAAAAGATTTTAGGCAATGTTATAAAAATCGTATCATATCGCACGATATGATACGTGATACAAGTGTATTGGTACTTGAACTGATACAATTAAGCTATTTGTATCGCAAAATATATTATCATATTATATCGGAACATATATCGTAGATACATTACGATACAACACCGTATCATACGATACACTCCATATCATACAATATGGCATATGTTTCAAAATTCATATTTTTAACAAAACATAGTTAAATGTGTTTAGACTCTTCTAGGTATGCTTGTTTGTCTCCTCTTACATGTCTATCCTTCCTCTCCTCAAGAGCAACTCCTTTCTCTCTAAAAATCCCAAATGCATTCGACATTCATTAATATTCATCAATCTTAAGTTTGAAAATGAACCGGCAAGTGATGTATGCATGTGATTTAGTTTGTTTTGATGTTAAATCTTTTCTCTTGGTATGATGCATATTACAAAATATTTTCATGTTTTTAAATATTTTTTAATGATTTAAAAATAATTTAAAAATCATATGTATCATATCATATCATACGATACACAATGATAAAAGAGTATCAATGCCCCATGCAATACGGGGTTCAACACGCTATTTACAACATTGATTTTAAGAACTAAAATGGATTTTAAGATGACTTTAGAAGAATTTGGACTTTAGAAAATATTTTTATACTCACAAACTCTGAAAGAGCTTTCATTTAAATAGGCTTTGAGGAAAACAATGAATTCAGAGTGGTTTTCTGAAAAGGTCATCGCATGCAAGTACTGAATAGGCTAAAAAGTGAACTAAGTGAGGCAAATTTTAAAGCAAGTCCATGGAGGATTGAATTAATAACCAAGAATAAGATGCATGGCATTTTAGAGGATCACAATTGGCTAGGGTTTGTTAATTTCGAAATTTCAAGTAACTGCCAAAATAGGCACTTTTTTTATTAGAAATAGAACCCTTAAGGAGTGGGATCAGCCATAAGTTGCATGAGTTGAACCTTCAATTCCTAATAAGAGATCTTAGGATGAGGGTTGTGGTCCTAGTAGGAGCAAAATAGGCTAGATTTGTGAGTTTTCTTGTGCACCAAGTCATTAAGTTTCATGAAAGATCATACCCTCGTCCGTTGAATTCTCCAAAATCAAGTCAATTAGTATCCGATCTACATAAATTTGGGTGAGTTCATGGTTGATCATGCTTGTCCAAGACTGATCTTGCCTGTCTAGGGCAGATTGCATTTGTCAAAGGTTGATCCATACATTGCAATTATGCACATATTCATGGGCCGATTCTGTTGTTTATAAAGAATTAGACTGATTTGTAGCCCGTCAGCTGTTGATCATCCGATTTTTTATCATATATGTGAGTGATTGCTTGATTTCTACTAGATTGGTGGTTGATCACTTGATCTTTGCTTAAATATTTGACTGATCAAAGCTATCTTTGTTTAGTTGAGTTAATTTCGTGATTGTAGTAGAACCACCAATTTTAATGAAAAAGTCCAATCACCTTACTAGTTGTTTCAACAGACTCTGAACTATCCAACTCTTTCTCTACATTTTTGGATCATTAACTTAAATTGTGATGGTTTTAAGCTGTGGTCTAGCTTTCCCGGCAGCAATTTACTTTTTTTAACCAATTCTATCGATTCTATGGCCGATTTATTTGTTACGTGTAATCTCTGGGAGTCATTATCAGTTTGACGGATCTTGATGCTTTTGAGAAACTCAAAAATCTTGATGGAGATATCTTTTATTTAGCTATTGTGAAGGAATCTCGAGATAATCTGGTTGTTTCGTAAGAAAATTCTGCTGCACATGAATAGTTTGAAAAACCTACTAGATTTTTGACCATGTGATCTTACTTGATTGATAGGCCCATGGTAGAGTTGGCATAATTTTTTCATGGATTAGCTGATTTTCTACAGTTTTGATGAATCAACGATTGTCTCAACTAGCTTGTGTTTGAGAAAATTTCACCTGGGACTCGCCATGTGATCAAATAAAACGCTCCTATTAGGACAATCACCAGTTTGGTTTAATTGATCAACTCTCAGTGAGAAGGTAGAACCCCATACGGATTCTGTTTAGTTGGTGTCGTTCTTGCATAAATTTAAAGTGAAGTTATTTTTGATGAAATACCAGTTAGTTTCACTGTTTCATCAAAGTTCTTTTGATAAATCAAGAATGCCTTATGTAAGATCTCAAGTTGGGTCGGATATTGTTCAAATTTTAATCTAGGGTTTAATGGGTCTAAGGAAATTGATGAATTTGGTCTTGTCTACGGGTAGAATTAGATTTCTGTCGACAGTCACGCCTCTGGCCGTATCAATGTTAGAATGCATAAAAAGTTGTTTGAAGTAGCTTTGGTTTATATTCCACTCTCATTATCTTAGTTTCGGGCGTGAGAAACGCATACAAGCTCTTGAAATCACATTTCATGAAAGATTGTGTTACCGACTGTTTGTTGTGGTAATTTACCACGTCTTGCACAACCATTTTGAAGCCTCCTATAAAACTTCTGTCTTGTTTACCTCATGTTCATTTTTCAATCATTCTTCATTAGTTAATACAAACATGCAACTGTAATGGAAAATGACCATTCTCAAATCTATAAAAGCAAAAACATTATAGATACATAACGACTTGTAACGGAAAGCCCATATATGAAAACCACGAAGATGAAGCTATCTATAAATACTGTACAAAAATACAATAGAAAATGACTGAAAATAACAAATCTTTCTTGTGTAACCCGTATGAAGCAAATTGCGTTCAATCACCCTCTCTTTTTTCTCCCTTTTTCTTTTCTCTACAGATCTTCCCAACACTTTCTGCTGCAAACTCCAGCAATCACAACAGAAGCAAGGCCGATCATAGTCTGCCATTGGTATCAGAGTCTAGTTGTAGGAAACCTATATACCACATAGTTAAAAAAAAAGAAAGAGAAAAGACAAAGGCAAGCTCAGCCAAAAGACAGAGCAAAAAGAAAAACAAAGGCAAACTTGGCCGAAAGGTAGAGCAAAAAGAAAGACAGAGGCAAGCTCCGCTGAAAAGTAGAGAAGAAGGAAAGATAGAGGCAAGGTCGACCAAAAGACAAAGGCAAGCGGTGAGACAGACCGACAAACTTAGCCAAAAGAGAGCGGTAAAGCAAAGAGGCAATAAGCGTCAAGGCAGAGTAGCTGACTCAACCAAAAGGCGGAGCTATAAAGACCAAGTGGATTTGCAGCGACCAGGCGGAGCGACGAAGAAGCATGATACAACCCGAGTCCTTTCCCTCTCCCCTTCTCTCTCTTTCCCCTCGTTGTACTCTCCCTCTCTCACTCTCCCCGGAGCCTTGATCTCCCTCTCTCTCTATTTCCCTCCCTCTTTTCTCCCTCTCCCTCTTCTCGAAGCATCTAAAAATCACCCAACGGTTTTTCCAAAACCACGGGCTGTGAAATAGCGGGCGGCAAAACCGCCTCGAGCAACGTACTAAAAAGTCCGTTATGCCCTCATATTTTTAAAATTTTCAAATTTGCTATAGGATGAAATTACAAAAAGTCCTGATATTTTAAGTAAAAAGATAGTTTTGTAAACACTCATTTTCAAATCTGTATGGCTTCGAGCTCCCATTGCTTTGGTAGGTCTTGGATTTCATCCGCCAAACCTATATGTATGCAACACTCATTTTCTCTTGTATACGAAATGGTGCTCATGGGAATGGAATCCATCGGAGCAAATGATTTTGAAAAATTTGGAGAGATTTGGGTGAAGTGAATCTCATGCCCTGCTCCACTTGTGTGCTTAGGGATGTAAACTTTCTTTCCCATTTTAATTTCCTGAATTTCAAATTTTTGATTTTCAAATGTTTTTGACTTTTGAAAATTTTCCAATTTTTTTTGGTTTTTCGAAATAAAGAACCTTTTTGACTTTTCTATAAACAAAAGGGTGTTTAGATGATTAGCAAGGTTAGATTGTTTGATCTTAACACTTGCTTCATCTGCGGCTTCATATCTTTCATCGGATTTTGGCCTTGATTTGGTTTTTCAGGTATGACTCTTCTCCCTATATACCCAAGATGATTTTTCATGAGAATGGTGTATCTTGGCCTCTAGGGCCTCAATTTTTCTTTGAAGATGTATTGCTCTCCTCCTTAAAAAGAAAATTTCTTCTTCTCGGGCTTGAGAAGATTTTTTTGTGGTTTTGAAAAACCAATTTTAAAAATTTGATGAAGCCTTCGTTGACATATTTTTGAAGGAATTATCTAAACTTAACATTATTGAGTCACTGGAATTTGAACTCAAAACAAAAGATTTGAAAAGATAGAAGTTTAAAATCACGTTTTGAATATTAGAATTGGTTTTGGAAACATAAGACCAGATCAAACAATTTTCAAAGACTAAGTCCCACCAGACGTGCCAAATCTGTAGACATATGAATTTTTATTTTAAAGTGTATGTAGACATTTGAAAAGAAATTCTTAAACTACGTTTTGTGTGCGAGTGTGCCAATTAGTTTACTCAAACTAACAAACATTTGATTTCTAACTTCATTAAGCGATTGTGGACAAGTGAGCTTTTATCGACGTAGGCCTTCTTGAGATGCTTTGAAAATTATTTGAGATCCAGTAAGTTTCGAAAAACAAAATTCCAACTTGAAAAGTTTGATAAGATCGTGATTTAGTTCTTTTCATAGAAATATTTCAGGTCTTGAAAAACAAAAACTGGTTATGTTTTCAAAGCCCTGATTTTTGATTTTTTAAAAATATTTTTGAGTTTTGAAAAATTCTAAATTTTTTACGGATGATAGGCATTTATGTATAGATTCAGAAAATATTTTTATTTTTATTTTTGAGACTATATATTTATATAATTAAATCTAGAAACAGACCTCACTCAGACATTCGGGATAGACCTGTGCCAGAATATCAAAGGTTCAGATAAACTAAGATATTTTTGTGCTCAGACATCCAATTTCTATGAAATTGGTCTTGTAGGAAAGCTATGGATTTTAGCTTTTTAAAAAGACTATTTTCAATCAATTTGGTTTACTGTGCACAAATATATTCAGGAATTACCCAACATATGTTACATAACCTTTTGGTTTTCAAGAATCTATTCTAGTTTTTGTAAAACTTTCCGGATTTTGTTAATGATGTTTAACAAATCCAAAATTCTTGAAAGTTTTACCAGATATGCCTAGATTAGACGAGCCAAATTTTGACTTATTTAGAGCAATAGACAATCACAGAGAAATGTTTTACCGAGCACGTGTAGAGTGTAGAAAAACAGTTTTCAAATTGTTCCAAAACTGTGTTTGTGTGCCAGTCTGAATTAGGACGAATCTACAGCTAGAAAATAACAATATAAGCTCTAAGGATTACGTGCACAAGGTGATATCAAGAGGTTCGTGATCTTAGGTTATGCCATGGAGTCGAAAGGATCAATAACAAAAACTTATGAAAAGAAGATGGGACTTCTTCTGAATCGATACACCTGCGTGGGAGCTTAAGCTCCTTAATTACAAACTCACGATCTTTACTGCAAAAGAGTATAAAATAAATGAGAAAGAACCTGTGGTAGATGGCGGAGAAGAGTCTACAACGGGTGGTTGGCGGCGGGTAGCGGCCTCCTTTCCTTCTCTGCCTCTCTTTCTTTCTCTATTTCTCTCCCTCTCTTTCTCTCCCTCTTGTTTGCTGAACTCGGGTCTCTCTATGGTTGCTTGATGGCTTGTGGCTGATGGTTTGGATCCCTCTTGAGCCCGTTTTTATAGGCCATGGGTTGCCCATTGGCTGCAACCATTCACAAGGCAACTTGCCTTATTGTAATTTGATGTAATAAGGCAAGAAGATGCTGTCCCAGGCTTTCCAAATCAAGCCCACGTTTGTTGAAATTTACTTGCCAAACTATGCCATACATGATATGGCAAGTCAAGACTTCTGTTAGAGCTTTACATGGCCTTCCAAATCAAGCCATTTGACTAACTTTTGGCGAGTGGGCTCAGCCAGAAATGAGGCTTGCTCAAGTGGGTTCAACCAACTGCCATGAAAGGGAGATTGGTTGCCATGAAGATGAGCTGCTGCGGTCATTGCTGAATTCAGTTGGAGCTGGGATTGATAAGTGGTTGCTGTGAACATGAGCTGCTGGTTTGGAAAGTTAAGGGGCTGCTAAACTTGGAATGGTAAGTAGCTGCAGTTCATGTCGAATTTGGAAGGGAGCTGCTAAACTTGGAATGGTAAGTAGCTACAGTTCACATTGAATTTGAAAAGGTACCGCTTGTAAGCATGAAAATTCTCACTCCTGGTTTTGAAGCTGGGAATGAACCTTTTTGAGTTTATGTCGCTTTTAAGGGCATGCCAGCTAGCTTGCTCAAGCTAGCAAAGTTTTTAAGATATCTGACGTTTTGAAAGAAGATTGTGAGCAAGCGGGATCTTTTCGCTTGAAACCTTCTTGAACCGGTGCTCAAGTGTCAGTTTAAGCGCTTAGAAAACCTTTTTGATCTAAACAAACGTATACTTTTGAAAAGAAAAGTAAATGTTTCGATGTATGCCTAAATTGCAGTTTTTATTACGGGGTTGTTTGATTCTCAAGTCTCTCGAGTTTTAGCTATTTTAGGCCGGATGTGTGTGCTTCAAGTGGCCTAGAGTTTAGCGAGTTTGAGCGTAGTTTCGGGGTTTCTTTTTCGAAAATACGCAAATGCATGGATGCACGAATACTTTTCGGGTTTGATATGATGTGAGCTAGGCTCGAATTGAAAGCAACTCAAACACACAACTTAAAGTAAATACTCGAATGGAAGTGCAACTCACGAAGCTGAAGGGAAATACCCAAACTTGAAAGCAACTCACATGACTTGAATGTAAATTGCAGAATTGAAATATACTTATATCTTAAGAGCGGAAAGGCACAATTGTGAGTGAGTGCTCTTGGTGTGTAAATGGAAAGACAACTCACACAACTAGAATTGAACTTGCCGAAATTGAAATATAAGTATAGTAAGAGCGGAAAGGCTCAATGCACGCGTGTGTGTAGTGTGAAATTTAAATGACAAACTCACACGACATGAATTGAACTTTGTTGAAATTGAAATATCGATATATGATAAGAGCGGAGAGGCTCAATGCACGCGTGTGTGTAGTGTGAAATTTAAATGACGAACTCACATGACATAAATTGAACCACCCGAAAATGTAAGTGCGTACACAATTGAATATAAAACTCACGCAGCTGGAAAGTATATAAATACACTATATCTTATGAGCAACAAAGGCTCAAAAGGTGCGTGAGAGTATGGAGCAAGTGCTCAAGTACTTCTTGGGTGCGAGTGTGAAATTTAAATGACAAACTCACATGACATGAATGTAACAACCCGGAATTGAATTGCATGACTTTCACTAAAGTCTTTAGCTTAAGAGCGAAGGCTCAATGTGTGTGCAATAGTGTGCAATTAAGAGCGGAAAGGCTCAAGTGCATGTGGGTGTCTTGTGTACGTTTAAGAGAATTATGGCTCAAGTGTACATGTGTGCTTCGTATATCAAGCACCAATATTACATTTTGGGGGGAGATTACGCTCCATTATTACAACCCCGTATCGAATTGAATTAAATTTAAAAGGAGTAAGGTAAAAACCGAATTTAAACACTTATAAGTGGACGACTTTTCCTCTCACTCATACTTGGGCTTTGGTCCACCATGGCAGCCAAGAGACGGGACTCCCTAGGTGGGTCTATTGACGTGAGTTTGAGCTTGGGAGAGGCTTGTGTGTTTGGAGCTTGGAAGGGTTTTATTGGGCTGATTTGAGGTTGATGTGAGCTTAACCTAACTAGGTAGGTTTTGTTTAGGGTGACTCGAGCCAAGGGTGGCTTGAGTGGGCTTGGTTTAAGGTTGACACGGGCTTAACCTAACTAGGTAGGTTTTGTTTAGGGTGACTCGAGCCATGGGTGGCTCGAGTGGGCTTGGTTTGAGGTGTTCGGCCAAGGGACTTGGCCGATTTTGGTTTAGGTGGCCGGGTCCTAGTTAGGTTAGGTTATGATAGAGTTTAGTCCTAAACTAGATTAGGTTTAGTGAGCCATCCACCTTGGTTCATTCAAGGTGGGCTCGGTTTTTGGGTATGGGGACTTGGATGTGACTCGAGGCATTAGGGAGCTGGCTGGTGTGGCAGGCGGGTGATGGAGCTGGGATATGTCAAGGGAGCGGGCTGGTGGGGTATGTCAAGGGAGGACGGCCTGCAACAAGGCAGGCCGTGTGTGGCGCTAGGGCACGTCGAGGCTGGCGCTGCACAAGGTGTAGGCCGGGTAGCAGGTGGGGTGTCTAGGGTGATATGGTGAAGGTTAGGTCAGCTAGGTGGGGTGTCTAGGGTGATGTGGTGAAGGTTAGGTCAGCTAGGTGGGGATGGGTTAGGTTTTTGGTGGGTCGGCTAGGTGGAGATGGGCTAGGTTTTTGATGGGTCGGCTAGGTGGGGAATGGGTTAGGTTAGGTGGTTGGGTCGAAGGGTAGATGGCTACAAGGGTGCAACCACAGTTAGGGTGTGGTTCATGGGTTGGTGTAGAGGGTTAAGAAAAGAATGGGCTAGGAATAGTGTAGAGACTTACCTCTTGGAGCCACGGCTAGGTCTAGGTCGAACCCCGGTCCAACCCATCTCGTGCAGCTTCAACTCCACGCCATATGTTGGTGTAGCCCTTTGGTTAGGTCTAGGTTCATACATGGCTTGAACCCATACCCTTTGATCAAGCCCACATGGCTAGCCCACTTGAAAATATCAAGCCCACCATTTCTCTCTCCTACTTTATGCAATCTCTCCCCAAGCCCTCTTGGATTTCACGTGAACTTGCGGGCATCCCCTCATCTCTATTTATAGGCAAATGAGGTGGGTCTTGGATATGGATCTTGGATTTGGATTTTGAGATCCAAATCCAATCCAAACACTATTTGGGTCTAGATCTAGATATTTGGGTCCAGATCCAACCCAAATTTTTGTTTTTTCAGTCCTTCTTGACATTTTGAGATGAACATTTTATGCGGGCCTTGGCTTCATCAGTGCTCCGTCTTTTGTTGGATTTTCCCTAGCTTTGTCGTCCGAACTCCTTCTAACCTTCTGGACTTCATTTTGTCTGAATCTTGGGATTTCGAGCTTGGTCTTGGATTTTTGAGGTCTTGTTGATGCCTTGACTTTGCATTTCATACCCCAGGGTTAAAATCTGCTTCTGGCCTAGGCTTTGCTTTTTGGTCCTGAATTACGGTTTTGGCCTTTTGTCGGGCTTTTCTTCGAACAGGCTTCAATTTTTCTTCTTTTCTGGTTTTGGCCTTGAGATGGCTTTTTAAGTTTGAGAATTTCAAAATATGGCATTTTTGGGGTGTTTACATCGCTAAACTTGAAATAGTAAGTAGCTGCTTCCTCTTGAACTTGATTCAATGCATCAAGAACCAGAAGATAGTCGATCCTCTTGGATTTGGAAACTTCCATGGTGAAGTTGGCCAGGCTTTCATGCTGAAATCGACAGGTGAGGATTAACAAATCCGTCCAAGACTTGTGGCTGGAACTGGTAAGTGACCTCCTTCCAAGTTGGAGTCTTTTGAACTTGATAAGTAAGCCATGATGAAAATAGCCAGCCTTGGGCAGCTTAATGACTTACCAAATGATGTGTCAAGGTTGCCAAATTGTACCAAGGTTGTTTTGATCGTTCTATATATTGAAATTGACAAGGCTCGATAACTTACCAAACAAATTAAACATCACAACCTGCTAAATCAGGCATCACTTTCCTTTTGGGGAATTTACCTCATTTATGTAAGTACACTTTCAACTAGTTTTTAAAGAGAACGTTTTTATATTTGGAAACATTAATTTAATGAAATTTTCAAATGTTATTTTTAGAAAACACTGGACTTCATTTTCAATACTTTCTCTTTTGAGTGCCTTCTTGAATGTCGACTTTCCTTTTTGGGTACCGACTTTCTTTTTTAGGCACCGACTTTCCTTCTTAAACATCGACTTTTCTTTCTTGAACATCGAGTTTCCTTTTTGGATGTCAACCTTCCTTTTTAATACTTGAAACTAAAAATAACAGGTTACCTTGCCCAACAACGCCGAAATTGGCAGGTGCTCGATCGTTGCCTTTTTGGTCTATGTATCTCCTCTTTTCGGGGAATTTGCCTCCTTCCGATATGAGTTTTATATATGGCAAGTTTCAAACACTTTATATAAAAAAATATTTTATATTTGAAAACATAAAATTTAATGAAATCTTCAAATATTATTTTGGAAAAGCATTGGGTTTCATTCCCAGTTTTTGTTTGCAAGGGTGACCTACTTTTGCTCCGTGAGTCAGTCTATAACCACCTTGACTATTTAACCCTTTCCATGGGTGTAGGGTATCGAACCACTTTAACCACTTCAACGGGTGTAGGGTATTAAACCACTTTAACCCTAGGTATCAGGTCCTGGAATGAGACCCTCCTCAATCGGGCAAATTTTTGAGGTCTGTTTTGAATTTAACTTTTTTATCAATTTTAAGGGTTTTGGAATTTTATAAATATATAAATTTACAAACATTTTTGGGTTTGACTCCTAATGTTCTCATTTTCACTTGTTTATATAAAAAGAATTGTTTGAAATCATCCTCTCTTTAAAGGCAATCATTTAAAAAGGTAAAATCTTGCCAATTTGGTCATGAGGGTAAAATAGTCATTTCTATAAAATTTTGTCAAAATTTGAATTTTTCTGAAAGGGATGTAGTATATTATCATCTTGAGGTTGCTACAAAATTTTGATGCCAAAATGAGTTCATTTGATGTATTTTTATTTGAAAATCTAAAGCTGCCAAAAATAGCCAATTTTCTAAAAGATAAAAATTTTCATAAAAAAAAATTGGGTGTTTACAAGTAGAATATGTAAACCAAATGTTGGTAATATCAAGAGACTTAGCTGTAGCAAAGTTGATCATCCCCAAGCCTGTGCAAATATCAACTATCTTAAATAGTCTTCCCTCTTCATGGAATATAGTTGCCACGACCTTGAGATTAGGAGGTGAAACAAAACTTTCTGAGTCACCATCAAACTAGCAATTGACAAGAGCACATGAATAAAATAAGAAGGACAAGTTGCTAGTAGCTCAAGAAGAGATTGAAATAAGCTCTAGACAAAACTAGAAAAGATTAAACCAAACAAAAAATTTGACAATAATAACAAAAAAGATGATCAAACTTTGAAGAAATTGTAGGAAACCACTTTTCGGGTTAAGTGCTTCACCTCTAGAAAAATGAGGCACTACTAGAGAGATTGCCACAACAAGAAGAATGGTAGTGGAAACAACCAATAATGTAGTCAATAGGAGAAGCAAGACATAATCTGTGTAGTTTCATAATGCCTCTATATTGATCACCCAATATCTGGTTGGTCGATTGACTCTTGAACAATAAGACATATCTCGAAGAGCAAAGAAGGAGCCATAGACCTAAAGGAATATAAATTAGGGGAACATAGGATGTATATGAGAAATAACACTTTCTCGTATGTCCTTGTTATGGGGTCCTTTAAGATTTATGTACAAGACACACTGATTGTTCTAACTGACGTACTAATTGTGTCAAATATAAGGCGCAATTTGGTTTCAATCCCTATCTTCGTTAAAAAGGGTTTCTAAGTCAGTTTTGTCTCTAGCAAGGTAACCATAGGGAAGCATGAAAGGATAACCTTGTCAAAATTGTTCGATGATGAACAAGGCTTGTTCAAGTTAAATGAAAGAGAAGGATCTTTTGCTTATATCAATTGTGTCTTTAATGTTAATGTAAATGTATGACATAGAGCTTAGAGTATATAAGTTTGAAAAAGTTGAAAAAATTATCTGACTTTGACTTATTGACAATATTTAAGGGAAACACTTTTGGTAAATGTAAAACCTGTATACAAGATAAAATGACAAGAAAGACATTTCTCAAAGAAATAACAAGGGCAAAAAACCTATTAGAAATCATTTATACCGATTTATGTGGACCTTTTAGAGTAAGATCATACTGAGAAAATGTTTATTTCATAACATTTATCGATAATTACTCGAGATATACATACATATATCTCTTGTCATATAAATCTGAGGCACTTGAAGCATTCAAAGAATACAAGCAGGAAGTTAAAATCAACTAGGATATACAATTAAAGTCTTGAGATCAGATAGGCATGGAGAATACACATTTGCAGAATTTCTAGAATTTTGTAAAGACTTTGATATTTCAAAATAAAATATAATGCCCATAACACTTCAACAGAATGGTTTAGTAGAAATATATAATAGGACCTTATTGAATATGACAAGGTCCATGTTAATAGATGCATCTCTACTAAAGGAATTTTGGGGATAAGCGGTGAGTACAACTGTTTATATACTCAATAAAGTACTTGTAAAGTTATATTCTCTACACCATATGAGATGTGGTTTGAAATAAAATCCAACTTAGGTCATCTTAGGAGGTGGGGGTCAATTACCCATGTGAAGATCCTTGATCAGTTTAGAGATAAGCTAGACAATCGGTCCTTAAGTTATATATTTATTAGATATCCTAAAGGATTTAAAGGATACCAATTTTATTACAAGGACCATGAATTGATAAAGAGGAGAGATGTTGAATTCCTAGAAGAAACTAAGAATGACATTCGTGAAAATAATGATGAGTATGTTGATGATCTAGTAGACCTAGATCAATCATCATTCGAATCCATAGATGGTCTTCCTGAATAAACTGAAACTTTGAGTGGACATAAAATACATATGATTACACTGCCCTACTTAAAAGATTATCATACTTACCTTGCAAAGGAAGTATGCAATTCAGTGGATTTAGATGAGCTGATTGATAACTTAACATATCAGCAGATAATTGACTCATCCAAATTATCAGACTGAGAAAAAGTCATGGATGAGGAAATTGAATCCATAGAGAAAAACCAAGTATGAGAATTTGTTGATTTATCTAAAGAAAAGAAAGCTATAGATTGTAAATGGGTCATCAAAAATAAATATAAGGTCGATAGAACAATCAACAAGTTTAAGACAAGACTGGTTGCAAAGGGTTTTTCGCAAAATGAGGAGGTAGATTATGTTGAGACATATTTCCTTATTGCGAAATTTGCATTCATAAGAATAATCCTGGCGATATCAACATATTATGATTTGGACTTACATAAGTTAGATGTAAAACTGTTTTCCTAAATAGAGATTTATGAAATCATATATATGCAACAACTTGAAAGATACAAAATTGAAAGCCAAGAAGATAAAGTATATAGATTAAAAAAATCGCTATATGATCTTAAACAGTTACCTCGTCAATGATATTTGACCTTTTAAAATGCATTATTGAACTTGTGTTTGTGGCTAATGAACTTGACCACTTTGTATATGTCTATTACATTGAAAGTCACGTTGTCATCTTATCGTTATACATAGATGACATATTGTTGACTAGAAATGACAATGAGATGATTGTATAAACCAAGTCATGGTTAAACTCAAGGTTTAAAATGAAAGATATGGGAAAAACATCATATATCCTAGGTATAAAGATTTCTCGAGATAGAGAATCTAAAGTTCTATGCCTAAGTCAGGAGAGATATATCGACTATATCCTCAAGAAGTTTTAAATGGGTGAATGCAAGTCTGCATTTATACCCATTGCGAAGGAGTTAAATTAAATAAGGCCGATTGTCTTGGTGAAGGAGACGATAGGCCTAATGTTCCTTATGCATAAGTTGTGGTGAACTTGATGTATGCTATGTTATGTACCATACGTGATATCATCTTCGATGTTGGTCTTGTGAGTAGATATGAAAGTAATCTTAGATGATAGCATTGGATAGCTGTGAAAATGATTCTAAGATATCTTAAGGGAACAAAAGACTTAAAACTATGTTTTCAAGCAAATAAACTAAAAGTGATATGATACTCAGATACTGACTTTGTTGGGAGCAAAGATGACAACAAATCAACCTCGAGACAAATATTCTTATTTAAAGGTGGAGTTGTTTCGTGGGTATGCAAGAAACAAAGTTGTGTAGCAGTGCAACTAGTATCGTTTAGATAAGCCGCTTCATACGTGATTTGAAGCTCGATATAGCCAATGAGCCGTTTGTCATTTATTGTGATAATAATGTAGCAATTACTCTTATTAAGAGTAGAGCTTATAACTCCAAAAGCAAGCATATAATGGTTAAATACCACTATGTTTATGATATGGTCATGAGAAATAAAATATCCATCTCATATATGCCAAGTGATGATATGTTGGCAGACCCCTTGACAAAAGGTATAGCAAAAGATCTTTTTTCAAAGCATGTTACAAACATGAGCTTGAGATATATTTAAATATTGTGTAGGTAACAAACCATATATTGGGTAATGATTGAAATAATAATCATACATGACATAACTTGGAAAACCCTACAAAAGTGAGAGGTAAAACCAGTATGTTAGGATACTTGGCTCAAATGATAAAGTGAGAGATGTAACAGAAAATGACCATTCTCAGGCTATAAAACGTTACATGAGAATAGGATAACTGCAGAAGATAAAAACAAAAACATTACATATACAAAATCGCTAGTAACAGAAAGCCTAAACACGAAAACCACGAAGATGAAGACGTCTATAAATACTGTAGAGAAATACAGTAGAAAATGATTGAAAAGAATAAGAAATCTTCCCTCTTTAACCGTTTAAGGAAAACCGTATTCGGTCACCCTCTCCTTCTTCTCCCTTTTTCTTTCATATCTTTCTAACATTTTTTGCTGTAAACTCTGACAATCACAACAGAAGCAAGGCAAATCATAGTCCGTTGACAACATAGAGGCTACGTGATTTTCACTAACAGTTGATCATGCAGCATAGAAACCATGTTTGTCCCCAATAGAAGTATGCCCTCTAAACATTGAATTCCTGTCAATCTTCAAAATACCTAGAATTTGACCAGATTTGTCTTTGTAATAACTGCTGTAAACTTTACATTTTGAGCATGATTTTAGTATTTTGCGTCTCGGAAAACCAATTAGAAATGATGGTGTGAAATGATTTTCTCAAACGAACATCTTGTTTTTTGTTTGTTTGTATCCTTTTGCGCAGATTTTCAAGATTCGCAGTTCTTGCTTATTTGAAAGTAAACGTAGTGGGCTGTTCAAATCATCTTTAAACTTGATTTTTGAATATCGGTTGGTTGATTCAAAATTAAATTTTAAAGTTTGAGCAGTCTAGGCAACGACCGAGATTTTTAAATTCAAACTTTCTAATATTTCATTCTCCAACGACCGAGATTTTTTACACATCTGGTTGAATTATAACTAATATCTGAACAACTCTGTCAAATTTTTGAAAACTGATTCTGAATCACCCTGATTTGAAAAATCATTTGTTAGATTTGCTTGATTTTGGCGATTTTCAAAGTTAGACCAGTTTTTGTGTGTGTAACTATGACACTTTAGATATACCATTGTTCATGAACTATTTTCACGACTTTTGTTCATCATTATTTTTGACATCAACATGACGAGCAAGTGGAGTTGCTGTTTATCCACTAGATTTCATGAACCCTGGGAACTTTAATTTGATTTAGAATGAATTCAAGTCTTAAATTTGTGATACCCTGTTTTCTACACACCATGACACTAATCTTGTTGATCGCCTTGCATTTCACGTTAAACCAAGATTACTTGTTGCATTTTCGAATTGCAGGCTCTTATTGACCAGTCCAAAGACACCCGAAATTCGTATAGATCAAGGGCATCATATCGTTAAAAATATCTCATCTCCCTCGAGTTGGATTGTGATATCTCTCTCTAGACTATATTATATTGGAGCACTGGTGATTCATTTGTGTGTATTGGATCTCGTTGGTATTTAGGTAAGGAGAGTGTGAGCAACTTGTAATTCCGAAGGACACATTTAGAACTTGAGGATTAACCCATGCTAGTTTCGTGTAACCTATCTTAACCTTTCTCACGACATCCATTCGAGGTCATTCGTCTCGCTTGTATTGAGCAACCACTCCCTTTGATCCGCATCTATGACCGTGTTACCGTACTTGCGGCGGGGGGTGCAGTTCGTGCGCATCATGCTTGGTGTGGAGGTCGGGTGCACCGGAGCTAGGTGCATGACCCTTGATGCAAGCCGATATGAAAGGAGGTTTTCTTCGATCAATAGAGTTTTGTTTTAGGATTCCTTGTTTTGTTTTTGATTCTTATAATAAGCAGATATGAAATTCCTCATTAGGATCTGTGTAGGTTGTAGTTTTGGTTCATTAGGTTTGGGTCAATCGTAAGGGTCGGATTCTTGATCCAGATCCAGTCGGTTATGGGTTGAAGTCCTTTCAGTATCTGTAAAGAGTCAGCTACATGAAATAAAATTTGACCTTCTTCCTCCTGCCCTTAATCGGCGAGTGTGTGCGGGTGTGAGGAAGGTGTGGACCAAGGGTCGCCGGTAAAGGGCGACATCAGCTAGGTGGTGTGCGTGCTTCAGGAAGACGAGGTTCATGAGTGACACTGAATAGTAGGCCGATTCTCGTGAAAGAGTCTAAGCAGGTTGCGGGTGGCAAACCGAACTGTGTCATCAGGGTTACGGGCGGGCCTTGATCTTGAGGTCGCTACGGTCCGGCTGACACAGTTACATGGCCTTGTATTTTTGCCTGGTACCTGTTGATCTATTTTTTGAGAAGGCTGGGGTTCCGTTGTCCATAGGTGGCAGTCTCTGTCCATTTGTCTTTGATAGCCAGTTGGATGCTTGCCTTGCACTCCCTTCAATATTGATTATAGCTTTATGTTGGCATTCTTCCTTCCACTCTGCGGAAGATAGGTTATCGACCTTGCTTGGACTTGACCCACCTGCACTACCTCAACACAGTCATTGACTATGACACCTTTATGTCTATACTCCAAGCAACTCAACAACCTTGGGCATTAACACTCTTGACTTGGCTCTTTTTCCACCTTCAAGTGTTAAGCAAGTCTATGACAGGGTGAAGGAATGGGCCTTTTTATTACTTCATTTTCCAACATGGAAGGAGTTATATGTGGGAGCCAATTAGGTAGGTCCCATGCATTCCCCCATGGTTTGCTTACTGTGCTTATCATTTACCAACTCACATGTACTCAAATAAACTTGGAAGTATATTTGTTTGTATATTATGCATCCAGAAATATGTTATTACAAACTCACATGGTGTTTTTTTTCTTTTTTTCTCTATTAGGAAGTTTTATTTGAGAAAATTTGCATGGTTTTCTTTCAATATTTTGCGTAGCGCTCCAATTAAACAATTTTAAAACCAAATAATTAACCATTGAAGGTGCACGTTTGAAACATATAATCTATAAACCATTTGTCTCTTCGTACCTGCTTTCATTGTTTGTTATTATGGGAGAGCAAAAAGGATCAAGGTCATGTGGCATGAAGACTAAGGTAATACGTATGATACTATCATAGAACAGTTCATTTTTTCAATTGATGTGCATTTTTTAAATGCATGCATTCATTTATCTTGCTACATAGAAAACGTTACATATATAGATATACTTTTATGAAATAATTCTATTCAAAATTCATAGAAATATTGGTGGTAATGTTAGGAAAGTCTTAAAATATAAAAAAGAGCACTTCCTATATTTCTGACATTCTTTGTCAATTGTTCAAAGCCGTGAAAAGAGGAATACCCTTTCGTTTCTTTAATTCATCTATCACAATTTCAATTTCTTTTTGTGCATTATGTACTTTCGCTAGTTTGGTGCTACATTGTTACCTATTCAAGAAGATCTTTAATTGGAGCACATCACCAACATAACCTAGTTCAAGTGTGAAGGATTGCGATTATGCACTGCTACATTAGTGATATTTAGCTCTCTCCTATAGGTTTATAATATAATTTAGGGAAAAGTTCACAAAAGTACCTTAAGGTTTTCAACGTTTATCAGTTGAGTCCAAGTAACTAACTCAATTATCCTTAATCCGTGTAGCACATCAATTGCTACATCACCCGTCATGTCACATACCATATCAACTTATATTAGCTAAGTAAAATATCAAACCAACTTCCATGTTACCATCGCTTACCACGTCATTTACCATGCGAGCATCACATACCACCACCTTATGCTTATTTATTGTACTTGTTAATTTGAATATTAATCGTGGATTTCAACCTTTTCTGGAAGCCTTTTTTCATTTTGTTTTTTAGATGAAACTATGACATCATTGCCAGTTCTTGGGTTTGATCATAATGGGAGAGCTGAGAGGATGGTAGGGGACCACCGCCGTGCCTCGTTGATGCCAATAAATGGTAAAAATCATCATTGAAATCCTCCATTGCTTTGTTGCAGTGCAAGTTGTGTCCGACACTACACATGTTTTGCCATGCCCTAATGGTGCATCATGACAAAATGTGTGGCATGTGTTTGGGTCTTGTGTTACATTAGTGGTTTAGTGTGAGAGAGGTTCTTGTTGGGTCAAAAACATATTTTAAGTTTGTTTTATATTAGAAATAGGTTGGGTTCAAGTTGGGCCCTAAAACAAATTTTGGGTTGGAAACAAAAATGAACACAAAACCTGTTTGAGTAGTTTCAAGTGACAATTTAGATCTAGGACAATATATTTGGATCTAGGATATGTTTTTGGTTTGTTTCAAGGTTGTTTAGTGTCTGATTAGGATCCAATTTGTTGTATTAGACTTGTAATTGAATAAATTTTAACATTATTATCATTTGTTATTATTTAGAGACTAAAATTGGAGGATTTGATGATGATAAGAGCAACCCAACAGTTTGAGGATTGGATCTTGGTGCCCCTTCAGGTATGGGGTTATGTATTTTTTAATAGAACTTGCTAGAAGTGATTTTTGTTGTTGTGGATGGATATAAATGTGTATGACTATTGAATATTTTATTGATGTCTCTTGAATAATGTTTGAAGTTATAGAATATTTGATATGCTTTCGAGATAATCTTATTATAACTTGGTCAATAATGAGTATGGTTTATTATGCATGTGTTTGATATAAAATTGTGATTTGAATACTATGTGGATATGAATTTGGACATACAGATCTAGATAAGAACTTGGACATATGGATCCACACATGAACATGTAGACATAAAAGATGAAATTGATTTTGAAACATAATGATGTGTAGATCTACAAATTGTACTTGTGTAGCTTATGTGGAGTCTTGAAGCTCTCTCAATCATTTTAGTTTGGAGCAAATATCGACTGTATTCCTAAGCACTTGGTTGTGGGAGTCAGTGTGGTTTGACCACTATGGATGTGATGGACCAAGATCATATAAGAGAGGGCCATACGACTTCGATGGCCTTAGAGCAGGTACAATATGGGCTATAAAATATTCAATCTCATGATGTGGGTGTGCATATGTGTGAATGAGTTGGTTTGAATTGAAATGCAAATATTGATTATTCTAAAATATTTGTGAAACATGCATTCTTTTAGTTTTATTAAGGGGTGTGTAACTTTCCTACTGCATTTTGGATCGAAGCTCACCCTATTATTTTGCAGTTTATTATAAAGCTACTAGTACTTCGAGGGCACATGGTATCAAATAATTGCTTATTGGAGTTCGGGAGTTGATATAGTATGGATGGATGAAAGTTAACCTTTTAAACTTAGTTTTCTTTAGTTGTTCTTTCGGGGATTTTGTTGGTGGGCCCCACACTGTTTGTAGCACGTTTAGAATTTTGTAAATAATTAGGGCTTGATATTTAATTTAAGTTGGTTGCCTATGCTTGGTTGTGATTATCATTGATGGTCATACCCATGCAAAGAGAATTCACGTGGCATCAACTTGGGTTGGGTTATAGTCACGACTCGTTCAGGTGTGATATTAAGAATCGGGGTTCTTAAGGGTAGACATAATCATTTTCCTTAAGCACTCACCCACTTTTTGAGTTTGACTTCTTCAGTACGCCACCTCTAAAGTACTCTATCAACACAATCGTGGAGTTCATCATGCTCCTTAGGACGAGTGTGATACTTAAACTTATCATGTAGACTTGCTCCGAGAATTAAGTCAATACAATGTTGTATGTCTCTAAAGCATAAAAATAAGGCGAAATCTTCTTCTGGTACAATTTCTTCATAGGCCTTAATGAGTGGCATCACCAACAAAAGAATCTCATTTTGTTTTTTATTATCTACAAAGACGAAGGCATATACTCAATTTAACGTCATCTAAAGCCTTCTTTACCTTCTAGGAAGCAAGACATTTCTTTCATAAACTTCCTCCTCTGAAGGTGCTAGAATGATTTAAACACCATTTTTAATGAGTCAATATGTAATTTTGAATCCATTATGTGTAACAAGTAAGTCATATTGACATGGTCTGCAAGCAAGATGTGACAAATATCAATCACACAGTATCACACTGTACTTCATATTTTTATTTGCCTTTAACAGGAAAAAAATCAAGACACCTTTTGAAACTTGCACACTGTCCCCCTTAGCAAAGAAAGCTTCTATGGGTGTAAATGAGAAATGGATGCTAAGTTCAATTTCTCCATCAATAGAGGTTGCCACAACATTTTTGCAATGTACTCCATTATTGATGACTAACTTTGACACCATCCCATGTGAGGTCCACTTGGTGTAGTAGATGTTATGCTCCAACAATCATCTTCTTTGAGTAAAGAGGCATATGGGAGCTCCATGAATGACATGATTCACTGTTATCTCTATAGTTGACTTACTCTTTGATTTATTCAGAAAGGATATATATATATATAGTAGTGGATCTACATTGAGGTGAAGTGGGACGGCCATCCCACCTGGAATTTAAAAAACAAATAGAAAATGTACAGGGCATGATTGAATTCCTGGCTACTATACATACTTCGCCTCATCTTAAATGCTGTTCACCTCACCCTGCAAAAAATTCTAGATCTGTCACTGTATACACATATATATATACATATATGTGACGTTTTACTTTACTTGCTTATTAGAAATGGCAGGATAGGATTCATATATCCTAAATTATAGATCGTTTGCCATTTTAACTAGTTTCCATACCTCACTTTGTTTTAGGTTTTAGCAATTTATGCCCGTTCAGGGAAAAAACGGTTTGGCGATTTAGTCAATGACCCATAATAGATCATTGCAGTGAACTAATTCTTTGATATATGAAAGAAACAGTCAGTTTTGATGTTAGATACCAATCAAGCAAGGATTTCGACAATTGATGTTTATTTCGATGTGGATTGAGCGAGCTATTGCATGTCCATATTTTTGCAATTAAACATTGGTCTCATGGACTTCTTTGAGAGTAGACTGCTGTGGCCTAAGCTAGCACTGAACTCGAGTACTATAGGGCTTTTTAATGTGGGTCAAGGATCACATGGCAAGCCTATCATATGGTGTCACAATTCAAGTGCATATAAAATTGAATCCTACATTTTACTCACTAATCAAGAAGATTGAAATAGATGTGCACTTTGTCGGAGAGCTCATTCCCGGCTTGTTCATGTTTGGTTCGTGACCTTAACTAAGAGGTGAACATGAATGAAGCATGTATGGCTCTGCCAGTCATGTATTTTTTTCATAAGTCATATATAAAAAAATGACATGCATATAAAAAACTGTTTCCAAAAGGATGTCCTGGAGTACACCATTGGTTTTCTCATGTTCCAAGCAATTTATGTGATCACAAAATCTTGAGTTTTCTGTTGCATGGTAACAAATGTTGAACTCTGCTAGAAATCTACACGATAGCGTGTGTTGCTGATAGCCATCCATTGATCAACCACCACCTTGAAAATCATGCAAAAGGAAATCCCATTTTCAGCTGCCGTGGGATTATCATCAACTTCCGTTTTAGCAATCTTCCTCACCTCTCATTCTCTTTATATTCTCACGATCCTTCTACTATGCCAAGTACTCATCACATTACTCCTCAAAACAATTCACAAACTTCATTCTGAACGCTAATTAGCTGCCTCTTCTGGGATTTTCTACTCTTGTTGACACAAGCATACATGATAATTTCATGACAGTTCAATTCAGACTACAAGAAAAATTGGAATTTGTGGATGAAACTGGCGAAGAATTTGCTCTCTATATAGCCATTTTTCAGTAGCTCTGATGGAATTAGGAGACCTCCGTCAAAAATCGGGGGGGCGATTCTTTGAGGGTATTTTGCTTGGTATGGCGATGAAAATTTATAGTGTACTTAGGGCTTATGCGGTTCGCTAAGCAGGCAGAGGTAAATATTTTCTCATTAACCGCTAAACAAGCACGTAATTCTTTTTTGCACTCAAAGGCTGCAGAGGATTCGACCCACAAGATCATGATGGTGGATTCGATACCAGTCATGTGCATAGTGGGGTTCAGCCTCCCCATTGTAACCAAAAGAAGGGAAAACGTAAATTTTCTCAAAATGAAAACTGAAATCAAAAGCTCATGCTGACTGACTGCCATCAGCCTTCTCTCTTAGTGTAGCAATGGTCTTCTTTAGATCTCTTTTCAAGGGCCTCACGACATTTTGACAAGAAAGCCAACATTTCTGATGGAAAGCTGGGAAGGAAGAACGAAAGATGGAAAGCCAACATTTTTTTGGATAGGCAGATATTTAATACTTTTGGAATGTTTATTTTGGAAGTGGGTCATTATGAGTAGGGCTGCTGAAGGAGGTGAGCTGCATGTTGTTGTATTCATGATTATCTTGTTTCGTCTCAGATAACCTTTCTAACGAGACGAGCTCATATTGGCCTTGTGAGATGCTCATATAGGTTAGTGAGATGAGCTGGGAGCATGATCGACTCATCTAGGCTAGCTAGTTTACGTTTGTAAATCAGATGCACATATGTTAGAAAAACATGCTCACCCGAGTTGTAATTACACGGAGGTACATGCCTGGAATGGACCAAAGAGTTTTACGATAGATTTCGTTGAAAAGCGAATCTTTGACTTACATGAGCAAGAAACGTTTTAGTGAAGATTAAGTAAAAAGTAGACTTAGTTTGAAGTTTAACGAGCAAGATTGTGTGCTTAGGTTATCTAGCTAGCCCAAACCTGGGCCTGGTAAATCTTTGGCTTGGTTCTACTTGTGTGGCTTATTCGTGTTCCATTTACTAAATAAGGAGCTGAACAAGAGCGTAGTATAGTTAGATGGATCAGCTCATGCAAGCTTGTTATCGTACTAGGTTCGTCTTGGTTCGGTAGCATATGAGGATGGTGAGCCACTTATTCAGGGTATTGAAGGAAAACGATGACGCCCTCATCTCGGTTCGTTCATTCACATGAAAATGTTTGAGATCTTTCGGCTAGTAATCGGCCCGTAAGCAAAACTATAGCCATGCTATGGCGAACCACATAGGGGAGCATCGTCAGGCTCGCCTTGAAGTCCCAATTGTGAACCTGGCAATAAGAAAAACAGAAGATCATGCCAATGCCTGTGTATAAGCACGTTAGAAAAACAGGTTGAAACAAACAACAGAAACATCGTCTAGGCTGCAGCACAAGATGTGAACCAGACTTGTGTACATGGACATCATGATCATTCGACTTCAAACAAGAAACAGTGAGGAATAAATTGTGCTATAATACAAGTTCTTTTCCGAAGCATGAACCAAATCTCGACCCATTTGTATACACGTAAAGGAGAAGACGAACCAGATTCGTGAGTGCCAAGCCTATTGGTGACCACTATTGATCAGATTGCTTGTTTCACCGCAATATATCCCACTTAGTAACATGGTAGCGCCCATGAAATCAGCATCATAATGTGAGGCAATACTATAAGGATTATTCTGATGATCAATGAAATCCATCCCATAGAGTTTAGGCACGTGTTGTGACGAAATGGGTTCCATAACCTGTTGTTGTTGCTGCCTTTCTCCTAACTCAGTTTTTTGCAATCCACCAGCCATCCACAGGCAACCATTTTCATTCCATTCTTGACTGCCCTCCTGAGTGAAAAGATCTGAATAGCAGTTCGATGAGGAAGACACCCCAAAGCAGGAAGGGTTTGCCGAGGAAGAACAAGAAGAACGCAAAGTTCTCTTCTCAATTAGAGATGGACCTTGCTGTTGCTTGGTAACCTCCCACACCAGCCCGGGGTTTTGGTTGTTCCCCATGTCAGATTGATCTTGAACTGCACCAATCTGAGGGTCTGCAAATGAACTGGCAACGTTTGAACTGGGCTGATGCCCTGGGAAGTTCATGATGATGGTGTTATTTGCATGTGGCATCTTTGATGCGGACGGAAGGTGATGGTGGATATTCGTATTCGTACCGGATTTGTGTGAAGGGAAGAGCTTGTGAGTTCTTGGGTCTAACCCTTGTGCTATTAGTTTCTTCTTGATACATGAATTCCAGAAGTTCTTCACCTCGTTATCTGTTCTCCCAGGTAAATGTTTTGCAATCTGAGCCCATCTGCGTCACTCAAATCAATATAGTACATCATAAAATTTATATATTAAGAAAACGTCGAATGAGGAAAACAAAAATTAAGTTGGTCTTCTATCTTATTTGACAGATAAATACGGAATATCAGTCCAGATCTTAGAGATTATGATGTAGAATGAAAACACTTCATTCACATAATGGCCAACAATGTTCTAAGATGACAAATGAATACGTACGTGTTTTGGTTTTGGATCTTAATGGTGTGCAATCAATTAATGTGTTTTGGTGTAGATCAGTAATAGATACCTGTTCCCCAGAATTCTATGCACGTCAATGATGGTCCTTTCTTCCTGAGCTGAAAATGAAACCCTCTTCAGGTCAGGCCTAAGATAATTAATCCATCTCAGCCGACAACTCTTTCCGCATCTTTGGAGTCCTGCGATCCAGCACAAGTTTGTTCAATTTGAATCCCTCAGCCTTAAACAAGTCTTCTTTTACCCTAAGTAGGGTGATTAAAGGGTGCAATAGAAAGGACTTTAAAGATCAGTTCACTCATCTCAACTTTAATCACAGCCAAGCATGCTTACCTCACAAACTTTGTGAGATCGAATTCGTTTATATTGTATCTAGGTAAACACATAAGAGAGAATTAACCCGACTCCGTCCCTTAGCGGGGCCTGGGAGTTGCTGCATAAGGAAACCCCTCACCATAGATGGAGTAAGATAGTAATTACGATCACTAAATTAGGGAAAAAAAGAGAGAGAACGAAGAAACACGGAATCGCTCTACTGCTGTGTGTGTGTGTGTGTGTGTGTGAGAGAGAGAGAGAGAGAGAGAGAGAGAGAGAGAGAGAGAGAGAGAGAGAGAGAGAGAGAGAGAGAGAGAGAGAGAGAGAGAGAGAGAGAGAGAGAGAGAGAGATGAAAATCAAAGGAGTTGGCACTGTGAGACCTGCTAGTTTAGAAACTGAGCTCCAGCAGCCATGGCCGTGAGTGGTTACATATTTGATGAGCTTTTCGTCCTCTTCGGGAGACCACAACCCTCTCTTCACTTTCTGCTTGCTGCAACAGTGATGGCCCATCCCGAAAACACCACCACTCCAACCTCTTAACAGTAGTAGATATGGACATATATATGATACATATATATAGCTCAATCTTTTGATACATATATATGAGTATCTCCTAGCTTTGCTAAACTTGCACCCAACCACATATATATGATACATATAATTAGATCATTTTGCATGTAGCTCAATCTTTTGGGCAACCTTCATGCCCGAGAACCTTCATGTTGAAGATGGTAATTTAGTAAAGTGCAAGATACTCATCCGTCCCATTAAAATGAATTTGAAATACATGCTGACACTCTTGATTGTTTTTTAATTACACATTTTTGACTTTCGTGCCCGGACGTCATTGCAATTGTTTAGCCGCATCTCTCTCACACACACGTGTACGTGCGTAAAATAACATTATTTGCATCTCTCTCACACACCTATATATTAGAGTGTACGGCATTCGAGCTTTATGGATTAACTTTTATGCAGTGTGCGCAGAATATTGAGAGCCATGCCATATTTGGCACACACTTAGAGAATTTATAAATACATACATACGTAATATAACATTATCGGGTAAGCTAATGGAGGTGGTAGATACTATGATTCGGAGAAAGATTTATATTATATGTTTATAAGAGACAAAATGGATTGGAGAAAAAGCAAAGGAGATAGAGGATACAGGTTTTAAATTATGGTACTCAGGTAAAGAAAAGGCTCGAAACGGAGTTGGTATTATGATAAATAAAGATTTAAAGGAAAGTGTAGTAGACATACAACGATATAGTGACCGAATCATGACGTTGAAATTAGTGTTAGGAGCAGAGGTTTTGAATATAGTTTGTGCTTACGCACCCCAAGTAGGACTAGAAGATAGTATAAAGACAGTTTTTTGGGAAGAGTTAGATAAGGTGCTTCAAAAGATTCCACAAAGGGAGATGATTTGTTTAGAAGGAGATTTAAATGGACATGTCGGTAAAGAGGCATTAGGATATCAAGGGATTCATGAAAACTTTGGTTTTGGGGATATAAACGAGGAAGGTAGGGAGATTTTAAATTTTGCTATGTCATTTGATCTCTTTGTAGTCAATACAATCTTCAAAAAACGAGATGAACATTTAATTACTTATAAGAGTGGCTTATCACAAACACAAATTGATTACTTTATTTGTCGAAAAAAAGATAGAGCGTGTTGTAAAGATTGTAAGGTAATTCCAGGAGAAAGCTTAACCACCCAACATCGACTTTTAGTTATGGATTTACAAATAAAAAAGTGGACAAAGAAGAAAAGAGTGCATCGAGCTATTAAGACTAAATGGTGGAACCTCAAAAGTGAGAAAGAAGATATATTTAAACAGAAAGTCCTTCAAGGAGATGTTTGGAATTATGTTGACACACCCTGTAATATGTGGAATAATATGGCTATACATATTAGGAAAGTGGCGAAAGATGTATTAGGGGTATCTAAGGGAGGTGTACCGGCACAAAAAGAAGCTTGGTGGTGGAGTGAAGTAGTACAAAATAAAATCAAGGCAAAGAGGGCATGTTACAAATTACATTATGTTAAGAAAACTAGTGAAACTTTAGAAGCTTATAAGAAAGCAAAGAAGGAAGCGAAAAAGGCCGTTAGTGAAGCAAAAGCTAAGATTTGGGATGACTTATATAAAAAACTCAACTCAAAAGAGGGTGAAAGAGATATTTTTAGGATAGCTAGGGCTAGAGATAAGAAAACTAAAGATCTTAATTATGTTAGATGCATAAAAGACGAGGAGGAAAAAATTCTAGTGGCAAATGATGATATAAGAAATAGATGAAAAAACTATTTTTATAATCTTTTTAATGAAAATAAAGATGTTAGTATTAGTTCAGGAGATTTAGTCAAGTCAGAAAAGTATATAAACCACAATTTTTACCAACGTATTCAAAAGAATGAAGTCAAAGAGGCTCTTAAACATATGACGAGTGGTAAATTGGTAGGACCAGATAATATTCCTATAGAAGTTTGGAAAATACTAGGAGAAATAGGAATCACTTGGCTCACAAGGCTATTTAATGAAATATGAAAAAACCAAAAGATGCCCGAGGAATGGAGAACAAGTACACTTATACCCATATATAAGAACAAGGGAGACATTCAAAATTGTGCGAATTATCGAGGTATCAAGTTAATGAGTCATACTATGAAATTATGGGAAAGAATTATCGAACGTAGGTTAAGACAAGTATCAAGTACAACACTGAACCAATTTGGATTTATGCCAGACAGATCTACTATTGAAGCGATTCACCTTTTGAGACGTCTTATGGAACATTTTAGAGCAAAAAAGAAAGACCTTCACATGATATTTATTGATCTAGAAAAAGCTTATGATAGGGTACCGAGAGAGGTTCTTTGGAGAACTTTGGAAAAAAGAGGTATCCCATTGACATATATTAACCTTATAAGAGACATGTATGATGGTGCAAAAACATGTGTGAGGACTCATGAAGGAACGACAGACTTCTTTGAAGTTAATATTGGGTTACATCAAGGATCAACTTTAAGTCCATACTTATTTATAATGGTGATGGATGAGTTAACAAAACATATTCAAGATGAAGTACCTTGGTGTATGTTATTTGCACATGACATTGTATTAGTGGAGGAGTCTAAGGAAAAAGTTAATAGAAAATTAGAACTATGGAGAGAAACATTAGAAAGCAAAGGCCTCCGACTTAGTAGAATAAAGACAGAATATATGGAATGTAAGTTTGATCATTTGGCTACTTCAGAGGACATAGAAATTAAAATTGGCACATATTGTATTCCCCAAAAGGAAAGTTTTAAATACCTAGGGTCAATTTTTTAAAGTGATGAAAGAATTGATGGAGATATTACACATAGAATTAATGCTGGTTGGTTAAAATGGAGAAGAGCATCAGGTATTCTTTGTGATAAGAAGATACCATTAAAATTAAAAGGTAAATATTATAGAGCAGCAATTAGGCCTGCCATGTTTTATGGTTCTGAGTGTTGGGCGGTTAATCATCAACATGTACAAAAGATGTCTGTGACAGAAATGAAGATGTTGAGATGGATGAGTGGTCCTACAAGAAAAGACCGTATACATAATGAGGTTATTAGAAACAAATTAGGAGTGGCACCAATAGAGGATAAAATGAGAGAACATTGTTTAAGATGGTTTGGACATATAGAACGAAGATCATAAGAAGAACCTGTAAGAAGGGTAGAAAAACTAAATTTGGAAAGTATTAAAAGAGGTAGAGGACGACCACAAAAGTGTTGGAAAGAAACAATAAAGAATGATCTAGCTTATTGGGAGTTAACTGCTAACATGGCACACGATAGGGATCTGTGGAAACAAAGAATCCATGTAGCCGACCCCGTCTAGTATGGGAAAAGGCTTAGTTGTTGTTGTTGTATACATACGTAATATATACATGCACACACTATTTATGCACACACTATTTTTGGTGTATGTTCGTAAAGTTTTGTCCATATGGATGCATTCTATATATTTTACATGCTGGGATATAAGTCTTGTTTCGGCAGATTCAGATCAGGCTATGTAAAATTTTAAAAGATATCTCCAAATCAAAGATAACATTTAAAATCGTGGCCCATAGTTAATAGTTTCAAGACAAACATAGTTCTTCAATGTAAAAGCGCGGCCCAAGTATTTGTTATTAGCGTTTTGACTGAACACAACCGCTTGAAGACATTCAGGCGTCGGAAAAATGTATTGTTCAATTTCTTGTGATCAAAGCGCACGCATTGCGTGTTTAAAGAACGAGTTCTCATTATACAAGATTGTGTGCCTATAAATCTCAACAGTTGTTCACAATTTTCACACATCTATTGTTTATAAAAGTACATTTTATTTATGTCAGCGGCCTCGCACGAAAAAAAGAGTAGTGCAGAAAATAATAAGTCTGACTATTTCAAGAAAATTACGTAAACCGCCTCATCTAAATTAATACTAAAACTTTGTTGGACACTCTTCAACATTTTTATCTTTTAGGATAATTTTATCATAGTTATTAAATGCATATCTCAAATTACCAAAACATACCTCATTTTCTAATTTATCCCTTTTCACACATGACACCCTCTCTCCTTTCATCTCCCGTCTCTCATTAGTCTCTCCTCTTGTCTCTTCCCACTCTCACCTTTTTATCATAATGCATATCTCAAATTACGAAAACATACCTCATTTTCTAATTTATCCCTTTTCACACATGACACCCTCTCTCCTTTCATCTCCTGTCTCTCATTACTCTCTCCTCTTGTCTCTTCCCACTCTCACCTTTTTATCATAATGCATAATGCTGGAGCTCGTTCCTCGTCGCCCCATTTTCACATGACTCTTTCACCTCTTTATCATACTACCGGAATCCATCATTTATTGTCCTACTTTCTCTTGTGATGCATGCTCGTCTTTCTTCCTTTTTTTGCACATCTGTAAAAGGAAAGATGTGTCCTATAAGAAATACTCACAATATGCCATTCTTTCATGGGAGAGATATACGTGGTATGCACTTTTCTTACATGAGAGACACATACCATGCGCATTTCTCCTACCGGAGCAACACATGCCGCATGCATCTCTTCCATGGAAGATGTACATCACATGCGTATCTCTTATATAAAAAGCACATATTACGTGCGGAAACCATGACCCAAACTGTGTCTCTCATCTCCTTTGAAGGCGACGCAGGGAGAGATGCACTCGAAGCCCATCTTTTTTTAAAGACGTGCTTTGAGTGCGTCTTTTATTTTTATTGGAAAAAAGAGTTGGCCTCTCTTGCTATAACGATTGTGAGTGGGATGGGAGATGGTTTTCGTAAGTGGTAAGTTTGAGCTGAATGAGAGAGCGTAGGTGGATTTCGATGACAAAAGAGAGTGCATAGTTGAGAATTGAGAGTGGGCGAGACAGAAGAGAAAGTTGAAGAAGACGGGATTGGGAGTTAGAGATTCCAAACGCCGAATATAGAGATAGTAGTCGATTAAGCGTATGCATTCGGTGAAAAAGCAGAACGGTGATATCGGACGATGAAAAGAAGTTAATGCCCACACGCACATAAGTAACACGACATGCACAATGACGGAAAAAAAAAATATTGGCAATTTCAGGCAAAACAAGAAAACCCGATATAAACACGATCTGAAAGTCAGTCTCCATACTGTTTGAGAGTGACATGAGGAAAGGTAAAGTTGTGTGTGAGCTGACAAGCTTTTGACACACACGAAATGAGACTGCATGAATTAATATAAACCATAAATATAAACTTTTCACTCTCGCAATACAATACAGTTGAATACCCCTGAAGTGTGTCTCCTTGCCTCTGTGAGGCCTTGATGTTTTCATAATTTTTCAAAAATAAATGACAACCAAAATCAAGCCTCATCCCACTGTAAGCGGCACTCAACAAATTATAAACTCAAAATAAACATGTCGAATCAACCGTCATGGGCTGTTCGTATTGCGCTCCCTTCGACTTTGGGCTAGCTAGCTTGTATTCGCATATTTACAAACAATTTACATCTGGATACGATCGCAAGTTATGTTATAAGGAGTGAAGTTCGAACTTGTGTCCGTGTTCGTTGTAGTTCATGCTGAAAGAAAAATTGTGGTATTGTCTAAAGGAATCCGTGAATTTTAATTACCAGCAAATGATCACCGGGCACAGAAAGAAAATGAAATAACTGACGAGAAGAGCAAGAGATTGTTGGCTTTTTCCGGCCTTCTCCTTCTGTCTGATTCCGGCCGAATGGTTCTGTCCGCCTGGTTCCGGTTTTCTGTAAGTTGACGATCTTTGTGGGTCTGCAGCGGAGTACTGATTTTGGGATACTGTTTGAGGTTTCCACGTAGGAGTTTTTCAGGAGAAGGCTTTCTTGTTTTGTTGTTTTGTTTTTCACTATATGTTTCCTGTATGCGCTGCTTTGTATAAATAGAGCAGCGCGTGCTCCCCTCTTTTCCCGGATTTTCCTTCTACGGCTTCTCTTATCTAAAGCATTATTATCCAGAGCGTTATAGGAAATTCTGGTAACGTCCTTCGGTTGTAATAGTTCTTCCCAATCCAAGATTATGGTAACGGTCTGGATGGCTAGTCTAGCCATTACTTGTGTTGGATTGCCGAGAATGACCACAACACATCATCTCCCATTTAGTCATTCGAGTCAAGTATACATACATATTGGTTTTCTCTCACTTTTGCAGGGTTTACCTAGTACTGCCTTTTCATGATTGCTAATGCAATCAATATCCGTTGTATGGTTATTTCCCTTCAAAACAATCTATCCGTTGTATGGTTATTTACCTATACAACACTTTTATCCGTTGTGTGGTTATTTTCCTACACAACAATCAAACATACCTCAAACCCATGTTTGTAACATGTTTTGAGAAAAGTTCCTCTGTTATACCTTTAGTCAAGGGGTCTGCCAACATATCATTTGTTGGCATATATGAAATGGATATTTCCTTTTTCATAACCATATCATAAACATAGTAGTATTTCACTATTATATGATTTCTTTTTGAGCAATCAGCTCCACTCTTGATAAGAGTAATTACTACATTGTTGTCACAATAAATAACAACTGGCTCGTCGATTATTTCCAACTTCAAATCTCATATGAAGCAGCTTATCAAGACTACACTCGTTGCAACCATACAACAAGCTACATACTCAGCTTCTTGTGTATGCAATGCTACACAGCCTTGTTTCTTACATGCTCAAGAAACAACACCACCTCCAAATAAGAATATTTGTCCTGAGGTTGATTTGTTGTCATCTTTGCTCCCAACAAAGTCAGCATTTGAGTATCTTACCACTTTCAGTTCATTTGCTTGAAAACACAGTTTCAAGTCTTTTGTTCCTTTCAGATATCTTAAAATCCTTTTCACAACTACCTAGTATTACCAACGAGGATTATTTTGATATCTACTTACAAGACCAATAGCAAAGCTGATATCAGGTCTTGTACATAACATAACATACATTATGCTACCCATAGCTTGTGCATAAGGAACATTAGGCTTATCGTCTCCTTCACTAGGACAATCAACCTTACTTAATTTGACCCCTTTTATAACAGGTGTATCAACAAACTTGCATTCACCCGTTTTGAACTTCTTGAGGATATAGTCAATATATCTCTCCTAACTCAAGCATAAGAGTCTAAATTCTCTATCTCGAGAGATCTTTATTCCTAGGATATAGGATGCTTCCCCATATCCTTCATTTCAAACTTGGACTTCAACCATGACTTGGTTTTGACAATCATCTCGTTGTCATTTCCAGTCAACAATATGTCACCTACATATAATGATAAGATGACAAAGTGGCTCCCACTATTTCAAACATATACACAGTGATCATGTTTATTAGCCACAAACCCAAGTTCTATAATGGCATTTTGAAAAGTCAAATATCATTGGCGAGGTGACTGTTTCAGGCCATATAGGGATTTTCTCAACCATATACTTTATCTTCTTGGCCTTTAACTACAAATTCGTCGGGCTGCTGCATGTATATGATTTCTTCAAAATCTCTGTTTAGAAAAGCTGTTTTTACATATAACTGATGTAAATCCAAATCATAGTATGCATATATTGCTAGGATTATACGTATGGATGCAAATTTTGCAACTGGAAAATATGTCTCAACATAATCAATCCCTTCTTTTTGCGAAAAACCCCAACATTGCTTTAAACTTATCGATTGTACCATCGATCTTATATTTCTTTTTCAGAACCCATTTACAGCTTATGACCTTTCTTCCTTTTAACAAATCAACCAATTCTCATACTTGATTTTCTCAATGGATTCAATTTCCTCATCCATGGCTTTCTCCCAGTCTGTTGCTTCTAATGAGTTCATAGCTTGCTGATAAGTCAAGTTATCAGTCAACTCATCTAAGTCCACTGAATTACACGCTTCTTCTGCAAGATAACTGTAATAATCCTTTAAGTAGGACGAAGTGGCTTTTGGCCTTTTATGTCCACTTAAAGTTTCGGTTGTTTGAGGAAGATCTTCAATGTGCTCAAAAGATGATTGATCTAGATCTACCAGATCATCGACACATTCATCATTGTTTTTTAGGATGTCATTCTTAATATCTTCTAAGAATTCAACATCTCTGCTTTCAATGAGTCCATGGTCCTTATGATAAAACCGATATCCTTTTGAACCTTTCGAATATCCAATGAATATACATCTTAAGGACCTACTATCTAGCATATCTCTATATTGATCAAGGATCTTTACGTGTACAACAAATCCCCACCTCCTGAGATGACCTAGGTTGGGTTTTCTTCCAAACCACATCTCATATGGTGTAGTGAATACAACTTTACATGATACTCTATTGAGTATGTAAATCGTTGTGCTTATTGTTTCTCTCCAAAATACCCTTGGAAGAGAGGCATCAGTCAACATAGACCTTATCATATTCAGCAAGGTTCTGTTATATCTCTTAGGTACACCATTTTGTAGAGGTGTTCTAGGCATTGTGTTTTGCTTTGCAATACCAAAGTCTACAGAATTCAACAAATTCTGCCGAGGTATATTCATCACCTCTGTCTGATCTTAAGACTTTGATTTAATGCCCTAATTGGTTTTCCACTTCTTGCTTATATTCTTTAAAAGCATCTAGTGCCTCAGATTTATGTGTCAAAAGATATAAATGCATATATCTAGTGTAATTATCGATAAATGTTATAAAATAACCCTTTCCATAATGTGACTTTACTCTAAAAGGTCCACATAAATCCATGTGAATAACCTCCAACAGGGTTGTTTTCCTTGTTGATTCCTTGGAAAAAACTTTCCTTGTCATTTCTTCTTGTATACAAGCTTCACACTTATTTAAAGTATTTTTCTCAAATCCAGGCAATAAGTCAAAGTTGGATAATTTCCTCAACTTTTCCAAACTTATATGCCCTAGGCGTTTATGCCACATATTCACATCAACAATAAAGGCAATATCAATATAAGCAGAAGTTGTACCAATTTCATTATCAGAAATCTTAAACAATCCATGTTCTATATCAAATTCTCTAGAGAATAATATTCTCCCATTCTTTCCCACAGTCAACTTGTTAGGAATAAACCTTACCTCAAAACCTTTCTTTACTAAGGTAGGGACCAAGACTAGATTGCGCTTTATAGATGGCACAATTAATACATCAATCAATACAATCAGTTTGCCTTGTACAAACATTCCAAATGACCCAATACCCAAAACATCAGAGAATGTATTATTTTTCATGTAAACTCGATGTTCGTCGGGTTTGTATTCCTTAGATCCATTGCTCCTTCCTTGGTCTTTGAGATGTGTTGAGTAGCTCCCGAGTCTATCCACCAACCTGTCACCGGGCGGTCCATGTACAAACATTCTAAAATCACGCAAATTATGACCTGCTTCTCTGACTATCCGCACTGTGAGTTGTTTCCTCCACCTTTCTTGTTGCGGCAATCCCTTTTATAGTGTCTCATCTTTCCACAGTTCAAACACTTGACCCAAGAAGCGATTTACTGCTATTTCTTAAAATTTTGACAACCCTTCTTGTTATTCTTGCCAAACTTCTTGTTTGGTTTATTTTTCCTCTGGCTGGGTTTACAGCAAGTCCCTATCGCATCTTGTACCACTAACAACTTTTTTTTCTTATTCTTGATCATATGTTCTTGATCTATTGCTAGTTTCAGGGGTAATTCAGAAATGTTACCTAACCTCAGGGCGATGGTGACCATGTTCCATGATGGGAGTAGACTGTTAAATATCGTTGATATCTGCATCGATTCTGGGATTACTAATTTTGCCATGGTTATGTCCCTTGCCATTACTAACATGTGGTTTATATGTTCTACTACATTATCTCTTTCTTTCATTCTGAATGAGTTATACTGTTGTAGTAGCAACTACACATGCAATTTGGCAATTGTATCATACTTGGCTGTTATTGAGTCAAACAACTCTTTGGCGGTCTCAAATTCTTCGAAGACCTTAATTAGGTCATCCTCCACATAGGTCAACATAATTGTCCTTGCTATGATATCATCCTTTAAAAATATTTTATACATTTCTATTTGTTACTTAGTTACGTTTGGTGGTGGCGAACGCATCGTTTCTTTTAGAACGCACTCAACACCCTCAAGTGTTAGAGCAAGTGAAATTCTTCTCTTTCATGTTTGAAAGTTCAGACCATTTAATTTCTCAATTTTTGCCAACTCAGACACACATATTATAGAGCTCATTTTTATGTGTTTGGCAATAATAACAATTAGACGGTCTAAAAAGGAAATAAACATAATGCAACAAATACACTTAGCAAGAATTATGTTAGAACGATGCACAATATTATAAAAACACACTAAAAACATTTCATAAACTAATTGAGACAAACTTATAATTTTCCCAAAGAATTTCTGCCTTTTGAATTTTCAAACAATACCAAGGGTAAAATGATAATTTTAACTATCTACCCACTTTTGAAATTTTTGAAAAAGCCTAAGGACAGACTTGTAAAATTACTCTTTGGTATTTCTATAAAATTCGTAACTGATCGGGGTTAAAACTGTAATTTTAATCCTCAGTCTAAATCTGTAAATATTCAAAGGTACAGAGATAAACCTGTCTTTTGACACAGTGGCAGAAAGAAAATTAACTCAAACTAGGAAGGGAAGTAATGTAAAGTTAAAGCCCAATATTCCGTAAGTTTTAAAAAATGCCAGAGGGTAAAACTGACTTTTTGCATGGTAAGGGCAAAACTATCTTTTTACTTGAAAATATCTGGATATTTTCATAATTTTGCCTAGTGACAAAACTGTAAATACTGAAAACCGATCGAAGAAGAACGAACTTTTCAGTCCGCTGCCCGAGGCGATTTCTCGGAAACCATTGGCGGTTTTGGAAAACCACCGATTTTTGGTCGGCGGTTTTTTGAAACTGCCTGACGGTTTCGGGCTTGGTTTAACAGGGAAGAGAGAGAGAGAGAGAGAGAGAGAGAGAGAGAGAGAGAGAGAGAGAAAAGGCGGAGGCAAGCGGAGTTTCGCTCCTTGGCCTGCGCTCCACTTCCTAGCCTTTCGGCCTCTATGGCAGCTGCAGCTGGTCCTCCTACTGGCCTTTCGGCCTTTGTGCCGGCCGCGGTTGGTCCCCTACTGGCCTTACGACTTCTGTTTTGGCCTCTCTTCCTTACCTTTTTGCCTCTTTTGCTTCTGTCTGATTCCGGTCGAATGCTTCTGTTTGATTCCGGCCAACTGCTTCTGTCCGCATGGTTTCGGTTTTCTGTTTGGTGCGTCTACAGTGGAGTATTGTTTTTGGGATACTATTTGAGGTTTCCACGTAGGGGTATTCCGAGGGAAGGCCTTCTTGTTTTGTTGCTTTGTTTTTCACTATGTGTTTCCTATATGGAGCAGGGTGTGCTCCCCCCTTTTCTTGAATTTTCCTCTCGCAACTTCCCTAATCTGGAGCATTATTATCCAGAGCATTACCGCAAATCCTGGTAACGTCCTCTAGTTGTTATGGTTCTTCCCAATCCAAGATATAGGTAATGGTTTGGATGGCCAGTCCAACCGTTACCTATGTTGGATTGCCTAGAATGGCCACAACACATGAGAGATCACCAAACTGGGGGTTGACTCACAAATTGAAGGTTGTGAATTGGGACGTTATTCTGGGTTCTTCTCCTCATCGTAGCAAAAATGATAAACAACTAAAACTGCAAACTACGGTAACTTGTACTGCATGATGGGGGACGAAGAATTCAAACCTGACAGCTTTGTTTTTGGGCAATCTTCATTAGACCAACTGAGACGAAGATTCATTTTAAGTCCAAGGACTAAAACTGAAAATGACGAGCCAGTAATGAGCCGAACCAAGCCAACTCACGAGCAGCTCAGTTCATTTACCAGCGGTAGGTCGTGAATAGTGTTGTACAAGGAAATTTAAAAAACTAATTTCGGCTGGAGATGTCCTTCACGCATTAGTCCGACAGTGAAAATAATTAAAAGAACAAAGAGAATCGGTCTGCTTCACATCCCCAATTGACCACCGCGTCTTCTGTCGTCTTATTCACTTTTCTCTTATTTGAATTTCATTGGTGGTTCGGCTCTCCTTGGTCAATTTTTTTTTGGCTTGGATAGTCAAAGTGGAAAGCCCATATGCCTACGTTCTTCTACCACAAGTCATTTGACGCGTAAAATAGCCCTGGCAGCTTAACCTTACACATCATTATTCTCTCTCTCTCTCTCTGTATAACATATATGTGTGCAAGAGAGAGAGTTTTCTGCCTTTCATGAGTAATTGTATGTAAATAACGTTAAATCGATTGTGTTCAAATTCAAATGAGTATATATGTAATATGAAACCAGTGCTTTGCAAAACTCTTATTTTGGCTTGAAAGAAAAAGTTATTTTTAAAATAGCCTTTGCAAAATAACTTTGACATTCGAATTGAAAAGATAAAGTGAATAGTTTTCCTTAAAAGAGAAGAAACTATAACACTATTTTGCTAGGTACTTAAGATAATTTGATGAGTTTTGCTCGTGTGGGCTTAAACTTAATGTGTATATATTACAACAACAACTAAGCCTTTTTCCATAGTAGATGGAGTCGTCTACATAGATTTTTTGTTTTCACATAACTCTATCACGTGTCATGCTAGCAGTTAACTCAATATAAACTAATTCATTCTTATTCTTTTTTTCCAACACTTTTGTGGTCGTCATCTTCCTCTTTTAATATTTTAATAATATAGTTTTTATATCTTCCTACGGGAGTATCCTTTGATCGTCTTTCTACGTGTCCAAACCATCTTAATGATTTTATCTTATTTTATCCTCTATTGGTGCTAATTCTAATTTGTTTCTAATAACCTCGTTATGTATACGGTCTTTTCTTGTATGACCACTCATCCATCTCGACATCTTCATTTTTATTATAGACATCTTTCATACATGTTGATGATTAACCATCCACCACTTAGAACCATAAAACATAGCAGATCTAATTGTTGCTATATAATACTTATCATTCAACTTTAATGATATATTCTTATCACATAGAATACCTTATACCACTCTCTATTTTAACTAATCGGCATTAATTCAATGCATAATATCTCCATCGATTTTTTCATCACTCTAAAGAATTGATCCTCCGGCCATGTTTTATGGTTTTGAGTCTTGGGAGTTAATCATCAACATGCACAAAAGATGTTTTTGACATAAATGAAAATGTTGATATGGATGAGTGGTCATACAAGAAAAGACCATATACATAATGAAGTTATAAACAAATTAGGAGTAACATCAATAGAGGATAAAATGATAGACTATCGTTTAAGATGGTTTGAACATATAGAAAGAAGATCAAGAGAAGAAACTATAAGAAATGAAAAACTAGATTTTTAAAGTATTAAAAGAGGTAGAGGATGACCACAAAAGTGTTGGAAATAAATAATAAAAAATGATCTAGCTTATTGTGAATTAATTGCTAATATGACACATGATAGAGCTCTTTGGAAACAAAGAATCCATGTAGCCGAACCCCTTCTAGTATGGAAAAAAGCTTAGTTGTTTTTTTTCTAAAAAATTGATGTTAGGTAGTTAAAACTTTTCTTGTGAGAGATGTAATGTGTCAATCTTAATTTGTATATCCTCTTAAGTACCCAAATAATCAAACTACCATTCCATATTTTATGTATTTGGTTTACTATTTTAATGTCTATCTCAATAGTTCCAATTTCATATTAACTTTGTCCTTAGACTCATCCACTAACACAATGTCATTTTCAAATAACACACACCAAGGTACTTCATCTTGAATATGATTTGTTAACTCATCAATGACCAATATAAATAAATATGGACTTAAAGTTGATCCCTGATGCAACCCAATATTAATTTCAAAGGAGTTTGTCATTCCTTCACAAGTCCTCACACATGTTTTTTCACCATCGTATATATCTCATATGAGATTTATTCATGTCAATGGGATACCTCTTTTTTTCAAGGTTTTCTAAAGAATCGCTTGACATCCTATCATAAGCTTTTCTAGATCAATAAATATCATGTAAAGGTTCTTCTTTTTCTTTAAAATATTTCATAAAATGTCTCAATAGTTGAATTGCTTTAATAGTAGATCTATAGGGCATGAATCCAAATTGGTTCTATGTTGAACTCAATACTTGTCTTAACATAAGTTTGATAATTCTTTTCTATAATTTAATAATATGACTCATTAACTTGATATCTCGATAATTCGCAGAATTCTAAATATTTTCCTTGTTCTTATATATGAGTATAAGTGTACTAGTTCTTCATTCCACAGGCATCTTTTGAGTTCTTCATATTTTATTAAATAGTTTTGTGAGCCATGTGAGCCCCATCTCTGTTAGGATTTTCCATTCGATAGAAATTATGGTTTATATACTTTTCTGATTTGGCTAACTCTCTTAAACTAATACTAACATCTATATTTTTATTAAAAATCTTATACAAATAATTTTTTCATCTATTTTATATAATCATTTGCCACTAGAATCTTATCATCCTCATCTTTGATATATCTAATAAAAGTAAGATCCTTAGTTTCTTATCTTTAGCCTTAATTATCCTAAAAATATCTCTTTCACCTTCTTTTGAGTTAAGTTTTTTTATATAAATTCTCCCAAATTTTGACTTTTACTTCACTAATGGCTTTTTTATCATTTTTCCTTTGCTTTCTTATAAACCTCTCAAGTTTCACTAGTCTTCTTGGCATAATGTAATTTATAACATGCCTTCTTTGCCTTGATTTTATCTTCCACCACCAAGCTTCTTTTTGTGTCGGTACGCCTCTCTTAGATTTTTCAAGCACCTCTTTGCCACTTATCTAATATGAATAAACATATTATTCCACAAATCAGAAGGTGTGCATACATAATTTCATCCCTTCAAGAACTTTGTATTTAAATATATATTCTTTATCACATTTGAGGTTTCACCATCTAGTTTGAATAGTTGTCACTCTATTCTTCTTTGTCCACTTTTTTACCTATAAATCCATTACTAAAAGTCGATGTTAAATAGTAAAGCTTTCTCTTAAAATTTTCTTGTAATCTTTACAATACGATCTATCTTTTTTTTTACAAACAAAATAATCAATTTGTATTTGCGACAAGCCACTCTTACACGTAATTAAATTTTCATCTCATTTTTTGAAAAATTATATTGGCTATAAAGAGATAAAAAATCATAGCAAAATTTAAAATCTCCCTATCCTCTTTATTTATATACCCAAAACCATAGTTTCCATTAATACCTTGATATCCTAATGCATCTTTACCGACATGTCCATTTAAGTCTCCTCCCAAACAAATTATCTCTCTTTATATAATTCGAACATGATATCATTTAAATATTTATTTATAATAATACAAACACCATTTCAAGCCTTTTTCTTTTCTTTAATACCACTTTGTCTCCTATAAACATAAAATGTGAATCTTACTCTGAATTATAATATCTATCACCTCCATTAACTTGCCTGTCAATGTTTCGATATTCAAAGTACCAATACAAATCTTATTATCTAGAACTCATTTCTTACCCCTGCACATGTCTATGCTGAAAATACAAAGACCCTCGTTGTAACTTGTTTACTATATTGAACTGTCAAGAAGGTTGTGTGAGCATGTCATAAAATTTGCCATCAAAGCGGTAAGAAAGGAGGGTCTTTGACTGTCAGTAAATTCGTTGTACAGGCTCCTGCGCTCACAGCAAATTTACTTACATTCTCGACAAAGTTTTTCCAATTAGGGACGGAGCCTTTCCTTGCTAATCTCTCACTATTACCTAAGGGAATGGAGATTCATATATATATATATATATATATATGGGTGAGGTGGCTTTGAGGGGACACCAATCTCTTTTCCATGTAGGTTGGGTGTCAGTCTCGCAACCAACTAGTCCATCCCCGGTATGCATCCAAGCGCATACGCCTTTTAGATAGCCTGATGAATGTGAATAGCTGTGACAGGAGCTAAGAGCAACTCATCTATAGTTGCCGCAGGAGCTTAGAGCTTAAGCTTATCCTGTTCGTTTTCATACCAATGTGCCCAAATTAAAAAGCTTGCAGCGCCACATGAAATAGACAAAAAAACAAGATATCTTTGTTGGTCGCGAAGGGGATGAGAGAGAGACTGATGTATATATATAATATACAAACATACATTTGAACATTCATACATGCATCAATTCAAGAGAATTTTGTAAATCAGTGGTTTTCAGGGAACACATCGTTCTCCACTTGTCCCAACCTTCTTGAAGGCGCGACCTCGTTTTTTACATCTGCAATTCTGGGCTGGAATTTAAAAGCAAGCCGAATTAATGGATGAGTTTATTTGTGGCTTATGGACCGTTAGTGTTAAATACTTGTCCATAGCTTGTCTTATTTGCTTATTTTCGTTAAGCGAGTCTAACATGATCTTCCTCTTTAAGTTTGAGCACTCAATATTTCAGAACAAGTCTTAATCGAAAAAAAGTATTTTGTTGTCACCATTTAGATTAGAAAGGTTAGCTGTTCAATACAATCTTAAAAAGCACTTTAGTTAACTGGTTACGATGCACGTAGCCACTAAATGAGACGACATGAGCTTAGCCAAGACAGGCAGACCTGGTCGCAGCTCATCTCACTAGCCCGTAGTAGGCATGTGTAGCTTGTATCATTAAGTTACTTACCTGAGCCAACAAGAGGTCAGCACGAACCAAGTAACTTGTCTCGTTTGGCCTCCCTAATTGTGGATCCTGGTTTAACACTGTTCCCTCAATCAATCAATTTCTTTCGCCTCCGTTTTGGTTACTCTGTTCATTATGATTTCATTAATTGTGGGGCCATCTGTTGTCATCGATAACCTGAGGTGCTAACTCAATCTCCCCAAGACTCATTAATGAGAGGT